>OX101828.2:38821055-41221055 GCA_944452925.2 Chrysolina oricalcia | reverse complement strand
AAATTAATAATAGTTATCTAGAAAACGAATATTCCCAAGATTATCGTTAAAATTTTGAAATTATCGTATTACGTAAAGTTGCCATTAAATGTTGACGGTACCCACATTTTTAATTGCTATTTAATATTGACGGCATAGTTATGAAACCATAATAATTAGTTTCTACTTTAAAAAACCATATGCCGTCCTGAAATAAATGACCTTATAAGAAATAATTGATTGTTTGCTCTAAAATTTCAGTAATTTTTTATTTATTTTTGCATGAACCTTAATTTTTCACGGCACAATGTTTAGAACACTTAATAAATGTTAACTCAAAGTTAGAAATCGGTGCCGTCAAATTCTGAATGACCACCCCCAGAAGGGTTAAAAATCGGGTTTTGATTCGCGATTTCTGACCCTATGTACGAACGTTTTCTGACGGCATAGATGTATTATAGTTTTTTAAAGAAAGCCAAAGTTAACTGAATCAACGCCGTCAAGTATTCGATTAACTGGGGAGGGGGGTAAAATAAAAATTCTGACTTCCAGTACCTTTATTTTTTGACGGAACTGGGTTTTAGATTCTTCTTCTTTTTTCATTGCCTCTTTTACGAGAATAGTGCCGTCATGTATAATGTAATCAAAAATTACCCCCTTTTATACGACATTTGAACTCACCGTGCACTCACCTGTACCGTGGAAAGTTGACGGCATAGTGCTTGAATTTGTTTCTCGACCAGTACTTCAACATTATACCGGGTGGCTACGGAAGTATTGCCTACGGAATATCTCAGTTATTGTATGAAGTAGGTTTGTGAAATTTGGAGCGTCGATATAATGACATAAGAGCTAAAATTTGAGCATATTGACATGTCGAAGTTAACTTCCGGTCTGACCGGAAGTAACATCAACTTTCTTATTTTAAATGGAAACCCTATTTTTTTTTCTTTTCGCTTTATTCAGCATTCAATTCCCTTTCTAATGACATATCACAAGTTGGTATCTAACCAGAAACTAGATCAGAAAAAAATTATTATTGAAATTTACCGAGTAGGCCGTGGAAGCAAAATGAAAGCCAAAAATTGAAAAGTTGGCTATGGAAACCATACGTCACTTGATAACAGTTGCTACTACTGTGATATTTTATTTTCATTCGTCGGCGTTATAAAAAGCCGCCAAAAAAATATTGGAAAAATTGGGAAAAAAACAATACTCTGTAGGTCCATAACTTAAATAGGAACATACAACTTTTTCTTGCCTGTACTATTCAGCATAACCATTCCTTTCTAATGATATAATAGAAAGTAATTTTTTGAAATGAAATACCAAAAAATCCAATTATTATTCTTCAAATAACGAAAAAACAGATTTATCGAAAAAAAAATTCAAAACAAATGTTCGAAATGCATTCCCTCAGCTTCAATACATTTATTGACTCTGGTGATATTTTCATGTAAAACGTTTCTCAACATTTGGGGCGTGATATCTTGGAAAGCTCTACGAATTTTTACTTCTAGCTCATGTAGAGTTGAAGGCTGTGTGGAATACACCTTATTTTTAAGATGCCCCCATAGAAAAAAGTCGCACGGAGTAAGATCAGGTGACCTTGGTGGCCACCTGACTGGACCATGGGTTGTTATAAGTCTCTCTTGAAAGCGATTTTGAAGATAATTTCTCGCTATTCTTGAATTATGCGGAGGGGCGCCATCTTGCTGGAAGTACATTCTCTCAGTTATTTCCACTGGTAGGTTGTTAATGAATTCCGTAATTTCATTCGTTAAAAAATTAAAGTATCTCTCTCCGGTTAGTTGGTCTTGAAAAAGAATGGTGCCAACAATATGAGTTCCAACTATTCCTGCCCAAATATTCACACCAAATCTATCCTGGAAGCCGCCTTGTCGAAACCGGTGCTCGTTTGCTATCGCCCAGTACCTGGAACAAAAGACCGTTCACACTTTTAGCACTTTACACTTCGACTATCGACAATAATCCAAATATTGTATTATTCCTGTTAAATAATCCATTGTTGGTAAATCTTGACTCGTCCGTAAACAAGATATAATAGTTAAATAGGTGATTCTCAGCATTTTGTCGAAGAAACCAATTACAATATTCCAGGCGCCTTTCACCGTCATTTTCATACAAATGTTGATGCAACTGATACTTGAAGGATTTCAATCGATGTTTTTTCAAAATTTTCGTAGCAGAGTCCTTACTTATAGCTAATTTGGCGCCAATCTGCCTTGAGGAAATTGTGCATTAATAACAAATGCTTCTTGGTCTTCGTGAACATCAGGCTCAGTTCTTAATTTTTCTTCTAGCCACTGGAAATACCTTCTTGACGATTGCTGCCTCCCTGGATATCGCTCTAAATACAATCGTTCAGCGGCATGAGAATTTTTTAAACATTCACCATAAATGAGAATCATGTCAATTTGTTCGGTTCGTGAATAACGGGGCATTTTTTGAATATTCCACTAACTGATTTCGATTTCCAAACCCTTTTAAAATGGCAGAATCAAAAACACTACTTCGAACGTCAAAATAATATGGATAGCAGCGTTCGTGACAGCTCTCATTTCTTTTTTGTTTCATTCCAAAATACATCTTAATCAGCCTACTTGTTAATATTTTGGTTCGAATGATTATTGCAATGGAATGATTATTCTGAATAGCACAAACATCGTCCATAGGTAGAAATTAGAATATCTATGGACGATGGCACAGACCAATTTAACCTAGAACCTACAGGATATAATTTATCATTCCACATTATTTTTAATTTTATTTTTGCGTATGGCGATAATCTGTTTTGTTATTTGAAGAATAATAATTGGATTTTTCGGTATCTCAGTTCAAAAAATTATTTTCTATTATATCATTAGAAAGGAATGGTTATGCTGAATAGTACAGGCAAGAAAAAGTTGTATGTTCCTATTTAAGTTATGGACCTACAGAGTATTGTTTTTTTCCCAATTTTTCCAATATTTTTTTTGGCGGCTTTTTATAACGCCGACGAATGAAAATAAAATATCACAGTAGTAGCAACTGTTATCAAGTGACGTATGGTTTCCATAGCCAACTTTTCAATTTTTGGCTTTCATTTTGCTTCCACGGCCTACTCGATGAATTTCAATAATAATTTTTTTCTGATCTAGTTTCTGGTTAGATACCAACTTGTGATATGTCATTAGAAAGGGAATTGAATGCTGAATAAAGCGAAAAGAAAAGAAAATAGGGTTTCCATTTAAAATAAGAAAGTTGATGTTACTTCCGGTCAGACCGGAAGTTAACTTCGACATGTCAATATGCTCAAATTCTAGCTCTTATGTCATTATATCGACGCTCCAAATTTCACAAACCTACTTCATACAATAACTGAGATATTCCGTAGGCAATACTTCCGTAGCCACCCGGTATATGACACGTGGTGTATAAAATCACCCTCTGAAAATTTGCCTGGGCTTGTGGTCTAAATCTAAATTTCTTTCGATTGAATAAAAATTACTCATTCTTTCAGTGGACAACTTTATCAATAATCAAATCCTACCGAAATTTCGAAATCAACCGTTCATCTCGCTCACTTGAAACACACGCTTCAAAACTACCGACAACGCAGTCAATAACACGCGTCTCATGATTTATAACATAATTGCTTTTCAAAACGCTATTAACGAAATTATTAATGAATGGATACACATAGGCCGTGTGTGCGTTCATGTTAATATTTCATGGCTGTAGTAATAAAAATAGACATGATTTCCGGTGTTTTTGTAGACATTGCTTTAAGTTTATCCACACGTGATTATGATTCATGTATCGTATGCTGGTTATTCTGCCGGTTTTCTGCAACATGTGGAGAAACAATTACTTGGTCTAGTCAGTGTTATAAATGGGATTATATCTACATCCAGGTACTTATATAAAACAACATTTAAATTTATAAAACCACAGTAAAACATATAAACAATAAAACATAATGAAATAGAAATGAAACATAAAATAAAACTAAATACGACTAATAATAATAATAATAACAACAATAATACAGTATACAGACCTCCACAGTTTTTATTACCTCCTCGTTGGAAGAAAATTTACGACCTTTTAAACTTTTTTTCAGTTGAGGAAAGAGATGATAGTCGGACGGAGCCGAATCTGGTGAATAAGTGGGGTGTTCTAGTAATTCAAACCCTAAATCACGAATTTTTTGTATGGCAACATGAGATCTGTGTGCAGGGGCGTTGTCCTGCAAAAACAAAACACCTTTGGATAACGTTCCGCGTCTTTTCTCTCTAATTTTTTCCCGTAGAGTGGTCAGTAATGTCGAATAGTAATCTTCAGTTATTGTTCTACCCTTATCCAAAAAATCAATCATGATTACTCCATGGCAATCCCAAAAAACTGAAGCAAGAACTTTTCCAGCAGATTTTTGGACACGAAACTTCTTAGGTCTTGAAGAATCGGCGTGTCACCATTCCATCGATTGTTGCTTTGTTTCTGGATTTTAGAAATGTACCCAAGTCTCATCCATAGTAACAATTCGGTTCAAGAAGTCTACATCGTTTTCAAATCGAGCACAGATCGAACGCGATGCTACTATCCTTGCATGCTTTTGGTAAACATTCAAACATTTGGGGATCCATTTTGCAGCAATTTTTATCATGTCCAAATTGACGTGAACTATATGATGAACGCTTTCGTATGAAATATTCAGTGCTTCAGATATCCGTTTTAGCCCAATTCGACGTCTGTTGAAATCATGTCATGAACTGCATCGATTTTTCGGAGACTGACACAGAAACTGGCCTTCCCGATCCGGTCATCATCTTCAATGGAAAATTTACCTCTTTTGAAGCTTGCAGTCCAATGTTTCACGGTCGCATACGAAGGACATTGATCACCAGGGGTATTAAGCATATCTTCGTAAATCTGCTTACCTCTTAACCCTTTTAAATACAGGTATAGTTGTCGTCAAACATATAAGATAAATAAAAAAAGCCGCAAAAAATGGTCTTATCTTTCCCTGGAACGTGCCACATAATGTGGGGGCAAGTGGTGCAAGAGTTTGAAATAGCTAGTGCATTATAGGTAACTTCGCCATGGGTAGAGAATTTTTCAATTGCATCAAATTCATTATTGACAGAGGATTAATTAATCCAATTTTATTTAGATTAATGAGTATACTAGAGATCGATACTAAGTACATAGATACGAGTAATTCAAAAAATATATGCAGTATAATGATTCAATTTATCATTAATGTAAAAGTTATTCAACAAAAAAATTACAAATAAAAGACATTCTTGTATATACAGGGTGTTCATTCGGTACTGCATTCTTCACGACTCAACATCTGGATTGTCAGGAATTCAGATATTTTTGTTCAGATAATTTAAAAGTGATCTAGAGAAGGGAATTCTCAAATAAGTGCATATACCAACATGGTCTTCCATGAAAATAAAAAGGGCCAGCTTCACGTGCAGTTATTTTTCGATTCCCGACTCGCACTCCCTTCGCGTCACTCTTGGAGCGAAGTTGCATGCCAAAATACACGCACATTCAAATATAGTACTCCAACTTCATTCCTCGAAGCTTCTCGATAGCTAGTGGGCCTTTTTTCGCGATGTGTTCTTTACATTCAAAGAGAAAAATTGCATGTATAAAATTAGAAAATGAAGATTCCAGAAGAAAGACACAGAGTATTGGTCCAAAAATGGTACTTGCGCCGAAATCACATTAAGACTACTCGAAGCAACTATACCTGTCTTCTCGTTACAATTCAATTCGACTGTTCTTCTCTACAGTCGGAGCGGCGCGGGAATTGTCCCATCACTTTCAGTTTTGGATGACTCCTCTGTTCGAATCGCGCTAGAAGTTTAAGAAGGTTGGAACGTCTCGCGCCGCGTCAGATGCGAGAAGCGCCAGGCGCATGTTGACACTTCACGTTCGAATTTGGAGTGGAGCGATGGAGTGTCACTTTGAAAGTCACGAAAAACTGCACGTGAAGGGCCCACTTAATTTCAACTTTCCAATTGATCGCTCTGTGTTTCATTTATATGAACTCTCTGTAATTCTATGTTTTCAGATTGAATAGTGCGTTGCCACGCTATCATTATTTATACAGATTTTATTGCGAAAAATCACTTCACTTTGAACTGGAATAATACTTTCGTGTTTGAAGATTTTCTAATAGATGATATGCACAATGTGTGATTTTTTTCTGATTGAAGCTCTCAGTGTGGTATGTCAATGATCAATTGTGTTAAAATTCCAAAATTATATTTATCATATGGGTGTCTTGAACGGACTTTTCATCCGACACAATTACATTAAATTTTGGTGCCAAATATAGTTTTCTCGATTTTTATCGGTGATTTCTATCAAGTTTTAGTGCAATCATATATTTATTTCTTACATAAAATTTAATGTACTTTCATATCCTAAAATCAAATTTGGGAAAATAATCAATATTGGACACTGGCATTCTGTTTCGTACAATTGTATATTTATTCATCTGCTCTTGGGTATTTTGTGACTCCCTAAAATATTCTGAATAGCTGGGTGGGTGAAAAACATACAGTCTAACTCCCACCATCCGGTTATATCTCATTTCCACTGGATGTAATGGATCGCCTTCGTTGGATATCTTGAATAGTATGTGATTGGTGATCCTTCAGTAATTAAAGTAAATTCAATATTAATTTTCAACTTTAACGCCCTGCATCTCAAAAACGAATTGTTGTCTTTTACATGTTCACCTATAGCCATTATTTTCTGTGCAATGTGAGAAATTAATGAAAGGACCGGTACACATTAGGAATCATCCTGTATGAGCAAATATTGTGATAGTCCTCACATTTCCTCCAAAAAAAACAATCACAAAATATATATTTCTGCCAAAAATGCATAGTACCACGCCATACACACCTTATATGGTAATCACATGAGAATATAGGCTAAAATCAGTGTGAGTCAATATCAATACTTACATAACTTCAGGAAAATACCAGGAAATTAATTCCTATTTTGTCAATAACCAAACAGTATTTCAGACTAAAATCGCACTAAATCAATAAATAAAATTATTGACATCTCTACCTTTATTCAAATTATTCCACCTATCGCCCCCACGTAACACTTAGCGCGGAAGATGTAAAGGCCCGCACATCAATTAGTTATGTTTTTATTCCATGCAGGGTCGGGCGTAGTTATAATAGAAATCACAGCTGTTTGCGGTACGCCCAGCTATTAGCAAATTAGATTTCGACGGGGCAGTTGTTTACCCAATCTAAGGGATACTAATAATTATAAAAATGGATGATTCTGAATACAAAAGTTACAGTGCTTTTGTTAAATTAATTTGAATAATCTGCACGCATCACAATATTTAGCGGCATATGTACAAGTCCGACCCTGGTTGGCGGCATGGGAGTCAATTTCATACTAATCGACCATTTTTTGCGCCTTTTTTTATTTATCTTATATGTTTGACGACAACTATACTTGATGATGGCTCGATACTCAAATTTTTCGATTTTCACAATTTCGGTGAACATATTTTTTCTTTTAATTTATTAAACTCTGGTTTACTTTTTTGACGTCAAACTTTACACTGACACTTTTTTAATATCCCTTGTGTAAGCATCTCTGTTCAAATACTCCAATAACTATCTTGTTATCGATAAACACTGGATAACACTATTCATAAAGCATGTGTTACCAATATTTTTCAACCCATGTAGACCGAGAGATTTTGGAGTAGTTCCTTAGGTACTGGGAGCTGGCAGTACAGATAGTCCGCAGAAGTTTGGAGGTAGAAAGTATTTTTGATATATTTGTCCGTGAAGACCTTGTTTTTGTGAGTACAAGAAATGTTCATCTAATTTTCTGGAATTGGGAAATGTGCCCATAACTGAAGCGGCATTACCTCTCTGGATAGCTAAACTAATTCGCTGTATCAAGGAGTATAATCTTGGTTCTTCCAAGATT
The DNA here is from genome assembly GCA_944452925.2 of Chrysolina oricalcia. Classification (NCBI taxonomy): domain Eukaryota; kingdom Metazoa; phylum Arthropoda; class Insecta; order Coleoptera; family Chrysomelidae; genus Chrysolina; species Chrysolina oricalcia. The sequence continues at coordinate 41,213,081 of OX101828.2, read as the reverse complement.
TGTCTATTTTTCAGCAAAAATTAGTATCAAAGTTGCATAGTCTTATTACAGAGTCACCTCCAAACAGTGAATTCTCTGAAAAAATTCCATCAAAGCACAGTTAAACCAAATCTCAGTTCAGAATCTTATATACCACCTAAATTTTTTGCTCCACTCACAACCTCCAATTTTCATAACCAATAGTAATATTATTTACTACATTCGATAAATTTTTACTGTTACGCTTAGTGCCAAACAACATGATTGTAGATTCTATTGGGTTTATAAGTAGGCAGTGTTCAGTTGCATATCTCATAATTTCATCTAAATTGTTATTGATAACGGCACAAGCGTCATCCATATCAGCCTGCTTGAATTTATAATACAACTGAGGATCGTCAGCATGTAAATGAACTCTTCAGTCCTGGATTTTGTTCAAGAGAGGAGAAGCATATATAGAAAATAGTAATGGTCCAAGGATCGACCCTTGAGGCACACCAGATCTTAGTGCGAGATAGTCTGAACTAATACCGTTCCTATAAACTTGCTGTTGCCTAAATTTAAGTAACTGTTTGAAAATTATCGGAAAAGAAAAAGAAGCAGTATAGGTTCATTACGAATTCAAATTTCAGAGGCTCAGCTATACTGATTTCTCTACAGCATTCAATGGATTTGTGGTTACAAATCCGTTGAATGATTTGTAATCGCTCGTAATTCGTGGATTTTATATCTTGTCGAATGCTTTTTGTGGAGTGTGGATAACTTGCTGACCAAAACATAATTGTGCCGAACAGAACCTTAGGAAGTATGTTATCGAACCCAACTCTAAAACTGAGTTGTATATGATAAGGTGCTTGTGCCACTGTAAAAAAATTTAAATCAACCCCCACATAAGGGTAATTTGTAACCCCTTGCACAGATTAGACTATTTATTTTTGAACCCGCTAACAATATTTTCACTTGTTTAATTGTTGCTAATGTTGCACAATATTGTGCTGTTTTATAAAAAAAAAATCTTTCTCCCTCCCATTTTTCACCCAACTCCTATTACGAAACGCAAAAAAAAAAATTCTCGAGTGCCTTTAAATGAATCGTCGAATGTTTAAATATGCCTAAATAAGGAAAATAGCATTTTTTTTATGATCATCCCCCTACCCCCCAAATGACACAAAACGAAAAAATTTCTGTGGATTTTTCTAAATTTTTGATATTATGCAGTTCAACTTATTTTGAATAGAAATAAATCGGGTGACGAACCCCAAAAATGAATAGTTTTGATGCCAGGAGGCGTTGAAATCATATCTTGCTCATAATAGACTATTTATTCATTATTATAGGCGGAAATAACATCTCTACGTATTTTAGTTTAGTTTATGCTGATCAATTGTGTAATTTTTTATAAATTAAAAATCTAAAACCTCCCTCTTACCCCATACCCTTATTTTAAAACATGAAAAAAATTAATTCTCGACTACTTGTAAATGCTTTATCAAAATAAATGTTTTAATCAGCTGAAATTGAGGAAAACGTACAGTTGTTTAATTTCATCTTTACCTTCCTTCAGAAAAATATTGGTGGAGTTCGCTGACTTCTTAGTAGGGAGTAGTTCATGATTTTTTAATATCAATTAATTGGGCGAAAATCTTGAATATAAATAAAAATTATGCATCCATAATTTGAATTTGAGGTGGTGATTGAATTAATTTTTTTCGTGTTTTGAAAGAGGGGTTGGGGGTAAGAGAGAGGTTTTAGATTTTCAATTTATAAAAATTTACACAATAGTTCGATAAAATAAATCAAATATACGTAGAGATATTGTTTCCGCCTATAATAAAGAATAGTCTATTCTCAGCAAGGTATGATTTCGACACCCCCTAGTATCAAAACTATTCATTTTTGGGGTTTGTCACCCGATTTATTTCTATTCAAAATAACTTGAAATGCATCATATCAAAAATTCAGAAAAATCCACCGAAATTTTTTCGTTTTGTGTCATTTGGGGGGTGGGGGGATAATCATAAAAAACTGTTATTTCCCTTATTTAGGCATATTTGAACATTCGACGATACATTTGAAGGCACTCGAAAAATATTTTTTTTGCGATAGGAGTTGGGGAAAAAGGGAGGGGGTAAGATTTTTTTTTATAAAACAGCACAATATTAGCAACAATGAAACAAGTGAAAATATTGTTACCGGGTTCAAAAATAAATAGTCTAATCTGCGCAAGGGATGATTTCAACGCCCCTTAGCAGCAAAACTGTTAATTTTTTTAGGTTTGCGCAATGGTAACATTGGATGAGAATTACATGGACTACTTCGTACCAAAATTCAAAAAAATCCACCTGGACCCAAATTCCATAAGGAAACTCCTTATGGTGGGGTCTATTTAAACAAAATTCAAACTTTTTTAATTTGAATTCCACAGCTTGTCATAATATTATTCAACTTTGTTTTAATATACCGGGTGTCCACGAAATGTGGCTCGCCCCTATAACTTTTTTGTTTTCTCTAACAACCTAATAGAGTGCGGTATCAAATTAATCATATTGAAATGCTCTTTTTTTCTAACCCGACGAGCCACTATGTTGCCATTTATAAAATATAGTAATGAACATTTTAAAATTCAACTTCACATAGCTGAACCAATTTAACCGAAAACAGTAAAGTTATGTATTTCCAAACATTTTAGGACTGAAACTAGCTATTTGAACGTATCCATAGCCCTCTTGAATAAAAAATAAATTAAAATAAAAAAATCAAAAATGGTTACAAAAAGTAACAAATGATACATGGTTGTAATCTTAATGTTATATGGAGACAAAAAAACTGAAAAAATACCAGGTGTCCCATTTAAAAATCGAAAGTTGATGCCACTTCCGGCGAATCCGGAATTTGCATGAAGTTGATTTAAATCTAAAAAATGCAGTTTCATGCCTTAACCCGATCCTCCAAATTTCATTCCATTACCTTCGAAAACAAAAAATTTTGATGATACACTTACCATCAGAAACTCGTTTCATCTTTATTAAATAACTTGTTTTATATTGACGAAAAATACCACATTATGTCACTATGTAGGTTGTACTTCGAAAAAGTACAGCTTTGTACTGATCCGAAGGGAAGCATAGCTGACTTTGATCTGCGTGCATAATGATATTTTGAAAATTCATTGTAAGAAATACAGTGCAACACTTTTTAAATTTAATTTTTGGTAACGTTTTTGCAATTTTTTCAAAACTGTGGCGCCGATAAGGTCTGGGAAAAGTGGAATTTATTCATTCAGTATTTCAGATTCAGAATAAACCATAATTTAAAACTAAAGTTTGTATTTTCTTTTCATTCTAATTTCTCAGAAATATTGATTTTAATCATGATTTGAATTGATAAAAGTGATTTAAATCATGTATTTAAATCAATTGGTTTGAATCATTTTCCAACCCTGATTAAATGTATGCAGAACACGATGCCACCCAATCAGTCATCGTCCGAAACAACAAATCATCGCGCAACCCACACATTTTTGCAGTGTCACTTTTAATACAAAGTGAACGCACGCGAACTTCGCAAAAAAACGAAGCAGCGCGGCTACAAATTGAGTTAATTTTTGAGTCGATTACCCGCCAGGAAGGTATAATTAGCGATTCAAAAGGTACAAACGGACGCTAAAATGTGACCCCTGCAGAGATGTTATATTTAGACAGTCTGCGTATTCCAGCGCTCTTCTGTTTTTCTTGGACGACTTCCATCAGGCCGGAATGAATGAAAAAACGAAAGGACAGTACTCATGATTCGAAAATAAAAATATGTGATTTTGAAGGATGCGAGTGTCTGAATTGCCAATGCCGCAATGTCTGGTCGTTTGTTAAAATAACAGAACGGATGAAGAAAGTCGGAAGTTTTCTCCAATTTGGAATGAGTATTATGAATCACTATTATTCTAGTAGTAATTGGTTTGAACGTTGCAGGGACTATAGGGTGCCTTTCCCATGAGTTTTTCGACAATCATCGTCACTTAATTCGCCTATCAATTATTTGTATTTCGTGGGAGTTTTTAACCCTGTCATCAATTACTCGAGGGTATGAGCTACAACTAAGAATTCTCAAACGCGACCAGGGTATTGAGGTATAGCTCAAAAGGCGGGTTCATGCAACGTTCATTATAACAAAATTTTCAGTTCGCTATAATCAACACCGCATTACAATTTCACTAACAAATGGATTCATGGAAAGATCTAATTCGTTGGTAAACATTTCTTCTGTGAACGGAATTATTGTAATTGGAGTCCCTCAGGGGTCTGTCCTAGGTCCAATTTTATTTTTACTTTATATTTACGATATATCTTGCCTCGATATTTCTGGACACCTAACATTGAAGATCGTACTGCCATGGTCCAGTCTATTTCTAGATATTCAAAAAATAAAAATTTGGTGTGATGCAAATAAGCTGACTCTGAATATTTCTAAAACGAATTTAGCCACTTTCAATACATAATTAGAACAGTCATAAGTTTCATTACCATTTAACAGCTCTAAAGAAAAAAATTATCCTGTTATACACCGCGAAATTGTACGGTCAGCTTCATTAATGGCCTATACTCATTTACTGAATCTCATCTGAGGTATGGAATTCCATTTTGGGGTTCTGACTCTATTGCTCTGAGATTCATCTTCAAAATAAAAATGCCAGAATCATATAAACCAGTTTTTTCGACAAAAAGATTTTGAAGTTAAATGAAATTTTCATTTTAGAAACTGTATGTTTGCTTCATAAATATAGAGAAAGGTTCGCGAACGCCAACAGGGTAAGACAAACTCGTAATGAAAAACAACTTTATCTTCCCTTTCCCGTTATATCTCTTACAAGACAATCACTAATTTATAGAATTAAACAAATTTACAACCAATTACCGAATGAAATAACAGTTATCAATGATCTAATTATTGATAATAAAAATATCTGGAACTATTGTTTTTCTCGGGAAAAACCAAATTTTCAGTTATGAATTTTTTTCTCGCTTAAATTTTTTTTACGAAATTTGTTGGAAATATAACTTATGATGTTTCAAATGAGCTGAATTTTTTTTGTAGCGGAATACAGATTTTTCCTTGTTTTTCGACAAATTCCGAAAAAAGACCTCATTTTTAAATGAAAAGTTTCACTAATAAAGTTCTTCTTTTCAAGCTCGCCAGCCACCAGTTTTTTTCGTTGAAGCGTCTACTTTTAGATTATGTAATAAAAGAGTATCACTACTGTGGATTTTTTTTTTCAGAAAACGTGAAAAAACGTAAAATCAATTCATAAAATTTTTGTTCTATACTGATATTTGTTCATTAAAATTATTGAAATTAACAGTTAAAACCTTTCGAGAATATCAATTTCATGTTACCTTAATAGGTACAAAGAATAAGCAAGGACATAAATTAGGATTTAATTATGATAGAAGGGCGAAAGGAGGTGAACTTTTGCGGGGGTAAAAATGGTTTCTGACGATTTGCATCGAAAATTAACCTCTTACAAAGAAAAAGTCAGAGGAAGAAGTTGTTGGCAATGTGAAGATCTACAAGATTTATCCACATACCCTGAAATTTTCAAAAATAGGTTTTTCGCCATTTTGACGGTCAATTTGAGGTTGTGTCGAATAGTGTTTGACACAAAAGTTTTCGATTTTTTTATTATCCACAACTTTTCTCTCGAAAATTTTCCGCTAAAAAGTCACGTTTCGCCGCAATTCGCAAAAAACCGTTTACAACCCCTAAACTGCATCCCAATTTCATCATTTTCAGTGTTTTCGTGTTTAAATATTTTTTTCGTCGAAGTTGGAACCTCTACAACATTCTCCACCTGGCCTTTGCCTGTTACTTTATTTCTTATTTTAGGCGTTTAAAATTCGTTCTGCTAACTAGGAGCCGCCTCCTTTCCGAGTACTTCAAAGAGGTTCGAGAAAAATAAATGTATCGCTGAAAAAAAAAATCTAATTCAGAACATAAAATGGTATATTTCCACTAGATTTTGCGACAAACATACAATTTTCATACAAAAAGAAAATTCAAACCAAATTGAAATGGTTTTTCTGATTTTTCCGAAAAATTTGAGGTTATGTAAAAAATCTTGTATACAAAAGATTTTGATCTTTTCATTGCCAACAACTTTTCCCCTAACTTTTTTTTGTAGTAATGAATTTTTGCTGTAAATCGTGAGACACCATTTCTACCCACAAAAGTTCACCTCCTTTCTATCATAACCAAATCCTTATTTATGTCCTTGTTTATTTTTTGTACCTACTGAGGTAAAATGAGAATAATATTGAAATTTTTATTCTCGAAAGGTTTCAACTATTAATTTCAATAATTTTAATAAATAAATATGAATAAAGAACAAAAATTAAAAATGTTGATTTTTGAAAATCTGTTTTTTAATTTTTTCGCGTTTTCTGGAAAAAAAATTTCACATTAAAAATTTGTTTTTAACAAAAAAGTAGACGCTTCAACGAAAAAACTGACAGCTGGCAAGCTTGAAAAGACGAACTTTATCGGTGAAACTTTTCAGTTGAAAATGAAGTCATTTTTTCGGAATTTGTCGAAAAAAAAAAGAAATATCTGTATTCCGCTACAAAAAACTACAGCTTACTTATTTGAAACATGTTAAGTTATATTTCCACCAAATTTCGTGAAAAAAAAAAGATTTTTGCACGAGAAAAAAAACTGAAAAATAGGTTTTTCCGATTTTATTGGAAAATTTGAGGTAATGTGGAAAAATGTTCGATGTCTTTTTAATTTGAACAACTGTGCAATTCAACTTTTTTCGATAGGAAGTCAACTTTCTTTGTCAATCGCGAAAAACCGTTAAATGTCGCTTTCAACCCCTAAAAGTTCTCCATTTTTTCGTCTCCAATTTATTTTTCTCCTCATTCGAACAATATTCTGTACTCTTCCAGAAGGTCTCATGTTGTTAATAATTTTTCCCGGTTTTATATTTTTTGATGTCCATCAGAACTGATCTATTAATGAATCAATGTACCTAAATGTATTGCAATGTATTTGCATGAACACCTCCTATGGAGTAAAACTGGTTAACCTTTCTTAATGTAATTGTATAGTGAAAATGTAATTTTAATGAACGTTGCATGAATCACCTTTTTAGAATGATGCCGTTTTTCATTGTTTCATAATTTTCCGAATTCAGCTCCGAAGTTTACAAAAATACAGAAATGGCATAATGAATATCCTTTAATTAAAAAGAGGAGTATCATTATAACCAAAATTGATGGATTTAGAAAGAACTAGACCAAGATCCCACGCCTACTTTCAAAAATGATTAATAACAGGCTGAATCTTCCTAAATAACTTCATTTTGCCGAGACGCCCAACTTTTTCCTCTACGAAAATTCGCGATAGTGTTAGCTAATAAACTGCGCAGGCGTCAATCATGTCGATTTGGTGAGTGCAAAAAAGTCATTTATATTTTTTCAGTTGAACCTCGAGATAATTCGAGAAAGTACTCGAAAAAACCTTTGTCCTACAAAATGGATTTTTACCATGGAATTGACAGTTTCGGATCGTAGGACTGGGAACACCAACCATTCAATTTGTAGAACAATATGACCATTCAATTATACAAATATTAACCAAGCAACGGTAAAAAAACGCTGGTTACTAATAATTTTTTATTGGTACATGTTGAGAGTGGGGGACTCTTCAGTCCTATTAATGACTTTTTTGCACTCACCAAATCGACAGGATTGACGCCTGCGCATTTTATTAGCTACCACTATCGAGAATTTTCGTAGAGGAAAAAGTTGGGCGTCTCGGCAAAATGAAGCTACTCAGGAAGATTCAGCCTGTTATTAACCATTTTTGAAAATAGGCGTGGGATCCTGGTCTAAACGCTGAAGAAATATGAAAAACTTTAGTGGATTTTTTCAGTCTTTAGTCTATCAAACGTAAAACGCTAGGTGGCGCGGTGTGTTAGTATGATGAAATTTAAATGTAGACACAGATACTTATCTCAGAATTAACTGATTCCCAAGGCTTGTCTCTTTCTTCTGGTAATTTACAAGATGCTCGCTGCGCTCGCATCTGCTGTGATTTCACCTTTCCATCCTAATCAGAGATTGAATTACCAGCAATTTGGATAGCTAGATTAGTTCGGTTAGGTTAGGTTGTGTCCTCTTTTTTGAGTTCAGAAACTTGGTCCATGGCCGTAAACCTGGGCAGCCAGAAGATGGAGACACTCCGAAGGCGTGTCTCTTTCTTCTGGTAATTTATTACAGCGCATTTCCTCAAAACATAAATGGCGCCATTAGAATCAGATGAAATTTTATATTAATAATGTTAATTGAAAATTTCTATTAAGCTTCTCTGAATGATTTCCCGCAAAACAAAAATGGTACTATTAAAATTGCCTGATAGCAAAAAATAGCGACGTTAAAAAAAATTTTCCATATCAGGTTTCCAGTAATCCTAAGTGAGTAAAACTTGTCAATGGCGCATTTTCGCAAAACAAAAATAGTACCATTAGAATAGAATAGGTTGTGGGTCTATAATCGAGACGTTCAACTGTTTTTTTCATATCAGTAATCCAAAGAGGTCAACTTGGCAACAGGGCATTTCCGCAAAACAAAAATGGTGCCATTACAATTGGCCGAGGGCCCACAATAGCGACGTTCAATTTTTTTTCTCCAGATTTCCAGTAAACCAAATTTTTACCGAAAACTCCTAACGAGGTCTGTTGAACTATGAACAGCTGCTTTTCAGTAAAAAGAATGTGTGGTCTCTAGAGACTCCAATTCGATAGAAAACAGTCTGTAAGCAACTGTCATCAAATTTGTACCAGTCTGTTCTGTCCTTGGCCAAAGTATGTAGTAGCATTGTTTATAAAGAAGTAAGATAGTTAGCCAACCTTGGGATTTATATTGGGATTTATATGGGATTTATATTGGATTCAAATGGATGCGACATGTAGATGGCGACAGTGATCTCGCATCCAAGTCATGTCGTAACTTCAGTGATCTGGCCTCCAAGTCATGTCGTAACTTGATTGAAACAATGGGACAGCATTAAAATCAGGGTTTTTTGAAGAAACCTGCATTAAAATGACGTCAGATATTAATATTTGTAAATAATCACGCTAGATGACTCTCGCGTTTGCATCCAATACCTTTTCCACAGGCATTGACTATCTTCTATTTTAACAATGGTAGTAGTGGCAAGAATCGAGTACAAAACTACAGTGAACGCCAACTGTATGAAGCCATGATTGGATTTGAATCATTCAAAATAGAATCTTGTTAATACTGGTACAGGATCCAACGCCCAGTCCACAACAATGTACTGCTATTAGAGCTAATTGCCCTAGAATTTGAAAATAGTTGATGTTATATTTAAAGCTTACACTCTCTTACTGTTTTCAAGAAATAAACTTGTTCCACGCATTGTTTTACAGTGTTGTTTTTTTTCAATCCTCTAGATACAAATCTTTTTATTTCCAACAAATGGTAGATATTGGTACTGGCGAGGGTACTGGTATTAAAAATAACTCTATCGGGGTATGTTGAGAAGAAAGGGATTCCTGGGTTAATTACAAGTCCTCATGAGAAACATGTGAAATCTGCATTTTCTTTTTTATATTTAGCTGCAACATCATCCACATTATTCATCCCAGCATTCTTGGCTGATGTTATTTATCATTTAGGACTTCTGCTTGATTATGGGTCCAAGTTTGGAAGATATAATCCTAGTCATTTGATTTCTTTCCAGATTTGAGAAGCACATTGAGGATTTGTTGTATTTTTTATGCTGTGTGCTTCACTCAGCATCAGGGATCAACTATAAAGTAACTTTGCACAATTATAGCCATGTTCAGAAAAACAACAGTCAACAGTTTTATCCATGGGATCGGTGGGATATGGGCTATCTTCCTCTACATAACCAATAGTATTTCTTCATTAACAGTCCTAACAGAAAATGCCTCAAACTAAGGTTAACTCACCAACATCAGAGTTACAAAAGTAATTCTCACCAACTTCAGAGGTACAAGAAACAGGTTCATTAGTTATTCTTTCACCTTCTTTGGTTGAAGTAATAGAACATTTCCAGATATTGGGTCTAGAAAGGAAAGTGTTTTCTCAAATTTCGAATTTGAACATTTCGAATGGAACTCACCAACATCAGAGTTTTGACATAAACGGTGTCTTCCCAATCTTTCGCTCTCCTTGAAATGATCTTCAAAAATTCTTTCACAATAAAATAATTCTAATTCGTCGATGGGAAGATTCAAATGGAACAACCATTTTCGCGCAAGTTCTATAGTTTTCGGGAATCTATGGAACGTAATTTTTTTTGTATATTCGTACACATTCCAACAAAATGGAACACAACAAACTCGATTTTTTTGCAAATATTTTGTCAATACATTCAAATTTAAAAAAAATCAACACTTGACAGTGTTGACACATGTCAGTGTATTAATTCAGTGTTTCAAACATTCAAAAACAAAATTTATTACCAACCTGACAGCAAAAAAACAATCACCAAAATCCTGTGGAATATTGTCAATCATTTCAATTTAATTTCATACTTTAAATTTTTTATTTGATTTATTCCTTTAGCGTTACTCACTTCTTCGGTGACTCACCATGTTGAAATCAGACAATTCTGGGAAAATATATCAAGATTCGAACAAGTAACCTGTATGGAAATTACGCATCATCAAACCAGCGTTTATCAACGTTTCGCCCACAATACGATGAATAGCAGGCAATATCGAGGCCACGAGATAGTGGGTCATTTGCCATGCGAGTGTGTTGAGCAATAAAACAATAACTACACCACAAACAATAACTCTGAAATTAAATCCAAGCTCGACATAAATTGCCGTGTATTAATGGACAATGAACCGGTCGGAAATTATCAGAACGGTGATTTTCAACACTTTTGGGTGTTTCTTATCAATAGACGTTTCGTTGTTGGTATTTTTCCTAATAGCCTGGTTCACAAGAGCTATTAAAAATCTGACGTAGACCACCGAAAATTATTTATTTATTTATATATTTAAACGGACAAGCCCAATTCAGGTTAAGGTATTACAGTAGTATATACAAGTACTGATCGACAAGCGTAAGGATGCCTCCGGGAATTGGTTGCGCAGTAGACAACCCTGGAGTGGGGCAGGAGCTCAATCGCTCTGCCTTATTAAACAGTAGTCGATCTTTGTCGCACATCTACTCACGCTTTCTATCGTTTGCGCATCTCAGAGGCATCCTTACGCTTGTAAATCTGTAGTTAATACAATACAATAAAGTGGTTAGAAGGTAAATTATGTGATTAGTACAGTTGCAGTATTATTAGATTATCAAAATAATAGAAAAAAAAAAGAAAAAAGAACACTTGAGTAGCAATATAATCAAGTCTGATTCATTTAGGCCAGTATCACTAAACCCAACAAAAGAGCAAAAGCTGTAAATATCGAGTATTAAATATCAAATAGCAAGGTCAAGAATATGGTTTTTGAAGCGAGGGACTGATTTGTTAAAGATTTGAAGAATGTCCAATGAGTTGGCCAATCGCAGAGATCTGGAGATGAAGCTGTGGTATGAGTAGTTGAATCTATGAAATGCAACATAAAAGGTTTGTACCTGTCTAGTTGCACGACTGGGGACAAATAGGGATATTTTAGAGAGATGCTCCGGGCTGTTACAGAGTCCATTGACAATATTAAATAGAAGTATTGGGTCTCTTTGTTTCCTGCGTACCTCAAGAGAAGGTAGGTTCAATATGCGTTCTAATGCAGTATAAGCGCAGTTTACATGCATCTTGTAGGCTATATATCTAAGAAAGTTATGCTGAACAGCCTCGAGCTTCATTTTGTATGTCGCATAATAGGGAGACCAAACTGATGAGCAATAGTCTAACGAGAGAAAAGTAAAGGGATTTAATAGCCGTGATGTTAGTGAAGTCGCAGGTGGTTCTCTTTATAAAGCCTAGCATCTTCATAAATTTCTGAGTTACAGTGGAAATGTGTGGAGTCTAGGGTCACACCTAGATCTTTGGTTTCGATAGCTGAATGAAGGATAGAATTATTTATGCTGTAATCAAAGGTGATTGGATGTTGGGTTCGGTGGAAACGAAGAATATGGCATTTGGAAGCATTCAGACACATTTCATTCAGCGTGCACCAATTAGATAGTCATCTATGTCATTTTGAAGGCTTAGTAAATCGGCCTCGATTCTGATTATTTAAAAACATTTCAGGTCGTCAGCAAACAGCAAGGCTTCACTTTCTTGAAAACAGCTAATGAGGCTACAAAGCAGTAAAACGCAAAGTCGTCTCCACAATTTTTTTTAATTTTTACTTTAAAAACAACCAAAAATAATGGACCATAATGTGGTTACATTATTTTATTTATATTAATTCTATAACATAATTTTATATAATATACTACATTATCATTTTTCTTCTCCATAATTTCTTGAATACCTAGCTGATGATGGTCTTATATAGGACCGAAACTTGTACTACTGTTTGATGGCTATCTGATTGATAGCGGTCAGTCACCGTTTCACCATTCTTACACACCAGATGGGATATTAAATTGTGGAGACGACTTTGCGTTTTACTGCTTTGTATATCCATACCACTCCACTTCGAGATATAATGGACTTCTACCACAGATTAGCTAATGAGGTCGTTAATAAAAAGGTTAAACAGCAATGGTCCCGAATGCGATCCTTGTGGGACACCCGAGGTAACTGCGATGGAATGCGAATAGTAGTGATTAACCCTGACAATTTGTGTTCTTTTCGTGAGATAGCTCCTTAGCCATAGCAATACTGTACCGTTAATGCCGTTCAATCGATGTGTATGAATCAGGAGCTCGTGATTGACTTTGTCGAAAGCTTTGGAAAAATCAGTGTACACAGAGTCTATTTGTGATCCCCTTTCCAGAGCTTCCGACAGAAAATTGACATACATGATAAGACCTAGCTCAGCTGATTTTTTGGATGTAAATCCAAATTGCTGAGTCCCTATTATTGCTGAGCAATCGTAAGAAAGGAAATCAAATATGATACTCTCGAAAGCTTTAGGGATAGCGCTAAGTATAGATATGATTTTGAATGTAAAATTATACAGGGTCCTGCAACAGTGCGTCAGGCTTTCATAGCACTCATGCCATACAAGTTACCGATTTTGTTCCGAGTGTAAACTCAAACTGTTGACAAAGGCACATTATAAGAAAATATTTTCATATGTACAAAGTGTTTCAAAAGTGTGTGGTGGCAAACTGAAGTTGAATTTTTTCAAATGAAATACCCTGCATTTTTTTCAATATTCAGAATCACCCTAATGACCTTGACTTATGACCGCAATATTAGCACTAGTCTTTGGCAGGTTCGGACATAATTTTTTTTTCAAAAAGAATGTTCTTCACACCTCCCAATTCAAAAATTCATATGGTGTGTGAATTAACCATTTCACTGTACTGATAATTCCATTTGGGATGGTTATAGGATGCTACCGTATCAGTTTTGAAGGTCGGCATCATACAGGGTCTTCAGAATAAATGTTTGAACTTCGAGAATTTGGAAACGAATTGAAGATTTTGCAAATGGAACAATCTGTATGTTTTTTGATGGATCGACGTACAATTGAAATACATGTTTTTTGTGCTCATTTCTAGCCGTTTTTAAGATATTTATGAAAACTAAAACTCGGGTGGTGTGAAATCATTATTTATTTCGAATAAATCGAATAGAAAACAAACCATGACGAAATGGAGACTAAAATAAATGTTCAAAATGTCTTCCTCCCTTTTCTATACACAATCTGATTCTTTTTGCATACTCATATGAATTGTTGGTGGATCATTGTAAACTGTTTGCTTCACATGTCCCCACAAGAAGAAGTCGAGTTTGGTTAGATCAGGTGATCTAGCCGGCCACCTGTTGGGTCCATTTCTTCCAATCCATCTGTTGGGGAAAGTATCTTGGAGGTGATCCTGTACAGTCTTTGAAAAATGTGCTGGAGCTCCATCTTGCTGAAGCTACATTTTGTTTCTAGTATATTGGGGTAAATCCATCAGTAATCCAGGCAGTATATTCCTTAGGAAATCCAGGTACATATAGGACCATTGAGATGCACTTTGAAAAAATATGGCCCTATTACAATATTGCCAATTATTCCACCCCACACATTCAATGACCATTGGTGCTGATGGTCTATTTGTTTGAAAAATCGTGGATTTTCCGTAGAATTAAAATTGTGTCGATTCACACACCAACTACTATGAAAAGTTGCCTCATCAGGAAATAAAACATAGTTGAAAAACATGGGATCTTCCTGTATTTTATATCTTGCCCAATCCCAAAATTCAATGCGACGTTGAAAATCAGTACCATTGAGCGCCTGATGCAACTGAATGTGGTAGGGGTGAAAACGATATTTTTTCAGAATGCGTTGTTCAGATCTCTCGCTAGTACCTAATTCTTTCCCGATATTTTTTTGGCTGATATGAGGATGTTCAGTAACAGTCAGTAACACCGCCAATTCGTTTTTCTCGTTGGTGACAGGCTTACTTCTTCCTTCCTTTATACAGGGTGTCAATTTGAAAACTTCCCACCCTTAATATCTTCCTTCCAGTAAACAATATGAGTAATCAAAAAAACAGGTCAATTTTATTGTCAAGGGGGACACTTTCACGGACTATTTGTAGCCCTCGTGGTTCAACCCCCTAGGAGGGGTAGATGTTACCCTTAGAATTTTAAATGGGAAGGGGGGTCAAGTGGCACATCATTTTGATGGGCGTTCAATTCTTGTTCCAATGGTACCCTGACTTATTATTTTTTGATGAGCATTTTCCGAAAAATTGCGTTCTAAACTAACAGAAGTAATTATTGGAACGCCTATACTGAGATGCATTATTGTATTGACTCCCTTTAATAAAAATGGTTAGAAGAGTAGATGGCACCGCTCCAACCCTTGAATGACAGGAATAAATTTATTACGCATGGGATTTTTTATTTGGTGGTTATTTTCCTTCTACACAATAAAATTTAATTTGCGAGAAAGACATTTCCAACATAAAATCTACTTACGCTTATCTTATTAGCTGTTCGAAATGTTGTCCATTTTGCTCTAAACAGTAATACAGTCTGTTTTCGAACTCCCCTCTAACATTACGGAAAACTTCACTAGGAATTGACCGGCATGCTGCTGTAATTCGTCTTTTAAGTTCGTCAATATCAGAAGGTTGTGTTTTATAAACAACGGATTTAAGATGCCCCCAAAGAAAGAAATCTAAGGGTGTTAAATCCGGTGATCTCGGAGGCCATTCAACTGCTCCCCTTCTGCCAATCCATCTACCCGGAAATCTCTCGTTTAACCACTGTCGGACGGGAAGAAAATAATGAGGTGGAGCACCGTCCTGCTGGAAATGTAACAGATCCTCCTGTAAAAGTTCATTACCTTCTGCATCAATTTGAGTTTCTAGCTCGTGAGTTATAAGAGGATCGATAGTCTCTTCAAGCATATCAAGGTACAGATTGCCAGTCAAGTTTTCTTCCAGAAATAATGGACCAAGAATGGCATTTCCAAGAATACCAGCCCAAACATTAACTTTTTGTGGGTGTTGTGTATGCCCTTCCCGAAAAATATGTGGGTTTTCGTCACTCCACTAGCGACAATTTTGTCTATTAACATTGCCATTCAGAAAAAATGAACACTCATCGCTGAAACAGATGTTTAACAGAAGATTAGGGATGGTATTGACTCGATGAGACATGATTTCACAAAACTCTATTCTTCTATCATAATCATCCTCGTGGAGCTCTTGAAGAATCTGCATTTTATATGGATGAAATTTATGCATTTTCAATGTTTTTCTTATAGTCTCGCGTGACATTCCCGTCTGTTCTGATACTGATCGTAAGGAGCTCGTGGGCTCTGCAGCAAATGTTCCCAAAACTTCAATTTGAGCTGCTTCATTTAGTACTCTGGGGTTATTTCTTTTTCTATTTGTCACTGAACCAGTTTCGTAAAACTTATTCACCAAATCAAGCACATACCGGTGACTTACATTACAATTTGGATGTCTTTCGTTAAAAAGACATGCCGCCCTTCGTGCGCACTTTCCAACTTCGCCATAAATTACAATCATTTCAATTCTGTCTTGAAGAATGTAAACCATTTTTACACTTTTATACAATTATTAAAGTAATTCCTAAACAGCCCAACAGGTACAACGGTATTCACAATACTACCACATAGTTCAAATTTGCTAACCAATTTTTTGCCGGAAAACAAAAAAGGAAGGCTATCTGTACAATTTCTGCGATGACACTTAAAAATTCAGCATTTAATAAACACAACTTTACTACCATCTACGTTTTACTATTGGACTACTTTTTTATGTAAAGTGTTTGGAGCTAATGGCTAATGTTACCCCTAATAAAGGGTTGGAACGGTACCACCTAATATTCTAACCAGTTCTGGCCAAACCATGCATCTCAGTATAGGCGTTCTAATAATTACTTCTGTTAGTTTAGAACGCAATTTTTCGGAAAATGCTCATCAAAAAATAATAAGTCAGGGTACCATTGGAACAAGAATTGAACGCCCATCAAAATGATGTTCCACTTGACCCCCCTTCCCATTTAAAATTCTAAGGGTAACATCTACCCCTCCTAGGGGGTTGAACCACGAGGGCTACAAATAGTCCTTGAAATTGTCCCCCTTGACAATAAAATTGACCTGTTTTTTCGATTACTCATATTGTTTACTGGAAGGAAGATATTAAGGGTGGGAAGTTTTCAAATTGACACCCTGTATACATCATAATGTCAGTTTCAACAAATCTTTCAAGCAATCTCCTGAAGCTTCTTTCTTCCGGATGTCTTCTCTCAGGATAAATGGTAGCATACGTTTTACTAGCTAGAAGACAATTTCTTCCACTATCCCCTAATACAAAATCCATATCAATTAGCTCATCTTTATCAAAATTCATTTTGGTAACTTCAAATTGAAACCAAACCGTACACTGACAACTTGTCAAATCCAGTGAACAGAAGAATCCTTAAATTATGTGAATAGCATTGACACTCTAGATGCATTAGACAATCATGAGGATTGAAATCCGAAAAGTCGCCAATAACGGGAAGTCGTTCCATAGTACAATTAATTTATATTGATACATGAAATGGCATATTTCGAACATTGATTTTTAGTTTAATTCGTTATATGTATTTCGATATTTTCGATTTATTTCAAATAAATAATGATTTTGCACCACCCGAGTTTTAGTTTTCATAAAGATCTTAAAAACGGCTAGAAATGAGCAATATATCATGATACAATTTTTTTTTGTATTTCAATTCTTCGTCGATCCATCGAAAAATATACATAATGTTCCATTTGCAAAATCTGAGAAAATTCGATTCCAAATTCTCGATGTTCAAACATTTATTCTGAATGTTTTGGTTGGTTTCCGGGTTTTGCCGTGGTCTAATTTGGTTTAAATCTCCAAACGTTTCAACTGCAACTGCGGCAGTCATCTTCAGTGCTCTTCTAGACGTGTCAACTGAAACTGAAGCTTTCGAGTTTGCCATGTTATTTATAGTGATGAAAAAACATCACTATAAATAACATCGCAAACTCGAAAGCTTCAGTTTCAGTTGACACGTCTAGAAGAGCACTGAAGATGACTGCCGCAGTTGCAGTTGAAACGTTTGGAGATTTAAACCAAATTAGACCACGGCAAAACCCGGAAACCAACCAAAACATTGACGCCAGCCGTGAAAGCCTACATTCCTACATTTATTCTGAAGACCCTGTATGATGCCGACATCCAAAAATAATAATAATAATAACTTTATTCACAAAAATATACAGATATTGGGCATTAATAAAACAAAATATGTGAACAAAGTGGTTTAGCGATAAGAGCACAGCTCTTGTTTCGCAAAAAGTGATAACTGGAAATGAGTTAGATAATAATAATAATAATAATAATAGCAGTAGACGAAATATTGTGGTAGATAAAACCTTAAACAAATAATATAACATATTATAAAAGTAAATTAATGATGTACAGGTAAATACAATCTCAGACAAATATGAATAAAATTATGCTATATACATTATAGTAGAAAAAAGTTAGTTAGATCAAATACTAAACAAAGGTAATAGATAAAATTTTGGACAAACTAATATGACTAGACTAACAATCAGTGGAAATATATAAAACCTTAGGCAACTGTGACTAAAAGTAAGATACTTATGTACAATACAGTAAAAAATCGAAAAGAGTTCATGGATAAAATAAAATTAAGATATAGACATGTCAATTCAATAATAATGTTACTCTAAGAGAGTTTTAACGAAGTGCCTGTCTTTTTCGAGAAAAAATTTCTTTATTTGCTTTTTGAATATTGGTTTCGATTGAAGATTTTCTATTTGTTCAGGTACAGTGTTGTATAGCTTTATTGACATGAACGAGTATGCTCTTTGTGAAATTGACTTTCTCACAGTTGGGTAGATAAGTTTGTCGTGATGTCGTGTGTTGTATTGGTGGTTTCGTGGTGTTGCTTTAGTTTTACTGAAATGATACTTTACGTTTGCGCAAAAATAATATAATTGCCTCATGTCCATAACTTTACATTCCTTGTACAGTGCATCCCATTTTGGGTGAGACAGCCAGGTTTCTCGCTTGTTATTTAAGATAGAGCCTTGCGGTTTTCACGTTCCGGTCATACTTTTTTGTGAAACTCAAGTTGGCCTAATCAGATTTTGCATAACTGTTTCCGTTTATGAGATACAGGGCGATTTTGGAAATTGATACTTTTCGGACCCCTTCTTTATCTCCGAAGTTATTAGAAATAATGCTGAGATAAAAACTACATCTGATACAGAATTCTGCGTAGAATCCAGTGGCGTACTTATTTTTTTTTTCGGGGTATGGTTTTGAAGATACGACGCAAACCTATATTTTTTTCAATGGAACACCCTGTATTTTATTACTTCGTTGAATTCGCTATTTTTTTTCCTTCAAAATTATGTATAACACCATATAGGTAGGATGTTCAGAAATGCTATAAAACACTAAAACATCACTTAATGATAATGTTTTGTTAGTGGGCCATGGATTTCCCATATAAAAGAAGAATTAATTGAATAATTTTCATTTGTGAGTAAGCAAATAAAGATAATACACTAACACGAAAAACAAAACGTAGGTACCTACCTAATAGCAAAAAATAAATAATATAACAATTCATAATACAAATTAGATACAAAAGAAATACCCAATAAAATATTTATCATTAATAAAAATTTTCAACATTACATAATATCTTACTGATTAAACTGTTCAAATTGCTGTCCATTTTCCCTAATACATAATTGACAAACTTTTTCAATTCGCCTGAGTGCATTTAATATTGTAAAAGGGCGGTTTTGTAAATTTCGGAAAGCTGCCGCTGTTGATGCACGAAGGTCTTCGATACTGTTGTGTCTGTTACTGTATATTTTATTTTTCAAATAGCCCCACAAGAAAAAGTCTAATATAGACAGATCAGGTGACCTTGGAGGCCACCTGATGGGTCCATGAGTTCCAATCCAACAACCCTGAAAATTATTTTCTAAAAACCGCCCTATCAATCTTGAATTATGGGCAGGGGCGCCGTCCTGTTGGAAATGTATGGAATGAAGAAAGGCGAGGGGAACATCTTCCAGTAGTTCCGGTAACACGTCTTCTAAAATTGTCAAGTACCTAGTTGCGGTAAGAGATCCTTCAAAAATGCGGTATATGATTTTTGTCCCCAATATGAAACATGCCACATTAAAACCAAATCTACCCTGTTGTTGTCGTTCAAAAATCAAGTGCTGGTTTTCATCATACCAATGCCTTGTATTTTGCCTGTTAAATATACCAGCACTGCTTATATGTGATTCGTCTGACCAAATAACTTTTTTTGCGAAATCAACGTCTCTCCGAGCATGGTTCAAAAACCAATTGCAGAAATTCACACGTCTTGCTGCATCACCAGGATATAAGTGTTGGACAATATTGACTTTGTAGGGTTTTAACTTATACTTTTTTTAAATTCTGTGTACCCGTGATCTGGAAATAGCAGTATCATTCTCTAATTTTGCACAAGAAGTCTGATGATAGGCATGAACGCTAGCTAACACATTTATCTCATCTACTTCTTGATTTTCTTTATTATATACCTTGGGTCGAGGTTTAGAATATGCACCATAATTCAGTAAATTATGCTTTAGTCTGAATATAGTTGCTCGACTAGGTTGATGCCTCTCAGGATATCTGAAAGTTTTTAAATCACGATGTGAGGAAATGTCTTGTGGTAAAATTCTCGACGTCATACCTGTTCAAATAAAGTTCCAAAGCTTCGCCAACGTTTTCATTGATTGATTCAAACATTGTATAATGTCATATTTTTCATTGTTTTGAAAAACCAAATCTCTTCCAGCCATTATCAGTTCTCAATCAACAAATTCACAAACAATTATTTCTACAATACTCAATATTTCTTCAAACCCAAACACGATGAAACACAATAATAATTCGTAGCGATGACAGCTAGATCAGATTTGTTTTTTTTTTCTCTTCAATGCCTATTTGATAAAACAATGCTTCCAAATGCATAGTAGCCATAATAACAACAAGGATGTTCGTATCATCCATGACCTACTAATGTTAATAATCAAAAGTAATAATCCTCTTATTGAAACTTGGAAAATCCATGGCTTACTAACGAAAAATTATCATTATGTGATGTTTTAGTGTTTTTTAGCATTTCTGAACATCCTACCTATATAGTGTTATACATAATTTTGAAGGGAAAAAAATAGCGAATTCAACGAAGTAATAAAATACAGGGTGTTCCATTGAAAAAAATATAGGTTTGCGTCGTATCTTCAAAACCATACCCCGAAAAAAAAAAATAAGTACGCCACTGGATTCTACGCAGAATTCTGTATCAGATGTAGTTTTTAGCTCAGCATTATTTCTAATAACTTCGGAGATAAAGAAAGGGTCCGAAAAGTATCAATTTCCAAATTCGCCCTGTATCTCATAAACGGAAACAGTTATGCAAAATCTGATTAGGCCAACTTGAGTTTCACAAAAAAAAAGGACAGGAACTTGAAAACCGCAAGGCTCTATCTTAAATAACAAGCGATAAACCTGGCTGTCTCACCCAAAATGGGATGCACTGTACAGAAGATCCGACGAAAAACGCGAATTTTTAAACATTATCAATTTCATGAACCTCTTTTGTAATACCTCTAAGGGATTGAGGTGTACAAGCAGAGCTGCTCCCCATGCCGTAATAGCATATCTCAGATGGCTTTCCAGTAGGGCACCATATAATTGTTTAAGTTCCCTGAAAGGTAGGCAATTTTTCAGGACACGGAAATTGTAAAGGATTGTCTGAAGCTTTTTTGTTGTATATTTTATTTGAGAGTCCCACCTTAAATTTCTATCTATGTATACGCCCAGGTATTTTTAGTGTATTTCCTTCTTCGCCGACTTCAAGAGTTTCAAATGGACAATCACTGGATGAATTGCAGCTGAAAGGAAGAAAGCTAGTTTTTTCCAGATTCACTGTTAGGAGCCTCTAGTCAAACCATTTTTTAGGCATATGGAAATCTGCTTCCACTTTATTTTTCAAGTCGAGCCAAGTGTCTGCCTCATAGAATATTGCGGTATCGTCTGCATAACCAATAATTTTTCCAAAGCTGTTCAAATGGAATAATTCATTTATATATAAATTGAACAGCAGAGGACCCAGTACCGTTCCTTGTGGGACTCCACATTCGATTTGTTTTTGATTGCTCATTGTATCTGCAATTCTCACAACTTGCATTCTATTTTGAAGCTAGCTTCCAAATAGTGTTAAGCAGTTCCCTCTGATACCATTGTCTTCTAGAGTTTGCAGTAGCAATTTATGATCAACAGTATCAAAAGCCTTCGTTAAGTCTATGAATAGACATAAAGAAGGTTTTCCTTTCTCTAGTGATTTATGTATCATTTCTGTCAATTCAAGAATGGCATCTTCAGTTGAGGTTTTTTCCTTGAAACCAAATTGTTTTTCTGAGATCAATTCGTATTTGTTTATGAATGAGGTTATTCTATTCTTCAGCAATTTTTCGAAAATTTTTTATAGATGGATAATGAGCGAGATTGGTCTATAGTTTGTGATTTCAGCTTTATCTCCTTTTTTATGGATTGGGGTCACTACTGATTTTGAAAGAGTCGGGCCATACACCAAGTGATATACACTTATTAATAATGAAAACTAAAGGATCTAGTATAAAATATGAAATTGATTTTAGCAGTTCTGCCTTAATTCCATCTTTTCCTACCGCCTTTTTGTTTTTCAGATCGCAGATTAGAGTGTTTATTTCATTTTTGTCGGTTGGGCTCAGAACAAAGGAGTTGGGAAGAATGTTTTTATTAAAAATGAGGTTATGATGTTTCACTATTTTGTTTGCTAGTTTTTTTTCCAATATCCACGAAATTGTCGTTGAATTCGTTGGCTATGTCTGTGTTGTTTGTCAGGAGTAGCCCCTGCTCATTTCTTATGGGTCCAATTGTTTTAGATTTAGGTTTAGTACCGTTGATTTCTTTCACAATATTCCATAGCTGTTTGGTTTCTTGTTTTTTGCTGTCTATTCTATTTCTGTAGTAGTTTTGCTTGCTTGTTTTGATCAAATTTGTGACTTTATTTTTTAAACTTTTGTACCGGTTTTTTAATAAAATGCTCTCGGGGTGTTGCAGAGTAGTTTTGAATAAACGATTTTTTTCGTTGATCATTTTGAATAATGAGTTTGTTAGCCATGGTGCAAGTTTCGTATTTTTTCGATATCTCTTTTTCTGATTGGTACATTTATTCAAAATGCTTAGGAGTATAGTGATGAAGTTATTCAGTGCTGTATTTGGATCCTGTATCGAATATATGTTTCCCCAATTTGTGTCCTCTAGCGTTTTGTATAATTTCTTATAATTTATATATGGAATGTATTTGTTGTTAGGTTCATTGATATGTGTGCTTTTTGTAACTATTTGAAGTATTGTCGTTGAGTGGTCTGTTATATTTGATTTCACAACTAGGGGTATAATCATTTCTGATCAATGATACGGTATCATCCTATAACCATTCCAAATGGGATTTGTTAGGGGCGAAATTTAGGAATGGAGAGCAGTGAATGTGCAATGATGTTTCACGCCACTAACATACCCAGTAGGTTAGTAGGCATCGATTCGACAATAAAAATTGATTTCGATAAGAATGAAATATGGGTGAAGTTTGAACAAGTTCTTAATAAACACCCTGTATAAAGGAAACATTCATTACAATGCCCACCTTTTCATTCAGCTTGTTCGTTACATTTGTTTGAACCAACATCAAAATCATAATCTAATATCGTTTCACATGGGTACCACCATACGCAACGAGCAGAGGTTATGGGTTAACCTCTAATTTTATTTATAGTAGGTGCATGCCCTGGAGGGGTCGACAAACTATAATAATGCTTGCATCTGGTGCCTGCTACAAATACAAAACGCCCTCCCATTCGTCTCATTATGTATATCGACATACAAAGTCGATTAAACTAGACTTAAAGTTTACACAAGTAATTCGAAATTGATAGGTGGAAGCGATAGTTTATCTATTTTCGTTATTGGCGATTTGTGATGGAGATATAGCTAAGCTGTAGGTAAGAGGCTGTTTTCACACAAAATAAAAGACACAAACGGCCTATTCTACTTTTTATAGGATAGTACGTAAATGAAAACCCCTGTTTTCGCTCCAGCAAAATCGCCATGTGGATTTTTTTAAACAATTAAGAGTGAATAAAAAATTAAACTTTTTTGTTTTTTGCGAATTTCTCAAAAAGTATCAGGGGAATCGTTTTACAGTTAATAGAACTTTTGTAGCGAAAACTAAAATCTAGAAAATGGTTAATTATACGGCCAGATCGGTGCCTTTTTCACTGAGAAATTCCGGGAAACGCCGTTCAAAAATATTTTCTCAGCTGATTTTCCTTGCTGCTCAGATCTCATGGGTAAAAAATTGAAGAATACATCTCTTTGCATTGTGCTGGAGTTAGAAAATAGAAGAATCGAAACATTGTGAAATTTCAATGTTAATCAATGTTTTCGAATTACGTGCACATTAAAAATTAAAACCACGGAAATATTCATGCCACTCAATTAATACGAGTGGAATATGATGTGATTCATCCCTGTATCACTATTTCAGATGATTGGGCTGGAGTTAAAAAATCAGAGGACACAATAATGAAAAAATTGTAATGTCTCATCAAAAAAAAAATATTTTCTCAGCAGATTTATCTTGATGCTCAGATCACATGAATTGAAGAATTGATCACCAGGTTGCATTCATCGGTCATTGTGATGGAGTTAGAAAATGGTAGAATCAAGATATTGCGACATTTCAAAGTCAGTTTTTTGGCATACGTAAACATTAAAAATGAATACCAGGAATATGTTAATTCTAATCAGTTCATATGGGCCGAATATAATTCAATACGTCCCTATATCACTATTTCAGATGATTGTGCTGGAGTTAAAAAATCAGAGAGTACACTATTGGTAAAATTGGTCTCATCACGTTTTGAAACCTTTTGAAAATATTTTCTCAGCTGATTTTCCTTGCTGCTCAGATCACATGGGTAGAAAATTGAAGAATACATCACCTCTTTGCATTTATCGGTAATTGTGCTGGAGTTAGAAAATGGGAAAATCGAAAAGTTGCGAAATTTCAATGTTAATCAATGTTTTCGAATTACGTGGACATTAAAATGAATTCAAGGAAAATTTTCAGTAGCAATATCACGACAAAATGCTAAATTTTCAAAGAATACTTTCACCTTGCTGTCACGAAAACTGTGTTGTTCAGAAACACCACGAGAGCTTGCTCGAGTGGTGTTTTGTACAGCAACACAGTTTGAGCGACTGGCAAGGTGAAAGTATTTTGAAAATTCTGCATTTTGAAGGGATATTCGATCAGACAATTTCACGAATACATTAAGATTTTTATAAAGTTGGGATTTTCAAAATGACATTTTTTTTAGCATAAACTTAATAATGTTATATAAATGGTGCCATTTGATTTAACAGGTTCAACTTTTGTTTTTAACATATATTTAAGCACAATTTTAAAATGATGTTGACTAAATGCACCTTAAATTATTATGGACTAAATTAGGAACGGTTCATCATGTGTCATTAATGTCAGTTGAAGAGTTGAACCGTCAAACTGACGTTTCTAAATTTACAGTGATTGTTGTAACTATGGAAACGTATAAATAAGGGATATTCACATCCCTGTACCACAATTCGCTGATTTCCTAAATTTCAAAATGTGTGTCATTGAAATCATCATATCTCAAATATATCGAAATCGTTTGTCTGTCTTCCTGGTTTCAAAATTTGCAGTAGAATTTTCAAACAATTGCTGACATCTGATCGAGCTAAAATTCTTCACACTTAAGAAACGGTGACAATATAATAATAAAGAAAATACTTCTCTGTCCCACTGAAAAAAATATGTCTGTTGGGGGGCTCGGAACCCCCTACTTTTCGAAAGAAGTTGCTAAAACTCGCTTGTTGAAACTAGATTCCGTTAAGACGATACTCTTTGGGAGATCATCCACACCCGCAGTATATCTAAATATTTTCCATCAATACAATACGGTCAACTCGAGTGGATTGTCCATATCGCGACGGGCGATTGAGACCACGCTGTTCAAATGACAAATATTGAATTCTTTGAAATATTCGAATAACTGAATTATTATCGATTTTCATTTATTTTTTCCTAATTGTTCACATTATGCTATGCTAGAAGTATTTTACACTTTATAGAAATGAACACTGAATATAAATTCACTACAGATTCAAACCAATAAAACTTGGATGAGGATCTTATTACTTAAATGTTATAATTCAACTGAAGACGGAAACTAACTGTAATTCAATAAAATTCGAACAGTGCCATATATCCAGGTCCGTATTTTTAAAAAATTGTTGAGGGTGGTCCTGAGAATACGAAACGTTGGATACAAAATCTGAAGACGTCAAATCAAGCAGAATTTACTTTCAAATAAAAAACCTCAGAAATGTTTTTTGATATTTCTGAAAATAAATTGACGGAAATAACAATTTTAACAAAATGAAGTATAACCAAAAAACAGAAATGAACAAATTTACTTTTTTCGTCAAATCTCAAGAACCAGCCCTGATATTTTGGATTAGTTTCCGCCGGTAGATTATGCATCCAGATGTGCAACTTTTTCTCCATATAACCGGCCTTCTTACTGGTATGGTTTGGAAAAAACCCATACAATCCCACTAAAAAAGTGGCCACCCTGTATAACCGAGATGTAATATTATGTAATTAATGTAGGTAGATAATAAAATAAAATTTAAAAAAATCTAAAAAATGTTGCTTTTTATTAACTAGTAGCAGATGAAATATGGTAACATTGAAATCATTAATTATGCAGATGAGAATAATCCTTAGGTATCCAACTGTTGCTATCGAAATTTCAACAAATTTCATTTCATTCTCTGACCCATAACCGTCACGAATACATCGTTAACGAGCGCAACAGGAAGCATCAGCTATAAATATCAAACCGAGCAAAGGTTACAAACGAGTTTATTACAAAAGCCCGATGGTTCGATCAAAAAAGAATGGTCCATAGAAACTGATATGCATCGATTGGAAATGTATTGAATATCGATCACGGAGATGATAGAACGGCGGTTTGTAGGATTTTTTTTTACCCTTTCGTGGGACCGAGCAAAATCATTTTAACATTTTTTTTGGAATATACATTCAACCATGGACCTATAAAGTATTGTATTGGACCTAGCATTCCAGTCTCTTATGTGTTACGGCATTCTTCAGTGGGAATATTGTTCTGCTGCAAGTGGCATTTTCATTCAACAGAAAAAAGAGAACAGAATATTGGGAAATGCAAGATATAGATATTCTTTCCGAACTTTGTTTACAAAATTTAATATTATGACTCTTCTGTCCTTATATATGTACAATTGACTGATTGAAATCCACAAGAAATCATCCACTCTCACCATATTAATCAATGCAACACTTGGAAAGCTGACATTAGGATTCCTAGGCATAGGCTTTCTGTTTCTGAAAATAATTCTCATGACTTCAGCCTCTATAATGTTCTTCCGCAACATATCAAACTGCTGAATATGAATAAGTTCAAACAAGTAATGAAGTCGTTTTTCCCAAATAGTGTTTTCTACTCTGTCAATGAATACTTTGAAAAAACTTCACAACAGTTTTCTGTGTTCGGGAACATACCCACCGAAATTTGATTCAAATTTTATTCATTTACATGTTTTATTCATTTATATGTGTTATTTATTAACATGTTTTATTTATTTACATGTAGTTTATTTACTTATTTAGGTTGTTGTCACTATACTTTGTTGTTTTTGTTTTACTTGTTCACGTACGTCAATATTTTTAACAACCCACAAATGACCTGCTATAAAAATGCGATTGTATATACGAGGGCTGTTTGGTAACTCCGTGACTATTTGAATAAAGAAAAAAAAATTGGCAAATAAGCGTTTTATTTTTCAACATAATCTCCTTTTAGATCAATACATTTAGTCCAGCGTTTTTCCAGTTTTTTTATTCCTTCCAAATAATAGGTTTTCTCAAGGCCCTCAAAATAGGCGTTTGTTTCGGTTATAACCTCTTCATTCGACCCAAATCTCTTACCACCCAGCCATTTCTTCAGGTTTGGGAAAAGAAAATAGTCGCAAGGGGCTAAATCTGGAGAATATGCTGGATGGGGTAGTAGTTCGTAGCCCAATTTATGAATTTTTGCCATAGTGACTACACACGTGTGCACTCGTGCATTGTCTTGATGAAGCAGCACTTTTTTTTTCGCTAAATGTGGTCGTTTTTGCCTCAAATCAATATCGAATCTGTCTAAAAGCTCTGAATAATATTCGCCGTTGATCGTTCTACCCTTCTCTAAGTAATCTATATGAATGACACCGCGTGCATCCCAAAAAACTGTGGCCATAACCTTGTTGGCTGACAGACGCACCTTAGCCTTCTTTGGTGCACGTTCACCAGTTGACACCCACTGTTTTGATTGTTCCTTGGTCTCTGGGGTATTGTGATGGATCCATGTTTCGTCTACGGTTATATAACGGCGTAAAAACTCGCCCGGATTGCGATTGAACTTTGCCAAACACTCCTTTGAAGTGGTCACACGGTTGCGCTTGTGGTCGAGTGTGAGCAATCGCGGCACCCATCTCGCGGATAGCTTCTTCAAGTCCAAATATTCATGTAAAATGTGATGTACTCGCTCAGTTGAGATGCCTACAGCCTCAGCTACCTCACGTACTTTTATTCTCCGATCGTCCAATATCATTCCATGGATTTTATCGACGATTTCTGGCGTGATGACCTCTTTTGGGCGACCTGAACGTACGGCGTCACTTGTGCTGGTACGACCACAACGGAACTCAGTAAACCACTTCTTAACCATTGAAATTGATGGTGCAGAGTTCCCATAGTATTTATCAAGTCTTTCCTTGGTTTCAGTTATGGTTTTTTTACGCAAAAAATAATGCTTAATCAACACACGAAATTCACTTTTTTCCATTTTTGTTAAAATTCACGAGGTTGTCTGCTTCTAATTGCTGTCAAACACAAACCAAATGTCGCAGCTTGCTCAAAATTTGACAGTAGTCTATTGAAAGATGGTGGTTGACAGCAGCAGTGTTGCATTTAAAGTTACTGCGCGGGAAATTTAAAAAGTCACGGACTTACCAAACAAGCCTCGTAGTATAATCAAATAACCCATTTATCTACTATGATTCCATAATTTAGGAATAATACGACTAGGGACTTGTAGATTTGCAAAAGAATTTTTTTTGTTAAGATTTTGCGTATTATATAAAATTTTTGAATCAATCTTCTAATTTTGTTAGTGTGAAGTCTTTAATACTTTTGACATTTCTATTTTTAGTTATTTGTTTTCTATTACTGTATTACTCAAATAATTGAAAACAAATAACTATGTGATGTGATGTGACACTCGTCCAAAAAATGTTGTATCTTCATTATTCTAGTCTTTTATCATTTAATTTCATGCAAAAATTTCAGATTGGTTTTGATATGGTTTAATAATTTTTTAATATTTCAAGTGATACACTTTCTATGTTGCTGAGACAGCAGAAATGAAACCGAGCGATTTGATTATCTGGGGCACTCAAAAATATTACTCAACATTTAATAGCTGGTGTTAATGTAACACTATTTTGTTTTTATAGTGGAAAGTAAACTTGAATTTTATAAATAGATTCAATTA
Organism: Chrysolina oricalcia; assembly: GCA_944452925.2. Classification (NCBI taxonomy): domain Eukaryota; kingdom Metazoa; phylum Arthropoda; class Insecta; order Coleoptera; family Chrysomelidae; genus Chrysolina; species Chrysolina oricalcia. The sequence goes on along the minus strand of OX101828.2, from coordinate 41,183,689 downwards.
GATATACAAGCCGAGAAATTCTTATGTTCTAGATTGTTGTTATAGTATCGTTAAAATATGCAGATATCGCACTATCAATGCAAATTTTCATTAACCTTGAAAACCTAACCTAACCTAACCTTTAAAAAGTAGTAGAATATAAAAAAAATCTTATGCAAGCGGCTAACCTCAGCTTTGTACATGATGTATATCCTTTCATTTTGTGATAATTCGCTTTTTTATTGATCTCAATTACGTAACGAAGACATCTAAAGTTTTATAATCGTCTATAAAAGGGGGTCATTTCTTGAAGGTTTTTAATCATTAAGTCTATTTAGGAATAAGAGGACCTAGGAACGGATATCTTCTACCAAAAAAGGCAATTCACTCGAGAAAATTCTGAGAGATTCTGTTTCCCTTGAATTTCAGCTGAAAAACGAATGTAAAATAGTACATTATACATCAATGGACAGAAATGCAAGATTTTTCACAACGTGCGATTTGTAGCCCGAGAGATACAAAGCACCTTGTTGACAACCCATGGTGATAGCAAATAACAAACTGAAATTGGTGAAAACAGTTTTGAAAATTGTTAACGGAGATGGAACAAGAAATCGAGTGAGAACCTCAAACAATTATTGTTGAAACTGCTTCTGCAGTTATTCCTAACTTGCTACCAGTAAAATCCAGAAATCTGTGCTTATAATCGCTTCAGAAAATAGTGTTCCGAAAAGAAAGCGCAGAGCTATACGGAAAATGTGATGTTGGTCTACTTCAATGAAGTTTCTAAAAAATACAAAAATACAAATAATACAAAAATACAAAAATACAAATACAAAAATACAAATACTTTATGGGCGTAGTACTCCATGATGAGATCCTGTATACGAGAAGGTATGATATTGATAAAACTGATATTAGCAAGTACCCCAAATTATTGCAGTGTGAAAATGAATTCGCAAGTATTTCGTAAAAAACAAAAAAATTATGATTGAAGTAAGAAAACAATAGCTACTAATTTTCAATTATAACTGAAATTTTTTAAATTTTCTAGGTTGCTCTTTGGAATTCGGGTGTATTACGTTTAGATCAATTGACAAAAGTCACACTTGATGATATTGAAAACGTAGTAAATACATCTCTCATTGTCAAGGTGCCGAATACAAAGACAAAAATAACGAGAAAGGACCGCAACAAACCTTATGAAAAATGGCTCTCGGTGAAATTGGCTGAAACTTTCGGATATTGTACGAGGGCTGTTTGGTAACTCCGTGACTATTTGAATAAAGAAAAAAAAAATTGGCAAATAAGCGTTTTATTTTTCAACATAATCTCCTTTTAGATCAATACATTTAGTCCAGCGTTTTTCCAGTTTTTTTATTCCTTCCAAATAATAGGTTTTCTCAAGGCCCTCAAAATAGGCGTTTGTTTCGGTTATAACCTCTTCATTCGACCCAAATCTCTTACCACCCAGCCATTTCTTCAGGTTTGGGAAAAGAAAATAGTCGCAAGGGGCTAAATCTGGAGAATATGCTGGATGGGGTAGTAGTTCGTAGCCCAATTTATGAATTTTTGCCATAGTGACTACACACGTGTGCACTCGTGCATTGTCTTGATGAAGCAGCACTTTTTTTTTCGCTAAATGTGGTCGTTTTTGCCTCAAATCAATATCGAATCTGTCTAAAAGCTCTGAATAATATTCGCCGTTGATCGTTCTACCCTTCTCTAAGTAATCTATATGAATGACACCGCGTGCATCCCAAAAAACTGTGGCCATAACCTTGTTGGCTGACAGACGCACCTTAGCCTTCTTTGGTGCACGTTCACCAGTTGACACCCACTGTTTTGATTGTTCCTTGGTCTCTGGGGTATTGTGATGGATCCATGTTTCGTCTACGGTTATATAACGGCGTAAAAACTCGCCCGGATTGCGATTGAACTTTGCCAAACACTCCTTTGAAGTGGTCACACGGTTGCGCTTGTGGTCGAGTGTGAGCAATCGCGGCACCCATCTCGCGGATAGCTTCTTCATGTCCAAATATTCATGTAAAATGTGATGTACTCGCTCAGTTGAGATGCCTACAGCCTCAGCTACCTCACGTACTTTTATTCTCCGATCGTCCAATATCATTCCATGGATTTTATCGACGATTTCTGGCGTGATGACCTCTTTTGGGCGACCTGAACGTACGGCGTCACTTGTGCTGGTACGACCACAACGGAACTCAGTAAACCACTTCTTAACCATTGAAATTGATGGTGCAGAGTTCCCATAGTATTTATCAAGTCTTTCCTTGGTTTCAGTTATGGTTTTTTTACGCAAAAAATAATGCTTAATCAACACACGAAATTCACTTTTTTCCATTTTTGTTAAAATTCACGAGGTTGTCTGCTTCTAATTGCTGTCAAACACAAACCAAATGTCGCAGCTTGCTCAAAATTTGACAGTAGTCTATTGAAAGATGGTGGTTGACAGCAGCAGTGTTGCATTTAAAGTTACTGCGCGGGAAATTTAAAAAGTCACGGACTTACCAAACAAGCCTCGTAGATATGAGTGTCCTGATTAAATGTCTCCACGGGCGCAAGGTCCAAAAATGGACAATTTTTGAGATAATCAAGGTCAAAGGCTATCAAATTGACGTGTTTAGCTATTAGGAGTACCATCTATTGTTCAAACCACTCGATATTCCCGAAACTCGATGAAAACTTGGACTAGGTGATCTTTGGGGTCGCTGATCACAAATCAGGAGTCAAAATTGGAAAATTCACGTCAATGGTCTCAATATAGCCCCCCAAAATGGGCCCATTTTTGTATATTCCCTAAACTCGATGAAATCTTGAACAAAGTGGTTTTCAGGACCGCTGATAACGAATCTTAAGTCATATTTGGGTTGAGGTCGACTGTCTTCTTAAAACCCCATAGAGAATGCTGAATTAGCAGAAAAAATCGAAAAATGGTCGTTTTTTGGGGGGCCATATTGGGATCACTGAAGTCGATTTTCATCCAGTTTCGGTAATATCAAAAATTAGGTAAATGTAATAATAATAACAATCATCTTTATTATTTTCAAATTGACTACATGAATAGTAATTACCAATGATAGAGTATAATGAAAATAAAGGGCGAGTTTATTTTCGAGTGCTAGACTCAACGACATGAATTTTCTAAGGTACCCAAAATATCCTGGGTCACGTGTTGCGTAGTGAAGGGGTTGAGACTGCCTAGGTTACGCTTGATATCAAACGAACATAAAATATCATGATTCAGGTTTGTTGAACCTTATAAACGATGCTGATTTTGGACATGGAGCAAGAACCCGCAATTGTGGAATAATGATTTAAGAAGGGCTTTACCTTTTGAAAAAGGTCAAAGTACATTTGCGGTGTAAAGGGGGAAATAGGAATCCCGAACGATGGAGGCGGAGTCTCATATTAAAATAAATCTAATAGCGTCTCACTCCAGCTCATTGCCCATTTACGTTATAGTAAAATTGGCCTTGAACGCGTATACAGGGTGTCAATTTGAAAACTTCCCACCCTTAATATCTTCCTTCCAGTAAACAATATGAGTAATCGAAAAAACAGGTCAATTTTATTGTCAAGGGGGACACTTTCACGGACTATTTGTAGCCCTCGTGGTTCAACCCCCTAGGAGGGGTAGATGTTACCCTTAGAATTTTAAATGGGAAGGGGGGTCAAGTGGCACATCATTTTGATGGGCGTTCAATTCTTGTTCCAATGGTACCCTGACTTATTATTTTGTGATGAGCATTTTCCGAAAAATTGCGTTCTAAACTAACAGAAGTAATTATTAGAACGCCTATACTGAGATGCATTATTGTATTGACTCCCTTTAATAAAAATGGTTAGAAGAGTAGGTGGCACCGCTCCAACCCTTGAATGACAGGAATAAATTTATTACGCATGGGATTTTTTATTGGGTGGTTATTTTCCTTCTACACAATAAAATTTAATTTGCAAAAAAGACATTTCCCACATAAAATCTACTTACGCTTATCTTATTAGCTGTTCGAAATGTTGTCCATTTTGCTCTAAACAGTAATACAGTCTGTTTTCGAACTCCCCTCTAACATTACGGAAAACTTCACTAGGAATTGACCGGCATGCTGCTGTAATTCGTCTTTTAAGTTCGTCAATATCAGAAGGTTGTGTTTTATAAACAACGGATTTAAGATGCCCCCAAAGAAAGAAATCTAAGGGTGTTAAATCCGGTGATCTCGGAGGCCATTCAACTGCTCCCCTTCTGCCAATCCATCTACCCGGAAATCTCTCGTTTAACCACTGTCGGACGGGAAGAAAATAATGAGGTGGAGCACCGTCCTGCTGGTAATGTAACAGATCCTCCTGCAAAAGTTCATTACCTTCTGCATCAATTTGAGTTTCTAGCTCGTGAGTTATAAGAGGATCGATAGTCTCTTCAAGCATATCAAGGTACAGATGGCCAGTCAAGTTTTCTTCCAGAAATAATGGACCAAGAATGGCATTTCCAAGAATACCAGCCCAAACATTAACTTTTTGTGGGTGTTGTGTATGCCCTTCCCGAAAAATATGTGGGTTTTCGTCACTCCAATAGCGACAATTTTGTCTATTAACATTGCCATTCAGAAAAAATGAACACTCATCGCTGAAACAGATGTTTAACAGAAGATTAGGGATGGTATTGACTCGATGAGACATGATTTCACAAAACTCTATTCTTCTATCATAATCATCCTCGTGGAGCTCTTGAAGAATCTGCATTTTATATGGATGAAATGTATGCATTTTCAATGCTTTTCTTATAGTCTCGCGTGACATTCCCGTCTGTTCTGATACTGATCGTAAGGAGCTCGTGGGCTCTGCAGCAAATGTTCCCAAAACTTCAATTTGAGCTGCTTCATTTAGTACTCTGGGGTTATTTCTTTTTTTATTTGTCACTGAACCAGTTTCGTAAAACTTATTCACCAAATCAAGCACATACCGGTGACTTACATTACAATTTGGATGTCTTTCGTTAAAAAGACATGCCGCCCTTCGTGCGCACTTTCCAACTTCTCCATAAATTACAATCATTTCAATTCTGTCTTGAAGAATGTAAACCATTTTTACACTTTTATACACTTATTAAAGTAATTCCTAAACAGCCCAACAGGTACAACGGTATTCACAATACTACCACATAGTTCAAATTTGCTAACCAATTTTTTGCCGGAAAACAGAAACTTTTTACAGCAGAAGTAGCAAAAAAGGAAGGCTATCTGTACAATTTCTGCGATGACACTTAAAAATTCAGCATTTAATAAACACAACTTTACCTACGTTTTACTATTAGACTACTTTTTTATGTAAAGTGTTTGGAGCTAATGGCTAATGTTACCCCTAATACAGGGTTGGAACGGTACCACCTAATAATCTAACCAGTTCTGGCCAAACCATGCATCTCAGTATAGGCGTTCTAATAATTACTTCTGTTAGTTTAGAACGCAATTTTTCGGAAAATGCTCATCAAAAAATAATAAGTCAGGGTACCATTGGAACAAGAATTGAACGCCCATCAAAATGATGTGCCACTTGACCCCCCTTCCCATTTAAAATTCGAAGGGTAACATCTACCCCTCCTAGGGGGTTGAACCACGAGGGCTACAAATAGTCCTTGAAAGTGTCCCCCTTGACAATAAAATTGACCTGTTTTTTCGATTACTCATATTGTTTACTGGAAGGAAGATATTAAGGGTGGGAAGTTTTCAAATTGACACCCTGTATACCGCTTGAAATTCCAAACACTTTTACAACTCGGCCTACCAAATAAAAATGTGACCTTCGTGACGGCGATCCTGCCGATCCTCGTCGGGGCTTTGTTACCTGGATATCAAAGGATACCGCAGACTGCGGCGGACAAAATGCAAAATGCATTGTTTTCTTCCTTGGATGAATATTTCGCATATTGATAATTATTGATAGAGGTAATAAAAAAATATATATGTTCATCTGTTTTCTAAAAAAATAGAACATTAACAAAAGTGGAAACAATCAAAGACAGATATTAATCTTTCCGATATTCGGTTTATTGTTTTCAAAACACAACTGTACCCTGTTGATAACAACCTGAGTGTGTTTTCTTCGGAGACTGGCTTTGTTCAACGTCTGACACTCAATGCATATTATAATTGAGGCCCAGAATACTGAACTCTGTGCTTGAGGTATTCGATATTTGCAAGGGCTCTAAGTGAACAAATTATTTGGGATAGAACCAGATGAAAAAGTCCAGTGGGGTAAGATTTGGCGACCTAGCAGGCCAATTAACCCCAGTACTATTCGATGTAACTATGATGAAAATGTATAGTTGTACTCGGAATGACAGTCTCTATCATAATTCACAATAAAAAATATGAGCACTCCTTTGAAAAAAAAGTTAACAGGTCAGAAAATATGGATAATTGGAATCAGTCATTTGATAAAATAAATAAGGGATGTTACAGATTTTTTTCAAATGAATAAGTTATAGGGCCGCGAACACTTGGGCGAATCACCGTAGGTACAGTGAAACATCGAATTGAATAATTTTTGGCAGTTTTCGGGGCGAAGGTTTAGCCATTGATGAGATCCCTGCCTCACTAATAACAAGATTACATGAACATTACATGTATTGCATCGTGAATACATGAGATTCACTCGGTGACTGCATGATAATACATGGTGACTGCAAGGAAAGTAGATTCAGTTCAAGTCATTCAATTATAGAATAGTTACAGACTAGTAGCTTAACATTGAAGGTTTCAATGATAGTTTAGATACATAGGTACGAATTTGTATGGATATAAAGTGTTACATTTAGTTACTAGTTAGTTAGTATTTAATTTTTTTAGTTAGTTTTTAGTTTTCAAGTAAGATAAATCTTTTAATTAGGTCGTTAGGGAACCGTTTGTATTTCTTTTACAATAACTAAAATACAACATTCCTATAGTAATAGAAGAGTTTAATGATAATCCAGGAAATCACAAAAAATATATTATAGATTTAAAATATATTCATCTCAAAATGAAACTTCTAATAAAATAATAATAAAAGTTAACGATATCAACACCACAGAAACAACGTTAATTCCTAATTTCCATATTCCTCTCGAATCGACTATCCACTATTTCAGGAAGCATGTATTGTCTTGCCAAAATGTTTCATCGCGAAAAAAATTTTCGACTTTGAAACCTTGATATGTCCATACCATGAAGTTACAGAAATCGAAACCAGTGACATGCAACTGCCCTTGAACCTGAAAATACCAATTATGGTTTATATTGAATTATCCATTTGTTTTCCAACATTTTATCAGGCCTTTAGCAATGCCTTCCTCAGGAGTCAGATCTCTTGCAGAATAAGGGCACTTTACTTCGACAAGAGCTTTGGTTCCTTCGATAACGCCATCAGGGCTTGCAGCGATAAAGTCGATGTTCTGATCAATGAATAAACCACATTTGGAAACTTTAATCGCCAAATAATCCTCTAATTGCTTTATTGCATTTTTTTCATTTTCCACGCCATGTTTCATAGATTTTGCAAATATTCTTTTTGGATACAATATTGATTTGATAAAATTTTTTCTAGATGATTCAGGTTTTTTTTTTGCAAATTTCCGTAAATTTTGATGCTGTCACTCTCTTTCTTCTTTCATTTTTCCACATTTCCGAATCTGCCTGGTTTCTCGTTATTTCTTCAATACTTTTTTTTCTCAGTCGAAGTTAACTGTAATTCCTTCAGGTACTCAGAAATTGCCTTCTGTAATACCTTCTCTTCCAGGTCTGGTTTCTCGCAGTGGGTCCCATAGGACTGTGATGACTTTATCCCTTGAGCATTGGAATATTTATTCCGTTTCTTCAATTTCACTATTCAAATTTTCATCGTTCATAAAATAGCGTTCATTACCAAACAAAACACATTTATTCGAAATTGTACTTGATTTTCAACTTCGAACACAATATGTGGATTTTTGGAAGCCCAAAAATGTCGATTGCGCCTATTGTAAACTCCCTGCTGACAAAACTATATTATGTTGTCTAAGAATCCAGCATACTTGTATTTTCAAACACAACTGCGTTTGTATAATTTTCCATATTTGAATCAATTTTATTTAAGATTTTTACTTCGACAGAATATCACCTTCTTATTTACAGTTGTTTTTTGTTTCCATGGCATACTTGAATAAACACAAAAGCATTCGGCCAGATAAGGCATTTCTTGATTTTTATTGAAAAACTCGATAGAGGTTGAACTTGGGTATAGGAAAAGCTGAAATAAGTCATCCTTAAATTCAATTTTCTTTTGAATGGTTAAAAAAGAAATGGTAGGTGCCATTTGAAAAATTTGAGTTTTTGACAATTTTATAATGCGACTTTCGAAAATCAGCTGTGACCATATGGTACAAAATGGGACCGTCGAAGGGATATCAGGTATTAACTACCAGCTAACTGCTCCATGAATTTGGTGTCCTAATTTTGAACGGTTTGCGGACTACACGTGTTTTCGTAAACTACCACAGAATTTTTTTTTTCAGAAAAATGAGCAAATCTCAAAAACTAATAGATAAGTCAACATAACTCAGGTTGTCTGAAGTCATAATCAGAAGGCCAATCGAACCATGACAAAAAAATAGGTTTCCATTTAAAATAAGAAAGTCGGTGCCAACTTTTGTCATACCCTGTATAGTCGTAGGACTAAAAACACTTGAGGTAGACCGCACATGATCAATTATGACAGCATACCAAATTTCAAGTTTTTAGTCCAACTGCAAGTTGAAAAACTTCTAATGCACGACCTACGTAAATCACTATAAATGTCACTTTTGACTTTTCAATAATTAGGTGGAAATTAATTTATTTCAATCGAGGGAAAAATTGCTAGAATCGTACAAAAAACGCTATAACCACCACCAACGTCAAGTACCACCGATCTCAGACAATTGTTTGCTACGCTCCTTCTCCAAAGGTTCAGTAATATAAATATTCACTTACCTTATTTATTCTCAAGATCCTCTTTTTGGCTGATAATATTTTTAAGAATAGTCGTTTACGGTATTTATTACCAGTTCGATAATTTGAATTGGGCATAATGTTGCTCAATTGACAAACAAATATTGAAAAACATAAGTGTAACTATCACAATACAAGAGCAAACTAAACTCTAACGGTAGCCCCCTCCCCAACCCTTCTCTGTGAAACTCATTTCGGGATAATTGGTCCCTTTGTCAATTGCCGCCAGTCGCTCGCCATCCCCTTGCAAATTGCAAAACGAATCCAGTTTTTAGTAACTGATTGTGTGAGTGACCTGGAACGTAATCACGATCCGTCAATAAATCATTTCTGCTGCTCATTACTTATTATTTGTCCATTTCCAGAAAGAAAATGTTCAAATTAAATTGAATTATGAAATACATAAGAATTATAATTTGATAATATATAATTTCATTATTCTTATATAGGCTACTCAATTCGGCATATTTGCAACTTCAATAAACCCACTTACAACTTCTATTGTTTTATCTCCAGTTCTAAAATTTCCGGAATAGCTTCAGAATAATTTTTCAACTCATGAATGAATCTGCAATTCATTCAGTTATCCATAGCATCCATGTAAAAGAGCATAGTTATGTGAGGGCGCTCGAATCAGTGAATATAAATGCTCGAAAATTGAGTATGTAGAGGTTCAACAGAAAACGCTTTGACGATGTTATTTTGAATGGATCATTCCAATTTTTTTTTGAACATAGATAAAAGTATAAGTGAGGCATCTCACGAAGTACTTTTTCGAAAAAAAGAACAAATCCTGAGATAAAAGTTAGTGAATCTGGTCAATGTTCTGCCTATTTTATCAACGTTTTTCTTTTTTTTTATATGAAAAAGTACTTCGTGAGATGCATAGAGCCAACATTCGGAAATCGGATGATGAAAAAAAATCTCGAGTTTATTCAGCGAGCTCCGAGTATTTTGTTTTCTTCCGTTCCTTGTTTTACTAATAGTCACTAATAGGGTTAAACCCCTCTTAATAATAATTCTTCATTCGATTATCATAAAAGTGATTCACAAAATCTGTCTTTTGAAGAAAGAGAAACAAGATTTGTTCAAACTAATGTCAGACTACAAAAACTACAAAATTGAGCGATGCGAATAATTTTGGGTGTTTCTAAAAATACATCTGTCAAAAATATGTTGTGTACTTTAAATTGAATGTCAGTAGAACACTATTAAGAGTATCAAGCCTTGGTTTTTTATACATGAAATGACATATATGTTCAGAGAAAAAATAAAAGAAGCACAGAAAAATCATTGTTGCATAAGGGCGTAGTTTGTTAAAATACTCTTCCAGATTCTTTGAAGACCTGCGTTGCTATTCATTCAAAGTAGAGTTGAGAAAGAGATTACTGGACAAATCTCATACACGAAGTAATTAGTTGTAATATACTCATTTATTCATTTCTTCGTTACGAAGTGTGTGAAAAACGTGTAAAATGTTATTTACAAAAACTTTTTTGATGTATTCGGTATATAAAATATCATCTACATATATGTTTACTTTTATATTTTTACTTATTTATATGTTTTTAATGTGTTAATATGTAAAATTTTTATTTATCATTATTATTTTTAAGTGTAATCGCTATTTTTAACTGGTAGTGTAGTGTTTTACATTTTGTGCAATTTTACAAGTATACTTAGGTATAGTCTGTGACTTTGTAAATTAGTATTTTTTGCTAAATAAACATGAAATAATAATAATGATAGGTGTTTTGGGTGATAACCAACCCTGAAATCCCCTGGGCCTAGTTTCTATCAAATTCAAGAGTTCCGAAAAAAGTACCATTTTTGGAGGGCCATATTGGTAACACAGACTTGAATCTTCCAATTCTGACCCCAGATTCGTTAACAGCGAGTCTGACAACCCCTTGGGCCAAGTTTTTGTGAAGTTTCGAGAATATAAAAAAATTGACGTTTTTAGGGGTGCTATCTTGGACCACTGATATGAGTTTTACACTTTTGACCCCATATTTGTTATCAACAAACCTGAAAACCTACTGGTGCAAGTTTGCATCAAGTATCGGAACTATAAAGTCGTTGGAAGAAACAATATGTTCATGGCTTACGAACTCCCACTGATAGCTTAGCACATCAATTTGACAGCCTTTGACCTTGATTATTTCCAAAACTGTTCATTTGTTGACCTTGCGCCCATTGAGACATGTAATCAGGACATGGATATCTACAATATCCCAAAGTTTCAGCCAATTTCACCGAGAGCCATTTTCCATAAGGTTTGTTGCGGGGTCCTTTTGTAATTACTGAGCCGTGGTGACCGTGCTGGTAGAGTGTTCGCCTTTGAAGGGTCGAGGGTTCAAAGTCTCGCATGGTCATCTGTCTGGTGCATGGCATCACACTTTCCTATCTCACACAAGTCTCTCGAAGGGTTGCGCGTAGGGGTGAAATCGGTTGACGGAATTAACAATTTTTTTAACAATAAATTTGATTGGGTTATATCGGATTTATGTAAAACTTCGTCCTTCCCATGTCAACCATTATCGGTTGTTTATATTTTATAAAAAAGGAAAATGCACTTCTCAACCAGTAGGCAAAAATACTTTTGGAAAGCTACCAAGCATAGTTGCAACCTACTTGGGATTATCAAATCCGCTGAGGTGTATACACTGGTCATTCTCTACGCAGATATGCTGCGACTTTACTCGCAGACTCAGGAGCTGACACAGGCGCGTGCTTAGGGGAATAATCCCATGGGGAGGGTAATCACCCATTTCAGGCCCCATATTTACAACGTTTTAAAATTTAAAACTTCAGTAACACTAATGGTGGATTTATAAACTCAACTAAACTAAGAATTGAATTAACAACTAAGAATTAAGAAAGATGAATACAAAGAAACACCATCGGGTATTTATAAAGTTTCATCAAAATAAATTGAAATTAGCAACTAGAAGATGGTAATCTTTCATCTTTTCAACTAAGAATTGCAATTGAGCTATTGAACGCATGCGCACACGGTATTTAAGTATATTTTAAAAAAAATAACAGATTATGTTGTGTGCATTGTGCAGTGTTAATCCTGGCTGCACTATTGTACATTTTATTGTCTTTTTTGCAACTTGTCTTCTGCTAGTTCTGATCTGATCAAGCCCGGACGTAATTCTTAAATTTTATTTGAAGTTTATAAACACCTTCTTAATTGCTAATTTTTAATACTTAATTGTTATTTCTAAGTTCTTAGTTTAATTGAGTTTATAAATCCAAGGAATTCATATTTAATTCTTTGAAAAAATAAATTAACAAAATGTTCTTCAAAACATAAGCTCGAATATGAGAGAATGTAAAAATAAATAAAAAGAAACAGAATGAATGTTCTTCGAAACAGAAACAGTTATTCGAATATAAAGGAATGTAAAAATAAATACACAGATATTATTCAAAACGAGAATGATAACTCAAAAATAAGTAAATGTGTAAGTAACTAAAAATAAATGAACAGAAAATGCTTCAAAATGAAAACAACAACTCAAAAATTAGAGAATGTACCTATAACTGAAAATATATAAACGTAACAAAACAAAAAAAATAACAAAAACAAGTTACCTACAATAGATTAATGGTATCAAATTGTAAATTCCATATTTCTTTGTTTTTTAGCACTAAATCTGTCTATGATATTATTTATATTAATTTTTATATCCCGATGTATATTCAGCAAGACAAATCCTGTTAAACGAGTGTCCGACATGGGTGATCTAATATAATATGTTTTCAGTCTTCTCAAAGACGAGAAACTGCGTTCTGCCGAAACGACAGATACCGATAATGTCACTAGAATTTGCAAAGTAGTATAAATTAATAATAATGCGCCATCCTTGTTGCGAATACTATGATTTAATGTTATGACTAGAAGCTATAGAAGACTGACTAGAAGACAGATGTGAAAGCCCATCGTTGTGTCTTCATCATCATTTTTTAAAATTGAAAATGAGGAATATTCGATTTTTTTTTCATAGCAGTCATGGTCGTGGGGGTGGGGTTAATTACCCCATTACCCCCCTCAGGAACGTGCCTGAGCTGACATCACTATCGTAAACGGCAACTGGAAATCTACGGCTGTAGCCAAGGGATACATTCAAGATTCAGTTCAAAATAAAACAGATATTGCACGCCGGGTCCTCTAAAAAAGGATTGTGTGATTTCCCAGCTAATATTAATTTTAGTAATTCTGCTTCTGCTTCATTCAAATAAATAAGTTATTGAGTTTGCATTCTTACTATTACTTTTATAATTGTGAAATGATAATATAAACTCCCTCTTCAAAAAATAAGTCACATTATTCCCCTACGGAATAATACGCCACTTCTCGACTTTTCGACAATTTTATACCGAACGCAATAGTGCTTGCCTTACATTTGTTGTAGCATGTAATCTTCGATAACAATGAAAGCCAAACAAAAATACCATTTCCTTTCTTAGCTAAAAGTACAGCTGTGCAATTTGCCTTCACTTATGAAATGAAACGTTCATTTGAAATTGTCACAGTATCCAGTATGATCTTGAATAACATTTGCACTTCTTTACTCCAGGGTTAAAGTGATTCAAATCAATTGATTTAATTAAAAACATTATTCAAATTGCGATTAAAATGAAAATTTCTGATATTTTATAATTTGAAAAAATGTGAACTTTTAGTTTCAATTAATGGTTTCTTCTATAAAAAAAATTAAACCTCTGTACCTATAAGCCACAATAAACCATTGGCTGCAGCGGCGGGCCTAATACGTTCGAACATAACCTATATAATGTTTTTCTAAGACAACACATTTCAACGCACATTTCAAGTGTGTCTTGGATTAAGAAACCTATGTACAACGTTGTCATACAGATTTTCAATATGAGAGCCGAAGATCTATGTACTTCTTAACAATTTCGTAAAACTGTCCTGTTATTGTCAACTTCCTGGTAATTTTTTATGTATAATTCTTGACGGCGACAAGCACCCATGATTCTCATAATACATACAACCTAAACAGGGAATTGAAGTACAAATACTGAAAAATTAAAAAAAAAATTAGGCCGTTTAGGATTTGAACTCAAGCTACTCACCCAACGTTGACTGACCCTTGAATCAAATTCAAAATGTTTATTAAATTAAATTAATTATAAATCTAAATACAAGTATTAGACAGAGTGTGATAACTACTTAATCTGCCTAAAGGATGAGACAAAGAAGACTTCGATCATGAGGGGGTGGGGGGTGGTGGGTGGTTCGGGGGTAGTTCTTGCCGGTACTGGTGGGGGGAGGGACTAACCAACACGGAGTTCTATCCAATGACATATTACGGATAGACTCCGTTATTTACATTTCTAGCTGCAGTGATCACAGAGTCACATTATAAGCACAATTTTTACTGCCGCTTATTTCGCGGAAATTATTTTCTCATATACAACTTTTGGGTTGATTAACAACTATTTTCCGCAAAACAACCTGCAATAAAACTTGTGCTTAGAATGTGACCGCAATTCGAAATGTAAATAACGAAGTCTAATCCGTGATGTGTCATCTTTTCTATCCCTAGGGATATAAACGCCCGTCCTGCAGTTTTAGCAGGGACCCTATACCTTCTGCACCTGTATGTATCTAGGGTTATGTTCAAAAAACCTTACTCTTTCACCCAGTCTACTCTCACTGTTCCGAAATTCACTCTGGAGAATTATTTTACGCCTGTCAAACTTTTCAAAACCTGTGAGGTTTACCTCAGAGCTTACTCAACCGTACCCTACCAAAAAGGAGGGTAGAAGAGTACCCCAACAGTTATTGTGTCACAATTTTTTATTTCTGTTTTAAACTGTAACGTAATAGTTATTTATGTATCAAGGACGTAAAGTAGGCGTTTATGGCCTGCGGCGTGGATGATGGCCCGATGGCGTTAGCCGAGGGCCATCACACGCCGAAGGCCTTAAACGTATTTTACGCACGTGATATATACAAAATTTTATGCACTAGCGGTTTTATAGCGCGAATCACAAATACTGACTTGAATTGCAATGGTCTACACGTTTCATACGTTATGCGTACAATAATTAAGGGTAACATAATATGAGGAATGTCAAACTATAGTAGCTGAGTAGAGCTATATTGGAGAATCTATTTCAAATAAATAGATCATCACCGAAAAAATTGCCAACGATTATGAACAAATGTTAGAAAGAGTATTGCTCTACTGAACTGAAATGATTCTAATTCGTGTTAGGAATTGCATGAAATGATGTTTGAGTATAGACAATTTGAGAATTTTGTCTACTTTACGGCCCGACGGGCCATAATGCGCCCGCGGGCGGTAAAGTGTCACTTTACGCTTGCTGAACCGGGCGGTAAAGTGTACTTTTCCGCCCGCTAGTGCATAAAATCGTTCAAAACTTCAAAACCTAAGTAGGTTATAACAAATTTCAAATTGATTGTACGGCTGCTTTTGTCCAATAATGATTTCCATAAATTTTACAAGATAGATGGTGATCAAATTCTGCTGAAATTGACGTAGATACATAATTTGCAAAGTACATTTCAGGTGAATCAGTGATATAACTCCCTAAATCCAATGAGTATTTGGAAATTTTTGCTTCAGACATTGCTGAGGTGGAAAGCCCCGAGAAACCTAGTGAGGGAGACAACTCGGTTTAGATCGCTATTTCAAATAGAACCGAAAAAAAAGCCTTGGGATGAGCCAGCTACAGAAGGTGTCTGATTTATAATATAAAGATTATGAGAAAACCTTCAATAATAATACAATGAGAAACGCTCAAAGGTTCAGTCACTGTCATACCTCATAAAATCGAACACTGTTCCAAAACCCAGCTTGTTCTCTGTCATGCTAATTACTTCTACTCTTACTCCAAGATAAATTTCCTGCAATTAATTCAAGCACGCGGAGGATTCGGTAAGAAGATTTCACACCAAAATATATTAAATTAAGGCTAATTTCATCTGACTTGGAAATTATTCAAGACAAAACATGTTCTAACATCAATGGCTTTTGTTGACACAATGACAGATACGCATTCGTATTGTGGCGGTGTGTTGAAAATATGTGTCTATCAGAAAAAGGAGGAAAGCGCTTTGCTGAATAAAGCATAAAAGCGCTTAACAAGTCTACTAGACGGTCCAAATTACAGACCACTGAACCGCCTCAAATAAATCCAGCGGAAAATGAAGCGCTTTATTTATCTGTAGCGGCTGGAAGACGTTTTAGCCGTCTATCACGTGAAACGTAAAGCGGCTGCAGCCGTTGCATGCACCCATTGAGTATTGACAGCATCATTCGACTTCCGGCAGCGGTAGAGGTCAGATGGCGGCCTCGTGGTGGAAGTCAGGTTAATGTGTTGTAATGTCCGCCGTCTAAAGAACGTGCGTTCACCCAAGATTTAAGTGTTTGTGAAGTCCGCCGTAAAACCATAGCGTAAAGGTTATGGTTGAAACGTGCCAGCAAAAATATAAAAAAGTGTCAATATAACATGGGATGCAGCATTGCCTAGAGCAAGACTCTGCATTCTCCCGATACAGCGTCGCTGTCTACGTCGGTTAAAGGCCGGATGGGAACGGACTTCTAGCAGCGAGGCATGTCCATATAGCGCCGAAAGGAAGCTCACGGACAAAAATTAAGAGAGAGAGAGAGAGAGTATTGACAGCTTAACCACTAATCAGTTAGGCTCAATTCTCTAGTTCGTATTGTTGTAAAACTTGTCAAGTTGTTTTCAGGGTTTCAGAAGAATAATATTGCGGTGAATACTTTATAATTAGAATTAAGAAATAATGGAAAAACAACAAAAATATACATTATGCATATTGCGAAGAACTTTGCGAAGATAAAAGAAGTCACCCATAATTGAAATACTTGAAGAAAAATGAGAAATCAATCAGCGAAGTACAAACTGTACAAAGAAAGCGTCTGGAATTTTCAACCAAGTTTTCACGAAAAAATAATTTGAATAAAATTGTTTCAAATATTAAATTCATGTAGTCAAGTAGGTATAGGTAGACATTTGATTGATTAAATTTTTTTATCGATGGACCTATTCCTTGCAAGGAATCTTCAAAATATTTTCAGATACATTCGAAATATCTAGTAAATACATAATTCATGAGAAGGTAGTAGTCCATACTCGAAGTGGAAGACCAAGTTCTTTTCCAAAAAAAATACATAGTTATGAAATATTATTTCCTTTCATATGAAAAATAAAATTTCATTCGTACATAAAAGCAAAATGTCAACTATCACATGTAAAATATTTGACAGAAAAATTTCCACTTATTAATTTCGCCCAGGGTACCCCGGAGGATGAAAATTTTTAGAAATTTTTTGGGTTTTCATGGCAACTAAACAAAAACCAAATTTTTGGTGTGCTAAAAAAGCGAGGTATGAATTTTTCAGTGTAATTTGTGTCGCAACGTAGAGGCAGGTACGTTTAAAAAAGGAAAATAGGTGGTTCATTCAAATTGTTTTCAGCCCGAGTTAATAATTTCCCAACACCAGTTAGGGCTGGGATTTTTTGAATTTAATTCAACCGATTAAATTATTAAAATTTCATAGCTCGACTGGAGTGAGTCCTGCACGATTCACTCTTACGTTCCAATTAACATTTCTGGTCCTAAGGTGGCATATGGAGTTAGTAACAAGGCCTACCCATAACACATAGTGGCTAATGACCAGAGCAGTCGATGTCACTATAAACACCAAAGGAAAAAATTAGTTATTTCAGAAAAAATTATCTCTAAATCATGCAATAATAACGACAGGAAAGTTTATGATGAAAACTGTTATGAAAAAAGAACACTTTTTGTTAATGATTCAAATAATCGTAGAAGAAGTATAGTGTATAATTAGCTCGCTACGCTACTATCAAATTTTTTATACACTTTTTGAGAAATGTATGTCAATTCATGCTTATATTATTTTAATATTAATTGAAGTGCTTGTTCAAAAAACTAATTTTGCAGCTTTTTCCGTCCCTAATTGATTTCTGAGTTTGGAATGGACTGAACCAAATGTTGAGAAAATTCTTTCGACTGATGCTGAAGAAAATACTAATTTTATTAGACCCATGTACCTTATTTGCAAATATTATATTTGTCTGATAAATAAAATTAGTGTTCTTATAAATGGTTACTCAAATAACCATTCAAACATACGATAATAATCTGCCATTCCTCCTATCTCCATATAATTGCTGCTTTTTTATTAAAAAAAAAACTCAACAGTAACAGAACAAACATTGTTAATGTCGATTTCTCAAAGTCAAAAAAACCTTTTCTCCTAATTATGATATCGCCAGTTACTTCAATTGCCCACGACGAGAGTACCTACTTCAATTAAAAGTGTTCCACATTTGCAGCTGCCATTACCAATTACCCCCATTGATCCCTCTCGTCTCGTTTTTCAGCAGTCTGAATATCCCATTACACCACCATTAAAGTTGATGGTCTCGATACACTTGAGTTTCAAGTTTCCCCTCTTATGACTCCAACCGAATTATCTTGCTAAAAGCTTTCGAACATTAAAACTTACTATGATCTACTATAGTGCAGTTACGTGCACTTTTTCAACTTCTACACTCGTTTTAGATACGCTTCAGTGATGAAGTGGACTTTTTGTTTGATTGGGAAAGCTCGTTTCTGACACTTGAATATTTTTTAATTTTTCTTTATGTTCGGTCAAAAAGTTTGAAAAATAAGAAAACACTGCTCAGTAGTTTAATTATTTAATAAAGACCCTGCACGAAAATATGGGAAATTGGCTCTCGGTCAGATTGACTGAAATTTTATTGTTATAGTGGGATGGATCGTTGGAAAAATGTGTGAGCTTACATGATTTTGTATGTATCGTTTCTGAGATGAAGTGTGTGTTGTTTCAAAGTTCGTAATAACGTCATACTTGTAGTTCAGTCGACAGGTAGTTTCAGCATTAGAAGTAAGATCGAAACAGCAACTTATCATTTTCTCAATTTCATTTATACGGAAACTGACGCTAATAACCTTGTTATCAGTCTGTTTTTCGATCTATCGAAGGCTTTTGACACGGTATCTTCGGATTTCTTAACCCATAAGACACTTGGTTTTCCAGAAAATATTTCAACCTGGTTGACGGTCAAGTATGATACTGTAACGTCGAGTGAACAAAATGTTAAAATGGGTGTTCCACAAGGTTCGGTTTTAGGTCCATTATTATTTGTGCTATTTGCTAATGACTTGTCTGAATACATAAAAGACTGCCACTTAACTATGTTTGCTGATGATAACGCGATCACAGTTACAAGTTCTAATATCGACAATTTACTTGTTAAGATTACCAAAATCATTGATACATTTGCATCTTGGTGTGACCGTAACAGACTCATTCTGAACCCTAAGAAGTCTGTCTCTATGAAATTTTTCAATAGGAAAGATAATATACCAAATGAAATAGTCTTCAGTGAGGAAATAGTTATGTCGCAAGAGGTAAAATTCTTGGGAACTCTGTTAGACGAACGTCTAGATTTTGATCAGCACATCAATTGTGTTTGCAATAAACTCAATTCAGCATTCTTTGCAATAAAACAAATGAAATCCTGTGTAACAAAAGAAAGTTTATTAAGCATTTATTTTGCCATGGTATTTTCACATATATCACTCAACATAATGGTATGGGGGTGCGGTACAGATTTAAATAGAGTTTCTGTGGGCCAAAAGCGTATTTTAAGACTATCTGTTCCATGTATTTATATTTTTAAATGTGTTAAATTTGCTAGAACCAACCTTGAGTCCTTCGGAACAATTGCATCAACACATACCTATAGTACAAGATTCGGAGGACAGCTGCGGATGCCAAGTCACAAAACTTCTAAATACAAAAACTCCCCTGCTTACAATGCTTGGTCTCTCTACAACAAATTGCCGAATGAGATTACTGTGACTGGTGTTTTTTATCTCTTCGTTGTATTTATATTGTTATTTTAAACTTTTTTTATATATGTATATACTTGACCTAGCATGTACCCTATTGTACCAAAGTGGTTAATAAATTATTATTATAGTCAATGTCTATGGAAAAGGCACAAACATGAATATTTGACGGCATTTTAATGCCAGGGTTTTTCAAAAAACCCTGATTTTAATGCTGTCCCATTGTTTCAATCAAGTTACGACATGACTTGGATGCGAGATCACTGTCACCATCTACATGTCGCATCCATTTGAATCCAATATTAATCCCATAAGGTTGACTTTCTTCTATATAAACAATGGTTTCAGTTAGAAAAAGGTCGAGAGTTAATGAAAATTTAGGATATTGTTCAGGGATGATTAATTAACATTTTTTCAAGTTTTGGACCTCGAGGACTCTGTGCTAAAAAGGAGGCGTGAAAACTGAAAAAATTTTCCTTAATAACTTTTTTACTTTACGTTCTACGGCAAAAACGTTTTCCTACTTTTTTGTAGATAGTTAAATTCCCTACAAATTTGTTATTTCAAACATGTTCGTGTGTCAATTTGTTACCGAGATATGGCGCTTCGAAGAATAGGTCATTTTTCAAATTTCGCTAAAAGATGCCACAAAATGCAGAATTCCACCCTATTTCTTCTGTTATACCAGAATTATGATGATATGTAGTTGTTATTATGATTTCTACTTGAAATCGCCAACTCCCACCCCTGCTTGCCCACCAGGTGTCAGGTTGTTCCTCCCAAGGACAGGAGAGTCGGGTCCAGGTGAGAGTGTGATCAGCTGCAGCAGTAAAATCTGGAAAACAATAGAAATTGAAACACTGCTTCTGTGGGACTGTTAAATGCAAACGATGAACCAATTGTAGTATATTTAAACAAATTCACTCTAAAATAATTTATTTTACGAAATACAATACTTCAATAACTTCAACACAATACTCTAATTTATATAACAATCACTGGACTATTTATGTTCGACTTCCGCTTCACTGACTGTCCCAACTCTGCTGCGTGGTTCTTTTTATATCCGACGTTGACTTCTCTGAATGCTCCTGATATTTCTCGAAAGTCTTAGGAACGTTCTCCAGATTCTTCTCGAAGCAAAGCGCCTCGGAAATAATTCGCGATCACGCGCGGTCTCCGTGAGCGTTCAGGCCCGGCATCGCCCGCAGCTTCGCCACACAATATTCAACATAGAAGGCTGAAATTTTTCTATTCTACCTGCGCTACCTAGACCTATTTGTATTCGATTATTGAGGTCATATTATATCACTGAAGGATTCACTTTTCATTTAATTGTGTCTGTCAACAGGACTCCATTAATCATTAATTCTAAGAAAAATATGTGTCGACAAAATCGAAAAAAATATGTTAGAAAAATAGTATCGAAGGGTCCAGGTACCGCAGATAGGATATACAAATTAGATTAACAAGGCAATCAAAATTAGGGGTTTGTAAAAATGGGACAGGAAGTTGTAAAGGGAAACATTCTCAATTGAAAATTGAACCAATACATGACTCCTCTGGAAATGGAAAAACCTACTATAAAATGAAGTAACTTTTTTGTAATATCTAACAGAAAACAACTACTTCCCCGGCTAAAGCCACGCTTGAAATTGAACTACATCTGATAGATTTTGTGAAAGACCCTATATAACTTGAGAGAAAAATCTGACAGTGAAAATTTGAATTTTCATTCAGATAGTTGATTATTTCTAAAATGTCCAGTTTCCATTGGTGATTCTTATCTATGAATGAGATAAGGGAGAATGTTATTCAGAAGTATCACTCACAGAAAATCGCTCATTTCATTGATGCGTAAATTGCATCTCTTTCGCAAAAGAGTGGCGTAATAGCAAGAATGTTTAGGTGATTAATGAAGATGTATTATTGCCTATACGAAAGGAAAATCAGAGGTTTATTCCCCTAACTCGCTATGGACCAAGATTTCAATATTTTAAATCGTACACCATATATTACCTGGCATTTCAGATTTGGAAAATTATTTTTTTCTTAAGACGAAAATCTGATGGATACACACCAAAGAAAGCAAAAATTTTGTCTGAAGAAGAAGTAACTAAGTTTTTGTTGGAGGCAGATGATCATACAAGGTTACTTGAAAAGGTTTTATTAATGTGTAGTATTTTTGGTGCCTGTAGACGTGACGAACTTGTTAAGCTGTCTGTGGATGTTTTTGAAAGCACCAGTACCAGAGTTTCGCAGATCCTCGGCTACTAGTTTGTAGAAAATGGTGGCATTCTACTATCGGTAAAAGAACTTGGAGGTTGGAACTCCTCTGCGGTGGCGGAGTCGTATATTGAAAATTCACTTTCAAAGAGAATGAAGATAACGAGACAATTATTTCATAGTAATGAGGCCACACCGACAACTAGTTCTAATCATAGAAATATTGTGGCAAAACACCCTATTCCTTCCTGGATTTGTGTCCCCTGATCGACCGATAAATTTATTTGCTTTCCTTGGTTCTTTTAACATGGGCATTCGAAAGGAATGTTTCTTCCACTGAAATGATATGAGAGTCTGAATTATGAATTGAACCTTTTGGTTTTATGCAACTATATAATATTGTTGAATATTTTATTTGTTGCCGCCTGGTCAATATTATAGGTGAGTGTGGTGTAGTACGTGCCTGAACGTTTTGTCTGTTCATTTTATTTATTTTTCGGAATGTATTTTGAAGTCAATATTATAGTTGTAGACTTCGCTGAAATAAAACACCTTTGCCTGGAGCATTGGATATTACTTAAATTCAGTTTCAAGATCCCACAAAACCAAAACGCCCTGAGATTTTCTGTTTTACCACAATACTTACTCTAGAATGCTAATCCCGCCAATTTTCACGGCGAAAAGCATGCCGCGTATGCGACCCATTTCCGATGTGCGCATGCGCGTCATAAGTGTAGTTTGGGAAGATCGTTGCCAAGTTTGAAAATAATTTGGTGTTCCAATTCAGAGTTTTTTGTTATGAGGCAATAAAACACATGTCATTTGAGAGAGAGAAATTTGACAGCTCATTTAGGACTTTTTAAAACCGAAAATAACCTTTTAGAGATAGATTACTCCGAATTTTAGGCGCGAAAGAAACTTATTTAAAACAATAATATATCCTATGCTACTGTAATTATAATGACCGTGCAACAGTGCTTTTTCATCAACAGGAAGACTTGTCACTGAGATCTGTCACTCTTGTCAGAGATCAGAGACGGTTTTTAGAATTTCAGATTTTCTCTTGTCGTTTTGTGGGGTGTTTGTTGTCGTTCGTTATTCTTTCATCAGTCGTGAATTTGCATTAATCTTGTTCGTTTAAAGACAATTTCTAATAAAGTCGTTTCTTCCTACAAATAAACAATGAATTGTTTAGTGTTGGAAAAATACCTGAAATAAATCATTTTTGGTAGATAACGAATTTTTTTATGTACCTATATGCTTTGCTCAAAATAGCTTAAATATTATTTTAGCTTGCCAAAAAAAGGCATGATTTTTAGTTATTGTTTTTGAGAAGAGCAGAACATTTGAGTGAGAAAATTGTAATTTGTGGCATACATTTTCCTCATGAAGATTCATGTGAAAACGACAAGAGCATAATTTGAAACCTAGTGCAGTACCATTACTGTGCCTGCCTAAGCATGCATGGCGAGTGATACAACTTTCTGCCACACCGCTTATATTATGAGCTCTAGATTCCTACAAAAAGTACTTAACATACATAGAATCGCCTCAGAAAATTAATGTCAATATGGAAGTGCTTTTCTTTGATGGTAAGGAAAATGCTTCTGGCCTCACTTTTTCATGCACCCTCATTGCACTAAGGTAATACAACCAGAAATACTCGTAGAAATAGCATGTTAGTCTCTTCAAATGATTTAAATCAAATGAAGTTGCACATTTTGACATGAATCGTTCTAGAAAAAAAAACTCGAGCTTCCAAGCATCCAATTTTATAAATCCAATTTGAGTTGAAATCATTCATGATATTGCTGAAATAAATTTTCATAGTTTTTTGTACTTTCAATTTATTTTCCAATCCAGTGCTTCCTTGAAATTCGCACCGACGATTTGGGGTGGTTCCGTAGGTTTTTGTTGGTTAACTACAGCTGAAAAGTGAATGTGATACCAAAAATCAGTCGTTTCAGAGCGATAAATAATAATAATAACCGTACTCCACTTTCTGATGGCCTTTGCTGAATATTTGGGATTATAAATATGTGAAAATATGTATTCAAATCGGCTAAATACAAATAACAGGTATACGTACAATGAGGTTTCCAACCTTCTTTTCCGAGATTCAGAATTAACGTTTGTTAATCTTCACAAGTACCACAATATTTTACTAAAACCGGGCCTGATACAAAAATCACTGATGACGCGCATGCGCATTGCGGACTAGCCTGAACTTTTTACAACACTTTTGACATGGGGATTAGCATTGTAGAGTAAGTATATAATATATTTCTATAGTTCTAATACTGGTGCTATAGATGGCAAATCTCTCATCGCTGGAATAGAAATTTCAAATATTAGCAATTGTCAAATTACTTTTCAAATTTATAAATAGTTATTATTGTAATTATTGTTATTGTAAGCAGAATAAAGTTTTGAAAAAAATATTTGAACAAGTGATTTCTTGCCGGCTGTTGAAAAATCTCAACGGACGGAGGCTGTTAATATTAACTTTTCAATTGTCATCTGAATACCGTTAAATCAAAATAACAGTATGGGATTATGAAAAGATTAAAACTGGCAACAGTTAAGTGAAAAGTTTCTGCCCAAAACTAAGCTGAAACCGTTTTTGTAATAATGAAGTAAAAACCGAAACAAAATTACGTTTGTTTAGAAGTGAAGTGTGTTTCGTGTCAAAATTAACTCGAGCCAGAGTCAGCGCTGAAATCATAAACGTGCAACTCGATAATAATAATAGAGACCAAATGTTGCGTTCGATGTTGCAGCATATGATTAACAAGCTGTAAACGAGCACGTAAAAATTTACTTTGCCACAGTGATTACTGCCTTTAAATGGTTTTTCTGAATAGATACGATAATTATTATGGGACTAGTCTAATGCTTTCTCTACAGGGGGCATGAGTTAACTACCGCCCAGGAAAATTATGGCTCATAAGAAATTGAAACATACTGGGATTTTCCCTTAATCTATTCTTTTTCTATGATTTAGATTGACACCCTGAATTTTATTACAAAAGAAGAAATATGTACACCGAAATTGTGAAAATCGAATCATCATCAAGTACCTGTATTTAAAAGGGTTAAGAGGTAGGCATATTTTCGAAGTTATGCTCAATACCCTTTGGTGATCATTGTCCTTCGTATGCGACCGTGAAAAATTGGACTGCAAGCTTCAAAAGAGGTAAATTTTCCATTGAAGATGATGACCGATCGGGAAGGCCAGTTTCTGTGTCAGTCCCCGAAAATATCGATGCAGTTCATGACATTATTTTAACAGACCGTCGAATTGGGCTAAAACGGATATCTGAAGCACTGAATATTTCATACGAACGCGTTCATCATATAGTTCACGTCAATTTGGACATGAGAAAAATTGCTGCAAAATGGATCCCCAAATGTTTGAATGTTGACCAAAAGCGTGCAAGGGTAGTAGCATCGCGTTCGATCTGTGCTGGATTGGAAAACGATGTAGATTTCTTAAACCGAATTGTTACTATGGATGAGACTTGGGTACATTTCTACGATCCTAAAACAATCGATGGAATGGCGACACTCCGGTTCTCCAAGACCTAATAAGTTTCGTGTCCAAAAATCTGCTGGAAAAGTTCTTGCTTCAGTTTTTTGGTATTGCCATGGAGTAATCATGATTGATTTTTGGATAAGGGTAGAACAATAACTGGAGATTACTATTCGACATTACTGACCACTCTACGGGAAAAAATTAAAGATAAAAGACGCGGAAAGCTATCCAAAGGTGTTTTGTTTTTGCAGCACAACGCCCCTGCACACAAATCTCATGTTGCCATGCAAAAAATTCGTGTTGAATTAGTAGAACACCCCCCCCCCCCTTATTCACCAGATTTGGCACCGTCCGACTATCATCTCTTTCCTCAACTGAAAAAAAGTTTAAAAGGTCGTAAATTTTCTTCCAACGAGGAGGTAATAAATGCTGTGGAGGTCTGGTTGCAGAGCAAGAAACATTTTTTTTTGAAAAGTTGCAGGTTCGCTGTTATAAATGTATCCAATTAAGAGAAGAATGTGTTGAGTAATAAAATATTTTGACATTTAAATTTTGTTTGGTTCTAAAGTAGCTAAGAATTGTTCAATATATCCTCGTATCTTAATGGTAAAGTTGATACATCAATTTTACTGCAAATAATCGTATCTTTGGCAATATATTTCATATAAAGTTATTAGTAGAAGATGTCATACTTGAAATAGCCTATTGTGGAGAGGATACTATTTCATGAAGAAGTAGCTTTACAAAATTCAAAAACTATTTGCATTATTTCCATAGTTAATTCAGGTTCCAAACAATTTTTTTTTCTAAAACAAACAAAAAAAGTGTTCATCGGCGAAGGTGGCTAAGTTTCGGTGAGACTTACGACATCGAGAGAAACGTGTTTTTGCGTTGGCCACTCGTTTAGATCTTTTTTCTGCCGAGTTATTAACAAAAAAATCAATAAATGACTCTCATGTCAAACTTGGAAATTATCGCAAAGTTGGGGAACTATAAAGCATGATATTTTCTTTGTTTTCGTTTTATTGCGACTTTTGCATATTTTTCTCTACAAAATAACTAGAATTGTTTATATGTTACATTTTGAGCAATTTTGCTGTCGAGGGCGCAAATTTTTAAAGTTTCATTTCGCACAAAAATAGAATATTTGTGAAATTTTGCATTGTTTTCCCCATTTTTTATTTTAAATGCTAAAATTATTGGCCTAATATGCAATCTTCCTATTTCCGTTGTATCTATTTCAGTCGTCAGTGGACAGAAATTTGTATTGCATGCATCCAATGATGTAACGTACTATTGTAAAAAGCCATAAAGCCTCTCCCGCATTTTTGTGATTTCCTCGAAAAGTTAATACAATTAACTTGAATGACCTTTGCTATTAAAAGCATAGCAGAGCACCAACCCATTTTAACTCGACTGTAATCCGATAACGTGTAATATGTCTATTTGTCACGAGGTACTCCTGCAAAATTAGGCATTTTTCAATTTTATTAAATTATAACAAAGACAGATATTTTATCTTTAACAGGTATTTCATAATTTACACATTTTGAAACCTCAGAAAGATCGTTGTTTAAAGCAGCTGCTACTTGTCATCATTAATTTCTGATTATACTGCACCACTGAAAAAAGTGTTTTGTGAAATTACAGTTACTGTCATGGGTTATTTGATTTTCGTAGGTAATACCACAAGTGTATCGGTGATTATCGAAATAGCAATCCTTTGAATTTGAGAATCAAATTATGTTGCTTGGCAAACACACGAGCGCTTGCGCGAGTGTGGTTGCCTAAAGCAACAGAATTTGATTCGAAACCGAGAAGGAATTAACGATAATCGCCGATAACACGAGTTGTATTTGTTAAGATTATTTCATGAATAAAATCGAAACCATTTTTATTTATTTACTATTCAATTTAACTAGGAACATTAATCCCGCATTTAGTTCTGAAATTATGCAACTAACAAAACATTTACTTGATATGTCAAACATCCCTCTATTTCAGTTACCAATGACAGAGCGCGTCATTCGTAGTTTCGTCATTGCATGTCTAGTCTACTGCTTCTCGCTCGAGGTTATGTTTTGATAACTGGTTCTCGGTGAAACTGTCAGAATTTTTAGTATATTGTAGTATTCGATGTACTGATTAAACGAGCAGAATCGCAAAATTCTTTGATGGATAGATTTTGAAATACAGGGCGTTCAAGTTAAAAATCAGTTAATTTTTATTTAATTAGTTTCTTGGGATTTGAAAGTGCCAACTGCATGTTTTTTTTGTTTTTGTCATCAATGTACCTTTATATTTCTAAATATCATTCAGATGGTGCAGATTATATCATTATGTACAGAGTGAAAAATAAAAACATGTCTGAAAATTCGATGTATTAATAAAATATTGATAAAATCATTTTGGCATGCAATATGTCATTCTTATTCCACCATTAATCACAATTCATACATTTCGTACAGGGTGATTTGAAAAATTGGTGAAATATTTGGCCGGTTCTTTCGTACATATCCTGTATACTCAAGTGAATTATCATCCTCCGAAGAAAGCTGATACCGAATAAACATGATTTCGTTGGGATATATAGGGTGATCATGAAAATTTTTGATGATAAAAACGTTTCAGAAATCACCCTGTAATTCACGATTAACTAGGTGAAATTCCTTTATTATTATTTGATATATTCATCATTCTTTCCTCAAAATATTTCACAAATAGTGAAACATGAGAATATGGAGATCAAAATGAATGTAACATTATATGCAGGATGATGACCAATGATGGTCCATCCAATTCCATCTACCATTTAGGAACTGACTGAACACGACACATCAGTTACAACTTACAACTCAGGCATGAGCCAGATAAAATTCCAAATGCTTGGATAGTTTGACTCTCCCAATCGTGAATGAGGCCCCGGTACGGGAAATCACTTATCACTGAAGGTGACAAGAAAAAGCTTTGACCGAATCCACCTCCCCCATAGCAGCGCTACGGTCCTCATACAACAAGAAAACCCTATCGGCTATCGGGTAGGTACATTTTGATTCTGTCGTTGACGGAAAGTGAATGAAAAAGAAAAATCAATTAGTTTCATCAGTGATAGATAGATAGATAGATAGATTTATTTGACAACTTTACATAAAATGTTTGCTGCAAGTCACACGTTACAAGGAATTGTACAGTACACACATATACATAACAATATGAAAATATATACAATTATAAATGACCATTTACATATAAGTCACCACAGTATAAAATTACAATTACAATATAGAATCGATCACATAGATTCGTAAATAGGTACAAAAAATTAATACAAACATGCATATAATATATAAACCAATAAAATACATATACAACAATGAAATTAATGACCCTGGCAAGGAGAAAAATAATCTTTAAGAAAAAGTTGAATTCAAATATTCCCCAATGTTATAAAAACAGTTTTCCAACATAAATGATTTAATTTTAGGTTTAAAAGACTTCAGGTTGAGTAGCTTGATATATTCTGGTAAGTGGTTGTTAAGGTTTATATTCAGGGAGTTTTTTTGAGACTTTGTTAGTCTAAAGCACGGTTTTACGAGCAGGTCAGCATTTCTGGTCTGATAGTGATGTACATCCAGATGTTTAGAGAATTGACTTTTATTTTTATGAATTTGAAGAACGGTGTTATATATGAAAAGAGATGGTAATGGTAAGATTCCCAGGCTTTTGAAAAGAGGTTTGCAGTGGTCGCTGTACTCCGCGTTTATTATTATTCTCAGGGCCTTTTTCTGTTGTCTGAATATTTTAATGGATTGAGAGGAATCACCCCACAAAATTACGCCGTAATTTATATGTGAATGAAACATGGCGAAATACGCAGTTTTCAAGGCAGGGAGGTCTACCACTCTTTTAAGTTGCCGGAGAGCAAACAGGCTCTTGGAAAGTTTCACATTTAACTCATTAATGTGGGTTATCCAAGATAAGTTCCCATCGAGGGTTATGCCCAGAAGTTTACCATTTTGCTCGCTGCTACTACTACTGTTGTTAGAAGAGAATATAATTACCTTTGTCTTCTCTTCATTTAGTTTTAGTTGATTAACTGAGAACCATTCTGTAGCCTGTTTCAATGCTATATCCTGATTTACAGATACCATTTGCAAATTTTTGCCGGTTGAGACTAGGGAAGTATCATCAGCAAAAAGGACACTTTTGTTTGGCAACATGAAATTGCTAAAGTCATTGACATATATCAAAAATAACAATGGTCCCAAAACAGACCCTTGGGGAACACCATTTAAGACATTTTCAACGCCAGAAAATGTTTCATTGACACACACAGACTGAGTTCTATCTGTCAAGTAGGATTTGAACAATTTGAGGGGTAGTCCTCTCACTCCATAGTATTCCAACTTGTCAAATAGAGAAACATGTGAAACACAATCAAAGGCCTTAGAGAGGTCACACAAGGTAGTAATAGCCACGATATCGCCACTCTCAAGACCCTCAACAATATAACTCACGACCTTTAATAAAGCATCAGTTGTGGATTTTCCTGCTCTGAAACCATACTGGTAATTGCTGAAGAAATTATTCCTTACAAAATAATGAACCAACCTGTTTTTCAGGATGATTTCTAAAATTTTGCACAGAACCGGAGTTATTGAAATAGGACGATAATTGTCGACTACAGACTTATCACCCTTTTTCCACAATGGCAAGACTTTTGCATATTTAAAACAAGTAGGAAAACACCCTGTAGTTATGCACAGGTTGTAAAGGGTAGTAAGTGGTTCAATGATTGCATCAATGATACCTTTTATTATTTCACTAGATAAGTCATAGCAATCCAGACATTTCGATTTTTTTAATGACAATACTGCCTCTATAACTTCACAAGACAATATGGGTGCTAGAAAAAAGGAGTTTCACGCTGCGGAAAAGGAATTGAGTAGGTCAACCGGAGTCTCAGTCGTGTGAGGCAAAGAGGATATTATATTTTCTGCCACGTTGGCAAAAAAATTGCTAAAGTTTTGAAGTGGAACATCAGGTATAACCTGTTTTTTGGGTTTTTTATTAAGTTCATGATTAATTAATTGCCAGCTACTTTTTGGCTTGTTCTCTGATTCAGAAATGTACTTATTATAAGCTCTTTTTTTATCCGTAATCAATCGATATCTGTAGTGATTACGATAAGCCCTGTAGGCAGCGTAATCATCCTCATTTTTCGTGCAGTCACAAATAGTTTTTATACATGAGAGGTTTTCCCTGATTTCTCTCAAAGAGTCATTAAACCACTTGACTGGAGGTTTGACTCGATCGTGTACTTTTTTTTTTGGAAAACATTGCTTTCCATAGTTTCTCAAAATGTCTAGAAATTTGTTGGCGTAATCATTTGTGTCTCGGCTATCTACGGTGAGTATATTCCAAGACACATTTTCCAAATGGAGTTTCAGCTTTGAAATATTTTTTTCATTGATTTGTTTTCTCCATACTGTTGGAAGTGTATCACTACATTCCGCACTAATGATCATGTATTGTCCGTAATGATCAGATAAACACGGTTCCAACACTCCAGTTTTGAAATTATCGTTTTCAATATTTGTCAAAATGTTGTCTATACAAGATGAAGAATGAGAAGTAACACGTGTATCTTCATATATAGTAATATTGATATTGAATGAATTTATCATACTAATGAGTTCGTCACGTTGAGGCGAATTAGATTTAAAATTCACATTGAAGTCTCTACAGATAATAATGTTGTGGCACAGACTTGTACATTTTACTAACAGATTCTCAAAATTATGCATGAATACCTCAAAGTCACCTAGACCGGACCTGTAACAGGTAATGATAATTGTCTTTAGGGACAATATCTCAATACCGCAGAACTCCGAATTCATCTCACTGTTAAAATCTTCACATTCAAAAACCCTATATTTTATGTCAGACTTGACAAAAATAGATACACCGCCGTGCTCTCTTTTTTCTCTACAAAAAAACGAGACTAAGTGGTAATTATAAATATTCATAGATCTGAGGGCAAACTCACGCAGCCAGTGTTCTGATAAACAGATAATATCAAATTTATTTTTTTCCAGGAACAAGTTTAATTTATCCATCTTATTAGAAAGACATTGAATATTTATGTGAAAAACTGCAAAACCTTTATCAGCCTTGACATTGTCATCCTCAACTATAGGGTTTGTTAAATATTCTGTTGCACATATTTTTTCTTGTGAAAAAACCGATTCACATGAGCGCCTTTTGGCCAAACATTGGGGAACATTGCTTTGGTTAAATTAGCAAAATCAACAGTAACTTTGAACGAAGAGTAATAATCTGGATACATTGAGTTAATTTTTTCCACCACAACTTCTGGAAAAGAGTCAACTAAAAGAGATTTGAGCTCTTCCCCAGTCATTTGAGGGCTTATTTTGTAAACATGCAAAAACGCGAACTTAGGTACTAATTTTATATTCACATTATTTTTTACTTCTAAGGCACCAACTATAGGTTTGTTAACTGTTATAATTATTATTACCTTAACGTATTATTATTATTACCTAAATTGATGAAATATAATAATTGTCTATGTGTTTCTATTGATAGCCAGCAAATATAAAAATCATGGAAACCTCTATCCGAGTGTAACACGCATTTGAAAAAACGTCGCTGCCCAGACTCAAATTCTCCTCTTAGAAATAAAAGCGTTCTACCAATCACTTTCCTTCACTTCACGTCACTTCCCTTCACATCACTTTTCCCAGATAGTTTGTTTTTTTTATTCCGACAAAGCTTAAACCAACAAAATTCACTGAACTATCTGTACCTTACATTATTAAATTCATATATCTGGTGTGATTGTTGACTCTAATCTTCACCCTCCTTTACATTTATTTTAAATGATAAAAGTTTCTCAATTAATAACTATGAAACTAGTCATAGTAGGAAACTGAATTTTTGGGACAGTGTTGAGGAGAGAATGATTGATATATTAAATAATAATAAAGGAATTTCACCGAGTTAATCGTGAATTACAGGGTGATTTCTGAAACGTTGATATTTTGTCATTTTTATCATCGAAAATTTTCATGATCACCCTATATATCCCAACGAAATCATGTTTATACGGTATCAGCTATCTTCGGAGGATGATAATTCACTTGAATATACAGGATATGTACGAAAGAACCGGCCATACATTTCACTAATTTTTTAAATCACCCTGTACGAAATGTATAAATAGTGATTAATGATGGAATAAGAATGATATATTGCATGCCAAAATAATTTTATCAATATTTCATTATTACATCGAATTTTCAGACATTACTAAAATGTTTTTATTTTTCACTCTGTACATAATGATATAATCTGCATCATCTGAATGATATTCGGTAATATGAAGTTACGTTGATCATGAGAACAAAAAACAATGCAGTTGGCACTTTCAAATCCCAAGAAAATAATTAAATAAAAAATACTGATTTTCAAATTGAACGCTCTGTATTTCTAAATCTATTCATCAACGAACTTTGCGATTCTGCGCGTTCAATCAGTACATCGAATACTACAATATACTAAAAATTCAGACAATTTCACCTAGAACCATTTTACCTATGAAAAGTGCGAGGTCCTTTTTTCACATGAAAATTTATAAATTCTCAAATTCATTGTGAAATTACAGTAAACGCTTCGGCTTGAGCAGACTTCAGAACACTTGTAAAACAAGTCTGGGCGTGGGATCCGCCTACGCTAGGATCCACCTAACGCTCAGACTTGGCCTCCGGCGGTTAGCTCTCGCGCAAGCGCTCGACCTCGCGCTTCGCGCGAGCACTTTTCGAAAGCTCGGATGTTGAAATGCCTAGAAATTGTAGAAATGTTTTAATACAACGACCTCATTGTGTAGCCTTATTTTTTTACCTATAATTGGACACCAATAATATGAATACAACGACCTTAATGCCTTTAAAACTATAATTGGATACCAATAATATGAATACTGAATGAATGAATAATTTCCCATAAAAGTACGCATTTGCAATACATGACTGTCTTGAATAATTTCCCATAAAAATACGCGTTTTCAATACATGACTGTCTTGAATAATTTCCCTTAAAAATAAGCGTTATCAATACATGACTGTATTGAATATGTTCCCACAAAAATACGCGTTTTCAACACATGACTGACTTGACTATTTTCTCACAAAAATACGTGTTTTCAATACATGACTGTCTTGACTAATTTTCCACATATATACGTGTCTAAAAAAATTTCATGAAAACTTCTTTCCAGTGAAATATTTCCCAGACTATCGATATCACGGAAAAAATGTTCAAACAATTTTTGTAGACTTTTATGAGATAATTAAAAAAGGTTTTCTTGTGAAACTTGAAAATCTGTCGCTATCCTTGAGTTTTTGGTGTTTTTATAAATTTTTTACAAATCGCAATTTTTTTTTCAAGAAATGGAAAATTTGGAAGATACGTTAAATACGAAAAAATCCAGGCGCTTCGCGCATGGAAGAATTCGAAGGATGTGGAGGGAGGTAAATATTCAAAAATCCTGGCGCTTCGCGCCCGGGAAAATTCGAAGGAGGGGGGAAGTAAAAATTCAAAAATCCGGGCGCTTTGCGCCCGGAAAAATTCGAAGGAGGGTGGAAGAGGATTTATTAAAATCCGGGCGCTTCGCGCCCGGGAAAATTCGAAGGAGAGGGGGTCAGTGGATATTCAAAAATCCGGGCGCTTCGCGCCCGGAAAAATTCGAAGGGGAGGGGGTAAGAGGATATTCAAAAATCTGAAAGTACCAAATTTTTCGTTTTTAGGAAATATTTCCCAGCCTATTCATTTAAGGGAAAAAATCTTGTTACATTTTTTGTAGACTTTCATGAGATGATCAAAAAAGGTTGATTGTAAAACTTGAAAAACTGTCGCTATATTTGAGTTTTTGGTGTTTTTATAAAAAAAAATCAACATTCTGTTTATTTTTCAAAATATGAAAAAATGCCATTGAAACTTTTGGTAGACATCTTTGAGATAAATGAAATTATTGATGTACATTTTTTCGATATCTCGTTTACTTTTCGAGTTTTTGGTGATTTTTGGAAAAAATAGGAAATTTTTTCTAAGTCCCAAATTTTTCGTTTTTTCGAAATATTTCCCAGATTATTGATATAGCAGAAAAAATTATTGAACATTTTTTGTAGACTTTCTTGAGATGATCAAAAAAGATAGATTGTGAAATTGGAAAATCCGTCGCCATATTTGAGTTTTTGGTATTTTTATAAAAAAAAAAGTCTATATTTTTTTTATTTTCCATGATATGGAAAAATTTCATCAGAACTTTCTATTGACATCTTCCAGTATATTAAAACAGTTCATATAAATTTTCTCGATATCTCCTATAGTTTTCGAGTTTTTGGTGTTTTTCGAAAAAAATGCGAAAATTATTTCTAAGTCCCTAATTTTTAGATTTTGTGAAATATTTCCCGGACTATTGATATTACAGAAAAATTTTATCTAAATTTTTTGTAGACTTTTATGAGATGATCAAAAAAGATGATATATGAAGTTGGAAAATACGTCGCCATATTTGAGTTTTGATAAAAAAATTGAAAATTTTCAAAATATGGAAAAAGTTTTCGGACACTTTTTGTAGATCTGTTCAAGTACATCAAAACTTTTTATATCCAATTTCTCGATATCTTGTATCGTTTTCGAGATTTTGAGGTTTCAAAATAAAAAAAAAAAATTTCAACTTTTTTTCACTTTCTAATCAAGTTGGAAAAAAATGGTTCAGAGTATCAGTGGGGCTAGTGAAGACGTACCAGAAGAAGTTTTAAGATTTCCATTTGTTTCATTGGTACGGTCAATATCTCGATTTTCCATTTTTTTGGAATATTTCCCGTACTATTGATTTTACGGAAAAAATTTATTCACATTTTTTGTAGGTTTTTTGAAGGCGGTCAAAAAAGAACTCCTGATAAATTGGGGAAATATCGACCGTTTTTGAGTTATTCCGTTTTTTAAAAAATACAAATTTTTATTTTTAGTTTTCTCGAGTTTTCCCAGTTTTCCGATCATTTTGGTGAAAAATGGTCCGCATATATTTTGTTCCTCTATTTGAGCTCTACCTATCGCATTTTTTGAAATTCAGTTTCAATCATTAGTTCGACGTATTTTTGAGTTTTTCACTTTTCGGAAAATCGCCCGGAAAAGCCGTAATCATTTTCCGATCCCTCTCAAAAACTATACACTTGTGTAGGACATATAGGCGTATACCTCCAAAAAATATTGCAAGAAAAAAATCAATTCCTGAACCGCTATCGAGTAAAGTAGGAAAAACCGGAAAAACCCCGTAAAAATTTTCCTGATTTTCCTATCGCAAAACAAAAAAATTTGAGAAATATTGTCCTCGAGTTATTGATATGGTTCAAATTTCAAAGCGATATCTCAAAGGGTTTGGAAATGCGAGCCTGCCAAAGTGCCACGACAGAGCTACAGACAGACAGAGCGACAGACAGACAGACAGACAGACAGACAGACCGACAGACAGAATTTTCGAAAAAAAATTTTTTTCGACGGGGATCATTTTCCTAGAAGTAACTATGGGTCTAAAACGTCAAATAAAAAAGTTGGGGTCCGCTGGGGGGCAATCGTAGATAATACAACTTCCTAAGAGGTCGTTGTATAATTAATATTTTTTGTGTCTCTGCGTTGTGAAATTACTTGAAACTTGTAAAATGACAATGTATTAATTACAGTACTAAAAGAGTATTGTGATTTCACAATATGTTCGTGAATGTACCCACTAATTATGCAAACGTGTTGTGAAATTGAATTGTGAATGTGATTCAATATGGCGAATTCATATTGTATTTATTTCTTATATAATCACATCAACAGAGAATTCCTCATGGCAAAGTCACAATTCAAAATATCAATAATGATGTGAGTTCACGTGATATTGTGAAATTACCTGAAGCATGTGATTGGATTGTAAATTCACAGAGATGAATTGCAATTCCATTGTAAATATACATGGAGCTTGTATTAATTCATTTCATAGAAAAATCAGATGTCGTGAATTCACGTTGTTCTTGTATTTACAACGTGTTTTCATATCCCCGTCTTTTGCGGATTCCTGCCAAATAGACTACAGGGCCGTGTCAAAAATCGATGGGTCATCTGAACCACCAGATTTCCTATGTAGTAAGATAGAGGGCTTAAAATAATGAGATTAAGCACTATGCCGTCACTTGTAAGCTGTCCAACTGAGTGCAGGTGAAAATTGAAAAGCACAAGTTAGGCATATTTTGGTCAAATGATTTTGTACGGCACTCTGGCCACCTATAGATGCATCAAAAATAATGAGAAAACGCGTAGTGCCGTACAAAAATAGTGCGCCTGTAAGTCGGATTTTTTTTTTATTTTCCGGCTAATTTTTAGGGTAATTTGGGTCATTTCATCGAGTACGGCATTAGTTCCATACTGTTGCAGTACCTCTTCCATTATTTCGCAACGCCGTACAAAAAATCATGCGACAAGGGGAAACGATTGAGGGTTGAAACCCGCTCTTTTCCGTAGTCCGGGGGGGTGAATTGACACAACATAAAATTAATTTATTC
The DNA here is from genome assembly GCA_944452925.2 of Chrysolina oricalcia. Taxonomy (NCBI): domain Eukaryota; kingdom Metazoa; phylum Arthropoda; class Insecta; order Coleoptera; family Chrysomelidae; genus Chrysolina; species Chrysolina oricalcia. The sequence goes on along the minus strand of OX101828.2, from coordinate 41,146,357 downwards.
TGAAAGTATTTTATGCATAGATAACATTTTTTAACATGCCGTACATTTTGTTAGTTCAAAAGTCAGTAGAGGGGGAAAAACTCCAGAAAAATTCATGTAACGAAATGTACCATATGTTTTTATACGGCATTCAGATAATTTATTTCAATTTAATGCATTCGTCTTAAAAAAATCAATGCCGTACAAATCTGAAAGTTCAAATAAGGGGAAGTGGGTATTTTATCAAAAAAAATTTCATTTTCTTTTCATTTTTTTAAATGAATGTATAACTCTTGAAGAATATTGTGTCAAATTTTAAAGTCATTCGGAGCATAATTGACGAAGTTATGAGCAGAGGAGCCAGAACGGTCTCCTCTACCTGCTCGAACGATCAAAACTTTAAAGCGTTTTTATGTAACTCGTGATTTATAAAGTCTGTGTTCACGGTATTTCAAAATCTACCATACCAATTGCTTTTAAATTTTACAGTTCATCCTTGGATGAATGCAAAATATGTTAATGCCGTACAGTATCAGATGACCATAAAGAACCTCTGGAAAGGTAGTGTCATTTTTCATCAGCCAAAAAATATGGTCTGCATGAAAATGTACGTCATAATTTTTTTCTAATTCATTTACCCGAATACTATTTAAAACAACAATAATATCTAGAAAATTGATATTTTTCATTAATCTATGATTTTTTAAACTTTTAATATAATTGAAACAACTGCATGTTTTCTATTTCTCTATACATTTTTTTAGAACAGTTTTTTTTGAACGGCATTATTATATAACAATAGTTTTTTAGCAATGTCATGTTGAAAAACAATTTGCCGTACAGAATCAAATGATTTTTCACCTTTTTCAATAAAGTATAAGATGAACTTAAGATAATTATCCATATTCATTCAAGTGAACAACAATTTTTGGACGGCATTATTATTAATAGTACTTTTGAGTGCTATATTATGTTTTGGAACCGATGCCGTACTTTTTCAAATCACCCCGGAAAAGATAGGGTTTCACCCTCGATCTTTTCCCCTTGTCGCATGATTTTTTGTACGGCGTTGCGGAATAATGGATTGTAAGAGGCACTGCAACAGTATGGAACTAATGCCGTACTCGATCAAATGACCCAAATTACCCTAAAAATTAGCCGGAAAATAAAAAAAATTCCGACTTACTGGCGCACTATTTTTGTACGGCACTACGCGTTTTCTCATTATTTTTGATGCATCTATAGGTGCCAGAGTGCCGTACAAAATCATTTGACCAAAATATGCCTACTCAAATTGTGCTTTTCAATTCTCACCTGTACTCAGTTGGGCAGCTTACAAGTGACGGCATAGTGCTCAATCTCATTATTTTAAGCCCTTCTATCTTTCTACATAGGTCCTCTGGTGGTTCAGATGACCCATCGATTTTTGACACGGGCCTGTAGTCTAAAAGGGCGACAAAAGCTCAATGACAACAAATTGCTCTATTTTAGAATTTGATATTCATATTGTTTCACATGGTACATTTCTACAATTGAGGCAAGGTTACATGACTGACATTCCCACCTTTTTTGAATGGTCATCTTTTTGGAACAAGCTATACACCATTTTTATTTTCACAGAATCGTTTACAATCACCCAAAGTAGAAGATAATTATTTTATTTGAACCATACCACCACATGATAAAGATGAGAAAAGTTCTTCTTCAAGCTTTATGTTCAATGAATATGACTCTTTCGCTAATAAGTTTACTGAATATTAATATTTCGGCTAAAACGATTTCTCGAAATCATCCATTAATAACAAATCGTTCATTAATAGGGATTTCATTTGCATCGAAGAACATTAAACAGACATGTTAATACAAGGTGGCGGAAAATAACTATTACAGATTAAATTAAGTATTCACATGAAAAAGAGTACATTGCAAATCGGTTAATTTGCCTAATTCTCGTGTACTACGCACTGTCCTCTCGACACTGTTACTGTTAATTTCGTTGATTATTTGAAAGCGTCCTTGATGTGGCCAAACGAGGATGACACCATCATATGTGGGAGCTAATTTTTGCGATATGAATTTTTTTTGATGTACACAACTCGGTATGTGTTCAAGTTGGTCCTACTGTTTCGTTCATTGATTATTTTAGAAGTTCATCGGCCACACGCCAGTGTTTGTTGTCTGCTGGCGGTCTGTGATCGTGAGTCAACTGTTTGCTTTCACAGATAGGCCAATCATTATAGCTTTTAAATAAAAAAATGGGGAAAAATAGCGAAATAATGCAAACTTTCACAAATGTTTTATTTCTGTGCTCAATGAAACTGTAAATAAGTTCCCCCTCGTACAAGGTCGGCAACATTGTTAAAATATAAATTATAAAGGATTCTAGTTATTTTGTAGCGAAAAAACCCAAAATAATGAAAACAAAGAAAATATCAAACCCGTTAGCTATAGTAGTCGGTGAGTCATGTGGTCGGGGTCAATTCCTGTCAGTCCAGTATTTTTAATCAAGTGTCAAATTTAATGCGCCACTCGGGTCCAAAGAAATAATATTGAGGAGTCCAAAGTCCTGTCTGACTCGAGAAAACTAGGATAGAAAAAATTGATGAAGGTTATATAAAATTTCTATAAATTTATGCATCAAGTTTCATAATTTCATCTCTACCATTTTGTAAGTATTTAGTTATAGATCCATAAATATTTGATACACACTTGGAATAAAACAACTCCTTATTTAAACCCCATATATTGATTATTTTACCACCACCCTGCAATTATTTACAAAAAAAATGTACATTGAAATGATTTCATGTGGGACTTACTAGATATACAGTGAGCACGTAAAGGTTGGAACAAATTCGTTAAACGCTTGATATGGCCATTAGGAAAAATAAGCTCAGACACGTCGATTTTATTTTTCAGTTGCGCATTTGTTGATCTAATCATATTCTTGATGACGTCATCGCTGTTCGAGTTATGACGTCATTATATATATTTTTTCAAATGGCATTACCCTATTTTATTAATTCTTTCAAAAAGAACGTATTTTTCTGTGTACGGATGTCATATTTCTTTTATGTTAGATGACCGTGTGTTCGAAAAATAAAAGATATTTCATTCATAATAATGTAATATTAGGTCTGTTAACGTAAACTTTTGAAGTATGGTATCTCCACAAAATAAAATCTAGCTGGGTTAGATCAGGAGATCTAGCGGGCCACTCTAAATATCCTCGTCTGCGGGTAGAGGACGGCTATTACTATGTTTTGCCGTGGCTCTCCGGGGCGACTTTCTGCGCGAATAAAAAGTCACTCCAAAATAATTATCAAGAACTGTCACTTTGAAATAATTGTCAACAAATGCCATTTTATTTCCATAGTTACAGTAATTACTTGATTTGGAAAAATTATTTAAGCCAGTTCAATACTATTTTTCATAGTTATTACTTATTTTAGAACAATATTTTTGACGTTTGTAGAAAAATTTTTGTTTGCATCTCATGCGCGAAATACTTTGATAATCTCGACTATTTTTTTTCAAAAAAATCAGTTCTCGATCACCAAAGTAGCATTTCGCGCACTAGATACAAAAATAACTATTTCCGACGAGCGTGCGTAAAGTAGTACATTTCCGCACGCATGTGCGTGCGTAAAATTAGACTTTTCCGCACCCCGTGCGTATAAAATTTTTTCCGCACTGATTGCGGAAAAGTAGAACTACTCAAAAATCTCATTGGTATGGAAAATTTATATTTATTTTAGTTGCTATTTGAACAACTGTCTTGAGGTAAATCAACCTTCATCAAGCCATATTATTAACTGCCTTTCTGCGCTAAGTCAGTGTTCATCAAGCCGTACCACAAGTCAGCCATTAAACTGACCGGATCTGCAATTTTGCAAAATGTCAATATTTATCTTTCGTTATAAATATTACGAACAAATAATTAAATATTTTATTGTTATGTAATTGTTTGGTGTATGGTTCTTTCTATTAAGTTTAATTAAAAATTATTCAATAAGTTATAACTTCTTTATATTCGTTGCTATCTGATTGAAGCTAGTAGGAAATGTTGTTCCTAACACGTGCATAAAGTGCCTTTTTCTACAACTGCTATGAAAAGTAGCGCATTTCTCATAGCTTATTTAATTTCAAACCGGTGTATTGCTCATACTGTGAGAAATATTTTTTCTCACGGCACTTTGCCCACAATCAACAAAAATCGACAAAAACTAGTTGGCTAGGTAGTTGCCTGCTGTTCATTTTTAGATAGTTATCAGAACTGTAAGATTATAGAAGTTTTTTAAACTCTTCAGATAGTTTTCATTCGTGCTTTCATAAAAATCGCAATTTCTATTGGATATTATTTCAATAACACATATTTACTCATAATAAATAATATGGATACTGACCAATAGTGACGATTTTGATAACAATACTCCGCCAGAGATATTGGAAAAAGCTGCGAAAGTAACGTTGGATTTGTTGCCGGAAATTTCAAAGAAAGTATGAATTGGCATACGAAAAAAAATATTTATCTGTCAAGAGGTAGGATACTTTAATATTATTGTAGTTGTGCAGTTGTAGGAAAAAATAAATATTGAGGTGTATTACATGTATTTTTTGAATTTTTGCAGTTGTAGGAAAAGTATAGTGTGAAACATGTGGGGAAAGTACTTTTTCTCACTCGTGTGTTTGCGGCACTCGCCCTTCGGGCTCATGCCACAAACTTCCACACTTATGAGAAAAGTTGAACTTTCCCCACTTGTTGCAGAATATACTATTTCCGCACGCAAAAACTTACACGAACTACACTTCGCGTCGTTCGCCTAACTGTATTTGGTTGCGGAAAAGTAACACTTTGCGCACTTGTTAGGAAAATGTCTATATTGCACTCAGTGCAGTAAAGAACCAGTTTTTCCACTTAATAAAGTTTTGTTTTTTGTATGAACGCGAACGTAGAGAAACTTTGTCCAACAGTTTTAGTCATGTGTGGGACAGAAAAGAGGGTTTTTGATCTGGTGTCGTATCTGAAGTTGTGAGCGGTTTCTAGAATGTATTTATTTTTGTATAGGTAGTTGGCAGCATTATAGAAAACCTATTTATGATACAAGTTCGTAAAGTAGGACTTTTTTGTATGAGCCTGAAGTTTGTTGAATGAGGCGCTTCCGAGTTATATTTGACGCAATATACTGTATTTTTGAAAAATGCATAAAAGTATGAACATTGTTTGAAAAATTAATTTTTCTACGCCCATGTCTGTATACGTCAAAAATCGCACTGTCAACATTCCTTGTAAATGATATATAATAATAAAATGCACGTAATGAGATCTCATAACATACACGTGCGTTTTGAGAAAAAAACTTAAACTTCTTGGTTTAATTAAATTAGAATCAAATTTTTATTTACTGAAGACTTTATTTGGTTTATTTACACAAATTTAGTCAATTAAAAAACACGAAAACTTTTAACATTAGCGAGATATATTTAGGAGTGAATGAGTGATGCCCCTAAGTGTAGACAGCACGTTATGCAATTTCTTTAAAAATAGGACACGTTTTCATTAGTAGCTTGCTATGAAAATAAATGTGTCATTTATATTGTCAATTTCTTGAACAAAATATAATTGTATCCGAACATTTTCTCAACTTTATATGTCTGATAGTAGTGAAAGTGATGAAATTATGAGCACTCTACCGAATATTTTAGAAAAAGCTCAAGCTGCCACACATAATTTGTTACCGCTAAAATCCAAAGAAAGGTACGGAATTACCTATCAAAAATTTATGGATTGGCTACACAAGCATTACGTTAAAATTATTGGGCGTAGAAAAAGTATAGTACGTTACACGAGTTGTACGTACTGATCGACAATCGTAAGGATGCCTCCAAGAATTGGTTGCGCGCGCAGTGGACAAAACCCTGGAGTGGGGCAGGAGCTCAATCGATCTGCCATATTAAACAGTAATCGATCTTTGTCGCACATCTACTCACGCTTTCTATCGTTTGCTCATCTCAGAGGCATCCTTACGCCTGTCGATCTGTACTCATGAAATTTATGCACTCGCCGCTGCGCGGCTTCGTGCTCAAACTTTTTCATTTCGTGCGTAATGGGTTACTTACAACTCTTGTTACGTAATATACTATTTTCTACGACCATTAAGAAAAATGAACATTTCAATTGCGTCTTCGATTAAGAAACCTACCACGTTGTAACACCGATTTTCATTTCCCACGGGCTAGCTGTATCGAAATATTTCATTTCCTACGACTTTCATGAACTACTAGACTGTCATTATAGGTAGGTATTAACGAATTTTATGAACATAAATAATATCGAATCAAGTTTGTTTACGTATGTCTAATAATATGACATTTCACATCAGTAGATAATCACAAAATTCGATTGAAAAAATTAAGTTATTAAAAATGATTAGCGATATTGAGGATGATTTAACATTGACACCGCCAAATATAACGAATTTTATGAACATAAATAATATCGAATCAAGTTTGTTTACGTCTGTCTAATAATTTGACATTTCACATCAGTAGATAATTACAAAATTCGATTGAAAAAATTAAGTTATTAAAAATGATTAGCGATAGTGAGGATGATTTAACAATCAAATTAATAAATTTATATCAGAAGTTCCTGATAATGCCTATCTTCCGACAAAGGTATGATTTTCTTTTCATAAAACCAGAATAATTTCAATAAAAAGATTGATTACAATCGGATTCTATATTTTTGAATAGTTATGACAGATACTTTCTATATAGCAGTTAATTTGAACAAATTATTATGTGCTCTAGTAACGACGAGTGTTGATTCAGATGACACATGGACTTTGGATGGTGGGAGCGAGGGTTCAAATCCACGCAGCCACATTTTTTTTTTCATTTTATGAAATCGATTAGTGTTTCATTTTTTCTGCATAAAGTTTTTTTATTTCCAAGTTGTCAAAATTTGAAAATTTTGAACGTTGAATGTTAATTTTTCCGAAGAATATGTTGGGGGTTTTATCAGTAGATGGGTTTTCAGTATTCCACCCCATGCACTTATTCCATAACTGAAGTGTGGTACCACTAAGGCATTAAACAGGATTTATAGAATAAATATATTAACGATCGTAGTTTTTTCATGATGTATTCTATATTAGTTCGTTAAAATCTTTCTTGAAGATAAAACATAAATCAAGGAGAACCAGGCACACATGTATCGAACACGTGCATATTTCTACAGTTATCATTCTGTAATCAAATTTGATTACAGAATGCTGGAATTCTCTCTCTTGAGATTGAAGAAATATTCTGCAACACCTCTGCCCCCATGCAATTTATTGTATTTACATTATCTCTCTTGTGATAGAATAATATTCTCACACTGGTTAGCAATAATAACATTAGCCTTGACGCAGTTGATTGTCAATGTAGTGTCAAAATTATTGCTGTCACGTTTCCAGTCGAAAATATAAAAAGTATCATGAATGTATCCAGTGATTCAGAATCAGAGTGTGAAAATACACCACCTGAAATTACAAAGAGTGCAAATAATATACTGGAAAGTTTACTACCAAAAAAATCAAAGAGTGAATATGAAAAATATTACAAACTGTTCATGGATTGGAAACAAACAAAGCAAACGGATTCCTTTTCAGAAAATATTTTGATTGCGTTTTTTTGTGAATTATCGGAAAAATGGAAATCTTCAACAATCAATACAAAGTAGAATGTTTCTTGAATTATTGAGTGTCTACCTAATATAATGTATTGTGATTGAGTTCTGTAATATAAATTATCTTTTGTTCGTTTCCATTCAGAAATATATATTTAATATCTTTGATCGTGGAGACAGTATAGTCTGCTACTCGGTTAGAATGAAAATTCGTGATGCTCGTGGTTCCTCACGCTCGCCTTCGGCTCGCGCTCGGAACTTTCCACTGGCATCGAATTTTCATTCTAACCTCGTTACAGATTATACTATTCTATGGATCTTTCAGAATAACGCTTTTATTCATTCAACCACCGACTTATATTACCTACAAGCTTTCAACCATATATCTATCAACTACGAATATGGATAATGAAGACATCCTATGTGATGCCAAAAAAATGAGCATCGACTTCGAATTGGACGCTGCTGAATTAATGCGCTTGCGCCAGAGATTCCTATTCAAAGACACGATTTTGTTTTTTCATCTCTTTCTAGCGTGCATGGTTCGGCAGCAAAAATTATCGAAGATATGACAAGCATATGTTAGGTGGTGCTAATTCGGCAAATTCCAACCTAACCTCATAATCTGGATAAGGATATAGAGAACAAGTGTGGATTGTGCTAATTATAAAAGGGCGACACTATATGGGTTCTATTCCTGAGAATATGACACATTTTATAAATTTCTAGATTCATGCCTGAATGAATTTCAGATCGTCGAATCGTGTTCAGGAGGCGAAAAAACATCACTACCGGCAAACTATTTTTCTCGGCGGTTACGAGGCCGATGTAGAACGAGATTTACCTTTTAAAACAACTGTCCGTCACGTACCCAATCCATATTTCCTCAAGTTTAATGAGTTTTAATCCGCTTTTGGCAGAAAATTGATTGATGAAACTCTGGTAGCAGGTAACAACGGACATTTTATTATTAGAGTTGAAAATGAATCAATGAATTGTTTTTTAATGACACATTCAACCACATTATAGAAAAATGTTAGCCCATTTTCAATATGGTACTGTTGAAAATGTCAAAAGAAGCATAACCTCAAAAATGTATGACATTTCTGTTGGATTCGCCTTCCGACCATGGTACAGGTCGGAAGTCATGTTATGTGAGGTTGTGAATGTTTGCCATTTTTAAATGTGCATTGCAATTATTTATTTTATGTGAAATATATGTCTGTGTGTGACGTCTAACATTTAAGAGTGAAGCTGTCGACCCCCCTGGATCTCTACGCCGGTACCCAGGCCGGATGACAACGGATTTGTCGGAAAAAGGGGGTATTAGTGAGAACCAGATACTTTGCCGTTCTACGTGCTTCAGCATCGCAAATACTTCAGTTGGTGTGAACTTTTATTACTTATTTTGAAGAATTCCGGGCATTCATGATATCACTTTGAGTGAGACTTTCAGTTTGCCCATCGAAGGGAGGTAAAAAAAGGGAGGTTAGGGTCCACGTGGCCCCCTCCTTTATAGGCCTCCGATACTGGCGAAGTAGCCTAGTAGCTAATGCCATATTACTTGGAAGAAGAAGATGACATTTCTGTTGATTCAAAATTCGGCATGCGCAGAAGTTTCCCAGTGCTCGTTTAAGAAAAGGTAAGATAGATATTTTTGGCTTCAATTTGATTACATTGGTCATGTTCCGATATTCCTGATCAGTACTGCCCAGTAATTTTGGTCGTTCCGATTTTACTGAAATTGACTGGTACACATTTCGCGCCACTTTTCTTGGAACCTTGTTAGAGGCTAGAAATTTACTGGTTGCTACTGCTACAGAAATGATAATGTGGTCCCAGTATCCCCTCCCCGAATTGATAATGAGTTAGGTTAGGATATGTTATTTAATATTTGTTCAATTTATTGATAGCAATATCGTTACAATTAGCTCATCTGAAAAGACAGCAGAACAAATGTATCAATTAAGTGGTATTATAAGACTTTCTAGTAGAGGTTGATGCCGAAACCGCCGCTAATTTAGGAGCTTTGTTCTCTTTCGACTCTCTTGTCCATGTAGATGGATAAAAATAAATATTTCAGATCAAAATCATGCCAGGCGATATTTGCAGGCCCTTAAAAGACCACTCGACAAAATATTCAAAACATTAGACCGAGGGGGAAGTAACTCTTTCATTTGGTGTACATCATAACATTTTCATTACTTCATTAATCATTTCATATTCAACTTAAAATCGAAATCTATGTTTCTGGGGATCCGTGATATGATTTTTTTCGGTTCCAAGTTGGCAAATTTATGCCGTCTGACAATCGGTAAGTGATCGCCTCGGTGATCGCTGAGCAGACGCTGATTTTAATCAGTGATTTTCCGATGAATAGTATAACATCATTAATGGTAATTATTTTTCATTAGAGTTAATTACTGCATTATTTTCATTAGGTGTACAAAAAATGGCTAGTTACTTCCCCCTCGCATTAGACCAAGAATATGAATCCCTAGGTCATTATAACCATATATCTATTAACTACAACAGATTAAATGCAACCATCAATGAGTATCACATAATAGTAATGATATAATTTTGAACTAGGTATGCTCCCGCTCAAGATGTATAGAAACCATGGTGTTATCACTGATTCGCTTTTGTTTCAACAAAGTTGTTGAGACTGTAATTGCACTGATACCGTTGGCTTCATTCGTCGATGGATGGCGTATAAGTCAAAAATAGCCGAGTTTCCAACATTCCGAAGTACTGAGTCATAATTATTTGATTGAAATTTGAATGTTTACAAATTATGGTTAATGAATATCACAACAAATGAAATTCAATGTTGAAAATTACATAACATGACACTTGTCCAAGCGTCATCATGAATATGTAATTTTGCCGCCATCTGTGTGAAACGGAAAAGGTGAAACGGTATCAACGCAGTAAAAATATCACGAATCAAGTAGGCCGTATATACCTTAACACTTTTGTATGTCGGTTTCACAGCTATAAGAGATCACCCAGGGTTTCTATGTATCTTGCTCCCGCTTCACATTTGACAGTCTGACTTTTCGAATCGTTCCGAAATTAGATGGCAGTTTCAGTTTACTGTTACTGTTAGGCGTTCCGAAATTACCTACTATGGCCAGTGCTGTTCAGTAATATCGGAACATGAGCATTCGTAGTTAATAGATATATGCTTTCAACACATTCAATTTAAGTGTTCGCAATTGACCTTTCTAATTCCTATTATTCAATTGATCTTTACAATAATCGAATCTCCGGATATTTCACCATGCAATCTAACTCTCGCCCAAGCATCCGCCGTGAATTAGTTAAAGGATAGTTATCCAATTGCATCAAATATCATTACGTAACTAAAATTAGTGCCTACTAACAGCTCTTTCGTGTTCGATAACAGTATTTTGCGATGATTGCAATTATATGATCGAAGTTATTGCCGTGTGACGAGGAATCATACCTTATTCGGTTTACAGTTACTTTCTGGAGGATTTTTGCAGGTTTTAGTGGTAATTGCCTTTGCTAGAATGTTCGCGATTTCCGCATCCTCATACAGAGTTGGTTTGGGGTTCTGAAAATGATTCGATTGAGTGGTTTGTATATTTGAGAAAAATTTCACAATTTTTTGGCTTCGGTTTCACACGAAAAGGAAATTATGTAATGTTCAGACAACATTGTTGAAGCTCCGAAGAATACTTTTCTTTGAAATGAATTCCGAATTTTTGACGTACAATGAGAGAAGGATCATTTTCGAATTGATTGAAAGTTCAATTTTGTGGGTGAAATTCGTTTCTTGACATGGTCACTTTGGGGTTGTATAATCTTTCACAAACTGAAAATAAACGTTTTATCAAGAACAGCTATACAGGGTGTTTCTTAAGTACGTGTAGAAACTTTAGGAGCATTTTGCTGACGTCGAAATAAGAAAAATGTCCCATAAACACATGTCCGCAAATTATTCGTTTCTAAGATACAGAGTGTCAAATTTTAATTCTTATATTTGTTTTGTGAATAAATTCCAAAGTATTTGTGATATTCGAGTAAAGTTTGGTATCTGGGATGATTTTTCAATGACAAAATCAAATTTTGTGTTAATTGTGAAAAAACTAATTTCTAATCGAATTTATTTTGAATTGAAAAATCTTGTCATTCAAAATCACTAGCATCGATAATTTCAAATATGAATAATTCGAAAACAGTTGCTCGTAGTGACCTCTACCAAGAATATATTTTTCACACAAACTGAATGATAAATATTCCCAGATACTAAACTTTACCCAAATATCAAAATTATTTTGAAATTATTTACAAAAAATTTAAATAAGAATTCCATTTTGACACTCTGTATCTCAGAGATGAATAACTCGCGGAGATATGTTTATTAGAACTTTTCTCCTTATTTTGATGTCAGCAACACGCCCCTAAATTTTCTACACGTATTCAAGAAATACCCTGTATAAAAGTGTAGAAAGGCGAATTAGCCCATTTGCAAGATGATACAATAATTCTTTTTGGCGGTTCTCTTGATGAACTCAATAGTCTATTACAATTTGTTTATTCCCCAAACCATTCCATATGTTTTACGGTGGAAATCCAAAGCAATGAATCTCTTCCGTTCTTGGATTTCTTGTCTCTAAATTAAAAATACTTTCCATTTATAGAAAACCAACACACGCTGATACTGCCATTCCTTTCCATTGTAACCACCCTCATAATCACAAAGCAGCTTCCTTCAATTCTTTAATCTTCAAGCTACAGTCCGTACTCTTATCTCTGTTAATTTCCACAAGGAATTGGGGATTATAAAACAAATGGCACTCAACAATGGTTAACCTGATTCATTTGTTCCCAAATCGCAAATCATTGAAACTATTGAATGCTAATTTGATCCCTCCTCCTCCTATAGAGGTTTTTCCCCAAAATAAAACAAAATAAAAGACGCAAATGGCCAATACTAATTTTCATAAGATAGTTCGTTAATGAAAACCCCAGTTTTCGCCCCAGCAAAATCGTTGTGTGGAATTTTCTAAACAAGCAATATTGAAAAAACCGAAACAACTAACCAAAATTAAATATCTGATAATGAACAATATTTAAAATATATTGAAACAAAACCGTAGTATTTAAATATTTAAATAACTAAAGTATGCTGAAGGTATTTAAAGTACTAGAGAGATGTATTGAAAATAATTAATTTATACGATGGTATTGAAAATACTGGAAATTTACTTTAGTTTGAAATGTAATGAGAATAAATAGAACAAAGTAATACCTAATTGGTGCAATTAAGGTTATAAAAACGTGATGAAGCTATTGAACAAAAGGAAAAAACAATTTTGGTATAATATTCCCTGTGTTATTTACAGAAGTGCCTAAAGTGTATATCTGTTGGTGACGAATCAAAATGAAAGTTTTTAAGTTATTAGGGCATATTATTATATTGCATTCAATAATCCTTCATTTGAGGATCAGGGAAAACTGATACAAGAAAATAAAAAATTAAGAAGTTCATGCAGATGTTTTGAACTTGCAGTATAATTTGCGATTTTCAACTGAAATTTTTCATTTAAAAGCCTTGTTTTCAATTTGGTTCCTGAAATAAATAATTCTTCATTATTGTTATTCACAAAAGAGAAACCGGTGTCTTAAAAAACTCCATAAGGGATAATCCGACGGGTGATCCAATTGGTAGCTGTTCCAAAAACGAATAAAATTTTCTGAAATGCCAACAGTTTTAGCGCTTGTAGCTTTGTATGACTCGGGTATCGGCAAACACGATTTTCTATCAATGGGTAACTCAAAACCAATTATGTTATTGGTATTGGAGTCATACTGAATTCGATCAGAAACGAGACAAATATCGAACAGTTATGGTGAAAATAAAATGATTTTTTTGTTACTGACCGGTTATGGCAGTCCCGTCTTTACTAACCCAAATTTTATTTGGATATTTATGTTTATCCAGATATTTTTTCAACTCTGCAAAATGGAGTTTGCCCGCAAAAATGTTAAATTCTCTTTGGAGAGGTTTTCTGACAGATGATAGAGAGGGTAAGGATTGTTTTAAATTTGCATAGAGCGTTTCATATAACTCTTTGAGGGGCAGACCTTTTCCAAATAATATCATCCGCACAAACTAACCGGAAAACTTGACAGTATAATCAGTTTTTTTTTTAAACAGGCGTGAAAATACGAAGAACGTTACATGTTTCGACATCTTCTTGAGAGTAGATGAACTTTATCTTCGAATAGAAATGTTGCTGACATTGGCTAGGCAATAAAGGTAAAAATAAATCATAAAATGGTGGTTTACTTTTGGTACCACCGCGCACATAGCCAAAATTCTTGGTGGTACATTATATCACCCAATGCCCTTCAAAGAGTTGAAAGGCAACCCCCTGTCAGATACAAGTAATTAGCGAACAGCTTTATTTCTTTGTGGAATCTCTTGCCTGTAGATTTTTTAGCGTTGTTCTCAGCAGCTGTTATGAGCAATTCCGACGCTTTCGAATTCGTTAATGATAATTTCTCAACATTTTCACAGAATTATCTGCTTATATTATATGTTTCTTTATCAATGACACTCGATATCTTTTATAATCGGAAAAACGTTAATAAAATTGATTGACGTTCATTCAACGATGCCGCATCTCGTTATCGTCTACTCTTTTCTGTGCGACTATAGTTCATTTATTTCCACTTATTTTTTTTTGCTATTTGAGGTATCGTATCCGATTTTTTTGAGCAGAGAATATTGGTTACCTGTTTACCAACATCTCTGCTTCATAAATATTTGAGTCTGAACCATTTTCGTCGGATACATCATCGGGTCCATTGCCAGGCTGCCCAGAAGCTTTTGATAAAAAAGTATCTAATGTTGGCGGTGAACTTTTTTTTTGATTATTTTTCATCTATATGTTTTTTTACATGTTTATAAAAATTTGACACTTGCTACCCAATTTTTTTTTGTCAATTTTCCATTTCATTATTACTAATCATATATTCATAATTTTTTTTTAAATTTATATTCCTATGTCCACGCAAATGTCATTTGATTAACCTTAGCCAGCCGTGTGGTCAAACCGTCCTGAAGGCCCGACGCTCTACTTGTTCTAAAACCACTGCAAAAGAAAAATCGAAAGATATTCTAGGTATTGTGGTCGAGGTGTTAGAGCGTTTGGCTTCCACCCAGACGGTCCGGGTTCGGTCCCCGGTCGTGTGTCACTGAGCTGAAGTGATTCGGATTCCACTTTTATTTAAACTGTAGGTCCCGGATCTCCCTTGCTCGCACAAGCTCTGCTTTTGAGGGGTTTTCTCCGAATACCTGGGAGTTTCGTAAAAACAAATTGTACAAAAACAAATTCAGTGATCACGTCCGTGCGTACCCTCCTCCAACTTCAATCATAAATCTACCGCCCGCCGAAACCCATGTGCAAAAGCTATTTATTAAATATTTATAGTTAGTATTCGTACAAATTCCAGTGCGTAGTTTGTACCGCGAAACCCCCAAACAAAACATCGCTGAAATGAACTAATAGTTTTGTCTTATTCCATCATAGCCTTGAAGAAACGAAAGATTCAAATAATGCCTGGTTTGTTTAGATAGGGAACCAGCTAGACACACACATTAACGTCACCAAAACACAAATAATAATGTCTGAAAATGTGGATTAACCCCGACGGCAAACACGTGGAACAAATTGTAGATTGAACTACCTAGGTACATCCCCAATATTTCGAGGATAAAAAGGATATTGTAATATTTAAACTGTAATGAAATACTGAAAACGATATTTTGGTATGAAAGCAAAGTGTTATTCGTGGATACTAACAAATATTGAAATATTTTAAATATATTAAATACATTGGTAGATAATTTGATAATAAAAATAATATTTAAAGTATAGAGTGGATATTTTAGGAATGAAAGTAGTATTTAAAGTATGAAGCGATATTTGTGGATACTAAAATACTTAAACTGGTATTGAAATAATTTAAATATATTTAAGATATTTTGGTACTAAAAGTCGTATTGAAATATTTAAATTTCTGGATGTACACCTATTTAAAGAGTTGTTTGCCCCTCGGAAAAAACAATACAACTTTTTTGGTTTTTTGGAAATATTACAAAGATTATTCAAGGAATCGTTTTACAGTCAATGGAACTTTTGTAGAAATTTATACAACCCACAAAATGGATTTTCATACAACCGAATCGGTGCATTTTCCACTGAGGAAATCCGGGAAAACCTCGAAAAAGAGACCATTATTCAAAAATTTATAATTTTTATAAATCTGCAAGATCTGCAGGGAGTTTAAGTTGGCACCATTGCCAACTCCGTTATTATTGATGCTACAAATTCGGTTAAATGGGTAAACTAGTAGCATTTTTAATGGCCTTCTCGATGCCGAAAACAAAAAAAATTGACTGTCGCGTTTTCAGAATATTTCATACAAATTTCGATTCGTAATAACATTCTTAACAACAAATCTCATTTGACTTTTTTTCGTAAAGGTGAAAATAAGACAGTTTTATTAATAGGAAACATTTATAACAAACGGATTTGATAAAGCGCTATAAAAGTGAATGTTCAAAACACCGCCTTCTTGTTGATCACGTTATTTATAGTTTCAATATATTTTTTCAGTTCATCTACATTATTATGTTTTATTTTGTACACTTCATTTTTCAGAAATCCCTAAAAATTAAAATCTAGAGGTGTCATGTCTGGTGAACGCACTCAGAAAATTTTCTTAGTAAATCCGACAAAAAACGTAGGTTGAGTTAACAGTGGTAAGATCTCTATTTGGTAGACCTTAAATTCTGTTAATATAACAGTTGTTATACTATTAGTTGGTCACTTGTATATTATATCCTATAGATACAATAACTTTTTTATTGTGATAATAGAAGGGTCCGTCCGAGGGTCCGTCAAATGAAAACGGTCGATTTCTTTAAATAGTACAGAAAAACTGTTATTGTAATAAAATGCTTGTGAAGTTTCATGGGGTTATTGAAGAAATACTTTTACGTGTATATACATCACACTGTTGAATCAACAATCAGTGCTTTTCATAAAAAGTAATTGTTGTATTGATAACAGAGGGTTACTGTCAAATAAACAACTGATAGATATTATTTCTTGACAAATATTTTATTGCATGAACAGAAAAATATTTTTTTTTTAAAGTGTTCATAAATTCCCACCTGATGAAAGAAAACAACCACGTCTAAAAAAAGTGACGACTGACTTATAATCGATTCTGCCTTTTGAAAGAAACACAGTACATAGTACTGATACGTAATAATACAGGTGTTTTATAAATAAAACTATAAACAAAAAACTTTTTAAACGAACGCAATGCATTATACTTTTATCAACTTCCCATATTCCACAGAGCCCGAACAATATTTCCATTTTTCGTTTGTATTGTATGGATTTCTTCCCAACACCACCATAATAACTTGGTGAACAAGGACACTGCAAATTCTAAACTCACGAATTACGAAGACACGAATTCTTTTTTAAAGTGAAATGACTTATATGAACCACAAAAGTTACAATCGGTCTATTATCGGTGCAACTCGGTTGTTTCCGCTTGCAGTGCTTTTATTATTTCATTTCAATTGCTCTTGTTAGAAGGCAGACAATCACATTGTAAATTTAATATTCCTTGGTTAAAATTCACAGAATAATTTTGTCAATGCAGCATTCAAATTGTCGATGTCGATTTTTTGTTTGAAATAATGAAAGACTGTTCTGGTGACGGCATATTTTTATACATAATAATGTATACTGTTGGGTCAACCGGCTACCGTATAGTCTATATAAATTGTTACCATTAGATGCAGAGTGATTATTCTGTTCCATTTATGGAATTATTATTGATGTTTGACTGTAATTTACTGTCAGGATAATAAAAAAATGCGATGTATATAATATATTCTTATACTCACAATAGAGGTTTTATGGTTCCGAAAACAATATAAGATTTAACGACTACAAAAAAGGATTTGTTGTACGCACAATATTTTTCATAGTGTGAATTTTATTTTTGTTATGTTAATAGATATTATACTTTAAACTGTTCATAAAAGTACCTCTGTTAATAATACATAGGAAATTTTCTGAGTGCGAGGGGGCCACTTAGCAGGACCATTTGTAGCAATCCATCTGTGTCCAAATCAGCCTCGCAGCATTCTTTATACGCCACTGACATTATGTGCTGGTGCTCCATCCTGCTGAAAATAGATCATCTGACGAGCCTCCAGATCAAGATCATCGAATAACTCTTCCAACACTCTTGTTAATAAATTAATGTAACGGGGGTCCGTTCAAAGAACCATGGTAGAAAAATGGACTGATAATTCTGCCTCTAAATAAACCACATCAAACTTTAATACTAAATCGTCTTTGCGGATTGTGGGGATGAACTAGAAATGGGTTATGTCTACTCCAATAATGAAAATTCTTTCTATTATACATTCCACGATTTGAAAAATTAGCCTCATCACTCCATATAATATTTCTATAGAAGTTTGGATCTTGTCTGCATTTATTCATAAACCGACAAAACCCCAATCGTCTCTCAGGATCACCAGGTTCTAGTGTTTGCACTGGTCTTACCTTATAAGGATAAATCTTATGTTTCTTCAGAATTCGTAGAATACCAGACAGAGGAATAGCTATTTCTCTAGATGAATCTCTGATGGAATTATTTGGATATACCTCGAAGTAGGATAAAACGTCAATTTCTGTATCTTCAGATATTACAAAAGATTTTTTAGTTCTCCTCTTCTCAAAAACTTTTTCATCGTTCCTGAATCGACGATGAAGCACAGCAAAAAAACGCCTATTAGGTAATTCACGATCGGGGAACGAATTGCTGTAGTGTTGCTGTAGTGTTGCAGCTAGCGGAATGGCTTTAACACGTTGATGGACACTGCGTGCACAGACCCCCGTGTTGTGACACAAGGTGTATTTTGCAAACTAAGAAACAGAAGATGCTGAATTTCATTCACCAACAATAATTTATGTAACAAACTAGGTTTTTTAAGTTTTTTTTTTTCAAAAAATGACATGACGTCTGTTGACGTTGTGTCACATCACATACATTTCTGTAGATGTGAGGTGACATAACATCAATAGACGTTTTGTTTTATAAGAGAATATTTATTGATATATCATAGACTGAAAAAACACATAAATACAAAGTATAAATATGATCCTATTTTATTTCATCATGCCATTCTCCAAAACATTCTGGGCAAAGCGGTAGCTTCGTCGTGCAACCTTTACATCTGTAACTAGTCTCCTTCCGGATATTCTTCTTAGTGCAGACCCTACATTTCAAAAATGCAGTTTTTCTCTTACTGTTAGGAGGTAAGGGATTTCTTTCAGGCCAATGCCCAGATGTGGCACTAGTAGGTGCAGTTTCAACCAGCTGTGAAGTAAATGTTTTTCGATTATTATGGATTCGCTTTGGTAGTAACAAATTTTTAGGTTTGGTTTCATGGTCTAGTCCAAGAAGTTTTTTGATGACGTCTTCTCGGAATATCAAATATTTATAACGTTTTATAATATTTCCGATATAGATAGAAAGCGTTCCAAGTTGCAACGTCTAGAAGATGAAAGAATACCTTCTTATACCACCGAATGGTTTTTCTGGGCGAAGAATAATAGGAGATCATCTGGTCTGCCCGGTCGATTCCCGACATATGATCATTGTATATTGCCACTTCCTTAGGTTTCTTTTTTATTTTACCATAACGATTTGATACTTCCACTAATTCTGGATGATTTTTGGTAGTTATAACAAGGACGTCTCTTCTGTCTTTCCATTTTGACACATTTACTTTTCGCAGTCTTACCCAGAAATGTTCTCCTGACTTCAATTTTTTTCCAGTGACCTGTTTGGGATTTATTTTGCGGTTGCTTCTCAGTGTTCCTACACTGTGTGTTTTGTATGTGAGTAACTTTTCTGAAAGGGGTACACTATTATAGTAATTATCCATAAATAGTGTATGCCCTTTCATAAGGTACGGCTCCATTAGACGGAAAACTATTTGTTCGGTTTTTGATTTAGTGGCATCATCAGGTTCATTTTTGCCTGAATATATTTCCATGTTCAACAAGTAACCATCCGACGACGATAGTTCATCTTTATACCATATTTCGCTTTCTTTCCTTTGATATATTGTCTAAAATGGAGTCTCCCGCGAAAAAGTAACAAAGACTCATCCAAGGATAGTTCCTCGTCTGGTGAATAGATACTCTGAAATATATTCATGAGTGCATTCATTAGAGGTTTTACTTTCTCAAGCATTTTTGATCCTGCTGGAGCAACGGACAAACAGCGCAAAAGTTGTTCGAACCTCCGGCCCGACATAATATTAGTGAAAATAGGGTGGAAATACAAGGAGTCCGAATAGGTGAACATTTTCCGCAAACTAGGCGAATTTATTTGACCATTCAGTAGGCAGAGGCCCAGGAACTGCCCCATTTCTTGTTTGTTCGTCTTACGAAATGTGTGTCGCCTGCTATGTCTTGTTAGAGGCCTATTTGTCAAAGACAAAGATTCGCCATATTCGTTTGTTGATGAAATTATAAGTTCAAATATTTCGTCAGTAAAAATTTTTTGGAATATGTCAATAGGCGAAGTATTATCATCTATTGGTATTTTTATACCTACTGAATTCTTATCAAATGAAAAATCCGGCATATCTGAAGTAGTTTCATTCCAGTCGTCCTCTATTCCGTTGAAAAGCTCCTCTTGGTCTGAATTGCCATCCTCTGCTTCGATTATTTCTTCTACTGGAGGTGGGCTTTGCGTTTGATGCATCATATCTTCCGAATCGTCAGAATCTGATATTTCATTGGTAGGATCGTAATCCTCATCTGATCCATATTTACCTTCGGAGTCGCTGAATGGATCATGGAGATCTTCGTCTGAAGAAACTTCTTCGTATAATTGAAGCAATCTCTCTTGATCTTTTCTGTACGCATCCATCTGGAAAACAAAGTAAATTCTGAAAGGCTTACCAAATGAATATGAATGAGTCATTTTCTTATAGGCAAATAATTCTTCAACAACAAAATCGTGCCCATGATGGATTTACATAGATAAGCAATTTCGATCCCGTGTACAAGCAACACAAAAGACCCGATCAATCAAAAACTTACATGAACTGAGAGTTGCTAGCGGAACGCACCCTGTTATGTCAAACGAGCTTTGATCATAACATGCGTTTGTCGAAAAACATTTGAATAATATCGAACTTTTATGCCTATAAGAAAACGCCAATCTAAAATATATTGAATCACCAGTAAATCTAAATAATTTCATAAAAGCGACATAGTTACCTTTATGCGGATATATATCTGGAATTCTTTCACAATCTTCCCCAATCAACAAATTTTTCACAAACGATATGACACCGGTGCATACTAATAATGAACGAGTAATGGGAGCGCGACGTCTGTAGACGTTGTAGCGATTCTAGGTGCGCAGTCATACCTCAGACGTACCCCCTCTTCGAAATGGCCAAATTCGAAGTATTGGTGACAGTATCGAATATTTCTGCATACGTATGGTGACACTACAGCTCAATTCATATAATATTTATATCTGCGACGAGACGTCCACCGACGTTGTGTCACAAATAGCTATACTTTGAATAACGTCTATGGACGTTGTGTCACTTCGCATCTATGGAAATTAAACGTCTATAGACGTTGTGTCCATCAACGTGTTAAGATTGAAATTATCGTTTTGTACATTAACACCAAATAGCTCAGTGGTGTCAATTGAGTGGTGCGACATGATGATCACGGGTTTCACGCAATTTTTTCTTTTTACTGTCTTATTTTGCTGTTAGTAACAAAATATTGTCAGTCGTATAAGTACCAAAATTGGGTGTTTGGACAATCATGAGGTTTCATTCGCCAAAATAAAGAAAAATTTTGTACTAGTGAAAGAAATAGTTATTTGTATTACTAGGGAGGATAGTGCCACTTTTCCTCCCGCAGGATGTAGTTTACTGCCCGACGCGAACCGGAGGGCAGTAAACATCCAAGGGAGGAAAAAGCACTTTACTCCCATGTAATACATATGATTTTTCCTCCTACCCACTCAATAAAATTTTTATTTTGATATAACCGCTTATATTACCAAAATATCCTTTTTCTACAACCGCTTACCAAAGTAGCTTTCGACGCTTTCAGATCTCAACGCAAAGTTAACGTTTCCCGTGAAATGTAATTTTGTGACTTTGTTTGCAAATAGATCTATTCTTACTTGATGGAAACCATAGACAATAAAGTCAAGTGTATCTGAGAATCTGCGGTGGTGCAGTGGCTAGCGTCTTGGGCTTGTAATCCGAAGGTCCTGGGTTCATCTCCTGGCAATTACAACTTTTTTTTTTTCAAGAATGTTATTTTACTTTTTTCTTGTTAGTGATTTGAATTAATGGACATTTAGATAGCTTATACATTTCGGATTGCTATTGGGTGATTTTCTCATAAGTAATGTTATATGCCTATTTGAAGGAAGTGTCGATCATTTTTTTTCTAAGAGCTGCGCTTGTAGAAAAATTAATCTCTGTATTTCGAGCACAAAGTGTCATTGTCGTTCTCCAAAGATTAATCTCTTTGACGAGCAACAATCAATCACTTTGCGCTCTAAATACACAAATAGCTATCAAAGAACTAGAGTAGAAGTAACATTCATGTTTGATTTTTACCAGAATACAGGATATATAAGATGTTCTAGAAATTACGGAAACAATTTGATTATAATAGATTCACAAGTTTCATCGTTTACAACTTACTTGAAATGAGGGGGAGGAAAAGTATTTTCCTCCCTAGTGTAAGACAAACACTAACACTCATTCACAACTTGTATATTGATATCCAAATAATAATACTTTAATTATCAATAGATATGTATAACCAAATATTCAGACGACCAACGCCTACGAATAAGTGCGTGATGATCAAGGGCCTCTAGGTGAATCTCTTCGTCAATCTCGCTATCGGCACGTTCCATATCGCCTCGGTCAGTGATGATCGCATTTGTTTATCTTCTCACGAACATGAAGAGTCATTCATTCCGGCTAGAGGGTGGCTCAGTCTAACATTCGGCCATCCTGCTACAACGCCTGACCTCAGGCGGCTAAGAACTGCCTTATCTGAAAAAAGAACGCACATCAGTACTTTGTTTTAACAGTTACCCTCTTGCTGTGATTGAGCCTGATACCAACTACTAAGTAAGTACCTATCTCAACAGTCACATTTTATCTGTGATTGAGCCTGATACAACTACGAAGTAGGTACCCATCCCAACAGTCACAACATCGCTGTGATTGAGCCTGATACCATCTACAAAGTAGGCACCCATCTCAACAGTCACAACATCGCAGTCATCGCTGTAATTGAGCCTGATACCAACTACTAAGCAAGTACCTATCTCAACAGTCACATTTTCTATGTGATTGAGCCTGATACATCTACGAAGTAGGTACCCATCCCAACAGTCACAACGTATCTATGATTGAGCCTGATACCAACTACTAAGTAAGTATCTATCTCAACAGTCACATTTTCTATGTGATTGAGCCTGATACATCTACGAAGTAGGTACCCATCCCAACAGTCACAACGTATCTATGATTGAGCCTGATACCAACTACTAAGTAAGTATCTATCTCAACAGTCACATTTTCTATGTGATTGAGCCTGATACAACTACGAAGTAGGTACCCATCCCAACAGTCAAAACATCTTTGTGATTGAGCCTGATACCAACTACTAAGTAAGTACCTATCTCAACAGTCACATTTTATCTGTGATTGAGCCTGATACAACTACGAAGTAGGTACCTTTCCCAACAGTCACAACATCTTTGTGATTGAGTCTGATACCAACTAGGTACCTATCTCAACAGTCACAATTTTTTTTGTGATTGAGCCTGATACAACTACAATGTAGGTACCCACCTCAACAGTCACAAAATCTCAACAAGTCTGACATCGAGAGCTACTCTAGTCAGTTACGATTGGGGAAATATCTCACTTTCAATTCATCAACAGCAAAAACTGTTTCGTTGCTCCCATATTACTCATTCGGGTCCTGAACTTCTTATCGAACATTGAAAAATACTTGCTAACTTTCAAAAGCCCTTTGAACTTTCAAATATCTCATTACTCAAAACAATCCATGATTTCATCTTATCAACAACAACCACTGTTTTGTTGCTCCTATAATCCTCCTTCAGGTCTTGCTTGACCTTCTTGTCGACCATTGCTCACTATCAATAGCTCCTTAAACTTCAAAAACTTCCTACTCTTGCCTGTGTTAGGTACATCTGTTACTAGTACCATCACTACGTCTCCATCAGAATATATCCTTTGCTTTAGCTCTATATTCAACTTCAGCTTTCACTTTAGCCTTAACTTCAGCTTTAGCCTTATCTTCAACTTCAGCTTCATTGCGATAAAACCTCTCTTTCTGATTTCTTATTAACTTTTCTAGAATCTTCCCTTTCAAATCTTATAAATCAACTTCTAGGTCTTACTAAATTTCTTTCCTTCAGCGATACTTTCACTTTCACGTCCATGTAAAGCCTTCAGTGGCAATACACCAATAACCTTATTAGAGATTGAACTCGTAACAATTTGTGTTCCATTCACTTTTTTTTCGGTTCCAGCAGCAGTAGTACGTTCCACGATCAAATACTCTATGTAACGTACCTTACTCCTTTACACTCGCCTGTTCGTTATATAAACGGTTCAAACAAGCTTCTACTCACTTCTTCATAATCTGGCACATACTAGTAAACCAATAGTTTTGAGTAGTCATCAAAGTCTCTACTCTAAGTCATACTCAAAGTCATACTCTGTGTAACGTTACTTCCTTCTTACCAATCGCCTGCTTGTAATTTCAACAGTTCAATCAAGCTTCAACACACTTGTTCATATTTTGACACATATTAGTAAACCAATAGTAATGAGTATTCATCAAAATCTCTACTCGGAGTCATCCTCAAAATCATACTCTATGAGTAACGTAACTTCCTTCATAACACTCTTCTGTTTGTAACAGTTCAAACAAGCATCTACACACTACTGCATAGTTTGGAGCATAGTAGTTTTGAGTAGTATTCAAATTCTTTCAGAAACCAAAATGTCTACCATTATCAGATTTGCCAACGTGCATGTTTAGGAACTACCAACAAACATTTTCAATCTTTGAACTATCTGTAAATATTATAATTCATCTCAAACTTGTCAAAACATTGTATAATGTCTCTATTAACAGTTTCTTCTTGAAGAAAATTTCAAATAATTCTCAGTTGTTCGTCTTGAAGCTGAGCAGCTGGCACCCATTCAGCTTCAGTAATATCAACCATTGTGATATCAACGTATCTTTCAACGAGAGTTCGACTGAGATCATCAACTTACTCCTATTTAGAACCTAGTCTATAGACAACTTCGGAATCGATTTCTTATTCCTATAACCACTTTCATCTCACTGGAGAATTGTTCCTATTGCACTATAGTCAGTGAATATTTTCAATGGGATAGCTTCTACTCATTTCTTCATAATCTGGCACATACTAGTAAACCAATAGTTTTGAGTAGTCATCAAAGTCTCTACTCTAAGTCATACTCAAAATCATACTCTGTGTAACGTTACTTCCTTCTTACCAATCGCCTGCTTGTAATTTCAACAGTTCAATCAAGCTTCAACACGTAGGCCCTGAACTTGTGTAATGCTTAAACAACAGCAAACGTTTTTAACTCATAGAAGTAATGTAAATTTTGTCCCTGACTTGCCTGTTGCAGTAGGCAACTACTTTGCAATCACCATCTACCACTTGCATCAGCACGGCTTCAAATTCCAGACAAATTGCATCTGTGTAGAATGGGGTTATATATTCATGAAACTGACCTAGTTGTCAGAGCCACTTGAATTTTTTTAAATGCTTCATCTCTTTCACAGCCATTGCGTAAGAGGAGCAACAATTCTTGTACAATATTTTATAGACTTCCTGAAGTATTCAGAGAGAACATCCTTCACATTAATAGGATCATAAAAATCCAGCACTGCGGCAACTTTATGATTATACAACATCGAAGCTGATTTCCTGACCTATACGGATATAATCGTCTAGAAAACACTGTACTTCCTCAACTTCAGGGTTATTTGGCCTGCAGGTAAAGCAAATTCCTCAACCTTTCTAAAACTTGTTTAATGCTGAACGATGGTATTTTAAAGTCATCTATAGGCAAATTCTGATTCATTAAGATTCAATATGATATTTACAAGTTTTTTTTTTCAAAACTGCCGGACTGTTGGCAAGGTCAAATGCCATTCTCAAAAACTCATTATTCGAGAAGTGCACCAAAAAGACAGTTTTGTCACTCTAATCCTCCGCCATAAGTATGTGATAAAAACCAGAGGCCACATCCAGGGCGGCAAAATATTGACTTTTGCTCAAAAAGCCAACCTGGTGATCTATCAGAGTGATCAAGTTCAGACTCATATAATCCACACAAAGTCTGAAGTCGACCGTCTTTTTCTTCACTAGCATAAGCCGAGCTAGACCAAAGAGAGTAAACTAACAGAAAGGTTTAATAAGTTCTATCCAATCAGAATCTTGTAGCATCAACGCGTCATAGTGACGTACTTGGACATGAGTACAGAGTCGAACTCGAACCAAGGAAAAAAACTGTAACTCTCATATACAAAGAGTGCGGAGTGCAAGTCCGTCACTGTCTATAGAGAACGGCGACCATGACATGTTCAACTAAGTCACATTTCGTCACAATTGTTCTTTTATCTCTTTCTATTAGTATCACCATTGTTTTATGGGGATTAGATTCTCCTAGTTAAATAACGTTTAATCTCTTTGGAGCTAGACTCCCTCATAATCCTGTCCAGCCTTGTACTATAGCACCAATAATTTATGTTTCTTCCAACACTTTCCAACACTTTCAACATTTCAACCATGTTAGATTTACCAAGATTTTTAAAGGTAAATGCTTTCTATCTGCTCAACTGTTCAACAGTTCCAAACAGAGCAACTTTTCAGAATGACTCAGGTCACCAGATTGTATGGCACTGAAATCTAATATGGACATGGAAGAAGTCGTTATAATAAAAATAACAACAGTCTGATGGCGTAATTTGTTTCAATACTATAGAGTTGTTTATTTTTACAATGGGAATGTCAGATTCGTTCGAATAGTCGCACCAGACAAAAAGATAATATAACAAATCATCTTCTATCATTTCGACATTCACTTTAGCAACCACCCTGTACAGCGTATATTTTCGTAATTTGTTTCAACACTATATAATTGTTTATTATTACCTTTTTCAATGTTCAAATAGTCGAACCCGACAATAAGATTATAGCAAATAATCATTGTCTACTATTTTGACATTCACTTTAGGAATCACCCTGTATATGTTCATCTCGACACTAATCGTAGTATAACACATCACAACATTACCCATAAAACATTGCGACCCTTATTCATTTTTTCAATTTCACCTATTATATCATAAATTTTTTCATATTAGTGCTAGAAATACCAGTTTCAATGAGGCAATTTTCAACTTCATTTCCATTAAGTCGGTTTAAATATGATTTGTCGCTATTTGAATGTGTGGAATTAACGTTTTCACTTTTTGGTTTGTTTTTGTAAAAGTACATTGTTCTCGATAATGCCGATCAGAATAATAGTCACTCAATTATTATTTTTATTACCTTTCATGCGAATAATTTACAACTTCTACCAACAATTTTACAAATTGTATAGCATATGAAAATGTTTCAATTTACATCGACTAAATATCATCCCACAACTAGATATGATTCTCAAAAAATCGTACGATTTGCGAGCACTTCCTCGTAACCAACTAGTGGGGTGGGGTGAGGCCCAGAACCGGCTGTATTCCCCTACTGCTAGTGGCTAATTTAACAGCTAACAAATTGTCTCAATCTTAAACACTTTTAGTTTATCCACCTTCGCTGTACAATTCAACGAACTGAGTACCCGTTTTGAAAGATCGAACTCAGCAATTTGATAAGTCCACACTCAAATTATTATAAATGTTTCTACTCACGTTTTTGTCAGCAAACTTTCTTTTTTCTCATTTGCTTGTAACTTTTTTTTAACCGTCTTACTTGAGAGGACGGCGACTACTCCGATGATGATGACGTACTGCTAAATGATGAGCTGAGACAATCGCTTGCTGTCTGATTTTCTTTCGTTTTCACACTATAATTCATCTGGTCTGGGCTATCACCTGGGTAATCCAACTTCTGACTTGTAAGACAAACACTAACACTCATTCACAACTTGTATATTGATATCCAAATAATAATACTTTAATTATCAATAGATATGTATAACCAAATATTCAGACGACCAACGCCTACGAATAAGTGCGTGATGATCAAGGGCCTCTAGGTGAATCTCTTCGTCAATCTCGCTATCGGCACGTTCCATATCGCCTCGGTCAGTGATGATCGCATTTGTTTATCTTCTCACGAACATGAAGAGTCATTCATTCCGGCTAGAGGGTGGCTCAGTCTAACACTAGGGAGGAAAAGTATGAGTTTCCTCCCTGGTTTGAGGGAGGAAAGAGTGTACTTTCTATAGGGGTAGGAGGAAAAAATATTTCCACAGCAGTCGCTCATTAGGAAGAAAGATGATATGAGCTTTGTTGATGAAAATCGAAATGCATGAAAAAATATAGGGTGTTCCATTAAAAAATATATCATTTTATGAAATATTCTGAAAACGCGACTGTCAATTTTTTTGTTTTCGGCATTCAAAATGCTACTAGTTTGCCCATTTAACCGAATTCGAAGCATCAATAATAACGGAGTTGGCAATGGTGCCGACTTAATTTGGAACACCCTGTATTTTGGATTTTCACCTGAGAGGTGGGAAATGTGTTGAAAATGTCATTGAAAATCTATAAAAAGGCTTCAAAGTGCGTCCGAAATCTCCCGAAGTCGCACTGAAGTTAACTCGAATTGAGTTCGGGCGACTTTGGGTGCACATTGAAGCACTTAGAGTAACTTCCAGTGACATTTTCAACATCGGGTGAAAATCCAAAATATACAAATTGTAGATATTGATCTCTACTTTCAAATGCCGTTCACAGAATTTGTATAAGATGATTTTCCTCAATAGGCCATGAGCGCGATCATATTTGGGACAGTTTTTTTGGTAAAATAGTCGATAACTCAAAAACGGTTCATCGTATTGATTTCAAACAAGGACAGGCTTCTAGAGGACGTTCGATTCTATGTACCTACGTCTGCGGCAGCACCTTACGATGCTTTTCACAGATAATCGAGGTAGCTGCAATTGTATTTCTCTTCCATTAAAATTTGAAGCAATCTTTATCCAATCGAAATTAATTTGGTATGAAAAGAAAGGTGAAACGTTGATCTATGTACGTGATGTAATGTTTTTTTGAAATTATTTGTTCATATACCCCAAAAATTGCTTCAAAGTAACTGCATTTTGGGACATTTTTGAGATTTTTTTTTGTGAAAAAGTAGATTGAAATTTCAATAAAATGTTTTTGTTTTTTTGCGAATATCTCAAATAGTATTGGAGGAATCGTTTTACAGTCAATAGAACTTTTGAAAATAATTATTACACCTATGAAATGTTTTTTTTATACGACCAGATCGGTGCATTTTTCACTGAGAAAATCCGGGAAAACCTCGAGAAAGAGACCAAATTTCAAAACTTCATAATTTTTATAAATCTGAAGCTGATTACGGAAACTGATAGATAATAACATAAACAATTTGATGGCAAATCTTCCTAAATGCGCCGATTTAAGAAAAATCATCCTATTCAAATTCTGTGAACGGCATTTGGAAGTAGAGATCAATATCTACGATTTTTATATTTTGGATTTCCACATGAGAGGTGAGAAATGTGTTGAAAATGTCACTGGAAGAGAAGAGAAGAAAAATCCATTATCATTAAGGAAATCATGGTTTTTCGCCCAATTCCACATGTGAATTATTTATTTATTTTAGATGCTTAAATATATCGAAAACAGTAAAGGACCCAGCACTGACCCTTGAGGCACACCACTAGATACTAATTTGAGATCAGAGGATGCATTCACAGTTTTCAATAGGTGACTTCGATTACTCACGAAGGATTTGCTCAAAATATTGACTCGTTCCCACGTTTGTTATTAAAATACCAAGCAAACCTCGAATTATTCCGAATATTTTTCTTAAATGATACAAAACAATGTCAATACTGTCGTTACCCCTTTTAGCAAATATTTATTGTTATGTTATACCTTTGGGCATTTCGTGTATTTTCGTCAATATCTAGTAAAGGTGATTTAGGATCGATCTAAAATAATATTTTTTTTTACAGCTGAACCGCAACATCCTACGTCAGAATTCAATCGACACACCCTTGTGAAACCAAAGATATACCATGGAAGAGAAAAAAGACAAATTTCGACGACGAGGGAAGAGGTGAGTGTTTATATATACCTAGTGCATCAGAAAATTATACCTGGATTTAAAAAAAAAAAAAAACTGAAAAATTAATTAGTGACAAGTTTTTCTTTCACTGCTCTCTTACGTTACGACCAACCCTCAAAAGTTTTTCGGGAGATTTGTACTAGCTAATAATGACGAAGGCCTCAGCTCTCAATGTGCGATCCCAAGCACGGTACAAAATTCTTACTAAAAATGTGCCTACCATCTGTATCAGTATACCAGTCTGCACACATCTAAAATATAACCGCTCCCATTAGGTCAGGGTAAATAATTTTTTAGGACAAAAAAATTTAGAACAGGGTGACACCCATTGGAAAAGTAAGAGAATATACACCAAAAATGAAAGGAAAAATAATTTACGGGCGATTTGAGATCGGGAAGTGAAAAGGGGGTGAGATTTGAAGGCGGCAAAACTTTTTATCACGAGTTCCAGCAAAACTACGAGTCCTATCGGAAAAACCGACTTTTTGATTTTTATTTTCATCTCCCACAAAAAAAATCACGAAAGGACCCCTTATGGAATTTGGGTCAAGGTGATTTTTTTTTAATTTTTGGATGTAGTCCATGTAATTCTCAAGCAATGTCACCATTGCGCTAACCCAAATAAATGAACAGTTTTGCTGCTAGCGGGCGTTGAATCACCCCTTGCGCAGATTAGACTATTTATTTTTGAACCCGGTAACAATTTTTTCACTTGTTTCATTCCCCCAACTCCTATTACGAAACGCAAAAAAAAATATTCTCTAGTGTTTTTAAATGTACGATCGAATGTTTAAATATGCCTGAATAAGGGAAATAACAGTTTTTGATGATTATCCCCCTCCCCCCCAAATGACACAAAACGAAAAAAATTTGGTGGATTTTTCTGAATTTTTAATATGATGCAGTTCAAGTTATTCTGAACAGAAATTAATTGGGTGACAAACCCCAAAAATGAATATTTTTGATGCTAGGGTGACCCCTATTTTAATACATGAAAAAAATAAATTCTCGACTACTTGTAAATGATTCATCAAAATAAATGTTTTAATCAGCTAAATTTAAGGAAATCGTACAGTTGTTTAATTTTAACTTTCCCTCCCTCCAAAAAAATATTGGTGGATTTCACTGACTTCTTAGTTTAGGGCGTCGTTCATGTTATTTGAATATCAATTAATTGGCGAAAATATTGAATATAAATAAAAATTAGACAGCAACAATTTGAATTTGAGGTGGTACCTGAATTAATTTTTTCCTGTTTTGAAATAGGAGTTGGGGGTAAGGGGGAAGTTTTAGATTTTCAATTTATAAAAAATTGCGTAATTGTTCAGCATAATCTAAATTAAAATACGTAGAGACATTGTTTCCGCCTATACAGTGCGACGCTAAATTATGGAACAAATTCATTATTTCTGAATATAAAGATATATATCGGAAAAATCCTCGGACAGGTCGATTTTCTTTTCCGATGGGCCAATTTTTGAACCTCACCCAAAATATATAGGGTTATCCGCATTTGAGGAAAAGCGACTTTGGTGATATTTTTAAATGGGACACCCAGTATATTTGTCCATATTTGGTTAGGGATCGTCATAATAATTTCCAAGAATTCTAAATAATTAAGTCTCATCCCCTTATTTTCAACATGAAGGATTTGAAAGTTTTCATCGAAGTCATGGTCTTCTTCCAAAATATGATTGGCATATGTTGAATGTGTTTTATTATTTACATAATTCATACTGTGTTCACGTACGCGGCTTTTGAATGGTCTACCAGTCTGGCCTACATATACTTACATGACTAAATGATCAATTGGACCTTAATAGTTCCCCTTTGTTAAACCTTTTCAACCAATTAAGTAGTAGATATGTTTTGGGATTTACAGGTACCCACATTGTATTGTCAATTTTATTTTTATTTTAGGTAGATCCTAACTACCTCAATTGATAAGAAGGGTATTTAATTAATGTTCAACGTAGAATAATGTAATGTATTACATTCGCTTGAGAAAGATACTGTGTGTCGAAACATGTCGCGTAGAAAATAAATCTGTGGAAATTTAATCGTGTTTACCTTAGTGTCATTAACAACAATGAAACAAGTCAAAATATTTTTGCCGAGGGGTGATTTCAACGCACTATAGCATTTTTTTGGATTGGCGCAATGGCAGCATTGGTTGAGAATTTCATGGACTACATCATACCAAAAATTCAAAAAAAATCCACTTGGACCCAAATTCCATAAGGAGTTTGCGGGGTCCTTTGGTAAAAACATTGTTTATATAGAAGTAAGATAGTAAGCCAACCTTATGGGATTTATATTGGATTCAAATGGATGCGACATGTAGATGGCCATAGTGATCTCGCATCCAAGTCATGTCGTAACATCTGGCCTCCAAGTCATGTCGTAACTTGATTGAAACAATGGGACAGCATTAAAATCAGGGTTTTTTAAAGAAACCTGCATTGAAATGACGTCAAATATTCATGTTTGTAACTAATCATGCTAGATGACACTCGCGTTTGGGTCCAAAACCTTTTTCACAGGCATTGACTATCTTACTTCTTTTTAAACAATAGTAAAAACTTACCGTTATATGTCCCAAACACACTGTAATTTTTTGGATTCAAAGTATTTATTGTTTTCCCTTATTTTGATTTAGTATCGAAAAAGCACCCTAAATTTCAATCGAAAACTCTCACGTCAAAATACCAGCTTTATGAAAAAAATTGGTCTACTTTTTGTTCGTTGAAATCTCTACTTTCTAATGGTAAAAAAATACATTACTATGGAAAATTTTCTCAGAAAATGCAAAAAACTAAAAAACATCAATTCGACAATTATTTTAATCATTATGTAAAATGTTTAGCTCTTTATTGAAATTTGCACTTCAATAACTCGAAAAATGTAAGTTTCCATGGTATACATGGTACACTAATAAACTAAAAATTTGCAAATCCATGAAACATAGAGATTCCAAAAAACTTGCAGAAAGAGTCAATTTTCTAAGCATTAAAGATAGGATTTGAAGGAGATTTTATATTTATAAATACTTTAGTTTGAATTCTAATACTTATCCATTAGTTTTTGCTTCTCCATCGTTAGATTCGACAAATGTTCCCGATTCTAGTAGATCTTCGAAATCTTCAAGACCATCATCGTTTTCGTCTCCAATATGTCTTCCAGTCTGCATTGTTTCTTCATCCACAATTTCATCTGAATCATTTAATCATTACCTTCCTCGTAGTCGTAGGTTTTTTTCATCAGCGTTGGCGCATTTTTCAAAACCATGACAATTTGCGCATTTTAAACTATTGTAGTATATTTAAACAAATTCTCTGAAATAGTTTGTTTTACGAAATACAATGATTCTTATTTTTTGTTTTTTTTCTTTTTGAATTGATATAGCCGATACTTGATGTAAATCCATTATACTCGATATAATGAAACTGTGGTTCAAATGATTTTCACATAAAGAGGGTTTACAAAACCACCACAATTGTTTCGCTTTACAAAAGCTTCTTCAAGTGGTGAAGATATACTAAATTACATATTTGCTATGTTACCATAAATACTTATCCAAAATTAATTAGGGTTCGGTTGTATACCTAACTCCCAGTTAATTCCCGATAGGTACTTTTACATTTCTATTATTTAAATCTAACCTTTCCAGGAAACAAATTGATTAGTGGTTACAAATTTAATTCGAGTTGGTCATTGAGCAAGTACTGAGAATTTTTCCATTTATTAATCTCCATACTTTCTAAAAGATTTAGCTTCTTACCTTTGTTTTCGACATGAAGGATTTCAAAATCATGGTCGAAAGTATGGTTTTCAATTAATAAATGGTTAGCATACGTGGAATTTGTTTTCCCATTTACAAAACTACTTCTGTGCTCGGCTAGGCGTTGTTTGAAGGTTCTACCTGTTTGGCCAAGATTAAACTTGGGGCAACTACCACAGTTTAATTTATAGACTCCACATTTTTCTTGATTATCCACCCTATCTTTGTTATTTTTAATATGTCTGCCCAAACTATTGTCTGTCTTAAATGCAATATTTAAACCTTGCTTTTTCAAGAAATTACCTATTTTATTGCTTGGTTCACCGATATATGTAATTGTTTTGAACCTTTGGTGTTTGGACCTAACAATAACTAAAGTAAATAATAAACATGAATATTCTATTTTTCACAAACCATCGCATACAGATATCACAATTCACAATAGCTCATCACACCCATATCAACACAAAGTAGCAGCTTACAACAGTATGATACATAGATTACTTAGCATTCCTCTTAGTACTTCAAATTTTAATACAGAACTTAATATTATTAAACAAATTGCAGTTAACAATGGCTATAAATCATCTTTGATAGACAACCTTCTGACCAAGAAGAAATACAGAAAAGCTATTCAAGAAGTTTATCCTACTACAAAAGACCACCAAAGGTTCAAAACAATTACATATATTGGTGAACCAAGCAATAAAATAGGTAATTTCTTGAAAAAGCAAGGTTTAAATATTGCATTTAAGACAGACAATAGTTTGGGCAGACATATTAAAAATAACAAAGATAGGGTGGATAATCAAGAAAAATGTGGAGTCTATAAATTAAACTGTGGTAGTTGTCCCAAGTTTAATCTTGGCCAAACAGGTAGAACATTCAAACAACGCCTAGCCGAGCACAGAAGTAGTTTTGTAAATGGGAAAACAAATTCCACGTATGCTAACCATTTATTAATTGAAAACCATACTTTCGACCATGATTTTGAAATCCTTCATGTCGAAAACAAAGGTAAGAAGCTAAATCTTTTAGAAAGTATGGAGATTAATAAATGGAAAAATTCTCAGTACTTGCTCAATGACCAACTCGAATTAAATTTGTCACCACTAATCAATTTGTTTCCTGGAAAGGTTAGATTTAAATAATAGAAATGTAAAAGTACCTATCGGGAATTAACTGGGAGTTAGGCATACAACCGAACCCTAATTAATTTTGGATAAGTATTTAAGGTAACATAGCAAATATGTAATTTAGTATATCTTCACCACTTGAAGAAGCTTTTGTAAAGCGAAACAATTGTCGTGGTTTTGTAAACCCTCTTTATGTGAAAATCATTTGAACGATAGTTTCATTATATCGAATACAATGATTCAATAACTTCAACACAATACTCTAATTTATATCACAATTACTGGACTATTTATGTTCGACTCCTCCTTCGCTGGCTGACTAACTCTGCTGCGTGGTTCTCTTTATATACACCGTTCATTTCCCGGAATGCTCTTGATATTTCTAGAAAGCCTTGGGAACGTTCTCCGATTAGACCAGATTCTTCTCGAAGCAAAGCACCTCGGAAGAAATTCGCGGTCAGGCGCTGTCTACGTGAGCGTTCAGGTCCGGCATCGCCCGCAGCTTGCCACACTATGTTTTCGGCAGCCACTCCTCTATGAAATATCTTCTGATGGACTAAAATTTCCCGTAGGCCATTCAGGTATACAAGTCATCTTAAAATAGCAATAAATAGGCACCTTCGCTTATAATTTAAAAATTATATTACAACTTTCTCAAAATATTGTAGATGTCTTATAAAGTATTAAGTTTATTCAGTTGGTTGTTAATTATAGTAGTATATTTTGATTTGCTATTTTTTAATTTATCAATGTAAAAGGAACATTTTTCGAGTATCTAATTAAAGTGTAAATTTTAATAAATAGCTCAAAATTGTCGAATTCGAGAATTTTCGATTTTTTGCTTTTATTTAACCGCCCGATAATGCATAAAATACTAAACAATCGGTTTGGGAACTTTAACAAAAACATCTCAATGTTGTATACTGTTTGATCGTTTCCGTGTTCTGAGAGGATTTCAAATTGAGGTTCGATCAAAGTGGACTTGTGTAACATTAAAAACGGAGGTCATTCAATCGAATGTCAATTAATAGTAACTGCTGAGTAATTGCTTTCCAATAAACCAATTTCACTCTACTAAATTGGCAATTAACAAATTTCCTGTTTTTTACTGCCGAGCAGTAATTGATATCGAAATAAACTGAACCACAACCAATCACTGTTATAATGTTACGCGTTTAAGAAAATAAAAACTGTCGACCATCGAATTTATCTAGACAAGAATAATAATAATCTTTATTCACAAAAAATATCACAAAAGATTCGTAATTCAAAATGCTTGCGTGAATAAAGCAGCAGAAGCCAATCAGCGCTGGAGCACTTGTTTCAGCATTGAACAAATTAAATCTTATAAGGTACTAATAATATTAAATAAAAATAATGACTAGTTAAAATACCTATATCTAACAAGGGTTGATGAAAAAAGATCGGCTATACAGTATAAAATTATAAGTATTAAAATATAGGATATACCTACCTATTAATAATAATAAATAATAAAATTCAAAAAGTGAAATAAAATCATGTATATATGTATCAAAGAATGTGTAAAAATAAGAGGTGAATAAACTCCTCAGTTAAAATGAAATAGACACATAGTAGATGGGTGAAAAACACTTGTTAAGAGACTGGTAAAAAATGTGTATACCTAACATAAATTTGAGTGGCCTAGATATCAGATAATTAAAAACATTCAGTAAGTTATACAATTATTTGGAACGAAACATATTAAAAAATCAGTATAAATACAATAGGTACAAAATTAGCAACCAGTGCGTTTTGGGATAGATACAATATATTATATGAATACAAAAATACACCCATTCTGTTCCATTGAAACAAATGAATTGGAATAAAAGCAAGAAAATTATTTTTTTAAGAGGAGAAAGCCAGTTATGAATCATCAAAAATTTCTCCTATCAATAAGATCAGCGATTTTCTGCCTTGTCTGACTTGAAACGAAGGATTTAAGGGCTTTTTTGAATTAATTGAATGCAGTGCATCTGGAATGGTATTATATAGTTTGGGAGCTTGATAACTATATGAGCGCTGGCATATTTATTAATTTATGAAATTGAGGAATAATGTGTTGATTTTTTTGTCGTGTATTATAAATATGGGTATGGGTAATAAAAATGTTTATTTCGATGATAAGTGATTATGATGTTAAAATAAAACAATTGACGGATATCAAGAACATAGGCTTCCAAAAATAAACTTTTTCTGAAATCGTTCAAGAATGCCTACTTTCTCGGAGCAACTTCAGGCCTCAAAATACGCTAATCTAGTATTTTAGCCCGTTGCTATGCAACGAACTTTTCCGTACCGTTTTCGGACCTAAACGGTACGGGAAAGTACTTTCCCGTACAGAAAACGATTCGAGAAAATTTTTGCCGGCTTGTTTACATTTTAGACAGTTATTGAATTCACGCAAACAATATGTAGAATTCCTTAGTTTTTGATAATGCCGATTGCGATTTCAAAAAAAATAGTATGTGTTCCTCGTAGTAAAAGCACATTCCCAGACTTCAATGGTTGTTGGCCGAGGCTTAACGCCTCGGCCAACAATTTACATTGTCGTCGGGGAATGTATTGCTTTTACTACTAGATACACAATACAGGGTGTTTCATAATGAATGCGCAGGACTTCAGGATGTGATAGCTCGTCCGAAAATATGAAAAAAGTTTTCATTAACTTACCCTCTAAAATGCACCATTTTCGAGATACAGGGTGTTGAAATTAAAAAAAAAATCGTTTTTTGCGAATATCTCTGGAACCGTTTATCGCACAGAAAATGCAATTTGTAGGCATTCTCTACTCATAATAAGCTATGTTTTGTGCGTATTTTTTATTTTTTCAAATTAATAATTGGTGAAAATTTTGAAGGGGTAGTGGGTGTTTTTTTATCCAACTTCTACGCCACTAGAAAAAGTACAGTTTTGAGCCTTTTATATGAACCGCCATTGTTTTCTACACAAAAAAGGTATTCTTGGTCATAAGCTCTAAAGTTGACCGTTTTCAATAAAAATCAACTTTCATGTTGTTTAAATAATGTTTTTTCCTCGAAAAATTGCTGCGTTCATTGAAGCTAACGGCGGATATTTCCAACAATTCAACTGAGTATGATTGTTATTGTTTTTTTTTGCAATTAGGAAGTTTCTTGTTCTAACGTTTAAATAAATTTTGTATAATTAGGAAAAAAATTATTTAAAAAATTTATCATGTTTTTCAACATGAAAGTTGATTTTTCTTGAAAACGGTCAACTTTAGAGCTTATGACCAAGAGTACTTTTTTTGTGTAGAAAATATTGGCGGTTCAAGTAGGTGGCTCAAAATCATACTTTTTCTAGTGGCGTAGAAGTTGGAGAAAAAAACACCCACTACCCCTTCAAAATCTTCACCAATTATGAATTTTAAAAAATAAAAAATCTGCACAAAACACAGCTTATTATGAATAGGAAATGCATTCAAAATCTGATTTTTGTGCGATTAACGGTTCCAGAGATATTCGCAAAAAACTATAATTTTTTTAAAATTTCATCACCCTGTATCTCGAAAATGTTGAATTTCAGAGGGTAAGTTAATAGAAACTTTTTTCATATTTTTGAACGAGCTATCACATCCGGAAGTCCTGCGCATTTATTATGAAACACCCTGTATACTATTCCCGTACAGAAAACGATCCGAGAAAATTTTTGGCGGCTTGTTTACATTTTAGACAGTTATTGAATTCACGCAAACAATATATAAAATTCCTTAGTTTTTGATAATGCTGATTGCGATTTCAGAAAAAATAGTATGTGTACCTCGTAGTAAAAGCACATTCCCAGATACTAGATACTACTATAGATACTAGATACAGATACTAGATACACAATATACTATTCAGTTGAGAAGCAGGATGGTTTGGATAAAATCAGTTACAAAAATCTTTTTTGATACAATAGACTGGTGCCTATAATTATCGTGAATAAAAAAATAACAGGTAAGGACCAGGTGGAAAATATTATTGAGGTTCCAACTTTAAGGAAAAAAATATATTTAAACACGAAAACACTCAAAATGGCAAAATGGGGAAGCAGTTTAGGGGTTGAAAACGTTTTTTTGCGATTTGACGCAAAACGTGACCTCTTAGCGAAAAATATTCAATAAAAAAGTTGTACCTAGATAATAAAAAATCAAAAACTTTTGTATTCAACACTTTTCGACTTAACCTCAAATTAACCGTCAACAAGCGTTATTATGCGTTATTATCCGTTATTATCTTCAAACATGTCTACAAAAGTTCCAATGAAATTTCCATATGTAGGAAAGTAAAAAAATATTGAATTTTTTTTAACACCAAAATCTCGAAAATTCAAATTTCACATAATTTAACTTTTTTGACCACCTTATAAAAGTCTATAAAAAAAGTCAATACATTTTTTCCATAATATTAATAGTCTGGGAAATATTTCACAAAAACGAAAAATTTGGGGCTTGAAAAAATTTTCACATTTTTTTTCTAAAACACCAAAAACTTGAAAACTAAACGATATGTCGAAAAACTGTATGTGAATAGTTTTATTAACAAGGAGACTAAACATTATTTAACAGGAGAGTCTAATCCCCATAAGACAATGGGAGCACTAATAGAAAGAGATAAAAGAACATTTGTGACGAAATGTGACGTAGTTGGACATGTCATGGCCGCCGTTCTCTATAGACAGTGACGGACTAGCTCTTGGTATATGGGAGTTACTGCTGACAGTTTTGTTGCTTGGTTCGAGTTCGACTCTGTACTCATGTCCAAGTACGTCACTATGACGCGTTGATGCTACAAGATTCTGATTGGCTAGAGCTTATTAAACCCTCCTTGTTAGTTTAGTATATTTAGGGAAAACATACATTAAGGATCCGTTAAAACACAAAACTGAAGAACTACTCAAGCTGAGCAGGAATCAAGTAAGAACGATAACGGGCGTTCTCACTGGTCACAGCCCAATGAGAAACACCTGCACAAAATGGGGCTGTACAACGGAGAACTTTCCTGCAGACAATGTGGTAAAGGGACAGAAACAGCCAAACACGTACTGTCAGAATGCGAGGCATTAGACCGCAAGAGACAGGCAATATTCGGGAAACCCAGGCTGACTCCCGAAGAATACAACAGTCAAATGGTGAAGAACCTGTACAGACTGTTACAGGGGACTAGAGTTACAGAGTGGGTGCTGTGAAACCAATTGGAAAGCACAAAAAGCCCAAAAGGCTGAGGTGCAGCTGGTGACAGGACCAGCATCCGAAGGAAAAAAAACTGGCAAGGACCAGGTGGAAACTGTTGTTGACATTCCAATTTTGTGGAAAAACAAAATTAAACACGAAAGCACTCAAAATGGTGAAATGGGGATGCAGTTTAGGGGTTGATAACAGTTTTTTGCAAAAAATTGTAGATAATGAAAAAATAACAGAAGACTTTTCGACATAACCTCAAGTTAACCGTCAAAATGGTCAAAAACCGATTTTTCAGTATTTCATTTTTTTCTCACGTATAAATGATTCAATCTGCATATGTCTTTTTTATGTCGAATAAGTATGATTTTTTTGCAATTCAGAGGACAACTAGTCCGTATCTTCCACGAACAATTGTTCTGGTGTTTTGTTTTTTATTTCGAAGGTATATAATAGGTGATCATTTTAATTGTTGAAATGTCTACTTTAAAAGGGTCTATGTAACTTGGTGGTTGGTTTATTGATCGTTAAACAGCTTAAAATTGAGAAAAAGTCTCTCTGATCCATGATTTTCTCCATAGTCACATCGACCATTTGAAAGCAGACATTTCAACAATTGAAATGTTCACTATAGACCTTCGAAGTACAAAAAAATATCAAGACAATTGTTCGTGGAAGATAATAGTATTTTTTTCGAAAAATGTGAACAACTCGTAGTCTTCTGATTGGCGAAAAACTCATGCTTATTCGACACAAAAAGAGACACATATCTAAACTAACTAAATCATTTATACTCGAGAAAATAAATAAATAATGAAAAATCGGTTTTTTGTCATTTTGACGGTTAATTTGAAGTCAAAAAGTGCAAGTGAAAAAACTTTTTAATTTTTCTAGTATCCACAACTTTTCTATTGAACAGATTTCGCTAAGAGGTCAGGTTTCGCCGCAAATCGCAAAAAATCATTATCTAATTTTTTTTTTCCTAAACATCAACAACATTCTCCACCTGGTCCTTGCCTGTTACTTATCTTCTACAACTATTGAAAATCGTTGAAAATATTGAGTAAATGATGATTCAGAGTGACTTGTCGTTTTTTTTTTCAATTTTAAGCGATATAACGATCAATAAACCACAAAGTTACATAGACCATTTGAAAGTAGACATTTCAACAATTGAAATGATCACTCACAGACCTTCAAAATACAAAAAAACACCAGAACAATTGTTGGTGGAAGATAAGTGTATTTTTTTCGAAAATTTGACACCAAAAAAGATATAAGCCTACAAATTTTTATGTAAATTAAATCATTTATACGCGAGAAAAAAATTAAATACTGAAATATCGGGTTTTCGTCATTTTGACGGTTAGTTTGAGTTTATGTCGAAAAGTGTTGAATGCAAAAGTTCTTAAGTTTTTTATTGTCTAAAACTTTTCCATTGATCATTTTCCGCTAAAATGCCACGTTTCGCTGCAAATCTCAAAAAACTGTTTTTAACCCCTACTGCATCCCCATTTCACCATCTTGTGTGGTTTCGTGTTTCATTATTTTTTTCCTTACAGCTGGAACCTTATCAACATTTCCCATAAGGTCCTTGCCTGTTACTTTTTTTTTCACAAAAATTATAAGCACCAGTCTATATAGTTTTGCCTTTATTATTCATCTCGATACCTCTTGATCAAAATACTTTTTTTCATTTTCCTATAATTTCTTTTGATATTGTTGATTGACCTCTCTGAGAAATAAAAGTCCATAAACATGATATCGAAGGTTGTGGTGAAACAAGTGGGTCGTGGTGATAGCTGAGTTGTGGATGACAGGAAAATAAAAGCACACCTTGTACAACGGCTCTGCGGCAATATATTTTCATCTATGGGTGTTGATAGATTTCGTATTGACAAAACCAGATTTTTGTATCTAAAAAGAGTTTTACATTTATTATAACAAAACGAGCTCATGTTAACTAATTTCGGTAAATAATAACTCACCTAAAAAGAGTGACCAAACTCGTAATTACATTTATTTCACAAATGAATGTAAAAATTGTCGATTTCAGAGTTCACCTCAAGAGATACGTTGTATCGATTTATAACTTTACAATCTCAGCGAGAGTGCCTCGACAAATTTCTACTCAAAAACCCATCAGCCGAATCAACAATAGCTATTTGTGTATTAAGAGCGCAAAGTGATATATTGTCGCTTGACAAAGAGAGTTACCGTGCGACGCGAAGCGGAGCGCGGTAATCTTTGGAGAGCGACAATGACACTTTGTGCTCGAAATACACACAAAATGTTTTCTACAAACGCAGTTTTCAGAAAAAGAAACACCAGAAGCTTTATTCAACAAAAGTACATCACGTTATAACAAACTTTCATAATGTATATGCTAACCAAATTGCACTAAATTCAAAAAATACTAATCGCTTCTCAAACTACTAAAAGCATGAAATTTTAAAAGGTAAAATTCAGTTAACCGGGCGCTACAAGCTATTAAAAAAAATTTTTTTTGGACTTACGTAGTTTGGTCTCCTGAACAAAAAATCCAAATGAAATTTTTGGCGGTCTCGAATACTTTCGGAGATACGGGCCTTTTTTTAATGAAAACTGGCATTTTCTAGCACACGTTTTTTCCATGAAAAAAACACTGATAATGCCTCCTTCTTTTCACCAGCACAATATACACACCTTGCTTCACCAGTTCTGCACTATTTTATTTTTGAAAACGGTACCTTTTTTCGAAAAATTATACTTTCTTTCAACAATAACAAAAACAACAAATGAATACTGTTTGTTTAGTGAAGTTACTGAATTTTATTTATGTTAGGTTGGTAACATGGTGATCAGCCACCCGCCAACTTTTCAAACGTGACCAAATAACTTCTACATCATGATACTAGCAATTTTTTGTTGTTGCTAGGTAAATTTGTTTGTAACTAGGTACTGCATTTTTTTTATCAATATTCTTGCAAGATGTTGAAACTTATTGAATATTCTGTACTGGTTCAAAATAAATTGGCATTCGTCAACTTTCTGATTGCAATTGGTGTTTTTCTCGCGTCAATTCAATGTCCAGATTGTGCTGCAGTTTGCGAGTTAAATAAAGATATTTTGGAATACCGATGTTGGAAAAGTCGTACCATCAGACAAAATAAAAAAAAGGCAAAAACGGTGAAATGCCAATTCA
Organism: Chrysolina oricalcia; assembly: GCA_944452925.2. Taxonomy (NCBI): domain Eukaryota; kingdom Metazoa; phylum Arthropoda; class Insecta; order Coleoptera; family Chrysomelidae; genus Chrysolina; species Chrysolina oricalcia. Next base: position 41,102,836 of record OX101828.2, on the reverse strand, counting down.
AGAAGTCCGCTAGGAATGGTACATTTTTCGATGGAAGGATTGGTCTCCAGAGGATGGCTCTAGTCATTGGCTATTTTCTAGAGTTACCCCATCCGCGGGCCCATTTCATGCATAGAGAGTTGAATTTATCTCTAACGGCTGTTGTTGACTGGTCCAACTACTGCAGAGAGGTAAGTTATTTGCTTGAAAATAAGGCATCTGTTTTATTCTTTATTTTTGTAGGTTTGCATGAAATGGGTAGATGACAATCTAACCAAACTTGGCGGAGTGGGCAAGATTGTTGAAGTGGACGAAGCCAAGTTTGGAAGGAGAAAATATAACCGCGGAAGGGTAATCGAAGGCCAATGGCTATTTGGTGGTATCCAAACGAATATTCCTCGTTCCAGTAGAAAACAGAACTGCTGAGACCCTCATCGGTATCATCAAAGACTGGATCAAGCCAGGGACGACAATAATGTCAGATTGCTGGAAATCCTATGACAGGTTGGACGAAGAGGGTTTCCAGCATCTGACTGTAAACCATTCATTAAATTTTGTCGATCCCGACTCTGGTAAATATAGTAAAATTTTGAATTTAGTCAATTATTAATTGAAATTTTAAATTTTAGAAGCCAACACTCAGTCCGTTGAAAGGATGTGGAGAGATGTGAGGGGACATATTCCGAAATATGGAACTAAGAAATCTCACTTCCGGGGCTATATTTCGGAATATATCTTCAAACGGATCAACAAACCCGGTCAACGGATTGAGAAATTCCTAGAAACAACAAAGAATATGTACCAGAACTAGTGGACTTTTTGAATTCGCATTTTGCTGTTTTATATGAACTCTTCGAGCATTGGTATTTCAAATAAAATTAATTTCTGTAGCACTATCTGTACATTGAATTGATAAGTGAAAATCATCATCGTCTTCAGTTACTTGTCGAATGTCATTTATTTTGAACCAGTACAGTGTTATTATCAGTTAATTAATATATCTTGTTAAATCATTTTGTTTGATTTGCATCTTTCCGATTTCCATTCAGGTTTTCGTAACATCCATCAAGAAGACATTTACTGAAATATCTATCTCTTCTTTCCATACCAAGAACATTACGATTCCAGTATTCATACAGGATTTTCATTGCTGTAGGTATAGTATTGGTGCATCACCATGGAAAAAGTTGGGAAAATAATATAGGTAAAAGGTGGATTTTTACAAAATTTGCAAATTTCCACATATGCTTTCAAACATGATAAAAATGCAATATCCATCGAAATTTTTCCTCAAATAATCCATTTTCTCATTTATTTACAGAAATGTGTATATCGGTGCTTGCTATCAAAATGCACAAACACAATCTGTTGGACAGAGTACTCATTTCATCTTTTCAATTGATACGCACAGTCGAGACGAAATTCGAAAATACTTTTATCCATACAGCTCCAGCAAATTATGAATAAAATAGCACTCAATATAAAAAGAAACAAAAAACAACACTCATTTTGTTATTTGTTTGGCAATGGCAGTCGAGATTCGAGAAAGCTATCAATTTGAATGACAGCTCTCTCATAAAGGCTCGTTCACACCCTTGCGATTATTCGCAATTTTTGGGATTCAACTTATACGAACAAAAATTTGCAGGGAATGATGCACCATCTTGTAATTTGACCCCAAATACTGAAAAGTGACATGTAATGATTCATCATTGACCGCAATTTTTTCGTCTTATGAGTCAAATCGCAAACAAATTGCGTGTATCCGCAAGAGTATTAACAAGACTTAACGGCAAATCTTACTTTGCAATGTTGCCAATGTAATTTCAGAAATAATTCGGGGAGAATGTGTCCAAAATGAGGTGGTCCTTTTAGACTACGAGGATGACTCCAGGTGAAGATCTATAAGATATACGCGAGCGAAGCGAGCGCGATCCTATTATTACTTTTTCGATTATTCTCAACGTTATGTCGAAAAGCTCATCACTTATTATTTGCTGGTGAAGATATAAAGCAAAAGATACGCGAGCGAAGCGAGCGCTCGCATTATTCCTATTACTGCTTTGTCGATTTTTCTCAACTTTATGTAGAAACGGTCATTCCTTATTTGTTGGTGAAGAACAATACAAGAAATACGCGAGCGGAGCGAGCTCGTTCGCCCGACATTTCGCAAATCCGCTTGTAGCGCCCGGTTAACGGAATTTTACCTTTTAAAATTTACCTTTTTTTAGTAGATATTCTCCATCGGGCGCTTCTTGTAAAAATTTGTGAATATCTTCAGTGGTGAATGTTTTGACTGGCACCACGTCATGAATTTACCGTATTGTAATTCATATTTCTTCCTTGATTTCTCTGGTAGGAGATTCAAAGTAACAATTTTTGCACTTTCCGCTACATCAGGAGGAGTGTTTGATCATTCGCTGTCACTATCATCAATCATCATGCAGAAATACGTTGGAGAAGCGAGCGTTTTCGAAATATTTCCGCTCTAGAGCGCAAATGCTGTCACAAAATGACATTTCACGGAAAACGTCAACTTTGCGTCGAAATCTGAAAGCGTCAAAGGCTATTTTGTTAAGCGTTTGTAGAAAAATACTTTTACAGCCAACTAGAAAAACCAAGGTGGTATTCGCACGATACTTCTGATCAAATAGTAGGACAAATATACACAAAGAGAAATCAATGTGTGTTTTCTACACAATTGTGAATAATTTCAACACAATTTGTTTCTAAAAAGTTGACAGCACCAATTTGTTCATTTTTCTTCTATAATATTGTATTAGAGATATTGTGTATAAACGATACACTTCAGTGTTGTATTATTCTCAATAGTTTTGTTTTAATTTTATACACAAAATTTACAAAATTAATCGGTATGTTTTGCGACAAATGTCAATAACTTGTGTACTGTTTATGCATAAAATTGTAATGAATGGCAACAATTTGTGTACCTCTAGTTTGTACAAATTGTGTAGGTATTGTGGCGAAGCTGTGGGCGATGCCGGGCCTGAACACTCACGCAGGCTGCATATGACCTTCGATACGCTATGCACAGAGAAGAATCTGGACGATTCGATGGAAAATTCCAGAGCATTCGGAGAAGTCAACAATGAATATAAAAAGAACGACGCCGACGTAGCAGACAGACGGGCAGTCAGTGAAGTGAAAGTCGAATATAAATAGTAGAGTGATTGTTATATGAATTAGAGTATTGTGAATCATTGTATTTCTTTAAATAAATTATTTTAGAGTGAATTAGACTATAAATATACTACAGTATTTTAAATATGGGATGCAAAAAATGTCACAAATTTGTGTACTCCGCATACATTAATTGTGTAGGTATATTGTACATATTTGTGTACAAAGCAAGGCCAATTTTTATCATTTATAATTTTTAGAAGGATACACTTGAGGCACATAACATCCAAACGGAATAAGATAAGAAAAAGCATCAGTTACAACCTGATCGCTTCTTCATATCTTATTCTGTTCAGAAATTATAAGCTTCATTTTCCAGAAGGTTGAAATAAAATTAAATGTCATTCAAATAATGTTTATTTCATCACAAAGAACTAATAACAAAAATAACTGAACTATAAACTCTAATTACAAATAACATAACAGAAACACAAAATACCAAACAGAACATAAATGAACCATACATTTTATTTTGGAACATTTTGGACATTTGGAGTGCCGCGCATGCGTATTTAGTGGGTGAGACGACGCCTTGGTCAAGTTGTGGCAAATTACACAATTGTGTTGAAATAGTATACAATTTGTGCATATCAAATAGAAAGTGCACAACGGTTGTAAGATGAGTTCAATGCGTTGTAGATGTTTTCCATATAAATTGTGTTATATTAGATATATGCATATTTTTGTGTATTTTTCGGCAATGTGGAAGTGCATGAATACTATACAAATTGACTTGCACAAATATTTATTGAATTTTACAAAACGCGTGTGACGAAAAAATGGACAATTGTATAAAATATCTACACAACTGTGTCTTACACAACGTTGTGCATGAACCTGCTGCAGTAATTTCTCTCTGTGTATGCATCCAACGTTGCCTTATTTTTGAATGGGTCATTTTTACACTTAAATTATCCAGGAATACGTTTAAGGAAAAAATGTTATCCCACAATATACCAGTGCACCAAAAATGCACACAAAATGTGAACTAAGGGCAAACAAAGCAAAATATTACGGATAGATAACATAATAATTTCAACTACTAGTCTGAACATTCGGGTTTCAGTACAAGGTTGAGACATTCTTTCAGACTACGTAAACAAAGTGTCCACTCGACTTTCGAGAATAAAAGTGTCGACTGAAGATATTGAGCTTGAATTCCAGTTAATCATCAATTAACAATAATTCTGTAATCAAACAAAATATGTTTGTAATTTGTGGGAAACCGATGATAACTGCGACCACGACGTCCTCTGTGGCTTGAGATACACCAGACTGATAACTTTTTATCAGTTTATGGGTGTTTGTCTTCAGTAGACATTCTGGAGACAGACCAACCAGTACAGTACAGGGTGTTTCAAATTCGATCCTCGTCATTGGGGTCTCGGAAACTATGAGGGATACGAAGATGGTTAAATTGGGGCATTTACCAGACAATATACCGTTGAGAAAATTCTGAAATTACGAGTATGTCCGGAGATATCCGGAAAAAACAGAAATTTCGGAAAATTGTTTTTATTTTTTGCTGGCTTTATTTTTCTAAGGATTCGAAAATAAATTGCACTTCCACATTTCCACTTTTTCCCTGCTACATAATGGTGTATTCAGATTTGATATCCGACGTTTCGTCTTCCGGCCACCATCATCAACTTTATTTTTTCTTATGGGCGCTACATTGAATTATTTCTGTTTTGAATATAACCAGATTTTACCTTTTCAATCATTTTTTTTCGAAAAATTGAAAAAAAATATTTCTTATCATAATAGGCTTTGACTTTGATGTTTTTAATTTTTACTTTCAATTTGTTACACTCAATGACATTTTGTTATTGTACAAGTCATTGAATTTTTGGCGAATATTTCCATCGTATGTTAAAAATCCCATATGAAGCGGGACATTTTCAGGCTGAAAATTACCCGGTAGGTATCGAAAATTACCCGCTCGGTCCGTGTATCTATATAGTAACGATTGTTAAAATGTACATTTGTCATCTTGACAGGCATAAATACTAAATTTTAAACGTCGTTGAAATGTCACTTTTCGGGAATGATTCAAACTCAGCACATACATTTTTGTTTTAACTCCAAGAATATTCTACCGAATTACACTCGTGCATCAAAATAAACCTGATAATTTTCCATTCAAGCATGCATTCGGTTATTTTCATATTTTGCTAAAAGAGCCCCCCTCCTTCGGAGTCGGGCTCTTTCGACAAAATATGAAAATAAACTCATGCAGTTTTTAGACAACATGCTTTCATGGAAAATTATCGGTAATATACAGTGTGTCCCACTTTGAGCAGCCACACCCTCATATTTCGTTGAGCATGAAATAATTCGAAATTTCCTTTGACTCAAGTTGTAGTACTCGGAAATACCTACCTTTATGTTTACGTAACCTTTGTATATCCATTTTCCACGCCTAACTACGACCAAATGAAAAGTGAAAAATTGGGAAAAACATACTAGGCATTTTTTTATCGCAAAAATAACACCAGATTCTGTTTCAGAACATCTTAAAACCCCCAAATCTCAATGCTTGAATCATTTGAATATACAGGGTATCATTCATTCTGATAAGAGTTAGCCTTGGAAAAGTGATATTTGGCTATTTTTCAAAGTATTAATTAAATATTTTTGGGAATTCTGTGACAAGAGAAGACATTTTGGAAATTTTCCAAGCATTACAGATGATACCCTGTATATTCAAATGATTCAAGCATTGAGATTTGGGGGTTTTAAGGTGTTCTGAAACAGAATCTGGTGTTATTTTTGCGATAAAAAAATGCCTAGTATGTTTTTCCCAATTTTTCACTTTTCATTTGGTCGTAGTTAGCCGTGGAAAATGGATATACAAATAAGGTTCCGTAAACATAAAGGTAGGTATTTCCGAGTACTACAACTTGAGTCAAAGAAAATTTCGAATTATTTCATGCTCAACGAAATATGAGGGTGTGGCTGCTCAAAGTGGGACACACTGTATATTACGTACAAAATCGATTTCAACTAATATTTGTGAACAGCCCCTGTATAAAATGTGATCGTAACTTTTTGAAGCTGATCATATTGAGCAGTTACTATTAGCCTTTCTCAATTACTTTTGGCTCCAAAGCGGATTTATTGACTCAAAAAGGCTATTTTGTGTGGCTATTGTTAAAAACATGTAGTATAAAAAACAAACATTTGAAAAAAAACTACTGTGTTGTAAAAAAGTCTAAACTTCTAAGAAAATCTTCTTTTCGTAAGAACATAATCCCAATAGGTATTTTCCTAATGAAAAACGCTCGCTCGGTCTCACCATAGGGACCGTTGATAAAGATTGGCAAAATATCCTAAATTGTCGCTATTTTTGACCCACCCTGTATAATAGGTGGCTTCTTCTATCGAAACGACCGACTAACTGACATGACATTCGACTTTCTTCAAACCTGCAGTGCTACTATTTTGTTACTGATCATCTGAAAAGTAATACTTTTGCTATGTTTTGGTAAAACAGCAATTTTTATGATTTTCAAAAATTCGTATCTCCGAAACTGGACATAGAAACTAATTTAAACTTGCATGTGTAACTTCTAGTGACTTGTACTACAATATCCCAAAAAATTATCAAAATTGGCAGTAAGCCTTTCCCGTGTATTTGGTGCGGGATCCTTTGTTTCATATCTCTTTTTTCTTCATTTGTGAAAGACATTTTTTGCCAATAATTCAATAACTTGTACAATAACAAAATGTCATTGAGTGTAACAAATTGAAAGTCAAATTTAGAAACATCAGAGTCAATGCCTATTATGATAAGGATTGATTTTCTTCAATATCTCCAATTTTTCGAAAAAGAATGATAACTTATGATGAATCATTGAAAAGGTAATATTCAAAACAGAAAGGACCCAACGTAGCGCCCGTAAGAAAAAATAAAGTTGATGATGGTGGCCGGAAGACGAAACGTCGGATAGCAAATCTGAAAACACCATTATGTATCAGGGAAAAAGTGGCAATGTGGAAGTGCAATTTATTTTCGAATCTCGACATTTCGCCAACACGAGTGGTTAGCATTTTCAAGAGATATTTTCAAAGTTTCTTGAGTCGCTGTCAAATGCTTGACTTTTGTTATACGTTGTCTCAATAAATATCTGTGATTTGACGTTCTTACATCTGATTGGTCCATAGCGTTAGCTGACATCATAGAATCGTTCGCACCGTTATTTTGTGGGTAGGGAGCTAATTGAGAATTTTTGAGAACTGGAAGACAAACCTTGTTCAATTGTAGTCCTTCTTCGGTTCTGTTGAAGTTGTTGTGGTGTTTCTAAATTTCAATTGCTTCCTGTGGCAGCGTTTATATCGGAACCACGAAACGCTCCGTTAAAACAAGAATCAAAGAGCACAAGGCTTGCTGTCGGTTAGGGCACACACAGAAATGCGCTGTCGCAGAACATACTCTCAACAACCATTTGAAAGTAGACATGTTAACAATTAAAATGATCACTTGTCGTGGAAGATAAGGATAAGTATTTTTTTCGAAAAATATACATAAATCGAAAACTAGTAGTCATCTGAATTGCGAAAAAATCATGCTCATTCGACACCAAAAAAGACATATTCTTGCAAATTTTCATGTAAATCAATCATTTATTCGAGAGAAAAATATTAAATACTGAAAAATCGGTCTTTCGCCATTTTGACGGATAATTTGAGGTTATGTCGAAAAGTCTTGAATACAAAAGTTTTGGATTATTTTATTATCTACAACTTTTCCATTGAACATTTTCCGCTAAAAGGTCATGTTTCGCCGCAAATCGCAGAAAATCGTTTTCCACAGCGTGTCCGTGTTTAATTTTTTTTTTCTTCAAAGTTGGAACCTCAACACCATTCTCCACCTGGTACTTGCCTGTTACTTTTTTTTTTATTTTAAGCGTTTAGAATTCGTTTTGGCACCAGCCTACTTCTTGATCAACTGAATATGTTCTTGTTTCCCCTTCGTTTTTATTATTATTTTTTTTTACCTATGACTATTTTACCCAAACTCTTTTGATGTCGATTTTAAACATTTTTAAACTTGTACTGCTGACTTGCCAAAAACATAATTGTAACTTGGTCAAATAAATCTATTCTATTCTATTCTTACATTACGGAATTATGTGTATGAATTGAGGATCACCCCCTGTTTGTAAAAAATATAATATTCATCTGATCCTTACTCGATACTTTCCTCATCACTCTCAAATGTTCAATAACTTATTCATGTTTTTTTTTTCAGAGTGGGGAACACGCCAATCACCTACAGATCACACTGGAGGTAGACGGAAGAGATTTAATCTTAGATTTGACATTGAATAAACGGTTGATTCCCAAGGGATTCTTCCATAATTACCAACGGAACGGAAAAACCAAAATCCACCAACCAAGTGTTCAGGTAAATAAATATATCCGTTATATTATTATATCAAACATTTGTTTATTGCTAAAGGAGCTGTAAGGAAGCTTAAAGCTCCTGATGATGCTAACTTTGTTGACGAAACGCGTGTTGAGTGAAAGTGGCGTAGTTTTCCACTTGAAGAACGTAATTCAATAATTTGACAACAAGAAGGTGCTCCTACTCATCCTTCCTAATAATAAATAACTTTTTCCCAAATATAGAGTGTAACCAGAAAAGTCCGCATCATATGGGATATTTTTTTTAGTAATAGCTTCACTGTAAATTTGATTTTGGCATCAATTTCTGCTTCGATCATGATGAAAAATAACCAAAACTGTAGTCACGTGATTCGCATTGGGTAAATGTAAAATTGAAAAATTTTCCCAAAAAAATCCAAAAGTAGGGTTATTTCTCAAAATACTAATCGAAAAAATTTATTGAAAATAGTTTTTCTAAATGCAATCTGTATCACTTATGCAGAATTTCAACTGCATAAGACAATTTTGATTTTTTGTCAATTTTTTAGACGCTATATTGAATGTGTGATTTTCTACAAAATCATATTTGTTTTTAACCTTGTAACTTCATAAAATATATAATTTTGAAAAGGTAGTTAGTGTCTAAAAGTATAACATTATAATTAATACAAACAAGTATACAGTGTCATCAGTAAAAACTGTCTGCAAATAAATTTCCGTTTACCTTTACGAAAAGTTTATCTATAATTTCAACGATTTAATTTAAAACCCTGTGTTAGGAGTTTTCCATTGCCGAACGCCATCCTATGATGGTACGTCCAGTATATATTAGTCATGTGCCGCGCATCGTCATATGCCGGTTTTTAGGAATCTTTAACAAAAACGTTTGGCTGGCGGGAGGCGAGAAAAATAGCATGGGAATGGGAAGTAAGTTGGTGTTGACTCGAGAGTTGGTATAGAGTTTCTGAAATCATTGTTCTTGGGGTGATTGTTTAAATATATGCATTTGTGTTGAAGTGAACCTATGGTTGGAATAAAAGGTAGGAGTTATATTTGTTTGAAATTGCTTGGAATTATCTTCGACAAATGGCTATAATACCTGTTTGAGTGAGTAATTGTTGGAGTTTATTTTCAATAAAAGAAAAGCAGGTTGTTATTCAGAATCAGTATGTTTCATTATAATTTTCTTGGGTGTACTTTCCATTGCTTGTTGATTATTAAACAAAGAAAATCATGTGGGAGTTCCGTTCGTGGCAGCATAAACATTTTGAAGAATTTGTATTTTGCTCTTACGATCATTGGTACGGAGCTTTCCTTCAATACTGAATATTTAATACTTGTTGATATTTGTATTGATGTTTACAAAAGTAATGTTTTGAAAAGGGGTTTTATTTGGGTATTTATTGGTTGTACATGAGTCTCAGCACATTGGAATTGGGTGAATATATTCAGTTTAGCTATCGAAAATTCAAGGACTTGTAACGTGCCTGTGTGAGAAGTTACATGGCATTCGGTGATTTGCAACGTGCCTGTGTGAGAAGTTGCATATCACCGTTGCATTCATTTCAGCCTGATGATTTGTAACGTGCCTGTGTGTGAAGTTACCTATTATTGGGCTGATTTGAGTGTTTATTGGCTTGCAACGTGCCTTTCTGAGAAGTTGCCTGCTTTTGTTGGATTTTCGAGAAACCAAGGACTTGTAACGTGCCTGTGTGTGAAGTTACATGTCATTCGGTGATTTGCAACGTGCCTGTGTGAGAAGTTGCATATCACCGTTGTATTCATTTCAGCCTGGTGGTTGTAACGTGCCTGTGTGTGAAGTTACCTATTATTAGGCTGATTTGAGTGTTTATTGGCTTGCAACGTGGCTTGGTCAGGAGTTGCCTGCTTTTGTTGGATTTTCGAGAAGCGAAGGACTTGTAACGTGCCTGTTTGAGAAGTTACATATCTGTGAGCTGTATTGGAAATATAATAATTACTAACGTGCCTGTGTGAGAAGTTACGTGTTATTATATGTACAGTACTGAGATGAGGTACATTGACTTGCAACGTGCCTGTGTGAGAGGTTGCAAGTCAAAGTGTTGACTCATCAGTTCATTTTTATGAGTTTATTGAAAATGAGATTTGCTTGATTTGAAAAAAAGCTCTAGCATTGTTAAAGAGAATCCATTGTGTTTTGGCTCATGATATCAGCCTTTTTGAAGCATACCTAATAATTCTTTGGATTATTGATATTTGATAATTCCGCTGGAAGAAACCATTTCCTGATTTATGTATATGTGTGTAATTAAATTCGTAGCCACAATTGTTTCAATAAATGAATCCATTTTTCAGAACTAGGTGCATTATCAATATGGTTCCTAAACACCACAAAAAAAACCTAACACCTGTCATTTAAATAAATAAAAAAAGTTAAAATAGCGGTTTATTATTTATGTGCAATTTTCAAAAAATAATTAGCATTAGGTACAGTTGTGCACCAAAAACTTTAGTTGGTCGTAAAACAATTTAAATAAGACAAGATCGACAAGCCCTTGGTTTAATAATGTTCGTCAAATCGCTTTCTGTTATCATATTGGCTTTTAATCCATACTGCCATAAAAAATGTTAACTGCAGAGGAAAAAATTGTAATTGTATCAAAATTTGTTGGTACTTGTTAAAAGTTGTTGGCCCTTATTTTTTAGAGGAAATTTAAATTCTGAACTTCCTTAACGAATTAATTAATTTTTAGCGTTATTGTGTATTTGTTTAAAAAAACCGGTCGATTTCTATTCTCAATTTGACAATTTACATCATGAAAATGTTACCCCCTTCTTGAGAAGGGGGTCGTGTGGCACCTTGTTCTAAAGGGATTGTCATTCTCTGTTTAGCAATATTAAGTTTTTCAAATTTGGTGCAATCATAACTGGGAAAATTTATTTTTTCAGGTAGTATCTTTCAATTTATTTCACAGTTAAATTAAATGTTCCTACTGACCACCATTCACTTCTTGACAAGGTTATCTTGGAATTCTCGTAGAACATTTTTTGATCAACTCATCTAAAACTAAACAAAAAAAAATATCGCAAATATCTCAAATAGTTATTAACGTTACCAGGCCGATATGTAGCAAATAACGGATGAGGTTAAATATTGTAATCCGAGGCGCCGCCGAGGATTATAACAACCGAATCCGTTATTTGCGTATCGGCCGTGTGCCGTTCAAGACTTTTTGTAACCCCGCTGAAAAGTTACATTTTGATTCCGAGGAAAGAACAAACCACGTACCTCGTAATTCTACAGAAAAATCCCAACATCGTGTTGTCATGGAACAGCTTAACAATATCACAAAAATATTATAAACAACGTCAGTTTTTTGTGTTCTCGAGTTCGCTTTAACAACGACCATGGATGAAATAGAAGAAATTGGGGAACAAAATCAAATTTCTTCAACTTTTACTTTTCAATTGTCATCTGAATACCGTTAAATCAAAATAAGAGCGTTTTCACACACACACCGGCAAAACCGGTGCCGGTGACGGTGACGGTGCCGACACCGAATGCAATGTATTCAAATTATAATTTTCACACATGTCATAGCCCGGTCCGACCTATTTGCCGGTACGGCCGCCGATTCCGATTTATGCAGCCGGCGGGGATCTCGACAATCGGAATACGGACCGGTCTCCGATTTGTCGGTTTCAGTGATTTCTTATGTACAATTGTCCACACACACAGGTTCTGACGTGTCGTGACGGAGAGTATTTTGATACATAGCGATCATAGTATTTTGTATTTGATTGTACATTTTTAAATCCGTAACAGCACACATCGTTCTTCCTGCACTGTTCAATATACAGTGAGCACGTAAAGGTTGGAACAAATTCGTTAAAAGCTTGGTATGGCCATTGGGAAAAAAAGCTTAGATACTTCGATTTTATTTTTCAGTTGCGCATTTTTTTATCTACTTGGCGTCATCATGATTTTTTTCAAATGAAAATACTCTATTTGATAATAACTTCAAAAATAACGCATTTTTCTGTATATGGCCGTCATATTTTTTCTAATGTTACATAACCGTATGTTCGAGAAATAAAAGATTTTTCGTTCATAATAATGTAACATTAGGTCTGTTAACGAAAGCTTTCGACTCGAGGAATCCCCACAAAATAAATCTAGTGGGATTAGATCAGGAGATTTAGCTGGCCACTCTGAAATCCTCGTCCGCTATCGAAATCAACTTCATTAGGTTCATGAATTACTTTCACTTTATATTGGTGCCACTCACTCTTTTTAAGTCATTTAAAAAAGATATTTGACACATTGATTGCTCCAATAGACGCGTTCGGTTTTTACATATCTCTTTACTCGTTTTCCTCTGACAGCTCTGTTGAATCTGCTCCGCGTTCACCGAGGGCGAGCAGAGGGTGATCTGTTTGCTCTCAGCAAGGCGAGCGAATTTGATCCTTGTCACTTTATGGTTCTGTGATTGTTTATAGTTTTTATTGTAATGTTCCTAATGTACAAACCTCTGAAGTTGTAATTAATATGCTGCATATTTTTATGTTACTGCATTCCAGAAAAATGAAGAAAGTTGCCGCAAAAAACAAAATTGGATGTGACAGGTGACAGATCTCAAATTGGCTCGATTACCTCTGTGATCACGTGGTTAACATCGAGATCTGCTCGCTCGGCTAGGAATTTCATTGACCGAACTCAGCTACTGCAACTTGACCCTGACTGTTAATATGTTTGTCAAATTCGACCAAACAATCATGCTTACCTATCAAATAATTGTGGTATAGATAAGTTATCGACATCATGGACCGAAAAGCAACGCATAGAGATTTTATTGATGTTATGTTATGGAAATTAGACGGTGAGCAAAGTCGAAGCAAAATTTTGACAATGTCGCTGATCGTCCAGGCGTTACGGAAGATCAACAATTGGACGTATTATGTATTATTATGTGGTGGCCGGTAGCTCAGCGGTTCAATGCATTGGACGAATATTCGATGTGTTGGCCGTTGAATCTTCAGCTTGCACCCGATTCGAATCCGTAGTATGAGGGAATTTTTCTCCAATACATACAGTTTTCTACCCGCACAGGATATGCCTTTGCGTACACTCTTCGAGTGTTCATGAGGGAGTATTATTAATATTATCATTGCAAGAAAATTCTCATAAACTTGCTCTTCAAGTTGCATTGGAGCAATCAATGTATCGAACGTCTGTTTTGAAATGACTGTAAAAAGAATAAGTGGCACCCATATAAAGTGAAAGTAATTCATGAACTTAGTGAAGATGATTTCGACTGAAAACGAGAATTTTCAGAGTGGCCAGCTAGATCTCCTGATCTGACCACACTAGATTTTTTTGTGGGGATACCTCAAGTCAAAAGTTTACGTTACCAGACCCTATAATACATTATTATAAACGAATTATCTTTTATGTCTCGATGATACGGTTATCCAACAGAAGAAAAAATATGACACCTATACACAGAAAAATGCGTACTTTATGAAGGTATTATCAAAATAGGGTAATGCCATTCAAAAGATATTTTAATGACTTCATAACTCGAACAGTGATGACGTCATCGAAAATATGAGTAGACCAAAAAATGCGCGACTGAAAAAAAACGTGTCTGAGCATATTTTCCCTAATGGTCATATCAAACGTTTAACAGATAACGGCACCGATAAGCCGGGCTGTGTGAAATACTCTGTTGTCCGGTACCGGAACCGGCACCAGCACCGGCACCGGCACCGGTTTTGCCGGTGTGTGTGAAAACGCTCTAACAGTATGGGATTATGAAAAATAAATATCAGTCATTTATAATTTGCTTCCCTTAATATCACGAATGGGCGTATTTGAATTCTGATCATTTTGCGAAAGAGAACGAAAATGGGTGACAACGTAATAATTAATAGGTATTTCAAAATAATATCTCACGATGAAAACTGAAAAATATATTTCAAAATAACGTTGACTTTATTACTGCCTGACGTTATTGACAACTGCAATATCTTCTATTAGTTCACTTTTAGATTTCAATGATGAAACAGAAAGATTGAAGGATTTTCCACATGGAAATTAATTCAATGATATTTTTGTAAGCAAATTTGAAATAACGCCAATATCAACGATAACAACTGAGTACTGAACAATAAATACATTGTTTCAGTTTTCATCGTAAGATAATATTTATGAAACTAAGAATCGTCAAATGTAAATTTAAACTTTTCAATTCACGAAAGACGGTGCAATCTTTCCAAGACGTGTTCTAGTTTAATCAAGAGTCCAAGACTATCCTGGATTGTCTGGAATTTTTTGCTTCCACGCACACTGTCCCGCGCAATTCCAAACAGTTTTGGACAAACAAAAACAAACTCATTGTGGTCACTAAGATGCCTAAAAACCCTGGTGTGTCGAGTGATTCGATTTTGTTTAGATTTTTCAGAATACAAATAAACAAATGAAATAGTGGTTCTTCTTAGTCTTAGTCGGTTCCAGAGATGGCGCCCTTATATAGAATTTTAGTCTTGTCAATATTCCAGGGATATGGTGATTGATGGTGATTGATGACATGAAATTTCAACAAACTTTAAATACAATTCAGAAGTGAATAGTTGTGACGGAATCTAAATTTCATAGTGCAATTTCCTTGTATTGATGACTACGAGGGGGTAGCAACTAGGTAGAATTTTATACACCATAATTAAATATCATGTACTGATAAAGTACTGAAAGACTGAATGAGGTACTGAAGAGTACTGAGAGAAATATTTTCGTGAGTCTGAGGTACTGAATCAAGTACTGAAGAGATACTTCTGTTGATACTGAAATACTGAAAATTCTGAGATGTACAGGGTGTCCCAAATTCGAGCCTCATCATTGGGATCTCAGAAACCAGAAAAGATACGAGGTAGGTTAAATGGAGGCAAAGTTGCGCAATTTGGTGCTCATTGAAACGCCGCTTTCATATTTGAAAAATTCCGAATACTTCCGAAGATTTTTGGAAAAAACCGATTATTCGCGATTTCATTTTTATTTTTTTCTGACTCTATTAGAATAGATATAACAAAACCAATTTCACATTCTCATTGCTACTTTTTCTGTTCAACAAGATGGTGTTATCAGATTTTCAAACAGATGTTTCGTATTTGAGCTGCCATCATCAACTTTGTTTTTTTAAATACGGCCCTGGATTTTTTATTATAGATTTTAAAAGTGATGTATCGCACTTATTCTAAAAGTTTATATTAATAGCATTTTCCATAAGAACTCATGAGTTAGAGAGAGGCAAAAATTAGATTTTTAATAGAGTTAAAACAAACTTTTTTTGCCATAACGCACTACATAAAACTCAAAAACTAACATAAAAGTGGGTGGTTAATAAATAATTTAATTGAAGTGTCATCCCTCAAACTCTAGGCACTAGGCTATATTTACAAAAATAATTGCATTTTATCAAAGTGGCCGTGCATCGTGCATTCTGGCTATCTTAGTTCATTTGTTAATGTTTAAATTATCCAATATTTTGACAGTTCACTGTTCGTTCACTAATCGTTAACGCATATTAAACGAAAATGATTTTTTCTAACGAAGAAAAACGAGACATGATAAGGATTTATTATATTTCGAATCGAAATTCAAAAACGGCTTGTGAGCGCTATTTGTTGGAATATCCAGAAAGACGGCAACCGCATTATAGTCATTTTGCTAATATTGATAATAATTTAGCTCAGTACGGAAGTTTTGTTGAGCCAAGGGTTGAATATGGAACACGAATCGATCCAGAAGAGGAACAAATTATCTTGAACACTGTAAGTTTGAAAACTGTTACAAAGTAGAAAGTAAAATGAATAATTTTAAATTATTTTTTAAGGCCAATAATAATCCTCGAGCTTCAGTTAGAGTTTTTTCAGAAGAGGTAGGATTACCGCGAATGAGAGTTTGGAGAACTTTAAATAAGCGTGGATATAAACCTTACAAAATCCATATTAGTCAAACACTAAGACCTGGCGATGCTGAGAGACGATTAGAATTTTGTAACTGGTTGCAAAATAAAATTAATGAAAATGGTGACTTCCTAAATAAAACTATATGGACAGATGAATGCAGTTTTTCAACAGATGGACTATTTAACAGACATAACGAACACTATTGGTCAATAGAAAACCCAATGCAGAATCAAGAAGTAAGACCTCAGGGACGACAATCATTTAACGTATGGGTCGGTATGTGGCACAATAAAATTATCGGCCCGTTTTTTATTCAAGGAAAATTAAATTCCGATAGATATGCAGAATTAATAAGGACCAATATATTGGATTCCTTAATGGAAGAACCTTTGGGCGTATTACGTCAACTATGGTGCACCACCTCATAATGGGAGATGTGTTAAAAATTTATTAAATGAATTATTCCCTAATAAATGGATTGGAAACCAGGGTCCCGTACGTTGGCCAGCTAGAAGCCCCGACCTAAACCCTCTAGACTACTTTCTTTGGGGATTTTTCAAAAACCGTCTTTATCGAAACACGCCACAAAATCTTGAAGTATTACGACAAGACCTAATAAGGGAGATCAGGGCTATCCCTGCAAGGACCATTCAGCGTGCCATCCATAAACTTCACAGACTGACACGAAAATGCATTCAAGCAGGTGGATTACAAATCGAATATTTGCTTTAACTTTCATTGGGCATTCAATTTTATAGTTTTTGTTTGACTTTTTTTGGAATAATTAAAACACCATGCCTATTGTTGAACATCACACATTGTTTTATATCAATTTTTAGGAGCTTCTGAGGTCCTTAAAACAATGATGTATCGTTCTTTTTCGAAAAAATTATTTTAACGATGTCCTGCAAAGATCTTACCAAAAATCTATTCTCTGTCTCTCTTTATCTAACACATGAGTTCTTATGGAAAATGCTATTAATATAAACTTTTCGAATAAGTGCGATACGTCATTTGTTTTGGGACATTAGAAGATTTTAAAATCCATAATAAAAAATCCAGGGCCGTATTTAAAAAAAACAAAGTTGATGATGGCAGCTCAAATACGAAACGTCTGTTTGAAAATCTGATAACACCATCTTGTAGAACAGAAAAAGTAGCAATGAGAATATGAAATTTGTTTTGTTATATCTATTCAAATAGAGTCATAAAAAAATAAAAATAAAATCGCGAATAATCGGTTTTTTCCAAAAATCTTCGGAAGTATTCGGAATTTTTCAAATATGAAAGCGGCGCGGCGTTTCAATGAGCACCAAATTGCGCAACTTTGCCTCCATTTAACCGACCTCGTATCTCTTCTGGTTTCCGAGATCCCAAAGATGAGGCTCGAATTTGGGACTCGGCCATCGCTTGATGGAGATCCATAGGGATTGTATAAAATACACAGAAAATATTTCAATGAAAATAATGGCACTAATATATCTCACAGAATCCCGCCATTCCTGATTATATACACGTATTCCTGGGGCTCGACAGATTTATTTTTATTTTTGGATATATCATTCTAGAGGTCAAAAGAAACAACTTTCTTCATTAGACTTTTTTTCTGGCCCTACAGGGTGAGCCAAAAAATTGCGTTGAATGTCTAATGTAAATTGTGGAAAATATTGTCTGTAAGTTGGTTTTTACTTAATTTTTGGGTATAATATGATGTGAAAAATATCAATTGACTTTTAATGGTGTGCATATTTACAGGATGAGGCAAAATAGGCGATTTTTCTAAAAACTGTTTATTACCTTCTCGTCTCAATGTAGACTTTTCATTGAATTTCTCGAAGCCAAAAATTGTCCCGAAGTTGCTCGTGTTAGCATGTTTGTTTTTATCTTGTTTACACCCATATACAGTGTATTTCACTTCTCATGGAGACACCCTCGTACCTTCCGTAATTTTTGACGTAGAACCATGAAATTTTCAGAATCGATAGATGCACTAGGAATGAACTCACTGCACAAAAAGGGTAATAAAATGATATACACTGCACGCCAGCAGCGATGGAAAAATGGGTAGTTCCATCGCTGCTGGCGTGCAGTGTACAACACGTAGGATGTCCGCTTTTGTGAAGTGAGTTAATTTATAGTGTATCTATCGATCCCGGTAATTTCATAGTTCCACTTCGAAAATTACGGAAGATAGGGGGCGGCGTTTCCATGAGAAGTGAAACAAATTAGAATATTTGAAGATTGAAATTTTTTCAGGAGATAGGTGTAATAGTAGTGATTTGGGGATCCTGAACACGAATCCAAAGGTATTTTGGCTCAATTTTGTCCCCTAATATAACTTTCCGGTAAAATAGGTGGTTCCATCGCTGCTGGCGTGCAGTATACAGGGTGTTTCTTAAGTACGTGTAGAAACTTCAAGAGCATGTTGCTGACGTCGAAATAGGAAAAAAAGTTCCCATAAACACATGTCCGCAAGTCATTCGTTTCTAAGATACAGAGTGTCAAAGTTTAATTGATGTGTGTATGTGAACCTTTATATCTATGTAGTAAATGTGAGTTAGCTCCACGTAAATCGAATCAAATCTAAGGTAATTACTGTATTTTTTTATGAATATTTCACCTACCGAATACATAAGAAATCCACTGTGTCTCCCAATAAGTGAATTACAAGAACAATCAACAATAAGAAAGGTTAAATCGTACATTAACATTCTTGAGAAAGAATCATAGCAAACTTTTCGCCTTTTTTGCCGTGGACACACACTATCAGCGAACAGTATCTGTAAAGGAAACCATACACTTTTAATAAATAACATCATACTTGTTCCTGTCGCTGATAATGTCAATAACAAATGAAAATATATTGGAAGAGATAAGAAGAAATAGGCAGGAAATTAAATCGTTAATTGAAGCAGTAGAAGTGAAAATAAGTTTGAAATTGGAGGACTTAAACCGACGCATCAGCGCTTTAGAACGAGACAACGATAAAACCACGAACAACATTGAAAGATTGGAAAGGAAATCTAAAGAAAACAATATTATTATTTTTGGTTTGAAAACAAATCCGGAAGATATATCAATTGACCTCATCAAAAAGGAATTGAAAAATCTAGTCGGTGTAAATATTGTCGACAGTGATCTCAATAATTTTTACCCACTTGGCAAAACAAGCAACGTCCCAATAAAAATTGAATTCACATCGTTCCTCAAAAAGGCAGCCATTCTAAAAAACGCTAAAAATTTGAAAGGTACCAATATTTCAATTGCTAACGACTTGACAGTCAAACAGCGAAAACAAAATCAGCTATTAAGAAAACATCTCAACTTAGCAAAAGGGAACAACGAAGAAAATTGCTTCATCAAAGGACATAAACTGTATGTGAACGGGAAAATCTACAGTCCGGAAGATCTAGAAATCTTGGAAGAAACTGAAGAAGCTGTTTTCGAGAAACCACAGAGTGCCCCAAGTACACCAACCATAGCAACAACAAAAGAAATTACAAAACTTAGTGTGAAACCTCTGGAAGTGACCAAAAAAAACCTGCAACAAAAAAGCACCCCACCACTACTTTCAACTGTGAAATCTACGAAGGAAGCAGGTGAAAAACCAAGAATGTCAACACGAACAAACAGCGGAAGATAATTTTCTTTTTTTTATAAATTCAAAATGGATAACTATCTAAGAGACTTTGATATCGAACAAATAGAAACAAATGTTATCAGCGGTACCCTAGACTATAACACGTTTTTTCAGGAACAGGTGAATAAACTTGAACTGTCCCTTTTTCATATGAACATAAGAAGTGCAAACAGAAACATAGATGAGTTGAAAGTTCTGCTTTCGGATGTGAGAAATAGTTTTGATTTCATTGTAATCACAGAAACTTGGCAAATACCAGATATATCTCTGATTAATCTCGATGGGTATCAACTATTCTATAATGAAAGTTCCTTCAACCAAAATGATGGGACAATTATCTTTGCGAAAGAGAATCTCTGCTGTATATGCACAGTGATTAAACTTGGTGAAATAAATATGTTGGAGTTGATCACTACTTTGAACAATACCAAAATATTACTCAACGGGATTTATAGGCCATGTCCAACATCTGAAAAAAACTTTATAAGTAACCTGTCAGACTATCTCAAATCTTGTCAAATCTCAGATCTTCACATAATTACGGGTGACATTAATATTAATATTTTGAATAAAAATGATAATCATGTACATGAATACCTGAATGTTATAGGTGAGGAAGGCTTCAATTGCTTGATTAATAAGTGCACTAGAAATGTAGGAGATGAGAAATCTTGTTTGGATCATATATTCATAAAAACAAAAAAGTCCTTTTATAAAAATATTCCTGTAGTCCTCGAATCTAATATAACAGACCAATATTGCATCATAAACCACTTCACTACACCTGAAATAATACGAACTGATAAACCACAAAGATTCAGAAATCTATTTAATAAACATAAATTTAAAGAAAAAATCAAACAGGAAAATTGGCTGGATTTGTATACTGAAAATAACGTTGACGTGTGTACCGAAAATTTTATAAATAAAATAAAAAACCATTTGGATAACTCAACAACAAAAATAAAAATTAGGAGAAACGAAATAAGAAGAAAATGTTGGATAACTGCGGGAATAGTAAAATCTATACATGAAAAAAACAGACTATACAAAATAATGAAAAATCGACCAACAGAACATAACAAAGAACAATTTAAAAACTACAGCAATAGGTTAAATTTTTTAATAAAAAAGGCGAAAAGTGACTACTATAATAACAAAATAGAGGCTAATAAGAACACGAGCAAAAGCCTATGGGAATGTATCAATGAAATTTCAAAAAATCATAAACAAAAAACAGAAATTAAAGAAATAAAAAATTCCACTGGAAAAAAAACAAATGATTCTAAAGAAATATCTTATGAGTTTTGTAAACATTTTACTGATATTGGTGAAAAAATGGCAAAAAATTTAAGTAACAAAATGGAAACAAAACTTGTTAGACATAAAAATAATCCAAATTCAATTTTTTTAACTGAGACGAACGAAGCAGAAGTGATAGAGATTATACTGAATCTGAAAAATAACAAATCACCGGGTATTGACAACATAAAATCTGAAATTCTGAAAGATATCAAGGAAGAAATTGCACCTCCGTTAGTTTATTTAATAAATAAGTCCATGAATGATGGAAAATTTCCAGACATCTTGAAAATTGCTGAAATAAAACCTCTCTTCAAAAATGGTGATAAACTCGATGTTACGAACTATCGGCCTATTTCATTGATATCGAGCATGGGAAAAGTTTTCGAAAAAACCTTACAGAAGAGGTTGGTTTCATTTCTCGAAAGTTATAATATTTTATCGAGTAGACAATATGGTTTTCGTAAGAATAATTCAACGTCTGATGCAATTGCCAGATTGACAGGGTTGATAAATAATGCAATTGACAAAAAAAATCCTTCTATTTGTGTTTTCATAGATCTGGCAAAAGCATTCGATACCGTTGACCATTCAAAACTACTGTCAGTGCTCTCAAATATTGGCATTCGAGGAGTTGCTCATAAATTACTTGAGAGTTACTTATGTAACAGGAAACAATGCGTCAATATCAATGGAACTATGAGCAGTTATCGAATGATAAAATATGGAGTGCCTCAAGGTACTGTTTTGGGGCCAA
The DNA here is from genome assembly GCA_944452925.2 of Chrysolina oricalcia. Lineage (NCBI taxonomy): Eukaryota > Metazoa > Arthropoda > Insecta > Coleoptera > Chrysomelidae > Chrysolina > Chrysolina oricalcia. Next base: position 41,080,619 of record OX101828.2, on the reverse strand, counting down.
TTCTTTTCAATTTGTATATCAATGATCTTTTCGAACAAGATACGTGTGGGGAAGTTGTGAGTTTCGCGGACGACACTGCCGTTTTTTACGAAGGAACTGACTGGACCACTCTCAAAAATAACATTGAAGTTGATTTTCAAAATATAATCAATTTTTTCAACGATAGACTACTTACAATCAATTATAAAAAAACTCATTTTTTGCCGTTTACATCCTAGGGTGAATGCACCAGTGAATGACTGATTAAGGAATTCTTGAAGTTAGATTCCAAGTTGTAATTATTGAAATGGGGTTTGATACTGGTTTAACGTTTTATTAAATGAAACATTCATTAAAATTTCAATAAAATATTTTCAGATTTCACTTAATATAACCGTTTTTATTCAGTCTCTTTCTAAATCGATTCAAACCCTTTTCCCTAATGAATGACCGCTGACTTCCAGTTATTGACTACACCAGACCCAGTAAATGACCAATTCAAGAAGAGATCAAAAAACACTTTATTGATATTTTTCAATTTCACGTACTACATAATTATTGCTGCTTTCTTTCGATACCAAGATAGGAGCTTCGATTTTCTCAACAATATTTTCGTTGTTGTACCAAATCTGGTCCACTTTTTTGGGCCATTTCCATTTATCACCGTCAGTTTTCATCATCACTCTTACTTCAGCCTCATTCAAACAAGTTTTGACTACAATTCCTGGATAATACTGTTGGTCATATTGTACTATAACAAAATCGGCAACAGATATTCCTTGGCTATTTTTTTCTAAAACTGAAATTTCTGTTTCACCTTCTTCCAACTCATTACTCGACCTTTCGGAGGAATCTGATGAACTCAAATCATAACTGAGTTTTCTCAGTTCTTGCAACTTCTGCATCCTATCTCTAATTTCGCTCAATTTGTAATCATCTGAACTTTCATCAGAAGATGCACTTTCATTTTTCTGTACTTGCACCTTTTTTTTCTGGTCTGTGTTGTTATTTTTATTCTTTATTGTCTCGTTTTTGTTGCTATTTGTCTTTACATATCGCCTCTTAATTTTATCATTATTTTCTTTTGCTGATTGTGCTTTCTTTAAATCTCTTTCAGCTTTCTTTTTTTGCTTGGTTAGTTCTTTAACCTCCTTTTCTTTGTTCTTACATTCATAGTAATCTTTCCATTTTTTAGACACAATCGCAAGAGGCACTTTTTCTTTCTTTCTATTGTTCCCCTTTTCAATTTTTGGATAGTGGAGGTGTTTATCCCATAATTCAGTATAATTTAACGGTTTCATTACTTTCTCGCAATTGATCTCCTTCAGTACGTTGCTTGTATTATTTGTAAATGAAGTGGACTCAATGAACTGCGGCATCTCTGGCAATTTATTTAATTCAACATTTTCCTGATTTTGTGGAAATATATCGTCGCTATGTTTTACGTTTTCTTGCTTTTGATTCTCATCTGATTCCACGTTTACTTGGTTCTCCAGTAGATCTATGAAATTTCCGTTTTCAATTTCTTTTAGTCCTTCGGCAATCTCTTCCTGAGTAAGATCCCCAATAACTTCAATTTCCATCCTAGTATTCACAGAATCAATAGGAGCAATAATAACATTCTGTAAAACATTTATTTTATCTGTAGGTATCTTTTCTGATGAAGACTTGCATACAATTTGATGGTACTTATGCCAGATCTTGTACAGATCATCAGAATCTTCAATGTTATCAGTTCCTGTAGCCATGGAATCAGATTTATACTTTGACAGAGTTTCTGGATTCATGTCGTGCTCTAGAATTTTTAAAAAAATCTTAGCATTTTTGATAACCGTTGATTCATCATTATTGCCTTCGTCATCTTCTACTGTAGTTTCGGTTTTATGTCTATTGCTCATACACTTCTCATAGTCTATGCTGTCAGCATTAAATGGGAATAGACCACAAGCTTTGAAGGCATTTTTAATAGTTTCTTCTTTTGAAGTAGCATCAAAAGCTTCCTTAAATACAGGAGCGAATGTTCTTTTTGTCAAACTTTTACTTGTGCCTTGCTTAAAACGTTGGACTGATTTTCGCCAATTGACTTTTAGTGGTCGAAAAATACCAACATCACATGGTTGTAAAATGTGGGTTGCGTTGGGCAAGAGACAATAGATAAAAATCTTTTTCTTGGTGCATAGTTCGGCAAGTTCAAGGCTGATATGACTTTTGTGGCCATCTAAGAAAAACAGGACTGGAAATTTAATGTTGTTCTGTTCTAGCCAAGGACAGAAACAATCGGCAACATATTCAAAGAAAGTTGAACCAACCATCCACCCTGAGTCACTTCTTCCAACGAAGTAATCATCGGGTAACGAGTTTGATATATCTTGAGGGATCCTCTTATAAGGTAATACAATCATCGGGGGAACAGCTTTTCCGCTTGCTGAAAAATTCGCCAAAACTGTAATACATTCCTTTTCTTTTCCTGCAGCTACATCGTAAAAGTTTCTGTATTGTTTAGGTCCTAAAACCTTTCCCGTTTTGGGACATAATTGTACACCTGTCTCATCCGCATTAAAAATACGATCAGCATCCTGTAAAATATCCAAACAGTGCTCTTCTTCCAGAAATTGCCTGACTTCTTCAAACCATTGCCTTATTTGGTTTTCAGTGACACTTGCTCTTGCTTTAGAGATTACCTCAGCATTTCTTTTGCTTATTGCAGGTTTACGTTTTAGGAACAATTCTAGCCATTTCTTACCAGGGCGATTATCTGTGAATGGATTTGGTCTCTTTGTTTCCACAATAACTTTTTGTACGACATCTTTGATTTCGTTTTCATGCATAGGAAATCCAAAACGTGCTTTGTCTAGTATCCACTTCTCTAGTTTATTTTCTTCCTCTGCAGATAGTACTGGCATTGGTCCCATTTTTCTTTCATCAACAGAACCTCGTCCATGGAGTCGGTTGACTAATGTTCCTTTTGGAATATTAAATTCTTGACATGCTTTATTTATTGAAAGCTGCCGTGGCCCTTGAACAGCTTCTATTGCAAGTTTCAATGCGGTTAGGCTGTACTTAAAACGCTCATATTTCCGTTTTCTTGTCTGACTTAGGTCTGCCATCTGGAAAATAACTTTGTATAAGAACTTGATACCCAAATAATACAGTTAAAAATTGTAACAAACGGTATAAGATGTATCAAAAAATGTACGGTCATTTACTAGATTCACCAAATTATATTGCATCTAGTAAATGACCACTTTTTCCTAAATCGGTCATTAGTTGGTCTAGAGTTAGAGCACAGCCATATGATTGAATTATAGTATATATTATTATATTCAATAAATCTAATAAATAATATTTATAAAAAAGCGTCAATAACGTGAATCCAGTGAATGACCGGTAGGAGTCATTCACTAGAAAATTAATTAAATGGAGATCCAGTGTATGACCACTTTAATAATCTAACCTCACACTACTAAATTGCATGTTTTATTTGATAAATGTGCTCTTATGACAGTTTATCATGCATAAATATATAAATAAGAGTGAATCATCGATCCCACTTTGAAAAAAAATCACCCCAAATAAAAGTGTTACATCACTTACCTTACTATTTTCATGAAACTCTTACACGCTCACAGACTAAGCACAATTTGCAGCCATATTTGAAATAATTGTATAGGTTGTGGTGCCATCTAGCGACAAATTTCGGAACTATTAATTACAGATCTGCTAAAATTTAAATTGGTTGAATGAGGATTCCTTTACATTTACTTACTAAAAGGCAATATTGGAGTTATCGGTCATTCATTGGGGGCTGGTCACTCACTGGTGCATTCACCCTACTCTACAAATTTACCAGAATATAAAGAACTGGAAATACCATATGATGACGGAACACTTTTGAAAATAGAGTCTGTCGATAAGCTCAAATACTTGGGTATATATATAGATTCTCATTTGAAATGGGAAGATCAAGTTAATTATGTGATTAAAAAGTTGCGATTCATGGTCTACAAATTCAAAAACATATCTAACATCATTAATATAAAATATCTGAAAATATTGTACCATGCTTTGGTCGAAAGTCATCTTTCCTATGGAGTCATTGCATGGGGAGGAGCCTCAAAAACACTTATCAATAACCTCCAAAAAATTCAAAAGTGCATTCTTAAAATGATGTATAAAAAACCGCGAGAATATCCATCCTGTAGCCTATATCAAGAAACAATGATAATGAATGTAAGTCAGATATTTGTTTTTGCGATCCTCTTGAGGCAGTTTAGACATAAATCGTCGTTGGTACCTATTCAGCACCCTTACAACACAAGACATAAAAGTTACGCTGTGATACCAAGAACTGAAAAAACGATAGGACAAAAATGTTACACTTTCTTGGGACCAAAACTTTTCAATGAGCTACCGCCCGAACTCAAAACGATCAACTCATACGAAATGTTCAAGAAAAAGGTCAGAACTTGGCTATTCGGTATTCCGTTGGAAACACTAGAAAGCTTTATAGCTACAAGCAGAGTATGTTATAGACTTGCATAAGGTGTTGCTCATGCCTGTAGATGTTATTATTCCAATGCGACTTTATTGCCAAAATATTTCCTCAATCTGATATAAAATTTAATATTTTAGAATTGTGTTGTCTAAAGCTTTTATATAAAATTTTAACAATATACCAATAATTTCATTTTTAATTGTTCAATCCTTTAGTTTGAATTTTAAACTTTTAATCTTAATAATTTTTATATTTATTTAATTTTTTATTTTAACAAAATTAGAAAATATTTGTATTTCAAATGGTGTTTATATTCAATATTTTATTTTATTTTTAAGATTCATCTGTCTTGTTATTCAATTGTTCAGATATGTGTATGTGTATATATGTGTATATATATATATATATATATATATATATATATATATATATATATATATGTATATATATATATATATTTACATTTTAACAGAATTGGGAACATCTGTATTTAACTGTCGTTCACTTTTAATGTTTGAACAAAGATTTCATGCCACGCGCGGATTCATTTCCTTGTGGTTTTTCTGTGTTTATTCATTAACGTATTATTGTTCTTAAATGTTTATATTTTAACCCAGACTGTGATGATGATGTATGATGATGATGATGAATAAACATATATTATTATTATTATATTATTATTAATTATTATATTTGTTTTTTTGGTATCTGAGATGATTTTTCAATGAAAAAATCAAGTTTTGTGTTAATTGTGAAAAGACTAATTTCTAATTGAATTTATTTTGAATTAAAAAAACTTGTCATTCAAAATCACTTGCATCGATGATTTCAAATCTCAATAACTCGAAAACAGTGACCTCTACCAAGAAAATTTATTTTTAACACAAACTAAATAATAAATATTCCCAGCTACCAAACTTTACCAATATATCAAAATTATTTTGAAATTATTCACAAAAAATAAAATTAAGAATTGAACTTTGACACTCTGTATCTCAGAAACGAATGATTTGTGGACATATGTTTATAGGAACTTTTCTTCTTATTTTGATGTCAGGAATATGCTCCTAAATTTTCTACACGTACTTAAGAAACACCCCACCCCGTATATCACATAGAATGACCCCTTGTTTGCAGGGACCCTATGTTTGAGTTCACTCGATGCAATATCGCATGCGATTTTTTAACATTATCGAAGGATACCCCAAAAATGGTATGTTCGAATATCACCAGCGATAATTATCGACCATAAAACAACGAGCGGATATTTAGCATGCGATAAGAATTATCGATCGGAATAATTGACTTTTCCCGCTGCCGACACTGTAAATAGTCCATACATGCTTAGCAACAAAACAGGTAAATGGCCTATATCATTCGTTTACTAATTCATCTTGACGACGGAATGTAAATAGTGTCATTTACATGCCTAGGGTAATCATGACTTTGACTTTGACAAGTAATACCTTCAGCTTCATTCATATAAATTTTTAGGTTATGAGACCTTTTGAATATTATTGTTGTCCATGATACTATAAAATATAGAGATAGGCAAGATGCATATAACTCCTGGTGCGTTTACTGATTCGCTTTTGTTTCAACTAAAGTTCTTGATCCTGTAATTGCGTCAATAGAGTTTGTTCCATTCGTCAATGGATGACGCTCAAGTCGAATATAGTGGAGTTTCCAACAATCCAAAGTGCCTACTAGATAAATTTTTTGAGTTTTTGAACGTTAACATTATTTTGAGGTTATATGTCAATTACATTGCATATTAGGCTATCCAAGATGCTGTCAAACTAAAATCAAGATGGCCGCCTGAAGGCACACATTGTATTTGTTATTGTTTGAACGAGACTATTGTTAATTTTCATCTATTGGAGTGAAATTTTTGTATGAAACTTTGCCGAATAAAAAACATGCCTACAAAGTGTTATGTAAATAAATAAACAATATAATATAAAAACAATAAAAATGCAAATGAAACATTAAATAAAACTAAGTATGATATGATAGCAGCGATTTAGTGCTTTCCTGCTCATAGAAGAGAACATAGGCATCTCCGCTCACCAAGGATCTAGATGAAACTGGGGTCACATGTGAATCATTGTATTCATGCCACGTGCTCGCATACGGATGTCTACAGTAGGCTGTGTAGTGTCCGCTATGGGTAGTCCCACTATGGTTAGTTAATGCATATATCTAATCCCTCTAACGGAAAATCTATGGTAACATTCAATTTTCCTCTTTCTGTTGAAGGAAACCTTTTCAAATGAATAACTAGAATTTTCGGGAATCTATGAATCGATAGGGATTTCGTGCACTTCCTTCTCTCTTTGCACTTCGCACATGTCGGCTTCTCGTCACCATCCAAAGTTTCTTCCCTTCTGAATGAATCCAAACATTGTGATAGTGTTAGCTGGCCTGCTCTTCGTGTTATGTTGTAAATTATGGAAGCCGTGGAGATCGCGACTTAGTGAAGTTTTTAAAAATTCCTAGCTAGCTACATTTTGATAATGTGGTATATTAAATCAAAGACTAGATAGATAGATGTTTATTAAGTAGGATACCCTAATATACATAGTTCCATGTTACAAAATAACAAATTAGTAGGTAAAAATATGTAACAAGTAAAAATAAATTACTTTGCGATATCTGACACTCGGTGTGTAAAAAAACGACCAATCCAATGAAGATTTGAAAATAAAAATAGATAAATGTGTAGGCAATCATATATTACAAATAATAGTGTTGAGGAAACAGTCATAACTTCATGCACATCGGACAGTCCTATAGGGTCCAATAGAATTTCACAGATAACATTTTCACACTGCAGCACAACTCGGCCATCCTCACCTTTTCACAAAGACACCATCTTTACTCTAAAAAATGTCTTCCTTTTATGAAACTTAGGTAGCACAACTACTTTAAGAAAATTGTACGCTTTTGGGAAATCAACTATCCAGAATTATTCATCTGGGAAAATTTACTCATGAACATATATCCTTTGGGTGACCAAATCACAAAATCGCAGTATTTTCATTCAGTTAGTTTCATTTGTAAATGAGTTTGGTAATAATAAGCATGGTCACGTTTTAGGGTAATTGCAATTCCACCGCTTATTATAGTTGAGGTTTTTAAATTTGAATACTGCCCCATATCAATATTCCTTAATGAATATGGACACTTCACTTCCATAGCAGCCACAAGACATCGTCGCATCAGGAGAACCATCAATTTATTAAATAATCTATACTTTCAACAAAGGAATATCCATTCGCTGTGAATGCCTCATCTGAAAATTAATTGGAAACATTAATAAACAGTTCATAAATTACGAAAAATCAGTACCTACCTTGGCAACAACAACAGTATGTTCATCCATTTTTCTTGCTTCACAATCATGGGCAAATCCAACTTCAAGATATTTATAGCCTGTTAAACTTTTGTAGGCCTTCATTGGCTTTCTTGTTTATGAGTCAACAGCAGATATGTAATAATGTCGAATGCCGTTACTGTTGTGAAAAAATCTAGAGATATGTCCATTTCACAAGGAGTGAAAGTAAAAGGATCCATGCACTTTATCATTCTCCTTTTGTCTCTATAGATCGATGCAGTGTCTTTGTTTACTCGTTCTAATGATAGTAAATAAATCACTTTTAGTTAAAACAGCCGTAATAACATTTCAAATCACAACTAAACAAAACTATTAGCAGTAGAAGCTAGTGCCAAACACAAACACCATTCATGTGTGCCTACAGCAGGCCATTTTTAAAGAGCCGTGGTCACGTGTTCTGGATAGCCTAATTGGTATTTATCGTGTGATTTTTCTGTTCTTTTAGTTTTAGTTTTTAGTTGTTGGGTTATTGTTATTTATTTGTTCTTGTGTTTTTCTGTCATTCGTAAAAGTAGGGTAGTGTATAGCATTTTTTGTGAGTCTCGACTTCGACATGACAATCATGATATGGTTCAATTTGAGGTTATGTCGATGACGTAGCATGCGTTTCTCAAAACGACATGTCAAGTCATCATGATCGGTAATGATTTGCCTGCCATCTATGTTAAAATTGAGTAAACTCTCTTGACGCAATAAAAATGTCATGAATCAAGCAGGCCGTACATCAACAGTTTTGGATGACAATTTCACAGCTATAAGTAATTCCACCAGGAGTTATATGCATCTTGGAGATATGGTCACTAGAAGAACGCAATTGAGACACGGTCGCGCATGACGTCACTAAGTGACAAATATGCGAATTTGGTCCTTATTGCACCGTCTGATTACATTAGCTTTTTTTAGTTTTGTGCAAGTAAATCCGTTTTCTCATTTACTGAGTACTATGAATAGACAAAATGTACCATTTATGTGTACAATATATATATACCTGCCCCCTTTACAGCTGGTATTTAGACTTTGAAAGGAGTAATTGAAGTTTGGTTGAGTGATATTCAAAATTTGTTGTGGGTAAAGCAAACACTGAATATTGATTTGTTGGATCAGATGCTCTGTATAATTCATCTGAGACTGATAATGGTAATTAGTAAAAGCCGCCGTCGGAGACAATGACCCAACGGATAATTTTGGTGTTGAAAGGAAAGTATGGATTTATCTGCACAGCATTTATTAGAGATGTATCCATGTCACAGAAGATGAAATCTCCAAGTATAGATGCATAGAAACCCTCCAACTATATTAAATATGAAGATGTGTTCAACAATGCAGACTTTGTGATAAAAGAACTTCCCACAGGAATCTCAAAGTAAATGTTCATTACGAATGTGAATTCTGCTGACAAGTTAAGAGAAAGCTAGGAAAACTTGTTGGGTACGCAGCATGCAGGAAGCATACTGCTCTTATAACACTTGTTCCAATATTTCGACAAAGTTTATCGTCATCATCTGGGAAAGAGTGTCCCTGAGGTTGTAGTTTAAGCTTTAAATACAGCTAGCTATGTTGTACGTTTTTTGAATTTTATTGTTGTTGTTTCCGACTATAAAAGTTTAATTAATGGTGATGGCAACCTTTAAAGACTCTTACTAATTGTTATAATATGTACATTGCAATTGTTAACTTATATTTTATAATATCTATGCACACAACCGCACGGACACTCATTCCCTGATGATGACAATAAACTTTGTCGAAATATTAGAACAAGTGTTATAAGATTATACTTGCTGCATACCCAACAAGTTTTTAATTTAGGTCGCCTTGCAGAAAAATCCATCAGCCTATGTTTCAAACTATAGTCCTCTTTTAGAAAATGCTCCGAGCAAATTCTGGCATTGGTGACATTGAATTTAAATCGCTGACCACACCTTTGCACCCATATTCCGCATAAAGTCGTATTTTTAGGAAACGAAAAATAGCTGCACTTGGTTTTGACCTTTAAATTGTTATTATTATTTCAATTTACAACGGCGCACATAACCATTTTCGTTCAAAATGAGGCAAAAACACTTTGAAAACACCCGTTACCCATAAGACAACATACAGCTGATCACTACTTTTGTCACTTACTGACGTCATCGATAGGAGGGGCGTCGAGGGAAGATGCGCGTGAGCATATCTAATTCGTTTGTAGTATCATGATTGTTGTCTGCTTATTCGGTAACTTAGTTACACGCACAAGCAACTTAGAATGAAATAGCGAACGAATAATCATGAAGGAATGGTAAGAAAACAAACTTCAATTCAGGCAAATTTTGAGAAATGTCAACAAGCAGCGGGAAAAACGTAATAAGTAACACGGAATGTATCGACTGTTATCATCCTCGGCAAGCGACAAGCCTCGGCTTTGCCTCGGCTCGTACTCGCTCACCTCGAATGTTAACACGTCTTTACATTCCTTGTTACTTAAATAACTATAAATCCTAACCTCGATAATAATCCATTGTTTACATTTTACTCTTGATATTATGAAATGGCAAATTGTGATGAAATTGCAATGATCGCTATTGCAGAGGTAGTAGACGATGCTGCGGGAGCAGCAGAACAGCGAAGGTCCTTCTACCCTCGTATAAATGCTTTGAAACTTTGAGATAGACAATTTGTTAGACTGCTTCGTTTATCAAAAGAATTAATTCGTGAGATTGATTCAACTAGTGTCTCCCTATATAAAGGAGGGAAGTACAGAGTCAGCTATAAATATTGAGACAAAAGTAGGTTACCTTCAGTCTGAATAGTCAGGTATATGAATGTGATTTATAATAAAACATGCTTATATGAATGTTTTAATAAGTCTTGGATTCCTCGCAAGTAGCAGCTAAACCAGCTAGACTCAGCTTCCAATATACACGTAGCATTCAGTAAATCATGTTTCAATGTGCCTTGATAAAGTAAATAATGCTTTAAATCAACCAGATATTTTTAATCGATTGGTTAGTAAAACAACACAAGAAATACAAGCAGAACAGTTGTCAACGTGACGCGCCACGTCATGTGATTGAAATACCTTTAAGCTATTGGTTGAATTCGTGACCCAAGCTAAGACTTCCCTCACACCCTCCGAAACCGACCAACTCTTTATCGCATTTAGTTCGGGAATAGCGTATCGAACGAGAAGAGTATCACATGCGAATTTTTGGCGATGTAAATATCACGTTCGAAATTCATCGCGCGAACTCAAACATAGGGTCCCTGTGAGTTCATTTTTAGTGTATCTACCGATTCTGAATTTCATGGTTCTACGTCAAAAATTACGGAAGATACGAGGATGTTTCCTTAAGAAGTGAAACACACTGTATAAGGGTAGGTACAAACATGTGGTAAACAAAAATGCTCACACGAGCAACCTCAGGAGAACTTTTGGTGTAGAGAAATTTAATAAAAAGTCCACTCTTGGGCGAGAAGTTAATAAACAGGTTTTGGAAAAATCGCGTATTCTGCCTCATCCTGTAAGTATAAACACCATTCAAAGTCAATGAATATTTTTCACAGCATATTTTACCCAAAAATCAAGAACAATCAACTTACAGACAGTAATTTCCACAATTGACATTAGACATTCAACCCAATTTTTTAGCTCACCCTGTAGGGCCAGAAAAAAAGTCTAATGAAGAAAGTTGCTTTTTTTGACCTCTAGAATGATATATCAAAAAATTAAACAAATCTGTCGAGCCCCAGGAATACATGTATCCAGTGCCATGTCTTTTACCCTAACAGGAAAACCGACCGTGGCGGTACACGCAAATGCGGAATATTTGGGAAACAGGTCACGAATTCAGTTGTTTTCTCTTAATCAAGCTGGCGAATTGTCTCCCGTTTTATCCCACAGTTTTGCAGGAATGAGTCGACACACCAGGGTTTTTGACATCTTAGTGATCACGAATATCAATATTTGTTACAAAATCGTCAGTGCCCGTAGCATCAGTGTCACCTTTGGATATTTGCCAACCGTTTTTCACGGAATCTCTTTTTCCGATTCAATAAACAAAGGAAGTGCACGATAAATCACAGACGGTATTTATCTCGGTATTTATGTAGTAGGTGTGATAATCATTTCATTTTTTGCTGCCACCCACATCCTATCCGTAGACGTTTTTATCAATAATTCAATTAGCGAGATGTAATCATTCGATTTTGACCGACCCACGTCCAAATAATAAACATCGTTGGAGTAGCTGTTTAATAATCTTATGTTTGAATATGCGTGTCATCAATAAATACAGAAAATGAAAGTGATAGTCCGGTTGTACAAGCACGAAAACATATGGGAAATTGACTGTCGGTCTCCCCGCAAAATCCTTATGGAATTTGGGTCCAGGTGGATTTTGTTGAATTTTTGATTTGATGTAGACCATGTAATGGACCTTTACATTTACGGAAAATAAATTACAAAACTCTTTTAAATCGATAGTTGTTAGTCTGAAAAGTCCATTTAACAAAAAGTTCCATTATTTTTCTTTCATTTTGAAAAAACATCACATTTGAAAGTGTGCTGCTGACGTCACGTTCATGGAAAATACGTCCCACCATAATCCACGTTCCGAAACAGGCAATACCGTTCTCCTTAAAAATATAACTTCTAGCATGATATAAGCCGTTGAGAAATAATCAATACATAGTCACTTGATCAACTCGTAGATAAAAATCCACATATTTGCTATTTTTTATTGTATTTGTAACTTTCAAATTTTCTGAACGGACCACCCATTTGATGAAGAACGAGCATTGACAACACAGCAAATCGTAATGACAGTTCTCAATTGTCAAAAGTTATATGGAGATGTGAGGTTAATGTTTATTTTATTTACATTCAACAATCAACATTCATTTTGATAGTTCAAGGTCTTTTTTGAAATGACTAATATTTTACATCTTTCCTTGAACTCTGCTTTGAATACAATAATAACATAACGTAAAGTACTCACTTGGAAATGTTCTTCACAAAAACATATATTTCCGCTTTTCACAAAAGGTTTATTCAGTGTTTCGAACCACATTTTCCGACGCGCTTCATCTTTAGGTGCATAAAAAAATTGTTTATTGGAATTTGCACTTGTGTTCTGACAACCGGGTACAAAGCACCTTTTCGACATGTTCAGTTATTGCAGGGATACAGGTACTGGAGATACAGGAATTAATAACAAATTTTAGAACACAAACAACAAAAGCTCTCAAAACTTAGAAAACCGCATTAACCTCAAAAAATAAATCAAGGTAGTGTTCGTTGAAGTTTAGATCTGATGGAACTGCTCCATTTATATAAAATGGGTAGGCAAATGAGTTAGACAGAGACAAACTATTCTTATTGATCGCACCGTGAAACAGACGAAAGAACCCATCTGGTATCAAATGACAACTGTCATACGACACATTATATTTGAATGAGAATTTGGTGCACAACTTTAACAACGTTGCCAAGTTTAGTTTTGATGAACGTGACGTCACGAAACCACTTTTCTTATGATAAACTAGCGGTCAGAAAAAATAAATAAAAAATCCCGAGTGATATTAGCGTATTTACTTTCTAATTTCAGTGTTACCTCATATCTCTTGGAAAGGTCCATTGTCAACCAATGTTACCATTGCGCCAACCCAAAAAAAGTAACAGTTTTGCTGCTATGGGGCGTTAAAATCATCCCTTGCGTAGGTTAGACTATTCATTTTTGAATCCATTATCAATTTATTAACTTGTTTCGTTGTTGCTAATGTTGCACAATATTGTGATGTTTTATAAAAAAATCTTACCTCCCCCTCTTCTTCCCCCCAACTCTTATTACAAAACGCAAAATAAAAATTCTCGAGTACTTTTAAATGTATCGGCCTGAATATGGGAAATAGCAGGTTTTTATGATTATCCCCCTCCCTCCGAAGGGCACAAAACGAAAAAATTTCGGTGGATTTTTATGAATTTTTACTATGATGCAGTTTATTTTGAATAGAAATTAATTGGGTGTCAAACCCAAAATATTAATAGTTTTGATGCTAGGGGGCGTTGAAATCATACCTCTCTCAGAATAGACTATTCATTATTATTATTATGCTAAACAATTGATAGTTATGCAACAAGTGCAAAAAGTAAGTGTTTATTGCACTACTGATTTGTCAAATCTTTTGTTCCTTGAGAGATACAAGTTCGTTCAGGATCTTTGTAATGTTTAGAGCCAGCCGTTGTTTAGTTTGAACATTTTTCACATTAACGTATTTCGGAACAGCTACCTACTTTCAGAGACTTGAAGGTGAATTTAATGAAATTCGAAACGTTGGCAAGAAAATACTAATTTTTCTTCAACAAAATCGATTCAAGTCCCAACAAACCTCCTAGACCAAGCTGTAGAGGTTTTTTCCCTCAAAATAAAAAACGCAAATGGCCTATACTAATTTTTGTAAAATAGTTCGTTAATGAAAACCTCAGTTTTCGCCCCAGCAACATCGCCTTGTGGAATTTTTTAACCCTTTGATGCCGAAATTAATTGATATGAACTTTTATTAACATAAACTTCTGTAGAAGAAATAAGGCTTAAATAAACAAAAAATAACAGAAAATATACAATTTGTCCTGCAGAGTTTGGTTACTACTGCGAACCACTAAGAACTAAATCGTGCAAGGGTTTAACCTAGGAGATGCAAATAAATTTAAACGAACCGTTTTTTTGAGAATCCAGGTGGTAATTAGACTCTGTGGCGTTATTTTCGACGTGACGCGATTCAACAACCACTTGTGAGCGCTTCGGGAAAATGCGTGGGGCCCGCCTTCCTTGACAGCAACGCCTGGTGAAATCCTTGGGTTTCTATTGATTGTGGGGCTCTCCGAACTAGAGCCACAAGAAAAATTATTTTCAACAGAAAATGTACCACTTATAGGAGCAGTTAGGATGGGCTGTAAGGCTGGATGTTTCTCAAACAGAGAACAATCAAGAGCTTGGTTGGATATAAAACTCGTGAAATTTTCAGCGGGGTGAACTTTTGTTTGTCTGCGAGTCCTCGGACGTAAATTGTAGGACATTAGGGGAATGTCAAAAGTGAAGTTACTTACTAAGACAAAAAAAATAATCGCGTACCGTGAATTATACTTAGTAAATTCCCCTAAGACAGAACTAAATAACGTGTACAATGCTAAACCCTATAATCAAATAATCTAAAAAAAAATAGTGGGTGAATATCACATGTGCGGAATTTGCACACAGGCACTTATGCAGGAACGCTATATAAAACAGTACCCTCAAATATTTGCTGAAAATATAGGTATAGTTATGTGATACGACCTGTACTCAGAAACACTATTGGCACAACCAGTAGCGCCATAAAAACTCTCAAGGAAATACGCAACACTGCACTGCAACAATCGCAAACCGCAATAATACTGCACAATAATTAAGCCGTGGCAAGAACTCTGTCTCGTTGACGGACAGTAATCACTCAAAAATAAACGACTCCCGTCTCGTTCGAACCGAAGCCCGACGCTAAGTGTCAAAATGACGCTCAACGCGAAGTATACTATTCGCGTGTCGTCCGAACCGATCTCCAACGCCAAGTGTCCCTTTTCCCCATTCCAAAAGTCTCTCCTGCCCTTTTCGAAAGCTATGACCTCACACACACTAATTTTCCAGAACTTTCTGCCAGGCATAAAAAACCGTTTTTTCTGTCTACCATGTGTCTCATTTTTCCACAGACCTGCATTCAAAATCATTACTTTTCTTAAAAATCTTCAACATTCGTTCACGAGGCACACAGAGTCGGTCAGATATAAAAATAATATTCTATAGAACATGTAGGTACTTTCATACCCCTTGTGAGTACATCTTTTAGTCCGAAAAAACCTCAAATATTGTTTGCCCGCCTGGAATAGCTAACAGATGTGTTAATCTCTTTTTCTAAGCAACCCATTTCGTGTTCCGTTTGAAAAAGGTGTCCGCTCTCCCTAGGGTGGCCATAAACCAGCACCGAAATACGGACGTGATCGCTAAAACTTAAGAGAAATCTCAAAATACCAAAATTTGGTGATGGTTTGATTATATAAAAGAGGAACATTAAACATGCAAACTT
Source organism: Chrysolina oricalcia (assembly GCA_944452925.2). Classification (NCBI taxonomy): domain Eukaryota; kingdom Metazoa; phylum Arthropoda; class Insecta; order Coleoptera; family Chrysomelidae; genus Chrysolina; species Chrysolina oricalcia. Next base: position 41,064,654 of record OX101828.2, on the reverse strand, counting down.
CGAAAGAACGCAAAATTACACATCAAAGGAATTAAATGAAAATGTACTTACGTACTCGTCTAACTATAGCGGAATGACACTGCTTGTCTGAACACGACTAACGTGCGCATCAGAGGCAATCATGCGCCATATTTTCTCTCGCGCACTGTTGCCAAGAGTTGTACAACCGTATTAATTCCCGAAAAATCCGAAAATTTTGCAAGCCAAGAACGCTCTTGCTCCAAAGTCGCAATAACTCCAACTTACTTTGATGATTGTGTTAGTTTTTTTTTTTGGGTTCAGGAACTTCATATTGATAATATACCTAGTTCTGAAAAATAGAATCATTTATTGAAACAATGGTGGCTACGAATTTATTTACACACATATACATAAATCAGGACATGGTTTCTTCCAGCGGAATGATCAAATATCAATAATCCAAAGAATGATTGGGTAGGCTTCAAAAAGGCTGATATCATGAGCCAAAACACAAAACAATGCTAGAGCTTTTATTTTCAAATCAAGCAAATCTCATTTTCAATAAAATCATAAAAATGAACCGATGAGTCAACATTTTGACTTGCAACTTCTCACACATGCACGTTGCAAGTCAATGTACCTCATCTCAGTACTGTACATATAATAACACGTAACTTCTCACACAGGCACGTTAGTAGTTATTATATTTCCAATACAGCTCACAGGCATGTAACTTCTCACACAGGCACGTTACAGTCCTTCGCTTCTCGAAAATCCAACAAAAGCAGGCAACTCCTCACAGAGCCACGTTGCAAGCCAATAAACACTCAAATCAGCCTAATAATAGGTAACTTCACACACAGGCACGTTACAATATCCTGGCTGAAATGAATACAACGGTGATATGCAACTTCTCACACAGGCACGTTGCAAATCACCGAATGACATGTAACTTCTCACACAGGCACGGTACAAGTCCTTGGTTTTTCGAAAATCCAACAAAAGTAGGCAACTTCTCACAAAGGCACGTTGCAAGCCAATAAACACTCAAATCAGCCCAATAATAGGTAACTTTCACACACAGGCACGTTACAAGTCCTTGGTTTCTCGAAAATCCAACAAAAGCAGGCATCTTCTCAGAAAGGCACGTTGCAAGCCAATAAACACTCAAATCAGCCCAATAATAGGTAACTTCACACACAGGTACGTTACAAAACATCAGGCTGAAATGAATACAACGGTGATATGCAACTTCTCACACAGGCACGTTGCAAATCACCGAATGACATGTAACTTCACACACAGGCACGTTACAAGTCCTTGGTTTCTCGAAAATCCAACAAAAGCAGGCAACTTCTCAGAAAGGCGCGTTGCAAGCCAATAAACACTCAAATCAGCCCAATAATAGGTAACTTCACACACAGGCACGTTACAATCACCTGGCTGAAATGAATACAACGGTGATATGCAACTTCTCACACAGGCACGTTGCAAATCACCGAATGACATGAAACTTCTCACACAAGCATGTTACAAGTCCTTGGTTTTTCGAAAATCCAACAAAGGCAGGCAACTTCTCACAAAGGCACGTTGCAAGCCAATAAACACTCAAATCAGGCTAATAATAGGTAACTTCACATACAGGCACGTTACAATCACCTGGCTGAAATGAATATAACGGTGATATGCAACTTCTCACACAGGCACGTTGCAAATCACCGAATGACATGAAACTTCTCACACAAGCATGTTACAAGTCCTTGGTTTTTCGAAAATCCAACAAAAGCAGGCATCTTCTCAGAAAGGCACGTTGCAAGCCAATAAACACTCAAATCAGCCCAATAATAGGTAACTTCACACACAGGCACGTTACAAGTCCTTGAATTTTCGATAGCTACCTAAACTGAATATATTTACTCAATTCCACTCAAGACTCACGTACAACCAATAAATACCCAAATAAAACCCCTTTTCAAAATACTACTTTCGTAAACATCAATACAAATATCAACAAGTGTTAAATATTCAGTACTGAAGGAAAGCTCCGTACTAATGATCGTAAGAGCAAAACACAAATTCTTCAAAATGTTTATGCTGCCACGAACGGAACTCCCACATGATTTTCTTTGTTTAAGAGCAAACACTACCTTGGTAAAACGGGAAGTCGTTTTGAGCTCACAGTTTTTATTTGAATTTTTTATTTTTTTTTGCATTACTCAATGTTTTTGTGTGAATTCCGGAACTTCAGTGTTTTTTGGTTATGATAGTTTTTGAAAAAAAAAGATTTAAATGTCATGATGAATTGAAAAAATTGTGACTTTCCGGAATTCTTATGGGACCACTGAGCCCATACAAAAAATATCTCTTCCATGAAATCAATGGTTTTTGCAAGAAACGGATTCTACGATCAGAAAATGTATATGTGATTGGCACTGTAATCGAGAACGGACATGTGCTGTGTTGCCAATGTTCATCCAGTTCATTATCTTCACCCCCATTCTTGATAACTATGTCAACAAACCTTGGCTGGAAGAGATGAGGAAGAAATTCGACGTTTTGATGATGGTGGCTCTGAATGATCAACAAGTAATTCCAAGAAAAATATAATGAAACATACTGATTCTGTATAACAACCTGCTTTTCTTTGATTGAAAGTAAACTCCAACAATTACTCACTCAAACAGGTATTATAGCCATTTGTCGAAGATAATTCCAGGCAATTCCAAACAAATATAACTCCTACCTTTTATTCCAACCATATGTATCACTTCAACACAAATGAATATATTTAAACAGTCACCCCAAGAACAATGATTTCAGAAACTCAATACCAACTCTCGAGTCTACACCAACTTACTTCGCATTCTCATTGCTATTTTTCTCGCCTCCCGCCAAAGAAGACTAAAAACAAGGAGTGTTTGATTCCCATAAGACAATGGGGACACTAGTAGAAAGAGATGAAAGAATATTTGTGACGAAATGTGACGTAGTTGGACGTGTCATGGCCGCCGTTCTCTATAGACAGTGACGGACTGGCTCTTGGTATATGAGAGTTACTGCAGACAGTTTTGTTGCTTGATTCGAGTTCGACTCTGTACTCATACCCAAGTACGTCACTATGACGCGTTGATGATACAAGATTCTGATTGGCTAGAGCTTATTAAACCCTCCTTGTTTTTAGTCATCTTGCCTCCCGCCAGCCAAACGTTTTTGTTGAAGATCCCTAAAAACCGGCATATGACGATGCGCGGCACATGACTAATATTAAGCCGCGTACTCACGTATACGTTCGGCAACTGTGTACCAAGAAACGCACGTGAAGGAACGCATGCGTTTGCTTTCGGCAGAGTTCCGCCAGCAGTCGGTACTTCAAAGGATTTTCGTCCGCATGCGGTGGGCAATGTGCTAGTATGTACGTATAAGCGAATGCATTCGATAAAAATTATGTAAACAAACACAAGCCAGGGGCAAGTGTGATTTATTTTGTTCATGTAGTTTGTTTTTCTTTGGTTATTTAGAGTTATAATCGTTTATTTTTATAATTCAGAAAATTGAATTATAATTATTATACGTATTATATATTTCTTTGTTTCGATTTAACTTCTTCATTGAATAATATGATATATGAAGCACTAGCTATAGCAATTATATCTTTATTGTCGAATGATATTGTTTACAATGAAAAATTAACGTAATAATAAAACTTTCATACCTTCGAAATGTCACTGCACAGACTGTACGACAGGTGCGGCAAAATACAACAACGCACGAATTCGTCTGTAAACATTCGCCAGTGTGGACAGTAACAACAAACACAAGCGCATGCTTAGGCATACGTGCGGTCCTGTTAATTCGCTTTCGTTCGCCTAGTGAGTACGCGGCTTTATATACTGGACGTATAGTTGTAGTCAAACATATAAGATAAATAAAAAAAGGCGCAAAAAAATGTTCTTATCTTGTCCATCTCTGCCTGGAAAGGGCCACATAATATTGGGGGCAAGTGGTGCAAGAGTTTGAAATAGCTAGTGCATTATAGGTAAATTCGCAATGGGTAAATAATTTTTCAATTGCATCTAATTCATTATTGAGAGAGGATTAATTAATTCTTTTTGTTTAAGATAAACGAGTATACTAGAGATCGATACTAAGGACAAAGATGCAATTTAAAAAATATATGCAGTATAATGATTCGAATTATCATTCATTAAAAAGTTATTCAACAAAAAGAATAACAAATAAAATTTTTTATAACATTCTCGAATGTAAAGAGTGTTCATTCAGTACTGCATTCTTCACGGCTAAACATCTGGATTGTCAGGAATTCAGATGTTTTTGTTCAGATAATTTAAAAATAATCTAGAGAAGGTAATTCTCAAATAAGTACATATACCAACATGGTCTTCAATGAAAATAAATTCAACTTTCCAATTAATCGCCCTGTGTTTTATTTATATGAACTCTCTGTAATCCTATATTTACAGATCGGTTGAAGATTTTCTAATAGATGATTTGCAACCTGTGTGAATTTTTATGATGGAAGCTCTCAGGATGGTATGTCAATGATCGATTGTGCTAAAATTAAAAATTATATTTATCATATGGGTGACTTGAACGGACTTTTCGTTCGACACAATTACATTAAATTTTGGTGCCGATTATGGTTTTCTCGTTTTTTATCGGTGATTTCTATCAAGTTTTAGTGCAATCATATTTGAAGGATCCAGTGGAAAAGCGATGAGGTTCCATTTTTTTCCGAAATAGACATTTTAGTGACATCTGTTAGCTTATAGCTCGAAATATTAATATGCCAAACCTTACTGGGGAGAAACAATGACATTCCATAAAAAACTGCGGTCGAAAGTAGGCAGCACAGTGTAAAAACGATGAAACTCCCATATTAGATTTCGCTTTTCTCAACTTTTTAAGAAGTGGAACCTCATCGTTTTTCCACTGGACCATTCATTTATTTCTTGCATAAAATTGAATGTTCTTTCATATCCTAAAATCAAATTCGGGAATATAATCAATATTGGACACTGGCATTCTGTTTCGTAGAATCATATTTTTATTCACCTGCTCTTGGGTATTTTGTGATCCTCCAGTAACAAAAGTAAATTCAATATTAATTTTCAACTTTAACGTCCTGCATTTCGAAAACGAATTGTTGTCATTTACATATGTTCACCTATAGATATTATTTTCCTTGCAATGTTAGAAATTAATGAACGGACTGGTCCACCTTAGGAATCATCCTGTACAAGCAAATATTATGCTAGTGCTCACAATTCCTTCAAAAAAATTGAGCAAGTTATCAATTAAAAAGCATATATTTCTGCCAAAATTGCATAGTACCACGCCATTCACACCTTATATGGTAATCACATGAGAACATTGGCTAAATTCAGTGCGAGTCAATATCAATACTTACATAACTTCAGGAAATTACCAGGAAATGAATTCCTAATTTGTCAATAACTAAACATAGTTTTTTAGACAAAAATTGCAATAAATCAATAAGTAAAATTATTGACATCTCTAACTTTATTCAAATTATTCCACCTATCGCCCCCACGTAACACTCGGCGCGGAAGATGTAAAGGCCCGCACAGCAATTAGGTATGTTTTTTCCATGCAGGGTCGGGCGTAGTTATAATAGAAATCACAGCTGTATGCGGTACGTGCAGCTATTAGCAAATTAGATTTCGACGGGGCAGTTGTTTACCTAATCTAAGGATATTAATAATTATAAAAATGGATTATTCTGAATACAAAAGTTACAGTGCCTTTGTTAAATTAACTTGATTAATCTGCACGCATCACAATATTTAGTGGCATATGTACTAGTCCGACCCTGGTTGGCGGCATGGGAATCAATTTCGTGCTAATCGACCAATTTTGCGCCTTTTTTTATTTATCTTATACTTATCTTTGACTACAACTATACCATCATAGGCTGGCGTTCGGCAATAGAGAACTCCTAACAATTGTTTGATTTGGCAGTGAAATGTTTTCATTTTCTTCCCCAACTAGTGCGAATTTCGTCCTTTGATGACTATGTCATCATAAGGTGAGAAATTTTTGAAGTTAGAACAGATTGTTGCTTGTTCAGCTACAATGTCTTCTGTTTCGTTGCCTGAATATTTGAAAAATGGTCTCTTTATTTTTTTTCGAGGTTTTCCCGTATAAAAATCCATTTGGTAGGTTTTATAAATTTCTACAAAAGTTCCATTGACTGTAAAACGATTCCTTGAATAATCTTTGAGATATTTCCAAAAAACCAAAAATGTTGTTATTTTTTTCACTCCTTCGTGATTAAAAAAATCTACAAAGCGATTTTGCGGGGGCGAAAACCGGGGTTTTCATTTACGAACCATTTTATAAAAAGTAGTATAATACCGTTTGCGTCTTTTATTTTGTGTGAAAAGAGCCTCTTATTTACAGCTTGGCCTATTCTGATGATAAAAATTATGGAAAATGTCTAGATATTTGATCGAAATTGTCTTTGTTATTACCGTTCATATTATTTCAGGAAGCGGACCTTTGCGAATACAACGGAAAAGTCCGAGGCGTACCAAACTCATGGGCGGCGATATCGACCTGCGAAGGGCTATCCGGCGTCATCTTCGACGGCGAAGAGATGCACTACATCGAAAATGGAAACGACATGGACGGCTCCGCCATAGAATCCACGCATTTTTTGTACAGCCATTCCGATTTGGCGAAACACAACAAAACGTGCGGGTACGGAGGAGACGCTGTGGATCCCGAACGCGAGCATTTCGATAACAGAATTTTAAGGGTGAGTGCGGCGTTGCCGGATGGTACGAAATTTCCTTAGATCTGAAGAATTTGATTACTGAATGAAGAAATAGAGATTTTCGATTGAAAATCAATTAGATCTGAGGAAAAACTTACGTCACACATACCAAAACAATATTTAACTCATAGTATGTACTTGCGTTCCTTGAATTTGGTTATTAATCATAGAATCGATTATACTCATCACATACAGTGTGTTTCACTTTAAGTGGCGACAATTCACTATTTCATAATGGGTCGGCTGAAACTTTTTTTTAATTATATAGTACTCGCGAGAACTCTACATCATGGTGAAAATTAACCCATAAAATGTTAGCGAGACAACAAAGTTGATAACGGATTATTCCATAATTTTCCGCCTTTTTGTTGCTAATTAGTTGCGGAGAAAAAAAATTGTCGCACTTTTCTTTAAATATGCGATGTTTCGCTAACTTCATATGAAGCTAGCGAAACAACTTCCGTAATTTCTACTCTTTCACATTTCTGAGGCATCCATAATTTGCCGCCCTTTTGTCTCTGATTAGTTGCGGGAAAAAAATTGTCGCTCTTTTTTTTAAATATGCATTGTTTCGCTACCTTCATATGAAGTTAGCGAAACAATTTCCGTAATTTCTATTTCTTTGTAGTTCTGAAGTATACATAATTTGCCGCCTTTTTGTCTCTAATTATATGCGTAATTACTTGTATGCGGAGAAAAAAAATTGTCGTTTTTCGCTAACTTCATTTGAAGTTAACGAATCATCAAAATGAACAATTGCTGTAACTTGCAGGGTGATGGTGGATTAATTTTTTTCGATTTCCAATTGACGAAAAAAAATTATGTATTCCTAGTATTTGTTTTAAATTATGTAAGATACAGTGATTCGTAGATTAAACATGCCTAATAGCACTAAATAAATTGTTGAAGACCATATACAGAGTGGCCAATTTTTTAATGGGATTGTATTGGTAACTTTTAAACCATAAGAGTTAGAAGGTCGGTCAAATGAAAAAAAAGTTGCATTCATAGAAGCATTGTCAAGTGGTTCAAACAAATCGAGATTATCAGGACCGGTTATTGAGATATCATAAGAAAAGTAAATTCTGTCATTTTGATTTTTCTTTTTTTCCCACTTTATTTCAAATATTATCAAAAAATGATACAGGAATTTTTTATTCGATAGTAAATTATCCTTAATTTGACCTAATCAGATTTCGTATCCAACGCTTCGTACTCTCTGGGCCACCCTCAACCTCATTTTTTTCAATACGGACCTGCATATTTTATGACACATTTCGAAATAACTTTTAACGCTGAATTCAACAATATATCATACAGTGTCATTCAAAGTTGATTTTCAGGTGATTTTGACCCTTATCCAAATTTCTCTGGGTCGGATCTGTATTGTATATACCTTTAGTTTAATTAACAACATGCAATACATTTCGATTAGAAAAACAACTCAGTCATCTCAAATTGAATGGAACGTATCAGAATCAAAGCAAGAAACAAGTAATATTTATTTACATAATATTTCAAGCGAAGAAAAACCTAATGCAGAATAATTAAACGAAACTATCATTTATATGAAAGAAAAATTAAATGATTATTCGAAAGTAAATCAAAATTAATGAAGAAAGTGTTCGAAATGTCCACCATTTTGTAAAATGCACTTTGCGGTTCTGGAACCCATACTTGAATACCTTCTAATACATTCTCAATCTTCTCGCGAAGAATCTCTATTGTCGGGTTCGTAGTATCATAAATTTTATTTTTGAGATATCCCCACAAATAAAAATCCAGCGGATTCAAATCCGGTGATCTTGCAGGCCATGCTACTGGACCTCTTGCTCCAATCCATGAATCGGGAAAAGTTCGATTTAGATAATCTGTGACTATTCTTGAGTTGTGTGGACCACATCCGTCTTGTTGGAACCATGGACTATTACGCCGATACCGTATAGGAAGATCATCCAACATTTCTTATTTCTTCTATAATTTCTACATATTTTTCTCCGGTTAGGTTGCCATCAATAAAATAGGGTCCCAGTAATTTATTATTCAACAAACCGCACCATATGTTCAAAGAAAAACGATTTTGATGTCTAACTTCATGAATTAAGTGAGGATTTTCTGTGGCATAAAAATGTTTGTTCCTTCGATTGAACATGCCAGAATTTGTGAATGTCGTTTCGTCTCCCCAAATAATATTGTGCGCAAAATTGTTGTTATTCCGCACCTTCCTTTAAAACCAATTGCAGAATTGCAACCTTCTCTCAGGATCATTACGATATAGTTTTTGCACGGCTTGGTATTTATAGTCATGGTATCCGTGCCTCTTGACTATTTTATTAACAGCACTTTTTGATAAATTGCATTCACTGGCCATAGTTCTCGATCCTATTCCTGGATTCATTCGAATTTGGGCTAGAACATTGATGTCATTGATAGGCTCGTTTCGTCTTGAATGAATTATGTTCAAGTAACGTTGTAGATAAACGTCGAAATATTTTAATATTTGGTGTTGTTCTTTCAGGATATAATTCACCATACCTTTGTTGTGCTTTGAACGAATTCCTATCTAGTTTTATATACACTTCGTACATATCTCTCTTTTCTTCATTTGTGTATCTTACCATACCGAATAAGTTAAATTGAAATTACACAGAAAAGTATTTAATGACAAGTTCTTGTGACACAATAATGAACGAAGTGACAAATAATATGACATTTCTTGTTATGTTCTTTTTTATCCACGGCCTACTACTTGAAAATAATACATTCAATAAACCTAGAGTTTTGTGTATGTAAGAAAAAACAAGTCTATTAACGATATCAATATTCTGCCCAAATTCAATTGAATCCATAAAAAAAATCGAAAGCTGTTAATAAAATAGTCAAGAGACGCGAATACAATGATTTTAAATTTAAATACCAAGCCTTGCAAGAATTATATCGTAATGATCTTAAAAATAAAGTTCGATTCTGTAATCTGTTTCAACGGAACAAATGACAAATCCAACAATAGTGATTCCTCTCGAGAAGATTGAGAATGTATTGGAAGGTATTCAAGGAGACGAATTTAGCAAATGTATAAGAAGTATGGGTTCCAGAACCGCAAAGTGCATTTTACAAAATGGTGGACATTTCGAACACTTACTTCATTACTTTTGATTTACTTTCGAATAATCATTTAATTTTTCTTTCATATAAATGATAGTTTCGTTTAATTATTCTGCATTAGGTTTTTCTTCGCTTGAAATATTATGGTAATAAATATTACTTGTTTCTTGCTTTGATTCTGATACGTTCCATTCAGTTTAAGATTACTGAGTTGTTTTTCTAATCGAAATGTATTGCATGTTGTTAATTAAACTAAAGGTAAATGCAATACAGATCCGACCCAGAGAAATTTGGATAAGGGTCAAAATCACCTGAAAATCAACTTTGAATGACATTGTATGATATATTGTTGAATTCAGCGTTAAAAGTTATTTCGAAATGTGTCATAAAATATGCAGGTCCGTATTGAAAAAAATGAGGTTGAGGGTGGCCCAGAGAGTACGAAACGTTGGATACGAAATCTGATCAGGTCAAATTAAGGATAATTTACTATCGAATAAAAAATTCCTATATCATTTTTTGATAATATTTGAAATAAAGTGGGAAAAAAAGAAAAATCAAAATGACAGAATTTACTTTTCTTATGATATCTCAATAACCGGTCCTGATAATCTCGATTTGTTTGAACCACTTGACAATGCTTCTATGAATGCAACTTTTTCTCCATTTGACCGACCTTCTAACTCTTATGGTTTAAAAGTTACCAATACAATCCCATTAAAAAAGTGGCCACTCTGTATATTGGGGTCAGTAATGTTCAGATTAATTTGATGAAATTTAGACGAAAATATTTATTTGAAGATCAATATTTTCCTAACCTAACCAAATTGTTAATTCTTTAAGAACTTGAAGTGGCATCAATTTTCCTGGAAGTGAATTAGTAAAAGTTCTAAGCCAAGAACGATTATAATAAAGATTATCTAGAAATTACTAGATTGGGCCCAAACAAACAAACAAAAATATAAGCTGGATAAAACCGTTTAAAATAACTATGCAGACTGTACAGGATGAGTCTAGCACTTGGCTGAATACCACAAACCGGGAAATCTGTGAACGTGGTCTTCATTCCGAAACATGGCCTATCATATTTCCTCCTGAAAGGACTTCAAAAACTGATAGACAAGGGCATATGGGAGGTAGCTCTCCTAGACCGGCCTTTACTTATAAACCAGCATGCCTATCTAACAGGAAAATCGTGCGAGACGGCCTTGTACCAATTGGTATCAAGGCTGAAGGACACTCTGGCGAAAATAGATATAGCACTATGCACTTTTCTAGATATCGAAGGAGCCTTTGACAATACATCCTTGGAAAGTATGGTCTCAGCGGCCAGGAGGAGAAGCGTTGACGAAACCACCTATAGGTGGATAATGTCAATGCTCCAAAATCGACAGGCCAAAACCAACATGTCTGATGACTCCGCGAAACTGGAAATTGCCAGAGGGACCCCACAGGGAGGGATACTATCGCCCCTACTGTGGGACATGGTATTAGACGAACTTTTGGAATCTTTAAACAATTAGGGATACTACTCCCGAAGTTCTGCAGACTACGTAGTAGTCCTCGTACAGGGAAAGTATGCCCAAATAACCTCGGAGCTAAAGCTAATGCAAAATGTACTGAGGACCGAGGAGGAATGGTGCAAAAGAGAAGGCAAACCCCAGCAAAACCACACGCAAAAGGATTCAGGGGGACTTGAAGTCACCCAAATTCTTTGGCGTACCACTTCAAGTTGCTGATCATGTAAAACATTTAGAGCTGTTCTTAGATAAGAAACTAACCTGGAATAAAAGCAAAGCATCGTTCATGATGTGCAGAATTACTTTTGGAAAAACACCAAAATCATCCATGAACATTACCGAACTGGAAATGATATCAGACTACATGCTACCACAATACTCGTGAAAAAAACATTCAAATGGAGTGAGTGGGACTCGGAAGTATAATCACTATCATCTGGAAACATTATCTGGTACACAGATGTAGGAACAGTAGCAGGAATATATGGGGTGAGGCCAAAAAGGATCGTATTAGTCCCACTTGGCAACAACACTACAGTTTTCCAAGCAGAGACACATGCCATAAGGAAATGCATACAGAGAATCTAGACCGTGGGTATGGAAGAAAGCACATCTACATTCTATCTGACAGCCAGACCGCTATAAAACCTCTGAACTCAATATAGATAAAGTCAAAGCAAGTCTGGGAATGTCCTCAGAGCCTCAATGAACTGTCAAAACGCAACAAGGTTTCACTTGTGTGGGTGCCCGGATATAGGGGAATTGAAGGATATGAAAAAGCAGACCAACTTGCAAAACAAGCATCTGAATCACCATTCACAGGTCCAGAACCGTTTGGAATTAGCAAAACCCGTTGAGAAAACCAAATCAATGAGTGGAATAAATCAAAACACCAAACATATTGGGACCAGATCGAAGGGCATCGACACAGCACAGCTATGGTGAGGCACCTGAGCCAAACACTAACGGCTGACACACTCAACCTCAACAGATCTAAGATACGCACGATCACCGGCTTACTAACCGGACACTGCGGCCTTAGAAAACACCTACACACCATGGTAATAAATAGAGAAACCGTGGACTGAAGAGTCTGTGATGACGAGAAGGAAACAGCCTCTCATATCATCTTCGAATGCGACGCGCCGCTCAACAAGCACATCAGAATATTCGGACAGATCAACCTAGGAATAGGCATGAATCTGAAACACCTAGTAAATAGACTACTAAACTTGGTGAAAAACAGGCATATTTAACTAGGAACCACTGACGACAGAACAATACAATAGAACCCAGCTGGTCTCAGTGTTAAGGGAAACCTCTAAGGTAAACCCGGTATCTCGCTCGTCAGTCAAAACCAACCAACCAACCAACCCGCGGGGATAGCTCGAACGGAGAGCGCCGGTTCACCGATATCTGAAGCCAAGCAATGCTATGCGTGGCAGTGGTTTGGATGGGTGACCTACGGACCTCCTTTCGATATTCTCCTCGGATCGTGCTAGGAATCGCACGTAAAAAGGTAAGACCTCGTTAATCCTTGGCTCGCACAAGTTTCGACTTTTGAGGGCTGCCGTTCGTAATGGGACGACAGCTGGTTAACGGAAAAAACAATTTTAACAAAATTTTTTTTTTTTAACCCGCTAACTTCATAATATAAGGTTAGCAAAACATTACATATTTTTTTAAAGAAAGGAGAGACGAATATTTTCCTACCACAATTAATTATCGACAAAAACGCAGCAATTTGTGGATACCGAAAAGGTGGGAGAAGATTAGGTTAGGTTTTCTATTAGGTTCAATTCGTTACTTCGTTTTTATTTGGAATTCCTTGACCTTTTAGTTGATTTATTTTTTGACGTTTCCAAGATACTTATTTATGTACCTGAAACCAGTGACGAAAAAAGATAACAAATGTTATTTGTTCCAAGTATTATTTCGCAGTTTACACAATATGATTCCAAGAAACCAGGAAAATATTGTTTAATCTTGGTTTTTGCGCAAGCGCATAGTAAACATTTTTCTGTCTATATTTTTGGCGCATGTGTATTTTTAATTTGAGAAATTCTAGGGATTTTTATTCCATTTGTCTGAGGATTTTTTAAAATTAAGTCTGGCAGCACTGAGTATCATTTGTTACAGTTGTAACAGGCCAGTTAAAGTGGTTTTGAATGTTTTTGTATAAACGTAATTTATGTCCGAACCGGCCACAAAAAAGTCAAATTCGCTTTGCCACAATCTCTATTACCAACAATCAATTTACTGATCATCAATTTTTTTGAAAGGTTTGTATACCGGGTGATTCTCCAAGGTGGCTCACCCCTATAACTTTTTTATTATTGAAGATAGAAAAACGAAATTTGGGGGTTGTGTATTATAGTTCAATTTACATTTTTTGACATATTAACTTGCTTTATCGTACTTCCGGTTCGACCGGAAATGAGCATAACTTTCGATTTTTAAATGGGACATCCTATATATTTTTACTTATTTCGATCGAGAATGACATTCTAAATCCAACAACACCTCACTTGTCAATATTTGACAAATGAAGTAATTTTTATTTCAATTTTCATTTTTTGATCTAGAATGCCATGGATCGTGTAAATCGCTTCATTCTTGATCAAGTAACATGGGAAAAATACGACTTTGAGGCTTTTGACTTCACAGTCGTTGAAAGAATTATTCAAAAGTCTCAAATATGAATTTTTCCAGTTAACGTGAATTTTTCAAATGGAAAGGGGGTGGCTCGTCGGCTTTTTGTGAAAGATCATTTTCTTACGAATAATTTGATACCACACACTTTCACTTTATTTTCACTATTTGAGACTTTTGAATAATTCTTACAGCGACTGTGAATTCAAAAGCCTCAAAGTCGTACTTTTCCCATGTTACTTGATCAAGAATGAGGCGATTCACACGATCCATGGCATTCTAGATCGAAAAATAAAAATTTAAATAAAAATTACTTCATTTGTCAAATATTGACAAGTGAGGTGTTGTTGGATTTAGAATGTCATTCTCGATCGAAATAAGTAAAAATATATAGGATGTCCCATTTAAAAATCGAAAGTTATGCTCATTTCCGGTCGAACCGGAAGTACGATAAAGCAAGTTAATATGTCAAAAAATGTAAATTGAACTATAATACACAACCCCCAAATTTCGTTTTTCTATCTTCAATAATAAAAAAGTTATAGGGGTGAGCCACCTTGGAGAATCACCCGGTATGTATCTAGAACTCATTTCACAGACACTGACAATTTATTGATAGGGACATGCTTCAAATATAATATCAGAAATAAAAGTAGCCTAGCAACTTTGAAATTCTAGGAATTGAAACAGAAATGACATTAAGTGGGAATTTTTTAAAGACAGTACTTCTATGAATGAAATGAATCTTGTTAAATCTAAACAAGGTAAAATGAGCGATAGTGGTGTTACATTTACTAGACCAGGTAAAGGTAAAACGGTTATCGCTATTAATTGAAATTACTATATTCAGAAAACTCTTGATTTCTTGGATTCAAGAAACTTTGGAATACTAAAGCATGATCCCACTAATTCCAACCAAAAACAAGTGAAAGACTCTTTGAAGAATTCAAAATTTCTTTTCCAAAAAAAAAAGAAAAATTCAGATTACCTAACTTTAATCAACCCTAAATTATATTCACTTATAAAATTGCACAAACAAAATTACCCTATAGGACCTGCAGTTTCCTTTGTCACTGCACCATCAGTAAAACTATCAGAAAAATTGATCACTATCATCAGGAAACATTGCATTTTTCAACATAAATTCAGTTTATATGACTTGGTTAATAGAATACAAAGTGTTACTCTTCCAGATAACGCAAAATTGATATATTTCGATGTTTAGAATCGATTTAGACAAAATTATTAGATAAAAATCGACTCAATCCAGTTATCCATCAAGAGATCATAGACCTTATGTTATTATGTCTCAAACTAAATTATTTCCAGATGATGACAAAATCTATTCTCCTTCAAGTACCTTTCGATAGACAATTTTAGTGCAGAACTTAACAAAATAAATAAATTGCAGGAAAAAACGGGCATAATGCTGAATAAATAAATAAAATACTTTCCAAAAAACTTTACTCAAGAGCTATGTTTTTTCTATCACGAAAACAGATAATCGAAATTACAGAGTTTTGGCTTAATTTGGACAAGCAACAACTAAGGTAGCTTCATATTTAAGTAGACAGGATATAAATATTGTGCTCCGGATTTATGGTGCAAACTGTATACTCGAAAAAAATTCAGAGAGTAGAACATCAAGTGTTCAATAGCTACCGGTCAAATTTCGTCCTCCAATTTCATCAGCCTAGCATCAATGGTCCGAGCGAGGATAGTTGGTCCAACCTGTACAATACTGTTTGTTTATTTTTTGTAATTGGAAGCTAATTGAATTTCTTTCAGCAGTTCCTCGTGAAAGGAAATCTATTATTTTCGATGAGACAGGGTTCAATAAATACTCGTCCACTTTTGAGTACCAAACAAAAATAAACGCGAAATGAAATATGGTTGTTATTTTCTAGTAGAAAAATATCCCGAGAAGGCTATAATTCACAACACGACTAATGGAAAATTGCCTCCGTGACCCAATTCGCTGATTGATGAAAGTTTTTTTCTGCTGTGAAAGCACTACATTCATTCGCACTTCTGTAATTGATTTCGGTCATTCTAAGGTGTTACCTAATTGCCTTTCTTGTACAGGGTGTGCTACCTACCTTTCTCGAAGAAGGAAGATGGTGAAGGTTATACAGGGTGTACAAAATGATGTTATTAATTTCAGGTGGTGATTCCTTGTCCTGGTAAAATATGTCCTGTCTTCAAGAAAGGTGACAAAAATATGGTTGAGAATTACAGACCGATTGTTATACTTTGTAACTTCAGTATATTGTTTGAAATGGGTCTTATATGATGTTTTATTTGCGCTTGTCAGATTGTAGAAAATCAGCATGGTTTTATTAAGGGTCGATCAACTACAAGTAATTTAACATGCGTCACTCAATTCATTGCAGATGCCTTGGACAAGTCCTCTCAAGTCGATGTCATTCACACAGATTTTTCCAAGGCCTTTGGTAGGCTTGATCACGAAAACTCTCATCATTTGGCTTGACCAACGACTTCATTCTTTTTCTGGAGTCTTATCTGAACGGAAGGCGTTTGAGGGTTCGGTACTATGGCTTCAGCTCTGTAGAAATAAATTCATCTTCTGGTGTCCCCCAAGGATCTGTACTTGGTCTATTATTGTTCATAATTTTTTATAAATGATATTTGTATGGGCATTGACTCGGAAATCCTCCTATATGCAGATGACTGTAAGCTGTTTTGTCAGATCACCTCTCTGGGTGATAGTTGCTGTCTTCAGAACGGCATAAATATATTGAATGAATGGTGCGAAGTCAATTCATTACCTCTGAATATAACAAAGTGTAATGTCGACACCTATACTCGTAAAAAAGACCAATTGAATCTACCTACACCGTAAATGGCCATCATCTGCAGAAAGTGGCAGAGTTCAAAGATCTAGGAATAGTCTTCGATGCAAAGTCCACATTTTCACATCACGTTAGTACCATTGCGAAAAACGGTTTAGAAATATTTTTCATTAATAGAAACTCCAAATGGTTTACTGAAACTGAAACTAACTTACTCCTCTTCGATGTACTTGTGAGGTCGAAACTTGAATATGGCAGCGTTGTATGGAATCCTGGAGATAAATAACATAGAAAGTATTCAGAGGCGATTTTTGAAGTACATGAGTTTCAGATGTGATGGAGTTTATCCAAGTCGTGGCGTTCCACACGATCAACTGCTCTCAAGATATCAAGTCAACTCTCTGTATAAACGTCGTGAATATTTAGGAATAATATTTTTGCATAAAATCCTTTTTTCAGTTCATAGACGGAATTTCTGTATGTGTTATATTTTTTACTATGTGATTTTCTACTTTTCTTTTATTGTGTAACATGGCGAGAAGCCCTCAACATTTTTTTTGCCTCATTCTGTAAAAGGCCTTGGCTGTAGAATGATGTACTCAATAAATAAATAAATATTTTATGAAAAAAAAAGTTCATATAAACGTGTATCCTAACCTGCTTTGTTTTCAAGTGACGCAGTGTTAAAGTTGTAATAAAAATCGGTTATTTATTAATTACAAAAAAGTCTTTTCGCCGATTTTCATGAAACCTAGTCTGTTTATTAGCAGTTACAAGGGGCTTGTTTTCATGAGGTTAGACTTCAAATTATAAGTAGCAATGGGTCGCCTGATTGATAATTATTATGGTAAAAATCATTGTAGGCCACAGTTTTTATCTAAGTTTCATATTTTCATCCGATTAAACATTTAAAATTACAACTCTCTTATAATGCCGCGAATTTGAAATAGCAACGCTTTATCAATCGATGGATTTCCGTAATTAATTTATTTCTACATGTACTCTTTTATTGGTTTCGTCGTTGATGTACTGGTTGTTTGTTTTGTTCCTGGGTCTATTATTGTCAACTGTTTCTTATCAAAACGTAACAATACAGTTGTGCATAAATTGAATAGAATTTCAAGTAAATATGGAGTACCTACTTACCTATCTGAAAAAAAGATCATTTAGACCGGGATCCCACGCCTATTTTCAAAATTTTCAGTTGAACCTCAAGATAATTCGATAAAGTACCCGAAAATACTTTTGTCCTAGAAAATGGATGGTAGGACTGAAGAGTCCCCCACTCCCAACATGTACCAATGACGTGGTCATACAAATTCATTAATAACCAGCGGATTTTTTTACCGTTGCTTGGTGAATATTTGTCTAAATGAATCGTCATATTGTCATACAAATTGAATGGTAGGTGTTCCCAGTCCTACGCTCCGAATATGTCAATTCCATGGTAAAAATAAATTTATTAATAACTGTAGGACAATGATAACACATGAAAGGTAAGTGTATCCTTCACCTAAATAACACAGTGTCCTACAAAAAAAACGGGTATGTATCGCTAGACCTACAAAAATTATTCAAAATTGTTCTGAAATTGTGGTTTAGCTCATTTAATGTAATTTTATTCGAGAAGTAATGTTACTTTCAATGTATAATTGTTTGTTCAATTCAAAAATATCAAAATTTACGTGAAAAGTTTATGAAATAAGTGGGAAATTTTGTTTAGCTTTCATAATTTTTATAAACATATTGAAAACAACAATAACAAAGTAAAAACGTTGAAATGATCGATCTGACCTCCGGGGCGGCTTAAATGAAGTCGCATGCGCTTAAATACATGCAGGGAAACCCGGAAAAACCTTCAACACCACATCGTCATATGAAGAGCAGAAATTTATAATTGAAAACTTTCAAAGAGGTTAGACGAATTGTGAAATTCTGCTCTACGGTAAAATAGGATGTATGGTATATCCAGAGGCCTCAAAAAGTCCAGTTTGAAAGAGATATTATATTTTACGGGGGTCAAGTGGCCAAGTAGTTGATATACCGATCTTTTATCCACTCTGATAGTCGGTCGTAGGTTCGAAGCCTAGCGACTGCTTATATTTCTCTGATGGCCCGAGAAAGTGGAAAAGCACGTAAACAGTGAGAATTCGTTAATCCTTGGCTCTCACAAGTTTCGTCTTTTGAGGGCTGTCCTTCGTAAGGGAACGACATCTGGTTAACGGAAAAATCAATTTTAAACAACAATGTATGCAACTATCATCAAAGTACTCCGCACACTTTTAATGAAAAAAAGTCTTACTGTGAAAATGCCTGAATTTTTGGTATTTTGTAGCTGAAGCTATTCTGAGTAAAAGTCTCTATTGGCCCTACTCGATCGTATTACCAGATTCGACGCTAGAGGGCGACACATCATCAATTTTGAGATTTTTGGAAGAATTTGAATGGATAAAAAAATATCAATATACCATTCATATCCAATATTGAACTAGTGAGCGACTGGTCATTACTGACATTCGTGAGAAATATGTTTCATAATACAGAAAGAAACAAACTGTTTTTCTACGAGGTAGTCAATAATATAATCAATTCTTCTGTGTATGAATAGAATTTGTAAAATAAAAATGATAATCTAATTGATATTCATCTATTCCTTTGAACAGTGTCTTGTCATGCTATGAAATGCAACACCTTTTGTGAAATATAATTTATCATTCGAATGGAGGGACTTACGAGCTACAAATTAGATTTAATGTGTTTATTTCTAAAAAAATCGATTTCGAATTAAAGCAAAAAAATCAAATCGATTCATAATATCATATCAAAAATGAGGATAAATGTGCCTAATTACAAAATATTTTGATTTTTTGTTTCAGAATGTATGATCGAAATATCTGTAGGCTTGTTAAGTCCGTGGCTTACGGTCAAATAGATTGATTTTACTGCCTTGAAATGAAGTTAATTCAATTGGTTTGTTTCACCATGAGCCATGAGCTTCAGATTTGGGTAAAACTAATGGTTTACCATACAATTTTTGCGCTCACCAAATCAACATGATTTTCGCCTACGCAGTTCATTAGCTACTGATATCAAGAATTTTCGTGGAATTGACAATTTCGGAGCGTAGGACTGAGAACACCTACCATTGAATCTGTAGGACGATATGACCATTCAATTATACAAATATTAACAAAACAATGGTAAAAAAATCCGCTGGTTATTAATGAATTTTTATGACCACGTTATTGGTACATGTTGGGAGTGGGGGACTCTTCAGTCCTACCATCCATTTTGTAGGACAAAGCTATTTTCGAGTACTTTATCGAATTATCTTGAGGTTCAACTGAAAAACTAACTGTTATTAATGACTTTTTTGCACTCACCAAATCGACATGATTGACGCTTGCGCATTTCATTAGCTACCACTATCGAGAATTTTCGTAAAGGAAAAAGTTGGGCGTCTCTGCAAAATGAAGCTACTCAGGAAGATTCAGCCTGTTATTAATCAATTTTGAAAATAGGCGTGGGATCCCGGTCTAATTCACCATTTCTACGCCAATGACAAAGTTTAGCTATTTCAAATTCACGGCATTATAAGAACGCTGTATTTTTAAGTATTTATTCTGAAAAAATATGAAAATTAGAGAAAAGCAGTGGCGTACAAATCGTACAATGATTTTTACTATAAAATATTAATCAGGTATCCATCTGCCACCTATAATTTGAAATATAATATAATGAAATGAAGCCCCTTGCTACTGCTAATAATCACACCAGGTTTCAACAAAAACGTCAAAAAGACTTTTGAGTAATTGATGAAATGCCTAGTTTTAAAAAAAACTTGGACACCCCACCCCGGAAACGAAGAAAGTTAGAACATACGTTACATTAAATTTTCTTCATAAAAAATGACAAGGAATCACCACCTGAAATTAATGACATCATTTAGTATACACCCTGTATTATTGAATGCTATATGTATAAGGCTCGGCTAATTGGGGTGGGTAAACAAAAACAATTCCTGTCTGGTCTAGAGTGAGTATTTCGCTTCAGTCTTGAGACATGAGAAGAAAATTGAGAAGAAGAAGAAGAAAAGCAATTGGGACTTGAAAGGACCTCGCACCGTTTCAATGGGAAAGGACCCCGCAAACTTCTTATGAAATTTGTGTCCCTGTGTATTTTTTTGAATTTTTGGTATGATGTAGTCCATGTAATTCTCAACCAATGTTGCCATTGCGCCAACCTAAAAAAATGAACAGTTTTGCTGCTAGGGGGCGTTGAGCAGATTATACTATTTTTGAATCCGGTAACAATATTTTCACTTGTTTCATTGTTGCTAATGTTGCACAATATTGTGCCACACCGAAAAAATTTCGGTGGATTTTTCTGAATTTTTGAGTTAATGTTATTTTGAATAGAAATTAATTGGGCGACAAACGCCAAAAATGAACAGTTTTGATGCTAGGGGCGTTGAAATCATACCTTGCTCAGAATTATAGGCGGAAACAATATCTCTACGTATTTTAGTTTAGAGTATGTTGGACAATTGTGTAATTTTTTATAAGTTGAAAATCTAAAACCCCCCCTATTCAAAACACGAAAAAATATAATCCAGGCACCAACTCAAATTAAAATTTTGGATGTTTAATTTTTATTTATTTTCAAGACATTCGCCCAATTAATTGATATTCAAAAAACTTGAACTATTCCCTACTAGGAAGTCAGCGAAATCCACCAAAATTTTTTTTAAAGGGAGGGAAAGGGAAAATTAAACAACTGTACGATTTCCTTAATGTCAGCTGATTAAAACATTTATTTTGATAAAGCATTTACACGTAGTCGAGAATTAATTTTTTTCGTGTTTTGAAATCGGGGTTGGGGGTAAGGAGGAAGTTTAAAATTCCAGTTCCAATTTATAAAAAACTACACAATTGTTCAGCATAATCTAAACTAAAATACATAGAAATATTGTTTCCGCCCATAATAATGAATAGTCTATTCTGAGCAAGGTATTAATTCAACGCCCCCTACCAGCAAAACTATTCATTTTTGGGGTTTGTCACCCAATTAATTTCTATCAAAATAACTTGAACTGCATCATATTAAAAATTCATAAAAATCCACTGAAATTTTTTCGTTTTGTGTCATTTGGGGGGACGGGGAATAATCACAAAAAACTGCTATTTCCCTTATTATTCGAGAAATTTATTTTTTCGTTTCGTAATAGGAGTTGGGGAAAGAAGGGGGGGAGTAAGAATTGTTTTTATAATAAAACAGCACAATATTGTGTAAGTGAAAATATCGTTATCGGGTTCAAAAATAAATAATCTAATCTGCGCAAGGGGTGATTTCAACGCCCCCTAGCAGCAAAACTGTTATTTCCTTTGGGTGGCTCAATGGTAACATTGGTTGAGAATTACATGGACTACATCATACCAAAAATTCAAAAAAATACACCGGGACCCAAATTCCAAAAACCCTTAGAAATCGAAACATTCATGATATTTTTTTTAAAATTCATTTACTTTTTTTTATTTTTTTATTTTTGTAAATAAAAAAGTGGAAAATCAAAATTTTACAATTTTTGTATTGGTTATCTATTTATAAGCCCATTAAGAATAAATTCACTAAGTTAAAAATATCCTAGGGTTTTGGTGCAATAATTATCGGGGTTTTTATGTTAAAATTCAGTTGTTAATTAACAAGTGCATAATTTATGGAGACATTGTGATAACAATTTTTTAATTATTGTTAATAGATGTATCCCAATAGTACATGAATTTTTTTATTCCTTAATATTCAAATTTAATATGTTAAAAAAAAAAAATTTTGTTGTCTCAGAGTAACGCAATGCGCGAGGATGCCAGACTACCCGTTTTTGGCTCTATTTTCAGGGCTCTGTAAAAATTATGAATATTGGAGGTACAGTTTCGGGAATCGGAACTTTTTTTCAGCAAATTGCTGATCTTCTCAGATCTTTTTTAATATTTCGAAAATCTTTAATATTTTTCGAGATATTTAAAAAAACCAAAGCCCCACTTTCTTTTACTTAATTGTTTAGGACTTTCTAGCTGATATTACGAACCGAATGATCCATGATCATTATCTTCGGTGCTACACAATATTTTTTTTAATTGTACATGTTGACTAGACTATATGTATTTGTTGCCTGTCAGATCCTATATCATTTTTATGATCGTGAAAGATTTAATAAATTTTATTATTATTATTTTCATATACATCGAAGTCTCAGCTGTGCTCGGATCATTTATAATATTTCCAGTGATTGAACAGAGTAAAACAAACATTTCATATTCAGGTAGATTTTTGTGAGAATTGCATCTGTTTAAAGAAGAATGAAAATATATCCACTCATAATAATAATAATTACGGTTTTGATTTTCAGTACAAAAGAGACACAGACCAAAACCTAGTTCGGGGACCTTACAATGCCAACAAAGAATCAAAATACGTAGAACTAGTTTTAGTTATGGACAATAAGGAATACAAAGAACTGGGGGAAAGTACTTCTAAAGTCATCAATCATGCCAAAACTATTGCAAATATCATTAATGGGGTAAGTAAGTTATTTAAGTTTGGGGGTCGAGATTGTATATGTTATTGCCAAATGCAACAAATCAAAAACTTGATAGCATCTAAAAAAAAAGTTGAACTGAGTAACTGCATTCAACAACGTTTCTACTAGTAAGTATCATCATTGTTTAATACACATAACAATTAAATCAATAGTAACATTACCGGAAACTTCAAAAATGGTATGCTAGACGCGTTTGGTTCCCAGAGAGAATATTGAAAAAACGCTCGATCTCCCTAACTTTTGTTGAAAACAAACCCATTCTTGCATGATGGAAAATGAACACAAGAAATTCATAGCAATCTAAGGTACTGCGATGTTGTAATGGCAGAGATTCTTCATACGAAACTGATTTAGCGTTCTCGGCGTGAGTTCGAACTCTGGACTCGCTATTTTTTTTTTTTTACGCAAGTTTTTTTTGCCTTTTGTTAGAAATGTAAATTATTGGATATTTGGATAGCTTATACATTTGAGAATACTACTGAGTGTAAATTTTCTCATAGGTAATATTATGTGCCTATGTTGAATGAAGTGTCTATCGTTTGTATGTCTGAGGAGCTGCGTTTGTAGAAAAAATCATGTGTGTATCTCGAGCACAAAGTGTCATTGCCGCTCTCCAAAGATTACCGCGATTCGCTTCGCGTCGCGCGGTAACTCTCTTTGTCGAGCGGCAATCAATCACTTTGCGCTCTAAATACACAAATAGCTATTTCCGACGACTTTCACACTGTAAACTAGTACACAAAATTATTATTTCGCACTAGGGCGAAATATTTCATTTCGCACTAGTGTGAAATGAAATAACAGTTTCTTCATTAATTACCAGAAAGGCAAATGTATCTCTCAGTTTGTGGGAATTAACAAGTTTGGTGCAATGGCCAAAGAAATCGCTACATTTTAGAAATTACCAAACCCAGAAAACTACACTGGCCATTCATTTAGGCGTTCTTCAGCCACAATATTAGTGGATAGTGGCAGTGATTTATTGACTCTGAAAAGGCATGGTGGTACAGTTGCAGAGGGTTTATTAATGAATCAATCAATAAAAAATGGAAATATCCAATCAAATAACCCAATCTATTGAACACGCAACAACCTTCTCTACAGAATTATTCGGAACTAGCTCGGTATCACAATCAGTCCCTACTGCGAGACCATCAACCTCCACTACAGTTTTGGAAACTAATAATAATATGACAGGAATTAATAATCAAGCCATTCAAGGTTTGATAAAAGAAAATAATAGTATTCCGTTAGTACTGAACAATTGTTCAAATATTACCATCAATAACTATTAATTTTTGTAATATTTCCCAAATATAGACCAAAATGTACCCAAATATGTTTGTTGAATGTTCAATAAAATGTGTTCTCTTTGTGCGATACATCTTCCTTATATGCTTCTTCAGGCAATTGAATTGGTTTCCTGTAAAAATGATTTGTAAGTAGGTATAATACAGTCACGCGAAATTAAAATCCGACATACACATGTTTTTGATGTAGGTCGTCGGAAATGTATAGTGTACAACTCGTGCGGAAATTGGATATAGGCGAGTGGTTCATAATCTTGTCAAACGAGTATGAAATATCCTATTTTCCGCACTAGTTGCACAATACCGGGTGTAACAGGATCATGGTACACCCCCCCGTATTTCCGTTAGTTCTAAAGGTAATAGATTGAAATTTGGCATATCCCATATACATAATAAGTGGCACTTTTTAACTTATAAATGTTTTTTTTTTTCACTTCCGGCTTCGTCGGAAATGATACCAACTTTAGATTTTTAAATGGAACACCCTGTATATTATTACATTTCTGAAATTTGCATAATTTTCTGAATCCAATAATACCACATAAGTGACATTTCAAAAGTCGAAATTATTTATGATTTAATTTTTAGTTTTTCATTTAAGTGTGCCATGATGGTTCCGATTTATTCCAATTGACCCGTCTAATACTAGAAAAATCAAAATCCCGTCAAAAATACTAAATTGCGTTTTTTATGAGCAAATAAAGTTCATCGTAATCGTTTTTGGGGTAAAAATCAATTTTTTCTAATGGAACCATATTGGTACCGTGGTACCATTTATTAGTACTATTAATAAGGATTTTATCCATACCTGGTAATAAAATGTGCGATCAATACAATCAAAATTACAGCTAAAAGAAAATAAGAAAATACAATTATTTTGTTCTACTTTAATACTAAGAAGTTACTAAGGTGGCTTTGAAAACAATGAAATTATTTCTTCAGATTGTCAAATAAATATTTGTTGGTTAATCGGTGTTTTTATTGTATACCTATTGGAAAAGTCTTTACATTTGTTGTTATTTTTGTTCAAAATGCCGCACATTTATACAAGAGATGAAAAAGTGGACATGTAAATTATTTATGGAGAAAGTAGGGAAAATTCCGTTGTAATGTTTTGTGTTAATTTTTTGTATTTCAAAACCACCTTAGTAACTTCTTAGTATTAAAGTAGAACAAAATAATTGTATTTTTTTATTTTCTTTTAGCTGTAATTTTGATTGTGATCGCACATTTTATTACCAGGTATGGATAAATACTGATAAATGGTACCACGGTACCAATATGCTTCCATTTAAAAAAATTGAGTTTTACCCCAAAAACGATTACGATTAACTTTATTTGCTCATAAAAAACGCAATTTGGTATTTTTGACGGGATTTCGATTTTTCTAGTATTAGACGGGTCAATTGGAATAAATCGGAACCATCATGGCACACTTAAATGGAAAACTAAAAATTAAATTATAAAAAATTTTGACGTTTGAAATGTTACTTATGTGGTAGGTATCATTGGATTCAGAAAATTAAGCAGATTTCAGAAATTCAATAATATAAAGGGTGTTCCGGAAGTGAAAAAAAAATCATTTATATGTCAAAAAGTGCCGCTTATTATGTATATGGGATATTCCAAATCTCAATCTGTTACCTTTAAAACTAACAAAGATACGGGGAGTGTACCATGATCCTGTTACACCCGGTATACTATTTTTCCCTTTACCACGCCCTTATAGCAACAAGTCCAAAAAGTAAGTGTTTAGTGTGCTCGATGTAAAATTATCCAAAGAGGCCGTCAGGGCGAGTTGGACAACACGTCGAGTGCAATAAACAATTTTTGCACGAGTTGCATTCCATATTTTTTCTACGTTAGTGCAAACACCAAAAACTGTCACATTGAGGTGGTACCAAAGTGTAAGGAAAAAAAGACAAGAAACTCAAATTTAGCTGCTAAAAGTAATATGACAATATTCAAAGAAACAAATCTTATTTTTATTAAATTGCTTTTTCTAGGAATGTTGTAATCTAGACCGGGATCCCACGCCTATTTTCAAAAATGAGTGATAACAGGCTGAATCTTCCTGAGTAGCTTCATTTTGGCGAGACACCCAACTTTTTCCTCTACAAAAATTTTCGATAGTGGTACTAATAAAATGCGCAAGCGTCAATCATGTTGATTTGGTGAGTGCAAAAAAGTCATTAATAACAGTTAGTTTTTTTTGTTGAACCTCGAGATAATTCGATGGTAGGACTGAAGAGTCCCCCACTCCCAACATGTACCAATGACGTGGTCATAAAAATTCTTTAATAACCAGCGGATTTTTTTACCGTTGCTTGGTTAATATTTGTATAATTGAATGGTCACATTGTCCTAGGTAGGTTTTTGCTGTGAATACACCAATATGTCTACCGATGAGGGTGAACAACAAACTTTATAGCACAGAGAATTGTAACAAAACTGTTTTTTATAAGACCCATAATATATAAAAGTATATTAAATTAGCTAAACCACATTTTCAAAATAATTCGTTATTTTGAATAATTTTTGTAGGACACTGTATTATTTAGGTGAAGAATACACTAACCTTTCATATGTTATCATTGTCCTACAGTTACTAATACATTTTTTATCAACATGGAATTGACAATTTCGGAGCGTAGGAATGGGAACTCCTACTTTTTAATTTGTAGGACAATATGACTATTCAATTATACAAATATTAACCAAGCAACGGTAAAAAAATCCGCTGGTTATTAAAGAATTTTTATGACCACGTCATTGGTACATGTTGGGAGTGGGGGACTCTTCTTGAAGGACAAAAGTTTTTTCGAGTACTTACTTTATTGAATTATCTCGACGTTCAACTGAAAAACTAACTGTTATTAATGACTGTTTTGCACTCACCAAATCGACATGATTGACGCCTGCGCATTTTATTAGCTACCACTATCGAGAATTTTCGTAGAGGAAAAAGTTGGGCGTCTCGGCAAAATGAAGCTACTCAGGAAGATTCAGCCTGTTATTAATCATTTTTGAAAATAGGAGTGGGATCCCGGTCTAATCCCAATATGTAATAAATATGATTGACAATAATATAAAATATGCAACTGTTTGAAACATTTACATGGAGGTTCTTCGGGTTGTAAGGCCGACGTATGTTAAGCATTTGACAGCGACTTAACAAACTAGAAACTTTCTCTTGAAAATGCTAACCACTCGTGTTGGCGAAACGTCGAGATCTTCTCTTAACATACGTCGGCCTTACAACCCGAAGAACCTCCATGTAAGTGACGATGGCCGTGAAAGCCATTCACAATTTGTTTGAAACATAATACAATCTCATAGAAAATGCGCTAAATATGGCGTAGGCGTGGATTTGACTTTTATGTTTGTCATGATGACCACTTTTTCCACTAAATGCAGTTTAATAAAGTTTTGTTTTTTGCATGAATTTAGAAAAAAATAATAGCAAACTTATGACAGCCTAGTTCATTGACAAGTGAAAAGAAGTTTTGCGTTTTTTCAACTGAAATTTAAACAAAGGTCACATTTGACGTCATGGTGAAAATGTATGCAATTTCGATACCCTAAGAACCAACATTCCATTCCAAAACATTAATCGTTATCTCATTTTCAGCTTTACTCTCCTCTAAATATTTTTATAGCTCTAGTAGGAGTAGTTATTTGGACCGAGAAAGATGAAATAATCTTTTCTCCAAACGGTGATACGACACTTACAAATTTTTTACATTATAGAAGAGAGACACTAATCAAAATGCATCCCAATGACAATGCTCAACTGTTAACGTAAGTACCCAACAAATAACTTTATATGTAATTAAAAAATATATACAGGGTGTCCCACGAAGATTAGGGCAAGGAATATCTCGGAACTCGGAAGTAGTGGAGAATTGTAATTTTGGGGTTCTGAATTAAAGCAATAGGGAATATGCAAGTGATTTAAATTTACTTGATTTATTTACCTCATATACATATACATTGTCTTGAAATTACACCTAAACCATTAGTTTATCATTTAGTTTGTATTTAACTCCATAAAACTTTAATCAAAAAGTGCATAATAAGCGCGTGGAAATCAAATTTGCGAAACGCATCACCATTGGTCGAAACGAAGAATGACGTCACATGGCACGTTATGAAATTTATCTGTGTTGATATTCATACTGTGCTAGCGTCTTTCATAGAAAATTTGTTTTTATTTATATATTTGTAGTGTTTTCCATTACATAGTGCGATTTTGGTCTAGTGATAATTGTAAATTATCAAGAGCAATGACCGAAAGTGGTTTTGTCAAAGCACATCACCTGAACTGATATGTAGAATAGTTTATCAACTGATCGTTTTTCTTTTGTAATTTAGGTGAGGCAGATATATACAAAACATTTATGCATACAAAACTTACTTCTGATCAATTCACTTCATATGTTAACTATCGAAATACAATGTTAGGTTAGGTTTGAACGTGAGTGGGCCCGTATCAGGCCCTCCACTGCGGCCAATGGCCTATTGTGACTCACCCTATGGTTATATTTCTCCCAGTATATCCAATCTCTTGACGAAATTGAGGAATGCATTGGTTGAACAATTTACCAGGTTTTCTGGCCTTACTGTCGTATCGCCAAATATTGAGAGAAATACAATGTACTCACATTGAAATGATCTTCACAACAATGTAAATGTGATATTGGAGATACTTCGCCTCTTCTCATAACCTTACACCATTGTTTACGTATTTTCGCACTTCTTGGAACAGAAAAAATACTTTACTTGGTGTACTTATAATTGTGTTTTTTTGTATTCCGATACTAGACAATACCTATAAATGGTTTTTTAGCATTTTCCATTATCGTAAAAGCGATTAAAACTGCAAATCCCTAACCTAATTAATAACTGTCAATAGTGTCAATGGCCATAACTATAGAAAAGATTGTTCATTGAAGACTGCTCTGGTTGATCGAGATCACTTTCACATGTTCATCTCTCTCTAACATTTGTACTGCATTTGTCTTACTCTTTTATAAAATATCAACTTCAAGCAAGTGGAGCAATCAGAGTACGTCTCAACGAACGACACTGAAGAAGAACAACACTGATCGCGCCATGAGGCGTTCAAATAGGTCAAATTCAATCGATATTTTATATATTATTTTAAAAATTAATTCCAAGACTTTCAACCGTATTTATATTTTTTACTATGTTGTAACGAAGTAAAAAATGTATCAAACAAATAAAAAAAATTATGCATATTCCCTATTGGTGCAGATTTTTTTGATATTATGTTACCAATGAGCTTTTTGTTCTCGGTCACGTGACATCAGATTCAAAATTATTAATGGGACAACCTGTATATTTTAGCATTTTTATGTTCCTCCCAATAAAATAATTTCAACGAACTATCACACTTGTGGTCTGAAACGATTAGTTCAAGAACTACAGGTACTTCAATATCCTTTGTCCTACGACGTCTGAAACGAGCAATTGCCAAATTATTTAGGTTTAGGGTCACCCTGTATATTTGGGCAGTCCAATAATTTTTGTGTTGATTAAAACACGGCAAAATTATGTTGATCATCCATATTTTATTAAAAAACGTCGTGGGATAAAGGATATTGAAGTACCTTTAGTTCTTGAACTAATCGTTTTAGACCACAAGTGTGATACTCTGTTCATCGGGAGGAACATAGAAATGCCAAAATATACAGGTTGTCCTATTAATAATTTTGAATCTGATGTCACGTGACCGAAAACAAAAAGCTCTTTGGGTAACATAGTATCAAAAAAAGCTACACAATTTGCTTCAATTTACAACCCCAAAATTAAAATTCCCTTCTACTATCGAGCTCTGAGATATTCCCTGTTCTAATCTTCGTGGGACACCCTGTACATATTTAAAAAAGAAGAAATATTGAAATACTTGTGCCTTATTAAATTTCTCCCCAATTTCAACTTTTTGGTGAAAATTGACAGAATTGGTTTAAGTATTCAGTATTAGAGAAATGAAATATATTTCGATCTTTAATATATACAGTGCGTTGCTGATTTATGGAACAAATTATTTTCTTAGTAAATTTCTGAAACATCTCGATTTTTATCTTCAGTTGTCTGTTAGCCATGTGAAAGAGGTTACATCACTGTGTTATTTTAATAAAAAATAGGTGTTATGTGATATTTTTTTTTATTTTTTATTGTATAGGAAATTTGCGAAAGACTGTATTTTCAAAAATCTATATCATTGCCAATATGAAATTGATGCTAATCAGTGAAAATGAATGTCATAACAACAGGATCTATTACAAGCCCGACAAAAATGAAACCAATAAATTTGATTTTTTCAGAAAATTACAGATGCAAAATTGGGAGTTCATTGATTGTAAGGAAATTAGCATAAGCGAAAAAAAAAATTAAATTTGTTGGTATACTCAAATTCTGTGTGGAAAACTGTTTTCCTCTCAGACAAGAAAATAATAATAGAAAAAGCAGTAAAAAATACTGGTACACAATGATCTCAAAATTATGAAAAATCAATTTATAATTCATATCAGAATTATGCCATATTTCTAATGATAAGAATATGAATAATTTAAAAAAACGAAATCAGAAACTATACAAACAAATACTGATAATTACCAAAAGGAAACTTTCTAACAAGAAACCAACAAAAACTGAATATTACTAAAAAGGGAACTTAATAACAAGAAAATAAAAAAATAATATAATATTAACAAAACATCTTCAAAAATAATAAATGAAGAAAAGGGGCAAAACAAAAAAATACAGAAATTAAACTAAACGAAAACAAAAAACTGATTTTTTCACTAATAAAGCAGACGGTATCATAGTATAGGACAAACCCAATAATATATGAATTATCGTATGTACAATACTAAATCACTGCCGTTTTTCGAAAAAATTTTACGGTCCTATTTTATTTAATGAACTACCAGAAAATATAAAAGACAGTTTCGTTTACAACTTACAGAAAGAATTTTTGCTCGGAAAACGCTTTTCATAGTATTGATGAATTTTTAGCATTTGACTTCAACACCAACTACACCTTTTTCAATTGTAATTCAGAAAGTATAACATGTATTTCAGAAAGTATAATTTGTAATTCAGAATAGTAAATTGTAATTCAGAAACCGTAACATGTAATTCAGATTAGTAAATTGTATTTCAGAAACCGTAACATGTAATTCAGATTAGTAAATTGTATTTCAGAAACCGTAACATGTAATTCAGATTAGTAAGTTGTATTTCAGATTGTGTAACTTGTAATTCAGATTAGTGAATTGTTAATCAGAAAGTGTGACATGTAATTCAGAAAGCGTGAGTTGTAATTCAGAAAGTGTCAACTGTAATTCAGAAACCAAGAACAACCCGTATTAAACGGAGAGCTACGTAGAAATACGGGTGACTCGGTGCAAAGTGAAATTTAGCATTTATAGGTTCGGGTGTCACCAACGTAGCGTGAGACGGGCCACCAGAAGGCACCTGGAAGAATAACGCGAGGGTAGAGGGTTAAATATGCATTTTTTACGTAAAATAAGTCACAAGGTGCAAGGCTGGAAATTGGCAGAATAATCGGATGTTATACAAATAAGGGGAGAAAAAATTGCCAGAAGACTAGGTGGAAGATAAAGTCCCGCCGAAGGCGCTAATGTCGTGAAATTTTATATATATATATATATATATATATATATATATATATATATATATATATACGGTAAAATCAAGTGCGAAGATGTACAACACTTGGATGTAAAAATAGAAACAAAGGAAGTCAACAACAGGAAGCCAACCACACATTTGTGGCTTCGGTTAGAAGACCTTGTGCTTACAAGGCAACAACTAACGTCGCCACGGAGGCAGCTATAGCTACCAGCGTGACAATCCTACCCAGGAAAATACAAATAAGGATGGATATAGCGAGGGAAATATATGAAAATATAAGTAGAAAAGTTTTTGGGTATAACCCTCAAAATGTTCTGCAACCGTAGACACGTGTTTCGAGCTTAAGCTCTCATCAGTACGGTAAAATCAAGTGCGAAGATGTACAACACTTGGATGTAAAAATAGAAACAAAGGAAGTCAACAACAGGAAGCCAACCACACATTTGTGGCTTCGGTTAGAAGACCTTGTGCTTACAAGGCAACAACTAACGTCGCCACGGAGGCAGCTATAGCTACCAGCGTGACAATCCTACCCAGGAAAATACAAATAAGGATGGATATAGCGAGGGGAAATATATGAAAATATAAGTAGAAAAGTTTTTGGGTATAACCCTCAAAATGTTCTGCAACCGTAGACACGTGTTTCGAGCTTAAGCTCTCATCAGTACGGTAAAATCAAGTGCGAAGATGTACAACACTTGGATGTAAAAATAGAAACAAAGGAAGTCAACAACAGGAAGCCAACCACACATTTGTGGCTTCGGTTAGAAGACCTTGTGCTTACAAGGCAACAACTAACGTCGCCACGGAGGCAGCTATAGCTACCAGCGTGACAATCCTACCCAGGAAAATACAAATAAGGATGGATATAGCGAGGGGAAATATATGAAAATATAAGTAGAAAAGTTTTTGGGTATAACCCTCAAAATGTTCTGCAACCGTAGACACGTGTTTCGAGCTTAAGCTCTCATCAGTACGGTAAAATCAAGTGCGAAGATGTACAACACTTGGATGTAAAAATAGAAACAAAGGAAGTCAACAACAGGAAGCCAACCACACATTTGTGGCTTCGGTTAGAAGACCTTGTGCTTACAAGGCAACAACTAACGTCGCCACGGAGGCAGCTATAGCTACCAGCGTGACAATCCTACCCAGGAAAATACAAATAAGGATGGATATAGCGAGGGGAAATATATGAAAATATAAGTAGAAAAGTTTTTGGGTATAACCCTCAAAATGTTCTGCAACCGTAGACACGTGTTTCGAGCTTAAGCTCTCATCAGTACGGTAAAATCAAGTGCGAAGATGTACAACACTTGGATGTAAAAATAGAAACAAAGGAAGTCAACAACAGGAAGCCAACCACACATTTGTGGCTTCGGTTAGAAGACCTTGTGCTTACAAGGCAACAACTAACGTCGCCACGGAGGCAGCTATAGCTACCAGCGTGACAATCCTACCCAGGAAAATACAAATAAGGATGGATATAGCGAGGGGAAATATATGAAAATATAAGTAGAAAAGTTTTTGGGTATAACCCTCAAAATGTTCTGCAACCGTAGACACGTGTTTCGAGCTTAAGCTCTCATCAGTACGGTAAAATCAAGTGCGAAGATGTACAACACTTGGATGTAAAAATAGAAACAAAGGAAGTCAACAACAGGAAGCCAACCACACATTTGTGGCTTCGGTTAGAAGACCTTGTGCTTACAAGGCAACAACTAACGTCGCCACGGAGGCAGCTATAGCTACCAGCGTGACAATCCTACCCAGGAAAATACAAATAAGGATGGATATAGCGAGGGGAAATATATGAAAATATAAGTAGAAAAGTTTTTGGGTATAACCCTCAAAATGTTCTGCAACCGTAGACACGTGTTTCGAGCTTAAGCTCTCATCAGTACGGTAAAATCAAGTGCGAAGATGTACAACACTTGGATGTAAAAATAGAAACAAAGGAAGTCAACAACAGGAAGCCAACCACACATTTGTGGCTTCGGTTAGAAGACCTTGTGCTTACAAGGCAACAACTAACGTCGCCACGGAGGCAGCTATAGCTACCAGCGTGACAATCCTACCCAGGAAAATACAAATAAGGATGGATATATCGAGGGGAAATATATGAAAATATAAGTAGAAAAGTTTTTGGGTATAACCCTCAAAATGTTCTGCAACCGTAGACACGTGTTTCGAGCTTAAGCTCTCATCAGTACGGTAAAATCAAGTGCGAAGATGTACAACACTTGGATGTAAAAATAGAAACAAAGGAAGTCAACAACAGGAAGCCAACCACACATTTGTGGCTTCGGTTAGAAGACCTTGTGCTTACAAGGCAACAACTAACGTTAAAATTCATAATTGGTGAAGATTTTGAAGGGGTAGTGGGTGTTTTTTTCTCCAACTTCTACGCCACTGGAAAAAGTATGAATTTGGTCCGCCTACTTGAACCGCCAATGTTTTCTACACAAAAAAGGTTGCATCTCCATCATGACGATAAAGGTATTTCAATTCTCTATACAGCCATAATATAAGTTTTCACATAATTCATTTCCACCGGATGAACAAATTTTGTTTAATTTAAATACCGGAATAAAATTTTCGAATAATGAAAAGAACATTAATATCAATAATAATTCAATTTAGAAGAGTCGCCACATCAACATTTAAATTCTTATTTATTCAAAACGTGAAGAGTTAGCTATAGGAATGGATACTAGTATTTGATAGACAATTAAATTTGACATCTGCTCTTGAAATAAAATACAGGGCGTTCCATTTAAATTAAACAAGTTAATACCGTTCAAAGATTGTGATTATTTTGCCTTAATTTTTACACACCTTGTATAAGTTAATAAATATTTCGCAACTGCTATATAAAAGTTATTTAGTTAGTAGCCTCTAGCATTGATTTGGTTGAAAACAAAACACTGGTTGAGAATCTAAGCATTAAAGCTGATGCTGCATTTTCACAAAATAAGAGATATTTCAAAAACCATAAGGTTTAGGTGAATTAAACCTTAATGAAATGTACCTTTATTATGATCGTAAAATCCGAAAATGAAATAATATACAGGATATTTCATTTAAAAAATAACAAATTTGATTTGTTTCGTGTTTTTGGCACACCCTGTAAATCATGAAAATATTTTTAAAATATAGGGCCAATAGGTCCCTATCCATTGTAAAGAAAAAACTTTCAAAAAATCAAATGCTTTAGCCGTAATGCTTCGTGTCGAATAACGTGAATAACCCTGTATATTCCATCGCGTCAAATACCGGGTGTCAACGAATCTATTAGACAAGTCATAACTTCTAGACCTTTAGGTGTATCAAAATGGGATTTGCTGTAGGTAAATGATATGTGAAGAGGAGAGTTTTCACATTTTTTTCACTTGCCGGTCACTTCCGGTTTCACCGGAAATGGCTCCGGTTCTAAATTTTTAAATGGAACACCCTGTATATTG
This sequence comes from Chrysolina oricalcia, assembly GCA_944452925.2. NCBI lineage: Eukaryota > Metazoa > Arthropoda > Insecta > Coleoptera > Chrysomelidae > Chrysolina > Chrysolina oricalcia. The sequence goes on along the minus strand of OX101828.2, from coordinate 41,028,728 downwards.
TAACATTTTTGGATTTCTGAGACAATTCTAGATCAGAATGTGACATTTTCGAAAGTTTTTATGCCTACTTAATTTTTTCGGAGTCACTTTTGAAATTACATCTAGGTGGCCATGATCGGAAGTAAACTAATCTAAGGACCTCAGGTGATATCAGAATATTACAATCGCGAAGTTTAGTGACTACTATAATAGATATGAATAAGACAAGTTGGCAAAATTACATTTTCGTGTCTAACTATTATTTTTCAAATGGCGACCATTTTTTGACAAGCACTTTCCGAAAAAATGATATTTTGACGAATCTAACGATACTAATTTATTTGCGATTGGATCAACAAATTTAACAAAATTAACAATAATTTCAGCGATGCACTTACATTTTTTTCAATATCCTAATTTCTTAAAATTTTCACTATATGTAGTAAATTTTCAAAGTGCATTCCTCCTTGTTGAAGACACTTTTCAGCTCGTTCAATTGTTTCTCTCAACACGTTTCGTAGCATTTGTGGCGTTATACTTCTAAATGCCTGTAGAATCCTTTCTTCTAAGATTTCGAGAGTGGCTGGAGCTGTTGCATAGTAGACCCTTTCTTTAACATATCCCCAAATGAAGAAATCTAGCACAGTCAGATCCGGTGAGCGGGCAGGCCACCTGACTGGAACATTGGTTGCAATAACTTGATTATTGAAATGCCCTATTAAGTAATCAAGAACGTATCTGGTATTATGGGGAGGTGCTCCATTTTGTTGGAAGTAAATTTGCCGTAAAACTGCTAAAGGTAGATTATTAAGATGATCCTCGATTTCATTTTGAAGAAAACCTAAGTACCTAGCCCCTGTTAACTGACCTTGAAATAATGTTGGTCCAATTATTCTGTTTCCAACGATACCAACCCATACATTGACGCCAAACCTTTCTTGAAAATTGCCCTCTCTCATTGCATATTGATTTTGTTGTGCCCAGTACCGAGAATTTTGATTATTAAACAAGCCATTATTTGTAAATCGTGATTCGTCGGAAAATAGAATAAAGTTGATGAAATTTGGGTTAACTCTATGATTTTGAAGCAACCAATCACAAAACACTACTCGTCTATCGCCATCGTCAGCATACAAATGTTGATGTAAATAATATTTAAATGCTCGATCCGTGCTTTTTCAATATTTTTCTTGCTGATTCGTGACTTATTTGCATTTCTCGACTAATTTCTCTTAAAGAAACCGTTTTGTCAACCTCAACCATAGCAAGAACGTTAATCTCAGTCTCCTCATTTATGATAAACCTCTGTTCTGCCTCTCGATTTCCCTCTTGCCTAAAACGATTCTCAACATACGGAAAATACTGATGGGATGGATGTTGCCGATTGGGATATCTCTGAGCATACAACTCAGCAGCATTCCTTGAATTTCTGAGACATTCTCCAAACAATAACAACAAATCCACTTTTTCACTTTGAGTATACATTATTTTGACGGACAATTGAACTAAAATTTAACGAAAATCAAGAAAATTTTACCTTCTGCTCTTAAAGCTTATGTCACTGTCATTACCTAAGTGAGTGAGTGTTTTGTTCTCCAAAGAAGACTTGATCAAAATAACTGCAAAATATTATGCATCATGCCTATCCTCGGCATACTTGACAAAAGTAAATAAATTATTATGAAGTATTTTCCTCACTAATATTTAATTTATGTTCTTATTTGTAATCCAATCGCAAATAAATTAGTATCGTTAGAGTCGTCAAAATATCCTTTTTTCGGAAAGTGCCTGTCAAAAAATGGTCGCCATTTGAAAAATAATAGTTAGACACGAAACTGTAATTTTGCCAACTTGTCTTATTCATATCTATCATACTAGTCACTAAAACTTCGCAATTGTAATATTCTGATATCACCTGAGGTCCTTAGATTAGTTTACTTCCGATCATGGCCATCTAGATGTAATTTCAAAAGTTACTCCGAAAAAATTAAGTATGCATAAAAACTTTCGAAAATGTCACATTCTGATCTAGAATGGTTTCAGAAATCCAAAAATGTTACAATATACAGGGTGTTCCATTTAAAAATTTAGAACCGGAGCCATTTCCGGTGAAACCGGAAGTGACCGGAAAATGAAAAGTATGTGAAAACTCTCCTCTTCACATACCATTTACCTATACCAAATCTCATTTTGATACACCTAATGGTCTAGAAGTTTTGACTTGTCTAATAGATTCGTTGACACCCGGTATAGTATTTTCAACATCACTAAACTAGTCCATTGAAAGTTCTTCAAACTAATACATCATATAGCACCTATGTAAGTTTAAAAAAATCATGGATTATATCAACATTCCACACCGATGACGTAAACTGTTTCTATTTTTTTTTAGTTATTAAATGTTTTCGACAAAATATATTTGTGCTGATTTTTCTAAGAAGTTTTTTGTTTTCCAGGAAAATGAACTTTGATAATGGCGTAGTTGGAAAAGCCCTCAAGGGGCCTATTTGTACCTACGAATATTCCGGCGGAGTGAACACTGATCATTCTACGGTAGTGGGACTTGTTGCCACGACCATTGCTCATGAAATGGGACACAATTTTGGTAAGTATTTTGCAAAATTTCAACTTTTTTTTATAATTAAAATTTCGTACGACAAGTAATCTTGGCATCTCCTGAGTTACGATCGTAGACGACCACCATAACTATTTTTTCAATACGTTAATCTCATTTCTAACTAGACGTCGGTAATAGATGAAACAGTTTTTTGACAATTTTTGCTAAAATAGGTATAAGTGAAATGGGACGAAAGTTAGATGGATCATCAAAATCACCACCTTTACGAGTATACAGTGAGCACGTAAAGGTTGGAACAAATTCGTTAAAAGCTTGATATAGACATTGGGGGAAAAAAGCTCAGACAGGTCGATTTTCTTTTTCAGTTGCGCATTTTTTGGTATACTCAGATTTTTGATAACGTCAATGCTGTTCGAGTTATGACGTCATTATGATTTTTTTTAAATGGCATTGCCCTATTTTGATACTACCTTCAAAAAGAACGCATTTTTCGGTTTATGGTTGTTATACTTTTTCTTATGTTACATAACCGTATGTTCGAGAAATAATATATATTCCATTCATAATTATTAGGTCTGTTAACGTAAAATTTTGACTTGAGGTATCCCTACAAACAAAAATCTACTGGGATTAAATCAGGAGGTCTAGCTGGCCACTCTAAAAATCCTCGTCTGCGATAGAAATCTGGTGTGTGAGGGAATTTTTCCTAAGTACATCGGTATCGATAGGCGACCTCATACTTCGTTTTGAAGGAAGTGCGATGTGAGTTGCCTAGATGCCAATCCCGACGTCTGGCGTTTGCTCGAAGTGTGCAACCGACCACCCGGAGTGGGGCTGAAGGTTTTTCCGAGTATTCCTGCAGCTGAAAATTGAGTACACCTCCAAAAATCAGAAAGACACCCCGGAGCGCCACGGCAAATGGTAATAGCCATCCTCTACCCGCAGACGAGGATTTTCAGAGTGGCCAGCTAGATCTCCTGATCTAACCCCACAAGATTTCATTTTGTGGAGAAACCTTAAGTCAAAAGTTTACGTTAACAGACTTAATATTATATTACCATGAGTGAAATATATTTTATTTCTTGAACATACGGTTATCTAACATATGAAAAATTATGATATCCACACACAGGAAAATACGTTCTTTTAGAAATTATTATCAAAATAGGGTAATGCCATTTAAAAAAAATATGTAATGACATCATAACTCGAACAGCGATGACGTCATCAAAAATCTAAGTAGACCAAAAAATGCGCAACTGAAAAATTAAATCGACGTGTCTGAGTTCATTTTCCCTAATCCCTAATCAAGCGTTTAACGAATTTGTTCCTACCTTTACGTGCTCACTGTATATGGAAAAACCAGGGACGTTTTCAGAAAAGATGGAAAACTGCTAAGCTGAATTGAATCTTTTATTAAAACAGCAAGAATACCGAGAGCTCATTTTGGAAGATTTTGCACATTTTTTAGAGAAATTTCATATAAACCACTTGTTTCTGATGCTCCTAATAACATCAATTAACACATACATATCTGTATCACATAGGAACAGATTTTTCTTGATACCAACATCCTGGAGATATCTCGAATGATCAATAATAGAAACAATTCAACTGGAACCGTGCATCGAAAGATTTAAATGAAGTGGTACAAATTTTGTACCGCCATGCCTCAAAGAGTTGTTGTTTTATTTTTAAATTAGTGCAAAAACTTTAAATTTTCCGTATTCTCGAACAGGCATGGAACACGATACGAACGAGTGCAAGTGCCCCGACGACCGCTGCATCATGGCGCCCAGCAGCTCGACGGTGGCGCCCACGCACTGGTCCTCGTGCAGCCTGAACTACCTGCTGCAGGCGTTCACGCAGGGCATGGACTACTGCCTGAAGAACAAGCCGCAGGCGCTGTTCGACAGCCCCGTGTGCGGGAACGGCTTCGTGGAGCCGGGCGAACAGTGCGACTGCGGTATGCCCGAACATTGCGACAACTTTTGCTGCAACGCCACCACGTGCATGCTGCACGGCAACGCCAGCTGCGCCACTGGGGAGTGCTGCGATCTTACGGTAGGTTGGGAAACTATTTTTTTTCTACTAATTTTCAGCCATCTGGTCGGGGGAAGGCCCGGGTGGAGCTTCACAAGCCTGGAATAAGGGTAGACGTGATGTTTGTAATGATACGTTACTATTTGATAGAATTATTTATTATATCAATATGATTCAAGATTAATGTCGTTCTGACATCCTTGTTTTAACATACTAAGGGATCATAATCAATATTACAACAATATTACAAACAAACAAAGGATCATAATGAATAGTACAACATCTATTTCTTTAAGTAAATATAACAATAAATATTATATTACAAATACATGAAAATGAAAATACAATTATAACTTCCCCAAACAATAACTAAATTCCACATGAAAAACCATTTACAATTAATATAAATGGAAATTGTCATATTTTATGGTAAATTTTATGTTTCGTGTACTCCTTGTTTAGCCTTCTTGAACTTGAGTTCCTTCATTGTAATTCATAAATACAGGTGTACTTTCACTGGATTCTGAGGAAACTAAACTAATTTCAGACCTATCTGAATAGAATTCTGTAGTGTGATGACTTAATCTGACCATAGTTCTAGAATCAATTTCAATGTTGGGAACATGTTATTTCATCTTTCTTATCAATTCTCCCAGAATGTTAAATTCTCGTAATATCACACCTTTGGTTTTAATTTAATGAGCACGAGGTGGAAACTTCAATTTTGAAACAATCACAGCTTGTTCTCAAACTCTTATCCAAGCCCCAATATCATAATACAGTTGAGGAGCGTTATTTCAAAAGTGAACTAATCCGCTTTGGTAAATTTTAGAGAAATCAAGATATTCTAGTATCATGTTCCTATCATTTAACAAAATTTGTTGATATCGAAAATATTACTAAAAATTAATAAGATGAGGCATATAATTTAAATAATTTTTTGTTTAGTAATTAACCTAAAAACTCATATTCTTTTATGGATTTGTTCACTTTTGACCACACGTCGGTGGGATTTGTTATATTTTGTTCAATGAAAAAATATAAAAATCCTAAATTCTAATAATAATGAAACAAATTTGGAATCGTTTATTCATATACATTCAAATGGTACAATTTAAAAAAATACATTATTATTACACTCAATGAAGTTTAGGTATAATGAAAAAACATTCGTATTTTTTTAGTAAATTGTTATTATTATCATTAGATATGCATTGCTGGATCTTCTTCACGAAGACAGTCACACATTTCGTCTAACTTTGTTTCATCATTTTCATCATCAATTTGTGAATTTTCTCCATATGGATTGTCAGCAAGCAAGTTCTTATAAAACTCCAATTCTGGATCCATCTGCCAATCATTATTAAAAGCAGCTTTTAACAATTTCTCCACGTCTCTCAGATTTTGTGGCGGTAACTTTTGGCCCAAAGGGAATTCATTTAATTTAAAAGACCTTAGAGAACGACCACGTTTGACAAGAGTCTGGAATACTTCACTATCACTTTCATACCGATAATTAGAATGACCTTTGTACATTACAGTCATTTTATTTTTTGATAGTCTTTTTTTTATTACAATTCTTTTGTAACTATTTATTCCAATAACTTTTTTCATCACTTGTTCCAAATCTTTTACATCATACAATTTCCAGTCTGTACCTAACACGTGAATAGGACCCACTTGTTTATATAATTCGTAATATTCGTCTTTTGTCTCAATTGACGACTCTTTTCGTAAAATATTTTCTACTCTGCCAAAACACCTATCAGCTGGCAAAAAACTATGTCCACAGACCGGAAAGTATAATGTAATGGATTCAATATTGGTTTTAGTATTTTCGAGCCAATACATCAACATGTGAATCAGGTGACAATTGCGATTTTGACCCCCACAAGCATCACAAAATAAACGAATATACTTGATGTCAGTATTCTCTTCCTTTTTGTCTTCAAAGTATGTATTCAGGAAAGAAAATAGGGCTGAGGAAATTTCTGTACTGCCCCTTTTTGCCTGATTTTCCGTCCATGTATAAAAATAAGGATTTTTGGAGTCCGGACCGACAATAACAGACTATAATAGCTAATCTGTCTGAGGTAAAAAGCATCATTTATCGCGGTTTTCGGAAGAGGCTGTACCTGTTGGAGATCAAAACAGTAGATCTTGGTGTTTCCCGGTTTTTCTTTTAGTAATGCATAAAACGCATTGGCTTTGAGAGTATGAACTCTTTTTTCTGCAATAAGCTCCTGTTTCTTAATTACATCGTCTTCCCGTTTAATACGATTTTTCAGTCTCTTACACATGCTGCAAATATCAGTTGCAGGAGATTTCGCCAATATTGAATTCGCGAGAAAATATTTTGTGGAAAGTACTGAAAGATATCTTCCTCATATTCGGATCTCCAAAATTCTTGTACAATTTATACAATCACGAAATATTTAAATTAGAGCCCAAATACAATCTTTTTGATTTATTTGCACCATAGTGACTTTCTTGACCTCTTAGTTGATTTAAAAACTGCCTGACCTCATTTTTATTAGCAGATAATTTGTGAGATTTTTGGTCCCCTCCTCTATTTTCAGTTGGAATTCCTCCATTTTGTAGTACTTTTGCAACTTGCACTAACCGACTATTTGAAAACTTTGTAATTTTCTTAAAAAAGCCTTTGCAAACTCTTTTGTAGCCTCGTCCAAATGGATTTGGAATATGAAATATACAAACGAACAGTCGTTACCGACCGATGATGAACCCTTTACTCCCATAAACACCTAACTATGTAGGCTTATTATGGCAAGAACCTGTCAGAAAACAACTACTCCGTGGTCTTAGCCAGGGGAGTAGTTGATGGTTACTTAAACCTCCATAATTTACACAGCTGGGCGGTGGAAAATCCCCACTTGATGCGAGAGGACAGATCGCAATATCAATTCAAAGTGAATATTTGGACAGGGATTCTAAATGTAGAAGTGATCGGACCGGACGAACTGCCAGACACTTTGGATGATCACAAATATTTGGAATTCCTACAGAACGAATTACCCAATTTATTAGAAGACATAACTTTGCAACTGCGAAGAACAATGCTACATAAGTACAAAGGTACTTGGACCAAACCTATCCGAATAGATGGATTGGTGGCCTCCGCGATCACCGGATTTGAATACACTTGACTTTTTTCTACTGGGGCTGCTTAAAAGAGAAGATCTACAGTAGGCCCACCACTTCCTTACAACAGTTGCGTGTTCGCATCCAAGAAGCCTCTCGAGAAATTAGTGAGAAAGGATATCCGCGGGTGCTGAAAAGATCATTCATACGGAGATGTCGAGCCTGCATCAGAGTGGGCGGCAGACAATTTGAACACCTGCTATAATTCTGTAACAAATCAATAAATATTTATTTTTTATTTTATTACATACCAAGATTTAAGCTGAAACCCAGAAAAATCATAACGAATAAATGTATTGAGGTAGACTTGAGTAGAAGTTTCAAGATCAGAAGAAGACACTATTTTCAGTTGTATAGACGTACTGTCAACAAAATTTGAAAGACAGCTTATTTGTATTGGAATTGTAATTCCGTATATATAGCTCCTTCCCTATTTGCATCGTAATATCATTTTTTGTGAAGAACAAAGTATTACATTCAATGGGGAATTCTCACTTATAATATCACAAGAGCTTAAATTATTTCCAGGAATAATTTAAGCTTGCATGGTATTCGGTAAGAAAATTTCACACCATAATTTGGAAAAAAATTATTAATCCATTCTGACATTTTAAATAAATTTCACTGCTTGTCAAGTTCACCATGTAACGTTAAATAAAAAATATTACCAACTTCAGTTAAACCAAATGCTAAAACTTAGATGGGTATTAGATCAGTCTATCGCCCTTTCATAATTTTAGGTTACTAATGGTGGTATAAATGTATTTTATGTTAAAGTAATCCATAACACTTCTAATGTAAAAAATATAATATTAACATGGTTTGTTGCAGTAGGTGGCCGTGATATAGGCGGCCATGCTTAAAGACATTTTTATCGATAACATTGTGATTATTGGTTCATTGTCAATACTGTGAAGTAAGTGTATAGTCTGTAGAGGTGTTATTAGCAGGAAATTTCTAGTTTGAAGATACGTTAACCCTTGATTCACATATCATAATAGGTTTCTTTTTTTGGTTTAATTCGGAAAACCATGAAGTTTTGTGCTGTTGTGGGTCATAGAAACTGATCATCGAAATGAAGACGTAACATTTTTCCGATTTTCTTCAATTCAGTCTAAAGGGAGGTAGATAGTAGTTGAAAGGAAAGAGAGACGGGCAAGTTGGATTGCAGCTCTTCATAGGGATGGTTTTACAGAAAACAAAACAAATAATTATTTTTTGTGTTCTACACATTTCATTACAGGTAATACAATGACAAAAGCTTATGAACTATGTGTAGATGAATATTTTTACAGGTAAACTGTATGATGGTCCCGAACATCCAGACTACGTTTCTTCAATAAATATCTATCATTTGTCTAATAGGTATCATTGCTATTTTTTTTTTACAAATGCACATTGGGTACTTCATTTTAATTATACATATATTTTGTCTTCATGCATTGACTGAATGACAGACTGGAAATTGTAGATGAATAAAAGTCAAAAGAACATTATTATTTGTATAACAATATGTATACTGAATGTACAATTTATAGTTAGAATTTCTGATCTTGTTTTAAATGTACCTGAACTTCTGTGATCAATTTGTTCATTTCAAATACTAGTTTAAGAAACTGTAGTAATGGGCCTTATTCAGATGCACCTTGAAACTTGTTTATTGAATTGAAAAGTGAAAAGTATGGCGGATGTCTATTCTGGTGCTCCTTGAAAAGCCATATTGATTGTTGGTTATTGAAAAGTTTTTTTCACTATTGAATATTTTTTAATTTTTTAATTTGTTCTTAATTTTATTTTGATTTGTGTTTTAAATATAATGTAATTGAGGTCACAGAATGAAGCATGAATTAACTCAAAATTTTGAATGGTTTACAGTGGCCGGACATCTAAACAAAAACTGATCTTACTCAATTTTGACTTCTCTGCAGATACGGCGTATTGGTTAAGGAGGGCAGAACTGACATCCTTAATGAACTCTTTGGACATACAGTTCATTTCTCTCAAACTGATGGAGAAAAATTTGACGAGAAAGTTAAGTTTTTTAACAACTTCGATGTTTTCCACGTTGGTTATTGCTAACAAATTAGTTTCTACTGTTTAGTTTTTTTTGTATCTCTATTGTCAAATAATAAAAAAGAATATATCCTAAATTCCCCAATCCAAATAAAATTGAACAACAAAAGCATTCATCTGTCAAAATTGTATCTTTTTATTCATTTGACCGAATTTCCAACGTTGAAGTCTGAAAACTTATTCCAATAACAGTTTCTCAACATTCAATAATCTGACTTTCAATAGTGACACGTGAATACAAAAGTTTCCTGAAATTGAAAAGTTAAAATATTCAATATTGAAAAAAATTCAATATTCACGTGGACACCTGAATAAGGCTGAATGTCAACTTATTCACCAGTCTGGAAAGAAAAGAAATAAGGCAACTCAAAAAATATTATTGTACTTTTAATTATGTATTTTATTTACTTTTTCCAAATATAGAAATACATATATATATATATATATATATATATATATATATATATATATGTGTGTGTGTGTTTGTTGAAATTTATATTTTTTTAGAAAATAACATTTGGTAGTACTAGATATATATTTTCCATTGTACATGTTATTAGGTTTTAAAATGTTTGTAATATATTCCATAGATATATGTTACTAAATGTTAAGAATCAATAAATAAACAAAATATTTTCATCTCATCATTTTCTGGGGTAAGTTTTGCAAAACCTCTTGATATCGATGCACCTTTGATGGAACCATTGAATTTTGCAAGATGCATTTTGGCAGTTGATCATCTTTGTTCGTTCATCTGGTGTGTTGCAGTAACACCATAACTTGGTGCCTAAGGAAAAAGAGCTTGGTAATCTATGAGTTTATTGTGACTTCCAATATCATGAAGTTTTTCGATAATACAGCAGCTAATATCTGCCTCTCTTCACATCGTATTGAAGTAAATCGGGAAAATGTTAAGTCTTCATTTCTATTTGATTGGTTACTACAACCCACAACAGCACAAAACTTCATGGTTTTCCTAATAAAACCTAAAAAAGAAACCTATTATGAACTGTGAATCATGTGACAACGTATCTTTTAACTAAAAATTCGCTGTTAATAACACCTCTACATACTTATGCACTTACTTCACAGTATTCACAATGAACCAATAATCACAATACTATCGGTAAAAACGTCTTTAAATGCCCCGTTTTCCAGAAAATTAAGTAAAAAGATACACAGAGTCTTATGGCAAATGGCTTTGTTTGTCCCCCCATGTCCTGTTTGACATCTGACAAGTGACAACTGCATCTGCCCTATTACATTGAGTTACTGTATAGTAAACCAGCAAACAAAGATATTCTTATGTAAAACATTTCTTGTAAGCATTTGCGTTAAACAATTTGAGAAAAATGAAATGCTTTGAAAAGTACAATTTATGTAAATACTGCAAATAGTTGAGTCAAGTGCAAATATGTCATCCAAAATTAATATATTTAACGAATGTAATGGAAGATTGCGACCAGGAAGCGTTAGAGTCGAATGGTTTGTTTACGAAAATCCAAGAAAGTCTGCTGCAGATGTCAAGTAAATATGGCCTTTTGCGTAAAAGAGATTTTAACAAAATTGTTTCAAAATATTACATGTATGTCTTAAAACACAAACATCTAAATAATTCGTCACCTTCCTGTTCACCATTAAGAAGAGAGGATGGGTTAGAATTCAAGCAACATTTAAATCTTACTATGTTTGTAGATCCTATACGTTTTTTGAAATATGAATTGTTGATGCATAATAATTAAACAAATTTGTGTTTTCTGTTTAATGAAACTTTATAGCGAATAATAAATAATAATTTTAATTCTTATAGAAATTTTGCATTGTTCACAGGTATATCTACAATATTTATGGTTGTAGATCATATGTTCACCTTTTCAACTGTCAAAAAATTTCCACTTGAATATCGTGGCGCCACGAAAAAATTTCCGGAAATTTTTTTACTTGCCATGGTAACTAGTCAAAATTAAGGCATCTTAACGGTTAAAAAATAGAGGTGTGAAATTTTCAGGAAAGTTGACCACTCAGATCGCCCTACATTTTTCAATCCACAGAAGCTCAAACTTTGGCAGAAAACTCTAGCAAAACACGAGTTCTAAATTAAATATATTTTTTCTCAAAGTACCACAGTAATTAATTCGAAATTTTAATACCATTTTGATATTACACTTGATCAAGAATATTATAAAAATTAATATTGACAATATTTCTTTGTTTTGTGGCAGTGGGGCACAAAAAAGTAAAAAAGATACCAATTTATTTTTTATTCATAAAATTCCTAGTAACTCGAAAATCGAAGGACTCTATTACACTAAAATATATTTTCTGAACGGTCATACTGTCCCCTATTTGCAGTTGAAATGTTATCCATTATTTACGGAACACCCTGTATATGTGTGTATGCATCTGTTATGTTTATACAGTGTGTCCCACTTTGAGCAGCCACACCCTCATATTTCGTTGAGCATGAAATAATTCGAAATTTTCTTTGACTCAAGTTGTAGTACTCGGAAATACCTACCTTTATGTTTACGGAACCTTTGTATATCCATTTTCCACGGCTAACTACGACCAAATGAAAAGTGAAAAATTGGGAAAAACATACTAGGCATTTTTTTATCGCAAAAATAACACCAGATTCTGTTTCAGAACACCTTAAAACCCCCAAATCTCAATGCTTGAATCATTTGAATATACAGGATATCATCTGTAGCATTATCAACTCTAATCCATAAATAATGCTTGGAAAATTTCCAAAATGTCTTCTCTTGTCACAGAATTCCCAAAAATATTTAATTAATACTTTGAAAAATAGCCAAATATCACTTTTCCAAGGCTAACTCTTATCAGAATGAATGATACCCTGTATATTCAAATGATTCAAGCATTGAGATTTGGGGGTTTTAAGATGTTCTGAAACAGAATCTGGTGTTATTTTTGCGATAAAAAAATGCCTAGTATGTTTTTCCCAATTTTTCACTTTTCATTTGGTCGTAGTTAGCCGTGGAAAATGGATATACAAAGGTTACGTAAACATAAAGGTAGGTATTTCCGAGTACTACAACTTGAGTCAAAGAAAATTTCGAATTATTTCATGCTCAACGAAATATGAGGGTGTGGCTGCTCAAAGTGGGACACACTGTATATGTATATTTATTTTTTTACATTATCGATTTTACTACGTTGTTACATTATCTATTTTAGTAAAGTAGGTATAGTTTTTTTCTCTCAATATTGTATACTGACGTTTTCCCCTTTTTCATTTATACTTCTGCTCCTGTGGTTGTACAGATCAATCTGAGTAAATAAAGAGATTATTATTATTAATATATGTATTTGTGTTGCTATGTTCATCAATTATTTCATCTACCATTCCAGACCTGTCTACCGAAAGCCGCCGGAACCCTCTGCCGAAGCGCGGACTACGAATGTGACCTTCCTGAGTACTGCACCGGCCAATCGGAGTACTGCCCTGCGGACTTCTTCAAGCTGGACACCGAAGTGTGCGACGGGGGAAACGCTTACTGCTACCACGGTTTCTGCAGGACGAGGACGGACCAATGCAAGCTGCTGTGGGGCGAAACGGGAAAGTCCAGCGACGAGCAATGCTACAGGATGAACACCAAGGGGACGCAGTTCGGGAACTGCGGTTTCGACAGGCTGACGCAGTCGTATTCGAAGTGTGGAAATGAGTGAGTTTGGTTTTTGGGGAGGTTGTTTCTTGGCATGGCTTTTTGGGAATTTTAACAATCTACGAATCGAAAATGAAAAAATGTTTAATCAAGGAAATCTGCACGAGAATAGATGAGTCAGTTTGCCATGATAAGTTACTGTGTCTAAAAGACAGTAAGTTTACAAAAAAAATATGTGACTGAATTCTGTGTACTTTATTACTTTATGTGTGCACTTTATGTGTGCACAAAACAGGCGATGTCGGATCGGTAGTTTTGGCACAATTGCAATTTTTTTTGCACTATCTTGCATCGTGCCTGGATGCTCTAGTGATAGCCCAATTTCAATTTCCCAAACAGATAATGAAAGTAGTACTACAAAACGTATATTCTCATTGTGCGCTACAATGGTGCGAAATGGGTTAAAATGCATTTAAACATAACTAAAAACGGCCGAGCCCGCGTTAGCTGCCGAGTGGTAGGAGAGTCCGGGAAATGAGGGGAATTCTTCTTTTGAACGGGTTACGAGGTTACGCTTCCCCCCATCTCCCGTTCACTCCTACCACTCGACCGCTTTCACCAGATCGGCCGTTTTCAGTCATGTTTGCAAGCATTTTTCACCCATTACGTAGCATCGTAGAGCAAAATGAGTATATACGTTTTGTGGTACTATACTTCTACTTCCAAAGTCTATTTTAGAAATTGAAATCGGACTATCACTAGATAATCCAGGCTCGATGCAAGATAGTGCAAAAAAAATTCAAATTTCAATTGTGCCAAAACTAATGATCCGTTAGAGCCTGATTTGTGCGCACACAAAGTACACATGATTCAATACTTTCATGAGAAGGGTCAACCCTGTTCCTTGAAAAATGGCGGGATTATGATTTTTTTTAAATCGTTAAATTTTCCAGTTTTTCCGGTTTTCCTCCTTTACTAATGATCCGATCGGGTCGTGAAATTTCATTGTGTTTGTATCTCAATTATGTACAATTCTTTTCGGTGGAACAATTATATTGCTAGATAAGTTTTCATTTTATAAGCATAACAGTTTTAAAAAACACGTTTTTTGTTATTTAAATATTAAATTAAAATATAACTTCGGACTGTCTTTCATGTGATGGTACAGTCGGTTTTCTACTAGTATTTTTGTTAGGAAAAAATGCTCTATTGATTGGCCTATTAATACTTATGTTCCGGGAAATTTTTTCTAATACATTGTCAATTTAATTATAAATTTCTTCAGGATTTTGAATACTACATATTTTGCTCGTCGGTAATTTCAGTTCAAACAAGGACAGGATTCTAGAGGACGTTCAATTCTAGGTACATGCTGTAATGGAAATTAAAATTTCAATCCGCTTTTTCAAAAAAAAAACTTGAAAATGTTCAAAAATTGCAGTTACTTTGAAGCAATTTTTTGGGTAGATGAACAGATAATTTAAAAAAAAAACGTTAAAGCACGTACATAGATCAACGTTTTATCTTTCTTTTGATACCAAATTCAATTCGATTTGATAAAGATTGCGTCAAATTTTAATGGAAGAGAAATACCCTTGCTGCTACTTCAATTATCTGTGAAAAGCATCGTGAGGTGCTGCCGTAGACGTAGGTACATATAATCGAACGTCCTCTAGAAGCCTGTCCTTGTTTGAAACCGATAGGATGAACCGTTTTTGAGTTTTCGACTCTTTTACCAAAAAAAACCGTCCCAAATATAATAGCGCTCAGGGCGTCTTACATGATCAATTAACGAAGCGCCCCCGGATTATTCTCTTGTTGATTAAATCTTGACTCTATATTATAGAGAGAACTAAAAGTAGGGCGATTCTGAAAATTGGTAGGATGAGTAAAGAACCAATAAAGAATTCAACTAAAATATTTTCTTCTTTATTATTTTAAATATCACACCCAAAATTTCACCCCTTTTTGAGTTCTCCTCATGATTTCGATTCTACCTCATGTATCATATCCTATACGCAAAATCAACCGTTTTTGAGTTATTCGAGTTTTTTTAGAAGTGACAGATAGAACACCCTACATATAATTTTTGTGATTTTTTATCGACTTCCCAACAACTTCATTTAATATTTTCCTATACCTGTCTGTTACCGTTACAACCCTCTTTTCTTTAAAGTTGAATAAAAAGGAGCAATGCAGACGGGCAGCTCTTCGTCGGTAGGCAGTATGGGTTCGTTTATACTTTATAACAGAACAGTTACAGAATGGTCACAAAAATGAGAGGGGGCGCCACAGCAACTTTTAATATGTCAAAGAGTACTTACTTGGAAAGTTGATTCAATTTTCAATTGAGAATGTTTCTCTTTATGACAATTAGATGTTATACCCAAAACTATAAGAGACTTTACCATACGATGTTGTCAACTTGAAGAGTGTTAATCAATAAATAAATAAAACATAAATAAACACACAAACATTTAATATGAATAAATCTTCACTGGGCAGAGAAACAGTTTCTCAAAAATAAGACTGTGATTCTAATAATATTCAATATTCGATATCTGTTGCTTATGTAACATTTTATTAGGAAATCAATTTTTCCAGCGCATAGTACCATTTGATGGTTTACAGATCGTCCTTGAAAGATATTAACTTCTACCGGAGAATATCAATATTGATTAAGAATTAATAATTAAAAAAGTAGGATTTCATCCTATATAAAAAATTGTAAGTGAAACCTATTTCTCTGGTGACACAACCGTTAAGATTTTGGACTTGATCCTAGGCCAACCAGGTCAGGAGTGATGAGGGAAGGGAGTCTACAAAGACTTTCAACGAAGAAGGCTTCATCATATTTTACAGCAATCAGCAATTCATCAGGCGAAACTAGGCAGTCTACACTTTGGGCAAATGAGCTATACTGGAGCAATAATACCATGAATATCCTCAACAGGAAGACGTGGAGTAGTAGTAGTAGTAGTTCTTTGGGGAGGCCGCTACCGCAGCCAGGCAAGTAGGCCCTCATGGACCCTTTTTGCCATCCCCTGTTCTCCACTTATCTACGTTCATCCTCCTAATTTTCCTTTTCGAACCTTTGTGACCTCCTAATGAAGGTCAGTATGTCCGACCATTCCAAATTGATTAGTTCCTCTTGTTGGAGTTTGTCAACTCCGAAGGTTCCAAATCTTAGCCTCCCGTATGCCTCACACTCGCCGAGGAAGTGAGATGAAGTTTCTTCATCTTCTTCGCATTTTTGGCAAGTGGGACTGTCTTCTATGTCTATGAGTGATAGGTGTCTGCCTAACTTGTTGTGTCCTGTTAGTATTCCTATAAGGAGGCGTAGCGCTTGGCGATTTCTGCCTAAGAGCCATGTCGTCCTTGACTTATTGGAGCCGGCCACGAAGTCTTTCGCCTGCCTGCAGTCGGTGTTATACCTCCAAAGTTTATTCAGCTCTTCTTCTGCCCACTCGTCGAGGGCTGAAGAAGTTTGGCTTCTTGCGATGCCTAGTACAGGCTCCGGTCCACAGAACGGCGTTGCGGATCCGGATCTGGCAAGTCCGTCTGCCACCACGTTTCCGCGCACCCCTTTGTGTCCCGGGACCCATACCAGCTGAACTTCCTTCGTTTCAGCTAGCTTCTCGAGCGCATCTCCACATTCCTGTACAAGCGCTGAGCTTGGTTTAGGATGGCAGACGGCTCTGAGCGCTGCCTGACTATCCGAACAGATATAAATTCTCTGTTCGGATCCATCTTTCACCTCTTCTCTCATAGCTACGGATAGGATGGCGAACACTTCAGCTTGAAAAACTGTTGTATATCTGCCCAAAGCGTAGCTCTCTCGTACTTCTCTTCCCTCCAGGTAGATTCCGGCACCCGAAGCCTGTTTGTCAGTTAGACGCGAACCGTCCGTATAACATATTAGGCTTCCTGTGCTAAACTCCACCGTGTTTCCTTCCCATTGTTCTCTGCTCGGAATAGTAAGCGTAAACTTTCTATTCCATCGCAGTCTGTCTTGTGCGCTTTTCACTCTGAGGGCAGAGATAGGGATCACCTGTTCCGCCCACTTCGCGATTTCCGCATGACCTATCATC
The DNA here is from genome assembly GCA_944452925.2 of Chrysolina oricalcia. NCBI lineage: Eukaryota > Metazoa > Arthropoda > Insecta > Coleoptera > Chrysomelidae > Chrysolina > Chrysolina oricalcia. The sequence continues at coordinate 41,011,173 of OX101828.2, read as the reverse complement.
GCTCCTTCGTTCACCCAGACTCCCGAGTCTCGCATCCTCAAATGGGCTGCCATTGCCTCCTTGATCCAGACTGGAAGCGGTGGCAGCCTCAGCAGTACCTCCAACACTGCGGTTGGAGTCGTTCTCATTGCGCCCGTTATTACCAAACAGGCCAACCTCTGAACCTTGGTGAGTTTTCGGCCTATTGTGCTACCCTGTGCGCCTGGCCACCACCCGGCTGACCCATAATGGATCTTTGGTCTTACGACTGCCGTGTACAGCCATCGCATGATCTCTGGATTGGTGCCCCAATTACTTCCTACAATTCTCCGCAGTTGCCATAGGATTGCTACCGACTTTTGAATAACCCTGTCTACGTGCGGTCTCCATGAAAGTTTGGAGTCCAGGACCACCCCCAGGTATTTGACTTGCTGAACTAGCTCCAACTCTTGCCCAAACATGATAGGTGGCCTGAATCCATCTTTTTTCCTCCGTTTAGTGAACAGGATCATCTCTGTTTTTGTCGGGTTCACTGAGAGGCCTGCATACGGTCGCAGACGACTCCGATGAATCGTCCGCTGATTAGGACAACTCCATCGTCCGCGTATGCCTGCGCCTCGAAACCTTCACCTGTGAGTTTACCCAGGAGTTCATCCATTACTAGGCACCACAGATGGGGAGAGAGGCAGCTCCCCTGAGGGCAGCCCCCCCCCCACCTCGGATTCCAGTCTGATGTCTCCTCGGGATACCTCGACCTTTCTTCTCGTAAGCGACGATACAACCCAGCTGACCATTGAGTGAGGCGTTCCTCTGGCCCTTAGAGCTGCCTCTATTGTCGCTGTTTTTGCCTTGTCAAATGCGCCTTCCACATCGAAAAGTACTCCTAATGTTACCTCTTTAAACCTTATTGTCCTTTCGATCCTTTGCACTACAGCGTGGAGGGCCGATTCATTCGACCTTCCCTTTCTGTATGCGTGCTGATTTCTGTGGAAAGGGCTCACCCTTAGGGGCCCCTCCACCAGGAATCTGTCCACCACCTTTTCCAGCGTTTTTAGCGGGAACGGTGTTAGGCTGATGGGTCTAAAGGACTTTGCTGTTGTGTAGTCTCTTTTTCCCGCCTTGGGGATAAAGACTACTCTTGCTGACTTCCAGACCTTTGGTACGTACCCTAGCGCTATACTGGACCGGAATATCCTTCCCAAGATTGGGAGAAGAAGTTCCAGGCCCCTCTGTAGCATTGCCGGGAAAATTCCGTCGGGTCCTGCTGCCTTGTATGGGCTGAACTCGTTCACTGCCCAGGCTATGGCATCAGACGTAACGACCCTCTCTGCCAGCTGCCAGTCCCCGTGGGGGACCTGCTGTGTTGGCAGAGCCCGTTGGTCGTCCCCGACACCACCCAGGAAGTGTACTTCCAGCAGATATCTGAGCGAATTTTCGGAGGAATATGTCCATGTCCCATCTGGTTTCTTCAAGGTTGTTATGGAACCTTCTGTCTCGTTGCTCAGGATTCTCATGAGCCTGGCGGATTCCGTTGGGGAATTGATTTCCCCACAGTAAGACCTCCAGCTAGCTCTTTTGCTTTTCCTTAGCTCCTTCTTAAATTCCCTTCTCGCGGTTTTGTAGTTTTCCCACGCATTCTCGTTGCCATCCTTAATGGCCTTGTTATGAGCCTTTCTGGTTACTTTTCTCAGGCCCTTCAGCGACTGGTTCCACCAGCGAACCCGGCGCTTTGGGGCCGTTCTCAAAGGACATGCCTCTTCAAATGCCTTGGTCATTGTTTTTCCTAGTTCTTCTACTTCCTGATCTAGTTGTTCCTCCGAGAAAATATCTGCCTGATCCCTTGACAGCCCTGAGAGACCTTCTAGGAAGGTGTCCCAGTTGGTTGCTCTAGGGTTTCGGCGTTGAGGAACAGCCTCTGCTTCAGCGTAGACATCAAACCTGATCATTCGGTGATCTGACATCGATATGTCTGCCGATACTCTCCAATTTGTTATATCACCTAATATATCTCTCGTTGCCAATGTAACGTCAATCACTTCCTGTCGGATACGATTGATGAACGTGGAGCTTAACCAAAGCTTGGGAGATACCCTGTTAGATGTTAGGGGGGGGGCTGGCCCCTTGGCCTAATCCACTGCGACCTTTTCAGATCTATTGTGGAGGCTCCAATTGCTTATAGCACATCATCTAGCTTCGTCCATTTTATCAGACTGGGCAAATTTGATAATGGCCTCTCGAGATAGCTTTCCGCTCTTGGTTTTTCATCTCCAAGTTGTAGAAACTGCACCCTTGCTAGTCCTTCGCACTGGCACATTACATGTATTGCGGTTTCCTCTTCTTCCTGTCAGAACCTGCAGACTGCTTCTTCCGCCAGACCTATAATATTCATGTCTGTTAAGCCTACAGTAGCCTGTCAGCAGACCTACTATTTGTCTGACGATCCTCCTTTTGTAGCTGGGGAGGTTCGTCGTGAATTTTGGCGAGCGTCTTTTGATGAACTCCTTGGCCTGTCTCAATCCTGGTCGGGTTTCCCACCACTTTTGAGATTTGTTTTGTACCCACTGTTTAGTGTGGGCTTTTGTGCTGGATTTTGCTACGCCGCAGAAGGGTTCCGGTTCAATGAGCGCTGTCGAAGAGCCTTCTCTGGCTAGTGTATCGGCCCGCTCATTGCCCAGGTGTCCCTCGTGGCCCGTCACCCAAGCTAGGAGGAGATACCCTACCAGTCATGGAAACGTGACAATTCCCTGGGTTAAATTTCTCCAAGTATAACAGCCTTATAAATGTTTTTTAGTTACTAACTGTTCGATACAGTCGCTAGCATGAAAACGATGAAAAGAAAAGTTGTAAAACTCATCTTCCGTGAAGGGTTTTATCTTGTAGAAAAAAATGTGTTGGCGTATTACAAAGTTTTAAAACGCCAAATTATCGTAACTGTCCAAGATAGGCATCTATCAAAAGCCAGGACTTTGGAGTTGATGGTGAGATGGGTAGAACGGAATATCCACGAAGGATCATTTTACCACTGTATGGCTAGACACCTGTAGCTCTCACCAATTGTACTATCAAACTCCTCGCCTCTCAGTCGGAAACAAAATCCACCTTGAAGATTTTTTTCATCTAGGAAGTTACGGTACCAACATTCAAATATTTCAATATTTAAGGCTAATTGAAAGTAGGTCACCACAGGGTGAAGTCTACATTGCTCTTAAGCTTTCAAAAAATTAACAAAATAAAGTAGCGAAAATTTGTATGCTCCATCACCTCTCTCCCAAAAATGATCTGATCCTACACTGGAAATACATCGGCAGCAGTGAAGATAAGACAGACTTCACAGGAGCCAAACCAAAAGTGTGGTTATATATATACAGGGTAAACAGGAACGTTAGAGATACCCAAATAAAAAATTTTATATCAAAAAAGCTTTACCCAGAAGGGGAAGTGAATAGTGATGTAACAGTAAAAGAACTCCAAACAGATGCCAATCAATTGAAATGTTATATGATTGGAGCTGATTTTTCACATAAAGAAAGACTGTACACAGCAGATGTCTGGCCCAGAGGAGTAGGATTTCGAAGGTTCGACTTCCGACGCCATCGGCAGTATATAGACGAACAAAGAAACAACAGGAATTCTTTTTTATAGATAGGCAAAACAAATATAGTAAAGAAATAAATGAAACAAATCAATCTGTCAATCTCATACTTTACTCGAATATGCAAAGTGTGAGGAATAAGCAGAGCCTACTTGAAGTGGAACTTACTATACATAATCCAATGTTTTTATCAGTATCAGAGTCATGGCTAAAAGACTATGAAGTAAGTAACTTTTCAATTGATGGATACTATCTTGCAAGCGAGTATTGTCGCAATATGTACAAGGGAGGTGGCACTGCCTTGTGGGCAAAGCAAGGATTAGTGACAACTCCTCTAAATATCAACAACCTTAGTGTAGACAAAGAATTTGAATGTTGTGGATGTGAGTTTAAAACCCATAAAATAGTTTCAATTTACAGGTCACCAACAGGAAATTTCCAAATGTTTTGCAGTAAACTTCAGGAAACGTTAGACCAAATATTTAATGTAAACTCACTGTTATGGATTACAGGTGACTTTAATGTTGATTTCAACATCTTTTCACATGAACAAGAGGAACTACTTAATATATTTGCAGAATACGGGCTTCATAGTATTGTTCTACAGGACACTAGAGTTTCATCAAGCTCTAGTACAAAAATTGATAATGTATTTACTAATGCTGAGGCATACACATATGTTGTGGATAACCACTTTTCGGACCACAGTTCGATACTTGTTAAAACCCACCCTGATATGCTGACTGGTAGTCAAAATCAAGAGGTGAATTTTTTCAAAGACTACTCCCATAAAAATAAAGCAGTTTTTGCCCAACTTTTACAAAATGAATCTTGGCATGAAATCTATAAATCATTGACATGTAACGATAAATATGAAAAATTCTCAAATATATTACAGTATCACTTTTCTAGAGCTTTCCCGATGAAGAAAAAATATCTTAAAAATGATTCCAAATCATGGGTCTCAGATGAAGTGAAAAGGTCTAGCGTACAATTAAAAGACCTATTTATTCTTCAAAAACAATACCCAGTGCTTAGAGGTCAATATCAGGTGCATAAACGAAAACACAACAATCTTATAGAATCCTGTAAAAGAAATCATTACGACCGAATAATTCAATCTTCTGAAAATAAAAGTAAAACCTCTTGGACAGTTATTAATAAACTAAAAAATAACAGAAACACCAAATCACCCAATATAAAAATTTCCCATGAAAATGAAGAAATTTCCTGTCCTGAGGACATTGCAAATCTCTTCAATAACTTCTTCATAGATGCACCAAAACATATTATAGACGACATACCACAGATCGATTACAATAATTTTGAACACAGCCTCAACAGGAATCTTACGTCCATGGTTGTACTTCCTTTCACTGATGAAGAGATGCTTAACATATTCTCAAAACTTAAAAACAAACGTTCCTCTGGACCTGATGACTTCCCCAATAATATAAAAGAATTCAAAAATGAACTGGTAAAACTCAATACTCACATAATAAATTTTTCACTAGAAACAGGTTCATTCCCCGATGTTCTCAAAATAGCTAAAGTAATTCCATTTACAAAAAAAAAGAAAAAAACATGAATAACTACAGGCCAATATCACTAACATCAGTTTTCTCTAAACTTTTTGAATACTGTATGCTGGAGAGGTTGAACTCCTTCATAACAAGGTTCAAACTAATTCCAGATGAACAGCATGGGTTCAGAAAGTCGAAATCTACATCTACAGCAACAATAGATGCATATATCAGCATACTCAATGAATTAGATTCAAAGAAAAGTCCTTTAGGCATATATTGTGATTTAAGCAAAGCTTTTGATTGTGTTCCCCATGATCGGCTGCTTGACAAGCTTTGGTCATATGGAATTAGAGGATCTGCTTTCAGCTGGATCAAGTCTTTTCTAACAAATAGGCATCAATATGTACAAATTGCCTTCAATGAGGAAGGCGGCAATAACACAATTTGTCGCTCTCATCTTGCACACGTAGAAGTTGGAGTTCCTCAGGGGAGTGTGCTTGCTCCAGCTTTATTCTCAATTTATATAGCGGATATCGTAAAATACCTCTCCCCTTTCAAATTAACACTTTATGCTGATGACCTTTCTATACTAGTATCGAATGGTTCCTCCAAACTTAATCAACAAGCATGCAATAACCTCATGGAAAAACTAATTTTATGGTTCTCCATTAATAATCTCTATATCAATGCTAGCAAAAGACAGTTTCTTATATACCACACTAAACAGAGAACGGTTGAAAATATAGAAATTCACCTAAGGGAAATGACTTTAGAGAAATGCCACACTATTAAGTTTCTAGGCATAACTATGAGTGATACACTCGATTGGAAGTCTCACATAAGCGATACAACAAAAAATTTGAACAGTAAGGTGTATCAAATAAGATGCCTTCAGAAAGTGCTTAACCTAAATGTTTTGAAAAACTATTATTTTTCTGAAATACAATCTCGACTAGCATATGGCATATTGCTGTGGGGCATGTCTTCATCAGCACAAAAACTATTTACGGTTCAGAAAAAATGCATACGAGCAATGTTAAGCAAGAAGCAAAGAGAATCATGCAGACCTCTTTTTGACAAATTAAAAATACTACCACTATTCTGCATATATATATTGGAAATTTCCTGTTACATTTATAACAACAGAAACAGCATTCCTTGTCTTAACGACATACACAACTATCCAACAAGATTTAGTCATCACCTCTACACGGCTCAAAATCATTTGAATATATGCCTTAACGGGCCCATACCTAATGGAATTAGGGTATACAATCACCTAAATCCAAATATTAAACAAGAAGTGACTTACTTCAAATTCCGAAAAGCCCTAAAGACGTACTTATTAAATAACATGTTTTATACAATGGGTGAGTTCCTATCTTCATAGTGGACTCTCGTTGTTCCTTGAACTGTTTTGTGTAATTAAATGTATCTGTTTGTTCACTTATTTAAATGTTGACTTGTTTTATACCTTGTAGGTCTTTGAAACCAATAAAGATTATTATTATTATTATCATAATATTACCTCTATATTCTGGGATATGTATTTGGAACAGTAACTATGCGTATTAAACATCCTTTCAGGGGTCACTATAGCGGGAATAGTCATAATCTGAAAGAAGTCATAATCGGGAAATATCTCTATCGTTTAAGTCTATCCAAAATTTACAGAAAATTACCTAATAATATACTTTAACTATAACATACTGAATTCACTAAGGAGGAGCTCAATGAAATCAGTGTTGTACTTAAAAAATATTCCTAAAATATAGTGATTTCTAACAAACTCACTACTTTAAGTCAGAAATATTATCCAACTGAAACGTCTGAATTAGACCAGAAATAAGGTCTTATAATTCTCTACAAAAGTTCTATTTTCTGTCAAACGATTCCTCCAATACTTTTTGAGATACTCCCAAAAAAAACAAAGAAGATGTAATTTTTTTCACCGTTTCCTGTTTAAAAAATTCCACAAATCGATTTTGCTGTGGCGAAAACCGGTATTTTCATTCACGAATTATCTCATAAAAAGTAGTTTGCGTCTTTTATTTTGTGTGAAAAGAGCCTCTTATTTTTATCTACAGCTTGACCTAGTACCATTTTTTACTACAACTATTTTACTTCCCAATGAGAGGAGATCCTTTGTAATATCGAATCTCTAGATTATTCTGATGAATCGACTACCAATAAATGTGACAAATAAATAAAGATATAAACTTCAAACGGAGAATATCAATATTGAATAATAATTAATAATAATTCATCACTTATTGTTTAGATTATACAGAATCCATTTGATGATCATGGCGAGTATCAAATAGTGTGAATAATAAAATTGTTAATTTTACGGAAAGGAAAGAAAGAAGAAGAATTTATTCAATCAAAATAGGTTACCCTAATATACATATTGATTCTATATCATTTATACAATATATATATATATATATATATATATATATATATATATATAAAACATCTTAATTTAAAACATATCATCAATAAAACAATATACCATAAAAAATTTAAAACACTAAAAAAATTTACAAAATTTTAAAAAAAATTTTACAAAATTTTAAAGGAGAAAATAATATACCAAATTTTTTATCTAACATTGTTATTTGTGAAATATTCTCTAATTCTCTTTTTGAACATTGATAAAGTTGGGCTACTTTTTATTTCATTTGGGAGTGCATTGAATTCATTGAAACCTTTGAAAAACAATGAGTTCATTGAATTTTGTCTGTTTGTTCTTCTGATAAATATATTTGCATTACTTCTTGTGTTATATTGATGTACCTCAAAATTGAATGTAATGTACTCACGGAAATAGGAGGGAGCAAGATCATTGAGTATTTTATATATAAATATCATGGTGAGATATACGAGTCTTTGTCTAACAGAAAGCCATTGTACTGAATTCAACATTGTATCAATAGGCGTATATCGATTTAACATTAAGATTATTCTCATCCCTCGATTTTGGAGTTTTTGTAGTTGAGACAATTTATTCAAGTTGAACAGATATAACACGGAAGAGCAGTAATCAAAATGTGGTTGAATGATTGTTCTATATACAGTAATTTTCGTTTCCATTGATATGTTACTAGAGATTCTGGAGAAGAAATATAATTTTTTTGTAATTTTTTTGTAAAGATAATCAAAATGGTTCTCAAAAGTCAATAGATTGTCTAATTGAAATCCTAGATATTTAATATTATTCACAAATTCAATATCTACATCATCAATTGAGAGTTTCAAGTTATTGTGGTTTATATTGTTGTATTTATATTTTGATGTTATCAACATGGCTTTAGTTTTCAAAACATTCAATTTCAATTTATTCAGTTTTATATATTTGTCGACTTTTGCAAGAACAACATTCATATTGCTGAGGTATCTATCCAGATTTGTATCACTACATGCAAGTAAGGTATCATCTGCAAATAGATTTATGAATTCAAAGCCTACATGTAAGTTGATATCATTCAAATATAATATGAACAGAAGAGGTCCTAGAACACTACCCTGTGGAACTCCAAAAGGAATTTCTTGTTCAGTCGATGTTTCGTTCCTTACTCTTACTTTTTGTTTACGTGTTTGTAAATAATCTACCAACCAATCATAAACTTTGCCCTCAATACCATATCTTTTCAGTTTTAACAATAATAATTTTCTATCGATGGTTTCAAATGCTCTCTTCAAATCGAGAAAGACAACTACCACATATTTGTCATTATCTAATTCTAATTTAAATTTACATAAAGAAAGTTGTAATGCAGCTTCACAAGAATATTTTTTTCGGAAACCTGATTGGTTGTTTATAAGGATTTCATTTTTATTAACATGTTCAATAATTTGATTGTAGACTGCTTTCTCTAAGACTTTTTCAATAGGTGGTAGTGTATTAATAGGGCGAAGCTCACTAGCTTTTATTGTATTTCTTATTTTCGAAATAGGTATGATAGTACTTATCTTCAATGACTCAGGGATTTTTCCATATTCCAGTGATGTATTTATGAGGTTTAAAATTACGTGCCCTATGGTTTCAAAAATATTTTTCAAAACCTTTGAATTTATTGTTTCAAATGCACTACTTTTATTATCTAGTGTATTGATTATTTGTCTTAAGTCTCTAAGTGATAATGGTTTGAAGTTTGAAAAACGGTAATACAAATTGTAGTTCATATTGTTACAAGGTTCCATATCATCAATACTTTCCACTATATGGTTTATACTATCGATAAAATAAGAATTTAAATTTTCGGCAATGTCAATATCTTGTCTCATGATTATTTTTTGATCCAAGTATTCAAATTCAACGCTGTTTGGTAAGTCTTGTGAGTTCACATCAACTAATTTTTTAAGGGTTTTCCACATAAGCTGTGGGTTATTTCTATTCCTATCTATTTTATCAAAATAATATTTGTCTTTCTTCTTTTTCATTAAGCTTACCACTTCATTTCTGTATTTTTTATAAGTTTCCCATTTTTCTATCCTATCCACTCCTGTACAATTTTTGAAACACTTATAACTCTTGTCTCTTTTTCTCATCACGTTGAGTACATCATTGTCAAACCATGGTACATTACATTTATATTTACAGATTTGTAATGGTGCAACTCTACCAATCACATTTTCACAGTTTTTCAATAAATCATCATAGAGTTTACATCAACAAAGTCGAGTGACCAATCACAAGATATCAAATCCATTTTGATTGAATGAAGATTATGATCACAAAAGTTTCTATACTTTTTTACTGCCATATTATTTCCTCCTTCATTATGCAAGTTAATTGATATAATTAGATGATCAGTTATCTTAGGACTACAATGAACATTAGTTGTTAAATTATTGTGGTTTGACAGAACATAATCAATTAAAGTAGTACTTTTATCAGTTATCCTAGTAGGCTCATATATTAATTGATTTACACCATACATAGACAAAATCCTTTTCATTTTACTTGCATAGAAACAGTTTCCAAGAAAATTCACATTAAAGTCGCCAACAAGAATACATTTTAGATTTGACGCAAACACATTGTCAAACATTTCCTCAAGTTTATCTAAAAACATAGCATAAGAACTGGATGGTGAATGATAAAGACATCCTATAATCCATTTAGAGGAACCAAGGTCAACTTTTACAAATTTACACCAATAGTTACCTTGAAGTACGAATGATCTGAATACGGTGAAATTGAGTTCAGTTTTTATGTATATCAAGATCCCACCTGTGTGTCGGTTCGTAGAATCACAACGTATGACATTATAACCCTCTATTTTGATTTCATTGTCTTCAATGTCTTTGGTTGTCCTGGATTCACTAACCATAATCATTTTAGGATGATAATTAACCAAGCTTCCCTGTATTTGATCTTTATTTTTCAGTACACTTTGAATGTTCAAATATATTATATCTGTATTCTTTAATATATTAGGTTGGTTATTCATTAGTTTTTTTTCCAGGTTTCACTTTTATTTACTATCGTGGGTTTATTATTAATATATTTAATTGTTTTTGTTTCATCACCATTTTCAATTATTTCTTGTAATTTAGCCTTGACTTTCAGATAATATTCACGTTGTGCTTTTGTTTGATCTGGCACAATTTTAATTCCTGGAAATTTGTTGTTGTTTTTATTTTTGAGAACACATCTAGCATCTTCCTGGGAGTGTAAAATCACCTTGATGGGCCGAGTTTTATTCGGCATAAATTTTCCCAATCTGATTATTTTTGGATTTGTTTTATTTATGTCATAGTCTTCAAGAATGTCAATCACAATTTCCCTTTCTTCTGAACTACGTTCTACCTGTGTTTTTTTAGATGATTCATTAACATTAAAAATAATCAGGTTTGAGGCTCTGTTTTGTCTGTCCATCATTTCAGAGATGATATCTTCCTTTTCATAAATACTGCTTGTTTCTTGACAGGAAAAACTAGCAATGTTGGTATTGTTTTGGTTCTGAATAATTTTGTTCAAACTTTCTTTCAGTTCTGATACTTCTTTAATAAGTGTAGACACTTTCCAGAAACCTTCTTCACATGTTTCACAAAATAACTTCAATTTTCGTTTCGTTTTTAACTGCAGGCATTTCACTTCAGACGCCGTCAAGTTTCCACACTCTGTACATAAAAATCTTTTGCAGCTGTCACAAGAGAACATTTGCGAAACATCAAATTGTTTTTCGCAATTTGTACATTTATCCATCATCGATTTTATTTCCTACGTCACTGGAGACAACACGAAAATTACTAATACCGAATAAGGGCAGATAAGGAGGCAGTTGCCTTTTTTATTGAACGTATGTTTTTGTTTTTCTATGAATTGTCACTCAAATGATAATTTATTGGCGATGTTTATAGAGATATTATTCAATATTCACTTTAATTGTTTTATTTATTTGTAGTACAGTTACACGGAGCATTTCACAAACTTCACTTTGATACTATTTTCAAATTTAATACACTCGTAAGAAACAGATAAAATTGGTATTATTGTGGAGCTACACATATACACATGACGCGTTGATGCTACAAGATTCTGAGAAAGTGGAGAGAGTTCAATTGTATTAAATAATTGTTCACAATTCACAATAAGTATTTCTAATAAGTAAAAATTTTCTGTTGTAGTTTGTTATTAAACCAGTTTTGTATAGTTTTTTTTTAAATTCATTATTTTGTGTTTACCCAATGTCATTGTCAATGTTGATTACCAGTTCGATTTAAATTATTACCTGGAACGTTGCATAGTGACGAACTTTTTCTGACTAGACAGAGTAAAAACGCACATTTTCAGCCTGTCAAAGCAGCTTTCAATATCATTTGGAGAAAAATTATTGTTTTCAAGAAAACAGCCTTCTAAACGCAGTAACGTATGGGGACAAATTGATTCATTGCCATTCTACACCTGTGTAGATTTCCTTGAATTAACATATTTTCATTTTCAAACTGAGGAAGTTTAAAATTCCCGAAAAGTCATGTCAAGAAATTTTCGGTTGGTTTTATCTACAAAAAGTAATGTTTTTCTTTCAGGAGCGTGTTATGTGGCATGCTACATTGCAAACATTTGAACGAAAGACTCGAATTCGGCATGGAGTCTGTATCCACGCTGTCGCATAGTTTCATCAACAAGAAGGGCTCCATCATTCCCTGCCGAAACGCAATCATTGATTTAGGAATCAACCAGGTTGATCCAGGACTTACGCCTGATGGAGCTATTTGTGGTGATGGCAAGGTAAACCAAATAAAATTTTCATTTAATTATTTATACATTTTTTCATTCCTTTATTTATTTATAACAGAAAGTGAACACATTTTTAGGATTCGTTTGTGGTCTGTAATGTTTAAGTACTAATTATTGTGGGTAAACAAACTCATCTAGTAATTTCAAATAAGCTTCCTAGACATTTAGAGTTTGATAGTGAATTTGGTAGAAGACATGTGGATTGGCATCCGACCAATACTGACAACATTGTTTATAGAGAAAGAAGATAGTTAGTCAATGCCTGTGGAAATCGCGTTTGATACAATCGCGCGCGACATCTAGCCCGATAACGACGAACCGAGGCAAAAATACACCCGTACGAATGCGCCCTCTACAATCAACTTGTATTTTTTGAGGTATACTTGAGGCATTGTTTAAATAGAACATAGTTAGTCAATGCCTGTGGAAAAGGTATTGGACACAAACGCGAGTGTCATCTAGCGTGATTAGTTACAAACATGAATATTTGACGTCATTTTAATGCAGGTTTCTTCAAAAAACCCTGATTTTAATGCTTTTCCATTGTTTTAATCAAGTTACGACATAACTTGGAGGCCAGATCACTGAAGTTACGACATGACTTGGAGGCCAGATCACTGAAGTTACGACATGACTTGGATGCGAGCTCACTATCGCCATCTACATGTCGCATCCATTTTGATCCAATTATAATCCCTCAAGCATTGTTTATATAGAAGATAGTTAGTCAACCTTATGGGATTATAATTGGATCAAAATGGATGCGACATGTAGATGGCGATAGTGAGCTCGCATCCAAGTCATGTCGTAACTTCAGTGATCTGGCCTCCAGCTCATGTCGTAACTTGATTAAAACAATGGAAAAGCATTAAAATCAGGATGTTTTGAAGAAACCTACATTAAAATGACGTTAAATATTCATGTTTATAACTAATCACGCTAGATGACACTCGCGTTTGTGTACAATAACTTTTCCACAGGCATTGACTAACTATGTTCTATTTAAACAATGCTTGAGGTAAGATGTCTACAAACCCTGGTGTGTCGAGTGATTCGATTTTGTTTTGATTTTTCAGAAGACAAATAAACAAATACATAGAATTTACATAGAATTTTAGTCTTGCCAATATTCCAGGGATATGGTGATTGATGACTGTTGTCAATTTTATGGAATTTCAACAAACTTCAAATACAATTCAAAAGTGAATGATGGTGACAGAATCTAAATTCCATGGTGCAATTTCCTTGTTTTGATTAGTATTATTAATGTGTTTCTTCATTTTGCTGTATATTTTCTTAGATCCATTAATAATTTAATTATTCTGATTGACTCGTCATTTACTTGATGAAGATCCATAGTAATTGTACAAACTACACCGAAAACGATTCGGTCCTCGACAAACTTTATTTAATCAGACAGTGAAGAAGCTAGTGTGCAGGCAAAACATGTCTGATTAAATAAAGTTTGTGAATATCTAATCGTTTTCTGTGTAGTTTGTACAATAATAATTTGATCAAGTTCCGTTTTTGTATCATTTGTGGGCAATACAGAGAGACGAACAAAATATTCTATATCCAGTACCGAAAGTGAGTAGTAAGTACCACCATATTATGAAGATTATCACATAGTATCTTGTATTATTAGAAAACATTTTAATGAAAATCATGGCACGAATATATCACACACGGAATCCTGCCATTCCCGCTTATATTATAATAGCACAAGATTGACAGGTTCTAATGGTGAATTTTCATGAAGCCTAATTTCAATATTTCTAAATGAAATGCGTGGTTATTATTATAGTGAATCTCATTTCAGTAAAAAATTAAATAAATAAGTCGAAAATGTAACAAATAAAACTGATTGGTGATGTTTTTCAGTAAATTCCAATAATTACGTTTCTTTATTCATTTCATTCGTCGGCAATACTTGAAAACTTCTGTTCTAGTAAATTTACCCTAACAAGAAAACCGACCGTGGCGATACACGCAAATGCGTTTATATTTGGGAAACAGGTCACGATTTCATTTGTTTTCTCTTAATCAAGCTGGCGAATTGTCTCCCGTTTTATGCCACAGTTTTCCAGGTATGAGTCGACACACCAGGATTTTTAGACATCTTAACTTGAGGATTTTTATTTTCGTCAAGGAATCCTAGTAGTGAATCGTTCGCCCTGACAGGGACGTACTTGAAAATTTCTAATATGCTAACAGAGTAGCATATTTTATTCACAAATTCAATGTCATTCAATAAAAATGAAGTGCATACTTTTTTGTTTATTATTTGATATAAATTGAATGAACTATTCATAAATGTAATAAAGTGAACGTGAACTTAATATCAATTTTGTCATTTTGACTTCAATCATCATGAACAATACTGTGGCATGGTTCAATTGAAAAATGAGTGTGGAATTTCATTTCTTTTCACCTACATGTGGTGTCCAGTGTATTTTTTTAAGCCAAAATCACTGGGACGAAGCTCATAATACACTACCGGTGAACAGCACCTGTGCCTTATTATTTTCGGGGCAAACTGCTTTGTGTTTGTTATTGTTTGTTATTTAATTTCAATCACTGGGCGACTCATTTTAACCAGTAGGTGGGTGACATTTGTGTCGCACACTTCACTAGGGAAAAGGTGGTGACACACAATGGAACAAATAGTATGTTTGTAATCATCAGTTTATTTACTCTCTGTATTCACCTTGAAGATATCACTTAACTAGTGTGTACATTTTACACCTGTGCTCATTTATTCAAACTGAATTTATTTATTTCATCGAAATGGGGCTCCATATATGCTATCAGAAATCAGAACAGGTTCGAAGTGTTATAAAGACAAGGATTATTGAATGAAGAGATTGAATGTGTTTACCAACTAAATTGTTATCTATACTGAGTACAATAATATATACAGGGTGGGGCACCGAAAACGAAACAGATCGAATATGTTCAAAACGCATGTGTTGTGAATAAAATGCAAAAACACGTCAATTTTTAATCCAAGGGGGAAATCTTCCTATCATAACCTCAACTGTCATACCTCTCCCCCCACCCCTTGGGCACCATCACCGAAACAATTTGGATAGGGAAAGTAGTAAGTGTGACACATCATTGGAAAGGTAATTTCATAAGCAATTCAGCCATGTCAATTTTTGCCACCTAAATTTTTAGTTTGGCGCCCTCTTGCGGGAAAAACAACTGTTCCGTATTCCAAATTATGATACTGCATTTGCGAGCTATTTTGACATGAATTCGGTGACAATGCATTATGGAATATTTCTAAGAGAAAAAACAAAATGGCAGCTCTAAAATGGCGGACATGATTTGCAATTATGGACCGATTCGATTCAAAACTGATATGTGGTGGTTTGCAAGGTCGGAAATTATGATTTGTTTATCAATGCAAAAAAACAAGATGGTGGTCCAAGATGGCGGACGGAATTTGTAATTCTGGTCCAATTCGAATCAAAATTAGTATGTGGAGATTTTCAGGGTTAGATAGAAATTAGGATTTTTTGTCGATGCAAATAACAAGGTGGCGTGCGAAATTTGTAATTGTGGTTCGATTAGAGTCAAAATTAGCATATGGGGGTTTTCAGTATGAATAAAATGAATTATTTAAATTGATAAAAAAAAGCTTTTATACAAATGCGCTAAAAGGAGATAACGGCAAATAAACGAAAAAGAGAGAAAAGGTATTCATATTTTTTTTAGATGTGTGACGTAGGTTACTCTGTCCGTAACAGATTCGAAAGCTTGCCGCGAGTACAAAATAGGTATTTTTGCGAGGTAAAATTTTGATTCTGTTACGTATAGAATAACCTCTGTCACACATCTGAAAAAAAATATTATTTCCTTTTTAGCGCATTTGTTTAATTTTTTTTTATGAATTCAATCATTTCATTTTAGTCATAATGAAAACTTGTAAAACCCCCATATGCCAATTTTGAATCGAATCGAACCACAATTACAAATTTCGTCCACCATCTTGGTTTTTTGCATTGACAAAAACATCATAATCTTTCACCCTGAAAATCCCCACATACTAATTTTGATTCGAATCAGACCAGAATTACAAATTTCGTCCGCCATCTTGGAGCCACCATTTCATTTTTTCGCATTGACAAACAAATCATAATTTTCGACCTTGGAAACCACCACATATCAATTTTGAATCGAATCGCACCATAATTGCAAATCATGTCCGCCATTTTGTTTTTTCATTTAGAAAAATTCCATAATGCATCGTCACCTAATTTATGTCAGAATAGCTTGCAAATGCAGTATCATAATTTGGAATACGAAACAGTTGTTTGTCCCGCAAGAGGGCGCCAAAATGAAAAGTTAGGTGGCAAAAATTGACATGGCTGAATTCCTTATGAAATTACCTTCCTAATGATGTTTCACACTTACTACTTTCCCTATTCAAATTGTTTGGGTGATAGTGCCCAAGGGGTGGGGGGAGAGGTATGGCAGTTGAGGTTATGATGGAAAGATGTCCCCTTTGGATTAAAAATCGACGTGTTTCTGCATTTTATTCACAACACATGCGTTTCGAAGATATTAGATCTGTTTCGTTTTCTGTCCCCACCCTGTATATTAATAGCAAGTGTTGAACAAATATAATATTCAACAATACACGAAGGGTAACGTGACAATTTCACAAATGATAACGGCACAAAACAAATAAACACAAAATTCACTGGGAATGGTCTTGATAACATCAAGTTCCAGGTTAAATAGAAACACTGAAACTGAAATGAATGGAATCTCGCCTTTACCAGTACAACGCTGGTTAGGATACATGTGTCAAAATCATATTTCAGAGCCATCTATGGGATTATTCAATAAATCATATTTTACGAACTGATCAAATACATACGTTAAAATTAAGAACAGACGTGACTGGAGACTCGTGGACTAGCGACCTCTAGTGATGGTCTCCATTTGAATCCAACTGAAAGTACGTAAGATTGGCTAACTATCTTCTTTCTCTATAAACACTGCTGACAATGATGACGATTCACAGTTGAATTAAAAAAGAATGTCGTAAAAAATCTCATTTTGTTCGTATTTTAATTCTCTACAATTTTTGTCATTGGAGCAACCAGATTGCTTTATTACTTTTCATTTAATAAGTAAAACACTAAAGAAAGACACGATTTTGTTTAATGCTCATAACAAAGTAACAAATGACAGTTGCGAGTCGAAAACAGAATAAAACTACGGACTGTCTTTCATGTAATGGCACAGTCCGTTTCCTACTAGTATTGTTGTTACAAAAAAGTCCACTATTGATTGGCCTAAATGGCTTCTATGCCAACTGGCTTTTAGCATTTTTGTTTATTTATTTATTTGCATGATAAGAATCCAATATATAACATCAAGTATAACAGGTACAAGATAATGTTTAAATTTATCACAGTTAATTATTTCAATTTACATTTAGACTATTGGCAAATAAATCGATATCCACAAAGTCAAAGACTGTCTGTGGAGACAAAATTCTTCAAACAATAGTTTTCAATAAAATTTAATTTTTCTTTTAATTTTTAATACTAGAAAATTTTTATATTAATATTTATACTAACCTATGTGCTGAAACCCTCAGCTCATAAAATGTCTTGTTTGTAAAACAAGTCCATATTTCTTTATTTCATTTATTAACCATTTTCCACACTATTGATAAATCAGAATAAATCTCTACATTCACTATTTTGTTTATGATTTTACGATTATAGAAATCAAGTTGGCGTTCTATTCTATCAGTCTCGTATGGTATGATTGGTATGACTAAAAGTGATGGCAACTTGTAAACAGTCTTCATGCATGGTTGATTGCCTATGGTTGCTATGGTTGCTTTTGATTGAATGGATGTGATCACTCAAGATTCTGCAACCAGTTAAACATTTAGATGTTCATCAATAATCGGCACGTACAGTGTTTTTTGCTACAATAAAAAATTCCTATTTCTTATGATATATTGTTTTATTGGGAATGTTCTGGTTGTTGGAAAGAAGGCATGCAGATCATTTCATTGAGAGTAGACTAATGAAAGTGTCTCCATAAATGAGCTCTGAAACAGATGCAATATCTAACATTTATTTGTCAAATAAGTATATATTGGTGTTTGGTCATTCTTGTAGGTGGGTAAATGTTGATTTTTGTGGTATTTGAAATGAAGAAATAAATTCTTGTAGATACTTCATATTGTCTTCAAAATATCCTCCAGCTAACCCAGACCCCGGTTTCTCTGCACCTATGACTGAATGTTATGTTCAACTAGATTATTTACTTCAAGCCTATTTGAGTTAAGTAAGAAGTTTTTAATTTTTTGTTGAATTGATGATATGCTTTTATTTCTCGTATTTCTGAAGGGATAAAGTTGAAAAAACTTGGAACTAAATAGGAGTAACATCGCTGTCCTATGGACTTTGACGTTAATGGTGTTCTATAGTAATTTAATTTTTTTCTTGTGTTGTAATCATGGTCCAGTTTCTGGAGATTCGATTTCTGTTTGAATTCAAAGGAAACTGCTTTATAGTCTTTCCATTATCAATTGCAAATCATAAAAACTCGCTCGGAACTCATAGCGGCAAATTTGTTTGACCTGCCATAGGCGGGGATACCTCATTTTATGACTTTATTATTTTAAAAAATACGTGTCAAAATGTATCATATTATATAAAAAGCAATCGAATCATTCATTCTAAATTGGACTTCATTATGCATACGCCGTTGTTTAGCCAGATACACTTAATTGTAGTCCTAATTGAAACTTAGAAAAAAATCATTATTAAGCTCGTTAACTTGCTACAACTGAATATTAAATTATGAAACGTACAGTAAAACGTACCTATATTTATACCTGTGAGGGCGTTTGGTTTAAACAGGATACCAGACGTATCCCATTCGTTTTTTTTCTTGGAAAACGAAATTTCAAAGCAAAAACCATAAATGAAAATAAATTCTTTGCAAATTAAACAAAATGATGAAGGAAAATAAATTATTTACAAATAAAACAGAAACCTAAAGGTAAATAAATTATTTGCCACTAAAACAAAAAAGAAAAAACGTTTCAATTCCAAAGTTCAAAAATCATCATAGCAGTCAGAATCTTCTGAACTAGAGTCATCATTTGGTTGAATTATAATGGGTTGTAAAGGGGGTAATAAAACATACTCATTTTCTTCTTTGATTACAGTTTTTCCATCGATTTCCACGATCACTTGCAGGAAAAGGTATATTTTTTTCAGACATAAATGCTAATATTTGAGCTTTGTTACTGCCACTATTTGGTATCTTAAGGAGTTGCCGCGAGTGATAGGATGCGTTGTCCATAACGATTACTGACTGTGGTGGAATGTTAGGTAAAAGCTGTTCATTAAACCACTTTTCAAATAATTCTGCAGTCATATCTTCATGATAATCGGCAGCACAGTTTTTAATTTTTTTTGCAGATATTAATAAAGCATTAGGTACGAAACCGTCTTTGCTTCCAGCGTGGACTATTATTATGCGTTTCCCTCTAGAACATGGCCCATTCAAACAGCAATTTTTACTACTGTCAACCCAACCAAAATTTACTACATCATGACTGTCAAACCATGTTTCATCTAGATAAATTATGTGTCTATTAGAACTTCTGTAGTCTTTTATCTGACGCAAATAATCTTGTCGCCATTTAACTATCCTTGATGATTCGGTGATCGCCATCCGTTTATTCAATTTTTTGTGTTTAAAACCACATGCCGACAAAACCTGACGCAATGTCTCTAAACTGGTATAAGTGTATTCTGGATAATCTACTAGCTTTTCCTGTATTACTTGCAATGTGGCAACCCTGCTCTCCTTATATAAACTATAAATAATTGTTCTGCGTATAAAATCTTGAGTAGCGGTGTCAACTGATTTCAGTTTTTCTTTACATGTTTTTCGCTTCAGAGAATGATCCTCAGCAACCCCTTTCTTAACTACTCGATAAATGGAAATTTTATTTATTTTAGTTAATTCAGCAATTCTTATTACGATTGCATTATCAGATTGCTGAATATTTTCCTTTTTTAAACATTCGAACATATTCAAAATAACTTGTTGTGTTTGTATACCTAAATCTTTATTGTTAAATTCATACCTGTCTTTAATCTCGCTATACTCTGCAACTTCATTATTTTCATTCGCCCAAGGTCTCCAAAACGCCATATTCGGATTTATGCATAATACAATTTCTAATTTCAACACACAACACACTCCACTACCTACCCCACTGATAACCAGACTGAACAACACTTGGACTGAGGTTCCTCTGGCGGTTCTTTTGTCGGTTCCGTTTGACTGCGTACGAGGGAGGTGAAATATGTTTTGTTTCTCAATTTGGCATGAGTGCCGTGCGTTAGCTATGCATATATATTAAATATTTATTACCCCTTATATAACAGTCTTTTGCAATTGATATTGGAAATACTATAATAAAATAGTGCTGTCGAATTTCGAGGACCCTCGATTCACGGAATAGTAAGTCTGAAGGATATCGGTATGGTTTTTTAAAAATTATTTTCAAGAATTTTTTTTGAAGAACCTCTAGATTCCTAATGTGACCTTTGAGTGCAGAGCCCCATCCTTTTATGCCATAAGTAATTCTAGATTCCACTAGCGCATGATAGATCATTTTCATGTGTTTTTCATCCAGAAAATTTGTAAGGAATTTAATTCTATATAGTGTGTTGCACAGTTTTGATAGGTGCAAGTTCCATTTAAGATGTTTATCTATTGTTATTCCTAAATATTTAATTGATTCGCTCTCCTTTATTTCTAGATCTTTTCCGATTTTAAGGGCCGTATAGGGGGGGTTGTTGTTCTCATAGCAAGAGAAGGGTACATAAAAAGTTTTTTCAAAGTTGATGGTGAGCACTTTATGATCAAACCAATTCATAATAGTTTTCATATCTTTTAGTATAACTTCTTTCAATTTGTCCCAGCTATCAGATTGAAAAATTATAGCGGTATCGTCTGCAAAGCTGATTACTTCTCCCGACACGTTTATATAAAGTAGCTCGTTGATATATAATATAAACAGCATAGGACCCAGCACGGTGCCCTGAGGTACACCATACTCTACAGTTCGTTCTTGACTTATACAACCATTTACTATTGCCTGCTGTTTCCGATTTTCCAAATAACTTTCCATCAACCATCTTACTACGCCTCGAAACCCTAAGTCATCCCAAACGTTGAGAGTGACTCACTGTGTCAAAAGCTTTGGCGAGATCCAAAAATACACAGATTGATTTTTTTTTCACTGTCTAAGTTTTTTGATATTTTCGATGTTAAGTATGCGATAGCATGCTGGGTTGATTTATTGCTTTGGAATCCATATTGCCTATCACTGATCAAGTTGTATTTTGTAATGTAGGAGGTGATTCTATTCTTAAGCGCTTTTTCAAATATTTTAGCAATGTTGGTTATAATCGAAATTGGTCTATAGTTTTTAGTTATTTTTTTCAATCCTGATTTATAAATTGGTTTGATTGAAGCTTTCTTGAATTGCGGGGGACAAACAAAGGATGTAAAAATATTATTGATTAAATGGGATATAGGTTCAGAGATTTAATGCGATATTTCTTTTAACATTTCTGCTGTTATTCCATCGAACCCAGGAGATTTATTATTTTTTAAATTAATTATTATTTCATTAATTTCTTTTTTGTTGGTTGGGGTTTCTTTGAAACGTTCTTGTAGATTTGCTTGTTTGAGAAATTTCCACTATTCAATAATGATTCAATCATAAATATGGCACCCATTGTATAACGCGTCCCACCTGGTGGCTAATAGCACAAACGTCGGTTACGGATGTATCCAGATTTACAGGACTTCATTTCCATGACCGTTATGGGTTTTGGCTCCTGTCCGATAATGGGCGCAGGGATGTCCATTTCTCGGGTTTCGTATCTAAATTTAAACTGGGTTTTTTGTGTTTGTGAAGTTAAAAGATAAGGAAATAAAATGCTGGCAAAAAACTCATCTTTTATTAAAAATGCACAACTAGATTATTTTCGTGCAAGTAGTCATTTGGGAATGAGAAATACTCTACGGCCTCGCTGATTTGTGGAAGCTATTTCTAAGAGCCCAAACGGCCCTTATGCTCGTCTCATTAATTTGATCGCGCAGCCTGGTCTTAGGTAAGCCCTTTAAACCTAAAATATTACTTTGTGAAATTTACATAGTCGTTTTTAGATTACTTACACAGATCCAACCATCCAACGACTTCTTTTCTTATTTGGTCAGACCCCACCCTTTCATAATTGTTTCATCTGGCGCTCAACTAACGGCCAAATCTGAAAATGGTATTGGAAAATACTCCATATAATTTACGTTCAAAAGCGAATATGTCACCTGAAATTGTAAACCAAGTGAATATGTCAGGAAATGGAGAAAATCAGCAGCAAGGTAGTTGTACCAGAATTTTGTTGCTGCACACGGAAACGCCCATAGCAAGTACAGAGGGTATTTTTGCCAAAAATCAAGGTAGGAGGGAACCTTTTAGAAATTTTTCAACTTCAATCCAACCGATACCCAGTGGCGTAGGGTCTTCAGGGGCCACAGCATCATTAGGTGCAAGACCGAAGGAAAAACCTTCCAACCATAGATTTACCCCCCTGGCAAATTATAATTTTCCACCCCGTCCACAGGGAGTGATGCCAGTAAATCCCCCAACTGGGTCAAGAGCATTATCGTTGCAGCAGGATGACGTTAACTGAATAGCTCTTCAAGTATACAACCTGCTGAAGGCTTCACCTGAAACAAACTGTGCTAATAATTCAAATAACCTTAATGTTAACTATAATAGTCCTGTTAACTCAGGGGAGTTCAGAATTAGGCAAAATGATGTACAAGGGCTTACCGACCTAAATATCTTGAAGGCTTCTAAATTTCTTCCTGTGTTTAACGATAGTAACGAACTCTATCCAGTAGATTTTCTGAGAAATCTAGAACAAAATTTAAATATTATTCAAATCAATTTTGCAACTTTGAAATATCCCTCTATAAGCAGAATTGTTTCTTGGGATCAGTAAAGTATTATTATTATAAATAACTTACTACAAAGTTCAGCCAAGATATGGGCAAATGCTTTTCTCAACTCGTTCAATACCTACGACGAATTCAAATGCGGATTTTTACTGCAATTTTGGGGGCCTAGAAAACAGTTAGGCGTTAAACGTCAGCTAGAATCAACACGCTACTCAGAACAAGAAGGTTCATTTCAAGATCATTTCAATAAATATGTGGCCATGGCTAGATATTTACACCCACCTTTTTCTAATCGAGAAATAATATCGACAATAGCTATACATTTCCCCCCCAACATCTCAAGTACACTAGTGGGGGCAAATAATCTGTCGGAAGCATTGGACCGCCTTCGATAAGCTTTTTCCAAAAGGAATTTAGGCCACCTAGAAAATATTTTGAACAAAGCGAACAAAGCAAAAATTTTAATCAAAATAAAAATTACCATCAAAATAGATATAACCCTCAAAATAAAGATTTTCGTAGTACAAATAATCCGAACAAAAATGTTTCAGCTCTTGAAATAAATAATGAAGTTTCTTACTCGGAAAACTTCGAAGTACCTCACTTAGCATAAGCCCACAAGTAGGGGTTTTAAAAAGTAGGGCTGATGTCGTGTTAGATGACCCTAGACAGGACCTTCTTGAGGATGATTGTGACCTAGGTCATAAAATTCCCCACAGCAGATCCCCTGTTGTGTCAATTTGTGTATATAATTTTAATTTTCCAGCATTGTGTGATACGGGTAGTGAAATATCTGCTTTTTCCCAGGAAGTTGGGCACACCTGGAAAACTTTTATGATATTATTCCTCATTTCAATTGTGTCGGTGTGAAAGTTACAGGGGCTTTTAAAGCAAAGCATAAAAAAGTTCCACTTCAAGCGCAGCTTGATTTCAAGTTACAATCACATGATTTCTGTCACTGACCTAATATACCCATTTATAATTGGTATAGATTTTCTGCGGAAGGTAAATGCCAATATTGACCTGGCGAAGGAAAAGAAATTTTTTTCTGTCAGTGATAAATTGATAGTAGTGCCAGAAATATTTTTTACCCATGAATTCAATGCTCCTGAGGAATTGAGTGTCTCATTGTTAGTGAAGGGCAACTCAATAAGAAATGAGACATTGATAAATGAGGTGTCTGATGAGTTTAGCTCAACAGAATTAAATTATGACTCAGAAATCTTGAAAGATAAATTTATGAACTTATTTAAAAAATATAGTGCTGTGTTCTCTGATGAGCCAGGGAAAACACACGAATATACTCATGAAATTCATCTGAAAGATGAAAAACATTTTTTTATGAAACCTTACCCAATACCAGTGGCGCACCGCACCGCAGTGGAAAAGGCACTGAGGCAGATGGAGTCTTGGGGTGTTATAGAACGGTGTGTTTCAGCACCATATGTGTCCCCTCTGATGACTACACTGAAAAGAGATGGCAGTGTTCGCATTTGTCTGGATGCTAGTCCTAGTACCAGAGAGGGAGTCCCCAAAACCTATTGAGGAACTATTAAGGTCTATTAGAGGCAAAAAAAATAATGAGCTCCATTGATCTTTCACACGGTTACTACCAAATTCCGCTTCGTGCCGAAGATAAAAAATATACAGCCTTTATGGTGGGCACAAAATGTTATAATTTTTGTCGGTTACCTTTTGGATTATGTACAGCAGTCAGCTCGTTTGAACGCTGCATGCAGACAATAATGGGAACAGAATTTCGGGATTTTCTTTATACATACTTGGATGACTTGTTGGTATTATCCGACGGTGTCACCGAACATCTCATGCATTTAGAAAAAATATTTTTTCGGCTACAGGAAGCTGGATTTACGGTTAAGCTAAAAAAATGCAAATTTTTCTGCAAAGAGATTTCCTTCTTGGGTTACGTACTTACACAGGATGGTGTGAGACCAGATCCAATGCGAATTCAAGCTATCCTGGATTACGAAAGACCTAAAAATGTAAAAGAACTCCAACGTTTCTTGGGTATGTGTAATTATGACAGATCTTTCTGTCCAAGATTTTCTGCCTGCACGGAACCTTTGACCAAGTTACTCCGCAAGAAACACAAATGGTGTTGGGGAGATGAGCAAGAGAAAAGCTTTCAGGAGGTTAAGGTTGTCTTGCAGAAAGCCACCCTATTATATCATCCTGAGCATGACTTACCTTGGCATGTTCAAACCGACGGATGTCACTATGGGTTAGGGGCACGACTTTTTCAAGTAGTGGGGGGTGCCAGGCAAGTAGTGGCTTGGGCTAGCAGGAGGCTGCTGGACAGAGAAACCCGTTATGGTGCAACTGAAAAAGAAGTGCAGTTGTTTTTGCAGTACAGCGTTGGCGTGTGTATTTGTTAGGTAAAAAGTTTACCTTACACACAGATTGTAAAGCGATCACTTATCTCAATACCTGCAGGCTTTTGACTCCCCGTATAACTAGATGGGCACTTGCTCTGCAAGAATATACTTTCGATATACAGCATGTCCCCGGGCGGTGCAATGGAATTGCTGATGCACTCTCACGACATGCATACTTTTTAGATTACTTACACAGATCCAACCATCCAACGACTTCTTTTCTTATTTGGTCAGACCCCACCCTTTAATTGTTTCAATACTTAGGTTTCTTTATTTTAATAGCAAAATTAGCAAATGTAGCAAAAGTAGCAAATGGTTTTATGCAATATTTCCTAATAATAATAATAATGTTCATTTCAAAAAAAAAAAATTTACAAGGTGTAATACAGCAGGAAAATAAACATGATGAATCACTGAAGCTAGAAGCTTGTATGTGATAGTTATTAATATAATAAAACCTAAAAATAGTTATGCATTTATATTATTTAAAAACATTATTGAATAAAATAAAACAAATGAATAACTAACATAACATATACACTTTCATTTTATAGGGTGAATAATTAATTAATTTTTGGTTACGTAGAGTTCGTTTTACAGTCTTGTTGGGTAGTCGTAGATCGGGTATGGTCGCGATTGGGTATGGTCGCGATTGGGTATTTTGGGTCGGATTTTGTTTATTTTGATATTTTGGATGTTCGGTTTTTTTTTAATTCAGAAATTTCAAGTCGATGAGGTCGTTAAGGAATTTTCTCTCCGTGTTTGTTATCCATAATTTGACGTTATATTTGAATGTTTTAAAATTTTTCATATTCTTCAAATTTTCCGGTAGTAATTTCTATAAATTGGATGAGTCATTGCTATATCGCCATATCGCTTAATTCTATTATTGATTTAAATAATAGGAGATATAAACTCCATGGTAATTGGAATATGTAAAGTACTTATGTATGAAGACAAAAACAACAGAAATATGTGACTGAATAGGTAGTCGCAATAACCGGTGTGAAAGCAGCGGCTAAACTTGGCAGAACAAATCACCGAAGATTCCCGATCGACCAGTGGCGTACCAATAAAATTTCCACAAAATTAGGGGCTATATTATGATTATTACTAATAACTATATGTGAAACTGAGTAAGTACATTGACTTTTAAAATAACTTCACTGATGATAGGGTTGGAAGGGGGGAACATATATTCTTCATATTCGAGAAACCTATCTGAAATTCTTTCTGAATGAGATTTTCGCATGTTGGCATTAGCAAATTCAACTAGCAACAAATTGAACATTTACATCATTTCGTGCGGAAATGATTCGACTATGAGATACTGGGCGGTATTTTTTAGCCATTCTCGATACGAACTTTATAAAGAATGATTAGGCTGTAAAATTTAATTTTCCTTGTGTACCAAAGGTGGGTAAATATTTTGAATAGGAAATTTTCATAGAGCACTATAGGTTTTAACAAGAACTGATTTCAACAAACTAATGAAAAATGACTTCCCCTGGGATTCAAGGTCAAATTTCGTCAAAAACTTATCGACTTCCCTTGGAATCCTGGGGTGGATTTTTCAACCCTGAAACTTTGAATGTTCATTCCAGAAAAAAGACTTTGTTCTAGCATAAACAGATTTTGGCAGTCGATTTTGAGTTGTAGAAGGTTCATTTCGTGAAAAAATGATGGACTTCCCGTGGGATCCTGTGATGGATTTACCAACCCTTACGTTTTAAAAATTATTTCTGAAAGAATTCTTGGGTCTAGCATCAACAGATTTGGGCAGTGAATTCTGTGTTGTAAGAGGATCATTTCGTGAAAAAATAATGGACTTCCGTTGGGATCCTGGGGTGGATTTTCCAACCCTCACATTTCAAAAATAATTCAGAAATAATTTTTAAAACGTAAGGGTTGGTAAATCCATTCCAGGATCCCAAGAGAAGTCCATAATTTTTCCAAAAAATGGTCCTTCTACAACACAAAATCTACTGCCAAATTCTGTTTATGCTAGAACAAAGTCTTCTTTCTGAAATGAACATTCAAAGATTTCAGATAGGTTTCTCGAATATGAAGAATACATGTTCCCCCCTTCCAACCCACTCATCAGTGAAGTTATTTAAAAGGTCAATGTACTCAGTTTCACAGATAGTTATTAGTAATTGTCATAGTAGCCCCTAATTTTGAGAAAATTTTATTGGTACGCCACTGGTCGATCGGGTATCTTCGGTGATTTGGTCTGCCAAGTTTGGCCGCTGCTTTCACACCGGTGTCACAATATACTGATCGACAAGCGTAAGGATGCCTCCGAGAATTGGTTGCCTTATTAAACAGTAGTCGATCTTTGTCGCACATCTACTCACGCTTTCTATCGTTTGCGCATCTCAGAGGCATCCTTTCGCTAGTGGATCTGTACGTAAATATAACTAGTAATAAAAAAATATATATAACATCAAGAAAAAGTCGAATTCAGATTTTCCTCAGTACTATAGAAACACCTCTCAAGAAGTTATGATTTAGTCTTCATTTTGAATGAATAAAAGTTGAACAACTTGTAATCACCTAGTAAATGATTATATAAATTGACGTTCAAAGAATTATTTTGAGACTTTCAAAGTGTGTATAGGTACCGAGGTGGTACGAGTAGATGGTAATTTCGAGATCTATAATCGAAGGGTCTAGGGCAGCCATGTCAAACTTAAAGTCACTGGTGGTCCAAAAGCATGAAGACCATAGACTAGGTGGGCCGCAAAACCTAATCTTAAAGAAGACAAACTACTGAAAATCTTAACGAAAAAAAGTACTATTATGTTAGAAGTATATTTATTAAATTTCCAATAAAAAGGACATTACAAAAACTTACAAACATTAACTTCTTTTGCCAGATATTTGACATCTTTTGTCTTTAATTAAGTTGTCTATTTGTGGCGTGAATTTATCGGCGGAAATAACTTTTAAAACTGCGTCCAAGTGTGCGTCCGTCAATCGCGATCTTGCGGGAGAGAGAGGGTTTCCTTTCATCAAAGAAAATAATTGTTCACACTTATAGGTACTTCCAAACATTGACAGGATTTTACAGGCAAGTTTTCTCATTTCTTGGTATTGAAAAGGCAAGTACTTATAAAATTCGAATCTACCAACACTATAAAATTTTTCTTTTAAATGGGTTTGACACTGAATCTCAATCACTTCCATCTGCAAGTGAGGGGGAACTTTATCAATATCGATAGTGAAAAGACCAGTAAATAAAGAAAAATTGTTTTCTTGGGACTTAAAATCCTGAAAACGCTTTTCAAATTCTGACAGAAGGCTTCCCATTTTCTCTGTATACATTTTGTATGATATTGGGCCACTTGTACTTTCCTGATACGCCTTGCATGTCGGAAAATGTGACAGATTATCTACCGCTAACTGGTTTTTCCACAGCATCATCTTACACTTGAAAGCTTTAACATGATCATGCATATCTGTTATAACTTGACGTGGTCCTTGCAATTTCGTATTTAAGTCCGACAAGTGTTTTGTGATGTCTACCATAAATGAACGATCTTGTAAAAAAGGTACGTCGGATAATAAGCTGACATCTTGTTCTTTCACTTCCATGAAAAGGCGTATTTCTTCTTTGAGTTTCCAAAACCGATCGAGAACCATAGAACACGAAAGCCATCGCACTTCTGCATAATAAGGTAAACCAGTGTACTCACTTTCTAAATCACGTAAAAACGCAGAAAACTGTCGCTGATTCAAGCCACGTGACCTTATGAAGTTTATCATTTTTTTCACTGACTTTAAAACGCTTTCCAACTTGATCACATTTGAGCATAAAACTTTTTGGTGGATTATGCAATGAACATGATGAAAATCTGGTTTGTCACTGCCCGTTTCTCTGACATTTGTTTGTAATATTTTAATGAAGCTATTATTTACTCCAGTCATTGAAGGAGCTCCGTCTGTTGCAACGGAATACAGTTTTGACAAATCTAAATTGTACTTTTGCAGAAGTCCATAAACAGCATTGAAAATATCCTCCCCAGTTGTTGTATCATGCAATGGTACTAATTCCAGTAATTCTTCATAAACGTTGATATCTCTATCAACAGCACGAAGAAAAACAGCGAGTTGCGCCACACCACACACATCTGTACTTTCGTCACAGGCAATAGAAAGTGCAATGAAAGAGTCTGATTTTGTTTTTATCTGTTCGCTTATATTGGCAGCCAACTCGGTAACTCTTTCAGCGACAGTATTCCGGGACAAGGATATATTTTGAAAAGCCTTCACGATCCCGGGACTTACAATTTCCGCGGCCTTTACAAGGCACTCTTTTATAAATTCACCTTCAACAAATGGTTTTGAGTGCTTTGCGATCAACTCCGACAGTACGTAGCTCGCTTGAACGGCAGATTCATTTTCCTGCTTTGGACGTGTAAACATAAGCTGTTGATCTTTTAACCGTGATTTTAACTCTTTTAACTTTTCGTTTCTAATCATGCCTGTATACTTGTCAAACTTAGTTTTATGACTATCATAGTGACGTTTTATATTATATAATTTTGGGACACCGACTGTACTGTTACAAATCAAGCAAATAATTTTGTCTTTCACTTCACAGCAAAAAAACTCTAATTCCCACTTTTCTTGAAAGATACGATGCTCATCTCCAAGTTTCCTCTTACTTCCACTTGGTTTTGAAACAGACATGTTAAAAACTTTATCCGAAATAAATAACAATAAGTACTGTTACGTGTTGTAACAATAAGTACGCAACTAAACTCGCAATTCTATCGCAACTGACTCATAACTGACTGAACAACTGAACTCAATCGAGCGGTATTGGCTTATATACGGATTGTGATTTCCCGACAGTTCTTTCCAGAATGTTCAGGTAGCGTCATCTGTGTTCTCGCGCGATAGAACTTTCCGGAACAAGCCAGGCTTTTAGGTTGAGCGCGCATCTTAGTTCATCATCACAGTACTTTATTTTCGGTTTTTAACAGGCTCGCGGGCCGCATTACATGGCTGTTTTCAAAATTGATTCGGGGCCGCAGGAAAATGCTCAGTGGGCCGCATGCGGCCCGCGGGCCGCATGTTTGACATGGCTGGTCTAGGGCAATTCCCCGACAACAATTCACCGACGGGCAATTCCCCGACAACAGTTCACCGACTGGATGATTCCCCGAAAGGATAATTCCCCGACGGGGAATATTCCCCGACAACAATTCACCGACGGGCAATTCACCGACAACAGTTTGTTAGTCTGATCTAACCTGAACGAAATAACTCAGCTCGCAAGTTGGGAGCTTGGGAGTGGAAGACAAATTAATTTTGTAATAGTACTATTTTATTAGTCTGATCTAACCTGAACGAACTAATCTAGCTCGCAAGTTGGAAGGTCACTATTGGTCAGGATAATATTATTGCTATAGTTGTCGTCAAACATATAAGATAAATAAAAAAAGCTGCAAAAAATGGTCTTATCTTTTCCATCTCTTCCTGGAAAATGCCACATAATGTTGGGGGCAAGTGGTGCAAGAGTTTGAAATAGCTAGTGCATAATAGGTAACTTTGCCATAGGTAAAGAATTTTTCAATTGCATCAAATTCATTATTGACAGAGGATTCATTAATTCAATTTTTTTTAGATAAATGAGTATACTAGAGATCGATACTAAGTACATAGATACGAGTAATTCAAAAAATATATGCAGTATAATGATTCAATTTATCATTCATTAAAAAGTTATTCAACAAAAAAAAATAACAAATAAAAATCATTCTTGTATATACAGAGTATTCATTCAGTACTGCATTCTTCACGACTCAACATCTGGATTGTCAGGAATTCAGATATTTTTGTTCAGATAATTTAAAAATAATCTAGAGAAGGGAATTCTCAAATAAGTACATATACCAACATGGTCTTCCATGAAAATAATTTCAACTCTCCAATTGATCGCTCTGTGTTTCATTTATATTAACTCTCTGTAATTCTATGTTTTCAGATCGAATAGTGCGTTGCCACGCTGTCATTATTTATACAGATTTTATTGCGAAAAATCACTTCACTTTGAACTGGAATAATACTTTTGTGGTTGAAGATTTTCTAATAGATGATTTGCATGAACTGGAATAATACTTTCATGGTTGAAGATTTTCTAATAGATGATTTGCACCCTGTGTGATTTTTTTCTGATGGAAGCTCTCAGTGTGGTATGTCAATGATCAATTGTGCTAAAATTCCAAAATTATATTTATCATATGGGTGTCTTGAACGGACTTTTCATCCGACACAATTACATTAAATTTTGGTGCCAAATATAGTTTTCTCGATTTTTATCGGTGATTTCTATCAAGTTTTAGTGCAATCATATTTATTTCTTACATAAAATTTAATGTACTTTCATATCCTAAAATCAAATTCGGGAATATAATCAATATTGGACACTGGCATTCTGTTTCGTACAATTATATTTTTATTCATCTGCTCTTGGGTATTTTGTGACTCCCTAAAATATTCTGAATAGCTGGGTGGGTGAAAAACATACATTCTAACTCCCACCCATCCGGTTATATCTCACTTCCACTGGATGTAATGCATCGCCTTCGTTGGATATCTTCAATCGTATGTGATTGGTGATCCTTCAGTAATTAAAGTAAATTCAATATTAATTTTTAACTTAAACGCCCTGCATCTCAAAAACGAATTGTTGTCTTTTACATGTTCACCTATAGCCATTATTTTCTTTGCAATGTGAGAAATTAATGAACGGACCGGTCCACCTTAGGAATTATCCTGTGTGAGCAAATATTGTGCTAGTCCTCACATTTCCTCAAAAAAAATCAATCACAAACATATATTTCTGCCAAAAATGCATAGTATCGCGCCATACACACCTAAATGGTAATCACATGAGAAAATTGGCTAAATTCAGTGTGAGTCAATATCAATACTCACATAACTTCAGGAAACTACCAGGAAATTAATTCCTATTTTGACAATAACCAAACAGTTTTACAGACTAAAGTCGCACTAAATCAATAAATAAAATTATTGACATCTCTACCTTTATTCAAATTATTCCACCTATCGCCCCCACGTAACACTTGGCGCGGAAGATGTAAAGGCCCGCACAGCAATTAGGTATGTTTTTTCCATGCAGAGTCGGGCGTAGTTATAATAGAAATCACAGCTGTTTGCGGTACGCGCAGCTATTAGCAAATTAGATTTCGACGGGGCAGTTGTTTATCTATTCTAAGGATACTTAATTATAAAAATGGATTATTCTGAATACAAAAGTTACAGTGTTTTTGCTAAATTAACATGAATAATCTGCACGCGTCATAATATTCAGTGGCATATGTACTAGTCCGACCCTGGTTGGCGGCATGGGAGTCAATTTCGTGCTAATTGGCCATTTTTTGCGGCTTTTTTTATTTATCTTATATGTTTGACGACAACTATAGCTAGGTTAGTTTGTTCAGGTTAGATCAGACTAATAAAATACTACTACCAAAATGAATTTTTCTTCCACTCCCAAGCTCCCAACTTGCGAGCTGAGTTAGTTCGTTCAGGTTAGATCAGACTAACAAACTGTTGTCGGTGAATTGTTGTCGGGGAATATTCCCCGTCGGGGAATTATCCTCTCGGGGAATCATCCAGTCGGGGAATTTCCCGTCGGTGAATTGTTGTCGGGGAATTATCCGGTTCCCATAATCGAAGACATCCAAATCTCTAGTGAAGTCAAATTTCATTTAATGTATTTTAAAAAAAGTATAATAAGTTAACAAGGTAAATCGTCGATCTTTGTAAATAAAGGTTTACGATGTTCCCTGTAGTCAGCATTCAATATTATTCTAATCATCTTTTTAAGAATAGTCTCATAGAATGAGGCGAATTTCCCCATAACAGAAGCCCATAATTTATATGAGAGTGGAACAAAGCAAAATATAATGCATCAAGATCCAAGAATTTCGTACAATTCTTCCACGTGAGCTGCATAGCATAAATTTTCGTCGTTGATCAAACCAAGTAATATACCACTTCGACTGTTATCAACAATGTTTTTTTTTTCTTGGTGTTTTGGCATCGACTGCTATGGTCATTAGCAAGATGCATATAACTCCTGGTGGAATTACTTATAGCTGTGAAATTGTCATCCAAAACTGTTGATGTACGGCCTGCTTGATTTATGACATTTTTATTGCGTCAAGAGAGTTTACTCAATTTTAACATAGATGGCAGGCAAATCATTACCGATCATGATGACTTGACAAACGCATGCTGCGTCATCGACATAACCTCAAATTGAACAATGTCATGATTGTCATGTCGAAGTCGAGACTCACAAAAAATGCTATACACTACCCTAACTTTTACGAATGACAGAAAAACACAAGAACAAATAGATAACAATAACCCAACAACTAAAAACGTCGCAAAACTACCGAACTGAGCGAAAAGTATTAAAAGAACAGAAAAATCACACGATAAATACCAGTATGCAATGTAATTGACATATAACCTCAAAATAATGTTATGGTGGATTTATGCAGCAGTCATAAGTCTTAAGTCATAAGGAAGAATATTCGTCAATGATTGGTTGGTCCGTATATTCCAACCAATCATTGACGAATATTCTTCCTTATGACTTATGATTGCTGCATAAATCCACCATTAACGTTCAAAAACTCAAAAAATTTATCTAGTAGACACTTTGGATTGTTGGAAACTCCACTATATTCGACTTAAGCGTCATCCATTGACGAATGGAACAAACTCTATTGACGCAATTACAGGATCAAGAACTTTAGTTGAAACAAAAGCGAATCAGTAAACGCACCAGGAGTTATATGCATCTTGGTCATTAGCTATGTGTTCTGGATAGGCCTTGTTACTAACTCCATACGCCACTTTGGGAGCAGCACTGTTAATTTTTAACGCAACAGTGAATCGTGGAGGATTATTCCCAGCCGACACGAGTCTCAGTCATTCAGACTTTCACATCTGAAAATGAAAAAAGATCGCTCCGTCTGGGAATCGAACCTGCAATCTCTCGATTACCAGGCGAGCGCTTAACCACTGCGCTAATCCCCGCCCTACTGGAAAATTTAATTTCATGAGTTTTGTTTCCATTAAGTTTAAATTTTTCTGTAAACCATCAAGAA
This sequence comes from Chrysolina oricalcia, assembly GCA_944452925.2. Taxonomy (NCBI): domain Eukaryota; kingdom Metazoa; phylum Arthropoda; class Insecta; order Coleoptera; family Chrysomelidae; genus Chrysolina; species Chrysolina oricalcia. The sequence goes on along the minus strand of OX101828.2, from coordinate 40,976,236 downwards.
GCAAGGTCTAAAGCATACATTTTTTTTCTTTGTCAAGTTAATTACTAATTGTGAAAGGCTTTCGCGGCCATCGTTGAATGAATGATGGTTTTTCGGGTTTTTAGGCCGACGTTTATTTAGAGAAAAACTCGACGTTTCGCCAACACGAGTGGTTGGCATTTTCAAGAGAAATGTTTACAGTTTCGATCACTGAACACTACTTGTTTGGTATGCGTTGTCTCAGCCAGTATTTATGGGTCGACGTACTCGTACCTGCGTCCGGTGCCATCGTCCCTGCGTCGGGTACCCCCTTGGATTCATTAATTTCCCGGTATGGTGTTATTACCGTTTCCTTGAGAACAGGTAGCCATGCTTTATTCAATTGTAACCCTTCTTCAATTCTGTTGAAATTGTTGGGATGTTTTTTGATTTCGATTGCTTCTCAAGACTCTTCCGAGAATTTTTTTGGCATTGTTCAATGCTCATCTATAACTCTTTCGATAGTTATTGTAGATTGAATAATCATCAGGACTTTTCGTATTATCACTAATAGTTTTTATGCAAGATATTATATCCCTAATTTTCCGCAGAGAATTATTGAACCACAAAAGTAGTTGTTTATATTGTTTGCAGGTTCTATTCTCTGGTAAATATTGTACAGAATGAATTCCATTATAAAAAACATTCGTCTCCGTAGAATCATTACATGCATTATTATTATTATTGATATTTTTATGATTAATTTGCTTCCTCCAAACTTCCAGAGGGGCAGATGACTGCATAATCGAAAGTGAATATTTCGGTGAATTTTATTGATATTGTAATAAATATAACGTCTAAACGGCTTCAAATAATTTGTTTGTAAACATTAAATCTAACTTCTAATTTATAATATCACAATTTATATCGCACTATTTAATTTCAAACTAGACTGTATATGGTCTTCACTGAAACTCTCACGACGTCTAATAGGTTTGTCTACTAATTTTTAATTATAATGCATTTCGACAGTTATTTCTGTCTAAAAACACATTACCAGCACAAAAAGTCTCAAAAATTAAAATGTAATTAAATAAACGCAAAACAAAAAGGTTGAAATCAGCGAGGCTAGAAAACGTACCCTACACGAGGCTAGCAGCAATGACGTCACATCTTTGATAGTGTGAGCGATCCGCTCAGCGAAGTGCATTATAATGCCGCGCAGTTTTATGTGTTGATCATGTACAGCAGTGGGTTTCGCTGGATTTCGTCTGTGTTAATGTTTCAAAATGAGTGCTAATAGGTGGTGTTTTGTTCCTGGATGGATGATGATAATATGGAGAAAATATTCATAACAGTTCCACGAAATCTTTCGAAAAAAAAAGAAATGGTTTACTGCTGTAAGAAGGAATATAAAAGATGTGTCCGTAAAATAGTTATTTGTTTTACTAGGCATAAAAGCACAAGATTTAATGCCGCGACTGGTGTTTCATATTCATATTCAGATATTTACAGCTTGCAGAAGATATGGAAAACTATTATGAATATAAGTTTAGTAAAGTTAAAGCTCGAATGAAGCCGGGAGTAGTACCGCATATTTTCAGTTGGCAGGCGGATAAAAAAAACAACCACTCACCGTTTGAGTAGCGAAATGAGATCAAGAAAAAGGAAAATTTTCGAAATTTTGAATGAATCTGATTGCGCAAGAGCTTAATTGATAATGATGATTCAACAATGCTTATACTACCGAGTACATCAAATTTACCCGAAGTCACCGATAACTCAATGTTTAAGATGGATTTTTCTTGCCAGGCTCACGTAATTCACTATCGTAGCAAAGCCATCCGGTAACATATTGCCAAATGCTGTAAAACATTTTGGAACATCGCTTATTACATTAGCGATTCCCGTCGTTCCGAGCAGCGACAAACAAAAACATTTGTGTTTCAAAAGTGACAGTAGTACATCAGAGGTCGCAGACTTTACTACAGGTAGTCCTTCGTTATCAGAAAGTTTTCATTTAAGTGACGGTATCAGTGATAGTAGTATTAAGTTGAGTGATGAACAAAATAAGCAGGTTATGTTCAGAGATATGTTAATGGACATTGTGAAAAAAAATTGCGAATGTACACGGGCGGTCCCAAACAAAAAGAAAAGTTTCTAAATCTTTTAGAAACCAGAAGTTCGTTTAGTCTTATTATCGAGGTGTCATTACTATACCAAAGGTTCCAAACAGTGTTTTACAATTCTCGCAATTATTATTATCAGCAAAAATCATGAACAGCGGTTTGAATTATAGAAACACTTATTATTATTTACCACTTTTTTTAAATTTCAGCCAATATTATCACGAAATCCAAGCAAACTAAAATCGAAGTAAACCAAACATTGTCATTAAGTAGCTACTTATTTTGAAAACTATGTTATTTCAATAAACACAACAGTGCCATATAGGTAGGTATTTTTATTCAGAAATTGCGATACTTCACCTAACTTATTTTATTCCCGCTATTTTCACCTGACAAATCTTATATAAAAGTTGAACTATTATTGGTAGCAGGATCACTATATAGTCTCTGCCATACAATGAATTATCGAAATATGCACGTATACACTCTCTGTTTAGCCTTTACTCCACTTGTTTGCGGTTGATTCAGGTTTTTGCACTATGTTAAAAAGTCAGACATCATTACAACATCTACTGTTGGCAAATTATGGGAATAAGCCTTCTGAAAACTCTCTTCCATTATGCTGTTTCCAGTAGAACAATTAACAGAGGAAACACAAGGTTAGGGCTTTACAGAAATGCCAGCGTACAATGTGAAGCGAATGCACCTGTTTTCGTTTTCACGCGGGACTCACGACCGAATCGCTGACGTCAGGCCAATCGGAGAGCGTTTCGTGCATTCAAACGAATGCGACCATTTCAAATGAAGATTTTGGGCTAACGCCTTTCTGGAATTTCACAGATCTAATTATTAGGTCCTAATGGATGGTTTTATTGCATTTATGCGCAGTTTTATATTTTTGTGAACATCCCTATTGTCACTATCCGCGCGGCGTGATGTTGAAATAGACGAAGGATTCTTTTCTGGATAGTTCTGGAACTACTTCCATTCGCATCTAGATGTCGCGCTTTTCTAGAAGCGTTGACGACTGTAATGTCAGGATTGTAAAGGTATTAACATTGTTTATATAGAAGATAGTTAGTCAACCTTATGGGATTATAATTGGATCAAAATGGATGCGACATGTAGATGGCGATAGTGAGCTCGCATCCAAGTCATGTCGTAACTTCAGTGATCTGGCCTCCAAGTCATGTCGTAACTTGATTAAAACAATGGGACAGCGTTAAAATCAGGGTTTTTTGAAGGAACCTGCATTAAAATGACGTCTAAAATTAATGTTTGTAACTAATCACGCTAGATGACACTCGCGTTTGCGTCCAACACCAATTACACAGGCATTGACTAACTATCTTACTTTTATATAAACAATGGTATTAATGACAGGTTGCAAGAATATGTTAAAATTATTTATTTAATAACTTGTGTTTCTTGATAGTACAATACAATCATGTCAATTGTTATTAATGACTGGCGTTCTCACACATTTCCGCCTGTCAACTTGGATTGATCTGCATTGATGCCAACCAGACTATTCTAAATTTATAATCCTAACAAGGACAACCTGACACTCTCAGGAATGCAGGCTTGTTTACGACTACGAGCGACAGGTCCGTACTCGTCCGTAGCGACAGAATAGTTACAATATGGTTGAGAAATTCATTGAGTTTTTCTGGTCCACGGCTCCAAATTATTAACGTTTCTTCTACATATCTCAACCATACCCAGGGTCTGGAACTTGCAAGGTATCAATTGCTATTTCATTAAAGTAGTTTAAAATCTAATTATTTTTATAGATGTGTGTCAACCAGAAATGCATGTCAGTCGCCAGCTTGAGGAAACAGGGCCCTTCGTGCCCAGAAGACTGCAATGGAAACGGTTGGTGCAACAGCAAGGGTCACTGCCATTGCAAAGACGGTTTTGCACCACCCCATTGTGACTATCCTGGCCCAGGTGGGTCGCTGGATAGCGGACCTGCATCAGATCCTAACGGTAAGTGTTAGAAATGTTTCAAAAATTGCAAGATCACTGCATATAATAATAATAAACCACAAAAACTAATTTCTATCAATTTTCAAGCTCAGGAAGACTGATTGAAAATAGTTTGATGAAGTAAAATTTCACTGATGGATTTTGCTTGAGAAAAATTGTAGATAATAAATACTTTTCTACGACAGCTCGTAAACTAAGGGTATTAAGTTACCAAGTACTTTTCAGCCCATATGCTTGATAAAATCAACCGTGCGTAATAAAATTAACTGTGCGTAAAAAAAATCACTGTTCGTAAAAAAATTGCTGTGCGTAAAAATATAAAAGCTTATCACAAGGGGAAAAATCCAAAATTCTTACGGCGGAAGAAATAATTTTTTTTTTTGCAAGAAGCTGCGGGTCGGGAATTCCTCTTACTGAAAGCCCTGATATTGGAATATTTGGGGCTTGTAGAAAACAAGAACTCAAAAATATGAAAATAAGTGATTCAGAAGATTCTAATGGAAAAACTTATGAAAAGAATTTCTGATACTAAACATAAAATACCTGGATCGTTCATTGTTTCCGGAATACAAGTGGATAAATCAATTTTGATCAGTGCAGAAAATAGTTGCAGAGAACTTGAAATTGTCCTTTGCTGCTTTATATACCGGTCATTGCTTCAGGACTTCGGCTATCATTTTGGTCGACGCAGGGAGTGATTTAAAGGCGCTGAAATGACTCGGTGGGAGGAAATCTTCTACTGTAGCAGAAGGAGATGTAGACGTTTCCACTGTAATCAATCAGTAAATTCTGAAGGAATATTCCAATCCATCAACAATAATTTACCATCCAAAACATTTACTATTAACTTTAATACCACTGATAATAATAATTAATAATTCCTAATTATCAAGTTACATGCAAATTTAATTTCTAAAATTCATCACTTATATACTATATAGTATAAATTTCTATTTGCGTAGATTTAGCTTGTTGTTGTTGAAAATTAAACTATAAACTACGTTAGTTACCTTCGTGTTTTATTACTTGAGGCTTAAACAAACGCACCATCCGGTATATAAGAGTCGTAAAAAAAGTGCTTGTTCTAAAGCAATTAGGTACTCATCTAATTACCGCACTCTTTTTATCCTTGTTATACCGTCTATGTTTGAAATGATATTTGTTTGTGTTTTAATTTTTTGCTATTTTATTTCTAAGTTAAATCTTGTATGAATCTTCATCAACAAATAAGGGAATGATGAATTGATTTCCATCAATTTCTGTCCTTGTTTGTTCAAAATACGCAGAACGTTATTTTTTAACACACTTTTATTAGGTTCACTTGTAACTAACAATGTAATAAAATCTTGGGAGTTAATTTTCACCCATTTCCAATCATTCAAATAATCTGAAGTTTGGCTCACATATCAAGACAATACAATTTCAAAGTAATAATGTAACAATAATAATATTTAATTATGTGAATTTGTAAATTAAATTTTCACCTAGTTCCAATCGGAAAGAAAGTTTAATAAATAATAAATAATAAATAATAAATAATAAATAATAAATAATAAATAATAAATAATAAATAATAAATAATAAATAATAAATAATAAATAATAAATAATAAATAATAAATAATAAATAATAAATAATAAATAATAAATAATAAATAATAAATAATAAATAATAAATAATAAATAATAAATAATAAATAATAAATAATAAATAATAAATAATAAATAATAAATAATAAATAATAAATAATAAATAATAAATAATAAATAATAAATAATAAATAATAAATAATAAATAATAAATAATAAATAATAAATAATAAATAATAAATAATAAATAATAAATAATAAATAATAAATAATAAATAATAAATAATAAATAATAAATAATAAATAATAAATAATAAATAATAAATAATAAATAATAAATAATAAATAATAAATAATAAATAATAAATAATAAATAATAAATAATAAATAATAAATAATAAATAATAAATAATAAATAATAAATAATGAACAATGAACAATGAACAATGAACAATGAACAATGAACAATGAACAATGAACAATGAACAATGAACAATGAACAATGAACAATGAACAATGAACAATGAACAATGAACAATGAACAATGAACAATGAACAATGAACAATGAACAATGAACAATGAACAATGAACAATGAACAATGAACAATGAACAATGAACAATGAACAATGAACAATGAACAATGAACAATGAACAATGAACAATGAACAATGAACAATGAACAATGAACAATGAACAATGAACAATGAACAATGAACAATGAACAATGAACAATGAACAATGAACAATGAACAATGAACAATGAACAATGAACAATGAACAATGAACAATGAACAATGAACAATGAACAATGAACAATGAACAATGAACAATGAACAATGAACAATGAACAATGAACAATGAACAATGAACAATGAACAATGAACAATGAACAATGAACAATGAACAATGAACAATGAACAATGAACAATGAACAATGAACAATGAACAATGAACAATGAACAATGAACAATGAACAATGAACAATGAATAATGTATAATGAATAATGAATAATGAATAATAAAAACTGTATAATGTTCGAGGTGTAATTCCACATAATTTATTTTATTCTTTATCTTCATTTAAGAATTCCATTTCAATATATGTTTTTGTTCTCATACTTCAGACTCCTGAAGATGAAACAATAAAGTTTGGAACGTCGAAGAATTAAAATTTGATTTTCTCCAACATCCCCACCGAGTTCCCGCCAACTCAACAATTTCAATAATAATAATGACTACATATTCTCATTTTTGTTTCAGCTCGCCAAGGCATAGTCGCAGCCCTTTTCATCATCTTCCTGGGCGTAGTGCCCCTCCTCGCCATCATTGCGCTGCTGTCGTACTACGCCCGACACAACTTCAAGTTCGGCTGGAAGAAACCTCCGCCTACTGCGTATGTAACAAACTGTTTGCAGCATGCCGTGACCGCATGTAAGGGTGTTGATACTTCTCGTAAACGTCAACCGGTGCCTTCCGTCTCGCTTTCAGTCTCTGACGCCGGTTCGAATCCTCCCGTCTCGCGTAACATAAAGATCGAACCCGTCGGGTTGGTATCTACCACTAACACTGATTGCATCACTAGAAGCAACACGATTTCGAAACATGTGGGTGAGAGTGATAGGGGGGTTGTTGTGAGGCCAACTTTAGGGTGGTCAATCCCTGCGTCTACTACGAACTTGGTTAAAAGTGATGTTGTAGCTATAGCCAAACCAACTGTCAAACCCAAGCCGGAAAGAAGGCTCTCTCTGAAAAACATCAAGAATCTCAAACTAAACACTGGTTTTAAATATAGTAAAAGCAGGGACCAAGACAGCGATAGCCCGAAAACGGCCGAGTCTGTTTTGGAGGATACGCCGCAGGTTTCGGTCAAAGATCGGATCAAACAGTTGAGTAACGGTCCTAATTTTGGTCAAGGCAGAGTATGATTAATTTGTAATAGTTTCAAACGTAATAATTCTAATGGAATTTTCAAGGTAGGTCGGCGCCCAACGTGGGGCTGATTTTCATTGGATTCCAGAATTATGAGTGCCGTGACTCAACAAGATTCTCGTGGTCAATTGCCCCGTTGGTAATCACTATTTCGACTCATATTTTTTTTGCTAAATGGACTATTCAAGATTATCTTCCAAAATTATTCTCATTCATGCAGGGTGCATCATTGAAGCGTGGTTAACCAAAGTTGGCCTCTCTCAAATGAGAAAGAGTATATTTTTATATATTCCGATACGCTGTTTCATTGACTGCTCAACTATTTTTTTAATTTTCAATTTTGTTTCGGCGTTGCCAAGTTATCTAAAAAAAATTATTTTGTGGAATTAGATTCGCCAAAAAATGCCTGTTATTATCAATGGATTTGCGGAAAGTCTTTGATATGATTAACTACAACATCCTTTAAAAAAAATTATATGATATTGGAATAAGGGGAAACATTTACGTTTGGTTCAAAAACTGTTTGGCAGACTGTAAACAACTAGTATATATCGAAAAAACAATTAGTTCAATTAAAAATATAAACTCTCTGATCCGATCCTTTTTTTTAATATACAAATTCGTTATCAGATCTTAAATTGAAGTGTCAAATAAAACTTTTTGCTGATGATGAACCAATTGTATATTTTGCAGAGAATGAATTCGAAATTCTATCTAATATTGAACAGGACCTTCAAATCTTTTCTCATTTGTTACTCACTCATAAATTATTGTTAAATTTTTCGAAATCATTATGTTTATATCTAAACGAAGTATTGATTCAAAAATTACCAATTCAGTATACCAACAAACAAAATTTTTTGATTTACATATCAACACAACACTCTTTTGGTTCAATCCTATCAACAATCTGAGAAAACAACTCTCACCTTTGATTTTTTTTTAATAACTCGACAATTCCGAAACGGAACTCTAAATTGACTAAGCCACTTAGTAGCCAATGAAACAGTTGATCGGAATATATGAAAATATACTGGGTGTTTCACTTAAGAAAGACCAACTTTGGTTAGCCACGCTTCAATGGTGCACCCTGTATGAATGATATCAATTTTGTATACACAGGGTGGTACACTTATCCTTGCTCGGAATATTGCTGCAAGGCTAATGAAAATTGAGGAAACAATCTGATGGGAAGTTGTTGGACTTTTTGAAATTATTTTCGACTGCACTAATAATCCCTGAGACATTTGATCTCTTTTTTTAAATGGATCACACTGTATATTCTTTCAATTTCAGAATTTACTTCAGGTGGACTTCACCAATCATTTTTACTTTCCGAAATCATCCCTCATTTCCAAGTTATTCATATTTCAATCAAATTTAACGAAAAATCATCGACGAGGAAAAAAGATCAACAAAACCGTACAAATTTTACAAACTACACAGAAAACGATTCGACCTTCACAAACTTTATTTAATCAAGACATGTTTTGCTAACACAGTAGCTCTTTTTTCTTTTACTTTTTTTCCCAAGGTTGAGTGGAAGACCAGGACATTTCCACGCGGGAATGTACTGATTTCCGCCTTTTCCATTTACTCATCGAAATTCTAGTAGGTATTCTATTATGTAAAAAATAATCAATGGAATAAAGCTGTTTATTATTATTATTATTATTAATATATAAGCTAAATAATCATTTAAATACCCCTTTAAAACCTAGATAATTAATTTTTCTTACAATTTCTAGATCATTTTCACTGATTTTATTTTTGATAGGGCATCAATATTATTTTGTTTATTGTTGTGATGATCATCGCCTTAGTTTTAGTGATATGTAGTTTTAGTTTATTTGTTCCAAAGTATAACTCAATAATGATTATTCATCTTTTCAACAGCCACTTGCAAGGTTCCATTGTAGGTATATATCAATGTATCATCTGCAAATAAGGTAATTACGTGATCTCCATGTACATAGTTAATATCATTTATATAAATTTAAGATAGTAAGGGCCCCAATACACTGCCTTGCGGTACCCCAAGATCATTTTATATCACTTGAGAGTAGCTCATATCAATCTTTGTTGTGTGACTTCAATTCACTCAATTCAACACTACATCACCAATACCATGATATTTGAGCTTTTGAATTAATATATTTCTATTGATTGTTTCAAAAGCCCTCTTTGAATTCAATAATGTTCCAACAGTATAATTGTTTTCATCAATTTTCTTTTTCCAGTTTGTTATTGTACACTATAGGGTAGATTCACAAGAATGTTTTTTTTTTATTCTGAAGCCTGACTGACAACCTAAGAAAAACCCGTTTTTATCAAAGTATTTGATGAATTGCTGATATATTGCTAATTCCAATACTTTTTCAAGGGTTGGTAGAGTATTGATAGGACGAAATTTCCTATTTCTATCGTATTATTACATTCTCTCATTGATCTCTCATAGTAAGGATTTGTTGAATTTTTTTCCTCGGCCACGATTTTTCATTAAATTTATATTAAAATGTAAATAACTTGGCAACGTTGCATGTTATCCCTGGAAATAAATTATTCGTGAAGCCCACATGAAGGAAATTCTGAAAATTAAATAATACACAAGGTAGTCCGTTTGAAAATGAGACCAGATGTTTTGCCCGGATTTATGGTGCACTCTGTACACCAGAAAATAATTTAAAAAAGTAGCTCATCAACTGTCCAATAACTGAAGAAGACAGAAATCTTTGGGAGATCGTTTGCTAACGAACAGTCGTTACCGACCGATGATGAACCCTTTACTCCCATAAACACCTAACTATGTAGGCTTATTATGGCAAGAACCTGTCAGAAAACAACTACTCCCCTGGCTAAGACCACGACGGGTATTGAATTAAATCTAACAGCTACTTGTGCAACGTTCCTCAAAACATCAGAGGATGCAATTGCAAGTGCCCTCTATGACCAACCAGCAGAATTATGTTTTGATTTGGACGGGGTGACCACCTGCAGACTAGTTTCAAGGTTGTTGCCTCTCATCAGTGCAAGGGCAGGTCAACACAGACAGCACTGAAGCCATCTGTTCCCCGTCCAAACCAATACACACTCCGCTGATTAGTCAATTCTGGTTCACGAGATGAAAGCAGTTTCTAGGCCGCTCCACCTAGCGAGCAGAGGAAGACACTCCGAATCTCCGGGTTGAGAGATTTAATCGAAGAAGACAGAAATCTTTGGTAGATCGTTTGCTAACGAACAGTCGTTACCGACCGATGATGAACCCTTTACTCCCATAAACACCTAACTATGTAGGCTTATTATGGCAAGAACCTGTCAGAAAACAACTACTCCCCTGGCTAAGACCACGACGGGTATTGAATTAAATCTATCAGCTACTTGTGCAACGTTCCTCAAAACATCAGAGGATGCAATTGCAAGTGCCCTCTATGACGAACCAGCAGAATTCTGCTGGTTGGTTGGGAGTAGCTGTTAGATTTAATTCAATACCCGTCGTGGTCTTAGCCAGGGGAGTAGTTGTTTTCTGACAGGTTCTTGCCATAATAAGCCTACATAGTTAGGTGTTTATGGGAGTAAAGGGTTCATCATCGGTCGGTAACGACTGTTCGTGTCCAATAACTCCCAATCTGATGGTCCGAGCGAGGATAGGTAGTCCACCCTGTATATTCCAGGTGTGGAGGCTTGGGTATAGTCAGTTTTTTCTGTACATTTTATGAAAATCGCAAGTGGCCTTAGAATAAGTCTCATTCCGTTGCCCGTAAAAGGTATTGAAGGTTATATTTAATATTTTTACTTGTATTCAGTGTTGGTGGTAGGTTTTCCCCTCCAAAACTTTTAATTGGATGCTTAACATGACGACTGATTTTCGAGACTGTGAAGCTAATTTCTGGGATTTACTTGGACTGTTTTGAAACATAAAAACCCTGATTTTGTACTGATATCGATCATTGCTTGAATTGAATCCATACCACACACATGCATTAGGTATTCGTTTATGAATTCACTCTGATCTCTTCGAAATTCCTGAAAATTTGGTATGCAGACCAAGTTTTCTCAGCTGAAAATCAGGATTTTTGTATTAAACTTTGTCCAAAGTTTAGTCTGGTAAGAATTTTTGATACATATCTACCCTACTTGGACGGAAAATCTATGAACAAGTTTTGTGACTCTTGCTAGAGGCTTTCTAGAGCAATAAAAACAAGCGTGCCAACTTTCTGGAAAGATTAGCAGCAAATGCATTCAGCATTCAATTGGAAAATATGCCAAGAACCAACAGAAAATAAATATTATGCCTACTTGGTACATTTTATTGTAGAGCAACATACATATAAGATATTACAAAAAAAATGTGTGTAGGTGTTTAGATATTATCTAATGTTTTTTGCGGGTGGTTAATTTAAATCAATATTTAGTGATGTTACGTGACCGTCTTTTGGATTTATCTCAATATCAGTTGGTCGGCACGATTGCATCCTGCCTCCTGTAATATTTCTATTTTTTCTTCGGGCAATAGCAGTCGGATGTACAGTGCATCCCATTTTGGGTGAGAAAGCCAGGTTTCTCGCTTGTTATTTAAGCCTTGCCTTGCGGTTTTCACGTTCCTGTCCTTTTTTTTTGTGAAACTCAAGTTGGCCTAATCAGATTTTGCATAACTGTTTCCGTTTATGAGATACAGGGCGATTTTGGAAATTGATACTTTTCGGACCCCTTCTTTATCTCCGAAGTTATTAGAAATAATGCTGAGCTAAAAACTACATCTGATTCTTCGTAGAATCCAGTGGCGTACTTATTTTTTTTTTCGGGGTATGGTTTTGAAGATACGACGCAAACCTATATTTTTTTCAATGGAACACCCTGTATTTTATTACTTCGTTGAATTTGCTATTTTTTTCCCTTCAAAATTATGTATAACACTATATAGGTAGGATGTTCAGAAATGCTAAAAAACACTAAAACATCACATAATGATAATTTTTCGTTAGTAAGCCATGGATTTTCCAAGTTTCAATAAGAGGATTATTACTTTTGATTATTAACATTAGTAGGTCATGGATGATACGAACATCCTTGTTGTTATTATGGCTACTATGCATTTGGAAGCATTGTTTTATCAAATAGGCATTGAAGAGAAGAAAAAAAACAAATCTGATCTAGCTGTCATCGCTACGAATTATTATTGTGTTTCATCGCGTTTGGGTTTGAAGGAATATTGAGTATTGTAGAAATAATTGTTTGTGAATTTGTTGATTGAGAACTGATAATGGCTGGAAGAGATTTGGTTTTTCAAAACAATGAAAAATATGACATTATACAATGTTTGAATCAATCCAATGAAAACGTTGGCGAAGCTTTGGAACTTTATTTGAACAGATATGACGTCGAGAATTTTACCACAAGACTTTCAGATATCCTGAGAGGCATCAACCTAGTCGAGCAACTATATTCAGACTAAAGGATAATTTACTGAATTATGGTGCATATTCTAAACCTCGACCCAAGGTATATAATAACGAGAATCAAGAAGTAGATGAAATAAATGTGTTAGCTAGCGTTCATGCCTATCATCAGACTTCTTGTGCAAAATTAGAGAATGATACTGCTATTTCCAGATCACGGGTACACAGAATTTAAAAAAAGTATAAGTTAAAACCCTACAAAGTCAATATTGTCCAACACTTATATCCTGGTGATGCAGCAAGACGTGTGAATTTCTGCAATTGGTTTTTGAACCATGCTCGGAGAGACGTTGATTTCGCAAAAAAAGTTGTTTGGTCAGACGAATCACATATAAGCAGTGCTGGTATATTCAACAGGCAAAATACAAGGCATTGGTATGATGAAAACCAGCACTTGATTTTTGAACGACAACAACAGGGTAGATTTGGTTTTAATGTGGCATGTTTCATATTGGGGACAAAAATCATATACCGCATTTTTGAAGGATCTCTTACCGCAACTAGGTACTTGACAATTTTAGAAGACGTGTTACCGGAACTACTGGAAGATGTTCCCCTCGCCTTTCTTCATTCCATACATTTCCAACAGGACGGCGCCCCTGCCCATAATTCAAGATTGATCGGGCGGTTTTTAGAAAATAATTTTCAGGGTTGTTGGATTGGAACTCATGGACCCATCAGGTGGCCTCCAAGGTCACCTGATCTGTCTATATTAGACTTTTTCTTGTGGGGCTATTTGAAAAATAAAATATACAGTAACAGACACAACAGTCCCGAAGAACTTCGTGCATCAACAGCGGCAGTTTTCCGAAATTTACAAAACCGCCCTTTTACAATATTAAATGCACTCAGGCGAATTGAAAAAGTTTGTCAATTATGTATTTGGGAAAATGGACAGCAATTTGAACAGTTTAATCAGTAAGATATTATGTAATGTTGAAAATTTTTATTAATGATAAATATTTTATTGGGTATTTCTTTTGTATCTAATTTGTATTATGAATTGTTATATTATTTATTTTTTGCTATTAGGTAGGTACCTACGTTTTGTTTTTCGTGTTAGTGTATTATCTTTATTTGCTTACTCTCCTATAAAAAAAAACACAAATGAAAATTATTCAATTAATTCTTCTTTTATATGGGAAATCCATGGCCCACTAACAAAAAATTATCATTAAGTGATGTTTTAGAGTTTTATAGCATTTCTGAACATCCTACCTATATAGTGTTATACATAATTTTGAAGGGAAAAAATAGCGAATTCAACGAAGTAATAAAATACAGGGTGTTCCATTGAAAAAAATGTAGGTTTGCGTCGTATCTTCAAAACCATACCCCGAAAAAAAAAAAGTACGCCACTGGATTCTACGCTGAATTCTGTATCAGATGTAGTTTTTAGCTCAGCATTATTTCTAATAACTTCGGAGATAAAGAAGGGGTCCGAAAAGTATCAATTTCCAAAATCGCCCTGTATCTCATAAACGGAAACAGTTATGCAAAATCTGAATAGGCCAACTTGAGTTTCACAAAAAAAAGGACAGGAACGTGAAAACCGCAAAGCTCTATCTTAAATAACAAGCGAGAAACCTGGCTGTCTCACCCAAAATGGGATGCACTGTACTGTTATTTTGCGGGCCTGTCGTTGCGCTGTCTTATCAGAAATGTACGTCATAATTTCTGCAGGCGTTTGTAGATTTTCTAAAACTTTGACAATCTTGGAAATGTTGTTCATATTATCTTCATTTATATCTTTTTTGAGAACTGTAGTTATGCGTTCAAACTGTTCATTGATTTTATTCACATTATCAATATATTCCATTTTTGCTTTTGGATCAATATTACTAGTAAAAAATTAAGGCTGGAGATTTCCAATAGGAATATCATCTGGATTATAAACTTCCTCGATTTCTTCATTGAGGCCAGAATAAATTTCATTTGGAATACTGCTTTGTTCGGACATTTCACTGAAAAATGAAGGCGAAATATCCTTTCCTAGGGCCAGCTGCGCTAGTTCTTTTCGATCGAACTTAATTAACAATAATGAAGTTTTGAAAATAACGCCGTATTTACCTTCCACAGCACACATGTGCTAGCAAAAACGGCCGCTCCTTCCACTTGGACAAGAACACGTAACATCTATACAATTGATAGTATAGTATTCCTGTCCTTTTTAACTTTTGACATGGAAAACATCATCACTGATTTTCAAAACTTCCCGAATATTTTTGATTTTTTTCACAAAATTTATCGTAAGCTAGTCATTCTCATTGATCTTGAAGCAAAATTAATTAACCTTTTTTTGTGGTAAAGTTCAAATGTTTTTGTTACAAAGTCCACTGCACACATATTAAATGCTTTACAACGCTGAAGCACAACATATTAGAACATGCGAATGGATGCCTCACAGTAATTATTTGTGTTATGAACCCTGTTTGAAAGCTGAGTACGAAATGCTAATTACCATTCTTCGCGGCGTTTCCATAAATGTTGAAGACGTTTCTCTATTTTCTCATTGGAGCTCACTAATTCGTGTGACAAAATATGTTGCATAAAATCGGTTGCCTCTTGTTCCGTTTTAGCATATATTACATCTCGAAACATATTCATAATTAATTTACGTGCATCTTTTTGAACGTGATTTTCTCTTGACCATAGCCAACGCCACAAGGCTTGTGTCACGTGGAAAATACATAACAATAATGTAGCATTTGGAAACACAGCTTTAAGAGCGTTTCGTTCAGCGGAGGAGTCATCTGTCATTATCACTTTGGGTTCAAATGAGATATTACCTAAATTTACCAAGCTTTCCTCAACTGCCACTGCCACTGCTACTGGAACTGCCCCTACTTTAGTGGGAGAAAAAATAAATGTCACACATGTATTGCTCTGATCGCACGACCCACTTGAATCAATGAATATCATGTCTTTCGTTAATTCAGCTAGAAACACTCTTCTCATATTTGGCGTAATAACTACGACGATGTTCGGATTTTCCAACAAATACAGCTCTCTAAGATCACCAACATCAGCTATCTTTTATTTAATATTTCAAATGCACTAGTATCTCTGTCTCCATAGTTTTGAAATGTCCACTTTTTGAGACGGATTTACTTTCGCATTTGCTGCACATCTCGCTAGAAATGCGTCTTTAATATGTCGCCTCGAGTTGATGATTCAAGTACGTTTTTCATGCAAATTTTAAATCGATTAATGCGTTCCGATTTCGGCAACGTGCAGGAGACCAAATGAGGACGCTTTTCAAAATACGCGCCCAGGTCTGTGATTTTCAAATCTAGTTTGAAGCTGGTTTTGTACAATGAAGCGTTCAACAAGATCCATAACTTCCTGCCTGGAAAGTCCAAAACCATTTTTTCCACCTCTCTGATGCATTCTGCTAGTTCCAGTTTTTGTTTTCTGCAGAAAAAAATTAAACTTTTAAAATTAGTATAATTTTACTGGATTCACATTCTGCTTAAGACTGATGCGGCACTACATCGATAGCACATCATCATTTTTCAACAGAACTCATAAGAAAAGTTCATATTACTCAAGATAAAGTATTATTCAATCAAACGTTGAAATTCCAGGGCCGTATTTTTTATCACGTTGATATTGATCCTTAGAAACGACACCCTGAAAAGCGGGTTGAACAAATTTTCTTTAGGTCATGTCAAAGCGGATGGTACTAACCGAAATAAAAAAAATACCTGTTAAGTTTAGAAAAAACCGTTTACTTTCGAAAACAGTGCAAATGTATGTTTTTCTACTATGGCTAATACAGCACTACATCAGAAAAAACATGTATTCAAAATAAAATCGTTAGGAGAGTATTACTCGATTGAAAGAATGATATTACAGGCACTAACTTTTTTTTACGTTTTAATGGGTTTTGTGAAAACGGTACCCTTTTACCTTGAATCATTGAGTCAACTGAATTAAATTTTCTAGAGAACTGAATTTAGTATTTGTATGTCTGCACTTACTCTCCGTTCCATTTTTCATAATAACAGTTGATATGATGACGGTCAGCAACAAACTTTAAAAATTGTCCCGTACAAAAATGAAACGGAGTTTAGCTCCATCTTTTACATTTGATCGGCTGCCATCTTTATTGGATACGACATCCAAGGTTCTGTTTCACTTGCAGGATGGAAATAAATTAGTTTTTAAATATTTCACGTTGATGTTCTTTAATTAACTTTACTCAAGTACGCAGTATTAGCCATCCTCCAAGGTAACAGGATATCGTTTTTACAAAACCAATTGAAACGTTAAATAAAAAAAATTAGGACCTGTAATATCATTCTTTCAATCGAGTAATACTTTCCTAACGATTTTATTTTAAATAAATGTTTTTCCGATGTAGTGCTGTATAATTTCATAATTTCAGGAAAATCAAAATCCATAATGGAATGTATCCAAACTCTAAAATTTATAACTCAAGGCCAGGCCACAGATTAAGTTCCAGATGCGACAGAGGGACAAAGAAACTAGTTTTAGAGAGAAATGGAAGAGACTCCGATTTAAAGGTCCAGTTATCCTGGCTGTTGCCAAATTGAGTTAAACGCTCTGGCGATGGCTGCTGCCACAGCATAGCACGATGTCGATGACGGCCGCTGCTGCGCTCTTCCACGCTTCCACCCGAATCGCGACATTTCAACAGTTAATGTGGCAACGCTGTAAATTCATCGCACTGCCACAGAATCGGCCAGGCACGGCATTAGCTGTTTGGTTTCTGACAGTGGTTTTAGTTTTAGTCCAAAGCCAACCCTTTTACATTTATATCAATTAAATGTTATTGCCTGTAGTGATATTATTATAACACTAACTTGATAGACGACTCATTTATTTTATGGAAGTTTCATGTTCACTAATAATAGAAAGGATGATACAAGTACACAAGTGAGCCTTTAAAGTATGCGCAACGAGTTTAAAGGCACAACTGAACAGAACTGAACTGGACACGTGTAACATACGTTATTTTTGATTATGCCTGCATCGTGACTTCAAAACCAATACTGGAAATGAATTTTAGATCAGGCAACAAAGTGGCAGTTGTGTCAACCCAACCCCTATACAATTTTCTAGAGCTTTTCAGAAGCTATTTTTCACCAATTATTTCCACACAGACAACATGAATTGCCAAGACGATTTGGGCTCTTTAATTACAAAATTGGCAGAAATTCCGTCGGCAGCTTTACCCCATCAGGACTTTGAGACAGCCTCTGTAGCGGTTTTTCAAAATACCCAATATGCTTCTTTTCGAGTTAGTGATGCTGATTACCGTACAACTCTACTAACCGAACAGAATGCTTTTAAATATGTTTGTGGATATTTGATTTCGAAATGTTTACGTCTACACTCATGCCAGGTATGTGACAGATTTGCTACCGAAGATTCTTGTTTAGACGACTCAAATATCTTCATCCATTTCAAAGCCTACGACAAAAAAATATTATTTGGTTCCTTGAAAACGCCACACGAAAGTTTTTATTCCTATATTTATTGTTTGAAGAAAGTTTTTTTGAAAACGTTTTGAAATGCTTGGTTTTGCCAAGGTTTTTCCCATCCTTGTAGTAATTTTCCAATTGACTACCTTGTTAAGTTATTTATACGTTTAAGATTATACTATCTGTGGAAATACAGCAATAGAGATTTTAAAAGTAGCAACAAAAAAAATCGCAAGCTTTGCATTTTAATGAACTTGTAAGAAATAAACAGTATGTTCTATTTTATAATAAAAACTTTACGTAATTTTTGTGAGCACGGACTTTTATTCCAAAAATATGTACGATATCATTTTGAAATTCCAAAGTTATACCTGTTAGGTACTTCCAGCGAAACTAGTAGTTATAAAATCATTTCAAGATCACCAAAATATGACAATTCATGTTTGTAATAACCATTATTATTATGTTCCACGGGATAGCGCTAATTTTGCCTGTTCATTGATCATTATATTTATAACTACCAAAACCGTAAAGGGCATACGTTATAAAATCATTACACGTTTTGGAAGCTGAAAGGCCGGCCCTTGCATTTCTCATCGCACTCCAATTTAAATGTCCCAGCTGTTTCGAGGTCACTGCAACGAGTGAAGAAAGATCAAAGGCGGTGGGCGGAGTTTCGCATCTGGAACTTAATCTGTGGCCATAGTAGAAAAACATAATTTGCACTGTTTTCAAAAGCAAACGTTTTTTCTATGCTAAACAGGTTTTATTTATTTTGGTTAGTGCCATCGGCTTTGACGTGTGAAGACAATTTGTTCAATCCGCTTTCCAGGGTTTTGTTTTTACAGGATCAATAAAATAAAATAAAAATAAATACGGCCCTGTAATTTAAACGGTTGATCGAAGAACACATTATCTCGAGTAATATGAACTTTCTTTATGAGTTTTGTTGAAAAATGATTATGTGCTATCGATGTAGTGCCGCATCAGTCGTAAGCAGAATGTGAATTCATCAAAATTATACTATTTTTAAAAGTTTGAATTTTTTCTACAGAAAACAAAAACTTCCGCTTTGAATTTTTTTCAACTGTTGCTTAGTATTGTCCTTAAGCTTTAAAGTGAGAAAAGTAAAAATTATCTGATCCAGCTTACAGGGTGTTTTTTTTAATCAATAAAAATCTTTAAAAAAAACCAAGTCCGGACCTGAAATTAAACTTTATCAAATACCTGTTTAATTGAGCTCAGAAAGCATTCTCAGTGAGCCAAATTTCATATAGTTGAGTTTTTTACTTTTAAATATATTTAACGCCGAGAAAGATATTTTTCTCAAGAAGTAGTCAATATACTTGATCACGAGTTGATTACAATTTTCTATTATTTTTTTGTGGAATTTCAATGTAGATCCATGGCTGGGTAGATGTGTAGCTTGAATTATTTGACTGTATTGTTATCTAACATTGCTAACTTGGATTGTCGTTGTAGATTAGTGTTTTTTACCAGAAAAAAGGTCAATTGTGATACTGCATTATTTTGAATAGTTTTGTGAATTACGTGAATCAATATAAATATCAGTAAGCATTTAATCCACAACTGCTTTCCTTGCTAATTACTCGACGAATATTGGATTACTTCCGTAGAATACTTTGCAGGTGCATTCTTTAGTTATCATGGAAATTCTTCCCAAATTATGATGAGGCTTGTTACAGAAAGCGTTTTTTTCTCGAAGAATCCGTCTCCTATTGTGACTCTCGAGGCACTGCAGTCTGAATTATTGTCATTTCTTCTTAGCACATTTGTCCAGTGAAATCTTTACTATTATGCCAATCAATGGAGGATTTTTTCGTAATAGAAATACTATAGGACAAGCTGTAGATAAAAATAATAGGTTCTTTTCACACAAAATAAAAAACCCAAACGACCTATACTACTTTTTATAAGATAGTTCGTAAATGAAAATACAACTTCTTTGTTTTTTTTTGCGAATATCTCAAAAAGTATTAGAGGAATCGTTTTACAGTAAATGGAACTTTTGTAGAGAATTATAAAACCTATAAAATGGTTATTTATACGACCAGATCGGACAGTTTTCATTGAGAAAATCCGGGAAAACCTCGAAAAAAAGACAATTTTTGAAAAATTCATAATTTTTGTAAATGACAAACAATATTGCGGAAACTGATAGATAATAAGATGTGGTTCAACTGTGAGCAAGATGGTTTCTGTCCGATAAGTAGTCTTTGCACAATCGCGTTATGAACAATTTAAGGACAAATCTTTCTAAATGCTCCGATTATACCGATTATTCAAATTCTGTAAACGGCATTTGGAAGTAGAGAACAATATCTACAATTTGTATATTTTGGATTTTCACCTGAAAGGTGAGAAATGTGTTGAAAATGTCACTGGAAGTTACTCTAAATGCTTCAAAGTCGCCCGAACTTAATTCGAGTTAAGGTTCATATAAATTCAAATATTTCGCGTTTCTGAACTGTAAGATGGCACTGACAAGATATGTTTTTCATACCATAGTGACAGCGATCTTTTATAATATTTCCATATAAATTACAGTTTTCTGCAACGGTCAACCCTACTGCTAATGCATTGTTGCCAAATCTCAACATTATTCGGAGTACTGCGAAATATCTCACAGGATTATTAATCATTATCTGGTATCAGTTGTGGTAATGTGGTTCAATGCATTATGTAGCTATATTACGGATAGCCGGATTACTAGTAATAATAATTATTACCATTCTTGTTCGTTGTGGAGATGATTTTGTGATTTCTTTCTCTTCAATAATGAATTATTTATTTAATACATTAGAGATATAGAATATAAATGATATGTATAAGGCGAAGGGTAGTCTTGACTGACTAGTTGAGGAAAAATGCGGATGACTGCATCCTCAATGCAGTCAAAATACTGGGCCGTTTAAAATAAAACTCTTTGTTATTTGGCCGAGCTTTCGGAAATGTTTATTTTCTTTATCTAGACATTAAACATGTGGTTTATAGTAACAAGTCAACATTGATGAGACACATACAAAGTCATGATTCATTATAGTGGAAAACATCCAATTCCTTTTTTAATCATTATTATAATTATTTCGGTTCAAACTTCCTATTATATTTTTTCAATCTTGCACACATAACTCAGTATGGGGTGTTGAGTTTGAACAATCAGGTCTCCATCCAAGACAAATCTGAGGGCGCACGCAACAAATTTCCTGAAATTTGTTCACATAACACAGCAAAAGGGACATTGAATCCGAATAATGAGGCTCCTGAGTTCTGCATCCAACCAAAACCGGAAGCACAACACCTTTTACCAAATTCAAGGACACTACTCTTTTTTCTTTTCTTTTCTTTTCTTTTCTTTTCTTTTCTTTTCTTTTCTTTTCTTTTCTTTTCTTTTCTTTTCTTTTCTTTTCTTTTCTTTTCTTTTCTTTTCTTTTCTTTTCTTTTCTTTTCTTTTCTTTTCTTTTCTTTTCTTTTCTTTTCTTTTCTTTTCTTTTCTTTTCTTTTCTTTTCTTTTCTTTTCTTTTCTTTTCTTTTCTTTTCTTTTCTTTTCTTTTCTTTTCTTTTCTTTTCTTTTCTTTTCTTTTCTTTTCTTTTCTTTTCTTTTCTTTTCTTTTCTTTTCTTTTCTTTTCTTTTCTTTTCTTTTCTTTTCTTTTCTTTTCTTTTCTTTTCTTTTCTTTTCTTTTCTTTTCTTTTCTTTTCTTTTCTTTTCTTTTCTTTTCTTTTCTTTTCTTTTCTTTTCTTTTCTTTTCTTTTCTTTTCTTTTACAAAATATTTCAGTTTTACAGTATCTCCGTCTTTTTTTGTGAATGTAGACTTCGCGGGCCTCATTACATGTAGATTAGCGACCTTGTCAGTGAATTTAGTGAAACTAACAGAGTCTCTAGTTTTTTGTTGGGTGGAAACCTTGGGGAAATAATTTTTCGAGATCAGTTGAGTTCTGTCTGTGAATTTGGTGGAATTCACAGTGCCTCCATAACTTTGTTGGGTGGACACCTCGGGGACCTCGTTTTTCGAATACTGTGGACCTCTGCCGAGTCTGCAAATTTCGGTTGATTTGCAGAACATCCAGGCTTACCGTGGATAGAGACCTCGTTTTGTTCTAGAAGGGGTTATCTTTTGAATCGTTTTCAGTGTTTCCAAAGGAGGGGGCCATTTTCTTTAAAGTTGGTTCATTCTTTTTCTTAGCTTTTGGTTTATTGATGATGCCTGTGCAGTCAGTTTTCCTGTGGGAGGAGATCTTGGGAATCTTTGGTATTGCCCCTTTTTTCCGGTTCATCTGTATATTATTTATTGTATTCATTTCGTTTGTTTTTCTGATATTCGGGGTTGCAGTGCCAATGGGTTTGTTACAGATATAGTCAGTCTGTCCTTGATCTTGCTTAGATTAGATTTGCTTTTAGCACAAACAACAATATTGTTGGTAACATTAAAAAAGAGCAGCTAATATGAACAACTCACTATAATTTATTTTTATCAATATTTTTCAATTTTGTAAGCTGAACTCCGCCTATTATGCCGTTATTATTTATGTATATAATATAATGTTATTTAGAAACAGCTTTTTTTTTTTTTTTTTTTTTTTTTTTTTCATTTAATGAAAGTCGCCAAGTTGTACCGGAGTGGGACAATGTCCGGATTGTTTAAATAAAATCAGTAGGTTCGAGCAGTGTAGAAAAATTTCTTACACAATATTTTGTGGCTGGGAAGCAGTTCTGAAAACTAATAATAATCATTTACAAAATGTACCACTACACGTGGTGATTTACCAACTTACCTAATACCAGGGTTTTCAGCCTCTATTATTAAAAATAATATGGTTCAGAAATTTGCCCGAAAAGGCTATTAGACAAAACTCCAACTCTAACCAACAAAATGACTTCAAATCGAAAGAAAAAGAATGTCTGCCTTTTTTTTTCAAGAAACTAGCTACAAAAACACTCGTAATTTTAAAGCGCGGATGTCGTACTCAGTGCGCCCTCTGCCCACGAATAGCCGAATCCTGCACTGATATTGGTGTTATGGAACTCTACAATGGATTTTGGTACATCTCGCCCCCCTCAAGCTTGAAATTTTTATGCTCTATGAATTGGAAGCTTCCGAATGAAATCTTTTCAGATGACTGCCGTGAAAGGATCCTCGTTCTTTTCCGCTTTCTGGGTGGGTAAGAATATAAGTGGCCTGGCCACAATACAGTAAGTTCAATCAGATATGTACAAATTGATTTATATATGCTGGAGAAGGTGTACATCGTTGAGAAAAGCCAATAATTGTTCCGTATCAGAATTCTCACTAAGTATATCTTTCATTGTGTGTGGGATGTGATGAGAAAGCCTATCGTTGTAATATAGAACACACTCAGTTAAAATATGTTTAACACTTAGGTCTGTAGCACACACTTCACATCTTGGTTTATCACCACCCGTTATGAGGTATCCATGAGTTAGGCGGGTATGTCCCAGTCGCAATCGTGTCAGGATGACTTGATGTCTTCTACTTTTCGGAAAATGTTTCCATGGATGCACCGATGTTTTCACTTCTGCTAGCTTTGAAGTGGAACTATTCCATTGATGTTGCCAGTTGTTGAAGATCGATTGTTTGTAGAAAGATTTCAGATCAGTATGGCATATTTTAGGTTCAGTAGCAGTTAATGGATTTGAGATGGCTGCTTTTGCTAACTGATCTGCTCTTTCATTTCCTGGGATGCCTACATGAGATGGAACCCACATGAATCTGATCACTGCGTGGTTTTGGTTTAGTAAAAAGAGCTCTCGTTTGATAGAATTGATAATAGTATTATGGGTGTTCGATTGATTTATTGCCAGAAGAGTACTTGAGGAATCTGTTATAATGAGGCATTTTTCAATTTTTCTTATGTTTATGAACTTCAAGGCTTTCCATATCGCGTATGCTTCTCCAGTGAATACCGTACTTTCTGGTGGTAGTTTAAACGAAGCATCAAATCCTGCAATAGTGAAGGCAGATCCAATTCCATCGATAGATTTGGATGCGTCTGTGTAGAGTAAGTTGATTTCTGCATAGTGTTCTAAGTGGCGATGAAATTCTGCAGTGATTACTTCATGATTCATCTGGGTTTTATCAAATTGTGAGAGGTTTTGGTCTATTGTGATTTTGGGAGTACTCCAAGGTGGAGGGGTTGGGACATTTGAGTAGAGGAATGTTCTTGGTTTTTGGAGGTGTATACTATATAGTTAATAATAATAATAATAATAATAATAAATATACTTTATTGTCAAAAAAATTATCAATTTTGTAGACAAAGCATCGTAGGTAGACAATAATTGCGATATGACGATATACACGTCAGTCAAAATTTAAAAGATATAAAAATATGGACAATAAAAATAAAAATATATATATATATGAAAATGTAACGGTGTACATAACAGTCAAAAAAAAATTATAATAAGTATAAAAACATGGAAATATCTATATACACATACATATATATATATATATATATATACATATACACATACATACATACATACATTGTATACACATATAAAAATGTACGGTGCACATATTTGTCAAAAACTAAATGTAAAAAACATGAGAACATTAAATTAAAAAAATGTGTATATATAAAAATTATTTAAAATGGATAAATGTAAATATAAAAAGCAATGAACGTATATCAATAATAGTATAGTTATCAAAACTCCTCCTCAAAAAACTCCTGTATATTATAGTATGGTCTGGAAGAGAACAAATCTTTTAGGGCATGTCTGAAGTGATCATATTGAGCAATCTCTCTTATATGTTTTGGTATATGATTGTACATTTTACGTCCATTATAGAAAATTGAATCTTTTACCAGTTTCGATTTTGGAATTGGAAGATTCAGTTGGTTATTACTGGTTTGACGTGTAACATGATGACCCGGATTACTACAGAACTTACTTATGTTTGTGTATGAGAGACACAGTTTCCATTATAAAAATTGAAATAACTGTGAGTATTTTGTTTATTCTAAAAAGCTCTCTACACGAATCTCTAGGGTGAACTTTGCATATGTTTCTCACAGCTCGTTTTTGTATGATTAAGACTGAACTCATCAATCTATTATTACATGCGCCCCAAAATGGTATACCATACCTAAGGTGGGCGTCCACTAAGGCATAATATGCCATTTTTGCGGGCTGAAATCCCAGTTCTCTTGCAATCACTCTAACTGCGTAACATCCAGATGATAATTTATTATTCAAATTATGAATGTGACCTTCAAATTTCAATTTGTTATCCAGGAGGAGTCCTAAAAACTTCGTACACTCCTTATTTTCAACCATATAGTTGTTCAATGATATGTTGTCTAAGGTACATTTGAAAGATATAACATTCGTTTTTTTTATATTAAAGGAGAGCGAGTTAGCATCACACCAATCTTTGATTCTATTGAGATCTATTGTCATTACATTATTCAAATTTTTTTCCGTTTTGCTATGCCACATGATAGTTATATCGTCCGCAAAAAGAGTGAGTTTTCCTGTTAAACCAAGGACATTAATATCATTTACATATAAGAGGAACAATAATGGACCTAATACAGATCCTTGCGGAACTCCAAAGTTCACCTTCATTTCTTGCGAGTGTGATGTTGTTTTCACTATCTGTTTTCTATCAGCTAAATATGATTGGAACCAGCAAAGTGTTTTTCCCCTGAAGCCATAAACATGGAGTTTTTTTAATAATGTTCCGTGGTCTACACAGTCGAAAGCTTTCGAAAGATCACAGAACACCGTCGCAGCAAGTTCTCCATTGTTAATTTCAGAATAGATTTCGTATAAGACGGAGAAGATAGCATCATGGGTATTTTTGTCACTCTGGAATCCAAACTGATTCTCGCTAATTATATTATGAGAAATTAAAAATGCATTCATTCTTCTTTTACCGGTTAAGTCTCTCATAAAAGGGGATGTCGGTTCTCTTTTTCTTTTTTCTGGGGACGATAATATAGAGGAAGCATATGTTAGAGTAAGTAGCTGTCTCCTGGATGATAATGATGGTTCACCTTATTCACAACGGATGCTGGTAGTTGGACTTGTGCAGAATACTCCAAGTGCAATTCTAATAGCGTTGTTGCTGATTACGTCGAGATCTTTCAGAACTGATTTCTTCGCAGAATTATAAACTATAGAACCGTAATCCAATTTTGATCGTATCAAGGAATGTACAATAAAGACGCTATTATGTTTATTATTATTATTTATCAATTCTGTTTTGCGTCCTGTTTTATTTCCATAACTGATATTTTAAATCGCATAACACAAAACTCATTACTTACATACTTCTTCAATTGTGTCCAAGGACTCCAAGGCTTTAGGCGGACCAATCCAACATCCAACTGATGAACTGACAAACCCCTATTGAAGTTACTTTCATTTTCGAAAAATTGAACAAATTACAACGGTTACCGCTGTCTAGAACTATTGGCAACGCTGTACAGTAAATATGACAGTGACAATAATTCTGTGCAATACCTTGTGGACAGTAGTTTTCGTCTTTTCGTTCATGTACTAAAGAGGGTTTACTTACTGGGGTGATTTACCGTTTTTTGTCAGAGGTTTTGAAAATCATTATTAAAAATATAAATCGTTTGATTCTATGTCTGAAAACTAGTATGAATAGTTCATCAATGTTCAGTCATCTGAATTTCATATAAATATCACTTGCAAAAGCGATTCTTCTCAACTGTCTTTGATTTTATAACAAGATTTTCAGAATATTTTTAAATTGTGAGGGAACGTTGAAGTGGAAAATTCTGAAAAAAATCGTGATTATCTTTTACTTTGACATTGATATGTCATGATATTTGAAATGGAATCTGATGGGTGTTTTTTGGGAAAACTTAAAAAAACCTCTAAAAATCAGGTTTTTATTTTTCTTCTCCAAAACTGTTCATCAGATTTTCTTCTACATCTCTCTAATCATTCAATTTGAATGCCAAAATAACTCGAATTTTTTTCAGAATTTCTAAACTTGCCGTTAATTTTTTCATGGGTTTATATGAACCTCAACTTCAGTGCAACTTCGGGTAACTTCGGACGCACACATTGAAGCGTTTTGATCAACTTTCAGTGACAATTTCAACACATTTCCTACATCTTTCGTGAAAATTCAAAATATTCAAATTGTAGATATTGATGCCGTTTACAGAATTTGAATACGACGAATTCTCTTAAATCTGCTCATCTTGCAAGATGTGCTCTTAAATTGTTTATAGTTTGCGACTGTGCAAAAACTACACATTGGAGAGAAAACATCTTGTGTACAGTTGAACCACGTATTAATATCTATCAGTTTCCGCAATATTGTTTGTCCAGCTTCAGATTTATAAAAATTATAAATTTTTGAAAATCTTTTAGAAATCTTTCAACGTTTCGACGATTTGGCAATTCGCCATTTTGTAAAATGAAATATATTATTGGGTATTAGATTTTTATACTAGCCTCCATCAAAAAAAAATTCTGGCTAAGTCACTGGATCAAATCGTCGTTGAATTACGAGGGCTGTTTGGTAACTCCGTGACTATTTGAATAAAGAAAAAAAAAATTGGCAAATAAGCGTTTTATTTTTCAACATAATCTCCTTTTAGATCAATACATTTAGTCCAGCGTTTTTCCAGTTTTTTTATTCCTTCCAAATAATAGGTTTTCTCAAGGCCCTCAAAATAGGCGTTTGTTTCGGTTATAACCTCTTCATTCGACCCAAATCTCTTACCACCCAGCCATTTCTTCAGGTTTGGGAAAAGAAAATAGTCGCAAGGGGCTAAATCTGGAGAATATGCTGGATGGGGTAGTAGTTCGTAGCCCAATTTATGAATTTTTGCCATAGTGACTACACACGTGTGCACTCGTGCATTGTCTTGATGAAGCAGCACTTTTTTTTTCGCTAAATGTGATCGTTTTTGCCTCAAATCAATATCGAATCTGTCTAAAAGCTCTGAATAATATTCGCCGTTGATCGTTCTACCCTTCTCTAAGTAATCTATATGAATGACACCGCGTGCATCCCAAAAAACTGTGGCCATAACCTTGTTGGCTGACAGACGCACCTTAGCCTTCTTTGGTGCACGTTCACCAGTTGACACCCACTGTTTTGATTGTTCCTTGGTCTCTGGGGTATTGTGATGGATCCATGTTTCGTCTACGGTTATATAACGGCGTAAAAACTCGCCCGGATTGCGATTGAACTTTGCCAAACACTCCTTTGAAGTGGTCACACGGTTGCGCTTGTGGTCGAGTGTGAGCAATCGCGGCACCCATCTCGCGGATAGCTTCTTCATGTCCAAATATTCATGTAAAATGTGATGTACTCGCTCAGTTGAGATGCCTACAGCCTCAGCTACCTCACGTACTTTTATTCTCCGATCGTCCAATATCATTCCATGGATTTTATCGACGATTTCTGGCGTGATGACCTCTTTTGGGCGACCTGAACGTACGGCGTCACTTGTGCTGGTACGACCACAACGGAACTCAGTAAACCACTTCTTAACCATTGAAATTGATGGTGCAGAGTTCCCATAGTATTTATCAAGTCTTTCCTTGGTTTCAGTTATGGTTTTTTTACGCAAAAAATAATGCCTAATCAACACACGAAATTCACTTTTTTCCATTTTTGTTAAAATTCACGAGGTTGTCTGCTTCTAATTGCTGTCAAACACAAACCAAATGTCGCAGCTTGCTCAAAATTTGACAGTAGTCTATTGAAAGATGGTGGTTGACAGCAGCAGTGTTGCATTTAAAGTTACTGCGCGGGAAATTTAAAAAGTCACGGACTTACCAAACAAGCCTCGTATTAGCAAGCCATGAAAGTAGTTGCTTTTTGTTAGATTATTGAAATTCCTTTTGTTTGGAATTTTATTGTAGTTCCAGTTATCTTCTGATCACTGCCTTTATATTCCATGACTTACTATCGAGATAATTCGGAATAATGCACCATCACAGGAGATTATTGCACTAAATACAGGGTGTGCCACCAGTAACACATCGGTCTACAGTGACTGAACATTTAATATTTTCGAAATATTTATCTGCAAGCAGGTGAATGTCAATTAGGACTTCTTGTCAAAAATATTTGGAAATTCAGAGGATGTTACTAAAAACCATGACATGCCAAAGTTGTGGTAAACGGTGATTTCTAGGTATAATTAATGAACCTTTATCAAAAAGACTCAAATTTTTTATGACTATTTCAAAAATGCATTAATAAATAGATTACTTGTTTTGTTAAAAAAACTAAAACTTTGGTGGGTCACGCTTTTTAGGAAAATCCTGTGAATTCTAATATATTTTTGATGATAAGTTCTTATAGACATACACCTCCCTACCTACCTATACAGGGTGGCCACTTTTTTATTGGGATTGTATGGGTAACTTCCATACTAGTGAGAAGATCGGTTAAATGGAGAAAAAGTTGCACATCTGGATGCATAATCTATCGGTGGAAACTAATCGAAAATATCAGGGCCGGTTCTTGAGATATGACGAAAAAAGTAAATTCGATCATTTCTGTTTTTTGGTTTTACTTCATTTATTTTCAGGAATATCAAAAAATATTTCAAAGGTTTTTTACTCGAGGGAAAATTCTCTTTGATTTGACGTCTTCAGATTTCGTATCCAACGTTTCGTATTCTCAGGACCACTCTTAACATTTTTTTTTTAAATAAAGCTTTGTACCAGTAGGTACAAAACAGAAGATTCAGCAAAATGTTAATAGGAAAAGTTGTTTACAATTAAAATTTATGCCTGAATACCAAAACATGGCGTCCTAAGAAATGTTTTTTTTTCTAAACATCTATTTTTTATATTCACCCTAAACACTTTCATATTTAAATTACCATCAAATCAATTACCCATAACTTTGTTCAAATTGAAGCGTATTTGTGAAATTAACCTAGATTTTTATTTGTTTAGGGAATCACAAACTGCATGTTTGTTGAAACGATATTAAATGCAACTTTAAAAGTTCACAAACATTTATTTTTTTTTAATTTTAAGTATTTGTTAAAAAACTGTACAAATGAATTGGCAAACATGAAATCTTACCAAAATAATCGCGGAGACCCATGGAACAATTGAGGGTTGAAAGCAACCATTATTATAATTATGAATTAATATTAACAAAACAATGTATGCACTACGCACCCAAGTCTCAAAAGCAGTAAACAAAGTTTTTGAATGTGTTGCCGATGGTTTTGCCAATTTTTATTGGCTTATTTTTATAGTAACTTAACAATTAACAAATCAAAATAAATTAGAATAGAAAATAATTATTAAAATGTAGAAAAAAATAAGATTATCTGTAAACAAAATAATCGGCGCGTCTATGTAAGTTCATCTTCTCGTTCAACGCATCTAATTGTTCCATCATAAAATTCACTAAGAGTAGATCGCAATACACTTGCTGGAATATTTCTGCAATGAAGTCGTATCGAATTTTCAAGCTCCTCAACATTACTGAATGGTCGATCCTTGTCCGTAAAAAATCTAATGGGGTGAGATCTGGGGAACGAGGAGGCCACCGTGGATCGGTATTTTGTCCTAACCATTCATCACCAAATTCCCCATTCCGAAACAATTGTATAAGAATGAGCGGGACATCCATATTGATGTGCAAACCATAATTTATGTCGTTCTTGTAAATTCATATTATGCAAAAAAAATCCAAAAACTGTGAATAACCAGTTGGGTTTTGGCTTTAAAAAAACGGCCCTATTAATTTTAATAATACCGCACCACACGTTTGTTTTTATAGCAATACTGGTTTTTACTGTCAATGACAAAATTTGGATTTTCGTCCGACCGCCACCTACAATTTTGGGAAGAGACAACGCCACTTTTTGTGAACGTGGATTCATCCCCAAAAAAAAGTGTCTATGGAAATCAGGTTGATCTTTTATGTGTCTTTGCATCCACATACAGAAGTCATACCGCCAGTCATAATCACGTTCTTAAAACGTGCAAATAAACATTGGCTTAAAGGCATTATATTTGTTTTTCTCAGGAATCTTCTTAGCAGAGCTTTTTTTATACCACTATAATCAGAAATTTCATTGGTGGATTTTCTAGGGTTTTCAACAACTGCCTGAAGTACAGCTTGGCAAACATAGCTGCAATTGTGGAAATATTCACGCCCATGATGCGCATTAGCCGTACGACGGACTATCCAGTGGTATTCACGTGATTGTTCGCGCAAGTATTGGGAATTTCATAATCTCAGCTATGTTTGCCAAACTGTACTTCTAATTGCTTTCCTTCAGTACATACAGTTTTGGTACGTTAATTTTCATACTTGTAGTCAAAAGACCCGGTATCTATGAAATTAAAATTCTGCTTACAATTGATTAGTTAACTTTCTTGCCTGGATGACGTTTATTGTAAATATCTGCTGGTTCACGCACTGGTTTATACAGGGTGTCAATTTCAAAACTTCCCACCCTTAATATCTTCCTTCCAGTAAACAATATGAGTAATCGAAAAAACAGGTCAATTTTATTGTCAAGGGGGACACTTTCACGGACTATTTGTAGCCCTCGTGGTTCAACCCCCTAGGAGGGGTAGATGTTACCCTTAGAATTTTAAATGGGAAGGGGGGTCAAGTGGCACATCATTTTGATGGGCGTTCAATTCTTGTTCCAATGGTACCCTGACTTATTATTTTTTGATGAGCATTTTCCGAAAAATTGCGTTCTAAACTAACAGAAGTAATTATTAGAACGCCTATACTGAGATGCATTATTGTATTGACTCCCTTTAATAAAAATGGTTAGAACAGTAGGTGGCACCGCACCAACCCTTGAATGACAGGAATAAATTTATTACGCATGGGATTTTTTATTTGGTGGTTATTTTCCTTCTACACAATAAAATTTAATTTGCGAGAAAGACATTTCCAACATAAAATCTACTTACGCTTATCTTATTAGCTGTTCGAAATGTTGTCCATTTTGCTCTAAACAGTCTGTTTTCGAACTCCCCTCTAACATTACGGAAAACTTCACTAGGAATTGACCGGCATGCTGCTGTAATTCGTCTTTTAAGTTCGTCAATATCAGAAGGTTGTGTTTTATAAACAACGGATTTAAGATGCCCCCAAAGAAAGAAATCTAAGGGTGTTAAATCCGGTGATCTCGGAGGCCATTCAACTGCTCCCCTTCTGCCAATCCATCTACCCGGAAATCTCTCGTTTAACCACTGTCGGACGGGAAGAAAATAATGAGGTGGAGCACCGTCCTGCTGGAAATGTAACAGATCCTCCTGCAAAAGTTCATTACCTTCTGCATCAATTTGAGTTTCTAGCTCGTGAGTTATAAGAGGATCGATAGTCTCTTCAAGCATATCAAGGTACAGATTGCCAGTCAAGTTTTCTTCCAGAAATAATGGACCAAGAATGGCATTTCCAAGAATACCAGCCCAAACATTAACTTTTTGTGGGTGTTGTGTATGCCCTTCCCGAAAAATATGTGGGTTTTCGTCACTCCAATAGCGACAATTTTGTCTATTAACATTGCCATTCAGAAAAAATGAACACTCATCGCTGAAACAGATGTTTAACAGAAGATTAGGGATGGTATTGACTCGATGAGACATGATTTCACAAAACTCTATTCTTCTATCATAATCATCCTCGTGGAGCTCTTGAAGAATCTGCATTTTATATGGATGAAATTTATGCATTTTCAATGCTTTTCTTATAGTCTCGCGTGACATTCCCGTCTGTTCTGATACTGATCGTAAGGAGCTCGTGGGCTCTGCAGCAAATGTTCCCAAAACTTCAATTTGAGCTGCTTCATTTAGTACTCTGGGGTTATTTCTTTTTTTATTTGTCACTGAACCAGTTTCGTAAAACTTATTCACCAAATCAAGCACATACCGGTGACTTACATTACAATTTGGATGTCTTTCGTTAAAAAGACATGCCGCCCTTCGTGCGCACTTTCCAACTTCGCCATAAATTACAATCATTTCAATTCTGTCTTGAAGAATGTAAACCATTTTTACACTTTTATACACTTATTAAAGTAATTCCTAAACAGCCCAACAGGTACAACGGTATTCACAATACTACCACATAGTTCAAATTTGCTAACCAATTTTTTGCCGGAAAACAGAAACTTTTTACAGCAGAAGTAGCAAAAAAGGAAGGCTATCTGTACAATTTCTGCGATGACACTTAAAAATTCAGCATTTAATAAACACAACTTTACTACCATCTACGTTTTACTATTAGACTACTTTTTTATGTAAAGTGTTTGGAGCTAATGGCTAATGTTACCCCTAATAAAGGGTTGGAACGGTACCACCTAATATTCTAACCAGTTCTGGCCAAACCATGCATCTCAGTATAGGCGTTCTAATAATTACTTCTGTTAGTTTAGAACGCAATTTTTCGGAAAATGCTCATCACAAAATAATAAGTCAGGGTACCATTGGAACAAGAATTGAACGCCCATCAAAATGATGTGCCACTTGACCCCCCTTCCCATTTAAAATTCTAAGGGTAACATCTACCCCTCCTAGGGGGTTGAACCACGAGGGCTACAAATAGTCCTTGAAAGTGTCCCCCTTGACAATAAAATTGACCTGTTCTTTCGATTACTCATATTGTTGACTGGAAGGAAGATATTAAGGGTGGGAAGTTTTCAAATTGACACCCTGTAGTTATCTCCACATATTAAAACTAATTTTGCCTTGTCGGCTAACGTTAACTCTCTTGGAAGAGGCATTTGAAATCAAATAAACCTAATAATCGAACAATAATTACTCAAGAATGAAAAATTATTGTAACCAAACAACTATCATAATGTTTATTTTCAACCCTCGTTTGTTTTGTTCCATGGGTTTCCGCGATTATTTTAGTAGGATTTCATGTTTACTTGCAACCATTCTAAGAGCGCCTAAGATGA
Source organism: Chrysolina oricalcia (assembly GCA_944452925.2). NCBI lineage: Eukaryota > Metazoa > Arthropoda > Insecta > Coleoptera > Chrysomelidae > Chrysolina > Chrysolina oricalcia. Next base: position 40,941,784 of record OX101828.2, on the reverse strand, counting down.
TTATCGAACATGCAGCAACTTTCGGAAATATTTGTATTTTGGTTCTACAAATAATTTTAAAAAATTCCATATGTTGCCCCCTGAAAGGCCACGCTGTAGACCAATTTCGAAAATTTATTGTTCACTCCCTGTAGATCGAGGTGTTACTGCTGGCCCACTCTGTATGCACTGTGCTGTCTTTTCTTTTAATTTAGTGTTACATAACTTGGTACTTCTTCTTCTTCTATATTTATTTTACTAACTGTATTTATATTTCATTCATTTTAGTCAAATATAATCCTAATTGGCAAATGTGTTTCTTTTATTGTTTGAACCTTTTTGCTTTCTGTGTATGTTTTCTTCTGCATCCCAGCTTCTGTTCTGACTGTTACAATGGTAAGAAACTGTTTTTTACTTCCTAGTTTGAATTAACCTCTTAGGCCAACCAATAGAGGATTTTTTCGTAACAAAAATACCCGTAGAACACCGACTGTGCCATCACATGAAAAGACAGTCCGTAGTTTTATTCTGTTATGTTTTCGACTCGCAACTGTCATTTATTTATTTGTTATATATTATATATTACTGTTTGAAATACATAACCACATCCATTGCTATAACAGACACAAATATTTACACAGCTATTATACCAGAAATAACTATCAGCTCATCAATCATAGATTTCGTCTGAGTACATCATTAAAAAATACAATTAATTTGAAAATATACAGGACAATTCAAATTCGACCCCCACAATTGAGATCTCCTAAACTACGGAGATACGTCGAAGCTTAAATTGGGGCAAAGTTGCGTTTTCTGGTGCCTAACAAAATACTGTTTTGAAACTTGAAAAATTCCGAGTATTTCCGGAAATATCGGGAAAAAACTGAAAATCGGAATTTTCGTTTTTACTTTTTTCTATCGTTATTTGACAACATAGCTCAAAACCAAAAGTACATTTTCATTGATACTTTTTTTCAGCTACACGTTTTCATGTTCAGATTTACTATCCGACGTTTCCTCTTCTGGCATTCATCATCAACTTTTTTTCTGTTATGGGCGCCATATTGTTTTTTTATACAGATAAATAGTGATTCTCATTCTGATTTCATTGATGTATATTGTTAGGATTTGCACTCCTGAAACCACAGATATTTAAAAAAAATAATTTCATCTGAGATGGTCATGACTCCATCGAAAAATTTTGTTTAACAAACACTAGTTGTCAGAACTCATTAAACATCATAAGTTTGCACAAATACTTCAGTCGAGATGTCCTCATTCTCAAATGAAGAAAAACGAGAAATGTTGAAACTTTATTATAAAGAACCCCGCACCATTCTTATGGAAAATGGGTCCCGGTGAAATTCGATGAATTTTTGATATGATGTAGTTCGAGTCAAGCTGATCAAAAGTGTCCATGGGCCCAACTCAATCCTATGGCTAGTTTTCGAGATACAGGGCGTCAAAGTTGGTAAGTGGCCATTTCTTTAAAGTAGTATTGCTTTCAGGAAAATATCTAAAATAAAAATGTATTTCATTACAGATATTGCCTACCCATACAGCAATACTTCTAGACTGGTTTTTGATAAAAAATATTGTTGGATACAGGGTGAGTCCAGCATTATTCAAAATGAAATTCTCAATCAACCCTACGAAGTGTAGATGAGACCAAACCAAGTATCACACTGATATGCTCATCATTTGAATATGTCAAAATTGATAAATTCAACATTTTGTACAGGGTGAGTCAAGATGTGACAGTTTTTATGGTGACATTTTGTATATTTTTATTTTATATTTTGAGCTTTAGGGATACTTGACCACCAACCATTCAACATATTTCTTGAACAAAATTAATATACAGTATGAGACAAACACTAGGTGATGACAAAAATTGCGAAAAGGAGATTTTTATATAACTCATCCTGTAATTGACTTGCTGAATTTTTTATATGATGAAGTTCAAGTCAAACTGATCAATAGTGTTCATCAACAATACACTTGATTTCCAACGAGGCATGTGGTAGTCTATCGAGTTTCGTTACGATAACATGAAAAATACACTTTTCCCACCACTTTGTTGGAAGTCTGAAGACCCACAGTACCAGCCCACCCTCTCACCCACTCTCTTTCTCTCTCTCTCTTTCTCTTCTCTTTTCCTCTCGCTCTCGCTCTCTCTTATATTCTATTTGTTTCTGAACTGAACAACCCAGCATTCGAATTCTTTACCGAGATATTTGTTCCCTGAGAATTGAAAAGTTCAAAAATTAAAAATCAATAAGATTTTTTTTGCTTCACACGATGTTCCCTGGACGTAACAGGAATTTTCCTTTTGTGAGAAGCTGGAAATGTAAAAATATTTTAATATGAATGAAACGAATCGACAAATATAGATCAAAGTGTTTGAAACGGTACCCTTCAACACCTTGTAGAGAAAAAACTGTTTATTTTTTAAGGTTGGGCCCATGAACACTATCGATCAGCTTGACTTGAACTTCATCATATCAAAAATTCAGCAAATCAATTACAGGATGAGTTATAAAAAAATCTCCTTTTCGCAATTTTTGTCATCACCTAGTGTTTGTCTCATACTGTATATCAATTTTGTTCAAGAAATATGTTGAATGGTTGGTGGTCAAGTATCCTTAAAGCTCAAAATATAAAATGAAAATATACAAAATGTCACAATAAAAACTGTCACATCTTTACTCACCCTGTACAAAATGTTGAATTTATCAATTTGGACATATTCAAATGATGAGCATGTCAGTGTGATACTTGGTTTGGCCACTTCTTCACTTCGTAGGGTTGATTGAGAATTTCATTTTGAATAATGCTGGACTCGCCCTGTATCCAAAAATATTTTTTATCAAAAACCATTCTAGAAGTATTGCTGTATGGGTAAGCAATATCTGTCGCGAAATACATTTTTATTTCAGATGTTTTCCTGAAAGCAATACTACTTTAAAGAAATGGCCACTTACCAACTTTGACGCCCTGTATCTCGAAAACTAGCCATAGGATTGAGTTGGGCACTTTTGATCAGCTTCACTTGAACTACATCATATCAAAAATTCATCGAATTTCACCGGGACCCATTTTCCATAAGAATGGTGCGGGGTTCTTTGATAGGAATAGTACGAAAACAACACAAATTTATTTTGAATTATATCCGGATAGATAACAGCCGGATAGAACATTATTCGGAATTTTGGGCAAACACATGGCTCAGTACGGCGCGTTTCAAAAAACAAGAATGAAATCATGAGCTTGTAAAAAATGCACAAATAGTATTACAACAAGTGTTCGAAATGAATACATAACCGAGCTCGTCGTCTCAAATTAAGAACAGCCCTAGCAATATCCCTTCTTCTAATAGACCTGAATTGCGTGATGATATTGTCTCTAAGTTCATCTACTGTGTCATATTCTTGCTCTCCATAGATTCTGTTCTTCAAAGTGCCCCACAAGAAAGTATCCAAAACTGTAAGGCCAGGTGACCTTGCCGGCCACCTCACTGGTCCAGAATTTCCTAACCACCTATTAGGAAATCTTTGGTGTAAATATTCGCAAACTGCTCTTTTATTGTGTGGAGGAGCCCCGTCATGCTGAAACCAGCAGCTGTTATAATGAACAAGGGGAAACGTATCCATATATTCTTCGAATTCGTTTCTTAAGAACCGAAGATAGGTTTCCCCGTTCAAAGTATTAGAGAAGAAATGAGGTCCAAGTATTCGGTCGTCATAAATTCCAGCCCACACATTCAAACGAAACCGAACTTGTGGTCTGACTTCTCTGAAGTGTCGTGGATTATTTTCACTCCAAATGTGCTCATTATTTCTATTAAAAACACCACAGTTCGAAAAAGTACTTTCGTCGGTCCAAATAATGTTTTTCAATAAGTTTGTAGGGTCTACCCTATTCTAGAGCCAGCTACAAAATTCCATCCTTCTATCAGGATCACCTGGATGTAATTTTTGTGAAATATGTATCTTATAACATTTCAAACCACTTTTTTTGAATTCCCTCCAAACGCTCGTCTGTGGCACATCCATTTCTGCCGAGACTTGATGTGTTGATTTGGAAGGATCTGCATCTAAAAAAGTACCAAAAAAAGTATACTTCTTCGAATATGGAATGAACAATTATTTTACCTCGGCTAATAAGTTACGTCTAATATTTTGTTCCATTCTGCTTCCATATTTCATTCTTGGTTTTTGAAACGCACCGTACTCAGCCAAGTGTTTGTCCAAAATTCCGAATAATGTTCTATCCGGCTGTTGTCTTTCCGGATATAATTCAAAATAAATTTGTGCTGTTTTCGAACTATTCGTATCAAATTTATAATAAAGTTTCTACATATCTCGTTTTTCTTCATTTGAGAATGAAGACATTTCTACTGAAGTATTTGTGCAAACTTATGATGTTTAATGAGTTCTGACAACTAGTGTTTATTAAACAAAATTTTTCGATGGAGTCATGACCATCTCAGATGAAGTTGTTTTTTTTTAATATCTGTGGTTTCAGAAGTGCAAATCATAACAAATTATACATCAATGAAATCAGAATGAGAATCACTATTTTTCTGTATATAAAAACAATATGGCGCCCATAACAGAAAAAAAAGTTGATGATGAATGCCAGAAGACGAAACGTCGGATAGTAAATCTGACCATGAAACGTGTAGCTGAAAAAAAGTATCAATGAAAATGTACTTTTGGTTTTGAGCTATGTTGTCAAATAACGATAGAAAAAAATAAAAACGAAAATTCCGATTTTCAGTTTTTTCCCGATATTTCCGGAAATACTCGGAATTTTCCAAGTTTCAAAACAGTATTTTGTTAAGCACCAGAATACGCAACTTTGCCCCAATATAAGCTTCGACGTATCTCCTGTAGTTTAGGAGATCCCAATGGTGGGGGTCGAATTTGAATTGCCCTGTATAATAAGGTACCCGCATCAATCAAAGCTCATATAAATTTAAACTAGCTGTCAAACAACTCCTACTGAAATACAGCTGTTACTCGGTGGATGAATTTTTGTCTAGTGATTCAACCAAATAAAATATTAATATAAATACCATGATATATTTATGAAAAAATATCCGTTTTATTTTTATTTTTAAATCATAATTTATTGTGTAACTTTTTATATATACAACACGTTGCTTTCACTTCCTATATAATTATAATTAGATATTTTTACCCACGGACATGTTCCAAACTTGCTGACTTGTGTAATGAAAGAAATATTCAAAAACACCAATAAAATTCTATTCTATTCTATAAAAATTTAAATACAAAAAACGTGCAAAAAATATTCAAATTGCCATTGTGCCAAAACCAATGATTTGACAGCGCTTGTTTTGTGTACTAATAAAGTTCACATGTTATGAATTAAAAAAAAATCGAAAAAATTTCCGATTTTTTCGGTTTTTCTCCGTTACTAATAATCCGATCAGGTAGTGGAACATTCCATTTTGTTCGTATTTCAATTCTCTACAATTTTTGCCATTAGTGCAATCAGATTGCTTTATTAGTTTTCATTTTATAAGCAAAACAATGAAAAATAACAAGTTTTATGTATTTAAATATTAATAACAAATTAATAAATGACAGTTGCTAGTCGAAAACATAACAGAATATAACTACGGACTGTCTTTCATGTGATGGCAGAGTCGGTTTCCTACTTTTTGTTTAAAAATACCTCATATAATTGCTCTATTGATTGGTGAATCTCTTTCTACTGCACATGCTTCGAATTATTGATTCAACCTACGCTAGTTTGTTTTTGTTGCGCGAGGTTATGGCCGCTTTTCACTCTCAAGTTTCCCGAAGTAATGTCTCTCCTTTGTTGTTCCCACAGAACAAAATCGCCGAACAAGTCAAGAGGGCCGTCTTTCCCATCAGAAACAACCAAGAGAACAGAAGACAATCACTCCCTGCTGCGCGAAGATTCACCTCCACCCATCGGCTTCTCCAGTGCGTTTTTCGGCAACTTCAAAGGCTTCTCGATAACCCCCACCAAGTCGGAACCCGAGCCGGTACGAGTGGCTCCCCCTCCTCCGGCGAAAGCCCCAGCAGCACCCCGAGATGCGCCCAGCGTCGCAAACACATCCAAAGCGCAGGTTGGCGCTGCTTCAGCGAGGGCCAGCTTCTTCGACAAACCCATACAGAAATACAACTCGTTCAGGAACAGCAGGATTTCCAACGGCGTGTCCGTGGCGCACCAGGTGTCCGCGGCCCCAGCGCTACCGCCCCCGAACCCTGGCAGCAACCCCAGGCCCATTATATCGTCGCCGGTGCTGGAGAATTCGACGTGCACGGCCAAGGAACTGATTTCTCCTCTGCGGAACGCGCCGAAGGTGCCTGTAAGGGCGGCTCCCGAAGCCCCAGCTGTGGTACCGGCGATCCTACCCACTGCGCCAACGGAGCCGGTGACTACTACCGTTCTCGCCGTTAAGATCGTCGAGGAGCCGAAGAAAGCCGGCAGCAGCGGTACTTTGAACAGAATCGCGTCGTACCTGAAATCCACCGATAAGAAACCCGTGGTGAGAACAGATTCGAGCGTTAGATCCAGCCAGGTGAAGGCCAACAAGGTGCTGGACAAGGACACTCTCAGGGGTATGCAGATCTCGAACCCCATTCCGCAGACCAGCATAGAGATCGCTGTAACCGCCTTGCCGGTAGACCAGGAAGCGACCAAGGCCGTGGTGATGCGCGCGCAGAGCATGCGAGCCACCAAGGGCACGCCTAGGCCTAATATCCAAACTTTCGGGTCCATGCGACAAGCTGGAGGCTTTAAGCGGCCGCTGAGCATACCGGCAGCCACCAGGCCGAAAAACCCGCCGCCTCCAAGGCCCCAAATGGAGACTACCAAAGAAAGTCAAAACCAGTACGATGACTGCTTGAACGAGGAAGCCCCGCTCGCGAGGCTAAGCGAAACGAGCCCCTCCGGGGACAACATCTACGCGGTGATTCTCGAAACACCGGTAACGCAGCCCCAGGTGGCCAGCAACTCGGGTTCCAGCGAGAACATGGGCCTGCTGGGGGAGATAGTGTCGGAGATTCAAAACCGCAACTTTGACTCCATCTACTCGACGTCTACGTTGGCTCGGAAGAAGAAAGAAGCTGAGGAGAACCGCAAGAGGGAGCAGGAGACGCCGGTGACGTCCCCCGATTCGGAAACGTACGTCAACGTGTCATCGTTGCTATACTCGGACAGCGAGTATGCCAACATGAGCGGCAACTTGAAGTCCAGCGCTAGCTCCACCTCGAGCGGGTATATCGCTCCCTCGGCGGTGAACGTACCGCTGAAGGAGGCGAGGCCACACTCGGGGGTGAGCACGTTCAAAGCTGACAGCGCCAAGCCGTTCGCCTCGACTTTCACCAGGCCCCAGGGGCCGCTGGCTTCAAGCTATAAGACGAACCAGACAGCGGCGGTCAAGAAGGTGGAGACCTCCCCGGATAGGGGTAAAGTGAAGACGCCCCCGTCGCCCACCAAACCCGCGCCCAAGACAATCAACAGACAGATCACTCCGCCGAACCTGAGGACGAGAAAACCGTCACCGTCTAGAGCTGTTACCCCTGCGCAAAAGTCCAATCGCTCAGTTACTAACAGCCCCGACCTGGTGACTAGCTGCAACGCCAACCCGGCGTCCAAGACCCCTGACGTCCTCGGGGGAAACCCGGTGATCAAGAAACCCTCCATAGCTAGTGTTAAACCCTCGGTGAACTTGCCGCGGGCTCCGCAGAAGAGTGGTGCGAAGTTGGGGGGTGTGAAATCGGTCCAGGATAAAAAGAGTGACGTGAAGGCCTCCGTGGGGGGTAAAGTGATTAAAAGCGGCTCCGAAGTGGGTTCGAAAACTCCGGTTGGACTCAGGAATGCAGCTAGGTCTTCCTCAAACGTGGCTTCCTTGCAGCAGAGGTTCGAGAGTAAGACAGGTGGGGATGGGGTTGTGAAAGCGAAAACGTGAAATCAAAATTTTGGCCTGGTGCTAGGCTTTGGAATCAAAAAGTTTTCTGATGTATGTGTTTGGAAGTTGATGTTTTGAGATGTTTATGTTTCAGTTTTGGGGAGGATGTTGAAAAACAATTTTTTTACACTTTCAAAATTGGATATTTCAGTGATATAGAAAATATGATAAAGATATTGATTGAAAATTTGGTTTTGTAGAAAACATTCATTTCTTGACATTGCTTTTTGGGAATTTCAACCTTCCAGTCTGAAAATGGAAAACTGTTGAATCAAAGAAATCTACAGGTGTATAAAAGCAAGGAATCAATATGCCCCGATGAATTCCTGCGGTTTACAAGACTCTAGTCTTAAATAAAATTATTTCATTTCGTCAGTATAACATACTTGTATTCTGAAATTTGACTATCTTAAAAAATTCATTAGAATCAACTAAAAAATTACGTATCTTTTTCATTTTTTTGCGTTTTGGTAACAACATCGCCTGTGTTATTAAAACTCACACAAAACTCTCAACTTCAATTTTATCCTTTCTTGTTTTGATTTTTTCTTTTACCCTTTCACTCATAAATTTTTCTATTTCGAAATGAAAATTTAAAATTTTTGAGTCTATAGAAAAAAGTTTGTGACAGCTAATTTTTGTGATATGGGTTGTGCTGAATTTAGAACACCATGAGAATGAAAACGAAAATGGAAAACATCAAATTGAACATTATAATTAAAAACAGAACTATACTGAATCTGAGAAATTTTAATTTTTAGAATCATATAGAAAAAATCAAAAATTATATTATCCATTTAATAGGAACTGTCAGAAGAATACTATTTCTGAGAAAAAATATTCAATTGTTAATGTATAACACATATTATCTCTCGAATCAGATATATGGTCACAGTGTGGTCATCGTGTCAAAAACAAATAGAAATTATTTATAGATTGATGAATAAAGTAAGAAAAGTAATATTTGGCAAACTTTGGACACCATCTTCAGATTTGTACAAATACACCATATTATGACATTTGGTAGTATTCATAAAAGGTAGCAAATGCTTTTACTACAGGTTTGTCTCCCTCATAACTCAACAAAATGAATACGTCTGTTTCAAGAAATCCAAGTAAAAGCATTTGCTCAAGGTTTATGCATACGACCCATTGAACCAATTTATTAAATTTGAAGAAGATAAATTTCAAATTATTCAAGAATATTCGAAAGAGTAATACACCCATTCAGAAAAATTTCAAATTACATAGTCATAATTCTCGGATTTTGAAGCACTTTCACTTGGACAATATTCATTCCAACAAAGGAAAAGCAAATCCAATATTCAGCTCCATAGAAACATTTGACAAATTACCAGAACAAATAAAAAAGTCAAAAACTATAATTTCATTTTCTAAAACTTTGAGAGAAATTTCACTCTTGAAATGATGTTCATAAAAATATAACAAAACTTAATTAGTTATTTGTATTATTTGATATACATATTAGAATTTGTTTACTATATTTCAAACTTCATCAGAACTCATTCTTACGGGAATTTATTTCTACAATAAATAAATGAGCAAATGTTATGTAGGAAATGATACTATGAGGACACTAATTAAATTATTTCTTGAAATTAAAATTTAAAATTTTGCTTATATTACAAATGAATTTTTGTATTATTTCTGACCCTAAAAAAATGTTTGTGATAGCCAATTTTTGGGTTATGAGATGTGCTGAATTTAGTATACCATGAGCAAGCGGTATATAGGATATAATATGAGAGCACAAATTGTTTCTTGAAATAGAAATTTTAAATTTTGCACACATTATAAATGAATTTTTGTAAGATTTCTAAGCCTATAGAAAAATTTTTGTGACAGCCCATTTTTGTGACAGCCCATTTTTGTGACAGCCAATTTTTATGTCAGCCAATTTTTGTTTTACGGGTTGTGTTGAATTTAGTTCTCCAGGAGCAAATGGTATTTGGGAAATAATAATATGAGAACACAAATTGTATCTTGAAAAAAAATTTAAACTTTTGTTTACATTATTATAAAAGAATTTTTTTGGATTTTGGAGCTTATAGGAACATTTTTGTGGCAGTCTATTTTTGTGAAATGGGTTGTGCTAAATTTAGTACACCATGAGCAAACAATATATAGGAAATGACAATATGAGAACACAAATTGTTTCTTCGAATAAAGATTTAAAATTTTGCATACATTATAAATTAATTTTTTTGGGATATCAGAGCCGACAGAAAAAAATTCGTGACATATCTTTGTGATATGGTTTGTGCTGAATTTATTACACCTTGAACAAACGGTATATAGGAAATGATATTATGAAAACAAATTGATTCTTGAATCAAAAATTGAAGTTTTGTGACATTTGTGACAAAAAAATTTGTGACATCCAATTTTTGTGACATCCAATTTTTGTGACAGCAAATTTTTGTGATATGGGATGTGCTGAATTTAGTATACCTTGGGCAAGCGGTATATAGGAAATGATAAACGATAACAAATTGTTTCTTGAAATAGAAATTTAAAATTTTGCACACATTATAAATGAATTTTTGTAAGATTTCTAAGCCTATAGAAAAAAGCCAATTTTTGTTAAATGGGTTGTGTTGAATTTGGTACTCCACGAGCAAATGGTATTTGGGAAATGATAATACTATGAGAACACAAATTGTTTTAAAAAAAAAATTTAACTTTTGTATACATTATAAATGAATTTCTGACCCTAAAAAAATGTTTGTGATAGCCAATTTTTGGGTTATGGGATGTGCTGAATTTAGTATACCATGAGCAAACAATATATAGGAAATGACAATATGAGAACACAAATTGTTTCTTGAAATGAAGATTTAAAATTTTGCACACATTATAAATGAATTTTTGTGAGATATCTGAACCTACAGAAAAAAATTACAACAGCAAATTTTTGTGATAGGGGTTGTGCTGAATTTATTACACCTGGAGCAAACGGTATATAGGATATTATGAAAACAAATTGATTCTTGATATAAAAATTGAAATTTTGTGACATTTGTGACAAAATAATTTTGTGACATCCAATTTTTTTGACAGCAAATTTTTGTGATATAGGATGTGCTGAATTTATTATACCTTGGGCAAGCGGTATATAGGAAATGAAATGAGAACAAATTGTTTCCTGAAATAGAAATTTAAAATTTTGCACACATAAATGAATTTTTGAAAGATTTCTAAGCCTATAGAAAAAAGTTTGTGACAGCCAATTTTTATTAAATGGGTTGTGTTCAGCAAATGGTATTTGAGAAATTATAATATTATGAGAACACAAATTGTTTCTTGAAAAAAAAATTTTTACTTTTGTATACATTATAAATTAATTTTTGTAAGATAGGAGTGACAGCCTATTTTTGTGATATGGGTTGTGCTAAATTTAGTACACCATGAGCAAACAGTATATAGGAAATGACAGTATGAGAACACAAATTGTTTCTTGAAATAAAAATTTAAAATTTTGCACACATTATAAATGAATTTTTGTGATATATCTGAAAAAAATTTGTGATGGCAAATTTTTGTGATATGGGTTGGCTGAATTTATTACACCTTGAACAACGGTATTTAGGAAATGATATTATGAAAACAAATTGATTCTTGAAATAAAAATTGAAGTTTTGTAAGATTTGTGACAACATTTTTTTGAGACATCCAATTTTTGTGACAGCCAATTTTTGTGATTTGGGATGTGCTATATACCGTGGGCAAACAGTATATAGAAAATGATAGTATGAGAACAATTTTTTTCTTAAAATAGAAATTTAAAATTTTGCACAGATTATAAATGAATTTTTTAAATATATCTAAGGCTATAGAGAAAAATTTCTGACAGCCCATTTTTGTGATATGGGTTGCACTGAATTTGGTACACTCCATGAGCAAATGTATGTAGGAAATGATAATATGAGAACACAAATTGTTTCTTGAAATGAAAATTTGCATAGGTACATCATAAATTATTTTTGTAAGATTTTTGAGCCTATAGAAAAAATCCCATAGCTCAATTATTGTGCTGTGGTTTGTGCTGAATTTAGTTCACAACATATATAAATGAGAACACAATTTGATTCATTAAATGAAATTTTTTTAATTTTGCATATATTATAAATGAACTTTTTTCTGTAAGGTTTCTGAACCTTTAGAAATTTTTTGTGACAGCCCAATTATTATTGTGATATGGGTTGTGTGAATTTAGTACACCATGAGAAAGCGATATATCTGAAATGATAATATGAGAACACAAATTATTTCTTGAACTAAAACATTTTTAATTTCGCTCACATTATAAATGATTTTTTTTATTTTTGTATCTATACAAAAATTGTTGTGACAGCCCAATTATTGTGATATAGGTTGTGCTGAATGTAGTCACCATGAGCAGTTTATAGGAAATGATAGTATGAGAAAACAAATTGTTTCTTGAAATAAACATTTTAAATTTTCCATACATTATGAATGAATGTTTGTTAGATTTTTGAGCATATACAAAAAAATCTTATTCTCATATTTGACGGCGATCATATTATGACGGAATATAATTACTCATAAATTTTAATGAGAGAGTCGAAGCAAGAATTGAGAAAGTTGAAAAAAATTGCCTGAATTCAATTATTGAAGAACTGTTTTTCAACCAACACAGTCGCAATGGATCGCATGTGGTTACCTCTGCTCAGGGCAGAATTGCGAAATAACAAAACTATTGATACCGGACACCCTATGTATCGAGATAGCAAATGTCATTGTTAAGAATTTCTTTGCAGATTTCTATTCTACTTTCTGACTACGGAAGGTTAAAATTCTCAAAAAGTTATGTCAATAAAAGAGATGCTTTTTTTGGTAAAAAGTATTCGAATATGTTTCTTCTGTGAAGATATATATTTGGTTTAAGGGAGAAAATAGAGCTGTTTGAACCATATCTCAAATATGTAAGTTTTCTACTTATTTACTATATCAGGAGAAAATCGTGTTTGGGTAGGATTTTTAAAAAAATTGATTTTTTCGAAAGTTTTGAAGAAATCAGATTTTCTATACATAAGATTTATAACAACAATAATTTCTTTGCGAGATACTTCAGATAATCCAAATTAACAAATTTAATTTTCATGATGGCAGTTTTTAATTTCAATTAAATAAATTTTAGGTACAATTAATAAAAAGGTAGATTAATAAAAATGACTCCAATAAGTATTTCATAAATCGCTAAAATTGGCTCAAGTTGAAATTCAAATTTTTTGATTCTGATGCTGAAACTCAAATCTGAAGTTATGTAGTCAAAAATCGGATTTTACGAGTTCTAATAATTGTCCTAACAAATAGTTCCCCATAATATCAAATTCTACTAGATCTGACACCTTAAGTCAAAAATTTTGCAAAGTACTAAATAAATCCGATGTACTAGCTCAGAATTTCGACTTTGGGTCAAAATTAGATGGTTTCTGGATAACATCTTGGAATTTTGAAAAATGATTCTTGAGTCAGCTTAGTAAATCAGAATTAGCAAATTCTCATTGGGAATTCTGGCATCATATTATGTTGGAACTTTGACTGACTATTTGAATAATAACAAACAAATGCATATTCATCTACAGTTTTCTCTTTGTATGAACACAAATCTGTCTTTAGTTGGTGATTTTTCATTTGTTATATAAAGAAAAGTCGCATAATATTGGATAATTTTTATGTATGAAAGAAACATATTTCAAAGATTCTCTTTTGCTTATCAAATGTTATTATCTCTATAAAACAATATACGTTTGGAAAAATATTGATGGATTGGAAAACTTTTTAAAGGTTTTCAGATAAATTAGGCAACCATCGTATGTTAGGCGACTTTCATCTTGTCTAATTCGTATATAGCCTACTCTGAACAGGATAGAAAAACTCAAATATTGATAAATTTTCACAGGAAATATAATAAATATTTGATTTGAAGGATGACAAATGATTTGATACTGGTCTCAAACTTGTTTTATTTGCTCAATTGACTTTTGGGTTTTCATTTTGTTTGTAGTGGGCAATGTAGAGGTGTGAAGCCCCATGTAATTTTTCAAAAAAAATTGAACTGACGCTCAGATACACGGATTTGTGTCCGAGTAGAACACCCTGTATGTCTCCCGAAAGTTTGACTTGAATACTTTAATCTGTTACGTCCACTGATACCTGCCAAAATTATATTCCAACAAATTTTAGCCGGTGTACTATCTGAATATAATAATAAAATAGTATATTCTGTAACAAGGTTAGAATCACGAATTTTCATTCTAACCGAGTAGTAGACTATACTTTCTCCACGATCAAAGATAGGAAACGTGACAGCAATAATTTTGCCACTATGATGACAATCAACTGCGTCAAGGCTGATGTTATATTGCTAACCAGTGTGAGAATATTATTCTATCACAAGAGAGAGAATGTAAATACATTTAAATTGCATGGGGGCAGAGGTGTTGCAGAATATTCCTTCAATCTCAAGAGAGAGAATTCCAGCATTCTGTAATCAAATTTGATTTCAGAATTGGTAAATTCTGGAAGATCGTGGAGAAAAGATCTTTATTTATTATATGAATAAAACTATGAGCTAATTTCATATGATTTTTAATATCAGATAGAGTTACCGACTTCTACTTTTAGAGACATGATTTTTTTTAATCTTCAAACTTCATGCTCATTGCGAGATAGTAAAAATGGTCCTTAAAACTTTACAGATCAATAATGTATACCAAAACAAACATGAACCTGTTATATCATCAGGGTTTGTATCCATTTTGGTTTCATTTTCATATACAGTGTGTTCCAGCTAAAACTTGTCCCCCCTCCTAAATCTCCGAACTCGTGAAAAAAATTGAAAATCGCTCAGACCTGTCGATTTTTTTTTCAAGGGGGAACACTTTCACCAAATACATCATCATGGTGTTCCAACCCCCTCATCCCCAGCACCCCTTACTTCAGAATTTTCAATAGGACTACTATACTTCTGATACATCATTTTGAAGAGAATTCAATCCTAAATACATCGGTGTACTGGTATTGAGGATCAATCAAGTGTTGCTGAACTTTTAATGAAAATTAAGTTTTATCAAGATAATTTTATTTTTCTTTACCTAAAATGTTATCATCGTAAAAAAGGTTCAAGATGTGAACCATTCAGTTCCATACAGAAGTATAAGCGTTTTTTGAAATGTCTTCGCACATTGCTCAACATTTCTGGAGCCACTGCACGACACTCCACAACGATTCTCCTGCGTAGATCATCAAGCGAAGTTGGCTGTGTAATATAAATTTTGGATTTCAAATGACCCCATAAAAAGAAGTCTAATAGTGATAAATCAGGAGATCTAGCCGGCCATTCTTTTGGTCCTCGCCTTCCAATCCCTCTCCCTGTGAAATTGTTTTCTAAAAATTGACGTACAGATGCTACAAAATGTGGAGGAGCTCCATCAATCAATCAAGTATACTTTATTGTCAAAACAGAAGATATAAAATCTTATAGACAAAGCATCGTAAAATATATAATACATAAAATTATAAATAAAAATCGCACTAGTAAGTAAAGTCATATACAATTAAATCACAGCCACCATCTGATAAATATCAAAAGGAGATAAAAATGCCTCAGTTAAAGTAAGGAAATCATAAACAAATGCATGCTGCACAACCAATAGTACATCTGCTCACAATAATTGATCATCGTAATATTCCTGAATGTTATAGTAGGCCTTGTCAAGTAGCATGATTTTTACTTCCTTCCGAAAGGAGAATAGGGATTTAATCGCTTTAGCTTGAGAAGGCAGATGATTGTATATTTTTTTGCTCTCGTAAATAACTGAATATTTTGTCAAGGATGATTTGGGGATCAGAAGTGGTATATTCCCATCTTGCCTTGTGCTATAACCAGGTTGTGGATTAACTGCACTTAAATTGACTTTATGGATAAGACACACCGTCTCCAAAATAAATGTACTAACCAATGTGAGTATTTTGTGATGAATAAAGAGGGGTTTGCAATGTTCCCTCGACTCAGTATTACACATATACCTTATTGCTCTTTTTTGAAGAACAAAGACCGAATTTAAGAGCAGCTGACTAGAAAAACCCCAAAAGGCAATTCCATACCTAAGATGGGATTCTATCAAAGAAAAATAAGCCGTTTTTGCCATATCGAAGTTTAGTTCTCTAGCTATAGTTCTAATCACATAACATCCAGAGGAGAGTTTTTTTGTAAATGAATTCACATGATCTTGGAACCTCAATTTATTGTCATCTTGTTGAAAGGTGACCTGACCTTCAAGTAGCCTATCATCGTCCTCAGGTAACTGAGTGATTGTAGGGTTCATAGTTGTATCAAGAAGTTCAAGATACGTTTGTCCGCTAAGGTTACCATCAATAAAATATGGACCTATAAAATGGTCTCCCAGAATACCAGCCCAAACATTCAATTTCTGGGGGGTTTGTGAATGAGTTTCCCTGTACCAATGGAGATTTACGTCACTCCATTATCTGCAGTTGTGCCTGTTCACATGTCCATTTAAATAAAAAGAAGATTCGCCAGAAAAGCACACATTGTAGAGATATTATTTTTGAAAATCATCAAAGAAGTTGCATTCCTTATGTGATCCGTCAGAGAATTACAGTACCTGCAACCAATATATTCAAAGTTTTTCTGATACCGAACGGTGTTATGCCGCTGGGGTAAAATAAGGTTTTTTCGTCTGGTATCATGTTCATGCTGTGTTCTGATGGCATTATAAGTAGCCTTATTCTTGAAAATGAAGCAACATTCTTCGAGGATGTACGTACTCATAACAGTCAGAACATTTAATTTTTTGAAGATATCTCTGCATGAGTCTCTTCTACTTAGTTTTGCAATTATCCTAATTGCGTATTTTTTGTAATAAAAACACCCTTTGTACAGAAGAACATGCTCCCCAATTGAAAATTCCGTATCTCATATGAGAATGGAAATGAGCATAGTATGAAGGCAGAAGGATATTTTCACTGCAATGACTCGACAAAAACTTTAGTGCGAAACATCCTTTCCTGAGTTTGACGCAGACAATGTCAATATGTGAACCATGAGAGTTTTGCGTCAAAGGTAATTCCTAGCATTTTTATAGATTCAGATGAAGCCTCGGCGTCATCAGTATTTTCATACAACAAAAGCTGTTAGTGTTCCCGACTATTTGCACCAAACATTAGAGCATTGGTCTTTGTCTTACTAATTATCAGATGGTTTTTGTCTGACCATGTTATCACTTCAGTGTAGGTATTCTCAACCAATGACTTTAATGATAATAATACAACCTCTTCTATAATTAAAATGTTTGTGTCGTCCGCATAACATGTAATAATTTTATTGCATTCCTTCAAGTATGATATGATGTCATTGGCAAATACTAGAAATAGGAGGGGGCCTAATATTGATCCTTGAGGGACACCTTGCGTAATGCTTAAGGGATTACTGTAAGTTAGTGTTGTTTATTTTAACAATTTGCTGTCTGTCAGACAGATAGGATTCTAGCAAGCGATACGGTGTTCCCCTCAGTCCATACCTTGATAATTTTGATAGAAAATTCTGAAGTACGGGGTGCTGGGGCTGAGGGGGTTGACAACACATTGATGATTTATTTGGTGAAAGTGTTCCCCTTTGACATAAAAATTGACGGGTCTGAGAGATTTTCAATTTTTTTCACGAGTTCGCTGGTTAGGGGGGTGACTAGTTTTAGTTGGAACACACTGTATGCTGGCAAATGTGATGTGAAATCACGATACCCTTGCCATCAAATAAAAGCAGCTCTGAATAGTGTTCTACTTATTTTTAAGGGATACCTAGTGATATTTTCGGAATTGGTTCAAAATGTGAAAATATGGAAAATCTAAATATTCTCTTGAAAGAGGTCATTTGTGAAGATATTTTTATATGTTTAGGAATATGTATCATGTAGAATTAAATGGGTTGTGGAATAGGTGAATTTATGATGATGATTTTGAATTATAAGTGTTGGATTCAAATGAGTATTTTGAAATTATCAATGTTGGATTCAAATGAGGATTTTGAAATTATCAATGTTGGATTCAAATGAGTATTTTAAAATTACCAATGTTGGATTCAAATGAAGCTTTTGAAATTATCAATTTTGGATTCAAATGAGGATTTTGAAATTGGATTCAAATAGGTTTTGAAATTATCAATGTTGGATTCAAATGAGGATTTTGAAAATATCAATGTTGGATTCAAATGAGTATTTTGAAATTATCAATGTTAGATTCAAATGAAGATTTTGAAATTGGATTCAAATAGGTTTTGAAATTATCAACGTTGGGTTCAAATGAGGATTTTGAAAATATCAATGTTGGATTTAAATGAGTATTTTGAAATTATCAATGTTAGATTCAAATGAAGATTTTGAAATTATCAATGTTGGATTCAAATGAGGATTTTGAAATTGGATTCAAATAGGTTTTGAAATTATCAATGTTGGATTCAAATGAGGATTTTGAAATTATTAATGTTGGATTTAAATGAGGATTTTGAAATTATCAAAGATGGATTCAAATGAGGATTTTGATATTATCAGTGTTGGATTCAAATGAGTATTTAGAAATTATCAATGTTGGATTAAATGAGGATTTTTAAATTATCAAGGTTGGATTCGAATGTGAATTTGGAAATTATCAATGTTGGATTCAAATAAGGATTTTAAAATTATCGTTGATGAATTCGAATGAGGATTTTCAAATTATCAATGCTGGATTCAAATGAAGATTTTCAAATTATCGATCTTGGATTCAAATGAGGATTTTGAAATTATCAATGTTGGATTCAAATGAGGATTTGGAAATTATCAATATTGAATTCAAATAAGTATTTTGAAATTATCAATGTTGGATTCGCATGAGAATTTTGAAATTATCAATGTTGGATTCAAATGAAGATTTTCAAGTTATCAAGGTTGGATTTAAATGAGGATTTTGAAATTATTACGGTTGGATTCAATTGAGGATTTTGAAATTATCAATGTAGGATTCAAATGAGAATTTTTAGATTATCAATGTTGGATTCAAATGAGGATTTTGAAATTATCAATGTTGGATTCAAACGTCGATTTTGAAATTATCAATGTTGAATTCCAATGAGATTTTAAAACTACTGTGTTGGATTCAAATGAGGATTTTTAAATTATCAATGTTGGATTTGAATGAAGATTTTGAAATTATCAAATGAGGATTTTGAAATCATCAATGTTGGATTCAAATGGGGATATTGAAATCATCAATATTAGATTCAGATAAGGATTTTGAAATTATCAATATTGCATTCAAATGAGCATTTGGAAATTATCAATGTTGGATTCAAATGAGGATTTTGAATTTATCAATGTTAGATTCAAATGAAGATTTCGAAATTATCAATATTGGATTCAAATAAGGATTTTGAAATCATCAATGTTGAATTCCAATGAGGAATTTAAATTTATCAATGTTGGATTCAAAGGAGGATTTTGATATCAGTGTTGGATTCAAATGAGGATTTTGAAATTATCAATGTTGGATTTGAATGAGGATTTTGAAATTATCAATGTTGGATTTAAATGAGGATTTTGAAATTATCTAGGTTGGATTCAAATGAAGATTTTCAAATTATCAATGTAAGAAACTTTGGAAATATTTCGACAATTATCACTACAGAATTTGACATGATAAATCGAGATGAATCCGGAAAGTGAAGCTTACTAAATCAGAATGAAAATCAGCATCCTTATTCACTTATATCATAAATTGAAAATTATAGGTTAATGTAATATATTGTGAAACTTTTTGATATCGAGTCCTCAGCTGAGTGTTTCTGTATGCAAATTCTGAATAATTTTTGGGTACTTTTCTGTTTTGCAAGTGCATTTAAAAATATTAAATAATTTTAGAATTCGATAACCACTTGCGCCTTTGCCAAAAATATTCGATTAATAATCTGAAATACAAATTTAGTTATTGTTTTGAAGAGTGCCTTGATAATTATATCAAAATTTCATACAGGGACTGACTCGGTGCAATGTATATATGACTGACATTTATCTGAATACATACTAGAACTGCACTAGCTCTGTAAGATATTTATGAACTATTTTGTGACTTACACTAGTCTTTGTTCTATTGTGTTCTACAATTAAATTATTTGGACCAGTTTTTCATAGTTGATGACTATTGTGAACTCTTGCATTTAGTTATATGGTTATATCTTTTGTACATATACCAAAGATTATTGTATTATTGCAAACGACTCAAAAATATTGTAATATATTGATTATATTCTTACCAGTTGCTTTATTTACTCATAAAATAAGAAATCCGACCCCAAACAATTTTATTATGTTACTGAACATCTTCTACTGAACAAAAGTTATAGTTTTCGGAATCTAAAATCAAAATTAACGTAAAAAATCTTTTATCTACGACTTTATAGAAAATATCTATTTGTTTAACTACAGAGGAAAGTGTCACTTTTCCTTCCTGCCAAACCAAAAGGAGGAAAAGACACTACTCCAGTGTAAAACATAATTTTTTCTAACACCTACAGCTTTTAACCACCAATTAATAACAAATAATATAGTGTTTCAAATATATTGATATTGATATTAGATCTTTTCAATAAATACAATATATAAGGGTAAAACTTCCGTTACATTGAGCATCTAAATTTCAAAAAAAATTGTGGAACCTAGGTATTTTGATTTCCTGGATAAAAAATCCAATGAAAATTTTTGAAGGTCTCAAGTAATTTCGGAGATGTGTTCCTTTTTCTGAATGATAACTGTTATTTTCTGGCACACGTTTCTTCCTGAAAAACACTCAAATGCCTCCTTATTTTCACCAGCACAAAATACACATCCTAATTCACCAGTTTCACACTTTTTTTTTCATTGAAAACAATTTTTTATCAAATTCTACTATCTTTGAGCATCAACAAAATCAACAAATTCATGCTGTTTTGTTTAGTGAATATCTGTCATGTCACGTTGGTAATTTTGAAATTAATCACCGTCAACTTTTCAAAACAATGGAAGTAACGTAAGGGCGAAGCTAATTTTCCGACATTGCCAATGTGATTCCAGAAATATTTAATTCACGTATCACATATATCACATATTTTGGAGATGGGTACGAAAAATTTGTTCTACATTTTCCCATCAATACTTTGACTGCACATTTGAAACAATGGTACTTAATATGTTTATAAATGGCTAACAAAATTTTAAGGACGAGACAGATCATGGAAATGTGCGCAAACTATGAATACACATGCACACAAAAAAAGAGCACTTTTTACATAAAAATAATAACCTACTTTAATGACTATGACTTCCCACACAGCACTGGACGTCTTAAAGACGTCCAATGTATGTCCATATAATGCCTGAACATCCAGAGGCATAAAATGGACGCCTTAAATACGTCTGATTCGGGAAGTCTTAGAGACGTACCTTCACGTCCCGTATTGGTACAGAATGTTGATTGTTTTCCAAATAAGTAGTTCTAAAAGGAGCAGTAATTTTCAGTAAAAAATATATCCGACCTTTCCAATGGTGGAATTTGACAAGTGTCAGTTTTCTACCAATCATAAAATTGAAATAAATTTAGCATTTGATTCGTTGGGCGTCGGAACTCCTCGTCCTTTTCCGACCTCACTTACCAACGATTTCAACAGTTTTTAATTGTTGCGCCGTTCTGTAATGTGTTTCGTCGTTTCGTTGAGTCTGACAAATGTGTAACCAACTTATTAAGCTGGATTTATAAACTTGCCGTTCGCCGTTGGAGTTGGCGTTCGTGCTGGCGTTCCCAATTGAAAGTACAGAAATCCGTAAGACCTTTTATATCTACCGTCGGCGTTGCCGTTCGCCGTTGGGCTGACGTTCGAGTTAAATGCATTTTAAGTCGGACGCCAGCGCGAACGCCAACGTCAACGGCGAACGGCAAGTTTATAAATCCAGCTTTAGTTGTTATTGTGTTATATTTCAACTCGAGGTAAGTCTATTTCATACGTAATGGCGCTACAGAAATATTATATGAGTGCCAAAAGGCATGACAATTTTCGTCCATGTTGACGAAGGCACTGCAACCGAAATCGTGATGGCGGATAGCGCGGGAAGTATTGCAAACAGAATGTCACCCCTTGAAAAATCAGAGTATGATTGAAGATGAATTGACGGGTGCAGAAGGCGCAAATGATTTTTTTTTATGGTAAATAATAAAGTGACAGGTATAGACAGTGAAAATGATAATATTTTGAATGATTCATCAAGCTTCCTGATTCTTCACATTTTTTTGAGAAAATAAGTTTTCGTGTTTTTTTTTAATGTGAAAGAAAACTTACTAACTCAGTTATTGGTTTTCTAAAAATTGATCAGGAAAAATTTTGAGGCCAATTGCTCAAAAATTTGGTTATAAAGAATGTAGGACTGATATTTTCAAGGGGTGACATTCTGTTTGCAATACTTCCCATGCTATCCGCCATAACGACTTCGGTTGGAATACCTTCGCCAACATGGACGAAAATTGGCATGTATTTAGGCACGCATATAATATTGTTGGTTTATTATGATTCCACCTGTATTTATTGGTTATGTGCATCCTACCAGCAAAAAAACTTTTTTCTACAAACGTCAAAAAATGACAAGGTTCGCGCATTGACAACAGTATGCGAAGTGGCACTTTTTTTCATTTTCATTCGTTACCATGACACCGTGCGCGAAGTAATGTGCGAAATATATTTCGCACACTGCATGTAAACTATATGGGATTTTCATATTCTAACCTATATGGTCCTCAACTCCTCAATCAAGCAAAAAACAAGAAATCGTTTATTTATTAATGTAGAACAATAATTAAGGCTTTCAAATTGTGAGAGATATTTTTCTGGCTTTATTTGCTTCACACCACTCTTTAAATTGCTGATATGCATTTTCATACTGCCGCCTCGATTTCTCCGGTAAAAGGTTGGAAATTACGGAATTGGCGGCATCTATCACGTTAGGTGGGGTACTGCTTAGTTAATCGTCGCTCGAAATTTCCATTCTTTTACAATAATAAATATCACGCACGAAATTGACGCGAATAAAAAGTCACTCCAAAATAATTATCAAGAACTGTCACTTTGAAATAATTGTCAACAAATGCCATTTTATTTCCATAGTTACAGTAATTACTTGATTTGGAAAAATTATTTAAGCCAGTTCAATACTATTTTTCATAGTTATTACTTATTTTAGAACAATATTTTTGACGTTTGTAGAAAAAATTTTGTTTGCATCTCATGTGCGAAATACTTTGGTAATCTCGACTATTTTTTTTAACTCAGTTCTTGATCACCAAAGTAGCATTTCGCGCACTAGATACAAAAATAACTAATTCAACTGCAAAACTGTTATCAACGATAAAGGATATAGTTTTTTTTTTAAGATAAAAATTCCCAAAATCTTAAAAACTAAATTTTTTTATAATTTATCAATGTCTATTATTGTTCTAGGTGCCAGTGAGATGACAAAAGTTTTCACCGATCGGAAGGAAACTGAGAGGAACATTTTCAGTCGTGGCTGAGGAGAGCAGGAGATCGTAGGATGTATAGTAAAAACAAAAAGTTATAGAATATAATTCAATAAAATTCCTACAATTTTGTATTTTCAATTTCATTTCAAACCTGCAATATACTGAATATTAAATAAAGTCTCCTCAATATCCAGAAAAAGGTCCATTCATGCCCAAATTAGACATAAACTAGACATTTGAGAGATGCCTGTAAGACGTCCTGATTATGTCCACATGGACATCTTGAAGACGTGTTTAAGACGTCCCGTTTTGTAACAATGTACGTCTTAACGACGTCTTTTGGACGCCTTTAAGATTTTACTGGACGTCTTGGAGACGTCCCGAACATCTTAGGGTAGACGTCTTGAAAACGTCTTTAAGATGACTTTATGCTGTGTGGGTTATAACCCGACCTTATGCCGAGCTTACTTGACTATATCTACAATACGTTAGATTGCGTCTTTCTCTATCTGTTTGCGCACATACCAAAAAGGAATGTCTGTGATCTGACACATTTTTTAAGTAATTATTTCTTCGCCAAAAATGCCTCCTACATGCTCTGTCTATTTAAGAAAAGAGTGTCTAGAGTCTCGAACAAGAGATTCGCTTGAAAAAGTTAAAATCCCGAAGAGGTGTGGCTTAATGACTATGTGCTGTACCAGGTTAGCTTGCTCAGTTAGGTTTGTGTGTAAATTCGCTGCCGGAGGCCAAAGCGAAAAACACCAATTTTGGATGGTTATTCTGTCTTCGTAAGGTTATTCAGGTCAGGTTATATTATCTAATAAACTACAAATTTCAAGTCCGTCATTCCCGCCATTATAATGATGGTGGGAGGTGCCTAGTTGGGAAATCAAGCTCTCGTAATAGTGGTCCCACAGTCGGGATTGCGATTCCAGCTCATTTTATTTTTGAAACAGTCTGCGTCATTCATAAATATAAAAGTTCATTCCCTTCTAGAGTTCATGTTTATAACACACGTTATAAACACGTTCTTGTTGAGAATTCTTTTATTTATAATGGTTTAAAGATGTTTAACCACTTGCCAGAATCAATAAAAAGTATTGAAGCCTATGGTAGGTTCAGGAGGGCACAAAAAATACTTGTTGAACGGCCATTTTATTTTGTCAAAGAGTTTTATCTTCTTCTCTCTGAAATTTATTTCTGTTGTTTGTTTTTTTTTTATAAAATATAGATTTATATAATATAATATACATATATTTGTGTTTAAGTGAATACGAAATGGTATTGTGTCTTAATTAGGTTTTTATTTATATGTTCTATGCTTCAATTATGTTTTTATTAATATTATTTTGACATGCTTTGTTACAAAATTTTATATTTTTAAACAATAAAGCTATTTTTGACTTGACTATTTTCGAGAAGTCCCGAACGGTGTCATTAAGCCACACCTTTTCGGGATTTTTACTTTTTCAAGCGATCCCGCGTTCGGGTCTCTAACCTCGTACATTTAAGAAATATCTTTTGTGCATTTGAAGTATTAATACCAACAATTTTTTTTTCAATCCAGTTATCTCACAACGAAATGGCTTCTTTCATAACAAAGAGTAGCTATAGTATCAATGTCTTTCATTGAATCAACAATGAGTCTCAATAACTTTTTAAGAGTAAAATGCGACGTTGCCAGATTCCCTAAAATTCCTGCATAATGAATACTGATGAATAGGAAATGTTTGTAGTGAATAGCTTTCAGAAGTATTGGCGCCCTAGAGACTGGCAATTTCATTATCAATAATAATAATACTTCCTCATAAACACTCGAAGAGTGTACCAAAATGCATAGTCTGTGCGGGTAGAGGACGGCTATTTTTGTTATATAATGAAAATGCAAACATGACAATTCGTGCATCCCTATCACTATACTCCGTCCATTCTTCTCAAACTTATATAGCAACTATCATTTATTGGCTGAGATTAATCACACAAAATACGCGAATACACGAGCGAAGTAAGCATGCTCAGCCGATATTTCGAAAATCCTCTTGTAAATTTACAAATTTCAAAGGAGCGCGCATTTCTACTGCTTTGTAGATTTTTTTAAATTCGCAAATCCGTGCGCGTGTATTAGCAAAATGTCAACCTAACCATAACCAACCGAGCAAACTAACCTGGGTAGGGATCACGAGACTCGACTCGATCAAATCGACTCAACTCGTTATTGCGTCTATGAAGTTCTACACGAACGTCGATCAAATATGGAATCGAGTACCCGACTATTCCTAAATCTCTAGTTAGGATAGCATATTCCATATTCGATCGACGTTCGTGAACAACTTCATAGACACGATAACGAGTTGAGTCGATTTGATCGAGTCGAGTCTCGTGATCCCTATGCTGGTACAGAACAGAGTCATTAAGCCACACCTCTTCGGTATTTTTACTTTTCCAAGCAAATCCCGTGTTCGGAACTCTAGACACTCACTTCTTCTGAAATAGACAGTAGACAGACATGTAGGAGGCATTTTTGGCGAAGAAATAATTACTTAAAAAACGTGTCGGATCACAAACATTCATTTTTGGTATGTGCGCAAATTGATAAAGACGCAACCTAACCGTATTGTAGGTATAGTCGTGTAAGCTCGGTTAGGTTTGCATAAGGTCGGGTCGTATGGGTTGAGTCTAAGTCATTAAAGTAGGTTATTATTTTTATGTAAAAAGTGCTCTTTATTTTTTTGTGCGCATGTGTATTCATATTGTTTATTTTTCATTATTATTTATTATTATTAGATGGCGGGGCTAGCCAGTGGCTGAAGTGCAGGTAGTTCTGTGTAGAACCTTTCTGCACCCCGCTATCAGGTCTATCTCGTGAGTACTCCGGATCTTTTAATGAACTCCTGGAGATTCTTCACAAGGTTTTCCTGAAGGATGGTATCTTCTGCACCGCAGTTTCCGAAGATATCCATCCTCATGCGAGCCAAAGCATCGCATTCGAACATTATGTGGGAGGCTGTTTCGTCCTCCTCATCACAAAGTTTGCATTGTTTGGATTCTTGATGTATCCCCAACAGTTGCAGGTCTTTTCTCAGGTGGCAGTTGCCTGTCAACAGTCCTACCACCTTCCTGAGAGAGTCTCGGCTTAGTTGAAGGTGTCTTGATAGCCGGTCGGTTGGCCCCATCGTCATCTTTTTTAATACTCATTCACTAAAATATTCCATGTGATAAGTGAATTAAATATTTCTGGAATAACATTGGCAATGTCGCAAAAATGGCTTCGTCCTTACGTTGGCCGAGTTTTTAAATTCATCGATGGATAATGCGCATTCGTGCTGTCATTGTCATTTTCCATTAGTTAAATAAGGATGCAATCCTCATCGATGGATCGATCCATCGATGAATTAAAAAACTTGCCCGTTATTTCCTTTGTTTTGAAAAGTTGGCGGTGACTGATTTCCAAGCTACCAACCTGACACGACAGATACCCACTAAACAAAACAGCATAAATTTGTTAATTTTGTTATTGCTAAAAGAAGGTAAAAAAAAAGATGAAAAACTGTTTTCAATGGAAAAAAAGTGTAAAACTGGTTACTTAGGGTGTGTATATTGTGCTGGTGGAAATAAGGAGGTATTTGAGTGTTTTTCAAGGAAGAAACAAGTGCTAGAAAATGACAGTTATCATTCAAATAAAGGCCCATATCTCCGAAATTACTTGAGACCGCTAAAAATTTCTTTTGGATTCTTTATTTAGGAAGTCAAAATACGTAGGTTCCACAAAAGTGCCAATATCTCAAACTATCAATATTTTACTGAGGTCATATTCTGATATTCTGGTCAGTCATGGGAACAGGGTGTCCCATATGTTTTTATAGAATTTAACGAATTCATACTCTGAGTCGTTAATATTTCTGGGGGGAGAAGAAGAAAAAAATACGGTATTCATTTATATAAGTTTTTATTTTAATATACAAAATACTGACATTGATTCTTACAACAAATAGCTCCTTATAAATACATGAAACTGAAATTTCACAATCACATTCGAAATATGAAAAAATAAATAACGTTTTGAAGAAACATGACTTAAAACTATAAATATTGGAACTATAACTATATTGACAGTTTTACAATAATACTGGGAAACATACAACGGCATTCAATCATATCCTCGCACACTGAAATACATTTTTCAATAAATAATCTACAATGAATTGTTTTGTTTCGAGAGAAATGCATCATACTTCTTTCTAAATATATCGTTACCTTA
The DNA here is from genome assembly GCA_944452925.2 of Chrysolina oricalcia. Lineage (NCBI taxonomy): Eukaryota > Metazoa > Arthropoda > Insecta > Coleoptera > Chrysomelidae > Chrysolina > Chrysolina oricalcia. Next base: position 40,913,990 of record OX101828.2, on the reverse strand, counting down.
GAATAAAAAAGTTCTATCTGAAACATATCTGTTTTGAGAAAACGGCTGTCAAAGTTTGCAACTAATTTGTTTAGATTTGCTAAATGTAAATCACCCTGTAAAATATTTTTGTGTGTGATCCGAATTAAGGAGAATAGTACTAAATTCAAATGTCCTCCATTGTATAGGAAATCTCTGAAAGTACTGTATCGTCTCCCATTTGACATACCATATAATAAACTATTTGTAATTACGGACAAATTTTCTTTAGATGAATTGTATAAAATAAATACCCTAGAAATTCCATTCAATATCATAAATGTAAAGTTAAAATCAAATTTAATTTTGAAGAAAAACTCTGAAATTCATAGTCATCTCACTAGACAATATAACTTGTTTCACCTCGATTCTGCTACCTCTACAGTTGGCCAAAAAGATTCACTCACGCTGCTTTAGACGAATTTAACAAATTGCCTTATAATATAACAAATTGTAGAAGTTTTTCCAAATTCAAAATATCTGTAAAAAAACACATAATTTTCTTACGGAATTGACATACTGCTATCAATCTTTGTTCACTAATTTATGACTTTATTATGATTTCATCATTATTGTATATGTTTACTCTGTTTATCAGTCATTTATGATATATTTGTTCGAATTGCAATTGTTAATCATTTTTATTATTATTATATGTACAACTTCCTCATACCAGAACTTGTTCTGTCTGGAAGGTATTTACTCAATAAATAAATAATTACACCTTTGCAATAACAAGTTCTAACTTATTGCAGATAGAACCTCAATAGACATATCACATGTAGATAGAGTTGTATGAGGCGCCGTTTGGGTTAAAAGTATTTTTGCAAATATAAAAATGTTGTGTTAATATATTTATTAGTTGGAGCAATATTTATTATTTTGCTTGCCGATATGTTTATTTTCTGCCAAGCAAAATATATTTAAATTTCAAGCGTTGCAAATATATTAAAACGTAAATGCCCATATATTTATAAATTCGATCTATTTTATGTCGCCAAGAGATGGCGCTGCTGACGCGAGACAATTAGGGTCACTGAATCTAGAAGGCCGTGCCGTCCTTACGGGTATGGCCAATGGGCGTGGTTCAATACTTGAAATAGTTCCAGTATTCGAATAACCCACAAAATCACCAATTAGAGAGCAAGTTTTGTGGGTTATTTGGAACACTGGATCTATTTCAAGTACTAGACCACGCCCATTGGCCTTACCCGTAAGGACGGCACGACCTTCTAGATTCAGTAACCCTAGAGACAATACACCCTTTAATTTTTTCAGTTCTAACGTTTTTGACTTTGAATAATCCAATGATTATTCCACAAAACCAATGAAAAAAGTATTCTGAGAATATTTGCTGGCGGCTGCGATATCATTCGGCGGCTATATTCTCGACAGTGTAATAAATCGCGTAGGTAGCGCCATCTCTTGAAAACATGAACTAGATCGAATTTATAAATATATGGGAATTCACGTTTTTATATATTTGGAACGCTTGAAATGTAAATATATTGCGTGTGATCAAAAAATAAATTAATCGGAAAGCAAAGTAAAAACTATTGCCACAACTAAAACATATATTGACACAAAATTTTATATACTTACAAATCACTTTTTACCCAAACGGCGCCTCATAGAGTTGAGTCTAATTATTGTTAATATAGAAGTAAGATAGTCAATGCCTGTGTAATTGGTGTTGGACGCAAACGCCAGTGTCATCTAGCGTGATTAGTTACAAACTTGAATATTTGACGTCATTTTGATGTAGGTTTCTTCAAAAAACCCGGATTTTAATGCAGTTTCATTGTTTTAATCAAGTTACGACATGACTTGGAGGCCAGATCACTGAAGTTACGACATGACTTGGATGCGAGCTCACTGTCGCCATCTACATGCCGCATCCAATTATAATCCCATAAGGTTGACTAACTATCTTCTATATAAACAATAGTTGGATATGATGTGCAGATAGAACAACAAATCTTTGAACATTGGCTTTTATCGAGTAGATGGCGCTACTACAATATTACTTTGAATGGGTAGGAAATCGTAGATATAACTCGGATATACTTAAAGGATACATTTTGCATAATATGCAGATAGAACCTTTAGATTCTAAGTTAACGATATATTATTTTAATACACCTTGTGATTTTGGAAAGTATGCAATATACAGATGAATGGAGAGGAATAAATAAACTTTTATGTTTAGATACAAATTTTTTCAATGTAAACTTAATGTACACAAAAACTGTAAATTTACACTGACACTGAAAACAGCGACATAAGCATAAACATATCGATATATGATCACGTCGAAACATTCAACAAAAATACAAACATTCTCAAAATAGTAACTCAAAGAACTAAAAATTAAAATTCATATCAGATATAAAGACAAATATATCAGTCTCAATTATTTCGATTCAGCTCGTCAAATAGATTATTTTGGACATTTTGGCAATTTGAAGATTTTCAAGTCAATTCCATAAACAAAATCTGATATCAAGAATCGCAGTTAAATATCGATTCAACGTTCAATTCTACGGGGTGTTTCATAATTGCATGCTGATGCTAAAAGGCGACAAGTAAACTTTGGATGATTGTAAAAAAATCCTCATTCGTCCCCAACTGCTTTATTTCTGAAATACAGGGTGTTGAAATTTAAGAAATAAAATAGCTTCTTAGTTTTTTTCAGCTTTGGTACATGTGAAGTATGTGTAAAAATACGTTTTTCCTGGATGCAGTTTTTTTTAGGTTTCAACAGAGGAACCTTGCCCTGCGGTATTTTCAATAAAAAAAATATGCTTCTCTATTTTTTCAAATAAATGTCAGTTTTATAATTGTCATCTATATTCTCATAAAAATGATTCCTGACCTTTCTATGGTCCGGAGGACAATTTTCGATTTAAGAAATAAAATTTTTATTTTGAAAATGCGAAAAATCAGTTAGTAATATCAGGGAATTTTATTGGGGTAAACTAATGTTCTCAAAACGTTGAAAACTCTCTGAAACACATGTGTTCTAATTTTCACTTCGATGTCGTATACAGGGCGTTTATTATTAATAAAAAACGTTCCATGAACAATACTAAAAAATAATACCATGTATCATGAACATTTTCGTGTACCCCTGGAACAAGTATTCAGTACTTTTTCTGCACATATTATATACAGGGTGTTGTTTGTACTAGGAACAAATTATTTGTTAATTTCGATTATTTTGAAATTCATAGATCCGTGGAATTGAATTTTGATGTTTTCTGCTATTCCTATACAGTTTGGTGGTTCCTATGATTATATTTTGATTGTTGAAAGAAAATAATAAAAAATCGAGAACCAAATAAATTTGTTATAATAATAATTTTTCAAATCAAAAACAAATATAAACACCTGAACACCATGAGTTATTCATTTGTCATATTTTAGTACTCTCTATCAATCCATAATTTTTTTCCATTCATTTCAGAATTCGCCTTCTGTTACTAGGATTTAATTATTTTTCAAGTTCATATTATGAAATTTATGGATACTTCAATCGAATGTTTATGTCGTCTGCTTTTCCTTCAAAAATGTACTAGAGTCCAATTAAGTTCGGTTTTCATTATTTGTCGATTTGTTTCACGATCAGAAAATAAAAAAGTCTTAGACAATACTCTCTCGATCTCGGCATATCAAAATCTAAAATTTGAAGAATGAAAGTCATTCCATTCAACCAAAATTCCTTCACAAATTTGAGGATGGAAACAATATTAAAAGACTGAAATATTGCCTATGGTGCCAAGGAGAATCTCTGACAATCCAAATTTTCTGAATAACATTTCATTCACGGACAGGGCAACTTTCAGAACAAAAAACAGCGTAGTTTCCTCTCAAAATTCCCGTTATTGGAGCACCCAAACCCCCAACGTGTGGTGTGGTATTAAAAAAAAAATTAGGACCATTTTTTTGGGAAGTTTTTGTTTGTTTGTTTTTTGAATGGACGGGAAATCATTCCGATTGAGTTACGACGGGAAATACACCTTCAGTTGGATGGTGCTTTACAAGTACGCGCTTTGTTGGACACCAAGTTCAGAAGAAAATGGATAATTCGCAATAGTCCAGTTATTCAATGGTCAGCAAGGTCCCCAGACCTGACCTCACTTGATTTTTTCTTGTGGAGGTGCCTACAAACAACCAGCAAAATTCTGAAATGTATAGAAAATAATAGAGGTTTATTAGAGCATAGTGAAATATGAAAAAAAATAACACAAGTGTATTAATTAGTTTTTGTTTTGAAGTATTAATAGTAATGAATTTTATATGGTTCACGACTTTTTACTATTTCCTTCCATGAATTTCAGAATAATTTAACAAGAAAAATAATTGATTGCTAGTACAAACAGCACCCTGTATATGACATGTGCAGAGAGAGAACTAAATAGCTTTTGCAGGGGTCCACGAAAATATTCATTATATTAAAGTGTTATTTTTTTCATCAATTTTGTTCATGGAAAGTCTATTCTCAACAAAACGACCTGTATATAACATCGAAATGAAAATATGAACACATGTGTTTCAGAGAGTTTTCAACGTGTTGAGAACATCAGTTTTCCCTGATATTAATGATTTTTTGCATTTTCAATTGATCATGGTTGGCGGTGGTACAGTGCAATAGATAACTGGATAATCAGAAATGTAGTCTCAATGAATTCATTTCATTTTTTAAATTGCAACCGGCTGCAGCATGGAAAAAGTCCAAAGACCATTTTTCTGAGAAGATTGAGGATAATTATAAAAATAACATTTATTTGAAGAAAAAAAACAGTGGCATAACGTTATTTTGATTTATAACTTCGACACTCTGTATCTCAGAAATAAAGCAGTAGCGGTCCTATGTTCATCTGAATAATTTTTCGCAAAATCACCGAAAGATTATCGCCCCTAAGGATCAGCATTCAATTTTGAAACGCCCTGTATAAAAAATAACAGCAGTTAATATCTAACATCACAAACATATTTCACTCTACCTACTCTTAGGTATACATTTAAGATAAACAACAATAATTATTGCATATCACTACAGATTTACCAACCTTACTGCTAAGCTACTCCTTTATTTTTTTTTATCAAAAATATACCCTCCCTTAGGATACGAGGCAAGACTATTGTTTTGTTCTACAGTTCTAGGACCTGCAAGAGAGGCCAGTGAGTTTTAAAAACAATCAAATGTCTTACTACCATAAATTACAAAGTAACGTTAAAAAAATACGCAAAAACTGGAAAAAACCTTTGTGATTTTTCAAAAAAAAAAAAAAAGAATTGTCATCAACTTAGGCTCGTCTATCAGATAAACTGAGTGATTTTCAATTTCTTGAAAAACGCATTTTTCAAAATTAGCTAAATCTCAAAACTTATATTTTTCGGAAATAAGTAACATTTGGATGAAATTTTTCAAGAAGATCTTTGTTGAAGCTCATTAGACAATGTGAAGGTCAGAAAAATTTGAATTTTTCTTAAAATTCCACAATAATAGATTTTAAATTTTTTTTAATTAATTAAATTTAATTTTGTTTATTATTGTTCATTTAAATTATTTTGTTGTTTAATTTAAGTTTTTGAGAAAATTTTAAAGTATAGAATGGAAAAATTTAAGGAAAAAAATCATGATTTCAGAAAAACAGTTCGGATTTAGAAAAGACGTTTCATTCAACCCAGGACGCTATCTGTCATCTGACTAATAATATACATCAACATCTTGATATCAAAATTCGACTATGGCAATTTTCTGGACCTAGCTGAAGCTTTCGATATGGTTGACCATAAACGACTATTAATGAAATTAGAGAATATTGGATTCGCGGCCAAGTTTATGATCTTCTCAATAATTACTTAGAAAATGGAACTCAATATGTTAAAATTGATGAAGCTAGGAGTGAACAAAAAATTGGGACCACTGCTATTTACTATCTAACTCAATGACCATTTTTATATCAATACTATAAGTGAAATTCATAGTTTTGCAGATGACACAGTTATATTATATGGAGGAAAAAACTAGATTGAATTACAGACTAAGACCACATTAGATTTTAAAAAGATTAAAAATTGGTTGATTATCACCTACTCACAATAAACTTTGAAAAACGAAATATATGCCATTCACATTTTATAATAATACTCTCCCAGACATGGGGCCACTAATAATTGATAATAATACTAGAATAGAAGAAACAGATAGTATCAAGTACTTAGGGATTATGCTTGACAGGCATCTTAAATGGGACAAGCAAATAGAATTCCTATTGAGGAAATTGCGGAGTTTATTATCAAAATTCAAGTATCTCAAAACATTCATGAACATAAAAACTCTTGACATTCTTTATTTTTCATTAATACAGTCTCAATTGAATTATGGGAATCTGGCTTGGGGAGGAGTCTTGGTGATGTTCTTCAGAAATGGTTTTTGAAAATCATATATAGTAGAAGTTATTTATATCCAAGTGAAAAACTGTACAAAGAATCAAAGAAAATGGATTTAAGACTATTATTTGGATACAACATAATAATTTATTTCTACAAACATAAAACGAATATAAACTTCATTAATAATATTTATTCGGCTAATAACCTAGTAGTTGATGCCGCCAAAAAAAAAAAAAATATTTATTATACAAGAAATAAAAATAGTGTTACAGTGAAAAATAAAGTTAAAAAAACTAGGTCTCAGAAAAATTTCAAATATTTATTGCCATTTTACTATGATTTAATTCCATATCATATAAAAGCGATCAAGACATTGTTCTCATTAAGAAAACAATTGAAAAAATGGGATCAAGAGTCTCATCGAAATTTATTTCATGGTATCTTTCACTTCAATTAACTCAGGTTAGTTTATTTTTATTATCATTTTGTTGAATTTTAAAAGTTTACAAAACATATACCTACATGTAATTCTTACCTGAAATTTCTCGCAACAAGTTTTTAACTTTGCGGGTATAATTAAACTGTTATTCACCTTTTTATACAAATTGATTCAATGCTTTTTTATTGAACTATGAATAAACTACATTATTATTATTTATTTTTAAATTTCATATCATGTGTTGTTTCAATGAATTTACTGAAAAATTTCATCAAATCAAATACAGGGTGGCCGATATTTCATATTTATCGTTCGCAGAAAAAAAACGCTCGGACCCGTCGATTTTTATTGCGAGGGGGACATCTTCCTATCATAACCTCAACTGTCATACCTCTCCCCCCACCCCTTGGGGACTATCACCCAAACAATTTGAATAGGGAAAGTAGTAAGAATGACACATCATTGAAAAGGTAAGTTCATAAGGAATCCAGCCATGTCAATTTTTGCGCCCTCTTGCGGAAAAAATAACAGTTCCGTATTCCAAATTATAATACTGCATTTGCAAGCTATTTTGACATAAATTCGGTGACAGTGCATTATGGAATTTTTCTCAGAGAAAAAACAAAATGGCGGCTCCAAAATGGCGGACATGATTTGCAATTTAGGTCCGATTCGATTCAATATTGATATGTGGTGGTTTCCAAGATCTGAAATTTATGATTTGTTCGTCAATGCAAAAAAACAAGATGGCTCCAAGATGGCGAACATAATTTGTTATTCTGGTCCGATTCGAATCAAAATTGATATGTGGGGATTTTCAGGGTGAAAAATTATGATATTTTTGTCAATGCAAAAAAACAATATGGCGAACGAAATTGGTAATTGTGGTTCGATTCGATTCAAAATTGGCATATGAAGGTTTTACAAGTTTCCAGTATGACTACAGTGAATTAATTGAATTGATGAAAAAAAGATTTTATATAAATTAGGAAATAATATTTTATTTAGATGTGTGATGTAGGTTATTCTGTGCGTAACAGAATCAGAATTTTACTGCTCCTCAAAATCCCTGAAAATCTTCACATACTAATTTTGATTCAAATCGGACCAGAATTACAAATTTCGTCCGCCATCTTGGAGCCACCATCTTGTTTTTTTGCATTGACGAACAAATCATAATTTCCGACCTTGAAAACCACCACATATCAATTTTGAATTGAATCGGACCATAATTGCAAATCATGTTCGCCATTTTGGAGCCGCCATTTTGTTTTTTCTCTTAGAAAAATTCCATAATGCACTGTCACCGAATTTATGTCAAAATAGCTTGCAAATGCAGTATTATAATTTGGAATACGGTACAGTTATTTTTCCCGCAAGAGGGCGCCAAAATAAAAAGTTAGGTTGCAAAAATTGACATGGCTAAATTCCTTATGAAATTACCTTTTCAATGATGTGTCACACTTACTACTTTCCCTATTCAAATTGTTTGGGTGATAGTGCCCAAGGAGTGGGGGGGAGAGGTATGACAGTTGAGGTTATGATAGGAAGATGTCCCCCTCGCAATAAAAATCGACGGGTCCGAGCGTTTTTTTTTCTGCGAACGATAAATATGAAATATCGGCCTTGTTTCGTTTTCGCTGGGCCACCCTGTATATCATCCGTTACATCTGTATTCAAATTTAGCAGCTCTTAATGGACGAGTTCAGCCCACTGTTGCCAACCTTGAAAATAGTCAAAAATACTCTACCACTGGAAACGCATTTTTTCTGGATTCTGTTTATACCTTTCGGTTTCTTTTTTCATTTTACAGTCCTAGGAGTATCCTCGGTTTTTAATTCCAAGTAATTTAGTAGAAAATTGATGTTAAGTGAATTTGAGGTTATTTCAGTTAAAATGTTGGCCACCTGACACACTTTCTCGTTTTTTGTGACAGTAACATTTCATGTTAATACCATGCGCAGTCGCAGTAGCAATATTTCCAGCACAGAACACCTTTCCTACGGCCCCTACGGGTGTTCTGTGCTTGCACTGCTTGCTTTTGTTATTGTAGTGATTATTTACATTTACAACCTATATTTAAGCTGTTTTTTGTCGTTGAACCGTATTCAATAATGTTTTAAAAACTTTTTCAATTTTACGTCATAAAATTGACTATGGCGTCAAAATGGTGCATTTCGTTTGAAAACATTCTATCTATGACGTCACTGTTTCAACGATAAAATGAAAAGTTTTTAAATCGGTCCAAATAATTTTAAAAAAGTGATACGACAAAAAACAGCTTAATACTCGGAAAGTTATTCTCCTTCTTCTTTAATTTAAAAATGTATCAGGCGGCCAACATTTTAACCGAACTAACCTCAAAATCATTTAACATCAATTTTCTACCAAATTACTTGGAATTAAAAACCGGGGATACTGCTAGGACTGTAAAATGAATAAAGAAACCGAAAGGAATAAACAGAAACCAGAAAAAATGAGTTTCCAGTGGTAGAGTGTTTTTGACTATTTTCAAGGTTGGCAACAGTGGGCTGAACTCGTCCATTCATGTTGAATGATACATAGATTTATTAGTACTGGTAGCGACATCTAGGAAAGAATAGGTCAAGTTGTCTGAAAGGTGAATAACTTCAAATATATTTGTGCAATCCAAACGTAACACTGTCATTAACATTGACATTTCCATCACGTCAGAGTCATTCACACATTTGTAATTCTTTTCAATATATAATTTTTTTATGAATTGTTTTCTTGTTTAACTGACCACAGAAGGAAATTCCAATTATATTATTTTATTATCTCATCTTATTATCTTATCTCATCTCATTACCTTATATAAATAAGGTATTTGGTATTTATTTAGTCTTTTGAGTAAATAAAAAAATTCTAGCGTCCTTCCATTCAAATTCTAAAAATTAAAATTTTAATAAACTTTTCTGCCTCCTGAAAAAATCAGGAACTGGCAAGATTGTCCAAAGAACTCACATCGTTCTCCACTGACTAGCCTGGGTAGAAAAAATAGCGCTTACTTCGTTTTAAATGTTACTTATTTTCCGAAAAATATAACTTTTGAGATTTTGCTAATTTTGAAAAATGCGTAATTTGAAGAAACAGAAAATCTGATAGATGCTTAGTATGTTTCAAGTCATAAATTTATTCATTAAAATCACTAATACAAATTTTTCCATGTGTAGCATACATTTTGAATGTCACTGTATAAAACCTTGCCGGCGATCCAGCTCGTTCCTGTCCACTATGTCATATATAAATTAAACGTCTATACAAAGAGCGAGTATACCTCAAGGATCAATCCTTGGGCCAGACCAGATCGTATCGAAAAATTTTGGCTTGTCGGGCCTGCTCTCCGGTCAGTCTTAAAGCTTTCTGGTTCGATATAACGCAGGCTGGTTTTCTTTTTTCTTTCTAGCAGCTCGTTTCCAGAGCCACCTTCGTCGTTCCGTTGTTTATCACACTGGTGGTGTTCGTCAGAGTGTCCCCCATGGAGGGGGGCCCTTGAGAACTCGTCGAATGGTGATTGGTGGTGCCGGCAGTTCCGTTTTGCCTGTGTTTGCTGAGGCCCCAGAAACGTTTGATCGCCGACAGTACCTGCGGAAGAAAGGAAACTGATGAAATGTCGACAGGGAATTTATAGAGGAGGGGAAGATTTACAGAAGAAGTCCTTTTATCAATAGACCTAGTGTTTTAACAAACCACGGTTGCGACGATTTATATCAAATGATTTAAATCATGATTGAAATCAACTGATTTTTTAAATTTTAATCCTCATTTGAATCCCCTGCAAAATCGCTTTGTGGAATTTTTTAAACAAGCAAAAGCAAAAAAAAATTACAACTTTTTTGGTTTTTTGTAAATATCTCAAATATTATTCAAGGAACCGTTTTACAGTTTGTAGAGATTTATAAAACCTACAAAATGGATTTTCATGCGACATGATTTGTGCATTTTTCACTGAGAAAATTCAGGAAAACCTAGAAAAAGAGAAAGTTTTTTAAAATTTATAATTTTTATTAAACTGAAGCTGGACGAACAATATTGCGGAAACTGATAGATAATAATATGTGGTTCAACTGTGCGCAAGATGTTTTCTGTCCGATGTGTAGTTTTTGCACAATCGCGTTATAAACAATTTAAGGGCACATCTTGCAAAATGCACCGATTTAAGGGACATCGTCGTTTTCAAATTCCGTAAACGGCATCTTGAAGAAGAGATCAATATCTACAATTTGTATATTTCGGATTTTCACCTGAGAGGTGAGAAACGTGTTGAAAATGTCACTGAAAGTTGATCAAAACGCTTTAAAGTGCGTCCAAAGTCATCCGAGGTCACCCGAAGTCGAACTGAAGTTAATAAGAGTTGAGTTCGGGCGACTTCGGGTGCACTTTGAAGCATTTGGAGTAACTTCCAGTGACATTTTCTATACATTTATCACCTCTCAGGTAAAAATTACAAATAAACAAATGCCGTTTATAGAATTTGAATGAGACGATTTCCCTTAAATCGGCGCTTTTAGAAAGATTTGCCTTTAAATTGTTTATAACGCGATTGTGCAAAAACTACACATCGGACAGGAAACATTTTGCGCACAGTTGAACCACATGTTATTATCTATCAGTTTCCGCAATAATGTTTGTTCAGCTTTATAAAAATTATGAATTTTTGAAAAATGTTTTATTTTCGAGGTTTTCCCGAATTTTCTCAGTGAAAAATTCACCGATCTGGTCGTATAAAAAACCATTTGGTACGTTTTATAAAAAGGGGCATATATACTCTAAGCCTCTACCTCCTCCTCATGTTAAATTAAATTGAAACAAGTATGTTGTTCACTATGTAAACCTTTATTGGTACAATGAGGTGACACATACACTTTTTTACTCTTTTTACTCTTTCTACATATAATCTAATATAACAATTTTTTCTTCTCCATAATTTAAATTAGCTGAAGATGAACCTATTTAGGTTCGAAACATGTACTACCTACTCTGAATAATACCGCTCAACTGACAGATAGCTGTCGCTGTTCCACCTGATGCATAACCTTTAAAGTTGAGATTAAAATTGTGGAGATGACTTTGTGTTTTTCTGCATCGTAAACTCTACAAAAGTTTTATTGACTGTAAAACGATTCTTCCAATACTTTTTGAGATATTCTCAAAAAAACAAAAAAGTTGTAATTTTTTCTTGTTCAAAAAATGTTCTTTCATCTCTTTCTATTAGTGCCTCCATTGTCTTATGGAGATCAAACTCTCCTAGTCAAATAACGTTTAGTTTCCTTGCTCTCAAAACACATTATTAGTCATATTTGGATTTTTTGTGAATCTGGCAACACTGTTCGATCTTTTTCGTATAGTTCATATTCGATAGTCCACACGTCATGAAGAGTGGATGGAAATATGTGTGTAACTAACTTCACGCAAATTGTAATAGCCAACCCCGTGTAGAATCAGATGCAAGAATTAGATGCAAGATAACGTCAAAACGCAAGGAAAATAATTGAAACAATAAAAACCCCATACAAAGTACAGAAGGAGAAAATCTAACTTAAAAACTTGTATTCCAGATGCATAAAAGATTTCAATTAATTAGTCATCAAATTGCAGCTGGCAAGTCAGATGAAAATAATGATTGTCTTGTTAATTTATAGACTATAAAAGTCGTAAGGATATATTTATAGGTGTAATAAATATAATAACAATGCGCGTTTCTTGACACTGCCCGGTAATGAAACTCGATTTGAGCTCATTTGAATCAACGTGGAACCGATCAACATCATGAAATATATGATAAAACGACTATTGGAGTGTTGTTAATAGTCGTAATTGATGTCGCTATTGTTCAAGTTTATTGCCCATTAAAATAAGATATACAGCTTAGGTCAGTTTAGATGCAACAGTTCGCGATGTTCAGTTTTTAGTTGCAGTTCAGAATCAACCGCTCATATGTTTGTGGCCCTGATCCATAGTTCGTGATGTCCAGTTTCTTGTGTCGTAAAGCCAAAACCGATAATAAGAAATGTCAGCGTCTTTCCTAATTAAAAGTGGCAGTGTGCTAGTGGTTAAGAGACAGATTCAGTATTGCCAAATATTCGTTGGATAGTCGAATCGACTAGTTTTTCGAGCCAGTAAATACTCCACTTTCATCAAGACTCGAAAGTACGTTTCAAAGGTCATGATGAAAGTACCCGAATCCTCGGTTGTGCCATAAATTTCCCTTCGGGGAAGATCCTGTCATCGAAATCCAATGTTCATCTTCGTTTTTCAACAAGTATAAGGATCATCCTTGCCACGCGTCGGCATCAAGGTGGGAGTCGCAATGAACAATTTTCAACCGTAATCAGCGACTCGCTCATAGACAGTGAGCGAATGATTAGAGTAAATTAATTGAAATTTGCTACAGAGGTGGATGAATGATCAATATACAGAATTTGACCCATGGCAACTCCCAAAAGTGGATGAGTATTCTGAAAAAATCTCAAAAGTGATCAAGTTTGAGGTTATCACAAATTATTTTCTTGATTTTATTTCAGGATTATGAATCAGCTAATGCTCACTCAGATTATAAAGAATACATCAAACCAAAAAAGTTGGTAAAAAACGACCATATTTTCAAGATGTTCATAACAAATTGAAACTGTGTGTAGGTACGCCATTTACTGCGTTTTCGCCCATTTCTTTGATCACTTAGTTCAGCTATTGACTAACAGAGGGAGATTTTACTACAATCGAAATGATGAATGAAAATTGAAAGCCTAGTAGTAAGAAAACATTATCGTTGCGGAAAAGGAATTCGTGACGTTGCCAAATCTTTTAACTCGTATTGGATTGGATGAAATTTCTCCAAAATAGTTTTTTGATATGGTATTTTTGTTCAAATTCTTCTAGTTCTCTGATTACATTGAAATTTAGTAGGTGAAAATGTATTATGGAATTTTTGTTAGAGAAAAAAAATTGGTATGTGGCCATGTGGGGGTTTTTGAGGTTGGATATTACGATTTTCAAAAGCTTTCATTCAACTTGCTCTGTATGGGTGTGTGTGTGTTCGTTAGATGGGTACAAATCATGCAAGCTGAATTAGAACCACTTCCTCTTGTCCTATGGAATTGAAATTTCAAATGTTGCTTCAGTTCCGATGACAATACATTAATGTCGAAGAAATTTTCCCGCCTGCCCCCCGAAAGAAGGGGCAAGTTTCCTTGGTGGATTTGGACGTCAAAAATTACAGCGAGAAAAAAAGTTAGGTGGAGGGGGCTCGCCCCCTCCTTTTCTCGAAAAAGTTGGAAAACTCGCGAAATTGAAATCGGAAAAATCCGTAAAAAAGGTGAAAAATATCTGACAGTCAAAAATTATGGTTTGAAAAAATTTCCCCCTCTCCCCCCTATTCCCCCTTAAAAGCTAGATATAGAACGCGTAGGGTTTCGGAAGTTTTCTCGACGGATTTTCACGTCAAAAATTACAGCGAAAAATAAAATTGGGTAGGGGGGCTCACCCTCTCCGCTTTCTCGAAAAAAGTTGAGAAACTCGCGAAATTAAAATAGGAAAAAACTGTAAAAGTAGTGAAAAATATCTGACAGTCGAATATTAGGGTTTAAAAAAATTTCACCTCACCTGTCCCCCTCAAAACCTACATAGAGAGCGCAAAAAAAATCGGGAAATGTTTCAACAGTTGCGGACATGGAAAATAATGATGAAAAAAAATCGATCGGGGGCACCCTCCCCTTTTCTATCACGAAAAAAATTGGGAAAAATTGCAAAATAGAAATCTAAAAAATCCGTAGAAATAGTGGAAATTATCTAACTAGCTAGATAGAGAACGCGTAGTTGAAATGAACATACTAAATACCTTTTGAAGTGAATTTAACCCATCGTTTTGTTACATTATAAAATTTAAAATTATATAAAAGCTTGTCGCGAGAATAAATCTTGAAGTAATTTAAAATTTAATTTACATTAAGAAATACATGGACAAGCTTTTATATCATTTAAATTTTATAATGTAACAAAATGATGGTTTCAATTCACATTGAAATTTATTTTCTTCTTTTTAGTGGTTTTAAATAAGAGCTTTTCCCTAAAAAGTTTTTTTAAAGTTTATTTATTTTTTTCTTTTTCAGTTTTCTTTGGAAATGTTTCCCAGTCTGTTCATTTCAATTGAAGTGTCATTGTTGCATGGTCGCTTGCCTCTTAATTTCCGAATTTCTAAGCGTTCTCTATCTAGCTTTCGAGGGAGGAAGACGGGTAAATTATTTTGAAACCGTATCATTCAATGGTCAGATAATTTAACGGATTTTTCCGATTTCCATTTCGCGAGTATTCCTAATTTTTTCCGTGACAGGAAAAGGGGGCGAGCCCCCAGATCAAGTTTTTTCAATCATTATTCTCCAGTTTTTCGAAACTGTTGAAACATTTTCCGAATTCCTTTGCGTTCTCTATCTACCTGTGAAAGGGGGACAAGGAGGTGAAATTTTTTCAGCTGAAAGCGGACATTACCCTCAAGATGTTCCTCTTATGTAAGTGATATTATTTTAGAAAACGTATAGATTAATACAGTGTGTTGCGAACCATAATTTCTAGCTGTTGCAGCTCATTTTTTTTCTTAAACCAGATTAATTTTATTATGGCTTACTGTGGTCAACAATCGTATATGTCCCTTTTCTTGATCAAATTAAATTATGGTTGAGTATAGATTTTCTGAGTTTCTTTCACTGTCCTGAATTACCAAGCATTATATACACGTTTCGTGAGTGACTTACAATCTATTAAATCATTACTCAGCTGCTCGAGTATTGGTTTTGATGCTGAGACGTTTCAGTGCTTTTATTTTGACATCAGGGCAGCCTCTTGGCGAAATAAATGTGTGCTGTCTCGTCTGAGTATCGTTACGTATGTAGTGCTCTACAAGGTGTAACAAAATCTTATATTGCTAAAATACCAATTACACTGATGCTAGTTCTTCACTGATGCAAGCTTCTTTAGAAGCTAGAACAAAAAAAGTTTTCTTACCTGAGGTTGGCATCCGACAACAATGAAGATGTAAACCCCATGGATGCTGTTGATGAAGTCCGTGACGTACCAGAATTCGGTTGGTCCTCCGACGGCTACGGATAGCAAATCCCATATCCAGTTCACGCCCATGACCACTACCAACTTCATACAAACTCGTCCCAAAGCAGCCCTGGAAAAAAAGGAAAAGGTAAGTGTTACTGGGGTTTTTTAATGATCAGCTGTTGTCGAATAACACTAGTTCAAAAATATTCTTTATTTTTTTATTCGGTGTTACTAATACCTGACGAAAATTCATTATAATATATCAATAATGAATCTATAACTGAAATGAACAGGTTTACGAAACCACGACAATTGTTTCGCCGTACAACAGCTTCTTCAGGTGGAGAAGATAATCTAAATAACACATATGCTTGTGTTCTCTTAAATACTCATCGTAAATTGGTTATGGTTCGGTTGTATACTTGACTCCCAATAAACTTCCGATAAGTACCAATACATTAAGGCAAATCTACAGAGACAGCACTACACCAACTCGTAGAGAAGGTGGGAACAGTACTGAGAAACAAAGATTGCTGGGTGCATTCCTTGACATCGAGGGAGCATTCAACAACACATCTCTCAACTCAATCTCAAGGGCGTCGAGACGAAAAGGCATCGATGAGACCTGCCGCAAGTGGATAGACTGCATGCTAAGGGAAATAATCATCACTCTTCTCAAGTGGGAGAAACACTAGCGGCCAAGGTCACCAGAGGCTGTCCGCAAGGGGGAGTCCTGTCCCCACTGCTGTAGAACCTGGTGGTGGAGGACCTGCTGTCCGCAAGGGGGAGTCCTGTCCCCACTGCTGTGGAACCTGGTGGTGGAGGACCTGCTAATTACACTCGAGAGGAGTGAACACAAAACACTTGGGGACGCAGATGATATAGTCATTACGGTCCAAGGTAAATTTAACGACACGGTTAGTGAAATAATGCAAATGGCCCTAAATCTGGTCAGTACATGGATAGATAAGGAGGGCGTAACCATTAGTCCCTCCAAATCAACCATTGTAGCGTTTACCCGAAGAAGGAAATTAGAGAGCTTAGGACCTCTGAACCTCCGAGGTACCCTCATACAGCTGTCGGGGATAGCCAAATATCTCGGGGTGATTTTAGACTCGAAGCTCACATGGAACCAACAGCTGGCAAAAGTAAAGAAGAAAGCCGAGGCGACGTTGATGATAGTCAGACGGGCACACGGGAAAATATGGGGGCTACCCAAAATGATGTATTGGATATACAACATTGTGGTGAAACCCATGATCACATATGCATCTTTGGTATGGTGGACAAAGACAACACAAAAAATAGCCGCGGCTGAGTTGAGCAAGGTCTTAGCATAACAGGAGCTATGAAAACAACAACAACCTTAGCCATGGACCTCCCACCGATTGATTAAACAATTATGGGAGAGGCAAGAATGGGACTTCTAAGGCAACAATAGATCGGATCACAAGATAAAGGATATAGTGGGAGTCAACATTCTTGAAATGGAACCAACGGAACACATGACTCCTAGATACTTCTTCAACATTAACTTCGAGGTTATCATAAAAGATCGAAGGGAATGGTCAGATGACAACATCAGGGGCAAATCTGGAGAGAGGATCTGGTACAAAGACGGATCCAAAACCAGAGAAGGAACTGGTGCTGGAATATACAGTAAGGGGAGAAACTCCAAATGAGCTTATCACTAGGAACAAACACCACCGTACTCCAGGCAGAGATGTACGATATCTTGCAATGCGCAAGAGAAATCAACATGAGCGAAATGCGTAATGCAAGGATCAAAATATGCTCAGACAGCTAGGCGTTACTGAAGGCTCTTATGAACCCGAAGGTGACATCAAGACTGGGATGGGAATGCCGAGAAGAACTCAGTGTCCACTCAGAACACAACAAAACAACTTTGATGTGGGTTCCAGGACACTGTGGCATCGAAGGCGATGAAAAAGCTGATGAACTAGCCAGAAACGGTTCATCAACTACTTATATTGGCCCAGAACCCGCACTCGGGATTACTAAATCCGACATTCGAGGATGCATTCGGGACTGAATCAAACAAAAACAAAGGGAGAGGTGGAACGAAGCCCCTCTCATGCACCACGGAAAACATACATTAAAGAACCGTCAAAAAACAAAACTGAAGAACTACTCACGCTGAGCAGGAATCAAGTTAGAACAATAACCGGCCTTCTCACTGGTCGCAGCCCAATGAAAACACCTGCACAAAATGGGGCTGTACGACGGAGAACTTTCCTGCAGACAATGTGGCAAAGGGACAGAAACAGCCAAACACGTACTGTCAGAATGCGAGGCATTAGACCGCAAGAGACAGGCAATATTCGGGAAACCCAGGGTAACTCCCGAAGAATACAAATGTCAACCGGTGAAGAACCTGTACAGACTGGTACAGGGGACTAGAGTTACGGAGTGGGTGCTGCGAAAACAATTGAAATGCACAAAAAGCCCAAGAGGCTGAGGTGCAGCTGGTAACAGGACCAGCATCCGAAGGAAAAAAAACACGTTAAGAATAATTATTAATCAAAATTTACATTTATACGTTTATATAAAATACATAAAGTGAGATAGTAGTAGAAGAATAAAGTAGAAGCCAGTCATGGAACAACAAACGACCTCTCTCGTATTTTTCAGGAGTTCAGCATAAACATCATTCTAGTTGAAAATAAAATAAAATCGTTTAGACTTTATATTTACTGCAGAACATTATATGGTCCATTATGATCCTTTTAAAATACTTCCATATCTTTCTGTTTTTGCTGGTTTCACAGCATCCGAATGCAACCGATTCTCGTTTTTCCCCGAAGTGTTGCGCGTACACGAAAGACAATTAAAAAGCTGCTGGTAGCCGCCTCGACCGGTCGAGATGCCTATTATAGAACTTTTTTCTTCGATGCCGTCCGTCCTTGATGTCCTCGAGCGTCTCGAAACGGTTGAAAAATATGGATAGAGAATGTTGCGCCATTAAAATAGCCATACTCGACTACTTTTCAGTCGCTGATGAAAATGGGAATGCGATGAAAAACGCCGAACAAGATACGAGAACTGTCCAATTCCTTAGCTGCTGTTCATAGGTACTATCTATACGATTGGAGAAGTTCCAGAGAGGAAATACGAGATGTTTCTCACATACTTTCAAAATAATGGAAAAAGCTCTCAGCGATCTACTACGAGGATATATTGAAAATTTCTTAGCCTACTATAGAACCATTTCAATGTCAAAATATTTTATTACTCAACATAGTCTCCTCTTAAGAGCCACCATCACCGAAAAGTCGAATTTCTTCCTCATCCCTTCCAGCACAGGTTTGTTGGCATACTTATCAAGAGTGGGGGTGAAGATAATTAACTCGATGAACATTGGCAACACAGCACCTGTCCGTTCTCGATTACTGCGCCAATCAGGTATAAATTTCCCGATCGTAGAATCCGTTTCTTGCAAAAACCATTGTTTTCATGAAAGAGATATTTGTATGGGCTCAGTGGTCCCATATAAATTCCGGAACCTCTCAATTTTTTCAATTCATCATGTCATTTACATTTTTTTTCTTAAAAATTATCATAACCAAAAATCACTGAGGTTCCGGAATTTACACAAAAACATTGAGTACTTAATGCAAAAAAAATTTAAAAAATTTCAAACAAAAACTGTGGACTGAAAACGTTTTACCAAGGTAGTGTTTCGAGGGGGAAGTAACTCTTTCATTAGGTGTACATCATAACATTTTCATTACTTCATTAATCATTTCATATTCAACTTAAAATCGAAATCTATGTTTCTGGGGATCCGTGATATGATTTTTTTCGGTTCCAAGTTGGCAAATTTATGCCGTCTGACAATCGGTAAGTGATCGCCTCGGTGATCGCCGAGCAGACGCGGATTTTAATCAGTGATTTTTGGATGAATAGTATAACATCATTAATGGTGATTATTTTTCATTAGAGTTAATTACTGCATTATTTTCATTAGGTGTACAAAAAATGGCTAGTTACTTCCCCCTCGTAGTGTTTGCTCTTAATTGGATACATTTATTACAACGAACCTGCAACGTCTCTAGACCTTTCAAAAAAAAAAGTTTCTTCTTACTCTGCAAACCAGACCTCCACAGCTTTTATTACCTCCTCGTTGGAAGAAAATTTACGACCTTTTAAACTTTTTTTCAGCTGAGGAAAGAGATGATAGTCGGACGGAGCCAAATCTGGTGAATAAGGGGGGTGTTCTGGTAATTCAAACCCTAAATCACGAATTTTTTGCATGGCAACATGAGATTTGTGTACAAGGCGTTGTCCTGCAAAAACAAAACACCTTTGGATAGCTTTCTGCGTCTTTTCTCTTTAATTTTTTCCCGTAGAGTGATCAGTAATGTCGAATAGTAATCTCCATTTATTGTTTTATCCAGAAAATCAATCATGATTACTCCATGGCAATCCCAAAAAACTGAAGCAAGAACTTTTCCAGCAGATTTTTGGACACGAAACTTCTTAGGTCTTGGAGAACCGGAGTGTTGCCATTCCATCGAATGTTGCTTCGTTTCTGGATCGTAGAAATGTACCCAAGTCTCATCCATAGTAACAATACATCGTTTTCAAATCGAGTACAGATCGAACGCGTTGCTACTAACCTAGCACACTTTTGGTCAACATTCAAACATTTGGGGATCCATTTTGCAGCAATTTTTCTCATGTCCAAATTGACGTGAACTATATGATGAACGCGTTCGTATGAAATATTGTGCTTCAGATATCCGTTTTAGCCCAATTCATCGGTCTGTTAAAATCATGTCATGAACTGCATCGATATTTTCGGGGACTGACACAGAAACTGGCCTTCCCGATCGGTCATCATATTCAATGGAAAATGTACCTCTTTTGAAGCTTGCAGTTCAATTTTTCACGATCGCATACGAGAGACATTGATCACCAAGGGTATTAAGCATATCTTCGTAAATCTGCTTACCTCTTAATCCTTTTATTTTCTTTCGATTTTCACAATTTCGGTGGACATATTGTTTCTTTTAATTTATTGCGAACTCTGGTTTACTTTTTTGACGACAAACCTTTCACTGACACTTCTAATAAGTTATTGTTCGTTGCTATGGTATCGCAATATTTTGTTTATGCAGGGAACTGGTCTAGGTTAACTAGATATCAATAAATCCTCGTATATTAGTTTTGGTCATTAAAGCTCAATTTTTCAGAAAAAATCTAAATATAGAATTTAGTTTATTTCTGTATGTTCTGTTGGTTGCGTGAAATCACTACTTCACCTTTTCCAGTAGTATTTCAGAAAGCGTTATTTGAATTTCAGAATAGTCATTTATATTTCGGAAAGGAATTGCAATTATATTTCATATTAGTAAGTTTATTTTCGGAAAGCGTCAATTGTATTTCAGAATAGTGAGTTGAATTTAGCATCAGTTGAATTTCAGAAAAGCCAATTTGGTTTCAGAAAGCCTCAATTGTATTTCAGAACAATCAGTTTGATTTCCGGAACCATCATTTGAATTTCAGAATAGTTGATTGTATTTCAGAAAGTATCATTTGTATTTCGTAATGTGCCATTTGTATTTCAGATAATGCAAAATGAATTTCAGAATGCAGGATTTATATTGCAAAAATCATAAATTTCAAGGTGTTTGGCTCGCGATTTGGTAAATATGGGAGGAATAGGCTGGTACAGATCGACAAGCGTAAGGATGCCTCTGAGATGCGCAAACGATAGAAAGCGTGAGTAGATGTGCGACAAAGATCGACTACTGTTTAATAAAGCAGAGCGATTGAGCTCCTGCCCCACTCCAGGGTTTTGTCTACTGCGCAACCAATTCTCGGAGGCATCCTTACGCTTGTCGATCAGTACTACATTGTCGTTTCTATGACTACACAATCAATCAATCAATCAATCAATTCTTTATTGGTGCTAGTACACGAATGTTTACACAAATCAGGTACATAGTGGTTGTAAAATGAAAGTAAAAGTAAAGACGAAAACAACTAAACAATAAAATTACATTGTAGAAAGTTAGTTAACATGTATAGTGTGAAAGTCAAAAGTTAAAAATTCGTCGAGTGAATAAAATGGATTTTGTATTAAAAAGCGTTTGACAAAGTTTTTAAACTGGTTGTTTTCTAGCTCTCTGATTTCTGCAGGAAGAACGTTGTAAAATGTTAGCGCAAAGTAGCTGGTGGCGTCACGTGTACGTGACAGCCTCAGATAGTTCGGCTGGAGATTCTGTCGATTTCTCGTAGGATAGTCATGAATTTGAGAATGACTTCTATATATGTGTTTATTTTCTTTGACGTAAATAAGACACTGAAAGATATATATGCAAGGTAGGGTCATAATTTTGAGTTGCTTGAAAACGTTTCTACAGTCATCCCTATGTCGCAAGCCTGATATAATACGTAATGCCTTTCTTTGTATTTCGAAAATATCTGAACAATGGGAGGAATGTCCCCATGTGAGTATCGCATATGAAATATCAGCGTGTATGAGTCCATAATAAGCCGTTACTAATGTATTTCGAGTAACATTTCGCGATAAGTTTTTAAGAAGATAAAAGTAGCTGGCCATTTTTTTACAAAGATGTTCGCTGTGATATTTCAAAGAGAGTTTTTCATCTGAATAAACTCCAAGAAATTTTGTGTGGGTTGAAGAGGGCAGAGCAGCCAGATTTGCATTTTGAGGTCTGAGGGAAAATAAGATGGTTTCTGTCTTAGATGCATTTATTTTAATTTATTTGCTAGGAACCATTGTTCTAGTTGTTTCTGCTGGCTATCTATCCTAGACACCAGTGAGGTCGCGTTGTTGTCAGACTGAATTGCAGTAGTATCATCTGCGTATAGTATGAGGTCAGTGGAGGGGGACGCATTAGGCAGATCATTCACGTATAGAAGAAAAAGTACGGGCCCCAAAACAGATCCTTGGGGAACCCCACAGTCTACGGTTTTCTGATTTGACTTTTTATTATTGAATAATACATACTGGGATCTGTTTGATAAATATGATTCAATTAACGAAATGCTGTTTGGACTAAAGTTGAAAAATTTCAGTTTATGCAGTAATATGTTGTGTGAAACACAATCGAACGCTTTCGTGAGGTCCAAGAACTCCACGGATGTGTATTCGTTATTCTCAAATCCTTTATTGATTATTTCGGTGAGTTTGTTGATTGCTAGTGTAGTGGAATGTTTTGCCCTGAAACCAAGTTGTGACTGTGTAAAAAGGTGATTATTTTCTAAATATAGTGTTGATTGATTTTTTAGGATTAAGTCGTAAATTTTGACTAGAAAAGGAATGACAGAGATGGGTCTGAGGTTGGATGGTTCACCTATAGACCCTTTTTTGTGAATAGGAACCACCTTAGAAATTTTCAATATAAGGTAGTGTTGGGTAATAAGGCCCACTTAACTTTTGCAATTTTTTTTATCCTTTATTTTTTATTCAAAAAAATCAGAAACTTGATGAGTTGATTACTTGTGATGTTTGCCGCTATGTTAACATCAATATTCGTCTCCTTCAATACCTCAGTTACCAAAAAAAGACAAATTTCAAAAACTTGCTGTTGGTCCTTATTACCCGCCTATTAGGGTAATAAAGCCCTTAGTAAGTTATGCAGAATTTCGTTTATTTATTGTATATATAAATATATACAGATCATTTTTATTAATCAGAAATGGTAGAAACTCAATGAAACACTTATGAAAAAACAAAAATAAACATTATTTTCAACAAAAAGTGATAAACTTAACAAAATTGAACAAGGAAATTAAATTATGAAAAAAACTAATAAACTGAATTCTAAGAACATTCCCTACCGTAAAAATCCTCAACATCTTCAGCCGTCAGTCCCATGCAAGTTTCGTGTAACCAAGTTCCACATTCTAGACAATTTCGCATGTTGCCCGCGGGCCTTATTACGCGATCGTTGGTAGGGCCTTATTATTAATTCTTTAAATTTTTCTCTCAGTGCGAAAGATAGCACCAATGTTATAGTAACTGATGGAGCACTATTTGTTTCTTTAAGTAAAATAGGTTGAATTGAAAACGACGTCTCACCTTCTTGCGAACTTATAATCTGTGCAGCCTGAAACTGGACATTCACCTAGTGTTGTTAATGGCGAACTGAAGTCAACGATCTTTTAATAAAGCTTCACCACTCGGATGATGAAACTAACCATGTTGACAGATTTGAAAAAATTTGCCAGACTTCAAAGAAAAAGACATTGGGCCTTATTTACCGTCGGGCCTTATTCCCCAACACTACCTTACTCGGAAATATATTATTCGCAATTGATAATAGTATATTGTGCAACAAGTGCAGAAAAGTGCTAATTTCTCACGAGTTTGAAAAAGTTGCGGCACGAGCGCAAGCGAGTGCTGCAATCCATAAACTGTTTGTATGCATTTTCATATTTTCCTCTTGAAGTTGAAGGTAGTAAATTCAATGACAATGAATTAACTTGTTCTCTTAGTTCTGGCGGAGTATTTTCAATTTCAGAACTGTCGCTATCCATTTTAGTTCAATACCATTAAAAAATGACGGAAATGAGAATATTTTACGAATATATTATGCTTGACATTCAAATGATTCGATAGATGTTGCTCCGTTGCCTAGCAATGGATAGTGTGTATGTGGGTATTTGAGACAGCAGTAGTGATGTCTATGATTTTTGTTCAGAATATTATGAATTTGTACGATTATTTCCTTCGTCTATTAAATATCAGTCATCAACCAATCATACCTTTGTATCCTGTTTGACAGGACCAATCAAATCAACACGCTCTATTAGCGACTATTTACATGATGCACAATAGTCACCGACTATTCAGCATGATACTCATATCAAGGAGCCTGAGCATCTGACAGTACTCTAAATAAATACATATTAAACGTCAAATAAAATCAATCGTGTTGAAGCTGTATAAGAGAATGAATGTGGACCTTCTACGGTTAATACTGCAAGTTCTTCAAAAGCTGAACAAATGTCACAAATTACGCATGGTGGAAATGTCACATACAATAATTGTGTTTTTAATTTCAATTGATAAATTATAAAGATGGTGCTGTTTTTGTTTAGATTTTGTGCTTTGTTCTTGATAGTTTGAATAAATTATTCCAAATTGTTTAATTTTCATTCATTCATATGACTGATATAAAGAAGTAGATTCAAGAAATAATCTTCACAAATATAACACGACCTAGATTAATTGTCGACTATTTTATTGCTGCTAAATTTCTCTTGTATTTATTAATTTTACTCGACATTATTTTGGCATCAATAATCAGAGATGAAAGCCCTCCAGCTTCGCTCTCGGGCTCTCATCAGATTATTAATGCCAAAATAATGTCTCGTTAAATTATTATAAAATACAGTCGAAATTTAGATGCAATAAAAATAGTCGACTATTTATCAAGGTCTTGTCCCTTGACAAGACCCTTGACAAGACCCTTGACAAGACCCTTGACAATTTCCCTCATATTATATAAACCAATAGACTTTGTCTATTCATTCTTGAAGTTGCCTGATCGAATATCCCTTCGAAATGCAGAATTTTCAAAATATACTTTCACCTTGCTGTCACGAAAACTGTATTGCTTAGAAATTAGGTACTGAAAAATTTTGGCACAGAAATGTCACTTTGTGGCACAGAAATGTCACTTTGCGGCACACTAATGTCAAATTTCAATTATTGTGTGGTTGTAGAAAAAGTATATTTTTCTACAACCACACTCCAAAACATGCTTTTCTGCATAGTTTTACGTTCGCAAACATGATTATTTCAGACATTTTTTAAGACAAACCCATCATTCATACTACCAAGAATTTATGAAATCGTTCAAGGCTCTTGGTAGTCGGTAGCATATTCTAAAATATGAAATACTCATCTCCTTCGAAAGTTATACAGGGTGGTTAGAAAAATGATATGATTTTCACGAAATTCAAACTTTCTTCTCATCAATTTTTCAAATCGTGCACCCTACAATATGCATGATTTTATATCCCATTGCTGGTTCGATTGCTTATGGTCAATGGTCTACAGGTAATCACTTTTGTAACAAATAGATAACCAAAAGTTCCTTCAAGTTTGTGTATCCTTCACACGATCGAGGATAAATTAATAACTCAAGCCGTCCGGGGTGGCTTTGGAACATTTGAAGTCATGTCACTTATATGACATTCGGCCATTCAATGAAAATACATTAGTGTATCAATAATTATTGTGTTTCTCAAGATTATATCCAATAAAGTAGTTTCATTCTCCAAAGCTCCTCAAGACGGATTTAGTTGCTGCCCCGTTATTTGTGAAACAAATCAAAATAAAATGTCAGTTATTTTCACCCGACGAATATGTTGACATGTTGCTCATATTTGGCGAAGCGAGAAAAAACTCTCGCAGAGCGTGTGTATTGTACTGTCAACGTTACCCAGATCGAAGACAACCAGGAAAAAATACCTTCATTAGACTTGAGGCTAAACTGCGAAATGATCAGGAATTACCATCAAACAAACAACCAGGACATTCAAAGTCAATTGTGAATGATCGGCACGAGGAGTTGCTGAGGAATCAGGGATCTCGAAGAGTTCTGTACACAGGATTTTGAAGACCCACAGGCAACATCCATATAAATTAAATTTAGTCCAAGCTTTAAAACCAACTGTCTATGATAGGCGAATAGATTTCATTTTTGAGATGATGGTAAGAATCCATGATGATGGTGATTTTTTGTCAAAAATTATGTGGTCTGATGAATCCCGCTTCCACAATAATGGGAAAGTAAATCGTCATTAATGTACATTACTGGGCTGCAGAAAATCCGCACTGGGTTCGAGAAACCAATTTTCAGGAGGTTTGGGGAGTAAACGTTTGGTTTGGAATTTTCAAGAATAATTTGATAGGGCCATATTTTTATCAAGGTACTCTAAATAGTGAAAGATACCTTAATTTCCTTCAAAATGAACTCAATGATAATCTTGATGAAGTTCCCCTTGGACATCTAAGAGAAATGTTTTTTCAGCGGGATGGAGCGCCGCCTCATAATGCTGGGATCGTGACAGACTATTTGAACGTTCTTTTTCCTCAAAGATGGCTCGGAACAAACGGACCAATGAAATGGCCGGCTCGTTCGCCAGACTTGACCCCTTTAGACTTTTTCGTGGAGGTATCTGAAATCAGAGGTGTATACTACTCAACCAGTGAATTTGGAGGATTTGCAAAATAGAATTTTGACGGTTTGTCAAAGTAAAACACCGCAAATGTTGGAAAATGTTACATAAAATCATGCGATGAAAAATTTTGAAATGTGCCTTGCAGCAAACGGAAGGTAATTCGAACATTTATATTAATATTATCATGCCTAGTAATTCGTCAAAACAGTTTTTTCTTTTTAAGACTGTTTAGTTTAGTTAAGTACAGTTGAATAAATAGTTTGGTGCATTTTTTTTATTTGCATTTGTTGATAATGAAATTCACATCACTCTTTAACAACTATTGACCATAAGCAATCGAACAATCAATGGGACATAAAATCATGCATATAGTAGGGTGCACGATTTGAAAAATTGATGAGAGGAAAGTTTGAATTTCGTGAAAATCATATCATTTTCCTAACCACCCTGTATAACTTTCGAAGGAGATGAGTATTTTATATTTTAGAATATGCTACCGACTACCAAGAGCCTTGAATGATTTCATAAATTCTTGGTAGTATGAATGATGGGTTTGTCTTCAAAAATGTCTGTATTTGAAGAAAAACTGGTATAACTTGGCAACGCCTTATCGGATTTTCAAAAATAAAAAACTAATATTTAGCTTAAATGAATGAGAATTCAAATGTGTGAAATATATGGGGTGTTCCATTCAAAAAAACTGATGTTCGATTTTGTGAGCTCTTCTTGCGCCCCTCGTATAAAAAATAATCATTCCTGAAGTTAGTTCTTATAGTGCAATATGATGTGAAATAATAATATTTTGAAAAGTCCTATTGGTTCAAGAGATATTTAACTGTCCCACTGGTCTAGGGACACACCGAATATGCCTGTTTTTGTAAATTTTATTGAATGTTCTAGAAAAAAAACAAAACGGTTGTTAGAATTTGTTTATGACAAGTAATTGTAAAGTTAACTAACAATGAAATTATTTATAAAACAAAATATTTTTTTGTTAATCTATGATGAAATGCCTATTATGATTTTAAAAAGAAAATAATTTCTTAACTAATCATTCAATCTATCAAAAAATGAAAAAAAAACGATTATAAACAATGAGTTAACTTATTTAAGAAAAAAAAAATTTATATCATTATTCTGCCAATAGTGGTAAGAAAAATTTTTCGAAAAATATTAATGTATTGATATCTAGTTAGCCTAGACCAGTTCCCTGCATAAACAAAATATTGCGTTACCATAGCAACGAACAATAACTTATTAGAAGTGTCAGTGTAAAGTTTGACGTCAAAAAAGTAAACCAGAGTTACGCAATATATTAAAAGAAAAAATATGTCTACCGAAATTGTGAAAATCGAAAAATTGGAGTATCGAGCCATCATCAAGTACCTGTATTTAAAAGGGTTAAGAGGTGAGCAGATTTACGAAGATATGCTTAATACCCTTGGAGATCAATGTCCTTCGTATGCGACCGTGAAAAATTGGACTGCAAGCTTCAAAAGAGGTAAATTTTCCATTGATGATTGTTGTGAAGTTACCCACAGATTTCCGGCCACAAATCCTGACGTAGAGAAAATCGAAAGATTTGTGGTTGAGTAATTCAGTTTTAAGTAACCGGACTAAAATCTGTGGCTGGGTCTATACGATCATATGAAATTTAATGACTAGGCAAGAAAGGACAGAAAAGATTCGAGACACACAAATCCGATGAAGCATATTCAGGATAAGTAAACAACTTGAATGAATTCGAGGTTATCAAAGTATCATTATCTTGAGAGAGACAGTGGTTGATGTAGAATCAAAACCGTTTCTTTGTCACCTATACAGATTCAGAGTTGACTGTTTTCCCTCATTGTAAAATGTCTTCAAGACATTACACAGTATAAGGTTATGACCCGATGATGTGGGATTATGAAAATCACATGACATATAGAGCATTCCAAGTTAATTCATGTTGTGAAACTTTTCTTCATTTAGAAAACCGTTTCTCTGTCACCCACACAGATTTGGAGTAAATCATTTCCTCTCATTGAGAAATATCTTCTAGGCATCACATGATATATTGAAGATGACCGATCGGGAAGGCCAGTTTATGTATCAGTCCCCGAAAATATCGATGCAGTTCATGACATGATTTTAACAGACCGTCGAATAGGGCTAAAACGGATATCTGAAGCACTGAATATTTCATACGAACGCGTTCATCATATAGTTCACGTCAATTTGGACATGAGAAGAATTGCTGCAAAATGGATTCCCAAATGTTTGAATGTTGACCAAAAGCGTGCAAGGGTAGTAGCATCGCGTTCGATCTGTGCTCGATTTCAAAACTATGTAGGCTTCTTAAACCGAATTGTTACTATGGATGAGACTTGGGTATATTTCTACGATCCAGAAACAAAGCAACAGTCGATGGAATGGCGACACTCCGATTCTCCAAGACCTAAGAAGTTTCGCGTCCAAAAATCTGATGGAAATGTTCTTGCTTCAGTTTTTTGGGATTGCCATGGAGTAATCATGATTGATTTTTTGGATAAGGGTAGAACAATAACTGGAGATTACCATTCGACATTACTGACCACTGTACGGGAAAAAATTAAAGAGAAAAGACGCGGAAAGCTATCCAAAGGTGTTTTGTTTTTGCAGGACAACGCCCATGCACACAAATATCATGTTGCCATGCAAAAAATTTGTGATTTAGGGTTTGAATTACTAGAACACCCCCCTTATTCACCAGATTTGGCTCCGTCCGACTACCATCTCTTTTCTCAACTGAAAAAAAGTTTGAAAGGTCATAAATTTTCGTCCAACAAGGAGGTAATAAAAGGTGTGGAGGTCTGGTTTGTAGACCAAGAAGAACCATTTTTTTTGAAAGGTCTAGAGACGTTGCAGGTTCGCTGTAATAAATGTATCCAATTATGAGGAGAATATGTTGAGTAATAAAATATTTTGACATTGAAATTTTGTTTGGTTCTATAGTAGAATGAGAATTTTTGAATATATCCTCGTACTTTCGATACATTTTTCTAGACGTCATTCGGAATCGAATGAGTCATCGCTCAAATTTTTAGGAGCTTTATCAAGAATTAACACGTTTTTGAACTTGTTAATAACTAAGATCAGTTACCTCACTTGTCACATTGGTCGCAGATGCGTTTTAAATCTCCGAGAAACAAACGACGGTGGTCATAAAGTCACAGCGCGTAAACATAAACACGAACGAAATTGCTACAATTTTAATGAGGGCATTATTAAAAACGAGCTGCTAATGCATAAATCTCGATGCGTGACTCGAAAAAAGCCCACTAATCGAGCTTTTATTACGGCAAACCACTTATTAGTATTCATCCGAATTACAATAAATAATGAGCATGAATGCCACACACGTACGAAGAATAACTCGAGTGTAGCTATAATCTTGATGCCGGATGAAATAAAGAAAGTACTTACTTGGGTTGAAGTTACAAAGTAAATTGAGATGATCCAGAATTATTGTAGGATTGAACTATGATAGTCTGATTAACAAGTTCAAAAACGTGTTAATTCTTGATCAAGCTGTAACGAAATGTAAAACATTGCGTTCCTTTTATAATTTCCACCTGAAATTATATCATAATTAAATAGATTTCACATCTGATTGAGATAGTTCATTCCGAACATCTCGTTTAGACAGTGAACTCTATACGAACTGGAACGGGCATACAATGGTATAAAAGTGAAGCCTGTTCCTAGGTATGCAACCAGGATTATGTTGGTATTTCTGTCTCTGTCTAACGCATTAATGCTAATGACAAATTCAAGGAGAGGCACGAAAATTAGGCAAATTACTTGCGAAGGAAATCAAATTAGTTTTATATTTTTGTGGAAGAGCACACGGAAGGGTGTATTTAGCAAGATTTCAACTATGAATGAGTTATAATTATTATAAAAAGAAGTCTAAAATTACTAGTGACAAGAAACACTCATATGCCTAATTTTAAATACACTAAAAAATATTTGTGAATATGTATCATCTGCAATTTTGAAAATTTTCTAAAACAAAATCAGTTCATTAATTTTGTAACTTAGTTGTTAATAAATGTAATATTTTCCAAGTAATAATAAAAATACTGTCGTATATTTATAGTCTGATTCACTCTAAAATAATTTATTTTACGAAATACAATGATTCAATAACACAATACTCTAATTTACATAACAATCACGGAACTAGGTATTTATATTCGACTTTCACTTCACTCTGACTGTTCGTCTGTATGCTGCGTCTTTCTTTTTATATTCATTGTTGACTTCCCGAATCATCCAGATTCTTCTCGGTGCATAGCGTATCGAAGGTCATATGCAGCCTGCGTGAGTGTTCAGGCCCGGCATCGCCCACAGCTTCGCCACAATACTTTTGATTCTAAAGCCCCTGCTTTTTCGTCTCCGTTCTCGATCATCTTACGTTTCAGAATTCTCCCACAAGAAACTTTTTCCTGTAAGTGTTTTGGAAAATCAAAAAGTGATGGAACTGCATCACCTTTCAAAACTTTCTTACATGTGCCCGGTCTATTTTCATAATCAGTACTAGTAAAATGTGCACTACAAAGTTTGCTACTTTTGGTTGGTTCCCATTTTTATCACGCCTTATTGTATATCCAAAGCTTCAATATATTTGGTATTTTAAAAGAAAAACTGAAATTTACACAAAAGTTATATTATCACAATTCAACATTTTTATTATATTTTTCAGAAATCATTTTATTTTGAAATCACTTTTCATTGTTTAACATAATCTACCCATACAAAGAAAAATACATACCTATGAAAACTTTTTGCCACTTTTAACAAATAAATTTTTGCATCCTTAGACAGAACAACTTATCACCATTTTTCCTATCAAATTAAAAAATGTCAATACTGTCTTCAACATTTTTAATAAGAAAAAATACTTTGTGGGAGCACTAACGCTCATTTAAATCAACACGCAGGAGTGAGAGATGAATACCAAACTATCTCCATCCTCCTCGAATTCTACTGGCTTCAACGCCTGACTATGCATTATCCGAAAAAACCCGTTCCAGTTCGTATAGAGTTCACTGCGTGTAGATCATATATCTTTTAACTACGAATATGGATAATAAGTACAGCCTAAAGCCTATGTGATGCCAAATAAAATGAGCATCGACTTCGAATTGGACGCTGCTGCTGAATAAATGCGCTTGCTCCAGAGATTCCTATTGAAAGACACGATTTTGTTTTTTCATCTCTTTCTAGCGTGCATGATTCGGCAGCAACAATTATCGAACATATGAGAAGCATATCTTTCCAACATAACCTCTCAATATGGATAAGTTACAGAGGGCAAGTGTAGATTGTGATAATTATAAGAGGGCGGCACTATTTGGGTTTTATTCCTGAGAATATGACACGTTTTATAAATTTCTACATTTCTAGATTCATGCCTAAAAGAATTTGAGATCGCCGCGTTTTACTTCGAGTTCGTGTTCAGGAGACAAAAAAAACATCACTACCAGCAAACTATTTTTCTCGGCAGGTATGAGGCCGATGTGGAACGAGATTTACCTTTTCAAACAACTGTTTGTCACTTACCCAATCCATATTTCTTCAAGTTTAATGAGTTTTTATCCGCAGAAAATTGATTGATGAAACTCTGGTAGCAGAAAAGAAACAGACATTTTGTTACAAATGGACCAATGAATCGTTTTGTTAATGACAAGAAGTTTAATTGACCGTCTTGCATAATTCTCATCCTTCATTTATCCACATTATAGAAAAATGTTAGCCCATTTTCAATATGGGACGGTTGAAAATGTCAAAAGAAGCATAACCTTAAAAATGTATGACATTTCTCGTGATTCAGAATTCGGCTTGCGCAATAGTTTCCCAGCCCCCGTTTGAGAAAAGGTAAGATAGATATTTTTGGCTTCAATTTGATTACATTGCGTCTTATAGCGTGTTATCAATATTTGTAGTTAATAGTTTAGATTTTGTTCCGATTATAGGTTGTTCCGATTATAGGTTGTTCCGATGTACATTATCATTATGTGATGTGAAATGCAACATTACTTTATTGGTAACACTGCAGATAGAAAGAGCGAGAGGGAAGGCGATAT
Source organism: Chrysolina oricalcia (assembly GCA_944452925.2). NCBI lineage: Eukaryota > Metazoa > Arthropoda > Insecta > Coleoptera > Chrysomelidae > Chrysolina > Chrysolina oricalcia. The sequence goes on along the minus strand of OX101828.2, from coordinate 40,880,768 downwards.
CCTTTCTTGGAGACCCTTCATCGTCTCTTTCTGAAGCGAGCATTCAAAAGGCTTTTGGGTGTTTTGAGTTTCTCTTCGGGAAATGTATTAATTTTCCACAACGAAGAAATGAAAAGTCGTATATTTTATAACGATTACTTTGAATTCGATTCTTTGATCGAATCGATCTACCTACATATCGACTTTCTCTTTGGCAGATTTTTCTTGAAATGTTTTAAATTCATTTTGACGGCTTGGTTTCACGTACCGGTGAAACAAAGATGGCCACATGAGCGTCACTCATAAATATTTTCAAAAAATTTCAATCTTAAATAATTTTATGTAATCCTGCAATCTTATTAACATTTGAATAACGTTTCGTATCGTCTTTTGACTAGTCGGTCCGAAAATGTCAAAATTTAACTAGTTTTTAACATAACCTCTAAAAGTGACGATTCACATGTTTTGATGATTTCGATTAATTCTACTATTTTTGGATTTTAATATCAATTAGACCTGTTTCTGTTCCTGCTTTATGGTTTTCAGTGATACAAGTTTTTCCACAAGTTTTCCTGGAACGCTTAGAAAATATCAACCTGCTAGAAGTGTGAACAGTGAATAGGAGCTAAAGGCACTCCTCCTGAACCTGGTTGGTGATCTGTACCAAGGACTGGTCTGGTAGCTAGAAGTGCGGAATTCGTGGGTGAGTCATTGCTTTCATTTTATTCAATTACAATCTGCAGAAGCTAGACTCACTCATGATTCTCCGAACACTAGGTTCGATCTATTTTGGATCACTCACTAGCTACGTTTAGATGGAAAGGCCTAGCCAAAGAGAAAATCTATTGCCTTAATAACCTTTCATTTGCTTTGTGAAATTTGATATCGAGGTACTCTTTCAGTACTCTCTCTCCCTTTCTCCTCAGTCAGGAGATAAACTCAAAACAACCATCTGCTTGCTTTGCAAAATTGTTAACGAGGAACATTCTCAGTACACTTTATCTTTCTCCTCAGTCTGGAGATATATCTTTAATTTATCCTTGTCGAGGAAATTTCTCGTTACAATTTATCTGTATACTTTATCGTTACACTTTCTCCTTCTCCTCAATCTGGAGACATTCTATAATTATTTATCTTTATCGATAAGAAAGATCAATGATTTGATATCCTTTTGCCAGTCTGGATGACTGTTCAGATTTGAATATTTTATTCTTTAGTTTATTGAAAACAATATTTTCATGACAATATATCTCCTTGCTTAACAACCAATCAGTCTATTTCAAATTTTGAAATTCAGCCAATAGAATCTGAATTACAGTGAAAATGTAGGTTGTCGCTGTATTTTCACGGTGATAAACCTGCTTAGTTTTTGTTTTACTAGCTGTCAAGTGAAAATAATGATTTAAATTATAAACGTCAAATCTTTGTGTTTTGACTAGTTATATTTCTTAATCAATATGAGCGATCGTTGGGGACAAATGGCTATTGGTATTATAGATGAAGCAGTGGAAAATAGTATTCCGTTGAATACGGCCAGAAATAAAGAATCAATTACCAGGCAATTCAACAATTTTCAAATCGATATATTGTCGTCCTAAATATAATTCATAAGTTTTTTTCATACGATTTCCTTTTTTTTCAAACGATTTTTTTTGTATTTTCTTATCTGTTCACTTTATATTTTGTTTTCATTGAATACTATATACTTGTCAATTATTTTCTTTACTTATTCCAAATATATTTTTGTTTATTCTTTTATCTACTTTTTTTTCAATTCGATGGAGACATTGTTTGTTTTATTTCATTATAAATTTCATAAAATGCACATTTTCATTTCAGTGAACTTATGAGGAAAAATTATAATTATCCGATGGACATCTTGGATATATCATAGATATACTTCAGGAATATCTTGAGGATGTACAATAAAAATATCTTGGATATCGTTGATTATCTAATGGATGTACAGGTTGGTACCTCTCGAACACCCAGTGGACGTCCACAGTATATCCTTTGGATATAAACTGAATGTCCCTAGTATATCTTGCATATCCATAATTGATGTCCAGTGGATATACACTGGAAATCTGTTATGGATATGCAGGATGTACTATGGATGTCCAAGAAATATCCAAAGGATATACTATGGACGTCCAATGGATGTTCGAAGGGTACGACAGCGAAGTGGTCGAGGTGTTAAAGCGTTTGGCTTCCACCCAGACGGTCCGGGTTCGATCCCCGGTCGTGTATCACTGAGCTGAAGTGGTTCGGATTCCACTTTTATTTAAACTGTAGGTCCCGGATCTCCCTTGCTCGCACAAGCTCTGCTTTTGAGGGGTTTTCTCCGAAAACCTGGGAGTTTCGTAAAAACAAATTTTACAAAAATTTTACCAACCTGTACATCCATAAGATATCCTTCAAGGATATCCATCAGATATCCCTGAACTTTATCCATAGGATATCCTTTCACGATGTCCATATGATATCCTTCATGGATATCCATAATATATCCGTAGAGATTATCCATAAGATATATTTTATGGATATCCTATGGATATAGTTCAGGGATATCTTATGGATATCCTTGAAGGATATTTTATGGATGTACAGGTTGGTACTCTCCGAACGTCCATTAGAAGTCCATAGTATATCTTTTGGGTATTTTCTGGACGTCCATAGTACATCCAGCATATCCATAACGGATGTCCAGTGGATATCCATTGGATGTTCATGTGTTATCTGGGACCAGATCTAGCACTAAGTATCCTACCGTGTACTGATATCCTTTTTATAGCATAGCCTTAACCCAATGCTATTGTGTGAACGCTACAAGGTAAGGTAAAAACATTTTTTGTAAAATTTGTTTTTCGTACTTCCGGGCCTAAAGTGACAACTTCACTCCCTTGTGACAGGTACTAAAGTGTCACATTTAATCCCTCCGGGATTAAATATTGACGAAACTCCCAGAACGATTAAATCACAAACAAACGAATTTAAGGGATATTTTATTGAAAAATATAATTAATTAGAATGGTAATTAACGTTAATATTCAAATTAATATTGTGACAGTTCGTCATATTGACCAGTCTTTCCTGCATCGTACTGCTGCTCGTATAGTTTTCTAGATTTCGGTGGTAACAATTCTTCACCTACTTCGGCTGCTCTTTTATCAATATCAGATACACCTTCTTCACTCATGATACCAATAATTATCAATAACAATGTTTCTTTACAATGACACTAGTAATGACAATGTTTCTAAATTATAACTGTCACAACGCAATGTTACTATGGTAACTTATTTTAAAGACAGTTTATTAAATGAGTTGAAGAGAGAAAAAACTGATTGAAATTATTGAAATAATTAATAAAATCATACCGGAAGTACGAAAAGTATCGTATATACCTTGCGACTGAAGTACATTTAATCCTTCAGGTAAATTATGGCCCTCCCTGCGGTCGGGCCATAAACTTTACCTTCAGGATTAAATGTACTACTTCAGTCCCGCGGTATATAATGTACTATTTACAAAACTCCCAGGTTTTCGGAGAAAACCCCTCAAAAGCAGAGCTTGTGCGAGCAAGGGTGATCCGGGACCTACAGTTTAAATGAAAGTGGAATCCGAACCACTTCAGCTCAGTGATACACGACCGGGGATCGAACCCGGACCGTCTGGGTGGAAGCCAAACGCTTTAACACCTCGACCACTTCGCTTGTGCATCATACTATTGCGGATGGTTCAAGAGATATTCCTTTCTCCTACCATACAGCGGTAGATGTATTTTGTGTGTGATATTGGATACATTTAACCCTTTTTCTATTTATTAGTACCTAAGAGGTTTGTTAATGTTTGAAACATATTTGGTCATCGACCTGTACCTGTAGACCAGTTGTAAGGTTACTCACTAACATTTTGATAATATTCAGGTAATTATTTAGCTAGTTAGTTTTGTGCGAGTACGTACCCGTAACAACCATTTCACTACTGTAATTTTTCATATTAATAATTATACTTCTTCAAACAGTAAGCTGCTCATCATTTAGAGTGTTCGTGTTATACGGAAATCAGTATAAATAATCTGTAGGGTGAGCTTGATTTCATATATCTGGCGCCCACATACTTACATCTCATCACAATTTATTTTGTTATGAACGATTGCCGTCTCCACTTAAGTTAGTAGCGAGCCATCCTGTCACTCTGACAGCTTTGTTGCCATAATAAAAACAAAAAGCTAGGTAATTAAAAGTCGTGGCACACCATTGATGATAAGTATAACTTTATTGATATTACCTATCGTTATATTGATAACAAGAAGACATACAATGGAACCATACATTCCAAAAATAACTGTTGGGAAAACCAGATAACCTGTCCGCGAGCTACAGTGGTTCTCAAAAATTGCGGGAAAACGGACAGAGGCCTTAACAATGGTTACATCTCATGCCAAAAACGAGCACCAGATGGTGATGAAAATTGACAGTGAAAAACTGAGACAGGAAAGAATGCACAATGCACAAGTATAGTGTTTAAAAGAAATTAAAACCGGAAGTAAGGTCTTTTTGGGCGGTGGGCAGCTGAGTTGCTCCAACCCTGTATCGACTATGAAAGGTGTGTGTATAAAAAAATCGCGTTCATAAAACATTCTTCATACATTCGAACGTATCTACGTTAAATATTTCTTGAGTAGTAATCTTACCTTTCGGTTGTCGACTTGACTAGCTCTCTCTTCCACAGACCGCAAGTCAGTTCTCTGGCCGTGAGACCGAACAGCAACAAATTGACGAAGACCAGAATGCCCACGGGACCGAAGAAGAACGTGACTTTCTCGATATCGCCTGAAAAAAAAAAATTACCATCAATACCACGATTTGGGAATTGAACCGATATACTATGATTACGCTCTTTGAGAGTTGGCCATGGTTCGTTGAACATCGAAACAATCGAATACTCCGTTGAATGGCGTTTGAATGAATACCATCAGCACAAAACAACTTCATGTTTATACAGCGGGTATACTAGAATACCAGCAATAGGATAGGTTGGATATTAATTGTACACTGAGAGAAATCTAGAGAATAAACTTATCCTCAAAAAATTATGATGAAATGCATATAACAATATTTTTTGCTAACCCTAAAGACTTCGATTATAAATCGCTCAAATTGCTTGGTAACACCACGAGTCCTTTAGGACGAGTGGTGTTACCTCAAAGCAATTTGATCGAGTTTAAGATTTCTGACTGAATTATCGATTGTATTGTGAGCACGAGTAGTATTTATTGAGATAATTTCACGAACCAACGAAGTAAGAAAAGTTCCATTGTCGTGAATTCTTCAATAGTTGTAGATAATGCCTGATACACATGAAGTCTGTCAGACTGACGTTCAAATTAGTAGCAAGATGATTCTCCGTTGTTGTTTGAATACGTGGTTGCCATGACAAAGTGGTATTACTATTTCACAAACAAAGTGAAAGGAAAACAATCTGAAATTCGGCAATTTCAGACGAAGTTAGCAAAAAAGTTAATCTGAGAAATTAATTGAGTTCAATAATTAGAAAACATTGGTTAATTCGGTAGAATTTATCCCAAATATGCTCATGCGTGCATAGCGTCATTACTTATACAGTGTCATCCCCAAAGTATGCACCATATGGAAAACTTATTTATTAAGGGTTTTCCGACGAAAAGTTATTCTTGATAAAAGTTTGTGCATCCCCTAAAACTAAACATGCACCAACAAAATACAGTAAAACACACGTAATGTTCGAGGAGCCTTCAAATATTTGATTTTGAGACAAGAGTAAAGTACTCTTATTTTGAAAAATCTCGGGAAATGTTATTTAGAAAAGTTGTTCAGCACTTTTGAAGTCATGGCCATCTAAGTGAAGTTTTGTTTTTTCACCACTTTTTTTTTTTAAACGGGGACTACGAAAAAAATTATTTGCTAAAACGATAAATAGACAGCATCCTGTATACGACGGTTTACTTTAAAAGCCTGTAATATTACAAATTACACAACTATGGTGTTAACCACGGTCAATTTTTCTGAGGACAAAAATAATTTTCAAATTTTTTGGTGCAAAGTTATTTTTACTTCTTGTTAACTCCGAAAATTACTCAAAATTATACAGTTTTGTAACAAGAACTTAATATTCAATAATATCAAATCACAAAACATCAAAATAAAATAGGAATTTCGGAACAAACTCATTGATTTTCTGGAGATTTTCTTTTCCAAAATAAGTCTTTGAAGTTGGCTTTGAAACCAAACGTATGTTTGACATTAAGTACGTGACATATTTGCTGAATATTCATTACGTAGTTATTGTTATTGTTTATTTTGTTAACGTTTGATAATAAGTACTATTTAAATAATATCAAGATGCTGACAGAAGAAGAAAAAGTTGAGATTATATTGTTGTGTGGGGAAAATACTCCAAGCAGACAAGTTACAGACATGTTTGATGCCAGGCATCCTAATCGCAAGGTAAATCACACAGTTACGCGTATTTTAAATAAATTTAAAGAAACAGGCAGTATTAATAATAATTTCAAAAAACCTCACTCAGCTGCAAAACTATCTAGAGAAGTGAAAGAGGAAGTGTGTTTAAGTCGAAAATGGTAAGACATCAATTAAACAAATATCAACATATCTTGATGTACCTATTACTACCGTACAAAAAATGTTAAGAAGAAATAAATTCAAAGCTTTCAAACCAAAATTTATAAATACCCTAAAAGAAGGGGATTTTATTCCAAGATTTGAGTTTTCCGCATGGTATCAGGGAGAATACGAAGAAAACGCACGGTTCCCAATAAATATTTTATGGACTGACGAAGCAACATTTACAACTAATGGAACCGTAAGTTCACAGAACTATAGATGGAGGGCTTTAGAAAACCCTCATTTCACTATAGAGTGCAAGGACCAATACTCATTTAAGGTAAATGTCTTATGTGGACTGTTAAACAACACTGTGATTGGTCCCTTCTTCATTGATGGAAACCTTAATGCCAACCGATATTTGCAATTTTTACAACAAGATTTATTACCAATTTTAAATCAAATGCCGCGTAGACAAAGAGAAGGAATTTGGTATCAGTTAGATGGAGCTAGTGTTCACTGTAGTGTTGCAATACGACAATTTTTAAATGAAACATTCAATGGAAAATGTACGTTACTCAGAGTATCCAATGCCAGCGCGCTCACCGGATTTAACCCCAATGGATTTCTTCTTATGGGGTTCATTGAAGAACGAAGTTTACAAACATCGTCCATTTGGGGATAGAGAACATTTAAAAAAAGTGAGTACTAATTGTGTCAGGGCCATTCAACAGGAGCACATTACGAATGCAGTCAAAGATTGTGTAAGAAGAACCGAACTGTGCATGTTGCGGGATGGACATCATACTGAGATGTAAAATACTTCTTTCGGAAACATGCTTTTGTTTTCAAAGCGAATATAAGAATTATTTTGGACAAGAAAATCTCCAGAAAATCAATGAGTTTGTTCCGAAATACCTATTTTATTTTGATGTTTTGTGATTTGATATCATTGAATATTAAGTTCTTGTTACAAAACTGTATAATTTTGAGTAATTCGGTGTTAGCAAAAAATAAAAATAACTCTGCAAAAATTTGAAAATTATTTTACTCCTCAGAAAATTTGACCGTGGTTAACACCATAGTTGTGTAATTTGTAATATTACAGGCTTTCAAAATGAACCGTCGTATACAGGATGCTGTCTATTCATCGTTTTAGCAAATTATTTTTTTCGTAGTCCCATTTTAAAAAAAAATGGGTAAAAAAATAAAACTTTACTTGATGGCCATGACTTCAAAACTAGATGTATTTTTTAATGCTGAACAACTTTTCTAAATAACATTTCCCGAGATTTTTCAAAATAAGAGTACTTTACTCTTGTCTCAAAATCAAATATTTGAAGGCTCCTCGTACATTACGTGTGTTTTACTGTATTTTGTTGGTTCATGTTTAGTTTTAGGGGATGCACAATCTTTTATCACGAATAACTTTTCGTCGAAAAACTCTTAATAGATAAGTTTCCCATATGGTGCATACTTTGGGGATGACACTGTATTTGACGTTCAACTGTCACATATACGAAGCTGAAAACACCGTACTTGACTCTGTCAAGTTCAGTATTATCATTGTTTAAATAGAAGAAAGATAGTTAGTCAATGCCTGAGGAAAAGGTATTGAACCCAAACGCGAGTGTCATCTAGCGTGATTAGTTACAAACATGAATATTTGACGTCATTTTAATGCAGGTTTCTTCAAAAAACCCCTATTTTAATGCTGTCCCATTGTTTCCGTCAAGTTACGACATGACTTGGAGGCCAGATCACTGAAGTTACGACATGACTTGGATGCGAGATCACTGTCGCCATCTACATGTCGCATCCATTTGAATCCAATATAAATCCCATAAGGTTGACTAACTATCTAACTTCTATATAAACAATGGTATTATCGATAATCCGAACTTGACTAGAGCTTCTGATTGGTTCATTTGGCAAGTGGGTGAAATAGTCAACAGTAATACCACAAGTAAATGAATTTTCGCGATAAGTCTGTCGATTCATTTCTGAACGAAACTGAATTGCACGAGTCCGCAGGACAAGTGGTGTTTTCTCGATACAATTTAGTTAAGTTCAGAAATAAAAGACAGACTTATGAGATAAATTCAATCACGAGTGGAATTTTATTAGACTATTTCACAAAGTCCTTCGGAGTCGGGAAATTTATGCTCTGAAACAATGAAAAAAATAAACTCGTTTTTAAAAAACACCTTTTTTCAGAATTATCGGTAATTTTTAAAACACTTATGGTAGGTATTATCCCCGATAATTCGCAATCATAGGTTACTCCTAAATCTTTGAATTCATGCGCTCTTTTCAATGATTCATTATTCATTTGGAAGTATTATGAAGTACTGGTGATATTTCGACCACATCTATACATTCACGAAAGGAAAAGAGGAAGTTCTGGGACACCCTGTATAGATAGAGTCAGTACGCATTAGTGTATACTCGAGTTAGGGAAATGTTCCACCCCTTCAACCCGAGAACTCTTGATTACAACTTCGCCTGCTTCATGTTTGTGAGATGGGTTCACGAATTTGTATCAAAGAGCGTAACATCAATTAAATTAGCAAAGCGATTGAGCTTTTCCTACAGCTTCGAGCGCCTTTAGATTGAATTGTGATTCAATTTCCATCCCCCCTAATGACACTGCATCGCAGGTCTATCTCGTCCATTCTTCTGGCACCCAAAGCAAATATTTTCTTTCGATAAGATACAGTATATAATTAAGAAATCTGGGAAACGTTTAGACAATTTTACAGAAGTCGATTAGAGGTCCTGGCACTGTTGTATTTTGCTCCAAGGAACTTTTTAGTCTCGCTGAGTAACCAAATGATATGCTTGAATCTTTGCGAAAATTGTAGTAAATAAAATCGACAAAGTCGAAGTACCCTTCTCTCAACATATTTCCAAAAAGTGGAAAATATGAGGCAAAAATCTGACAGAAAACAACTATTTCCTTGGCTAATAGCACGACGGATATTGAACTACATCTGACAGATATTTGTTAAACGTTCTTCCAAGAAGACTCAATTGCAAGTGCTTATTGTAGACAAACAAAAGATTATCCTTAATATGGCTGGGGATGACCACCTACAGACATGTTTCGAGGTTCTTGCCTCTCATTAGTGCAAGGGTAGGTCCGACAACTTTGAGTTGTCTTGTCCCTGCCAAAGAGTTATAACTTATAACTAATTGTTTATCTAATAATTCTCTACGGATGAAGCAGCGACTTACAATAAAGTCAGTTGCAGCGCCACCCACCGGTAAAATTAATAAGCTCTCCTCGAGACAGCAAAAGACTCCAGGAAGAGTAAAGGCGAATGAATCGAACAGGTTTGAAGGTTTTGCCGGAGAGTACAAATAAATGTGAATAAAATCGACCAAGTCGAAGTACCCTTCTCTCCAAATATTTCCACAAAGTGGAAAATATGAGGCAAAAATCTGACAGAAAACAACTACTTCCCTTGCTAATGCCACGACGAATATTGAACTACATCTGACAGATATTTGTGCAGCGTTCTTCCAAGTAGAAGTAGTTTAGTTCAATCAAATTAATTACTTTCATATCCACTTTAGAAAATGGTATGGAATAGTCTATTGTTCACAAGTTTCAAGTGTTCCCACACAATGAACAAAGCAATTTTATATTAGAGCCATTAGAGGTGCACCATATTCCGTCATAGCGTTCTTGATTGAAAATAATGAAAGATTCCATCGACAGAAAATAATTACCTTGCGTTGGGGGAGACTTGGGCTCTGTAATTTTTTTATTACAGGTTCTGCCACCACCGTTTTCCGTCAGAGAGTTCATGATTGAGAATAATGAGAGATTCCATCATCAGAAAAAAAAATAGTGCGGCGCTAACACGTTGACTGCCGTGCTCATTTTTTCATTTTTGGTACCAGAGCCGAAGTAAAATCGAAAATTTTGTCCCAGAAACCATTATGGACTCTATGTAGGTACAGCCTACAGAAGATAGTATATCGTTGAATTTTTCGGAAATTGAGACTCGGAGTTTACAGTATTCATCTTCCAAAAATTCGTTGTTCTACTGATTTGTCTGCCTCGTCGACTCGGTCTGTACATCGAATGAGAACAATTTGCAACGCAAACTTGTTACTGAAGCCGTCTCGGTCTGTTTTCGCGATATTATCGACAATAATTTAGACCGATAGCTTCAAGAACAGTTCAATTGGCTCGGTCCCATAGACCGAGTTGGCCTGGTGTATCAACCTCAACCTCGGTCTATGAGACCGAGGTGGCTCACCAGAATAATTTTTCCTCGGTCTCATTGACCGACATGGCAGTCAACGTGTTAAGGGAGAGCTGGGCTCGACAATTTTTTTATTAGAGGTCCTGCCGCCACCATATTCCTTCAGAGCGCTCAGGATTGACAATAATGAAATATTCCATTGACAAAAAAATACTGAGCGTTGGGGGAGAGTTGGGCTTTGCAATTTATTTTTATTAGAGGTCCTGCCGCAACCATATTCCGTCAAAGAGTTCATGATTGAGAATAATGAAATAATCCATCGAGAGAAAAAAAAATTACCCGGCGTTTAGGAAGAGTTGAGCTCTGCAATTTTTGTTAGAGGTCCTTCCGCCATCATATTAGGTAAAAGCGTTCATGATTGAGAATAATGAGAGATTCCATAGATAGAAAACAATTACCGGGCGTTGGGGGAGAGTTAAGCTCTGCGAATTTTTTTATCGGAAGTCCTGCCACCACCATATGCAGTCAGAGCGTTCTTGATTGAAAATAACGAAAGATTCCAACGATAATAAAAATTACCGGGAGTTGGGGAAGAGTTGGGTTCTGTAATATTTTCATTAGAGATCCGGCCACCACCATATTTCGTTAGAACGTTCATAATGAGAATAATGAAAGATTCCTTCGACAGAAAACAATCACCGAACGTTGGGGGAAAGGTGGGCTCTGCAATTTTTTTATTGCAACTGCGACTGCCAACACCATATTTCGTCAGAGCGTTCAGGAATGAGAATAATAAAGGCGGGAAAAAGAACGCAATTTCATGCCCAGCAGACGGTTTCCTTACCTGTCAGTAAATCATATAGGCAGCTCTTCAAAGTGTAAATTTGAATAAATAGCTCAAAATTTTAAATAATAATTATAAAAATTGTCGAATTCGATCTTCGTTTTTTTGCATTTTCTGCAAAAATTTGCCATAGTAATATAAATTTTTTATGCCATCAGGAAATAGAGATTTCGAAGAAAAAAAGCACACCGACTTTTTTCAAGAAACAGATATGACGTGAGAATTTTTTATTGAAAATTATGGTGCTTTTTCGATGTTGAATCAAATTAAGGGGAAACAATGAATATTTTCAATCCAAAAAACGACAGTGTGTTTGGCTCATAAAAATGTAAGTGTTCACCAAATTTCATGATTTTTTAGATAAAAATAAATAACTAAAAAGGGTTTTTTGGATTTTTCGCATAAAATTTGAGGTTATATGAGAAGAGTGTTGAAACGAAAGTTGTAAACCTTTTTTATTTCCTATAACTTTACTAATTAACTTTTTTTGATAGGATTCGTAGTTTTGCCGGAAATCGTGATAAACCGTTTTCCACCCTTAAATCTCATTCCTTCCACCCGTAAATTAATTTTATTTTTATTTTTGTTACCTACATTTTCTTACTCTTCCAATGGGTATCATCCTGTTCTAATTTTTTCTCACTTTTTTCCATTTCAAAGGCTTCGGCACTGGCCTACAAAATGAAACATCATTCTTCTGGTGACGATACTGCGTAGGTATTATCTTGTGTGGAGGCGTTTATAATGCTCGTCTCTGCGAAATTGTTGTTTTGGTTCCTGTTGAGTGCAACGCTCTCTTAATTATGATGCACTTATGTGGACGGCTCATTATCATCGCCTAAAATATGTTGATGTACGCCGCTTCTCGAAAAACAATCGCGAACTTCTCAGAATACCGGATTTCTACGAATATAACTTCGTCTATGATCTGATATTTGACAAATAGTTGTGTTCAGGTTGTTGGTACAGTCACAAGACATTAGAAAAAAAGGGCGACGCCCATTTTGGCACGAAAATTGGAAATACCAAGTAAGTTGAATTTTAATGAGCTTGGTTGGATACATGTCCATTTCGGCCCACAACGATAACCTAATTGAAAGGTAATTTACGCCCAAGAAAAATGGTGCAAAACCTACCTACGTTATCAATTTCCACGCACTTAAATGTCTACGTAAGGTTAGTCCCATCTCGGTCTCCGTTCCTATAGGTACATTTTGAGTTTGGGGCCGCATTGGGCTGTTTTTATCAACGTTTCGGTGGTAATTCCTGCCATCTTTATGAATATTGAAACAGTGATGAATATCCAATCGTTCGATAATCTAGAATTCGGCACGCATCAAGGACCGACGACAGTACAATAATTTCATAATATTAATGTAATAATAATAATATTGATGAGAATTTTGAACTTCAATTTTCACCCACTTCCACACTTCCACACATATCGAGAACCGACGTCAATGAAAGAGATTCATAATATTGATGTAATAACACTAATAATAATAATGATAAGTGTATTTAAATTCAATTTTCAACCACTTCCAATCTACTGAATTATCAAAAAATTTGGCAGATATGTCAAGGACCAACGACATACATTCCATTATCAGAGTGGGGCACCGAAAACGTAACAGATCGAGTATCTTCAAAACGCAAGTGTTGTGAAAAAAATGCAAAAATACGTCGATTTTTAATCCAAGGGGCATCTTCCTATCATAATCTCAACTTTCATACTTCTCCCCCCCACCCCTTAAGAACTATCACCCAAACAATTTGAATAGGGAAACTAGTAAGTGTGACACATCATTGAAAAGGTAATTTCATAAGGAATTCAGCCATGTCAATTTTCGAGACCTAACTTTTCATTTTGGCGCCCTCTTGCGGGAAAAACAACTGTTCCGTATTCCAAATTATTATACTTTATTTGCAAGCTATTTTGACATGAATTCAGTGACAATGTATTATGGAATTTTTCTAAGGGAAAAAACAAAATGGCGTCTCCAAAATGGCGGACATGATTTGCAATTAAAGGTTCGATTCGATTCAAAATTGATATGTGGTGGTTTTCAGTGTCAGTGCATGATTTGTTTGCCAATGCAAAAAAACAAGATGGTGGCTCCAATATGGCGGACGAAATTTGTAATTATGGTCCGATTTGAATCAAAATTAGTATGTGGGGATTTTCAGGGTCGGAAATTTTGTTTTTTTTGTCAAAGCAAAAAAACAAGATGGTGGACGAAATTTGTAATTGTGGTTAGATTCGATTCAAAATTGGCATATGTCCGCCATTTTGGAGCCGCCATTTTTTTTTCTTATAAAAATTTCTTACTACATTGTCACCGAATTTATGTCAAAACAGCTGGCAAATGAAGTATCATAATTTGGAATACGGAACAGTTGTTTTTCCCGCAAGAGGGCGCCAAAATGAAAAGTCAGGTAGCGGAAATTGACATGGCTGAATTCCTTATGAAATTACCTTTTTAATGAAGGGTCAGAATTATTTTCTTCCCTTTATTACAAGTGTGTCTGTTGGAAGCCATGAAAATTAGTAAATCAATTAATAAACCCGAAATATAGCACCCTCAACGAGCAACTCGATTTATGTAGGTCTCCATTTTTGAATTTATAATTTTGACTACCCAGGTAATTTCCATAACCTCCAGTATTGAATTCATATCGTTTCACCCCTGTTCATTTAATTTCAGTTAATTACCTCTCCAAACTCCCTATATAACTAGGTTTTAGAGTTCAATTGTATTACTTAGTTAGTTTTCATACTTGATAATGGGATAAAACCCGAAACCGGTCGTGAAATTGAAAAACTAGTGGAAATAAGACAAAAGTCTTTCGTTTCATTAAAGTGATCATGAATTTCCACAAAATAAACAAGTCATGAATTACACAAATATGTTGAAGTCATTATAAGACTATAATAAGTAAAAAATAAAAATACTCAATTTAAAAAACTAAAAACCGCGCTTTTATGACACACTAAAAATTATAAAATAATTTAAATGACTTGTATTAGTTACGATATAAGTAACTATGCATTTCAACCTTACCAATATTTCAACATCATTGTAGAGAAAATGCAAACATATTTTTTTGACCCTCCGATCCAAGTAACACTACTTGATCGGAGTTTTGAACAATATATGGTGGGTCATAGATACCTTCGGTAAGTAAGCCACTTCTTTTACATCCAATGGTGAATTCGAAAAGCGTAGAGTACTTTTTGGTTGTGTGTACTCTTAATTAGTTTGAACTAAACGCTCCACACAGGTTTGTTTGAGGACAGTTAAACTGTTCATTTACATTTTTTAGAAATTTCGAAATTTCCATTGTAGTAATAAAACTATAGTCAGGAACTATTAATTTATTAATTCAACTGCACAGACAGAACAACATGGACGAATGAATAATCTTTTTTTCTTCCCCGCCAAAAATCATTCCTAACCTAACCTTTCGTCTTCTTCTTCCTCTTCTTTTCATAAACATTAACTAAGTAACTGTTCTGTGGCCTGAGACCCTGAGAGGTCTACACCTTTTCGAATTATTGTTTTTTTTTTGAAATATTTCCCCTACAATTCATATTACGGAAAAAATACATTAATTTTTTTTAGAGTTCTCAGCAAGTTGTATAATTTGAAAATCGGTCGCCGTCTTCAAGTTTTTGGTGGTTTCATAAAAGAAAATTCAATATTCCTTTTATTTTTAAAGATGTGAAAATATATCATAGGCATTTTTTGTAGACCTAATTGAGGACTATGATATTGTTGATTTTCATGTAAGTATTGATATCTTCCAATTTTGGGTTTTTGTCAATTTCAAAAATTTTTACTAGAACAGCCACGGTTTGCTAATTTTTAAAAGTTTTATTCGTTTATTGATCAAGGTATAAATAAAGTTGTTGAGAATTTTTTGTAGATCTATTCAATAACAATAAAATTTTCATAATTTTTCCACTTTTTATTCGTGTCGGAGAAAAACGGTTTGGAGTGTCAGTGGTGCTCATGAAAACTTACTCGAAACTATTAAAATAATTTCAAAGGACCACGCACGTTTCTTATGGAAAATGGCTTTCCGTGAATTTGTCCGAATTTTTGGTATGGTGTAGATCTGGATGCACTGATCAAAACTGTCTATTGCCAAACACTCCAAAAATGGACAGTTTTTGAGATATGGCTCAATCAATGTATTTTTTTGCATTTTTTGGATTTTGACACATAATCAGTTCACTCTCATACTTAGGAAAAACCGAGTTTCGAAGATTTCACTGCAGGAATCGATTGAAAAATAATTCTTTCTTCGTTTCAGATACTGCCATTTGAAGAAATTATTATACACTGCTCGTCACTGACGATGTAACTGGACTATTATTTTCAATTTCTATAGTCCAGTTTTTGTAGAAAAAAAAACTTCTGAATTGCTCAAGGTATCACAGAGTCACATATATTCAACACCTTTCGACCAAAAAAGTACTGCTTGTCCCTAAATCCTACCAAGTCACAAATAATGCTATTTGGGAGTAAACCTGCTAGAATGAGGTGCAAAAATCTTGTTGACATCAGTATTAATGGCCAATCAATAGACCTTGTCGAGACAGCAAAAAACCTAGGAGTATTTTTTGACACAGATATGAGATTTGTCAAGCAGGTGAATTATATAGTCAAAAATGCCTTTTTCAAACTGAAACTTCTTTTCAATAATCGTCATATTCTGGACCAGAGAGCAAAAATTATCTTGTGCGAGAGCCTGGTTCTCTCCCATTTGAATTACGCTGATGTTTTATACGGACCATGTCTCACAAATGATAATCGCCGACGGCTGCAAACTATTCAGAATAGATGTGTCAGGTTCATTTATAGTATTGGCAGGAGATACTCAGTGTACAACAAACTCTCTGGGTTGGGCTGGCTAGAGATGATCAAAAGGAGGTATCTACATTCTGCTTGTTTATTTCATAAAATCCTTAGAAAGCAAAAACCCATCTATTTAGCACGTAGAATTACCTTCAGGTCTGATATTCACAACATAAATATTAGAAGGAAGAATAACCTCTCTCTACCTCGTCACACCAGTTCTTTATACCAGCGATCTTTTTCCTATACGATTTGCAAATTGTTAAATGGCTTACCGTCCGATTTCCTAGAAATGAACCCCAAAAAATTCAAAAATTGTGTGAAACAGATATTAATGAAGAATGAAATCATAATTAATTTCACTGTGTAAACATATGTGTGGTAATGAAGTAAAAAAATTGTTCATCTGGTTCCTCAACTTTACTTTGTTTTTTATTTTTTTTTGTTTGTTCTTCACTGCTTTGGAGCAAGTGTCTCATTAATTTTGATATGATTTAATTATATTATATTATTATATGCGATGTATAGGTATATAATGTGTGTGTATTTTTTTAAGGGTTATAGGGAAGATTGGGTTCATTGTATCTGATACAAGGAACTAACTATAACCCTTTTCAGCTGTCTTAGGTACTACCAATGTTTCATTTACCATTATCATCATTATCATATTTTATTTTATTTTAAATTTGTATTTCATGTATATGTACCTAAGAAGACTGAATAAATGACTAAATAAAAATAAATTTCGATAGGGGCACTAGAAAAATAATATTCGATACACACTATAGGTTTTGAATTGATGTAGCCGATACTTGATGAAAATCCATGTTCATATCCATAATAAAACTATGTTTAAAAGATTTTCACTATAAATAGGTTTACAAAACCCGCAATTGTTTCGCTGTACAACAGCTTCTTCAAGCGGAGAAGATATACTTCTCCGCGGAGAAGATATACTTCTCCGCTTGAAGAAGCTGTTGTACAGCGAAACAATTGTCGCGGGTTTTGTAAACCTATTTATAGTGAAAATCTTTTAAAAATAGTTTTATTATGGATATACACACTATAGGAACTGAATCTGAGATACATTTTTTAAAAATAGTTTCCTAGTCGTCAAAGAAATAGTGGTAAATGCAAAATGAGCATATTGAAAATCGTTCATAATGTAGGCTGACTACATAAATACTCGTATCGATTGCAGTTTGATTAAACCGAGTGTTCAATAAAAACAAGGCAATACATACCCAATAATCATTTCTAATCGCTAATCGAACCGTTAAGGCAAACGGATCCGTGAAAATGTCGATGCACTGATCAAGTGTCCATTGCTACAGACTTACAAAAATGGACAGTTTTCAAGATATGGCCGTATCAATATATGATTTTTTTCGTTTTCAAGATTGTGGCCCATAATCGCTTAGCTCTTTTACCCAACAAAAACAGAATTCTATCGATTTCTGTGCAGGAATTGACTAAAAAACAGTTGTATTTCATTTCAGATACATTCATTTGGAGAAATTAGCATACACTGCTCGTCGCTGGTGATGTAGCTGGGCTATTATTTTCAACTTTTGTATTTCCGTGTTCGTAGAAACAAAAACTCTTGAATTGTTCTAGTTCTAACAAACATACTTATATCCAATACAATTCAATTGTGGCATTTGAAAAAATAATATGCGATACACACTCTAAATAAGATTTGATTTTTTTTTAATATTCTCCTGGCCATCAGGAAAATAGTGGAAAATGCAAAATGAGAAACTAGAAAATCGTATTTATAATGTACGCTGACGAGATGAATTAATACTCGTATCGAATGCAGATTTTTTAAACTCGATTCTCTAGTGAACAGCAAAAAAATATTCATTTCTTCTACTTACCTCTAACAAATAGAATAAGATCACAACAGCAACCACATCATTGTATAGTACCCTACCCGATTTCGTTCAAACTATACATTTTTCGTTCAATAGTTCTTTATTTAGTGAATGCACCTACATTTCACTTCTGTAAAGATGACCACTGTCAGATTTTTGTGCCTTGACTCTGTCTGTACTCTTCAAAATTTGTTTTCGTCGTTTTGGTGTTTCAGCTACTGCGAAGACAGACATAGAACTGATATTGAATAACGTTATCTTATTTGCCCCATGTATAATTTTGCAATAGTTCGAGTGAATACAATGATATTTGGTTTGTTGAACAATTGACCCTCGTTAAATGTTATGCTATACATAGATGATTTGATGAACGTTTGGACCAACTTTCTTCTACGTACTATTAGTCTTACTACTATCATCATCACTTTGGTGGAGAATTCATATTTTTCATGGAATAAATATTGTTACTGTTTTAGAATTTTCCCATTATTAGTTATATATTCTTCCCATGAAAACTCATTTATTTCAAAATGCAATGTTGTCTAGAGTTGATGGCTGTGAACGTTAAACATCGGAGACCACAGCACTCCGGTGCATATAGGCTTTCGACTGAGAAAAATCTGGCCGCTAGGCCCAGACAACATTGAATATATTGACTCCGGCCGTGAAAGCCTACATTCTCTCATCAGTTATCGGTTCAATTAACAATTAGAAATTATTTTTCAGTATGTATATTTAACACTAGGTATAAAAAATCTGCATTCGATAGAATTCCGTTTTTGTTGGGTAAAAGAGCTAAGCGATTATGGGTCACAATCGAGAAAACGAAAAAAATCAGATATTGATACGGCCATATCTTGAAAACTATCCATTTTTGTAGTCTGTAGCAATAGACACTTGATCATTGCATCGAAAACCACATCATATCAAATATTCAGACATTTTCACGGATCCGTTTGCTTTAACGGTTCGATTAGCGATTAGAAATGATTATTGGGTATGTATTCCCTTTTTTCTATTGATATTTAACACTCGGTATAAACAAACTGCATTCGGTACGAGTATTTATGTCATCAGCCTACATTATGAACGATTTTCCATATGCTCATTTTGCATTTACCACTATTTCTTTGACGACTAGGAAACTATTTAAAAAAAAAGTATCTCAGATTCAGTTCCTATAGTGTGTATCGAATATTATTTTTCTAATGCGCCTATCGAAAGGTGTTGAATATATGTGACTCTGTGATACCTTGAGCAATTCAGAAGTTTTCGTTTCTACAAAAACTGGACTATAGAAATTGAAAATAATAGTCCAGTTACATCGTCAGTGACGAGCAGTGTATAACAATTGCTTCAAATGGCAATATCTGAAACGAAGAAAGAATTATTTTTCAATCGATTCCTGCCGTGAAATCATTGAAACTCGCATGAGAGTGAACTGATTATGTGTCAAAATCCAAAAAATGCAAAAAAAATTACATTGATAGAGCCATATCTCGAAAACAATCCATTTTTGGAGTTTTTGGCAATGGAAACTTTTGATCAGTGCATCCAGATCTACACCATACCAAAAATTCGGACAAATTCACGGAAAGCCATTTTCCATAAGAAACGTGCGTGGTCCTTTGTCACTAGTACGATCAATATCTAGATTTTCCATTGACGGAAAAAAATGTTGGCATTTTCCGATCCTTCTCAAAAACCATATACTAGTGTAAAACATTTGGAAGTAAATATTCAGAGATATGAAATGGATCAAATCAATCCATAAACCTGTATGACGGAGACAGGAGGGGCTAAAAAAACGGAAGATCCCTGTAAAATGTTTCCTGGTTTTCCAACCGAAAAAAAGAGCAATATTGTTCTCGAGTTATCAAAATGGTTGAAATTTCCAAGCGATATCTCAAAAGGTGACGAAATGATAGCGTTTTCAAATGCCACAGAGCTACAGACATTCAGACGGACAGATATAAATTCTTGCATTGCATGCATATTTTTCGATGTGGATCTTTCTCTCTTCAGTAACTGTGCCTCTAAAACGTAAAATAAAAAAGTTGGGGTGGCCTTACAGGCCAATAGTCTCTCCTTAAATTCGTGTATAACAAGTCAACTTAATTATGTAACAATTTTTTTTGCATGATAAAAGCGTGTTTTTTAGTTTTTAAAAATATATTATTTCATTTTTAATGCACTCGACCCTGAAGATTTTTTTCAGCTCGCCCTGAAAAATCGGCAATAATTTATACTCGTTGTCTAGTTTACTTCGGATTTTGAATCATCTTCTCAGCTATCACAGAACCCTAACGCACAATAATTGTGTCCCACCCTGTACATAATAATCGCTAAAATCCCAACGGGGTCCCAACGAAACTTCTCCCAGTTCAAACAAATCATCAAGTTTTGGGAGTTTACAGAGCCTGTTACCGTTTCATCTGCCATCGCACACATTATTTTACTATCAATGTTTACTTTTAATTTGACGTACCGTCGTGTTTTTAGGGGACCTAAACAACATGAAAGTCTATGTTTTCGTTACAGCTGAAGGGTGGATGTCTCAAATCAAATTAGTATCTGTCACACGTGCTCAGATGGTGCATTCAAAGGAAATCGCTGATATGTCATCTAGTACCTACTAATACCAGTGATTAAGGGTGGGGTGTTCATCTGCTTTAGAAAATATTGAAATGTTGAAATATCCTTGGGCCTTTTTGTTTGTGTGAGAACAGTGAAAGAATCAGTTTTAAAATTCCAACTCGATAAACTGGTTTTAAGAGGATAATAGGGCATTAACAAGAACAATAAATTTGAAAAATTATATAGATGAAGAACGGGATTTGAAACGTCTAGACTTCAAAATTATAGATATTCAACAGCCACTTAACAAGTATTTTTCCGAAGACCCACTTGAAATACGTACAGAAATGCCAGAGATATTTGAATTTGTATACTGTGAAATTCCGGAGAAATTTTTCGGTTTTTCATCATCATCACATTCAGAAATCTTTTTTACAGTGTTTCAGGGCCGGTTTATCAATGCAGGGTTAGGTTAGTTTAACCCTGGGGTAAATGCTAACTCCAGGATAAACTGTTTATCAAGTCGAGGTTAAAAATAACTTCGGGTCAAAGTCAGAGTTAATTTAACTCCAGCTTCAAGGTGGAGGTTTTCTCTTTTATCCCCGTCTTAACCTACAAAAGTTTCGCGAAATCTAACGTTTGCAAAGTCGTGTGTCGTGTCGTGTACTAAAAACAGTGATAATGTAATTATGGAAGCGTTTGATGAGATGAGTGACGATGATGGGGATATTTTGGAAATGATTGAATATAGGAGGCGACCCTACACAATGAGGCAACGGAATAATCCGTTTGAAGAATACGATGATGTCGACTTTTTCACTAGGTTTAGACTACGTAAACCTACGGTGTTGTGGATGTTAGCACAAAAAGAAGCTGCTATTGAGTCTTCAACTGATAGGTGAAATAAATTTTTCATATCCAGCTGAAAGCTCCATAATAAAATGTCTTGAATGTAATTGTAGGAATCATTCTGTGTCTCCTATGAATAAATTGTTGCTCTCATTGAGATATTATGCTACTGGTAATTTGGACCCCTGGCACTTTTCACTACACTCATGGTTATCTTTGGACCTCAATTTATTCCTTTTGTAGTTTTAAATTTGTTATTTTGATTTTTGATTGTCTATATGACAGTTTGAAGTTTGAAGTTTAAGATGAAAAACAGAGACAGTGCTATCTGCAACCACAGATTGTGCTGTCACCTGATCTTCGGCATTTTTCTATCAACCTGGAGTGCTGTGCTCATATTACTCAAAAATGTATTTTATGTTTACCTGGTTGATGAAAGTAAAGACCTTTATTATTATTATTATTATTATTATTATTATTAATATTTGATCCAAGACACATAGAAACCCTGGTGAAATCTCTTATAGCTGTGAAACCGACATACAAAAGTGTTAAGGTACGGCCTACTTGATTCGTGATATTTTTACTGCGTTGATACCGTTTCACCTCTTTAGCACACAGATGGCGGCAAAATTACAGATTCATGATGACGCTTGGACAAGTGTCATGTTATGTAATTTTCAACATTGAATTTCATTTGTTGTGATATTCATTAACCATAATTTGTAAACATTCAAATTTCAATCAAATAATTATGACTCAGTACTTCGGAATGTTGGAAACTCGGCTATTTTTGACTTATACGCCATCCATCGACGAATGAAGCCAACGGTATCAGTGCAATTACAGTCTCAACAACTTTGTTGAAACAAAAGCGAATCAGTGATAACACCATGGTTTCTATACATCTTGTTTGAATCTGTATCCTGGTGGCTGTCAGGATTTTTCAACCAATCCTAATCCACAGGGAGCGGCAACTCTGTCGCAAGTATTACCAACCACACGATATTTAAGGGTTTCGTAACTCTCACCGTAATATGTAATTGATAAACGGATGCGCATCTAACACCCACTTTGACCTGGGGATAGCTTAACCCCAGTGTCAGTTAACACTCATATTTAAAACTGCATTGAAAAACCGGCCCTCAGCATATTTTACGACTGACCTTGTCTTGGCTGTTCTATGAGAACATTTCATTTAGGCAGAGATTGAACAAGGGTAGCCAAAATCGGTTCCCTGCGTTGATCGTTGAGCGTTTAAATAGGCCTGGGTTTTTCACCAGGTTTAGTAGTCTATTTATTAGGTGTTTCGGATTCATGCCTGTTTCTAGGTTGATCTGCCCGAATATTCTGTTGCATTTGTTGAGCAACGCATCGCATTCGAAGATGATGTGAGAGGCTGTTTTCCCATCGTCACCACAGAGTCTACAGTCCACGGTTTCTCTATTTATTCCCATGGTGTGAAGGTGTTTCCTAAGGCCGCAGTGTCCGGTTAGTAAGCCGGTGATCATGCGTATCTTAGATCTGTTAAGGTTGAGTGTGTTAGCCGTCAGTGTTTGGCTCAGGTGCCTCACCATTGCTGAACTATGTTGATGCCCTTCGATTTGGTCCCAATACACGTTTGGTGTTTTGATTTCTTCCACTCATTGATTAGGTTTCTGCATCGGGTTTTGCTAATTCCAAACGCTGGTTCTGGACCTGTGAATGGTGATTCAGATGCTTTCTTTGCAAGTTGGTCTGCTTTTTCATTGACTTCAATTCCCCTATGTCCAGGCACCCACACAAGTGTAACCCTGTTGCGTTTTGACAGTTCATTGAGGCTCTGAAGACATTCTTAGACTTGCTTTGACTTTATCTGTATTGAGTTCAGAGCTTTTATAGCGCTCTGGCTGTCAGATAGAATGTTTTCTTTCATACCCACGGTCTAGATTCATCTGTATGCAAGTCCTTATGGCATGTGTGCTTGGAATACTGTGGTGTGGTTGCCAAGTGGGACTATTACGTACCTTTTTGGCCTCACCCCGTATATTCCTGTTCCTTCATCTGTTTTTGAACCATCTGTGTACCAGATAATGTTTCCAGATGATAGTGATTCTATTCCCGAGTCCCATTTGTTCCACTTGAGCTGCATTTTGAATGGTTTTTCGTACGAGTATTGTGGTAGCATGTCGTCTGGTATCATTTCCAGTTCGGTAATGTTGACTTCATGGATGATTTTGGTGTGCCCAGTTTGTGGTTGGGTTATCCAATTACCTGTTTGTTTAAGTCTGTATGCACTCATCCCCGCCTCCCCCATGACTGTGATGTCTAAAGGTGTGAGCTTTAGGATGATTCCCATAGCAGCGGTTTGGAGTGCTATTCATACCACTCGTGATACACAGACAGGGAAGCCTCTGTATTTTACCAAGGTTGGTTTTAGACTGTCTCTGTTTCTTCTTGGGCCACCACAAAAGAGAACCATATGTAATTCTGGGTCTTATGATGGCGGTGTAAAGCCAGTGCATGACTTTCGGTTTCAGTCCCCATGTTTTCCCAAAAGCTCTTCTGCACATCATGAACAATGCTTTGCTTTTGTTGACTACATGTTGTAGATGCATGTTCCAGGTTAGGTAGACATTTGATTGATATAATTTTTTTATCGATGGACCTATTCATTGTTGAAATGCAAGGAGTCCTCAAAATATTTTCAGGCACATTCGAAATATCTAGCAAATACATAAATATGAAATACAATCTTTTTCAAATGAAAATTAAAATTTTATTCGTACATAAAAGCAAAATGTCTATCACATTACTATCACAAAATTTCCACTTATTGATTTCGCCCAGGGTACCCTGGATGATACAAATTTCCGGAAATTTTTTGGGTTGCCATGGCAACTAAACAAAAACCAATATTTTGATTGGCTAAAAAAGTGAGGTGTGAAATTTTCTGTAAAAATTATGTTTTGGTAGATATTGCAATGGGAGTAACGAAAAACTTAATTTATTTGTTAATGTTCTATGAGTAAAATCTCGTAAAATGCACCTCGCGTGTGACACTCAAAAATCTTCAAGAGACTTGTGTGCGCTTGGAAAGACAAAGCCTTGGCCATTTCAACGTGTGATGCCATGCAAATATGTCACTTGAAAGTGGCACATTTCCAGATTCCCAGAATCTTTTGAAACGACAATTAGGTCGGACAAAGGAGACAAGCAAAATTAATTGATCACGTAGAAAGCGAAATCCAAAGAAATGTATTCACCCTGAATCTCTAGATGATGTCCGACAACGAATTATTCAAGAATAAGTCTAGCAAAGTCGTGTTCGAGAGGCTTTTATGCTAGACTGTATTATTTTATGGAGGTTGGTTGGCATCAGATACAAATAAATGCTCTTCATATAGTGAATAAATTAATTATCAGGGGTAATATAATAAGTGGTATGATTATTACCGATAATTTTTTGGAATATGAATGAATTGCAATCCCAAAGCTGAAGATACAACGAGTCCGCAGGACGAGTTGTATTTTCCTGCATTGAGATAGCCAATGAATTGATATTCCAAAAAATTATAGGTTATTAATCATACCACGAATTATATTTAGGACGACAATATATCGATTTGAAAATTGTTGAATTGCCTGATAATTGATTCTTTATTTCCGGCCGTATTCAACGGAATACTCTTTTCCACTGCTTCATCTATGATACCAATAGCCATTTGTCCCCAACGATCGCTCAAATTGATTAAGAAATATAACTAGTCAAAACACAAAGATTTGACGTTTATAATTTAAATCATTATTTTCACTTGACAGCTAGTAAAACAAAAACTAAGCAGGTTTATCACCGTGAAAATACAGCGACAAGCTATATTTTCACTGTAATTCCGATTCTATTGGCTGAATTTCAAAATTTGAAATAGACTGATTGGTTGTTAGCAAGGAGATATATTGTCTTGTTTCGATATTGACGGAATTAATATATAAATATATATATATATATATATATATATATATATATATATATATATATATATATACAGGGTGTTCCTAAACATCATGTACATCCGAAAGGAGGTAATTCCTCAGACCATTTTAAGACTAAAAGTTCATATAAACTCAGGTCCGAAAACGCTTCGTTACCGATCTACGGGGTGTTGAAATTTCAATTTTTTTTTTGGTTTTTCTTTATAGATTCTGCAGTTTTTGAGATATGTGGCTCAAATTTGAAACATAAATTACGTTATGGGGCTTACATCGATGGACAACTCAAATGTTTGTGAGAATCTACAGGGTGATATTTTTTTATGGGTCATGCCCCCTTTTCTCCCCCTGAACTTTTTTGCGGTGCGCTGTTGGTAAATTCTAAGGTACAAATTGAATTTTTTGGTTTGTTTACAAACTTTTTTGCATCCTGTAGTTTTTTCGTATCTAAGACCGTTATCGAGAAAAAAAAAATTTAAATTTTTTTGTAATTCGCTAAAATTATTTTGTTCGCCGCTGTTTGCTAAAGGCTTTTTTTTGCAATAACGATTTATTATACAAAACATCCAAATAAAAGACATAACAAGGAAATAACGTTATAACAATTGTTGAAAGTGACCTCCTCCAATCCTTATACATGCGTCCGCTCTTCTTCTCATTGATGCCCGTACTCTGCCAAACACCCCCGGAGTATTTCTTACAGTTTCAAATGCATTTAATATTCGATTTCGTAAGTCATCGATGGTATTTATTGGTGTTGTATACACGAGAGATTTGAGATGCCCCCATAGAAAAAAATCTAGGCTATTTAAATCAGGGGACCTAGGGGGCCATAACTGAGGTCCACCCCGTCCTATCCACTTGTCCCCAAACACTTCATTTAAATATTGCCGAGCCAAAACAGAAAAATGTGCTAGTGCGCCATCGTGCATATACCACATTTGATGTCTGAGCAAAAGAGGTAAGCCTTCAAGTAATAAAGGTAATTCGTATTGCAAAAAATGCCTGTATGAGTTTCCAGTAAGCCGACCAGGCAAAAAGAAAGGACCAATCAAATGATCCCCAACTATACCACCCCATACATTCAATGAGAACTGCTCTTGAAAATGAGTTTCGACAATTCCATGTGGATTTTCTTCGGCCCATATGTGGTTGTTATGAAAATTTATAATTTGATTCCTGGAAAAATTGGCTTCGTCGGTAAAAAGGATTTTACAGTCAAAATTGGGGTTTACTGCTATCCTATTAAGGTACCACTGGCAGAAATTAACTCTTGAAGGGAAATCTCGAGGAAGGAGCGCTTGCACCCTTTGAATGTGATATGGATATAGTAGAGATTCACGCAATATACGCCAAACAACTTGGTGACTGATATTTAAATTTTTAGCGATTTTTCTGGTGCTAGTGTCTGGCTGTTCTTCTATTTCATGTAGAACAGCTTCTTCGATCTGTGGTGTTCTAACGGTACGTGGTTTACCTCCATCATTAGTGTTTTTATTAAATGTTCCAGTTTCTGCAAGACGCCTATGAATATCTGAGAATATTCGTTGATCAGGTATTATTCTATTGGGATAACGCTCCATGTATAGACGTCTGGCTTCTCTTGCATTTCCATTCGCAAGGCCATAAATAAAATGCATATCAGCCAAATCGCCATTTGAATAATTTGGCATTGTTACGAGGCTATAACGAGTATTTATAACAAATTTACACCTTACAATTAACAATTTAAACACATGTAAAGACACCTAACGACTCCACATACGAACTGTCAAAAAACGCTCGCTCTCCACTGCATTTGTTTGAAAACAAATCTATTCTTTCATGATGGAAAGTATAGACAATACACTCATAGCCATCTGAGAATCTGCGTTGGAGCTAAGCTTATCGTTGGTCGGTTTAAATCCAGGTCCCGGGAACAGATCCCGGCATCGGATTTTTTTAAAGCAATGATTTCACTTTTTTCTTCTGTTTGAGATTTGAATTATTGGATACTTGGATAGCTTATACATTACGAATTTCTACTGAGTATTCATTTTCTCATACTATTATAATATTATGTGCCTATTTGAATGAAGTGTCGATCTTTTTTTGTCTGAAAGATGCGTTTGTAGAAAAAATAATGTGTGTATTTCAAGCACAAAGTGTCATTGTTGCTCTCCAAAGATTACCGCGCTCCGCTTCGCGTTGCACGGTAACTCTCTTTGTCGAGCGACAATCAATTACTTTGCGCTCGAAATACACAAATTGCTATTTCCATTTTTTCTCGACAACGGTTTTAGATACGGAAAAACTACAAGACACAAAAAAGTTTGTAAATGAATGAAAAAATTCATTTTGTATATTATAATTTATCAACGGCGCACCGCAAAAAAGTTCAGGGGGAGAAAAGGGGGCATGACCCAAAAAAAATTATCACCCTATAGATTCTCACAAACATTTGAGATGTCCATCGATGTAAGCCCTATAACATAATCTATGTTTCAAATTTGAGCCACATATCTCAAAAACTGCAGGATCTATAAAGAAAAAACAAAAAAAATCTTGAAATTTCAACACCCCGTAGATCGGTAACAAAGCGTTTGCGGACCAATGTTTATATGAACTTTTAGTCTTAAAATGAGCTGAGGAATTACCCCCTTTCGGATGTACATGATGTTTAGGAACACCCTGTATAAATAAGGAGATTTAGCGAGGGGCAATATGTGAAAATATAAGTAAAAAAGTTATTGGGTATAACCCTCAAAATGTTGTGCAACCGTAGACACGTGTTTCGAGCTTAAGCTCTCTTCAGTACGGTAAAATCAAGTGCGAAGATGAACAACACTTGGATGTAAAAATAGAAACAAAGGAAGTCAACAACAGGAAGCCAACCACACATTTGTGGCTTCGGTTAGAAGACCTTGTACTCACAAGGCAACAACTAACGTCGCCATATATATAAGTAGAAAAGTTATTGGGTATAACCCTCAAAATGTTCTGCAACCGTAGACACGTGTTTCGAGCTTAAGCTCTCATCAGTACGGTAAAATCAAGTGCGAAGATGTACACTTGGATGTAAAAATAGAAACAAAGGAAGTCAACAACAGGAAGCCAACCACACATTTGTGGCTTCGGTTAGAAGACCTTGTGCTTACAAGGCAACAACTAACGTCGCCACGGAGGCAGCTATAGCTACCAGCGTGACAATCCTACCCAGGAAAATACAAATAAGGATGGATATAGCGAGGGGCAATATATGAAAATATAAGTACTACGGTTGCAGAACATTTTGAGGGTTATACCCAATAACTTTTCTACTTATATTTTCATATATTGCCCCTCGCTATATCCATCCTTATTTGTATTTTCCTGGGTAGGATTGTCACGCTGGTAGCTATAGCTGCCTCCGTGGCGACGTTAGTTGTTGCCTTGTAAGCACAAGGTCTTCTAACCGAAGCCACAAATGTGTGGTTGGCTTCCTGTTGTTGACTTCCTTTGTTTCTATTTTTACATCCAAGTGTTGTACATCTTCGCACTTGATTTTACCGTACTGATGAGAGCTTAAGCTCGAAACACGTGTCTACGGTTGCAGAACATTTTGAGGGTTATACCCAATAACATTTCTACTTATATTTTCATATATTGCCCCTCGCTATATCCATCCTTATATATATATATATATATATATATATATATATATATACAGGGTGTCAATTTGAAAACTTCCCACCCTTAATATCTTCCTTCCAGTAAACAATATGAGTAATCGAAAAAACAGGTCAATTTTATTGTCAAGGGGGACACTTTCAAGGACTATTTGTAGTCCTCGTGGTTCAACCCCCTAGGAGGGGTAGATGTTACCCTTAGAATTTTAAATGGGAAGGGGGGTCAAGTGGCACATCATTTTGATGGGCGTTCAATTCTTGTTCCAATGGTACCCTAACTTATTATTTTTTGATGAGCATTTTCCGAAAAATTGTGTTCTAAACTAACAGAAGTAATTATTAGAACGCCTATACTGAGATGCATGGTTTGGCCAGAACTGGTTAGAATATTAG
Organism: Chrysolina oricalcia; assembly: GCA_944452925.2. NCBI lineage: Eukaryota > Metazoa > Arthropoda > Insecta > Coleoptera > Chrysomelidae > Chrysolina > Chrysolina oricalcia. The sequence continues at coordinate 40,850,946 of OX101828.2, read as the reverse complement.
GTGGTACCGTTCCAACCCTTTATTAGGGGTAACATTAGCCATTAGCTCCAAACACTTTACATAAAAAAGTAGTCTAATAGTAAAACGTAGATGGTAGTAAAGTTGTGTTTATTAAATGCTGAATTTTTAAGTGTCATCGCAGAAATTGTACAGATAGCCTTCCTTTTTTGCTACTTCTGCTGTAAAAAGTTTCTGTTTTCCGGCAAAAAATTGGTTAGCAAATTTGAACTATGTGGTAGTATTGTGAATACCGTTGTACCTGTTGGGCTGTTTAGGAATTACTTTAATAAGTGTATAAAAGTGTAAAAATGGTTTACATTCTTCAAGACAGAATTGAAATGATTGTAATTTATGGAGAAGTTGGAAAGTGCGCACGAAGGGCAGCATGTCTTTTTAACGAAAGACATCCAAATTGTAATGTAAGTCACCGGTATGTGCTTGATTTCGTGAATAAGTTTTACGAAACTGGTTCAGTGACAAATAAAAAAAGAAATAACCCCAGAGTACTAAATGAAGCGGCTCAAAATTGAAGTTTTGGGAACATTTGCTGCAGAGCCCACGAGCTCCTTACGATCAGTATCAGAACAGACGGGAATGTCACGCGAGACTATAAGAAAAGCATTGAAAATGCATAAATTTCATCCATATAAAATGCAGATTCTTCAAGAGCTCCACTAGGATGATTATGATAGAAGAATAGAGTTTTGTGAAATCATGTCTCATCGAGTCAATACCATCCCTAATCTTCTGTTAAACATCTGTTTCAGCGATGAGTGTTCATTTTTTCTGAATGGCAATGTTAATAGACAAAATTGTCGCTATTGGAGTGACGAAAACCCACATATTTTTCGGGAAGGGCATACACAACATCCACAAAAAGTTAATGTTTGGGCTAGTATTCTTGGAAATGCCATTCTTGGTCCATTATTTCTCGAAGAAAACTTGACTGGCAATCTGTACCTTGATATGCTTGAAGAGACTATCGATCCTCTTATAACTCACGAGCTAGAAACTCAAATTGATGCAGAAGGTAATGAACTTTTGCAGGAGGATCTGTTACATTTCCAGCAGGACGGTGCTCCACCTCATTATTTTCTTCCCGTCCGACAGTGGTTAAACGAGAGATTTCCGGGTAGATGGATTGGCAGAAGGGGAGCAGTTGAATGGCCTCCGAGATCACCGGATTTAACACCCTTAGATTTCTTTCTTTGGGGGCATCTTAAATCCGTTGTTTATAAAACACAACCTTCTGATAGTGACGAACTTAAAAGACGAATTACAGCAGCATGCCGGTCAATTCCTAGTGAAGTTTTCCGTAATGTTAGAGGGGAGTTCGAAAACAGACTGTATTACTGTTTAGAGCAAAATGGACAACATTTCGAACAGCTAATAAGATAAGCGTAAGTAGATTTTATGTTGGAAATGTCTTTCTCGCAAATTAAATTTTATTGTGTAGAAGGAAAATAACCACCAAATAAAAAATCCCATGCGTAATAAATTTATTCCTGTCATTCAAGGGTTGGAGCGGTGCCACCTACTCTTCTAACCATTTTTATTAAAGGGAGTCAATACAATAATGCATCTCAGTATAGGCGTTCTAATAATTACTTCTGTTAGTTTAGAACGCAATTTTTCGGAAAATGCTCATCACAAAATAATAAGTCAGGGTACCATTGAAACAAGAATTGAACGCCCATCAAAATGATGAGCCACTTGACCCCCCTTCCCATTTAAAATTTTAAGGGTAACATCTACCCCTCCTAGGGGGTTGAACCAAGAGGGCTACAAATAGTCCGTGAAAGTGTCCCCCTTGACAATAAAATTGACCTGTTTTTTCGATTACTCATATTGTTTACTGGAAGGAAGATATTAAGGGTGGGAAGTTTTCAAATTGACACCCTGTATATATATATATATATATATATATATATATATATATATATATATATATATATATATATATATACAGGCTGATTCACGGTGGATGGCACATTAGACGTTTCTGGTGAACCAGACAACGGATCACTTTGAAAATTTAATGGAGGGCATATTCGGACATTCTCTAGCGAACTAAAATATTTTCGACAATGCGGTGTTGCCGCTTCTATTAGAAAGCAGTAGCAACTTTGATTTTTCAAATGGAACACTCTGTATATAATACCATTTTTGGAATCTCCAACAATTGCCCGACAACTTTTCTTGATATTTCCCTATACCTTTCTGTTACCGTTTTCGAAATAAAAATTAATTTCAATTTTTTTCTTCGAAAATCATGACTTCTAAAAATGCCGATATCTTTTAGTTAAGAAGTACTATGATATCGAAATTTGGTTTGGAGTTAGGTGATACTTGGACACTTCCCACACGTCAGCCTAATCTCCGTTACTTCAATACAGGGTGGTAAAAAAATACAGATTTTTCGTTTGCTTGAAAAAGTTGCTGAAATTTGATTATTTTGAATGGAACACCCTGTATATTATTGAAAATTCGGAAAGCTGGTGAAATTTGTTTTCTTTCTATGTATATCATACCTATACCTAACTAGTCAAGTTTCGGACTTATGAGCATTTATTTGGGAAAATGTCCCTTCAGAATGGTATTTCCATTCGGTACTTGGTAAGCAGGCCATGATTACTATTTGACAGTAGCGTTGTGACATTCTCCTAATAATATCGACATTTTCGTCACTTCAGAAGTTGCAAATACCTTCAAAACGATGGAACAAAACTATTCAAACGAAGTTCTTATGAATTTGTTTATTATTTTTGGACAGTGTGACAAAATTATCAGCAAAACATGTAGAAACTTCAATGAAATGTATCCGAATCTACCGCCAATGAACCTCAAGAAATTTATACGAATTCAGAACAATTTCAATATGTTTGGATAAACTTTAAAAGCACCAAGAAACTTGCCTCGACCAGTAACTTCTGAAGACAACCAAAAAATTTTTTTTTGGCGCATTTGCATAAAAGCTTTTTTTTTATCAATTCAATAAATTCAGTTTTGTCATATTGGAAACTATATGCCAATTTTCAATCGAATCGGACCACAATTACAAATTTCGTCCATCTTCTTGGTTTTTTGCATTGGCAGAAAAATCAAAATTTTTGACCCTGAAAATCCCCACATACTAATTATGCCCCGACTCAGACCATAATTGCAAATTTTGTCCGCCATCTTGGAGGTGACCTTGTTTTATTACACTGACAAACAAACCATAATTTCCGACCCTGAAAATCACCACATATCAATTTTGAACCGAATCGGACCATAATTGCAAATCTTGTCCGCCATTTTTGAGGCGCCATTTTGTTTTTTCCTTTTTAGAAAACTTCCATAATGCATTGACACCGAATTTATGACAAATTAGCTTGCAAATGAAGTATCATAATTTGGAAGACGGAACGGTTGTTTTTCTCGCAAGAGGGCGTCAAAATAAAAAGTAGGGTAGCAAAAATTGACATGGCTGAATTTCTTCTGAAAATACCTTGTCAATGATGTGTCACACTCACTACTTTCCCTATTCAAATTTTTTGGGTGATAGTGACCAAGGGGTAGAAGGAGGGGTATGACAGTTGAGGTTATGATAGGAAGATGTACCCTTGGATTAAAAATCGATGTGTTTTTGCATTTATTTCTCAACGCATGCGTTTTGAAGATATTCGATCTGTTTCGTTTTCGGTGCCCCACCCTGTATGTAAAGATTAATGAAATTACATAGACAAAAGTGAATAAAAAACTTTGCTAGTGAGTTTTATCATTCTCATCTCTCTGTATCACAATGCGAAACATAGACATTCCTTCTTCTGGAAAGCCTACAGCATCGAACGATGAAGACACCCACTGCAAACTCTTATCATTTCTTCGGATCAAGAGATCAATCCAATTAAACCCACACTGCACCACTTACCCAATGACCACTTCCTACGCCTGCGCAGTCATTATTTTTAAAGTGTCAATCTAGCCGAATTTGTCCCTTGCATATAATTTCTCAACCTACCGCTAATTAGACTTCCTTATTAAGTTTTCTCAAGTGGATGGAATTAGCAATGCAAGATGTAAGTATATATGGATAGGAGAGAGTTAAAACGAATCAAAGTGTGTTTCAGAAGAAAAAAATTGGTTTATTGTCTAACAGGACTACTTCCAATTACAAGACAAATATATGGATTACAGTAATTAAGTTGTGAATAAAGTATAGGTCTATTTCACACGATAGAATATCCTAATCGAATACAAAATATAATTATAGAATCAGTAGAATTATAAAATAATACACACAATGATAGAAATAGCATTTGAATACCAATTGAATTTACAATGCACATAAGTGAATGTTGTTGTAATTAATGCAGGTCTAATTACTTGTTTTGAATCTTATTCTTAACTGTCCAAATGGAACAACAAAAATATCACATTCTGAATAAAAACTATTATAAATTCCACAGATGTTATGAAATAGGGATTTCACTAGAACATTGATTCTAAGAAGAGGCAGATAGAAACAAATTTCATTTCTACCATTTAGTCATGGTACGTGAAAATCTAGTTGAGTTATAACAATTCAGGGCAGTGAATCACTTTATAAATCAATTTGTATAAGAAAATACAAGCGTAATAAGTTCTTCTATTTTCAAGGATAAGAGGGGGAATCTATACAACAATCTATTATCAGTTCCTTGGGATGAGTATACTCCATCCAATTAGTAGATCATGTAAAATTTGGCAGAATTAGAAGAAATATACAAAAAAATAAGAAGTTGATCTGAGAAAATGAAGTTCAGTAAACCGGAAACACTGATTAATTCGATAGAATTTATCCCAAACTTGCTCACTTCCAAATGGGTAATTAGCGTTTAACTGTCACATACACAAATATGAAAACACCGAACTTGACAGTCCAATCAGGAGTCAAGTTTGGTATTATCGATAATCCGTTGTATCTCTGATAGCGAATTCCATTGGTAAAACTAGTGTTGCACTAGTTTTGCACCTGTGTTGCATCGACACTGTCCTGGTTTTCTCCAAAATATTAACTAGGATATGTTCCGTAAATCAACTTGGTTACTTTGGTTACTCGTTTTCTGTCCCGTAAATATAAAATGTTCGGTTGGTTCCTGAAAAACAGGTTATTTACGGAACTTGGTTGCTGAAAAAGCGGTAGATTATCTGTCACCAGAACGACCGTCGATTTTCTCTGGTAAGTTCGGTTTTTGTTGACGTTGACGTGCTTTAGTTTTCGTTCTCATTTTAATTATTGAGTTAAGTTCCGATGGATTCGTTTACTGAGTAGAATTAATAATATTCGATACATTTTCAGTTTGATGACTTTTTTTAATTACAGGAAAATATATCCTTTGCTTGTGCTTATATATTGTGTACAAGAACTTGGCAGAGCATGAATGTTTAAAAAACTTTAAAAATGTCAATGTAAATTATAAAACGAAACGGATTCATAAAGCTGCTAACAAAAATTCTAAATATTCAGGACTTTCATTGTCGTCAAGCCAGAATGATTATATAACTTCACTAAAGGATTCTAATAATATCTCATTATTCTCAAGCCAACTGAATGTGGCATCATCATTGGCATCCAATTCCAAGACACATCATAGGTATGAATAATAAGTATGTAATGAATGTAAAAAAAAGAAATAAAAGCAAATAGAGAAAAATGTAACAATCAAGCAAAGTGAAAAAGTAAAAACACAAAACACACGGGAAACGATCAAAACCTTAATTTGACAAATGACTGGCATTCCGTAAATAAACCACAACCGTAGTCACCAGTAGATAACCACTGTCAAAAGTGTTGTTACCGCTCCTGAAAACATTGGTAACTTCGGTTGAATAACGGAACATATCCCTAGTTCATTCTCAATGGAATACGAAATATTTGACAGACAAGTAAAACTTGTCAGTTTTCGATTTCACAACATAACCATCATAATCAAATCATATTATAGAGAGATTACTAATAAATTGCGTTGAAAATAAATAATAATTCATGTTCGTGCCTTAATTCGGAAAAGGGCCGATGAGTGCACGAGACATATGCCAAATCTTTGAGACACATCTCTTGTGAATGATATATTTCCTATTGGCGAAAGAAAATAAGGTCGCAGCGCCACCTATAGCAAGACTTTGAACTACGAATCACGGACAAAGGTTTTTGACTTTACACGTGTTTATATGGCGTTTTGACGATCTGTACTCCTATTTTCAAACAATTTGTGAAAATTTGTGGTTTCTTTAATAGAAAAGTTATTGTGTTTCTTTTAAAAGATTTGAACGATAGTTTCAGTGTAGTTTACAAATATTTTACTAGTTTTTGGAGGTCATGATTTGCGATCAATTATTGATCTGATTCATTCATCAGTCTGTTTGTCAAACAAGCATATACTTCGATATTATTTAGCTTGCCAATTTTCAGTTTCAAAATCCATGCCTTCCTTTGGTCAATTTCTTCAATCTGGTCGAACCAATTGGTGATTTTTTAACCTTGCTTTTATTTTTGGGGGAAATTTGTGATATCCCACATTTTCCTTCTTGCCATATGTCCTGCATCCTGGGACTAAACAACTAGGATTGTATTTTCCCATATTTGGCAGTCTATCAACAGTATAAACCAAAAAAATACGAACAGAAACAGAAATCGAGTATGGAAATATCCTTAATCAACAGAATGAATCAGATCAATAACTCACAAATCATGACTTCAAAAAACACGTAAAATATTTGTAAACTACACTGAAACTATCGTTCAAGTCTTTTAATTGAAGCACAATAACTTTTCAGTTAAAGAAATCACAAATTTTCATCAATTCTGTGGCAAATGGATTCTCCGATGCCAAATCTCTCTTTCACACACACACACACATACACACACACACACACACACACAAATTTTCCCAAATTGTTTGAAAATAGGAGAACAGATCATCAAAACGCCATGCAACCTTGAATTGCAGAAGCATTCAAAACTAATCGGAGATGAAATTCGTTTAAATCACCTGACTGAAACGTTCTTTAGAGTCTTTCAATAGAAACACAATCACTTTTTAGTTAGAGAAATCACAAATTTTCACAAATTGTTTGAAAATAGGAGTACAGATCGTCAAAACGCCATATAAACACGTGTAAAGTCAAAAACCTTTGTCCGTGATTCGTAGTTCAAAGTCTTGCGATAGGTGGCGCTGCGATCTTATTTTCTTTCGCCAATAATAATGAAAAAGTGTAATATGGTGGGTTTGACACCTATAGCTTCTACAATACTTGAAAATTCAACAAATATTTTTCACAGGCAGTAATGGTGGATTTATGCAGTAGTCATAAGTCAAAAGTTTTAAGTCATAAGGAAGAATATTCGTCAGTGATTGGTTGAACCGTTCATTCCAACCAGTCATTGACGAATATTCTTCCTTATGACTTAAAACTTATGACTTATAACTGCTGCATAAATCCACCATAACTAAATGGAAGTGTTTAATCGAAGAAAACAGAAATCTTTGGGAGATCGTTTTGCTAACGAACAGTCGTTAACGACCGATGATGAACCCTTTACTCCCATAAGCACCTACTGCGTAGGCTTATTATGGCAAGTACCTGTCAGAAAACAACTACTCCCCTGGCTAAGACCACGACGGGTATTGTAAGTAGCTGTTATATTTAATTCAATACCCGTCGTGGTCTTAGCCAGGAGAGTAGTTGTTTTCTGACAGGTACTTCCCATAATAAGCCTACGTAGTAGGTGTTTATGGGAGTAAAGGGTTCATCATCGGTCGGTAACGACTGTTCGTTACCTAAATGGTAGTGTGTTCTTCAGATTGGAATTCCTCATCAATACTATCTCAAAAAAAGTTCTTGAGAGGTCAACCTGAAGGACAATATTCATTTCACTATTCAATTCGAATAATTCTCTCCTTCTATTACACCAAAATCCACTTTGATGAGTCAGTGTTAGTATATGATTTCAGCCCCCATGGCATGAGTGTTTGTTGAAAAAAAACTGTGATGTTCTAAAGTAGTTCATTATTTTATAAGCAGTATCTCTGCGCATCCCAAAGTTTTAACGGAACTGCAAAAATATGGAGCATGAAAAACCACAATTAAAAATATATTTTTCTTTACCTCTTCATCACTGAAATTAAGGACATTTTCTACAAATTTGTTAATTTAAGAAAGTGGTATCCTCTCCTTTATTATTTCGTAAATGTCTTCATCACTGCTTGACGACGATGTTAACAAAACTGCTACAAGAAGTAGCCTGTCTTTTTGAATTTTTGAGCTTTCCGCCATTTTCACAAATGCACTGACTTTGCACGACCTCAAAGAGCTCGTGCTGAAATCATTGCAATGAGTTCAAAACTAGGTGCACCAGATTCCCAATGGAATACAAAACTCTACACCAGTTTTACCAACTATTATACGAGGATGTATTGATATCTAGTTAGCCTAGACCAGTTCCCTGCATAAACAAAATATTGCGTTACCATAGCAACGAACAATAACTTATTAGAAGTGTCAGTGTAAAGTTTGACGCCAAAAAAGTAAACCAGAGTTACGCAATAAATTAAATGAAAAAATCGAGCCATCATCAAGTACCTGTATTTAAAAGGGTTAAGAGGTAAGCAGATTTACGAAGATATGCTTAATACTCTTGGTGATCAAAGTCATTCGTATGCGACCGTGAAAACATGGACTGCAAGCTTCAAAAGAGGTAAATTTTCCATTGAAGATGATGACCGATCGGGAAGGCCAGTTTCTGTGTCAGTCCCCGAATATATCGATGCAGTTCATGACATGATTTTAACAGACCATCGAATTGGGCTAAAACGGATATCTGAAGCACTGAATATTTCATACGAACGCGTTCATCATATAGTTCACGTCAATTTGGACATGAGAAAAATTGCTGCAAAATGGGTTCTCAAATGTTTGAATGTTGACCAAAAGCGTGCAAGGGTAGTAGCATCGCGTTCGACCTGTGCTCGATTTGAAAACGATGTAGACTTCTTAAACCGAATTGTTACTATGGATGAGACTTGGGTACATTTCTACGATCCAGAAACAAAGCAACAATCGATGAAATGGCGACACTCCGGTTCTCCAAGACCTAAGAAGTTTCGTGTCCAAAAAACTGTTGGAAATGTTCTTGCTTCAGTTTTTTGGGATTGCCATGGAGTAATCATGATTGATTTTTTGGATAAGGGTAGAACAATAACTGGAGATTACTATTCGACATTACTGACCACTCTACGGGAAAAAATTAAAGAGAAAAGACGCGGAAAGCTATCCAAAGGTGTTTTGTTTTTGCAGGACAACGCCCTTGCACACAAATCTCATGTTGCCATGCAAAAAATTCGTGATTAACGGTTTGAATTACTAGAACACAGATTAGGCTCCGTCAGACTATCATCTCTTTCCTCAACTGAAAATAAGTTTAAAAGGTCGTAAATTTTCTTCCAACGAGGAAGTAATAAAAGCTGTGGAGGTCTGGTTTGCAGAGCAAGCAGAAACATATTTTTTAAAAGGCCTAGAGACGTTGCAGGTTCGCTGTAATAAATGTATCCAATTAAGTGGAGAATATGTTGAGTAATAAAATATTTTAACATTGAAATTTTGTTTGGTTCTATAGTAGGCTATGAGTTTTTCAATATATCCTCGTATTGTAAAATTTATACATTACATATCGTACCCTTTTAATGAGAAACACTATTTGATCCAACCATCTAATATGCTGATCAAACATGATACCAAAATATTTGATAACTTTTACGTTCTCTAATGAAGGACAATTACATTCGGCAGCATGACATTTGAGACTATCAATTTTAATGTTTAAAATAAGCTGCTTAGTTTTTGTGGGGAAGAATGTTATATATTTAGTTTTATTCATGTTTAGACTCAATAGGTTGTGGTTTATCCATATTTTAATATATTTCATGTTTGTTTCAGTTTTTTTGTGGATCTTTCTCCATGTTTCACCAATAACAACAATTGCTGTTTTTAATTTTTGCAATACTATTTATATATAAATATATTAGGACTAGAATGGGCCCTAGTACTGTTCCTTGTGGAACTCCTGTTTGTACAGTTTGTCCAGAACTGAACGTGTTTCCTCTTTTCGTTCTCTGCACTCTGTTTTTTAAATAATTTGTAAATAATTCCAGTGTTAAGCCTCTTATGCAATAGTTACTCATTTTTTCAATGAGTTTGCTGTGGGATCATAATATAATAATTATCAAGTTAGTAACTAAATTCTGAAGTTTTGATCTATATCAGTCATCGAACACTGCTATTAGTGCTATTGTTTAATTGTGCCGGAACGTTGGTGAGAGCATCACGCGGTCTCGTGTCAGTCGGGTTTCGTGTCTACCAAGCTTGTATAATATATTTTGGTTGTCTATTCAGTATTATATTCTATTTATCAAACCAGCTAGTGGTGAAACTATCAGATAGATTCGGATTTTTGGATTAGCTTATCAAAAACAGATGATAATGACATAATATCTGATGCTAAAAAACTCCTTGATACATACTTGATGATATGAGTTCAGTTTTTCTAAAAGAATGCATTCAAACATTTTATCCAGGGCATTCAGAAAGAGTCGGAGACCCAGAAGTGATCGATGAGAAAAACAACATTCAGGGTTGAGAGAAACCTAAACCTGAACTCTCTAGAAGTAGTGCAGAGAAGGCTTCTAAGAACCATATTCTGAAAAGATCCAACCTTCATTCGGAAACCAAAATATTCGATATTCGACAGTTGTATTATTTTGCGGCTAACTTGAAATATCATCAAAACAAACACATAGCACAAGTTCCATCACATGATTATAACACACGACAACGACATCACTTCCTTGTGCCACAAATGTCCAAAGCACTTTGTCAACGAGCATAATCATATATTGCTCCAAAGATATACAGGCTGATTCACGGTGGATGGCACATTAGACGTTTCTGGTGAACCAGACAACGGATCACTTTGAAAATTTAATGAAGGGCATATTAGGACATTCTCTAGCCAACTAAAATATTTTCGACAATGCGGTGTTGCCGCTTCTATTAGAAAGCAGTAGCAACTTTGATTTTTCAAATGGAACACTCTGTATATAATATTATTTTTGGAATCTCCAACAATTGCCCGACAACTTTTCTTGATATTTCCCAATACCTTTCTGTTACCGTTTTCGAAATAAAAATTAATTTCAATTTTTTTCTTCGAAAATCATGACTTCTAAAAATGCCGATATCTTTTAGTTAAGAAGTACTATGATATCGAAATTTGGTTTGGAGTTAGGTGATACTTGGACACTTCCCACACGTCAGCCTAATCTCCGTTACTTCAATACAGGGTGGTAAAAAAATACAGATTTTTCGTTTGCTTGAAAAAGTTGCTGAAATTTGATTATTTTAAATAGAACACCCTGTATATTATTGAAAATTCGGAAAGCTGCTGAAATTTGCTTTCTTTCTATGTATATCATACCTATACCTAACTAGTCAAGTTTCGGACTTATGAGCATTTATTTGTGAAAATGTCCCTTCAGAATGGTATTTCCATTCGGTATTTGGTAAGCAGGCCATGATTACTATTTGACAGTAGCGTTGTGACATTCTCCTAATAATATCAACATTTTCGTCACTTCAGAAGTTGCAAATACCTTCAAAACGATGGAACAAAACTATTCAAACGAAGTTCTTATGAATTTGTTTATTATTTTTGGACAGTGTGATAAAATTATCAGCAGAACATGTAGAAAGTTCAATGAAATGTATCCGAATCTACCGCCAATGAACCTCAAGAAATTTATACGAATTCAGAACAATTTCAATGCATTTGGATCAACTTTAAAAGCACCAAGAAACTTGCCTCGACCCGTAACTTCTGAAGACAACCAGATTAATGTCTTAGCATATTTTCACGCATTTCCCGAGTCATCGATAAGAAGTGCTGAAGAAGATTTGGGTATAAAATATTCATCGGTTCAAAGAATCTTGCGAAGACATAAAATGCATGATTATAAATTCACCAAAATTCAAGCAATGAAGCCTCAAGACCCTCAACAGAGAGTAGAATTTTGTGAAATGTTGTTGACACGCATTCAAGAAGATCCACTTTTTTTAAATAAAATTATTTGGACTGATGAATCGAAATTTTCGAGAGAAGGGATTTTCAATAGAAAAAATCGTCATTATTGGTCCAGTGAAAATCCTCACGTCACAAAAGAAGCCGGATTTCAAGAAAAATTTTGTTTTAATGTCTTCTGCATGTTGATGGACAACAAATTGAGGTACGTGATATACGAGGAGTCATTAACATCCAGAAGCTACCTGAATATTTTGGAGAATACTGTAGAGAGTTTCGTGGATAATCTGCCACTCGAAGAATATCGAAACTGTTGGTACCAACTAGACGGAGCTCCTGCACATTGCACAAGAGAAGTGAGCGCAGAACTGGAAAGACTTTTTGACGATCGGTGGATAAGGCGCTTGGGACCATGGAATTGGCCAGCGAGATCACCCGATCTTAATCCATTAGATTTTTATTTGTGGGGAATGTTTAAAGAAAAAGTTTACAAAATACCCGTGCGTTCGAGAGATGAATTGTTAGAAAGGATTGCCCAAACATTTGAAGATTTGGATCCCAATGAAATCAGATCTGCCACCACGAAAGCAGCCAACACCCGCATTTTAAAGTGCTTGGAAGTGAACGGCCAGCGATTCGAACATATTTTGAAATATTCCACATGATTGTTTTACTTTTTTATAATTATTCATATCAATATTTCCAATTTCAAGTTTCTTGGTGCTTTTTTAAAGTTTATCCAAACATATTGAAATTGTTCTGAATTCGTATAAATTTCTTGAGGTTCATTGGCGGTAGATTTGGATACATTTCATTGAAGTTTCTACATGTTCTGCTGATAATTTTGTCACACTGTCCAAAAATAATAAACAAATTCATAAGAACTTCGTTTGAATAGTTTTGTTCCATCGTTTTGAAGGTATTTGCAACTTCTGAAGTGACGAAAATGTCGATATTATTAGGAGAATGTCACAACGCTACTGTCAAATAGTAATCATGGCCTGCTTACCAAATACCGAATGGAAATACCATTCTGAAGGGACATTTTCACAAATAAATGCTCATAAGTCCGAAACTTGACTAGTTAGGTATAGGTATGATATACATAGAAAGAAAGCAAATTTCAGCAGCTTTCCGAATTTTCAATAATATACAGGGTGTTCCATTCAAAATAATCAAATTTCAGCAACTTTTTCAAGCAAACGAAAAAACTGTATTTTTTTACCACCCTGTATTGAAGTAACGGAGATTAGGCTGACGTGTGGGAAGTGTCCAAGTATCACCTAACTCCAAACCAAATTTCGATATCATAGTAGTTCTTAACTAAAAGATATCGGCATTTTTAGAAGTCATGATTTTCGAAGAAAAAAATTGAAATTACTTTTTATTTCGAAAACGGCAACAGAAAGGTATAGGGAAATATCAAGAAAAGTTGTCGGGCATCATTGGAGATTCCAAAAATAATATTATATACAGAGTGTTCCGTTTGAAAAATCAAAGTTGCTACTGCTTTCTAATAGAAGCGGCAACACCGCATTGTCGAAAATATTTTAGTTGGCTAGAGAATGTTCGAATATGCCCTCCATTAAATTTTCAAAGTGATCCGTTGTCTGGTTCACCAGAAACGTCTAATGTGCCATCCACCGTGAATCAGTCTGTATAACTCTTTGCCTGAATACATGAAAAATATCAATTCCGTGGCAAATTTCAAATATCAACTGAAAACGTTCATAACCAGCAATCCTAGAAAGATGGTGATATCTCAAATACAATAAAGTCTTGCAATCGCCACAGTTTCTTAGTACATGCCCATTCACATTATTTTCATCTTAATGAAGGAAACATATATTTATTCCCAAGTTTCCCAATATCGACGTATTTGTACCTTTTTATTTCATCGTTACTGTCTACGAACTTTAAATTTTAATGTACGCTACCATTGAAATCACTTTATTGTATTGATGTTACTCCAATTTTTATGTAATTTTATAGGTACTTATTATGTTATGCATTTGTGTTTTTATTTATATTTATTATCACTTCAACGAGACTATCTCTAAATTTCTCTAAATTTTATTATGTTAATGTTTACCGTTTTTTCCTCAAAACAAGTGTTGAATCACATATTGAGTAAACACATGTATTCATTGAAATTTATATTTTTATACAATGTACTATGTTGATTTATTTCTTGAATAAATGTTATTTTGATTTGATTTGAATAGAAATTTGAATTTGAATACAATTTTCAAAATGATACGATCCAAAAAAATTATTTCAACGTTGCCAAATATCCATACCATTCTGAGAATATATTTATGTATGTTATCTCCAAATGCTTCGGGTGAAAGGTCATTCTCAACTCTGAAGAGAATAAAGAGTTATTTGAGAAACTTTATTGAAAACGAAATGTTAAGGAACATTTCCCCCTTAAACATAGAACATGATTTGCTGAATAGGTACTCTTGATGAATGATGCATTATTAAGAAATCCATCTCGCTCAAGATCAGAAACTGAGCTCATTAATATTTTTCATCCGTTATACATTTTTTTATTTGTTTCACGTCAATGCGATTTTTCCTTTGATTTATTTTTTCTTGACTGAGTACCTGTTCATTATGTATTTGAATATTTATATTCGTTGTCTTCCTACTTTCATCCCTTGTTACGCTCTCATTACGTTTTTCTTTAACTGATTCGGCTACTTCAAATAATATCACCTTCAGATATCACCTATATGAAACTCTCTACCTTACTTAGAGTTAATTTTATTCACCACCTATATATTCATTAGTATATTAACACGTTGACTGCCGTGCTCATTTTTTCATTTTTGGTATCAGAGCCGAAGCAAAATCGAAAATTTTGTCCCAGAAACCATTATGGACTCTATATAGGTACAGCCTACAGAAGATAGTATATCGTTGAATTTTTCGGAAATTGAGACTCTGAGTTCAAAAAATTAAAAAAATTCAGCTCGGTCTTATAGACCGAGTCGGCGCTCTTCAATAAGTGTACACCCTTGCATTTTCCAAAAATTCGTTGTTTTTACTGATTTGTCTGCCACGCCGACTCGGTCTGTGCGTCGAATGAGAACAATTTGCAACGCAAACTTGTTACTGAAGGCGTCTCGGTCTGTTTTCGCGATATTATCGACAATAATTTAGATCTTCTTCAAGAAAAGTTCAATTGGCTCGGTCGCATAGACCGAGTTGGCCTGGTGTATCAACCTCAACCTCGGTCTATGAGACCGAGGTGGCTCACCAGAATTTTTCCTCGGTCTCATAGACCGACATGGCAGTCAACGTGTTTAACTATATTCCAATGAGTCAGAAAACCTTCCACATCAACTAGTGGAACCTTAGCTATGGTTCATAGTATCTTCCTGTAGCATAGCTGCGGCTTCACTCGGCTTGATCATATTAAACCTTCGTACAACTACTTGGATGCTTTCAGAGTGATTTTTCGTCTGTTTCACATATTTCTGCTGATCTCTTCTCTTCACATATCAACTATAAACCTTCTCCACTAGTGGAAATATTCCTACAAAAGTAAACAGATAGTAAACAAACAACAAACAAACATAACCCCACTTCTATCATTGAATGATGATCTCTCTCTACCGAAAAGTGACTTTCATACCTTTTCTATTGATGGCATTCCTTTTCATTGTGGTTTTGCATTCCTCGACATTTCCTGGAGAATTTCGGAAATGTATTCATGAATTTCATGTCATTTCTGTCATATCCCTGACAAATGAAAAGTGACTTATCATTCTGTCATGTCAACTTCAAGTTTCTCCTCTTTCAGCAAACTAGAGCTTCATAAAAAAAGCCCTTCCTTCTTTTTTTGAACCGGACCAGACAAGTGAAGAGTATTGTGTTTTTACGGATTTTTGATATTTTATGCGTTTCAAATTACAAAACCTTTGATTTATCATAGAACTGATAATCAATACCCAACTTTGGTTGGATTCATGTTGAAACAACGTAAGTATTTGAACTTTTGTGTGTCGAAGGACGAACGTTCTGAAAGGCCACACTCCATGAAAGGTATGTTTTACTTTACTTCTCTCCTTTGAAACCCATCTTGCTAGCTTTTAAACTCATCTCACTTGCCGTTATAAAATATTTTCTGAAAGATATTTCCTTTCAGGCCTTCGGAAAAAGTAAAGAATATGGGTCCAGCTGGGATTTTGAAATTATTTTTACAGATGCTCTAAAACGCGATAAAATGAATAAAAAAAAATAAATTTTGGCGCGGAAACACATTTTTCTATTTTATTTTTGAAAAAATAAATGTGGATACTCACTTTCAAAACAAACAAATTCAATTTGTTGGATGGGTTATTTTACCTATTTTTTCAATCTTAATGAACTGTGTTGTATTGATAACACTTTCTACATATACAGAAGTATCAATTCATTAGCAGAATAAGCTTCGAATAGTATGGAAAAAGTTAAAAAGCTACTTTTATTATGCATATATAATTAATTTATAATTTGTTGACAAGTGAATAAATTGGAACTGCGACGTTGCCAATAGAGATTTCTGATAGTTTAAAGACTTGTTCATACCCTCGCGAATTTCTCAATTTTTCTGGGAATAAAATGGCTGTCATTCATGCCGGACCATTCATTGTTGTCAGCCATTTCATTCGTAAAGAAATTGCGAAATTCGCGAGGGTATGAACGAGACTCAGTACCGCAAAAGTTCTAATCGACCAGACTGATCCGCATGGACCAATTAGAACATGCGTAAATTATTACCCAACTTTAACCCAACCTAACCTAACCTCATGTATACAGAATAACCATTCGAATTTGATTCAATATTCCAATCAGACAAATCCAGTGTACTATCGTTCTGAATAGCCCATGCAAATTGCCCATATGAAGTCTGGTCGATTGAAACTCTTGCTCTTAGAGATGGAAAAATTTATAACTTTTCTCTATTTTCAATAAACGCACAACATTCATTGTCGATTCAAAGAAAGACATTGATAATGATTAGTTTTTGTTTGTTAGCGTTTTTGTTGGTAGCTAGGTATCTGGATTGTTATGAAAAATATTTTAGGGTGTGAAATTTCTTTAGATCAAATTATTTGTGGCGTATTTTTAAATGTCTTACAGGAAATTGCATATAACGGGCGAATAAATATATAGGAAGTTAATGTGTTGAGATGAAAAAAAAAGTTTGGAATAGGTGAAGAATGCGCACATTTTCATTACAGGTCACTTCATATATTCATATCTTCCCCAATCTATAATTTGATTTGAAATAGGAGCTATTAATTATTAATAATTAAAAATTATATCAAATAGACCATACGCGAGCGAAGCGAGCGCGTTCGGCCGACATTTCGCAAATCCGCGCGCGCGGATTTGCGAAATGTCGGCCGAACGCGCGGCTTTTCCTAACTGGTCAACAATTCTGTCAATTCATCTTACACGAACCTATGATATAATTTTAAATGAGAACTATGACATAAAATAGACCATGCGAGCGAAGCGAGCGCGTTCGGCCGACATTCGGCAAATCCGCGCGCACGGATTTGCCGAATGTCGGCCGAACGCGCTGGTTTTCCTAACTGGTCAACAATTTTGTAAATTCCACAAACCAATGTTACAATTTAAAATGAGAACTATAAAACAAAATAGACCATATGCGAGCGAAGCGAGCGCGTTCGGCCGACATTTCGCAAATCCGCGCGCGCGGATTTGCGAAATGTCGGCCGAACGCGCGGCTTTTCCTAACTGGTCAACAATTCTGTCAATTCATCTTACAAGAACCTATGATATAATTTTAAATGAGAACTATGACATAAAATAGACCATGTGAGCGAAGCGAGCGCGTTTGACCGACATTCGGCAAATCCGCGCGCGCGGATTTGTCGAATGTCGGCCGAACGCGCTGGTTTTCCTAACTGGTCAACAATTTTGTAAATTCCACAAACCAATGTTACAATTTGACATGAGAACTATAAAACAAAATATACCATATGCGAGCGAAGCGAGCGCGTTCGGCCGACATTTCGCTAATCCGCTCGCGCTAATTTGCAAAATGTCGGCCGAACGCGCGGCTTTTCCTAAATAGTCAACAATTCTGTAAATTCCACAAACCTATGTTACAATTTGAAATGAAAACTATAACTCAAAATAAACCATGCGAGCGAAGCGGGTGCGATTGGCAAACATTTCGCAAATTAGATCGTGCGGATTTGACATTCAACAGAGAACTGTATGTCAAAAGTTATTTTGAATGTTAATGACAGAAACCTTTAATAAACTCGATTGAGAATTCGATAAATTTTTCACTTTCTTGTAGTTTAACTTAAATTTCCATGAATACTTGTTCGTATCCTCGCAAATTTCGCAATTTTTCGGCAAATGAAGTGGCTGCCAGTCATGCCGGACCATTCGTTGATGCTGAACCATGTCGGCAGCCATTTTATTTGCAGAAAAATTCAGAAATTCGCGAGGGTATGAACGAGACTTAACCGTCACTATTCCGTGTAATAGAACTTCGTGTTAAAAGTGTCCTGTCATTTAACATTTGTCAAATAAACTGGTTGTTTATGTACATTGAATAAAAATCTTTTTGCGTGTTTTTTTAATTTTTGAAGTTTATTAGGTACTATGAATTACTCCATATGATTCGATAGAAGTGTTTGAAGTTCAAGACAATGGGTTTGAAATGAAAAATACGTTTTAACTCCGTCCAACGGTTTGTAATTGTGTATCTCAAAAATGAGTTCCCACACATGTTTTATCAAGAAAAAAATAGAAAATGCTCTTTCCGCGCAAAAATTTTGATTGCTCTAGTGTTTTTACGATGTTTTAAAACGTTTGTAAATTTTTTATCAAAATCCCAGCTGGACCCATATTCTTTACCTTTACCCAGGCCTTCTATCAAGTAGTATAACTTTCTACTTATATCGTAACGCTTATCTCATTGCATGCAAACGCACACTTTTAAGCATTCTTCAGTCCATCCTGTAGATGACTAGCACCTGCTAAGCTTTGCACGATACCTACTCGTTGCTTTTATTCTTTGCACTGACCTATCAAGCTGCCCGGTACAAGCCAAGAATCTAAGAAATCGACAGTAATTGTGGAAGCGAACATCTTGCTCTGGAGGGAATCCAAGTATATCGAGAAAGCCCTGCTGAAATTCACCAACACTACGTCAACCTACGTAACCTTCTTAACATTATTTATTTAATTCTGTGGGACCATTGGATGAATAAAGGACGAAATCCGTATCTTGGTTTCATCGAGCCCTACGAGAAAAGTGCGTTAAATAAGGTGAAATAGTAATTTTGAGTTCAACTTGCTTCATTGAAAATCACATAGAGAAGTGTAAACTGGTGGTATGCAGACCGAGGGTAACTGTATTCTTCCATCAGTACAATCACAAAATGGTTGAGGCTTTCGCGGCCGAAGTGTTCAGGTCACAATTTTCACTCGGGTTTGAAGGCCGCCGTTTTTTGGAATTTCTTCCTAACGTTTCGCTGGCGCGAGTGGCTAGCTTCTTCAAAGGCTTTCATGATGTATAAGCCTCTGAAGAAGCTAGCCACTCGCGCCAGCGAAACGTTAGGAAGAAATTCCAAAAAAAACGAAGGCCTTCAAACCCGAGTGAAAATTGTGACACTGAATCATTACTGTTGTGGAATTAGCTGTATTGTTATTTCTTTGTATTTCTTGTACTCGAACCATTGCATTTATATCAGTAATTGTTTGTTACTGTCTAGCAATTTTTGCATTCCGCCAATTGTCAATTTGTATATTCTTCTTCTTCTTCTATGTTTATGGCCTGTTGATTTCTACGGTTGGCAACGGTAGCCAGAATCACCAGCCAAGGTCTTCTCATTCACTCTTCTTCTTCTTCCTCTTCTACATTAGGGTGAAGCCACTTGCCTTCTTTCTTCTATTTAACTTTTCTAACACCTTTTTCCGTCTCACTACTTTAATCAATAAATCATATTTGTTACCTTTCTCTCTCTTGTTATAACTTTCTTTTCAACCTATCTACCCACCCCGTCTCCACTGTCTTAAAAGCTTAGCCGCGGTATCCACAAATGTCAGGGTTCATTAGTTGCTGGAGAAGGCAAAAATTCTTTGAATTTGTGAAAATAAAAAATGAACCTGACTCTCTTACGTATGGATTTTTGTTGTTTTTTTCATTTTGTTTTTTTGCTGAATATATCAATGAAGAATCATGATAATCTCTTTCACCTTTTTTTATCTAACTGACTATAGTCATAATTTGTCAGAATATTCAAATTTTGTCGTTAATTCATCAGTACTGGATTTTATTTTCATTCATACTTTTTGTAGGCTGTTTAGTTTTGAATAAAAAAACCGCCAAGATGAAGATATGGCTATTTTATTTTTATTTAAAATCGGCCGTGGTGGCCGTGCTGGTAGAACGTTCGCATTTGGAGCGAAGGGTCGAGGGTTCAAAGCCTCGCATGGTCATCGGTCTCGTGCATGGCATCACACGTTAAAAGGTAAGGGCTGCGTCTTCCCTAGCTCACACAAGTCTCTCAAAGACTTCCGAGGGTTGCGCGTAGGGGTGCAATCGGTTGACGGAAATAACAATTTTAACAATAACAATTTTAACAATTTCGTACATTTTTGTAATGTGTGAGGGGAGGGCGAAAAATTACATCCACATTCGATGGCCTATTAGACTTTTCTGGAGAACGGAACGATGGATCATTTAAAAAATTTGTGGGCATGGATAATTAAACATGCTCTACCCGTCTAAACTGTTTTCGTCAGTACATTGATGCCACTTGTATCAGAAAGTAGTAGATACTTTGTTATTTTGAACACCCCGTATATTACATCATTTTTGGAATTCTTATGAGATTCCTCACAACTTTCCCAGATAATTCGCTATACCTATATGTGACGGTTTTCGAGATAAAAATTATTTTGCCGAATTTTTCTGTAAAACCTGACCATTGAAAAATAACTTTTTTTTTCACAATGTAAATTAATTTTTTTCTAAAATTTGGGTCATAGCTGCATAACACCGTTAAGTAATCTGGAGAAGAACTGGATCTCAGTTTCAGCATACAGGGAGGCTCAGAAGTAAGTTCCTTTCGGGTACTCATGAAAATGGTTGAAACTCAGTTTTTTCAAATAGAACACCCTGTATACCATCTAATTTTTTAAAACAACTAACCAGTTTGAATAAGTTTCCTCGGCTATGTCATATACCTATCTCCTACCGTTTATGAGATATTGATGATTTTATGATTTTTGAGGTCTGTGCAAGTATATAATTTCAAGTATAAATTGTGGAAAATCTATCAAATAACAAATAAGACCTTCATCTTTTTTGAAAAAGGTGTAATTGCATACATGAGCTTCCTTTCATACTGGGTGTACGATAAATATGGTTATGTTGACAGTTTGAAAAATGAAAAATTAAATTGATTAAATTCATTCGACACAAGAGATAATATTACAAAATTCACTTAACAATTATTATAACACATTTGATACTGAAAAACAAAAATTCAGTAGTAGATGCTTGAAATGCTGACCAGTTACTTACAAACTTTGATGGATCGACGTTATTACATGATCAGTCATGGCTCTGTGGCTCTGCGGTTTTCCAGTTCCTGTTTTTTATTCACAGGTGTTCCATAAACCTTTTCTTTTATTTTTCACCAGAGATAAAAATCTAGGGGAGTGAGATCTGGTGACCGCAGCGGCCAAATCCAATCCAATCCAATTTTCGAAAAAATTAGTGAGTTAAATTGTGAAAGGCTTTCGCGGCCATCGTCACTTACATGGTGGTTCTTCGGGTTGTAAGGCCGACGTGTGTTCAGAGAAGAACTCGACGTTTCGCCAACACGAGTGGTTAGCATTTTCAAGAGTTATTTTACAAGATTCTGCTGTCAAATGCTTGACATTTGTTATACGTTGTCTCAATAAATACCTGTGATTTGACGTTCTTACATCTGATTGGTCCATAGCGTTAGCAGACATCATAGAATCGTTCGTACCGTTATTTTGTGGGTAGGGAGCTAATTGAGAATTTTTGAGAACTGGAAGCCAAACCTTGTTCAATTGTAGTCCTTCTTCGGTTCTGTTGAAGTTGCTGTGGTGTTTCTGGATTTCAATTGCTTCCCGGAAGAGTCTTGGGTAATACGCAGATGTTGAAGAGATTACTTGGGTTTCTTCAAATTTCAATCTATGGTTATCGTTGTTGAGAGTATGTTCTGCGACAGCGGATTTCTGTGTGTGCCCTAACCGACAGCATGTGCTCTTTGATTCTTGTTTTAACGGAGCGTTTCGTGGTTCCGATATAAACGCTGCCACAGGAACATGGAATGCGATAAACCCCAGAAGAGCATAGTACGTCTCGTTTGTCCTTCGCTGATCTAAAGTGGTCTTTCAGTTTCTTTGAAGGTTTATAAACGGTTTTAATCTCATATTTTCTTAGAATACGGCCGATACGATCTGTAACTCTGGGAACATATGGTAAGAATGCTTTTCTTTTTTCGGTGTTGGTTTGACTACTACTTGTTTCACTGGATGGACAGTCATTTGGTCTACTATTGATTCTTCCGTCTCTGATTTCTCTTCTATTTTTATACACCTCTCAATATCTCTTTCTTTGTATCCATTAGAAAGAAGAGCGTTTTTTAGATGTTTCAGTTCAGCAAATTCTTCTAGCTCGATCAACTAATGTCTTGATTACACCTTTTCTGTTCACAAATGTCCCGTTAGATGAAGCTATGAGGGAAATTGAACTACTTTTCCCAAGTGATATATCCAATCTCTTCAAAATATGCTTAACATCTTCATATTTCATTTTCAATAACAAAATATATGAGCAATTAGATGATGTTTCAATGGGAAGCCCACTTAGCCCAGTTATTGCTAATTTCTTTATGGAAAAACTAGAAGAAAAGGCAATTGAAACTGCAAATTTAAAACCCAAGGTATGGTTAAGATATGTAGACGATACTTTTATAATTTGGAGCCATGGACCAGAAAAACTCAATGAATTCCTTAACCATATCGATGACATACACCCGAATATTCAATTTACCATGGAAATTGAAAATGAGAAGAAACTGGCATTCTTAGACGTTCTCATTTCTCGAAAAGAAAGACGTCTGGGGCATACGGTATATAGAAAACCAACACACACCGATCGATATCTCCACAATACCTCAAACCATCACCCGTGCCAAAAACAAGGTGTAATCAAGACATTAGTTGATCGAGCTAGAAGAATTTGCGAACCTGAATACCTGGAAGCTGAACCGAAACATCTAAAAAACGCTCTTCTTTCTAATGGATACAAAGAAAGAGATATTGAGAGGTGTATAAAAATAGAAGAGAAATCAGAGACGGAAGAATCAATAGTAGACCAAATGACTGTCCATCCAGTGAAACAAGTAGTAGTCAAACCAACACCGAAAAAAGAAAAGCATTCTTACCATATGTTCCCAGAATTACAGATCATATCGGCCGTATTCTAAGAAAATATGAGATTAAAACCGTTTATAAACCTTCAAAGAAACTGAAAGACCACTTTAGATCAGCGAAGGACAAACGAAACGTACTATGCTCTTCTGGGGTTTATCGCATTCCATGTTCCTGTGGCAGCGTTTATATCGGAACCACGAAACGCTCCGTTAAAACAAGAATCAAAGAGCACAAGGCTTGCTGTCGGTTAGGGCACACACAGAAATCCGCTGTCGCAGAACATACTCTCAACAACGATAACCATAGATTGAAATTTGAAGAAACCCAAGTAATCTCTTCAACATCTGCGTATTACCCAAGACTCTTCCGGGAAGCAATTGAAATCCAGAAACACCACAGCAACTTCAACAATACCGAAGAAGGACTACAATTGAACAAGGTTTGGCTTCCAATTCTCAAAAATTCTCCCACAAAATAACGGTACGAACGATTCTATGATGTCTGCTAACGCTATGGACCAATCAGATGTAAGAACGTCAAATCACAGGTATTTATTGAGACAACGTATAACAAATGTCAAGCATTTGACAGTGAATTAAGAAAGCAGAATCTTGTAAAATAACTCTTGAAAATGCTAACCACCGTGTTGGCGAAACGTCGAGTTCTTCTCTGAACACACGTCGGCCTTACAACCCGAAGAACCACCATGTAAATTAGTGAGTTATCTGCTCACTTCACGGGTACGATGTCCAGAAGCCTCATCCAACTGATGCCTACAATTATAATATAAGGTCAAAGGTAAATTGTCCAAGAATTCACCAAGATTTGTTCTCAGACTATCCAAATCTTTTCCGGAATTCAACTTTTCTCATAAGGAGATCCCAACTTTTTGAAAAAAATTATTTAGGCCGATGAATCACAATTCTCACGTAAGGGAATATTCAATAGTCGGAGTAATCATTTCTGGGCCTCAGACCTCATTTTATTAGAGAAAGGGTATTTCAACAAAAATTTAGTGGCTCCGGAATGATATAGCGATGTACAAAATGACGATTATTAAAACGGCGATGTTGAAATAACGCTGATTTCAAATAGCGAGTAATGAAATAGCGACATTTGAAACAGCGATGTTTCAAAATATCGATGGTAACAAAATAGCATTGATAACATAACAGCGATGTTATTTTAGAACGATGTAAAAAAATATCGATTCAGTAGAAACCATTTATTAGAAGAATGTGATGATAACACTATAGAACACAACATAAATCCATGATATACCTACACAATTCCATTATTATATTGATAAATTCAAAGCAATGGCCGCTAAATAATATTTAACACACCGCAATGTGATAAATGTGATAGTTTCTTCAACTGAGTATACTTGCTTTTTGTTAGACTCTGTACTCCTAAAACCAGCTTGTTCCAATAGAAATCTGTCCAAAAGTTTAGTTAATGAAGGACGATGGCAATCCAATGACCTCTGGAAGGCATTATGCCATGCCTCCAACGAGTTATTAGTTCTCGGAATATATGTTATGTTCACCAGTAGGGATTGGATGTTCGACATCTTGTTTCCTCAATATTAGTCTACCTCTGCATCCAGTATGAGCACATCGCCAGTTTTCAGAGTTGATATACGTTTTATCCTTTCTGTATTTGTAACCTCCGAAAAGAAGAATTCGACCACCTTTTTGTGAACCTATGAACTGCATTTTTGAGCAACTTTTGACAGTTATTTATAACTTATGGGTGCCTAGTAACGTTTTAGACCGAGAGATATTTTGGATACAATTTTACTCAGTATGTCTTTTGGAGGACAGTGTATTGTCCGTATATCCTCATGATAATAATACATGAATCAAAGAGTCGTCGTAGGTTCTTCATATTAAATAATAATAATAATATTTTCAAAAAATTGTGTTTCGGTAGGATTCCAATCAGGCTGCCATGTGTTTTATAATGAAATAATAGAACTAAAATACTCGAAAAACCATTGGCTTACCGTTAGGGTGGGCGTAGAATTACCTTTTTCAAATACAAGTTCACGTGACCATACCAGCCATTCGGACCCACCCTGTCGGGCTGCCAATGGTTTTTCGGGTATTTTAGTATTATTATTTCATCAAGAAACATATGGCAGCCTGATTAAAATCGTACCCGAATAATAATAATAATAAAAATCATAATAATTGTTTTAATATGAAGAACCTACGACGATTATTTGATTCATACCTTATCATCATGAGGAAATACGGACAATACTGTCTTCCAAAAGGCATACTGAGTAAAATCGTATCAAAAAACTGTCATCATCTCCCTGTCGCCATTTTATTGAGTCGTTCAAATGTCACGGCGACATTTTGTAACATCGTAATTATTTAACATCGCTATTTCATTGCCAATTACATTTCATTACATCGCTGTTTTGTTACACGCTATTAAAGTACATCGCTACTTTGAATGTCGCGAATTCGTAAACCGCAATTTTGATAATCGCCATTTTGTACATCGCTATATCATTCCGGAGCCAAATTTAGTTTCAATGTTTTGTATGCTTATGGATGATAAAGTTTCAATTTGCATTTATGAGGAAAAGTTGATTTCTGAAAAATATTTGGATATTCTGAGAACAAATGAAGAGGGTTTTTTTTTTGTATAAAGTGTATAATTTCTAAATATGGAAAGCGCTTTCGAGTTTCGCCATCTTCAGAGCTTCCTGAAAGTAAATACTCTGGTTGTGAGGGATTCTTGAAATTGAATTTATTGATTTGTAGGTTATGAAATTTGGAAAAAGGTTTTAAAGTTAGATGAGTACTTACAAGTCAGGTAACAGGAAGAATCACAATTT
The DNA here is from genome assembly GCA_944452925.2 of Chrysolina oricalcia. Lineage (NCBI taxonomy): Eukaryota > Metazoa > Arthropoda > Insecta > Coleoptera > Chrysomelidae > Chrysolina > Chrysolina oricalcia. Next base: position 40,824,535 of record OX101828.2, on the reverse strand, counting down.
TTGAAGTCATCTTATATGTATTTTATAAAATTTCTGGCTTAATTCCAATGAAAATCATGTTAGAATTTGAAGGCCATGTGGGTATGTCAAGTATTTTGATATACCCGGCTCCGGAATGATATAGCGATGTACAAAATGGCGATTATCAAAATAGCGGGTTACGAATTCGCGACATTCAAAGTAGCGATGTACTTTAATAGCGTGTAACAAAACAGCGATGTAATGAAATGTAATTGGTAATGAAATAGCGATGTTAAATAATTACGATGTTACAAAATGCCACCGTGACATTTGAACGACTCAATAAAATAGCGACAGGGAGATGATGACAGTTTTTTTATACGATTTTACTCAGTATGCCTTTTGGAAGACAGTATTGTCCGTATTTCCTCATGATGATAAGGTATGAATCAAAGAATCGTCGTAGGTTCTTCATATTAAAAAAAATATTATGATTTTTATTATTATTATTATTCGGGTACGATTTTAATCAGGCTGCCATGTGTTTCTTGATGAAATAATAATACTAAAATACCCGAAAAACCATTGGCAGCCCGACAGGGTGGGTCCGAATGGCTGGTATGGTCACGTGAACTTGTATTTGAAAAAGGTAATTCTACGCCCACCCTAACGGTAAGCCAATGGTTTTTCGAGTATTTTAGTTCTATTATTTCATTATAAAACACATGGCAGCCTGATTGAAATCCTACCGAAACACAATTTTTTGAAAATATTATTATTATTATTTAATATGAAGAACCTACGACGACTCTTTGATTCATGTATTATTATCATGAGGATATACGGACAATACACTGTCCTCCAAAAGACATACTGAGTAAAATTGTATCCAAAATGTGTCATCTCTCGGTCTTAAACGTTACTAGGCACCCATAAGTTATAATACTGGTATCATTAACGTGACATTTATAAATAACTGTCAAAAGTTTCTCAAAAATGCAGTTCATAGGTTCACAAAAAGGTGGACGAATTCTTCTTTTCGGAGGTTACAAATACAGAAAGGATAAAACGTATATCAACTCTGAAAACTGGCGATGTGCTCATACTGGATGCAGAGGTAGACTAATATTGAGGAAACAAGATGTCGAACATCCAATCCCTACTGGTGAACATAACAAATATTCCGAGAACTAATAACTCGTTGGAGGCATGGCATAATGCCTTCCAGAGGTCATTGGATTGCCATCGTCCTTCATTAACTAAACTTTTGGACAGATTTCTATTGGAACAAGCTGGTTTTAGGAGTACAGAGTCTAACAAAAAGCAAGTATACTCAGTTGAAGAAACTATCACATTTATCACATTGCGGTGTGTTAAATATTATTTAGCGGCCATTGCTTTGAATTTATCAATATAATAATGGAATTGTGTAGGTATATCATGGATTTATGTTGTGTTCTATAGTGTTATCATCACATTCTTCTAATAAATGGTTTCTACTGAATCGATATTTTTTTACATCGTTCTAAAATAACATCGCTGTTATGTTATCAATGCTATTTTGTTACCATCGATATTTTGAAACATCGCTGTTTCAAATGTCGCTATTTCATTACTCGCTATTTGAAATCAGCGTTATTTCAACATCGCCGTTTTAATAATCGTCATTTTGTACATCGCTATATCATTCCGTAGCCGATATACCCACATCGCCTTCAAATTCTAACATGATTTTCGTTGGAATTAAGCCAGAAATTTTATAAAATACATATAAGATGACTTCAAAAATTGTGATTCTTCCTGTTACCTGACTTGTAAGTACTCATCTAACTTTAAAACATTTTTCCAAATTTCATAATCTACAAACCAATAAATTCAATTTCAAGAATCCCTCACAACCAGAGTATTTACTTTCAGGAAGCACTGAAGATGACGAAAGTCGAAAGCGCTTTGCATATTTAGAAATTATACACTTTATACAAAAAAAAAACCCTCTTCATTTATTCTTCGCATGTGTATTCTGCTTCCCAAATCAATTCTGAGAACAACTGTGAGTTAATTCCTGGACAAATTTAATTATAATTGTTGGACGTTGGACATTGTACATTGGACATTGTACACGAGAAGTGAGCAACGAACTCAATAATTTGTTCGAAGATCGGTGGATACGGCGTGTGTGTCCTTGGATTTGGCCGCCGCGGTCACCAGATCTCACTCTCCTAGATTTTTATCTCTGGGGAAAAAAAACCAAATGTTCATAGAACACCTGTGAATACAAAACATGAACTGGAAAACAGGGTAAGATGTGCTTTCGGAGAAATCGACCCATCGGAAATCCGCAGAGCCACGACTGATCATGTAATAACGTCGATCCATCAATGTTTGCAAGTGAATGGTCAGCATTTCAAACATCTAAGCTACTGAATTTTTGTTTTTCAGTATCAAATGTGTTATAATAATTGCTTAGTGAATTTTGTCATATTATCTCTTGTGTCGAATGAATTTAATCAATTTAATATTTCATTCTTTAAACTGTCAACATAACCATATTTATCGTACACCCAGTATGAAGGAAAGTTCATGTATTCAATGGACCTTTACACTTACGAAAAATAAATTGCAATACTCGTTTAAGTCGATAGTTTCTGGTATGAAACGTCCGTTTAACAAAGAGTTCCACTAAATTTTTTTCATTTTGAAAAAATATCACATTTGAAAATGTGCCGCTGACGTCACGTTCATCGGAAACACCCCCACCATAATCCACGTTCCGAAACAGGCAATACCCTTCTCCTTAAAAATATAGCTTCTAGCTTGATATAAGCCATTGAGAAATAAATTAAACTCTGTCACTTGATCAACTCATTGAAAACAAATAAATCCACAAATTACCTATGTTTATTTTATTTATGGCTTTCAAATTTTCTGAATGGACCTTCCTTTTGATGAAATACGAGTAATGGCAATACCGCAATTGGTAATAACGTTTTATTATTCATCGGGTAAAATCAAATCAGATAAAGTGTCTAAGATTTCATTGTGACTTTCATCTCTTTGAATTTGGTTTTTCAAGTATATTTTTCTGAATCTGTACTAAACATTTTATGATAGCTATATGTCTTTTTGCAATGATTAAACTTTTATCTTTCTCTGAACTCTGCTTTGAATACAATAATAACATAACGTGAAGTACTCACTTGGAAATGTTCTTCACAATAACATAAATTTCCGCTTTTTATACAGGCCTTATTTATTCATTGCTTCGAAACACATTTTACGACGCGCTTCATCTTTAGGTTCATAAAAAAATTGTTTATTAGAATATTCACTGGTGTTCAGACAACCGGGTGCAAAGCACCTTTCAGACAAGTTCACAGTTATTGCAGGGATACAGATACTAGACCGGGATCCCACGCCTATTTTCAAAATTGATTAATAACAGGCTGAATCTTCCTGAGTAGCTTCATTTTGCCGAGACGCCCAACTTTTTCCTCTACGAAAATTCTCGATAGTGGTAGCTAATGAAATGCGCAGGCGTCAAACATGTCGATTTGGTGAGTGAAAAAAATCATTAGTAACAGTTAGTTTTTCAGTTGAACCTCAAGATAATTCGATAAAGTACTCGAAAAAACTTTTGTCCTACAAAATGGATGGTAGGACTGAAGAGTCCCCCACTCCCAACATGTACCAATGACGAGGTCATAAAAATTCATTAATAACCAGCGGAATTTTGTACCGTTGCTTGGTTAATATTTGTATAATTGAATGGTCATATTGTCCTACAAATTGAATGGTAGGGGTTCCCAGTCCTACGCTCCGAACATGTCAATTTCATGGTAAAAAAAATTTATTAATAACTGTAGGACAATGATAACACATGAAAGGTAAGTGTATCCTTCACCTGGATAATACAGTGTCCTACAAAAAAACGGGTATGTATCGCTAGACCTACAAAAATTATTCAAAATAACGAATTATTTTGAAATTGTGGTTTAGCTCATTTAATATACTTTTATTCGTGAAGTAATGTTACTTTCAATGTATAATTGTTTGTTCAATTCAAAAATATCATAATTTACGTGAAAAGTTTATGAAATAAGTGGGAAATTTTGTTTAGCTTTCATAATTTTTATAAACATATTGAAAACAATAACAAAGTAAAAACGGTGAAATAATCAATCTGCCCTCCGGGGCTTAAATGAAGTCACATGCGCTTCAACCAGTGGCGTAGCCAGGGGGGGGGGGGCCCAGGGGGCCCGGGCCCCCCCCGAAATTTCTGAAAATAAACATACTTTTGAGTTTTGACGTTCATTTCCATTTCATAATAACTTGTACATTTTGTAATAATTAATGTTACTGGAAATAAAGAAGTATCCTACTATATTCCATTCCATTCCAATCTGGCAACGGTGGCAATGCTGCTTCTGGCCAATTGACATCTGGACAAGCATCTATGCGTCTTGCTTCTCGGACGAGTCTCGCCAGGTTAGTTCTAACTCCTGTCTATGTTAGTTCTTCGCCGTCTGTGAATAGAATCAGTTTGTAATTCTTGATATATCTATTTATAAAAACATTCCCAAAATGTCCAACAGTTTGAAGAAACGCTCTCTGGATCAACCAACATTACTGAGTTATTTCAGCACAAAATCTTTGGTAAGTCGGAACAAAAACTAATATGAATTATCTTTCACATCGTTTTTATTCAATTTCGTAAGTTGTTGTCAATGTGCAAGCGTTCTGTTATCTAGTTAGAGGTAGATGATAACTAATTATTCTGTTCGTTTGTGAGAATTTTCTGTATGTATTCTATTGCTATCAAAGTTATTTCGACGGGCCACTTTGTTTTTGTTAAGAACTTGTTTTTTTTTCAGAAAACTGAAAATACCTCTGACATTGAACCGACTGGTTCAAGTAGTTACAAATTATCGAATGTTCATACAAGTGATGGACATCAAGATCAAGTAAATCAGTTGATCATCTACAATAAATTTGATATTGGCTTATACGTGAACAAAAGTATCTCTGATTTAGAAATGTATGAAGTACTGAAAAACACTTGGACTCCTGACACCTCAACCGTTTTCGAAACACAAATTATTGGTAACAAAAAACGTACGTTTCAAATACACTGGATGAAGAGATTCACTTGGTTGGCATATTCTGATTTGTTTAAAGGCGCTTTTTGCAAAGTCTGTGTAATATTTCTTACTAAAGCTGGTGGAGTAGGCAAAGGTTTCCATGAAAAGCCTAATCAGTTGGTTTTAGTTCCATTCAAAAACTGGAAAGATGCCGTAGAAATATTCACAAAACATGCAATTAGCAAATATCATAAAGAATGTATCATGGCGATGGATAATTTTTTTGGTATTATAGAAGGGCAACAAAAAGACATAATGCAACTTCTAGAAAAACGTAACAAAGATGACATAGAAAGGAATAGAAATATTATAAAATCTATAATAGAAACAATTATACTTTGTGGCCGGCAAGAATTAGCTTTAAGAGGCCACAGGGACTTTGGAAGGATTGATTTGGAAGAACCTCAAAGTAATGATGGGAATTTAAGAGCCTTGATTCGTTTCCGTATCAACAGTGGCGACAAATTATTGAAGGAACATATTGATAGTGCTCCTGCAAATGCATTATATCTCAGCCCAGACATACAAAATCAAATCATTTTATGTATAGGAGAATATATCCAAAGCGTCCTTGTTAAAAAAATCATGAATACAAAGTTTTTCACCATTCTCGCAGATGAAACCAGTGACGTGAGCAGAACAGAACAATTTTCTTTATGTGCGCGGTACTTAGATGAAGACAAATTTCAATTACGAGAAGATTTCCTCACGTTTGTTCCTGTCCATGATTTGAGTGGGCAAGGGCTAGCACATGTTTTAGTGGAAAATGTTCAGATGTTGGGTCTTGATATGAAAAATGTTAGAGGGCAGGGATATGATGGTGCATCATCAATGAAGGGCGAATTTCGTGGTGCTCAAGCAGTTATAAAGGAAATGTTTCCGATGTGCATATACACTCATTGTGCATCGCACTCCTTGAACTTATGTTTGAATGATAGCTGTAAAGTTGCTCTTGTTAAAAATGCCCTAGGAACCGTAGGGGAAATTTGTAATTTCTTCAGGTGCTCCCCTAAACGTTGTGATATCCTTGAGCATAGACTGAGTCAATTACCTGATAGAAAAGTAACATGCTTGAAAAAATATTGCCAGACAAGATGGGTTGAAAGGCATGATTCAGTTATGCTTTTTGGAGAGTCTTTGTATTATATTGTTCAAGCTCTAGAAGATGTTCAACGTCTTCCAAACCCTTCCAATGCTTCATCATTACATAGTGCAATTTGTACATTTTCATTCATAATAACGATTAAAATATTGGAGAAAATGTTATCTCTGACTAAAAATATTTCGGAGCACTTACAAAGCAAACAAATAGATTTGTGTTATGCAATGAAACTGATTGAGGATGTTGCTATAATCTTACAAGAATATAGAGAAAACGCAGACAAAGAATTTGAAAAAATCTTTCAAAAAGCTGTTGACACCGGTGAGACATTAGGTGTTGAACCAGTTATGCCACGTAGAGTTGGAACTCAAAGACACCGCGAAAATTATCCAGCTTCTGACTCTATGGAATATTATCGCAGATCTATTTACATTCCATTTATTGATGACATGTTATCATCTCTAAATGAAAGATTTTTAGATCATCAGAACACCCTGTTGTCTTTGCAGAGCATTATGCCGGAAAATATAATACATAATAAATTTGCAATGGTTCAACCAGCAATTGATTTTTATGCGAAAGATTTGCATGATGTTAACATAAATGTATTAGAGAGCGAATGGGAGATGTGGAAGAGAAAATGGGTAAATGTAGACAAAAATAAAACTCCACTGCCGGTGTGTGCTCTTGATGCCTTCATGCAATGTGAAAAAATTATTTTTCCGAATATAAGAATACTGCTACATATTTTAACAATTTTACCGGTGACAACAGCCTCGGTAGAAAGGAGCTTTTCAACGTTGAAAAGGTTGAAGAGTTACCTCAGAAACCAAACCGAGGAAAAGAGACTGAACGGTCTTGCATTAATGTCCATACATAGAGATATCAAAATAGACGTTAATGATATTATCGATAGTTTTGCTAAACGTTCAAGAAAGATCAAGTTGACTTAGAAAAAATATAGAAATTTTCAAGAGGATCTTTTGATTTATTTTAAAAATGAAATTTCAGTTATCAGAATGATAAATTTAAAAAAAGCAAAGAGTTTGTTTTCTGTTGTCCTAAACCCTATGTAATCAGGTGTTACCTTGGATTACACCAGCTTTTCGTGTTTGGAATCACCTTAAAAAAGTAATACTTGTCAACCCTAGCTCTCACAAGTCTCTCGAAGACTTCTGAGGGTTAATATTAGGGGTGGAACGAAAGGTTGGATCAAATTTCAGAACAAATTAAACTTTTCATACGAGGGCCCCCCCCAAAAGAAAATTCTGGCTACGCCACTGGCTTCAACAGATGCAGGGTAACCAGGAAAAACCTGCAACACCACATCGTCGAATGAAGAGCAGAAATTTATAATTGAAAACTTTCGAGGTCAGACGAATTGTGAAATTCTGCTCTACGGTAAAATAGGATGTATGGTATATCCAGAGTCCTCAAAAAGTCCAGTTCGAAAGAGATATTATATTTTACGGGGGTCAAGTGGCCAAGTAGTTAAAATACCGATCTTTTATCCACTCTAGTAGTCGGTCGTGGGTTCGAAGCCTAGCGACTGCTTACATTTCTCTGATGGCCCAAGAAAGTGGAAAAGCACGTAAAAAGTGAGAATTCGTTAATCCTTGGCTCTCACAAGTTTCGTCTTTTGGGGGCTGTCCTTCGTAAGGGAACGACATCTGGTTAACGGAAACTCCGCACACTTTTAATGAAAAAAAGTCTTACTGTGAAAATGGCTGAATTTTTGGTATGTTGTAGCTGAAGCTATTCTGAGTAAAAGTCTCAATTGGCCCTACCCGATCGTATTACCAGATTCGGCGCTAGAGGGCGACACATCATCAATTTTGATATTTTTGGAAGAATTTGAATGTATAAAAAATATCAATATACCATTCATATCCAATATTGAACTAGTGAGCGACTGGTCATTACTGACATTCGTGAGAAATATGTTTCATAATACAAAAAAAAAAACCAAACTGTTTTTCTACAAGGTAGTCAATAATATAATCAATTCTCCTGTGTATGAATAGAATTTGTAAAATAAAAATGATAATGTTATTGATATTCATCTATTTCTTTGAACAGTGTCTTGTCATGCTATGAAATGCAACACCCTTTGTGAAATATAATTTCTCATACGAATGGAGGGACTTTTACGAGCTACAAATTAGATTCAATGTGTTTATTTCTAAAAAAAATCGATTTCGAATTGAAGCAAAAAAATCAAATCGATTCATAATATTATATCAAAAATGAGGATAGATGTGCCTAATTACAAAATATTTTGATTTTTTATTTCAGAAGGTACCTATGATCGAAATATCTGTAGGCTTGTTAAGCCCTTGGCTTACGGTCAAATAGATTGATTTTACTGCCTTGAAATGAAGTTAATTCAATTGGTTTGTTTCACCATGAGCCATGAGCTTCAGATTTGGGTAAAACTAATGGTTAACCATAAAATTTTTGCGCTCACCAAATCAACATAACTTTCGCCTACGCAGTTCATTAGCTACTGATATCAAGAATTTTCGTGGAATTGACAATTTCGGAGTGTAGGACTGAGAACACCTACCATTCAATTTGTAGGACAATATGACCATTCAATTATACAAATATTAACCAAACAATGGTAAAAAAATCCGCTTGTTATTAATACATTTTTATGACCACGTCTTTGGTACATGTTGGGAGTGGGGGACTCTTCAGTCCTACCATCCATTTTGTAGGACAAAAGTATTTTCGAGTACTTTATCAAATTATCTTGAGGTTCAACTGAAATACTAACTGTTATTAATGAATTTTTTTCACTCACCAAATCGACATGATTGACGCCTGCGCATTTCATTAGCTACCACTATCGATAATTTTCGTAGAGGAAAAAGTTGGGCGTCTCGGCAAAATGAAGCTACTCAGGAAGATTAAGCCTGTTATTAATCAATTTTGAAAATAGGCGTGGGATCCCGGTCTATACAGGAATTAAAAAAAATGTAGTGTACAATCAACAGAAACTTTCAAAACGTTGAAAACCGCATTAATTAACATCAAATAAGAAATCACGTATGGCCTGTTCGTGTGCAGCATAGATATTTTAATGTAGGCAAACGAGTTAAACAGAGACAAACGATTCTTATTGATGCTCCGTGAAACAGACGAACGAACCCATCTGGTATCAAATGACAACTGTCATCATACAACACATTATATTTTAATGAGAATTTCAGATTCCATCGTGCACAACTTTTACAACGTTGCCAAGTCTAGTTTTGATGAACGTGACGTCACGAATCACTTTTCTTCTGATTTTAGAGAAACTAGCGGCCAGAAAAAAAAATCCCGAGTGATATTAGCGTATATACTTTCTCATTACAGTGTTTTCTCAAATCTCGTGAAGAGGTCCATTACACCTTTTTCAAAAAAGATGAAGGTCTTATTTGTTATTCGATAGATTTTCCACAATTTATACTTGAAATTGTATACTTGCACAGACCTCAATAATCATAATATCAATATCTCATAAACAGTAGGAGATAAGTATAGGACATAGTCGGCGAAACTTATTCAAACTGGTTAGTTGTATTAAAAAATTAGATAGTATACAGGGTGTTCTATTCGAAAAAACTGAGTTTCAATCATTTTCATGAGTCCCCGAAAGGAACATACTTCTGAGCCTCCCTATATGCTGAAACTGAGATCCATTTCTTCGCCAGAATAGTTAATAATAATAATAATAATATACGTCTTTATTATTTTCAAAACAATATTGCAAAAAAAAACCTATAAATCATATTTGGTGAAAATAAAGGGCGAAGTTCAATTCATCCAGAGAATAACTTCGCTGAATGAATTATTCTTCCACTTAACCCATGAAATGTCTCCATACATGTCTCTTCATATATATTTTTATAATACTATAAAAAATAATAATGAAAAAAGTACAGATTTTCTGTTAAAAAGAAAGAATGGAAATTTGTTGATGCAGATTTTTGTAATTCTAACACTAAAAAGAGAGAAAAAAAAGAAGAAAGAATAACTCTTTGTCTCTTCTATTGTTTTGTTTCAAAAAAATAATTTTTGAACATTTTTCTGAAATTTCCTAACCTTTCTTGAAATGTGCGGGAATGAGATTGAACAATGATGTAATTTGATAACTGAAAGATCGTCTAAATGTTTGAGTTTTGAAAGAGGGGGGCGTGAGAGTTCCCTTATATCTTATGTTCAAGTTGTGGACATCGGTTCTGTGAGTGATTTTGCGACTAAAATCTTATGATATAGACAAGCACTGTGAAGAACTCTCCTGTTTTCCATGTTCAACCATTTTGCTTCGCGAAGTTTATGAGAGATACCTTTCCTTTTTCGAATTCCATAAATGAGCCTAAGACATGAGTTCTGAACTTTCTGTATCTTGTTTTTGAACGTGATTGTTAGATTAGGACCATACAGGATGTCTGCATCATTGAACAATGACAAAACAAGTGTCTCACACAGCGTGGATTTAACTAAGGTTGGAAGAAGATGTCTGTTGCCATATATATATATATATATATATATATATATATATATATATATATATATATATATATATATATATATATATATATAAGATGAGTACGCTCGTTGAATAAGTTTGTTAACGTGTTTTTCGAATCTCATGTCAACATCTAGTAAAACACCAAGATTTCTAGCTTCCTGTACTAATGTCAGTGATTCATTGTTAATCTGCAAATCAATTTCGTTCATAATTTGATAATCATTTCTTGGTGTCAATGGGTCAATGGGTCAATGGTGTTAATGGTGTTATGCAGCTATGACATAAATTGAAATATTATTTCAATTTGCATTGTGAAAAAAAAAAGTTATTTTTCAATGGTCAGGTTTTACACAAAAATTTGACAAAATAATTTTTATCTCGAAAACCGTCACACATAGGTATGGGTTATTATCTGGGAAAGTTATGAGGAATCTTATAAGGATTCCAAAAATGTAATATACGGAGTGTTCTATTTAAAATAACACAGTACCAACTACTTTCTGATACAAGTGGCAACACTGTATTGACGAAAACATTTTAGACGGGTAGAACATGTTTAATTATCCATGCCCACAAATTTTTGAAATGATCCATCGTTCATTTCTCCAGAAACGTCTAATAAGCCATCGAATGTGGAATACCCTGTATATTGTGCCCCGGGCACCAAGTGGTCTTAATCCGGCCCTGAATAAGTTGCATCCGTGAAGCCATTATTCATCATTTACAGTTTCAGGTTTCCATTGCGACTTTTCGAATGGACATTATTATTACAATCAGAACTGAATAAAACTGTCATCAAAGGCTAAAACGGTATCTACAAGAATAATAACGTTCGCCTCTGTTGACAATGCGGAAAGACGAAAGACCTGCATAATTCGCTTGTTGAGTAGCAAGTCAGTTGGCAGAAAAGTGCCGACTTCCTAGAAGGTTTTTTATCTCGTGAAATAATATCCATTCCTCGAGATTATTCGTATCGACGTGAGACAGTGAAATAAGATACTTCCTCGAGGATTTCGATGATATAAAACTGCTGACCTAGGACGTAGAGTATTCGAATTGAATTTTTCATTCAGAAAATCATGGAAATTACTTATTACTATTTTTTCCGTTTTAACTTTTCTTCAAACAAGTCATGAAACATCGTAGCAAGTAAGAATGTTACCTAAACTTTACCCCTTGTTACAGAGCCAACATCAGAAGATTCAGTAATATTATTGTTATAGTTTATACAGGCTGATTCACGGTGGATTGCACATTAGACGTTTCTGGTGAACCAGACAACGGATCACTTTGAAAATTTAATGGAGGGCATATTCGGACATTCTCTAGCCAAATAAAATATTTTCGACAATGCGGTGTTGCCGCTTCTATTAGAAAGCAGTAGCAACTTTGATTTTTCAAATGGAACACTCTGTATATAATATTATTTTTGGAATCTCCAACAATTGCCCGACAACTTTTCTTGATATTTCCCTATACCTATCTGTTACCGTTTTCGAAATAAAAATTAATTTCAATTTTTTTCTTCGAAAATCATGACTTCTAAAAATGCCGATATCTTTTAGTTAAGAAGTACTATGATATCGAAATTTGGTTTGGAGTTAGGTGATACTTGGACACTTTCCACACGTCAGCCTAATCTCCGTTACTTCAATACAGGGTGGTAAAAAAATACAGTTTTTTCGTTTGCTTGAAAAAGTTGCTGAAATTTGATTATTTTAAATGGAACACCCTGTATATTATTGAAAATTCGGAAAGCTGCTGAAATTTGCTTTCTTTCTATGTATATCATACCTATACCTAACTAGTCAAGTTTCGGACTTATGAGCATTTATTTGTGAAAATGTCCCTTCAGAATGGTATTTCCATTCGGTATTTGGTAAGCAGGCCATAATTACTATTAGACCGTCAGATAGTGACAGATTTAGGTGCCCCATTTTCACATACAAGCCTCGAATAGGGTTGAGAAGTACATCGATGTTGAGTAAAATGGGGATAACATATGGAAAATTCGATTTTTCATGGAAAATTCGATATTTGACTATAGCGTTGTGACATTCTCCTAATAATATCGACATTTTCGTCACTTCAGAAGTTGCAAATACCTTCAAAACGATAGAACAAAACTATTCAAACGAAGTTCTTATGAATTTGTTTATTATTTTTGGACAGTGTGACAAAATTATCAGCAGAACATGTAGAAAGTTCAATGAAATGTATCCGAATCTACCGCCAATGAACCTCAAGAAATTTATACGAATTCAGAACAATTTCAATATGTTTGGATACACTTTAAAAAAGCACCAAGAAACTTGAAATTGGAAATATTGATATGAATAATTATAAAAAAGTAAAACAATCATGTGAAATATTTCAAAATATGTTCGAATCGCTGGCCGTTCACTTCCAAGCACTTTAAAATGCGGGTGTTGACTGCTTTCGTGGTGGCAGATCTGATTTCATTGGGATATAAATCTTCAAATGTTTGGGCAATCCTTTCTAACAATTCATCTCTCGAACGCACAGGTATTTTGTAAACTTTTTCTTTAAACATTTCCCACAAATAAAAATCTAATGGATTAAGATCGGGTGATCTCGCTGGCCAATTCCATGGTCCCAAGCGCCTTATCCACCGATCGTCAAAAAGTCTTTCCAGTTCTGAGCTCACTTCTCTTGTGCAATGTGCAGGAGCTCCGTCTAGTTGGTACCAACAGTTTCGATATTCTTCGAGTGGCAGATTATCCACGAAACTCTCTACAGTATTCTCCAAAATATTCAGGTAGCTTCTGGATGTTAATGACTCCTCGTATATCACGTACCTCAATTTGTTGTCCATCAACATGCAGAAGACATTAAAACTAAATTTTTCTTGAAATCCGGCTTCTTTTGTGACGTGAGGATTTTCACTGGACCAATAATGACGATTTTTTCTATTGAAAATCCCTTCTCTCGAAAATTTCGATTCATCAGTCCAAATAATTTTATTTAAAAAAAGTGGATCTTCTTGAATGCGTGTCAACAACAATTCACAAAATTCTACTCTCTGTTAAGGGTCTTGAGGCTTCATTGCTTGAATTTTGGTGAATTTATAATCATGCATTTTATGACTTCGCAAGATTCTTTGAACCGATGAATATTTTATACCCAAATCTTCTTCAGCACTTCTTATCGATGACTCGGGAAATGCGTGAAAATATGCTAAGACATTAATCTGGTTGTCTTCAGAAGTTACGGGTTAAGGCAAGTTTCTTGGTGCTTTTAAAGTTGATCCAAATGCATTGAAATTGTTCTGAATTCGTATAAATTTCTTGAGGTTCATTTGCGGTAGATTCGGATACATTTCATTGAACTTTCTACATGTTCTGCTGATAATTTTATCACACTGTCCAAAAATAATAAACAAATTCATAAGAACTTCGTTTGAATAGTTTTGTTCCATCGTTTTGAAGGTATTTGCAACTTCTGAAGTGACGAAAATGTCGATATTATTAGAATGTCACAACGCTACTGTCAAATAGTAATCATGGCCTGCTTACCAAATACCGAATGGAAATACCATTCTGAAGGTACATTTTCACAAATAAATGCTCATAAGTCCGAAACTTGACTAGTTAGGTATAGAAAGAAAGCAAATTTCAGCAGCTTTCCGAATTTTCAATAATATACAGGGTGTTCCATTTAAAATAATCAAATTTCAGCAACTTTTTCAAGCAAACGAAAAAACTGTATTTTTTTACCACCCTGTATTGAAGTAACGGAGATTAGGCTGACGTGTGGGAAGTGTCCAAGTATCACCTAACTCCAAACCAAATTTCGATATCATAGTACTTCTTAACTAAAAGATATCGGCATTTTTAGAAGTCATGATTTTCGAAGAAAAAAATTGAAATTAATTTTTATTTCGAAAACGGTAACAGATAGGTATAGGGAAATATCAAGAAAAGTTGTCGGGCAATTGTTGGAGATTCCAAAAATAATATTATATACAGAGTGTTCCATTTGAAAAATCAAAGTTGCTACTGCTTTCTAATAGAAGCGGCAACACCGCATTGTCGAAAATATTTTAGTTGGCTAGAGAATGTCCGAATATGCCCTCCATTAAATTTTCAAAGTGATCCGTTGTCTGGTTCACCAGAAACGTCTAATGTGCCATCCACCGTGAATCAGCCTGTATATTATGCTACTCGTGCCCACAATACTATTTTACAACATTTCTATTCCCTACATTATGAAAATTATTGTAAAAAATTGTGAAAATTTTGGTATTTTGATAGAACAGAATAGAATATTTTATTTGACTATGTTATACACAGTTGCATATTAATAGCACGTCACAAAAAAATTGTATATAGCTGAAAATTTAGGACACAAATAACATTGAACACAGTAATTATAATAAAATGAGTGCGTATTAATAGCACGTCACAAAAAAATTGTATATAGCTGAAAATTTAGGATACAAATCACATTGCACGTATTAATTACAATAAAAAGTCAGTATAAATAAAAACAATTAAAATAGTCAACACATTGACTACATTTATCTCACAACTTTGGATCCGCTCAAAATGGGTTTGACTTGACTGGATCCGATACTCCTAATCGATAAATACAATGTTCGGATTGGAATGAATCACTCAAGTCAATTCCATAAAATATAGGATTGGACCCAACCGATCGCCTTGAAGAGAAGTGAAATTACGAGATAAACGAGCTTGAAATTGACAAATGACAGGTAAAAGTAGCCAAATTCAGATTAGTGTTTATATTGACAATTGTCTTTCTCAAAATGGAGAGCAAAATAATAATTAAGAAAAGAAACGTATGGCCCAAAGAAGAGAGCAGTTTTTTCATTCAGCTGATTAAGGAAAAACATATTTTGGGACTCACGGATGGGAAAAGGATTAGGGTTCAAATGAAAACCACAGATCCACGGAACAACGATTCGTGATGAAATTCGCAGAACACAAGAAATGTAAGGTTACGAAATTCGACATTTTGCTCAGCTTTTTTCAATCGGATTGAAGAATAGGATTATTCGATCCACTTAAATATTGCGATATAAACTGAAGGGTGGTTTCACTCGACTCAATGCTATTGAATTTGAAGCGGATAGAGATCGTCCAGATAAACGTAGTCATTAAAAATTATTGAGTTTGGTGAGAATGAGAAGTCAAACCACCTTCTTCAACACATTTATGATATTCCTCTATGCAGTAGAAAGAATTGTTCAACAAAAATGATTTCACAGCTTTCTTGAAGCAGTATATGGTTAACGTCTTCAGTGATTCAGGTAGAATATTGTAGAGATGGTAATTCAAAGAGTTATTCATGGACTTTGTGAGTCTATATCTAGGTACTCTGATTTTATGTGATCCTCTTGTTGTATCATGCTCATGAATATCAGATTGAATAATTAGGTTTGGTAAATTCTTATGGATCTCAAGTAATGTACTCAAAATAAACAAAGATGGGAGGGTCATAATTTTCAGCGTTTTAAACAATGGTCTGCAAGTATCACGATATTTGGCATTTGCCAGGATTCTAATAGCCTTCTTTTGTTGCCTGAATACAGTTGGGGCTTCCGAGTTACCCAAGAGCAGCATACCGCAATCAAGATGGGACTGGAATAGAGAGAAGTGAACAGTTTCAGAGTACTTGTATTAGTAATATGCCTCAACTGGCGAATACCGAATAGTGAGCTAGACAATTTGTGATTCAAGTTTTTAATATGACTTGACCAGTTGAGTTTATGATCAATAGTTAGACCTAGTAGTTTTACGTTGAGATTTTCTTGGATAGATGTAATTTTGTGTTTTATCATTATTTAATTTGAGCCGATTGGCAATAAACCAGTTCTCAGCTTTATCCCCTGCATCTGCAGCCATCAAGATTAGGGAATCATAGTCCTTATGAGAATATATGAGGGTGGTGTCATCAGCAAACAGAACACTATCATGAGGTGTTAAAATTGGGGTCAAGTCATTAATATAGATAATGAAGAGTAGTGGCCCCAAAACAGAACCTTGGGGGATTCCGAACTCTACTTCTCTGAAGTTAGACAAACCATTGTTATAAAATACTGTGTGGGATCGATTTGTTAGGTAGGATTTGATGAGGTTCAGAGTAAACCCCCTGATTAGAGAAATTCAGTTTTTCGAGGAGGATATTATGAGAAACACAATCAAAAGCTTTGGACAGGTCACATAGAGTTATACCCATATGGTATCCCTGTTCAAGTCCTTGGATCAGTCTCTCCACAACGTATGATACTGCACCAATGGTGGAACGATTTGACCTAAAGCCAAATTGTGAATTATTGAAAAAGAATTTGTCTTCAAAGTACCTTGTTAGTCTCTGTTTTATTATTATTTCAATTATCTTGGAAAAAATGCATATGATTGATATTGGTCTGTAATTGCCAGTATCATTCCTGTCACCTTTTTTAAATATGGGAATGATTTTAGAAAATTTATAGCTATCTGGGAATATTCCTGTCAAGAAGATTAGGTTAATCAGGTCGGTTAAAGGTTCAGTGATGATGTCACTCACTGCTTTTATTATTTTACTGTTGCAGTCATAGATATCTGGACAAGAGGAGTTTTTCAGAGAAGCAATTGCGTCTGCGACTTCAGTTGGCTCAACGGGTTTCATAAAAAAAGAGTTAGATGGTACAGGAAAGTACTTAAAGTTCAATAATTGTGTGATCGTGTGTGTCGATAAAAAACAAGCTGATTTTATTTACCGATGTTTATTTTAATTTTTCAATATAAATCGTGTTTTTCAGACAAATTTTAATTTCGTTTCAAACAACTATTATTTCAGAGGTTATTTGTCAAATAAAACTAGAGCTAGAGTACACTACGTTACCAAACAATCATCAAAATTGAATAAAAAACATACAACATTAAACACGCTGGATAATATTGGTACTAAGAGCATTGGGCATCTTTTTGATAAAATTTTGTTTGATTTGATTTTACGAATTACTCTTTCAGCATGTTCTCTTGACTTTGCAATTCTCTTCGTTAATATCTTTTCATCAGAAGAGGTTGTGTATAAAATTTCACATTGATTTCATCCAATAAATCTCTAATAGTGAATCCACGATCAGCCATAACTGCATCATTTTCCTGCTAGAGGTTCTTCAAATCGCATTCCTATCAGAAATTGCTCCTTCGTACCCTTTACTGGAATATATGATGGCACCACTTGGGCTAATTCCAACTAAAAACTTGACAGTGGTGGAATGCTTGTAAATGAAAAATGTGATTTCCTAAATTTAAGGCATTTATAAGAATATTTCAGTTCCATCACCAATCACCACTGTAATAGTCATATTGAAAACAAAATGGTAAGTACTTTTTTAATCTTCTGCTGCCACTGAACACGTCTCCTCTTATAACAATCGTCTGGTGATACATGAACTGCCCATGTGTAAAATATAACAGATATCAGAGTTTTTTACTATTAGAAGAAATGAGAGAGTTCGTCAAGGGTACAACCACGCCTCCACCTAACTAGTGTCAAGCATAACTTTTCTCTGTTCGAAATATGTTGATGTTTGATCAGTTGCTTCTCACTTCTTTGATAGTATTTAAATTGATATTTCGAGTGGTTCATCACCAATGGATCCAAAAAACTATAATGTAGAATTTTCACTCCTGTAAAAAACTTGAAATATTATTCTTCTTTTAATAAATTTTCAAAACAAGATTTGTTTGTTAAAGTTGACGTCGGTTCACAGTCAGACTTAACACTTCGAAGCGATTCTTTGGAGTCTGGAAATAGACATGTTCTAAAAGTAACTTCTGCATGTGAAAATGTTGGTTGTAGATTATCATTCTCAGCTACATCTGTTATTAGTACTTTAACTACTACTTCAGGCAAATCTGGCAGGGCTGAATATGGAATAGGATTTGAGTTTTCAGTCATTATTATTGAACCAGGTACAAACGTATTTCATGAAATTTGAAATTTTACTGTCACAAAACATGAAAAACTGAGTCAGAAGGCCAACATTTTAAATAAACTAACCTCAAAATCACTTAATCTTGATTTGCTATTAAATGGCTATGAATTTGAAAGCGGGGACATTCCTAGGATTGTGAAATGATTCAGGGAACCGAAAGGCATAGATAAAATGCAAAAAAATGCGTGGTAGACTATTTTTGGCCTACAAGGTTGGCAATATGTGGCTGAACTAGTCCATTGTAGTTCTCAGAATTGTCGGTGGTGCATGGGCGGACGAAAATCCACATTTTGCCATAGAGGCACGTGATCAATAATCATTCAAAACTAAAGTCTGGTGTAGTATATTTATGAACCAAATCATCCGTCCAGTATTTGTAAGAGAAAACCTATATACTTCAAATTCATCTGATTGATTTATTAGACAAAATGCTATTAAACCTGCGCGGAAGAATGCAATTTCATCTGGACGGTGCTCCAGTTGAAGTGCGTGATTTTCTTATCATCTGCTTCTTCGTAGATGGATCGGACCATATTCATTGAATTAATCGCCTCCTAGATCTCCCGATCTAACACCATGCGATTTTTTTCTATGGGTATATTCAAAATCTAAGGTTTATAAACAAGGGCCTTTCAGAGATCAGGAACACCTCGAAAACACGATAAAAGAATGTGCTGCCCAAGTTCTGCAAGTTATGTTGAGGAGCGTTTCAAGGAAAATGTTTTGACGAATCATCCCATGCATTGAAATGAACGGAGGACACGTTGAGATATGATTTTATTTTGTTTATTACAAATTATTTGATTCATTTTGTTGTTAAATTTATTTTCAGATGTCATATCATGTATTGTTTTGATGAATTCATTGAAAAATTTCATACAATTGGTACTTATTTTCCGAAATACAAATCTTTTCCGATTTTGATGTTAGTTGATCATAACTTTTCTTTTTGAAAAATCACAAATATATTTTTTTTCTATTTGTTGCGTACTTTTCGAATGCCACTGTATATTTTCCTTTCTGTTCATTTTGGCCAATTGCAATAATTCTGGTTTTGTTAATTTTTCTTCGAAATCAATATTATTTTCCGCTAGTCAACCACCATTTTTCATTGTTTTGGAAAAAGTGGTATTACGCTGTTTATTATTATGCTCAGTTTAGAAAAAGTCTGACCGGGTATACTGCGTATAAAGTTTGGTGTAAATGTAATGATAATGTAAATAAAAACTTCAAAAACCAGCCATGTTGTGAAAAATTTCAACAATGTGTATCTCGAAAACGAAACATTTTTCGATAAACACTTTATAGGAAAAAAAGTTGTTCATTTTGACGAGATCTACCACATACGAGGATGTATTGATATCTAGTTAGTATAGACCATTTCCCTTCATAAACAAAATATTGCGCTACCATAGCAACGAACAATAACTTATTAGAAGTGTCAGTGTAAAGTTTGACGTCAAAAAAGTAAACCAGAGTTTCGCAATAAATTAAAAGAAAAAATATGTCCACCGAAATTGTGAAAATCGAAAAATTGGAGTATCGAGCCATCATCAAGTACCTGTATTTAAAAGGGTTAAGAGGTAAGCAGATTTACGAAAATATGCTTCATACCAATGTCCTTCGTATGCGACCGTGAAAAAATTGACTGCAAGCTTCAAAAGAGGTAAATTTTCCATTGAAGATGATGACCGATCGAAAAGGCCAGTTTCTGTGTCAGTCCCCGAAAATATCGATGCACATACACTTTTTTTACACCTTTTTACTCTTTCTACATATAATCTAACATAACAATTTTTTCTTCTCCATAATTTAAATTAGCTGAAGATGAATCTATTTGGGTTCGAAACATGTACTACCTACTCTAAATAATACCGCTAAACTGACAGATAGTTGTCGCTGTTCCACCTGATGCATAACCTTTAAGATTGAGATTAAAATTGTGGAGATGACTTTGTTTTTTCTGCATCGTAAATTAATAATTAACCGATTTTTTATTAAAACTTTGACACTCCGTCTCTTGAAAACAAAGTAAGTTAGGACATACGTTTATATGAAATTTTTTTCATAAAATATGACAAGGAATCACCACCTGCAATTGATGACATCATTTAGTTCACACCCTGTATACTGGCAGGGTGGCCATGTCCAATTAGCCCATATCATGAATCGCCTTGTAGAAAAACATTAAATTTCAATTTAAAAGTAAACACAGCCCATGCTCGATAGAATTGAATTGAAAAATCGAATCCCTCTCACAGAATCTTACCCTTAATCGTATTCACTTGTGACCCCAAATCCGGCTGCTACGCTTCTTTATAAAAAAAAGAAGAAGTATAATATTAATAAATAAAAACCATCAGAAAGCAAATGAAAACATAGCAGTCACCAACTAACTCAATTCGGGTGCCATGGGTTTTTTCTAAAATTTATACCGCGCCAGATGAAGCCAGCCCAAAACACAGACTGCTCCAGATCTCTAAGGAGATTTCTAAATGGAATGGAATTTGAGTATTGGGGTTAGGGTTGGAATGAAATGACAAACGCTCAGTTTACAAACCTCTAATATGATGGATACAGAAAAATCTTTCAAACAGTGTTGGTTCGATGCCTTCCAAGCTCCCGTTGTGATCACAAAG
Source organism: Chrysolina oricalcia (assembly GCA_944452925.2). NCBI lineage: Eukaryota > Metazoa > Arthropoda > Insecta > Coleoptera > Chrysomelidae > Chrysolina > Chrysolina oricalcia. The sequence goes on along the minus strand of OX101828.2, from coordinate 40,803,201 downwards.
GGCTGACAAGTGAGAAGGGGACCACCTGGAAAGTACTAGTTAATTGGCACTCAAAGTCCAATGTAGAAAACAACAAATATCTATAGATATAGATTATCAAAAATTATTAGGTTTGAAAACCACAAAATTAATTGTACAAATATCCTCCACTTTGATAGTGGGCCACAATAATCAATTATAATATATAATTAAATATATCCCAGGTAAACCTTTAAATAATATAGAAAAACTAGTAACCCAAATGAATAAATCTGCACACTGATGGTGTGCAACAAATACCAATCAATACCAGTGATTATAAATAAAACTAATAATTATAGTGAAACATTGTCTGAAGTACACCATTCAAAACAAACACAATGAAACCCTTGTTATTGATAATAACATTTATGATAGTGTAAATAACTTCATGAAGTACCCTTGTAAAACATTGAATGATAAAATCCAATAAAAATGTGGATTAAATAATAAAAGGATTTAAAATTTAATAATAAGTGAATCTAGGCCAAGAAGAGGTTACGTAAATTTGGAAAATAATAAACAAAATGTGCTCTATCCGTGTGCTTCCCCACTGCTATCCAAACCCAATACAATAAAATAAGTGTGAATAAATTTTAATGTAGAAAATAATTCATGCCAAGAGAGGTTCCGTAAATTTTGAATAATATATATGTTGAAAAGTTGAACTGTAAAGCCTTGTCCACATTTGTAAAGATTTACGTTGTATGCTGAATGTACGATTCGCCACAAATGTTTGCGTCGCAAATTTGGCAACCGGATTTTTCAAGTCCTGGATCATTTTCTTCACATGAATCCACTCGTTCACCATTTTCGAATGAGGTTTTGGATTCCAATTATGCAAACGCAAATACACAATCATCAGTCAGTCATACTACATCAGAAGAAGTAGCAGCAGAACTACACGACTATGTTTATTTCAGTAAACTTTAATCAATTATAAGTTTTAGATGAGGTGAATTCTACTTTACGTTTCGTTTTATTAACACGTGTTTTCTGTTATGGAAAAAGTATCAATAAACTCTTATTACTTACCTTAACATAATCCTTTAATTCGTCAATTATAAAGCACTGCAGACTTCTGGAACGAAGAGTGATATGCTTTGTTTAGATATTATGAACAGATATTGAAGGCTTGCATATATGAATCCCCCGTTTTCAGAAAACGTATAGTGTGAGATGAGCTAATTTTTCTTTTACAGGGATGGCTTTCCTAAGCTTTGTATCCATTTTGGCCATTTTCGGTCCAATCTTATTTATTAAAAACTCAAAATCATTTGGTGACATACGCAAAAAAATTTTGAAATGCAGTACGCTTATCCAAGGATAATAGATTCACTTATTCATTACCGTCTAATTGTTTTCTGTTTTGATACAGATGCCTTATCCAATACCGCCTCATATTTTTTGCTTTTTCTCTTTTTCCTTTTTGATAATAAGATGGTGCATAACAATAAGGAAAGCAGCCCATTTCCTTTTCAATTAGTTATCAGACATAGGTACTCACTGATTTCAATATCTACCAACAGAACACCAAAGCAAAAGCAATGACAATAAACTTGATGAAATTACTGCGTTCTGGAAAAATAAGTCCACAATTGCACGATTTTGTGGCGCAAATTCCTTTGATCTCAAAAAAAAACCGACAAGCCACGGATGGCATGCGTTGAATGCGGCGAAAAATTTTGCGTACCTTTGCATGCGGCGAACACGTGCGAACACGTCCACATTCGCATAAATTTGTATGTTGCATAAAAATTTGTGCCGAATGCCCCGCACAACGTAAATTTTTACTAATGTGGACGCGCCTTAAGATAGTCTGTACTCCTTCAGCGAAGTGACTCAGAGTACCTGTGGTCTTGGTACAACTGGAAAGTCCAACACTTTCGCCCTCTCAGCAGCTACTAACAACGTACTGATCCCTTCGTCCTCTTGTCAACAACCTAGGGATGGGTAACTCGAAGACTCCAGTCTTTCGGTTCGTTCACCACTGCAGACTACTTGTGAACGGTCCCTCCTGTCCCTCCAAGACTAGCAATGTCCTGAGGTGGATGGAATGGACTGTTAGATCGATAATACAGGGCCAGCCAAGGGCTTGGTACAACTTGAAGATCCAACACGTTCGTCTTCGTGGGTGGATTCTAACTAATCGTGATTTGTGGCATTACGGTTTACCAGGTGGAATGAAAGTATCACTCCAAAGAAAACAATGGAAGGCAGCAACAAAATTCTAATTACTTGGACTCGTGGCTTCCAAAATGGCGGTGTGTGACATTAACAATAAATCCCCATTATATGCACTCTCGGTGATATATCAAATACCAAAATGACTATACAAGTCCACAAATATCACCAGAGATTATTAGACATGTAAAATCAATAAAATCCACGATAACGTGATAAAATACTCAAAATTGATTACATGCGTCTGGTCTCACAACTGCTTCAACAACGTAGCACACGGAAGAGGAAGTTCGATAAGCTGGTTCTCTCCAAGAAACCAAAACGACGCTATTTTCCAAAAAAACTATTTCCTTTTCCAGATAGTCAAAAGTCAGAAACATGAAAAGTATGTTCGTCTGTCTTAAATCACAGAGACTGTCAAATGTGATCTGTTCGTGCAGAACTGATTTTCAGTAAATATTATTGGCAACGAATATTTAACAACATAGTAGTGTATTGGTTAATAAAAGTCAGAAGATATAGTAGGATCAAAATCAAATCAACTGTAAGTTTCCCAACGTGCGAATAATGTTTTGCAACCAACAAACCAATGTATGACGTCACTAAAGCACAAGAGAAATCAACTCAACTAAACGCCTACCTACTTCACGAACAAAATCTCAAGTATAGAACTGAACTACTGACAGAAACAACTCGCTCAAATGTTCAATCAAACTACTGTCAGAAAATGATAACCTCACAAATCTCGTAGCAAATAATTACATTTTGAACGTTATTTCAAGATTCAAACATTATAAAGTGACGAAAAGATTTCAATTAAACAATAATAAGATGAAAACCAATATGATGAAATGATTAAAATGGAAAATGTCCAGAACACATACACAATCGAAGGTACCAATAACAAAGAACAGAAAGAGATTCAGTGGTCAAATTTACACCATACTATAGGCGAATGTTCATCAAAATAAAATGTAGAATCGATAGCAAGGTTTCAGGATCTTACACAATATAAGGTAAGAGAATAGTCTCATCTGCAACCCGATGTTAAAATTTGATTTTGAACCGTAACACGGCCATAGATCACCTCTCGGCATCGCCCTGTATGAAAAGGCGAAGAATCGACAAATGCGCCGTCAGAGCGATGTCAGATCGATAATCCGAACGGCCGTACAGGATTGGCTGCGGAAAATCAATGGTGGTTGGGGCACCGATATTATCGATTTTCCGAAGGACCGGCGATACCATAACAAACGGCATCTGTATTCTACGCGAAGAGTTTAAAGTGAAAAGTTTTCGAGTGTTGCGTCCAAGTATTTCGACTAGGATCAGGTACGTTTTTCGGTTTTTTCGCTCCTTTACGTCGATTTTCAGTTAAAAACGTTGAGTTTGAGAGAAATTTTGAAGTCCAAAGCCGGTTTGAATGTTTTCGGCAGGTGAATTGTCATGCAGCTGCGTCAAATGGTATTGATTATCAAGTTATTGGTTTATAATATTCGCTGGTCGTGAATATTCGATTGACGTACGCTAGCGTAGACGCGGAGACACTTTTGGAAAATGTTCTTTAGTGATTGGGGTAAATGCAACAACTAGTTGAAATGATGATTTCATATCCAATGTAAAAGGAAGATATTGAAAATGATAGAGCGATTTGCGCTCATCATGAATACTCAAACTTTTTGATTTTTTAGGTAACAAGACTATGACATGATAAACTAAATGTCTAATGGCTCCACAACATGGATTTGTTGCTAATAAATCAATTGTTTCGAACCTACTCGTTCATGAGAATGATATTTTAAGTAAGAGAAAAGATTACAGATTGATGTACAGATTTTTCCAAAGCCTTTGATAGTGTCAACTAAGAATTGCTCATTGCCAAATTGTCTTCTTTGGGATTTTATGAACCAATTTTGTATATGTCTTTATTGACCGTCTTCAGAAAAAATGTTCATAAGTTTTTCCACTAAAATCAATAGTCCGGGAAAATTTGAAAAAAAAATGGAAAATCGAGATGTTGATCGTACCAATAAAATCTAAAAATTGCTTGGTATGCGTCTTTGCAGCAACATAGATATTCCATGACCGTTTTTTCTCAACTCGATTGAAAAGAGGACAAATCTTGAAATAAATGAAAAAAACTATAAAATTTGTACTTTTTCTCTAAAATCACCAAAAACTCGAAAGCAAAGCCAAATAACGAAAAATTTTGTTAAACAGTTTCATAGTCACGTCACGTCTACAAAAAGTTTACATGAAATTTCTCCATTATTTCAAAAACAAATGAAGAAACAATCGCTAAACCTGAGAAAATTATCAATGTATAGTACAGGCAGGACGGAAACACGGATTTTTCCTTCTTCCATTATTTTCCCCACCCCTTACAATTTTGCCAAGCGCTTCGCGCCCGGATTTCTGATTGGGTACACCCCATTTCTCCCCTTCTCTTATTTTTCCGGACGATTCGTGACTAGATATTTGATTTTTTACAACTCACTCCCCCCTTTACCACTCTCCCCTTTACCACTCCCCAAAATGTTCTGGGCGCTTCGCGTCCTGATTTTTAGTTGTTTTCCTCTCTTCTGCCATCTCCAAAATTTTCCGGGTCCCGCTTTTTGGTTATTTTCCTTACTCCCCAAAATTTTCCCTTCTTTCCCTATTCCCAGGTTTTTTCGGGCGCTTTGAGCAAGGTTTTTTGATTATCTTCCCCCTTCTTCAATTATTCTATTATCACTCCTCCTTTTCCTCCTCCACAAATTTTTACGAGCTCTTCACGACCGGATTTTTGATTAATAACTCTCCATATCCCCCTCTGCCCCTCCCAGATTTATCAGAGAACCTCGCGAGTACAATTAATTTTTTATAGAACCACCAGAAACTCCAGGCGACAGATTTTTAAATTTCACAAGAAACGAAAGCTAAAAATTATCTAAAAAAAAACAGCAAAAATTCTAAAACGAAATGAGATATCGAAAAAAATTATAGAAATAGTTTTATTGTCCAATCCAATCCAAAATCCAAAAATATTTATTCATCAAATTTACAATAAAATAATATGCATACAACATCTAAATATATAAAATAACAATAAAACTATTACTAAGCCACAGAGGGGTTAGGAGGGAATGATATTGCATTTCATGCGGTGATAGGTTTTTCGTCCTGCCCGTCTGGGAAGCCAGAGGGCGGGCAAAACCAGCACACATCCGCCCTAGAGCGGACCCTACGATGTTGTGTAGGCCTTAGATGCTGCAAGTTCAAGTCTACGGGTGTTTGACTCTCCCTACCTCCTCCAAGTTATGTAGGGGTTCTTACGTGCTTATATGTAAGGCATCAGGCTATCAGGACAGTAACTTTCATCATTGAGTTTTCCATCAACGCCGGGAAAAACAACGTAAAAACCGGGTTTGAGCCTTCATTGGATTATAAGTGTTAGTTCACTCCTCTTCTGAATTTTCCTGGAAATGGTAAATGACCCCCATGCTTTTTTGGCCTGTTATGGTGGGCTCTGACTGCTGTAATATCCCTAGTCAGCGTACTTCCAAGGATAAAGTGTCTGTAGAATTTATCAGATTGTTCTTTGATAAATTCTATGATGGATGGAATATCGGCTAGCTCCCTCAATGCGTCTAGCCGAATGTATCTATCACTATCCGTGACGATACAGAGCACCTTATTCTGCATCCTCTCCAATCTCATCAAGTGAGACTTGGCGATGCTGCACAATATGTCATCGTTGGCCTGATGACCTGCTTGTAGATTAACACCTTGTTTTCCATAGACAGTTTGGAACCTCTCAACGGATATGTCCTTCTTATTGCTCCCGCAGCTCGCTGGATTGCCAAGCTGACATGTTTCCCAAGTGTTAATCCTTTGTCCAGCTGCACCCCCAGGTAACGCACAGATTCTGACCTGACCTGTCAATCCGGTTACCCAGAGCCATGAATCTTCCAGAGAGTTCGGCGCATACGTGCTTCCTTCTCTTGGTGAACATCATGAGCTCTGTCTTGGCCGGATTAACCACTATTTTATTACTCGCCATGTACGGCACTACCTTCCTTTGCAGATGCACTTTTAACCGAGCCGCGGCTGCATTGCAGGAATGTGCATGAGCATATATTGCAGTGTCATCTGCATATACAGCCGTGCTCGTATTACTGTACATCGGAAAGTCGTGCGTATACAGCGAGTATAAAAGTGGCGACAGGCTGGACCCCTGCGGCACTCCTGCTTCGGCCTTCTTCATTTCGGAGCTTGTTCGGTTCACTCTAACCTTGAAGGTCCTGTCGACTAGGTACGGTCCATTATCTTTACCAAGTGACCAGGCATGCCTGCTCGTAACATTTTCATGACGAGACCTTCTATCCAGACTGTGTCGAAAGCTTTTTGGATATCCAGCAGGATCATGACTGTGCTGAGATCCTGAATGAAGCCCTCCCTCACCTCGTGGACAATCCTTGCCACCTAGGAGACCGTTGAGTGCCCCCTTTGGAGGCCGAATTGCTCCGTCGGGATGAGTTTGAGCTCTTCTTCAAGATCTCTGAATCTTTTGAGAAGGATTCGGTACACCACCTTGGTCACCTCACTGAACAGTGAGAGGGGGCGGTAGCTCTCGACCCCCGCATCGGATTTCCCCGGTTTCAGGATCGGGATAATCTCTGCTTGCTTAAGGCATTGCGGGTAGTGCTGCCATTTAATTATGCTATTGATGATATATATTAATTGCACGAGAGACTTCCTTGGAAGGTTCTTGAGCAGAATTGCATCGATCTTGTCAATGCCAGGTGCCTTATTCCTGGGGAGCCGCTTGTTGGTTTCCTGGACCTCCTCGAAGTTGGTCATCAGCTTCGAGAAAGCCCTGTCACTCATCGTGCTTGGGGTTGCTCTAAACTCCCTGGCTCCCCTTGTGATTTCTTCGTGTTCTTGTTTGGAATAGACACCTGCCTGAAAGGTACTCTGGAAGTATTCCCCAAACATTTCTGCCTTTTTTGGGTCGGTAACCGCATGCTGTTGGCCATTCCCCACGGCAGGGATAACTTTGTGTCTCCTACGGAGACCTCTAGACATCCGTCAGAGGGAATTGTCCCCAGCATTCAAGCTCTCCAGTTTCCTCTTCCAGGTTTCATTCTTGTGGCTCTTTATCAAGTCGTTGATTTCCCGCCCAAGATTCAGCATATTTTCCTTATGGATCGGGTTACGGGATTGTTGCCACTTTTTCCTTTCGGAGTTGTTCTATTTTATTGTTTCAAGAATATAACCAGGAAGAAGGTCCCTGTCCTCTCTCACCACCCTCTTCCTGGTAGTAGCATCTCTGGCTGCTTGTATGTTATGTAACCATCTCTGAGTCTCTGTGTTGATATTCTCTTCTGGGATATCCGGAGTTATCACAGTCATCTCATTTAATCGTCTCCTATACTCTTTCCAGTCAGTGGATGAGTAATCATACAGTATCCTTTTCCCTTATATTGTCCTTGAAAAGTTCTCATGACATTTTTTCATATCTTGGAAAATAACCAGAATATTGTTTTTTTGTTATAAAACCACGAAAAACTCAAAGATGGCGGCAGATTTTCAATTTTCACAACATGCCTTTTTTGAGCGCCTTCTTCATAATATCAATAGTCCGGGAAAAAAATTAATTAAGGGACTATAGAAAATTTGAACCATTTTTTTTCAAAAACACAAATAACTCGAGAAATAAACAAGATATCGAAGAAATTTATAAAAAAAGACTTATTGTCCTCGAAAAGATCTGTAAAAAGTTTTCAGCTATAATATCCCAAGGACATTGATAACTAACGAAATAATTTTATCACAGTTTTCGAAAGCACGTTATTTGGTAACATCCCGACGCCGAAGGCGGAGGGATGTTACCTAAAATAACCTTCTTGAGGAAGTTGTGATAAAATTATGAGTTATTTATCAATGTTCGAGGGATATTCGGTGAGAAAATGTTTTGCAATTCGAACAAAATTATTTATTGAACACAGTTATTAAAAGAACAATTCGTATAATGATATTCCGTTGATCTTGCTGTATTCGCCTCGGTTACTGCATAGGTGTTTCCACGCATACTATTGATTATTTGGTTATGATGTTCCTGATCAATATTCAAATAAGGTTTTATGGAATTTCCATTATTATGCCCAGTAATTTTCAACAATTGCTGTTCTGCGAGACCTACCAACTCAAATGGACCTCGTTCAGCTCGTACATGCACTCGTGCATCTCCGCCTCCCTGCACGGCGACTCGTTCGCCGACGTGGCTCTGGTGACGGCCGACGGCCACTAAATCATGGCGCACCGATACGTCCTCTCCTACAGCAGCCTCTTATTAACTCTTAGCTAGTTGACTGACTGCAGTTGCTCTATTAGAGTGATTGGTTATTTTCCTCTGTTTCGTATCCAAGCCAATTGCTTCAGCAGAAGATTTCGTCCATCCGTTGATTATATTTCTACCCAGAGGCATATTGTCGTACCAGTTATCGCTTTCTGTCGTCCAGTGACGATTTGGCCCTAAAAATAGTCTATTTGTCTTGATATTTGTGCCTCGTTTTGATAATAATTTAATGAATAATCTGACAGGACAAGCATTGTTATCACTATTTTGAACTAACCATTTGCTAGAGGCGCAGTTCTTTGAAATCCCTTGGCAGGTTTTACTGAAAATTGGATTATATTCTATCCTATTAGTTGGAGATCCATTGTTGTCCTTTTCGATATTAAAATAATCAACTAAGCAAGCAGCACCTTCACCACCTCTCCAAGCCAATTCCACCGCTGCTATGTGACAAAATTTGCGTAGGAGTCCTATAGGAGTATTTTCATCCCAAAAGTTTATAATTTTACTCATTTCCGTTGAAGTTAATGGTACTGAGCTTGTTTTGCGTTTAGTGGGATCTGTTTGTAAATTTCTTTGTGCTGCGTTGCGTGCATTCCGCGCTTGTTTGAATGCAACACTTTTAAAGGGGTCTAGCATGATATTATACTCCTTGTAACACTTTTCTTGTAATAATTTGCTTGTTATATTCCATACAGTTTTAACAGTACAGGATAGCACAGAGTTTAGCTATCCTTTTTTCTCATATTAATCGCCAAATTTGCAAGTTCTTCGAGAGTACGATTTCCATCCAATTCATATTTTCTGGCGTCACAAAACTCCATAAATATTTTCCAAGTGTATTTTTTACTATTGACAGTATTTTTTGGTGTATCTTCTTCAATGTTTTTGTCAATTGCCGCATCATTTTGGACACCAAAGCGAGGAAGTGACATTTTCGAAATAAATTGAATTACTGAAATGTCAAACAACTTTATTGTGTTGGTTGCTTAGCAATGTCATGACATAAGTGATAACTATCCATGGGTAGTAATCAATGTAATGATGGTTTCATTGGTTATTTCGACACACATGACTAGAAATAGACAAATTTGATAGGATAATTTTTTGAGCAAAAAATGTTCATGATAACATAACAATCTGCATTCTACGCGAAGAGTGAAGAGTTTTCGTGTGTTGCCTCCAAGTATTTCGACTGGGATCAGGTACGTTCTTCGTTTTTTTCGCTCCTTTACGTCGATTTTCAGTTAAAAACGTTGAGTTTGAGAGAAATTTTGAAGTCCAAAGCCGGTTTGAATGTTTTCGGCAAGTGAATTGCAGACTTTTCTGTCATGTACCTGCGTCAAATGGTATTGATTATCAAGTTATTGGTTTATAATTTTCGCTGGTCGTGAATATTCGAATGACGTTAACTGGAGTAGACGCGGAAAGACACTTTTGGAAAATGTTCTTTATGTGAATGCAACAACTAGTTGAAATGAAGATTTCATACCCTTCTGTAATCTGTAGTTCAGTTATACAGAGTGGTGTGATAAATTCATTATTACCTTCGTTTGAAGTATTTTATTCTGTAACTACAGACAAATTTGTGCCAAAACTGAACGAAGAATTATAACAGTATAAAACTCGACGACATGTGACTTCTTGACATCATGGTACAGTTGAAATAGTCTAATGTAAATATGTAAATAATGTAGATATAATGAACCAAGAGCCATAGGCCCGTGATTCATCATCTTGTCACACGAGTATAAAATATCCCGTTTTCGCTCGAGTTTTACACTATACTTTTCCGACGACCGACCACAACAACAAAATACTACGAGATTTTACTCATTACCAAATAAATGAGATTTGGGTGACTCCCATTATACCCACCAACACATGATTTTAACAGTATTATCTAGTTTTATAACTAATATTTCTCATTCTATACATAATAGCACTAGCGTTTTCTGTTTAAGATCTATTTTATATAAATTTTCATTTCGTACTTGTTAGGGCTTCGTGAGACCAATAGACTAGTCTTGTCTTGGTCTTGTCTTGGTCTTGTCTTGGTCTTGTCTTGGTCTTGTCTTGGTCTTGTCTTGGTCTTGTCTTGGTCTTGTCTTGGTCTTGTCTTGGTCTTGTCTTGGTCTTGTCTTGGTCTTGTCTTGGTCTTGTCTTGGTCTTGTCTTGGTCTTGTCTTGGTCTTGTCTTGGTCTTGTCTTGGTCTTATCTTGGTCTTGCCTTGGTCTTGTTTTAGTCTTGTCTTGGTCTTATCTTGGTCTTGTCTTGGTCTTATCTTGGTCTTGTCTTGGTCTTGTCTTGGTCTTGTCTTGGTCTTGCCTTGGTCTTGCCTTGGTCTTGTTTTGGTCTTGTCTTGGTCTTGTCTTGGTCTTGTCTTGGTCTTGTCTTGGTCTTGTCTTGGTTTTGTCTTGGTCTTGTCTTGGTCTTGTCTTGGTCTTGTTTTGGTCTTGTCTTGGTCTTGTCTTGGTCTTGTCTTGGTCTTGTCCCGGTCTTGTCTTGGTCTTGTCTTGGTCTTGTCTTGGTCTTGTCTTGGTCTTGTCTTGGTCTTGTCTTGGTCTTGTTTTGGTCTTGTCTTGGTCTTGTCCTGGTCTTGTCTTGGTGTTGTCTTGGTCTTGTCTTGGTGTTGTCTTGGTCTTGTCTTGGTCTTGTTTTGGTCTTGTCTTGGTCTCGTCTTGGTCTTGTCTTGGTCTTGTCTTGGACTTGTCTTGGTCTTGTCTTGGTCTCGTCTCGGTCTTGATACAAGACCCAAGACTTGATAAATCTTCTCAAGTCCAAGACTCTCGCTCAAGAGTATGTTGTAAGGTCGCAGTGGTCCATACCTCCTTCCATTGAAGATAGAAACAAATTTAATACAAAAGTTATGGTTTGAATTTGAAATTTTTGGAAATATTTTTGATACTGCGTTGTTGTCACCTGAACTTGGCATCGTTTTTTCATTTTAAATAATTTATCATGTATATTAATGCATACCTATTTGAATTTTGGGAAGAAAGGGAGAACAGGTTTTCGTACTACTTCATTTGTTTTAGACGTTATAGAGAAGCTCTTTGTAGACCTATTCAAACACTATAAAACTGTTGTTTTGACACTTTTCGATATCTCGTTTCGTTTTCGAGATTTTTGTGATTTTATAGAAAAAGTGCAAATTCAACATATTTTCAATTTTTTAAAAACATTTTTCCACTTTTTAATCGAATTGGTGAAAAACGGCTTGGAAATATCGTTGTGGCTTGTAAAGACGTAAACGAAGCAATTTTTAGATTTTCATTTGTTTCATTACTACGGTCAGTATCTGGATTTTCCATTTTTTAAAAATATTTCTCTGACTATTGATTTTACGGAAAATTTTTGTTACCGTTTTTTGTGGATTTTTTGAAGACGGTCAGAAAATATATCTGTAGATTGTAAAAATATCAACCATCTCTGAGATATTTCGTATTTTCCAAGATGAAAATTACGATTTTCACATTTTTCTGGTTTTCTGATAATTTTCGTGAAAAATAGTTCCAGTAACAGTCGGAAAATAAAGAGGATTGAAGTTTTCACAGACATACACATACATACGGACAGGCAGAAATTCCACTAAATACAGTTTAATAAAGTTTCGTTTTTTGTATTAACGTAGAAAAAGTATATTTTGATTGATTTACAACAAATTATTTAAAAAAAAATCAACTCCTACTCTTTTCATTTCCAGACATGGAGAAGCAAGCCGAAATCTGCGAGACCTACCAACTCAAATGGACCTCGTTCAGCTCCTACATGCACTCGTGCATCTCCGCCTCCCTGCACGGCGACTCGTTTGCCGACGTGGCTCTGGTGACGGCCGACGGCCACCAAATCATGGCGCACCGATACGTCCTCTCCTACAGCAGCCTCTTCCTGGCGCACGTCCTTAAACTCCACAGGAAAGTCACCACGGCTCTGCCGCTGATGGTGGTCATGCCGCCCGAGATCGACCACAAGAGCCTCAAGGTGCTGGTGCGGTACATGTACAGCGGCGAGGCCAAGGTGTCCAAGGAGATACTGAAGAGCGTGCTCAGAGGCGGGGATATCCTGCAGATCAAGGGGCTTTACAGGTAGGGTTTCGCGCGCTTCTGGTTGTAGTAGTAGTAATTCTTGGGGAGGCCAGTAGTGATGGATAGCCGGTTCTAGATATAATAAGAGGTAACTAAAGAGGGCAATTACATGTAATTAGATGGACCTAAAGAGGGCAATTACATGTAATTAAAGGTACCTAGAGAGGGCAATTACATGTAATTAGATGTACATGTAATTGCCATCTCTAGGTACTGTACTAACTTTTCTACTAGCCAGTCTTAAACAGGTGGATTGAACATATTAATTCAATATCAGATCAGAATGCTCCTAATGTCCCCCCCTTTATTAATTTATACATATAATATAGAGTGCTGGTTGGCCGTTAGCGTGTGAATTCTTTAAGCTAGTGAAATAATAAGTTTTGTTCTATTATGTCCAATACTCTCATTCAACAAACAACTTCACAGTATAAAGCATATTACGCACGAATGGAAAAATTGCGCACGAGCCGCGTAGCGGTGAGTGCGGTAATTACATGAGTGCGTAATTGCTTTACAACACGACTCTTATATACTGGATGGTGCGTTTGATTAAGCTTTAAGTAATAAAAAAATGAAGGTAACTAACGCAGTTTATGGTTTAATTTCCAACAACAACAAATTAAATCTAAGAAAATACAATTTTGTACTATATAGCATAGAAATGATGAACAGAGCGAGGAGGGTTTAAATGTTTTGGTCAATATATTAAAATAGGCGAGCAATACATTTTCGGAGTACGTACTCACGTGGTTATCCATACTCCATTCCATAAATTTTTGATAGGCTTTTTCATATCTATCCTTTGATTTTTGCGGCAGAATATTCTCCATAGCAGAAGCAGCCTGAAGAACAATTTCCGGTGGCGTTGCGCTCATTTCATTATCGGAGTTGCTCATATTTGTAGATATAAAATTAAAGATCGGATTATAATTTATGAAGTATCGATTTGAACTTCAAATCTCAAAAAGTGACAATGTCACTGTCAAATATTTAAAACGCAAGACAGATAAATGTCACGATTTGAGTGGTTCAAGAGGCAACTTGATTGTTACCTATTATACTAGCCATCATATCATGACGCACAGTTGTGCGTTTTTATTCTTTACGCACAGTTGTGCGTAAGAATGGATTTACTTATAGAGTGAACTGTTTGTAAAACAATGTTTACTAACATAGGAGTAGAAAAATATTTTACAACACTTGATACGTAATATACTATTACATATGACATATCGATTCTATTCCGTTGTTTGATCGATTACGAATTCAACGATTTTAGGTTCGAAGAAACTGTATCAATTTTTTTGTGAATTTTGACAAATGCAGCAATTCACAAAAAAATTATTTTTTTTTGAAACATAGAGAATTCTACTGAATGAGATCTGAATCTTCCTAAATCTTTGGAAATTTTTCAAATATATACGGAGTGCTCAAAAATTGGCGCCAAATTCGGATATCTCGAAAGGACCACGGACACATCTTATGGGAAAAAGTCTTTCGGTGAAAATGGCTGGATTTTCGATATGTTGTAGCTGGAGCGATTCTGGGTGGAAGTCTCCATTGGCCCAACTTGAACGCATGACTAGATTCGGCGCTAGAGGGCGCAAAATCATGAATTTTGTTACTTTTGGAGAAATTCAGCTGAGTAAAAATATATCAATATCTCAGTATATTCAATATTGTGTGCGAATGAGCATTCATAAAATTCGCGAAATTTTTTTTTTATAATACAGGATAAAAAAAACGCCACTGTTTTTCTACAGGGTTGTCAACAATATACTTAATTCTCCAGTGAATGAATTCGCCTACGAGGTTATAAGTTGATGTAGTAATTTTTATACGACCCAAAACAAAAAAGTATAATGGAGTAATATCGGGCGAACGAGGAGGCCATCGATGGGAAGTCGTAGACAACTGAAAATATTTTAACGGAAAACTCCCGTATACAAACTTGCAGAAAAATACTCAGTAGTTTCCCAAATACATATCGACCCAACATGAACATTGTGCCGTTTAAATAAACTACTACAACACAAATTCTCGTACCGTTTCAGGGAAAAAGAAGATGCCGACAAAAACGTCAAGATAACCCAACAACCCATGAAACCCGCCGCCCCGACGCCCCCTCCAGCAACCCCCGGCCCAGCAGTTCCCCCCATGATCCCCATCACGAAAGCGGTGAGCAAAACGACCCAAAACGTAACGCAAACTTCAACGTCAACGTCTTCAGAAAAACGGCCGAAATCTCCACAAAAAACGTCCCCTCAAAAATTCCTGTTAGTGCAGAAACAGAAAGAACAAGTGACGTACACCAACGTGCGGCAAAAAGCAAAGGTATGCTGATACTGATAACTAACTAAACTATTTAACTATGTAATAAATTCTTGGTTAATTTTTGCACTATTCCAATTGTCGGAAAAATCTTAAATTTGGACCAATGACAATACAAGATTTTCATAATGAGAATGTAATAATAAGAATAAAAACGGACGAAATCTCCACAAAAAACGTCTACAAAATTCCTGTTGGCGCAGAAGCAGAAAGAGCAAGTGACGTAACGAACGTCCAGCAAAAAGCAAAGGTATACTGATACTGATAACTAACTAACTTACTAACTAACTTAACTAACTACCTATATAACTATGTAATGAAATCTTGGAAGTTAATTTTCACCCACTGCCAATCATCGGAGAAATTTGACACACAGATCAAGGACCGATAACAAAATAAGAATTTCATAATGAGAATGTAGTAATAATACTAATGTGAATTTGTAAATGAAATTTTCACCTAACTCCAATCCTCCGAATAATCTAATATTCGGCACACATATCAAGGAGCGATGACAATACTAGAATTTGATAATACGAATGTAATAAAAATTATAATAAAATAAAATAATGTGAATTTGTAATTTCAATTTTCATCTACTTCGAATCTTCCGAATAATCTAACATACGGCACACATAATATCAAGGACCGACGACAGTACAAGAATGTCATTATATTAATATAACAATTTTGAGAATTTTTAAATTCTGTTTTCACCCACATCCAATCTTCCGAATGATCTAAAATTTGACACACATATCAAAGAACGATGATAATACAAGAATTTCATAATAAGAATGTAATAATAATAATAATAAAAACGACCGAAATCTCCACAAAAACGTACCCTCAAAAATTCATGTTAGTGCAGAAGCCGAAAGAGCTAGTGACGTACACGAACCAAACAAAAAGCAAAGGTATACTGATACTTTTAATCTATTCATATGGCGGGAATAAATAAGTGTGCTTACAACGAATAAACATTTTTATTAGGTTCATTTATAACTAACTAGCTGACTGACTAACTGACTGATTAACTGACTGACTAACTGACTAACTAACTGACTAACTAACTGACTGACTAACTGACTGGCTGACTGACTAACTGACTAACAAACTAACTGACTGAATAACTGACTGGCTGACTAACTGACTGACTGACTAACTAACTGACTTACTCACTGACTGACTAACTAACTGTCTGACTTACTGACTGAGTATTTGATTAGTCAGTCAGTTACTGACTGACTGAATAACTGACTGGCTGACTAACTGTCTGGCTCACTGACTGACTAACTGAGTAACTGACTGACTTACCAACTGACTGACTAACTGACTGAAAAACTAACTGACTAACTAACTAACAAACACTGTAATAAAATCTTGGAAATGCATTTTCACCCACTTCCAATCGTCAGAAATATCTGTAATTTGGCACTCATACCAAGAACCGATGACAATACAAGAATTTCATAATGAGAATGTAATAGTAATAATAATGTGGATTTGTAAATTCAATTTTTACCTACTTCCAACCGTTCGAATAATCTAAAATTCAGCACACATATCGAGGACCGAGGACAGTACAAGAAATTCATAATATCAATGTAGTTATAAGTATATCCATACTCAGATGAAATGTCTGTAGTCTTTACGAACTCAAGACAACACACAACCAAGCGATCATACTAGGTTATGTTAATACACAAATTGCCGCTAATAATTATTATTATAGTTGTATTATTATAATTTTTTTTCCTTGGTGTTTTGGCATCGGCTGTAGTATTCCTCAGCCGTCGTATTATTATTATTAATTAGCAGGGCATAAATAACACGTTATTCTCTAACCGCTCGTCGGTTGGCAGTCCACGTGGAGATAATACATTCTGTCACATGAAAGGGGAGGGCGAAATGACAACCGAACGCCTTTGGATGGCCGTTGTCGAATTCTAATTGGTCAGAGACCGTACTTCTTTGACCTGCCGCTGTTGAATTCCAGTCAGTTTTTACCTGCTAGAAGATTTATTTACTAGACCGTGCGGTGCATCTAGGCTCAGACGCATATTTACATATATCATTATTTAGTTGTCTTAATTAGATTGATTATCTATGCGTTATGACATTCTGTAGACCTTTCGATGTTGATGTCGTTGAAATAAAGGATTTTGATGCTAATTCAGAGCCGCTCCAAGTGGAAGTTGATTCAGAACCGCTCCAAGTGGAAGATAATCCAGAACATCTCCAAGTAGGAGCTGATCTAGAGACGTAATATATGGAATTATTTAATAAAGTCTTGCACATTCAAACTCAAAGGGTTATCTTGAATTTCGCGTTTGAAATATGAGAATAGTAGTAGTTCTTCAGACAACCAAATTGTGAAAAGAATAATGCGAATCAACCAAGGTTAGCAGAGCTACTGTATTTAGAGTAATTCAAGCCGGAGCCGTTGTCGACTTTTGCCAAACGAAAGAGAGACGGACAGAAACTCAAGAAACTTGATTCAGCTTCCAAAGAACACATTCGCAGATGTGTGTATAAGTTTTATCAAGAAAATAAGGTGCTGACATTAGAAATGATTCATGATAAATTATAGACTACAAGCCCTTATAACAATTTGGGGGGGTCATTTGACCCAGCATGAAACATACTCAGAACGGTGCTGCTATATGAAAAAATAACTTTAGTCACTATGCCGTCAATTCTTGGTGGTGCAAATGACTGTAATAATAATAATGAGTCCTGCACGATTCACTGTTGCGTTCCAATTAACAATGCTGCTCCTAAGGTGGCGTATGGAGTTAGTAACAAGGCCTACACAGAACACATGGCTAATGACCATAGTAGTCGAAGCCAGAAAACCAAGGAAAAAAAACAATTTTTCATTTGAACATGAGCTTTTCCGACAAAATAATCATGTACGGCGTTTCTCACGTTGGTATAGATTATGAAATAATAATCTCCTAGAACCTACTACCGTACAAAAATAATGGGACTGGAAGCCAGGAAAAGTTTTCTATTTCCGAAAATAAAAAAAAAATCCTGGATTCCAGTCCCATTATTTTTGTACGGCAGTAGGTTCTAGGAGATTATTATTTCATAATTAACCAACGTGAGAAATGCCGTACAGGAATATTTTGTCGGAAAAGCAAATCTTCAGATGAAAAATTAGTATTATTATTATTACAGTCATTTGCACCACCAAGAATTGACGGCATAGTGACTAAAGTTATTTTCTCATATAGCAGCATCGTTCTGAATACGTTTCATGCTGGGTCAAATGACCCCCCAAAATTGTTATATGGTCTATTACGCGGATATCCAAATTATGTTTATAAATCGTTAGATACATTGCAAACATTTTTCTTGACTGCGGTTTCAAATTAAAATTGTTTTGATATACGCATGGTTATAATGGAGTCAGCACAAATCGTTGTCCATCGACAAGATTACTTAAGAAAAAAAAAAGCATACACAGAGAGAAATAAATGTATGTTTTCGATATATCGAAATGAGAATAGAGACATAACATATCTTGTCGATATGTGGTTTGATACCCCTGCTGTCGTCCAATTCGGTTGGGTGGATAAAAGCCACAAGTGTGCTTTGAAAGCTCCATGTTATAGAAGAAAAAGTATTATAATTCTACATGCCGGAAATGAATAGGGTTTGATGCTGATGCGTTGTTTTTGTTTGCAAAAATATCGAAATCATCTGCTGATTATCATGAGGACATGACTGCCGCTTTGTTTGAAATATGGGCAGCTCTTACCGAATATTCGATCTCATTCCGTAATCATTATCGACAATGCATCTTATCATTCTCATAGAAATAAAAAAATTACCAACAGCGATACGAAAAAATCCGATATTATCAAGTCCATGGAAAGTAAGTAAATAAATGGGAATAACCGAGGGGGAAACATCTCCTTTAAATTTCGTACAACTAGAAATTTTTAGTCAATTCAGTCAATTTTCAGTTAATAAATCTTCGCTTCAGTCATCGGTTTGAGTCTTTCAGTCATCGGCTTGAGTCTTTCAGTCATCGGTTTGAGTCTTTCAGTCTTTTAAATATTTTACTCATACACATTTTAGCGAGATGATTCCCCCTCAGGAATACCCCAGAAGAAAATATTATTGGAATTGATTGAGAAAGAAAATTTCAATAAGGAATACGCCAACTAATAAAAAAAAATATTCTTTTGTTTTGTACAACCCCTGCCTTGTCAATTTTTATTGTCTGGCGCCCTTTGCTTACAGACAATCTAAAAACACACGACCCCGCCTCCGACTATATGAGTAGCCAGGTGACTAAGTGAAATCTTTGTGAAAGCTCAAGTGAATTATACAGGGTCGCCACTTTTTTAATGGGATTGTATATGGGTAACTTCCAAACCATACTAGTGAGAAGGTCGGTTAAATGGAGAAAAAGTTGTACATCTGGATGCATAATCTATTGGTGGAATCTAATCTAAAATATCAGGGCCGGTTCTTGAGATATGACGAAAAAAGTAAATTCGATCATTTCTGTTTTTTGGTTATACCTACTTCATTTGTTTTCAGAAATATCAAAAAATATTTCGGAAGTTTTTTATTCGAGAGAAAATTCTCTTAGATTTGACGTCTTCAGATTTCGTATCCAACGTTTCATATTCTCAGGACCACCTTCAACAATTTTTTTTTAAATACGGACCTGGATATTTTATGACACTGTTCGAATTAACTTTTCATTCTGAATCCAAAGGTGTATCATACAATGCCATTTGAAGATGGGTTTCGGGTAATATGGGCCGTAATCAAAATTTTATTAAATTACAGTTAGTTCCCGTCATCTTCAGTTGAATCAACATTTAGGTAATAAGATCCTTATCCAAGTTTTATTGAGGTGAATCTGTAGTAAATTTATATTCAGTGTTCATTTCTATAAAGAGTGCAATACTTCTAGTATAAAGTGACTAATTACGAGAAAATAAATGAGAATCAGTAATTATTATTCAGTTATTCGAATATTTCAATCAAAAAATGCAATATTTGTCATTAGAAAAGCGAGTTCCCAATCGTCCGTGCGCGATATGGACGAACCACTCGAGTTGTACAGTATACAGTATAACAGAAAAAAAAAACAGTTGAATTCAATAACTGGTACCTATCCGGCATTTTTTATGCATGTGAGTGAAAAAAAAAGTTTTGATAAGATAAATAAGTAAATGATCAACAATAAGTCATCGAAAAATGAATTTCATTTGTTCAAATCCTCTACCACTTTTTCAATGATTTAAAAAAACAAAACTCGACTATTTAGGTTTTTCGGTTATGCTTCAACACAGTAAAATAAAAAAATGGAGTCAATTCTCCAAAACTTATTCAATTCTCCGAAAATTTAACAATTCAACAATAAGAGATCAAAAATAAAGTGTATAATACAACGAATGAAACGATTGAGATTCTCCGTGAAAATATTGAAGATGATTGAACGATATCCAAGAAGAAGCAATAAGCAATTGCATAAGAAATATGAATATCAGAATTGTCAAGTGTATTGAAGAAAATGGTGGACATTTCGAACAATTAATCAATTAATTTAAAAGACTGTTCACGCCTAGTATTAGTTATTTTTCAAGTTTATATTTTCAAAGAATATTTCTTTTATTTTTATTAATATTACAAACTATTCAAATTTCAATATATTAACGAACTGAGAGTAATCAAAAGTCTTTCAACCGTATTTTTGAATTTCGCGTTAAAAATACAGTTGCGGTGACATCTACGCCCTCTACGGTCGATGGAGGAAATGAAAAGGCCAGTTCCAATCAAGACACCAAGGTGTTCGCCTCGGTCTAGTGCTATCTCGCCAATTTTACTCGCATTCGTTACGATTTCCATTTCCGCAATTTCAAGTAAACTCAGAAGGAAATTCACCAAGTGAGTTGTCTCTTTCAACTGTCGCAAATTTTCCAAATTTATTTCGCAACCAGCGCTACAGCCAACAAAGACATTTTCGAATAATTTGGTTTTGACTCAAGTACTTAATTTCTTTTTGTTATTATCAGTAATTGCGTTCTGAATTATCTTCATTAAGATTGATTG
This sequence comes from Chrysolina oricalcia, assembly GCA_944452925.2. Taxonomy (NCBI): domain Eukaryota; kingdom Metazoa; phylum Arthropoda; class Insecta; order Coleoptera; family Chrysomelidae; genus Chrysolina; species Chrysolina oricalcia. The sequence goes on along the minus strand of OX101828.2, from coordinate 40,782,153 downwards.
CTCTTGTTGTTGAATTGTTAATTTTTGGAGAATTAGATAAGTTCTGGAGAATTGAGTAAGGTTATTCTGGACTTTCATTGTCTAAAAAAGAACAAAGAAAAATTCAATTCTCTGCAATTTTTAATCACGACGGTTCAACTGTTAAAATCTAGTCGTTATCAAGTGTATCCACCAATAGATTATGCATAATTATGACAGTGTCATAAAAGTATTAAAAAAAATAGTTGAGGGTAGTCCTGAGAATACGAAACGTTGGATACGAAATCTGAAGACGTCAAATCTAAGAGAATTTTTCCTCGAATAAAAAACCTTCAAATTATTTTTTGATATTTCTGAAAATTAATGAAGTATGACCCAAAAAGAGAAATGATCGAATTTACTTTTTTCATCATGTCTCAAGAACCGGCCCTGATATTTTAGATTAGTTTCCACCGATAGATTATGCATCCAGATGTGCAACTTTTTCTCCATTTAACCGACCTTCTTACTAGTATGGTTTGGAAGATACTAATACAATCCCATTAAAAAGTGGCCACCCTGTATATTTGTATGATGTTCATATGATTTTTGTTCACGTTGAGATAATAACTTAGAAAAAACCGTCACACGGTCATTCCGAATCCAATGACCTATTGCTCATATTTTTACGAGCTTCATTCCCATTTTTCACGTTTTTCAACTTGTCGATCAGACTAAGTACAGATATATCCTACCGAAGGTATTGAACTTCACGCTGATGCATTCCTTCGACAAGACCGGCAAACCCGCCGACGAGCCCGAAAAGCGCGTGACCATTCTGAACAAGCAGATCGACCCCCTCGCCGACCAGACCTCGCGCGACGGCCCGATCAAGACCGAGCCCAACACGAGCAGCGGCCTGCAGTACCTCATGATCAAGGACGAGCCGATCGACTGGTGCGAGGCCGACATGGACCTTATCGACTCCAAGGACGTGTACGAGGACGTGCACCTCAAGTCCGAGCAGGAGGACCAGAGCTCTGAAGGCGACGGCGGGGAGGACGAGATGTTCTCGCCGCTCACGTGCGAGCTGTGCACCGAGACGTTCACGATCCCGCGCGAGTGGGTGCGGCACGTGCAGACGCACACGGATATGCTGCCAGCCAAGCGGAGGAGGAGGGATAGCACGGGGGTGAGTTTTCAGATTGTTATTATTATTGTTGTGTGTTTTGGGGACGGGTGTGAAAGCAGCAAGGGTTTTCCTTGCAACGGTTTTTTTTTTAATTTTTTTTCGCTTATTTACAAATAAGCGTTGCTCGAGGTGTTTTAACAGGAATGAATAATCATTCCTAACCTGCTGAATACTTTCTATTGAGTAAAATATTTTGTGAACCACCAACTACCCCTCAACATTCCTCCGAATTAGAAAAATCTTGAAACAGTTGAAATAACCGTAGCTCGAAGTTTTTTGACGGAAATGAGTTATTCTAGACCTGTTGGATACGTTCTATAGGGTGATATATTTTGTGACCACAAAATATTTCACCCATCAAAAAACCTCCAGCAACGGGTATTTTAACTCTTTCAAGATTTTTCTACTTCGAAGGGATGTTGAGGGGTAGTTTTTGGTTTACAAAATATTTCACTCTATAGAACGTATCCAGCAGGTGCAGAATAACTTATTTCCATGAAAAAACCTCGAGCAACGGGTATTTTAACTGTTTCAAGATTTTTCTACTTCGAAGGGATGTTGAGGGGTAGTTTATGATTTACAAAATATTTCACTCTATAGAACGTATCCAGCAGGTGCAGAATAACTTATTTCCATCAAAAAACCTCGAGCAACGGGTATTTTAACTGTTTCACGATTTTTCTACTTCGAAGGGACGTTGAGGGGTAGTTTTTGGTTCACAAAATAATTCACCCCCTTCAGCACCATATTCAGTGGAATTAGAATAATTCATTCCCGTCAAAAAACCTCGAGCAACGGTTATTTGTAAATACCATAAGCTAAAAAAATTGAAAACCGCTGCTAGGAAAACCGTTGCTAGAAAAACCGTTGCTGCTTTCACACCCTTTTTTGTGGAGGGTTCATTAGAGAGCCCATAGCTACCTTGGAAAGAGCACTACAGTTTCTCAAACGACTAATGCGCATCATGGGCGTGAATATTTTCACAATCGCAGCTATGTTTGCCAAGGTGTACATTGTTTGAAGAAAAAGAAAATACGGAAATTCGAACAAGTTTGAACGTTTTGCCGGAGAGTACAAATAAATGATAAATAAGAATAAAATCGACAATGTCGAAGTACCCTTCTATCCAAATATTATGAAACACGAGGCAAATATCTGACAAAAAACAATCACTTCTCTGGCTAATGCCACGACGGATATTGAACTAAATCTGACGGATATTGAACTAATTCTGACAGATATTTGTGCAACGTTCTTCCAAGTAGACTCAAATGCAAGTGTTTATTGTGAACAAACAAAAAATTATCCTTAATTTGACTGAGGATGACCACCTGCAGACATGTTTCGAGGTTCTTGCCTCTCATCAGTGCAACTTTGAGTTGTCTTGTCTCTGACGAATGAATTATAATAATTATTATAATAATATCTGTCAGATGTAGTTCAATATCCGTCGTAGCACTAGCCAGGGAAGTAGTTGTTTCTGTCAGATTTTTGCATCATATTTTCCACTTTGTGGAAATATTTGGAAAGAAGGGTACTTCGTCAATTTTATTCTTATCAAAATGAAGATAGTCGGTCACTGTGGAAAGAGTGTTTGCTGCAATAATAATAATAACAGTATCTATTCACCGATTTTGATACACTTGGTACATATGATAAGTACGAAGGCGTAGAAGGGCCACGAGCAATTTTTTTGGAATCCCGACTCGGAGGTCCGACTTTAATCTCGGACCCCCGACTTTAATTTCGGACCCCCGACTTTAATCTCGGTCCCCCGACTTTAATCTCGGGGGTCCAACTTTAATCTCGGACCCCCGACTTTAATCTCGAGGGTCCTACTTGAATCTCGGACCCCCGACATTAATCTCGGACCCCCGACATTAATCTCGGACCCCCGACATTAATCTCGGACCCCCGACATTAATCTCGGACCCCCGACATTAATCTCGGACCCCCGACTTTAATTTCGGGAGTCCTACTTTAATCTCGGACTCCCGAAATTAATTTTGGTAGTCTTAATTTCGGGAGTCCGACTTTAATCTCGGACCCCCGACTTTAATTTCGGGAGTCCGACTTTAATCTCGGACCCCCGACTTTAATTTTGGGAGTCCGACTTTAATCTCGGGGTTCGACTTTAATCTCGGGGGTCCGACTTTATCTCGGGCCCCCAACTTTGATCTCGGACTACTTTTATGAGTATAGGTGTGAATCAGTAGTTTATATAAATACAAATGTCAATTTGAAACTTCCCATCCTTAATATCTTCCTTCCAGTAAATATTATGAGAAATCGAAAAAAACTGGCCAATTGCAATATTGAAGGGGAACATGTCCAATGCCCTCGTGGTGCACCCCTAGAAGGGGTAGATGTTACCTTTATAATCTTGAATTGGAATCTACCATTGGAAAGATAATTAAACTCCCTTTAAAATAATATATAAGTTTCTAACGGTAACATCTAGCCCTCCTAGGTAGTAGAACCACGAGGGCTAAAACTATTCATTACAGGTCTTTTCGAGTTTTCATATTATTTACTGAAAGGAAGATATTAAGGGTGGGAAGTTTTCACCCTGTATTGTTTTGTTTTGAAAAAAATATTAATCTATTCTGTACAATCTTTTTCAAACTTCCTTATTGAAATTCAAGCTATACTTCCAGGATTCCTACGAAAACGACACCTTCCCCGAACTAATGTGCGACCTCTGCCAGAAACCGTTCCCCACCCCCGCCGAATGGGTGAAGCACATCCAGAAAGCGCACACCGAATTCGAGCTACACCTCTCCAACAAGATGGGCTTCAGCGGCAAACTCCCCGCCTCCGCCGCCACGAGGACCGCCACGCCGCCCCCCCAGACCAGCGAGCTGAACAAACAGTGCACCGATTGCAACAAGAGCTTTCCCTCCCACGCTTCCATGGTAATCCACAAGCGCAGCCACACCGGGGAAAAACCCTTCAACTGCGACATGTGCAGCAAAACCTTCAACGTCAAGAGTAACCTACTGCGCCATTTGAGGACCATCCACAATAAGATCATCAATTCCACCGAAGTCGAGAGCAAGGAAGACGATTCAAACAGCTGAATGGCGGGCACGTGAATCTTGGAACTGCCTCTGGTTGATAATCTGGCTGGATCTACATTGACATACCATGTATATGTAAATGTCTCAAATGTTTTTAGTGCTCGAAAATATAAATTATAAGCAATTCAGGTTGTTTTATAAACAGAACTGCAAAAGACTCATTATAATACTTTACCTAGGAAAACAGAGTTCTTTTGGGAGATCGTTCAGCAACGAACAGTCGTTGCCGACCGATGATCAACACTTTGCACCCATATACACCTACTACGTAGGCTTATTATGGCAAGTACCTGTCAAGCAGTACACCAGAAACAGTTCAGTGTAAACATATGGACAGGAATAGTAGGAGATACTTTAACTGGTCCTTTTATTTTACCGCTAATTTAATATGGTGACACATATACAGAACGAATTGCCACTCCCGTAAATCTAGCAGAACCACTTTGGAATTTCAATTTTTTTATTTTTTGTTTTCATTAGTTTTGGACTAATTCAAGGCTGATTCATTACCCTATTCACGATTTTTTTCTCTTCAATTATGGGAGATACCTCAGGCTCATCTAGCTTAACTTTAAGCTGGCAGAACCAAACCGCTAAACGACTGTTTTTGAAAAATCTAAGCACACCATAGTTTTGGCTCATTTTAGGATCACGTTTTAACCCATCGCCAATTTTTTTGGAATCTGTTCTTTTGATCCTGAGTTCTGATAGCTTTACCTTTAAGCTAGCAGAACCCAACCACAAGAAAACATCTCAGAACAAATTCAGTTGGACAATAATTTTAGGTTCTATTCAGGCTAATTTCTTACCCATTTATATATTTTTTTGCTCTTCAGTTGCAGTAGAAATCATAGGTTGTATCAGCTCAACACTGAGCTGGCTGTACCAAAAGACTAACCGAATCGTTATGAAACACAAGATTACACCATAATTTCAGGCTCACGTTTGAACCTATCGCCGATGTTTTTGGAATTTTTTTTATCCTGGTTTCTGTTAGTTTTACCGTTAAGCCAGCAGAACCCAACAATAAAAAACCAAGTCAGAACAAATCAAGTTGGACGATACTTTTAGGCTTCATTCAGGCTAGCAGAACCCAGGACCCAGAACCCAGGTATTGTATTTTTTCAATATCAACTATTCAGGGTATATCAAAATTTTCAATCATATCTTAAATGCATTTTACCACTTTTTGCCTTCTGCATTTATTCAAAAAATTTCAAACACTAAAAATACATAAATTGCTATCAAATTGTTGCTGCTTCGAGAGTGTATTCACTTGTAATCCATCCCACTATTTCTCAATTGACCACGAGAGTTTCACATACGGCACGGTATTCTGTGTAGACATCCCCAATGCTTATTTTCATAATACTACTAGGTATGTCAATTTTACATTTTACATCATTTTTTGGTAACGTCATACTTCAAGTTATCCTATGGTTATTAATTGTCATTCGTGATTTAGGTGTTTACTTTTGACCTTTGTTTACATTTTTCATAAACGGAAAAGGCCATAAACTTGTGGTTGTTATGACTTCTGCATTCAGGTGGAGTAGTAGTTCTTTGGGGAGAACTACTACTATATCTTTCTAGCTTGTGGAAAAAGATTAATAAGTTAAGAGTGTAATACTCTTCGAGAAGTGTACTTGGCAACAATGAACACGGATTTGACTTTTTTTTAAGTTTGAAGAAGAAGAAGATTAATTAGCTAGAGATGAATCTGAAATAATCTGTGCAAATGAGTTGTTGAATTTCTGATTCCATTTGAATCATCCGTAAAGAGATTATATTTTGCAACTGCCAAAAGGTTCCAGTTTTCGTTTAGTCATTTGAATTGCTGTGTATGTATATTTCTGAACCTCACCCCTAGGGGGACTCTATACAAAAATTAAAGTCGGACATCAGGTAAGCTCCTCGCACATGGTATTCTTCTATCAATTGGCAGTTCTTCATGTCTTTTAAGATATGATTAGTTAGGCCTTTTGGGTACTTGACCCTATGTGCCGCTGTTAAACCTTTGACCAGGATATTTTGACATCTGAAAGAGCCTACCGAAAGCACTTTCCAATGTGTGAGCACCTAGGCCTGTTCTGGACAGAGGTATTTACAAGGTCATCCAAGTTGTTGAACACAATGCCAAGTCAATGTTTTATTTCAGGATTTATTTATAGGGGACCATGGTTCTTTCCCAAATACATTATTTCTTTCTTTTGTGGAGGAAGTTTCACGACCCTCCGTTGATGTATGGTAGTCTTCCTAGTGACAATCTTTCACCTACTATAGCCACTGAGTAGGGCATTAATATACTGGTAGTGGAGACTGTCGAAGAAGCAACATTGCGGCTAAGACCAACCTGGTTGTACCATCCTAGTTTCCTGTAATTTTAGCAGAGACTGTCAAAGAAGCACCATTGCAGCTAAGATCAACCTGATTGTACCACCCTAGTTGACCTGACTTGGCACTCCAAGTACCAGATCTAGCACTAAGTATCTTACAGTGGTCTGATATAGTTTTTATAGCATAGTCTTTAACACAATGCTAATGTGTGAACGCTACAAGGTGAGGTGCATCATACTTTTGTGGTTTCCTTTCTCGTACCCTAGAGCGGTAGATATATTTCTGTACCTCAGAGGCAAACTATTTTGAGTACGAATATGTCGAAAATGTGTTGAAAATGTTCCTCCATTTCTTGAAAAACTTTTGTACCTACGTTCGTTTGAATGAAAGTTCAAGTACCCAACTTGCAGTTAAGTCCGAATAACAGTATTTTTATTTCAGCCAAGTTATGTTGAGTCACTTTAAAGAAAAAATATGAGTTTTTTTTTTCAAAGTAAATATCTGCTATGGAAGACACTTTTGTTACCTTAACAATTTCGAAATTTGAAACTATTGTCTTGACTAGTTAGACAGAGATTCAACATAATTGACCAAAAAAAGCCAATAAACACATCTCCCGTAAAATGCAAATTTTTGACAACATAGTTTGCTTCTGAGGTACAGATTTTGTGTATGATATTGAATACATTTAACCCTTTTTCTATTTACTAGTACCTGTATAATCTCACCTAAGAGGTTTGTTAATGTCTGAAACATATTTGGTCATTGAACTGTACCTGTAGACCAGTTGTAAAATCACTCACTAAGATTTTAATAATATTCAGGTAATTATGTAGCTAGTTAGTTTTGTGTCAGTACGTACCCGTAACAACCATTTCACTACTGTAATTTTTCCTATTAATAATTATACTTCTTCAAACAGTAAGCTGCTTATCATTTAGAGTGAGGTACTTTTTAATACTGTTCGTGTTATATGGGAATCAGTATAAATAATCTGTACGGTGAGCTTCGTTTCATATATCTGGCGCCCGTATTCTTACAATTTACTTCGTTATGATCCACTCCCGCCTCCTCTTGAGTTAGTCGCGAGCCACCCTGTCACTCTGACAGCTTCGTTGCCATCATAGAAGCATAAAGCTAATTGAAAGTCGAGGCAGATTTTCAAAAAAAAAAAAACATTCCAGAAAAATCAGTTGAACTGAATGAATTTTTGTTAAGGACAGACTCTGAATGAAGGAACACATGACAACTTTCTTTCTGTAAAGGACTGATTTTTTGTGCACAATTTTTGTGTCCTAAGAGGTGATCTAGAGGGTGGTGAATCAAATTTTTTTCTTTGCGTGCATTATCTACAAGAAAACTGTACTCACCAGAATTTGGAAACCAGCACGTCTCTTCAGCGAATCGTGGCCTGAGATCGGTCCATTTGGTGCGGTCCAATAATGCTGCTATTCCGGCTATTAGCAACGGGATGCCCCAAGCGTAGGCTTCGTACAGCCTAAGACGGAGCCGCTCCTGGCTTTTCTCCGTGCTCTGCGGCCGCAAATCTCTGAAACAACACAAATACGTCGTTAGGCTTTTTGGAAACACAATTCCATGGGAATCTTCAGATACGCGCACTACAATTTACTATACTAGTTTTGTTCTGTGGATGTTTATAGTGTCCGACATACATAAGAAATAGTTATTTTTGTATTAAAATGATTGTTTTTTTAATGGCATATGAGAGTGTAAATTCTCACGAATGTGCCATGAAAACACGAATTTTATACACGAAATACAAACAACATTTTTTGTACAACTGTGAATGTGAATTTACATCATCTGAAATATGTTAAAAATGAATACTTCCAATACGGCTTGACGTGGTTTTTTATACCGATAAGTTATCGCTTTTAAACGACTGTTGTCTTGAAAATATGTTTTCGTAGGTAATACCACAAGTGTATCGGTGATTATCGAAATAGCAATTCCTTTGAATTTGAGAATCAAATTATGTTGCTTGGCAACCACACGAGCGCTTGCGCGAGTGTGGATGCCTAAAACAACATAATTTAATTCGAAACCGAGAAGGAATTAACGATAATCGCCGATAACACGAGTTGTATTTGTTAAGATTATTTCATGAATAAAATCGAAACCATTTTTATTTATTTACTATTCAATTTAACTAGGAACATTAATCCCGCATTTAGTTCTGAAATTATGCAACTAACAAAACATTTACTTGATATTTCAAACATCCCTCTATTTCAGTTACCAATGACAGAGCGCGTCATTCGTAGTTTCGTCATTGCATGTCTAGTCTACTGCTTCTCGCTCGAGGTAATATTTTGGTAACATTTTGATTTAGTGATTTGATTAATCAACGAGTATGCAAAATTTGTCGAAAATTGTGAAGTTGATGTGAATTAATAGTGAGTGCTTATTTAGTTTTGGTCAAAGTTTGGTGTGGTGTCAAATATAGCAGCTTGCTGTGGTAAGTTTGTGTTTTGATAATAACCAATCAGAAATCGAACTACAAAATCGAAAACACATCATATACATATCCAGTAGCCAATCAAGAGCCGAACTACAAAATCGAAAACATGATGTTTTCATTTATCAACACAAAAATTTCAACCAATCATAACACGCTATTTTAGCATAAGTGAAATAATCAGTAAAATCGTATTCAAAAATTTTACCTGTCTGAAAATAAATAAGTCCAAAATAACTAAATAATAGTTCTCTTTTCCATACATGTTAACTTTAATATTATCAATACTACCAATACAATTTCACAGCATCCAATGATCTTTCTGTGTCGTTACTATAGAAACGGTTTGTTGGCACGCCGCGTGTTTGACTGTGTTTGCTCGTAGTTGCTTCAATTTCAAGTTATTTTCAAGAAGATGGATGTTGATTATAATAGTGGTAGTGATATATCTGAGAAAGCAAATGCAATAGTATCTAATATGTTACCGGCCAAATTCAAGTTAATATATGAGAAAACATATGACCAATTTCGTGAATGGTGCGACAAGAAACATGTAAAAATGGGTTTCTGAAAATGTGCTTATATGCCATTTTGAGGAAACATCAAAAATTATAAAACATCCTACGTTATGGAGTGTCTCCTCAATCGGAAAAGAAATCTGTAGGTCACAATGAGCATAGGACAAGAGGCATAAGATGTCCGGAGGACTGCTCATCGCTAATATCCTATACAATAGGAAAAGTTGTGTCGAAAATCCATCAGAAAACAACTACTTTCCTGGCTAATGCTACGACGAACATTGAATTACATCTGATGAAATTTCCGTGCAGAGTTCCTACAAGATTATCTCTGCAATTGCTTGGTTGCATGGGAATGTTTATCGAAACATTCGGACCACCTATATTTCGATTTCGGAGTGTTGCTCCTCATCAGTATAGGGTAGGTCTAGCAGTCAATAACTAATGACCGCAACGAATGAATCGACAACCAAACCCATTTAAAGACCGAAACTGAGACCGCGCCCGCACAGTGGATAACTCCAAACTGTGAGCGCCGTCCCAGCGCCGGCCACCCAACCAAGCAATACCCATGAACCACGATCGTCAAGACCGCATATGAAACGGAAAAGAAATCTGTAGGTCACAATGAGCTTATGACAAAAGGCATAAGATGTCCGAAGGACTGCTCATTGCTAATATCCTATACAATAGGAAAAGTTGGGTCGAAAATTCATCAGAAAACAACTACTTTCCTGGCTAATGCTACGACGAACATTGAATTACATCTGATGAAATTTCCGTGCAGAGTTCCTACAAGATTATCTCTGCAATTGCTTGGTTGCATGGGAATGTTTATCGAAACATTCGGACCACCTATATTTCGATTTCGGAGTGTTGCTCCTCATCAGTATAGGGTAGGTCTAGCAGTCAATAACTAATGACCGCAACGAATGAATCGACAACCAAACCCATTTAAAGACCGAAACTGAGACCGCGCCCGCACAGTGGATAACTCCAAACTGTGAGCGCCGTCCCAGCGCCGGCCACCCAACCAAGCAATACCCATGAACCACGATCGTCAAGACCGCATATGAAACGGAAAAGAAATCTGTAGGTCACAATGAGCTTATGACAAGAGGCATAAGATGTCCGAAGGACTGCTCATTGCTAATATCCTATACAATAGGAAAAGTTGGGTCGAAAATTCATCAGAAAACAACTACTTTCCTAGCTAATGCCACGACGAACATTGAATTACATCTGATAAAATTTCCGTGCAGAGTTCCTACAAGGTTATCTCTGCAATTACTTGGTTGCATGGGAATTATATCGATTTCGGAGTGTTGCTCCTCATCAGTATAGGGAGGTCTAGCAGTCAATAACTAATGACCGCAACGAATGAATCGACAACCAAACCCATTTAAAGACCGAAACTGAGACCGCGCCCGCACAGTGGATAACTCCAAACTGTGAGCGCCATCCCAGCGCCGGCCACTCAACCAAGCAATACCCATGAGCCACGATCGTCAAGACCGCATATAAAACGGAAAAGAAATCTGTAGGTCACAATGAGCTTATGACAAGAGGCATAAGATGTCCGAAGGACTGCTCATTGCTAATATCCTATACAATAGGAAAAGTTGGGTCGAAAATCCATCAGAAAACAACTACTTTCCTGGCTAATGCCACGACGAACATTGAATTACATCTGATGAAATTTCCGTGCAGAGTTCCTACAAGGTTATCTCTGCAATTACTTGGTTGCATGGGAATTATATCGATTTCGGAGTGTTGCTCCTCATCAGTATAGGGTAGGTCTAGCAGTCAATAACTAATGACTGCAACGAATGAATCGACAACCAAACCCATTTAAAGACCGAAACTGAGACCGCGCCCGCACAGTGGATAACTCCAAACTGCGATTGAATGTTAAGGAAAATATTGATATAAATAAAGACGTTTTCAAAATTGGTCCCGTCAAATACCAAGGAAAGAAATCTAAAGTTTTATCAAGGGATGATATCAATAAATTCATTCAAGATGCTGATAATGAAACAAATTTACTTTATAAGGTACAAATATAATCATAATTTTGCAAAATTATTAGTAATTTCAATATTTTTTATTCGTAGGTTGTCCTAATTTTGGGTATGAGCGGTGTTTGTCGCCGTGATGAATTATCACATATAACTATTGATGTCATTGAAGATGCTGGATCTATATTGATTGTTAAAATATCTGATACGAATACCTATAAATTGCGCAAGAACGTTTACTGTTTCAAATTCTGATTATATTGAGATATACCGCAAGTATTTAGCCTAGACCAGTTCCCTGCATAAACAAAATATTGCGTAACCATAGCAACGAACAATAACTTATTAGAAGTGTCTGTGTAAAGTTTGACGTCAAAAAAGTAAACCAGAGTTACGCAATAAATTAAAACAAAAAATATGCCCACCGAAATTGTGAAAATCGAAAAATTGGAGTATCGAGCCATCATCAAGTACCTGTATTTAAAAGGGTTCAGAGGTAAGCAGATTTACGAAGATATGCTCAATACCCTTGGTGATCAATGTCCTTCGTATGCGACCGTGAAAAATTGGCAAGCCTCAAAAGAGGTAAATTTTCCATTGAAGATGATGACCGATCGGGAAGGCCAGTTTCTGTGTCAGTCCCCGAAAATATCGATGCAGTTCATGACATGAATTTAACAGACCGTCGAATTGGGCTAAAACGGATATCTGAAGCACTGAATATTTCATACGAAAGCGTTCATCTTATAGTTAACGTCAATTTGGACATGAGAAAAATTGCTGCAAAGTGTATCTCCAAATGTTTGAATGTTGACCAAAAGCGTGCAAGGGTAGTAGCATCGCGTTCGATATGTGCTCGATTTGAAAACGATGTAGACTTCTTAAACCGAATTGTTACTATGGATGAGACTTGGGTACATTTCTACGATCCAGAAACAAAGCAACAATCGATGGAAAGGCGACACTCCGGTTCTCCAAGACCTAAGAAGTTTCGTGTCCAAAAATCTGCTGGAAAAGTTCTAGCTTCAGTTTTTTGGGATTGCCATGGAGTAATCATGATTGATTTTTTGGATAAGGGTAGAACAATAACTGGAGATTACTATTCGACATTACTGACCACTCTACGGGAAAAAATTAAAGAGAAAAGACGCGGAAAGCTATCCAAAGGTGTTTTATTTCTGCAGGACAACGCTCCTGCACACAAATCTCATGTTGCCATGCAAAAAATTCGTGATTTAGGGTTTGAATTACTAGACCACCCCCCTTATTCACCAGATTTGGCTCATTCCGACTATCATCTCTTTCCTACACTGAAAAAAAGTTTAAAAGGTCGTAAATTTTCTTCCAACGAGGAGGTAATAAAAGCTGTGGAGGTCTGGTTTGCAGAGCAAGAAGAAACATTATTTTGAAAGGTCTAGAGACGTTGCAGGTTCGCTGTAATAAATGTATCCAATTAAGAGGAGAATATGTTGAGTAATAAAATATTTTGACATTGAAATTTTGTTTGGTTCTAAGTAGACTAGGAATTTTTCAATATATCCTCGTATCCACTGCGGCCGCCTCATACAAAACGTAACGGATTCTTTTTGAAATATTCGAGAGGAAAATGTATTAACCAACATGTGGGAATGAATGAAATAGGAGAAATTCCCAACTTAATTGCAAAATGGCTTGGAAAAGAATTGTATAAAAGCTACACAGGTCACTGTTTCAGGAGGAGCTCTGTAACCCTTCTGGCTAATACAGGGGGCAACATTATTTCCATAAAACGTAACTGTGGCTGGAAAGCTGCCTCCGTAGCAGAAGCAGATTATATAGAATATAGTTTGAATAACAAATTACCTAGTCCCGCAGTTATTTAGATAGTACCGAACAACAGAATAACAGAACCATCTTCGCCCGTTATGTACCATGGTTATGCAACCTGTTGAGGTAGGCCCTCAGAGGTGTTACCTAGTCTCAAGATGCATATAACTCCTGGTGGAATTACTTATAGTTGTGAAATTGTCATCCAAAACTGTTGATGTACGGCCTGCTTGATTCATGACATTTTTATTGCGTCAAGAGAGTTTACTCAATTTTAACATAGATGACAGGCAAATCATTACCGATCATGATGACTTGACATGTCGTTTTGACAAACGCATGCTGCGTCATCGACATAACCTCAAATTGAACCATGTCATGATTGTCATGTCGAAGTCGAGACTCACAAAAAAATGATATACACTACCCTAACTTTTACGAATGACAGAAAAACACAAGAACAAATAAATCACAATAACCCAACAACTAAAAACGTCGCAAAACTACCGAACTGAGCGAAAAGTATTAAAAGAACAGAAAAATCACACGATAAATACCAATTAGGCTATCCAGAAAACGTGTCCACGGCTCTTTAAAAATGGCCGGCTGTAGGCACACATGAATGGTGTTTGTGTTTGGCACTAGCTTCTACTGCTAATAGTTTTGTTTAGTTGTGATTTGAAATGTTATGGCTGTTTTAACTAAAAGTGATTTATTTATTATCATTAGAACGAGTAAACAAAGACACTGCATCGATCTATAGAGACAAAAGGAGAGTGATAAAGTGCATGGATCCTTTTACTTTCACTCCTTGTGAAATGGACATATCTCTAGATCTTTTCACAACAGTAACGGCATTCGACATTATTACATATCTGCTGTTGACTCATAAACAAGAAAGCCAATGAAGGCCTACAAAAGTTTAACAGGCTATAAATATCTTGAAGCTGGATTTGCCCATGATTGTGAAGCAAGAAAAATGGATGAACATACTGTTGTTGTTGCCAAGGTAGGTACTGATTTTTCGTAATTTATGAACTGTTTATTAATGTTTCCAATTAATTTTCAGATGAGGCATTCACAGCGAATGGATATTCCTTTGTTGAAAGTATAGATTATTTAATAAATTGATGTTTCTCCTGATGCGACGATGTCTTGTGGCTGCTATGGAAGTGAAGTGTCCATATTCATTAAGGAATATTGATATGGGGCAGTATTCAAATTTAAAAACCTCAACTATAATAAGCGGTGGAATTGCAATTACCCTAAAACGTGACCATGCTTATTATTACCAAACTCATTTACAAATGAAACTAACTGAATGAAAATACTGCAATTTTGTGACTTGGTCACCCAAAGGATATATGTTCAAGAGTAAATATTCCCAGATGAATAATTCTGGATAGTTGATTTCCCAAAAGCGTACAATTTTCGTAAAGTAGTTGTGCTACCTAAGTTTCATAAAAGGAAGACATTTTTTAGAGTAAAGATGGTGTCTTTGTGAAAAGGTGAGGATGGCCGAGTTGTGCTGCAGTGTGAAAATGATATATGTGAAATTCTATTGGATCATATAGGACTGTCCGATGTACCAAAAAACCCCTGGATTGGTTCTCAGTGCATGAAGTTATGACTGTTTCCTCAACACTATTATTTGTAATATATGATTGCCTACACATTTATCTATTTTTATTTTCAAATCTTCATTGGATTGGTCGTTTTTTTACACACCGAGTGTCAGATATCGCAAAGTAATTTATTTTCACTTGTTACATATTTTTACCTACTAATTTGTTATTTTGTAACATGGAACTATGTATATTAGGGTATCCTACTTAATAAACATCTATCTATCTAGTCTTTGATTTAATATACCACATTATAAAAATGTAGCTAGCTAGGAATTTTTAAAAACTTCACTAAGTCGCGATCTCCACGGCTTCCACAATTTACAACATAACACTTTGTAGGCATGTTTTTTATTCGGCAAAGTTTCATACAAAAATTTCACTCCAATAGATGAACATTAACAATAATCAGTCTCGTTCAAACAATAACAAATACAATGTGTGCCTTTAGGCGGCCATCTTGATTTTAGTTTGACAGCATCTTGGATAGCCTAATATGCAATGTAATTGACATATAAGTATATAACCTCAAAATAATGTTAACGTTCAAAAACTCAAAAAACTCCACTATATTCGACTTCAGCGTCATCCATTGACGAATGGAACAAACTCTATTGACGCAATTACAGGATCAAGAACTTTAATTGAAACAAAAGCGAATCAGTAAACGCACCAGGAGTTATATGCATCTTGCCTAGTCTCATAGGCATTCAGATAGTACCGAACCATCCTCATCCGTTCTATGTATCCTATGTATCATGGTAGGCCTTTAGAGCGACTTACCATGAAGAGGAAATTCTAGTTTGATGTGGTAACTAGTAATATAACCATTCTTGAGTGAGTCCCTATTTTCCATGATTCTCCCATTGGGACAAGATTCTGTCGAAACAAAGAACATTTGGTGTTTTATTTACCTATTTATTCGTTGAGTAACATGCATAATTATTATCATACTACTTGTATTACTTGTATATCATAAGGTCCCTGTGAAGGATCTACAGCTGTGGATCTTACAAGACCCTTTTTTGAAACATTTAACTTGGCATAACTTAACATGTTTTTTTTGATTACATAAGGTAATCTCCCTCCCTTACTTATTTCTCGCTAAGTAGGTGTTCATTATTTTGTGTACCATACGTATCGTCACACGTTAGCTTTATTTAATAACAGTGTAGGTATGCCCAAAGTAATTATCGAAAATAATTTTTTATAATTATTATTATCTGAATAGAATTAGTTATCTTGCTGTCACGGTGAGACTTATAGTTACCCTGCCAAAAATATCACATATAATCTCATAAAAAAATATAGACGAGTTATGAGAATTTAAAAGGATCTACGTGGAAAGTCTGTAACCTACACGTACGTAATCCCTGGCACATACACTTTTTGGAAGTATGTAGAGGATTTATAAGTGGGTGTAAATTATAAGCATACCCAAATACCTACATGTCATACGAGTTTGTATCAGGCAGTGGTTGTTTGAAGGGACTATGAGATTCGATGAGGTATTCCACTTTCAATCACAACGATATTATATGCTCATTCACAAGCTTGTCAACGTATGAGAAATTTGTGGAAATTCACATTTACTAATCTTATTTGGTATCTTATGAAGAAAGTGGATTCAGTATTCGATGATCTGTATCAGAAATTCTGTATCTAATTTTATTGGGTATCTTGTGGAAAAAGTGGGATCACCATGTGATGGTTTGGATCAGGAATTCCTTATATGAATTTATGCGATTCCTATAAGTTTTCATACAATTCAAAATCACTGAGAATTCACAAGTGTCGATAAGAAAACAAAGATACAGAGTATAAAAGTTTGTTTTAGGCAATAGTGGTGCAACGAGCCTATATACACGATTCGATGAGGTATTCCAATTTCAAAAAAAATAATGTTTTATCCTCATTCAAAATCTTGAGAACCTATGTGTGGAAATACACAATTTATAATCTCATTCGGTATCGTATGAAAAAAGTGTGTTCAGGACTTGATGGTCCAATCTGTATTTGGAATTCCGTATCCAATTTTATGCGAATCCCATGAGATTTCATGAGATCCAACAGTAGGAACATTACGAAACCAAATGGAAAATTTTAAACAATTATTATTATCATACCATGCCAGAATATTTCAAAAATGTTTCTGAATGATCAACACAAGATCAACGAAATGCAACATTCCAGGAAAATCTTTCTAGAATATTGCTGAAATGTTTAATAGATTATTATTATTATCATATTCCTCCAGATTTTTAAAACATATCAGAAGAATCATTATGTACCCTAGGTTATTTTATCTACGACTACAAATAATGATATATATTTCAAAATTATTTCAATTGCAAATGATTTTTTTATCATAATCGGATAATCGAGAATGAATTTATTTACTTATTTCCCTCGTATGTCAAATGTATTCGCTGATGAACAGTTTTCTTTTGTTTTCGAATGAACTGCGTGGTTCTTTCTCAAGTCGTGAGCTCTGAATGTTTGAATCGTTGTATGAGGGGTAATCCTCATACAACGTCTGAATGTATGAAATGAATGAATCTCTAATCAGCTACTCGGAGAGCTTCTTCCTCTACTCGGAAGATGGTGCGGCCTAGACCACGTTTCATAGAGCGGGATCAGAGTAAGTAAATACCAACCACGGTAGGATAAAAGTTGTGATAATACAGACGAGGAACAGATGGTGTTAAAACTGGCTGCACAGATCTACCCGATCTACCTCCTTTTCGTTTCTGTTAGAAATGAATGTGTAATTTACATATTTTTTCTAATTTGAAAATGACTTTATTTTTTATGTGCATATAAAATTATAAAATTCATTGGATTATTTATTCAATCTTCATATGGAACGTGCCAGGGACAATCTGGCAGACCTCGCAGAATATCAATGATTTTTTTTTTGAAAACAATCAAGTTTCTGCGATGAAATCTCATACGTTCTAATTTATTTTCAAACTGCAGGATCTCATAGAAACATGTAGCATCCATCCCAGTAATCGCTGATAGAAACGGAGCACAGTTATATCTAATAACACATTAGAAATTAAAGGAATATGTATCTGTAATGTCTTTTAAATACTGATGAATATCGAATATGGCTCTATACGGATTTGCGGTTTCACTGTCCAACTTGGATCTCATAAATTCTCTTAAATATTTTTTTATCAGTCTCTATGAGACATTTTTGGCAGGGTTATATATTTATAACAATTCAAAACTACTTACATCGCCCTCACTATCCTTTTTTCATAATTATAGAAGTATTACATAATTTTGAATAAGTTACTATTATTTAGTTATATATTTGTATCGTGTCCAAATCAATACTATTTACATGCCCCTAATTACCCTAATTAACCATTTTAGGAATGTTATACTATTAAAAAACAATAATAATTTTTTCATACATTAAATTTTACACTTCATATTTTGTAATTTGTCTATTTTGTTTGAGTTCCCCCTTCCCGTTGGATTCCCGACTGGCGCCCGCAGCTTCCTTTAAATACACTTATCATTATACAGGGTGATTCAAAATTCGATGAAAATATTTCAAGGGCGTATTGTTGGGATCAAAATAAGACTTTTTCTTAGAATCAACATGTGTCCTAAAATGCACCCCTCGGAGCTGCAGCCCCTGTAAGTTAGGGAAAAAAACAAGATTATCTAAAACTGTGACTATAATAACGAATAGAATCTTCTGAAAATTGGCATACCCCTATTTTGTTAGGCACTCTATTCTTTTATTGCTTCAAAAATTATGTAAACCCAGTTTTGGGGGAGTTGGAAGGGGGTCCACACTTTTATTGGCCCAATTTTTATGTTCAAAAAGAGAAACTCCGAATTCGAATAGCATAATCTTATTGGCTATAAAAAAAACTAAGAATTCGGTCTCTTGCATTTTTGTCGTACAACCAACCGTTTGCCGGAAAATCGTAATCAACGGAAGGGGGGTATTTTCACAATATCAAACTAACAAAATATGTATTAGCTAATTTATTCAAAATTCGATGTGAATATTTCTAAAACGTATTGTTGGGATCAAAATAAGACTTTTTCTTCAAATCAACATGTGTCCTGAAATGCACCCCCTCCGAGCTACAGTTTTAGTTAATCTCGTTTTTTTCCCCTAAATTACACGGGCTGTGGCTCGGAGGGGGTGCATTTTAGGACACATGTTGATTTGAAGAAAAAGTCTAATTTTGATCTCAACAATACGTTTTTGAAGTATCCATATCGAGTTTTGAATAAATTAGCTAATATATGTTTTGTTAGTTTGATATTGTGAAAATACCCCCCTTCCGTTGATTACGATTTTCCGGCAAACGGTTGGTTGTACGACAAAAATGCAAGAGACCGAATTCTTAGTTTTTTTTATAGCCAATAAGATTATGCTATTCGAATTCGGAGTTTCTCTTTTTGAACATAAAAATTGGGCCAATAAAAGTGTGGACCCTCCTCCAACTCCCCCAAAACTGGGTTTACATAATTTTTGAAGCAAAAAAATAATAGAGTGCCAAAAAAGATAGGGATAGGCCAATTTTCAGAAGATTCGATTCGTTATTATAGTCACAGTTTTACATAATCTTGTTTTTTCCTAACTTACAGGGGCTGTAGCTCGGAGGGGGTGCATTTTAGGACACATGTTGATTTGAAGAAAAAGTCTTATTTTGATCCCAACAATACCCCCTTGAAATATTTACATCGAATTTTGAATCACCCTGTATAACAACTAGTGACAAAAATTTTCATCTTGGGATTTCTATAAGAATCAACATTTAGAGAGCTAACAAAATTCAACAATTACCGACTCACGACGTGACTATACCGACTGAGCTTATTGCCGTGGCCTGTGTCACGTAAGATCTAGTTATCGTTTCAAGACCTTTCTGCAAAAAAAAGGGGCACAACGCTTCAAAAAGTAATATTTCATGTTGATTTTGTGAATCACTTTGGTAGTGAAAAAAAGTAAACATTTGCGCATCAATAGAGATGCAGAAGTGTCAAAAACATATTTTTTCGATGCCACTTGTGCTTTTGCTGCTGGATTGAAAGTTACTGCTGAAAAATGATTGCCAACTTCTCACCGGTCATTTTTTTATGAAAGGGAATGCATTCGTGTGCGAGGTATGGCCAGTATTTGTGGGACACCCTGTATAATTGCATTACTCAAAATAGACAATACTGAGGCGGGGGAATTATATAAACCACTCACAACAAAATATGTATTTCTGATTGGGATTAATATCCATGTCTCTAATTTCCAAGACGCCCTCATAAAGTCTCATATTTATTATTTATCCCCCATTTCAGAGCTATACCGATTACTGAATGCCTTCAACAAAAGAACCAACACGGCATTAACTGGAAAAAATTCCGAATCTCGTTCATCCATCAAATGAAGTACAAAACCGTTGAAATAGGGGCTTATTGTCGAGTTCTCCCTTTGTCCCCGGAGCACACATAGTACGGTCACGTTAGGGTTTTCACATCTGAATGAGAGATTAGAAGCTGAATATTTGCATAAACTTTTCTTTTGGCATTCTAAATGATATGTCAAAAGTCTCCTGAAATCTCGTGTCCGCATCTTGAGATATTGAAGATAAATGGTCACAAAAATCAGTTTTTGCAAATATCTCACTTCCTATGCGTTAAAATGTATTTGCATCTATTATAAAAGTTGTAGATCATGAAATTCTCTAGAATTTTCGTTTTCAACCTTTTTTCATAAGATTCACCGTTTTTGAGATAGAGGGTGGAGAGCGCACAGCGCTCA
This sequence comes from Chrysolina oricalcia, assembly GCA_944452925.2. NCBI lineage: Eukaryota > Metazoa > Arthropoda > Insecta > Coleoptera > Chrysomelidae > Chrysolina > Chrysolina oricalcia. The sequence continues at coordinate 40,761,349 of OX101828.2, read as the reverse complement.
GCCATTTATGACGTAATGCAAGGTCAACCGCGAATTCCAGTCAATAATATGTTGTATAAAGTTAATTTTTCATTAAAACAATTATAATTATAAATAAGCTTTTATGAATTAATACTCAATATTTGATAATATTATTCACATTTGTTCAACAATACTTTCTTATTTCATGTCAATATAAAGTATATTTTCTGTAGTAAAAACGCCTAAATAGACTACATGTAAAAGAAGAAGAAGACGAAGAAGAGGACTACGCGCGAAGAGGAGAACAGCAACGCGAACGATACAAGTCTCATGTACCTCACTGTTTTTACCTTAATAAATAAATAAACTACTCTGCATCTAACAATTATTGTTGATAGTTCTTTACCCAACATGGTTACCTATCATACCACATATTTTATACGTATAATAACTATATTTTATGTAGAAAATAATAAGTATTTTAAATGAACGTACTCAATCACAACAACAAAAAATCTTCTTAAAAATAGTTGGTGAAGGCAATGTTACAACACAAATATATAACTCCAAAAGTTTTGATCATTATCTCCATTTTACTTTTACACGCATTTAGTGGCTGTGACGTGTCTTCTGCGTTGTTTAAAAGTGGCAAAAACTTTTGTTAAAATATTGGAGAAGAAACTTCCTGATTTGTATCAACTGGCTCAAGTATATCAACAAGAAAATTGCCCTGCACAAACATTACTTGAAAATGGAGTACGATCTTGTTGACAATATGTAATGCTCCAAAATCTGAAGACAATATACATCATTTTCAATACACGCAATTTGTTAAATCGACAAAACTTAATAAACAAGTGCAGTTATCAAATCTTCCACCAACTAGTGCAGCAGCTCAACATATCAAACGTGCTTACTGCCAAGTACAAACGTGGTTAGGAAACTATATAGAACCCCAGGAATGGGGTTAGGTGTTCCAGAATGAACTTTTGGAGCAAATAGCAACAGTATCACCACCAGCACCACATGAGATGCTGAATAAAATATTTTGCAGCTGCAAAAATGGTTGTGGTTCGCGCTGCGGGTGCAGGAAATTGGGGTTGCAATGTTCTTCAGCTTGTGGTCAGTGTAATGGGCAACTTGTATCAATGCATCATCACATAAGAACGATCTCGATAAAGAAAGTGCATATGACGCCGAATATTGGAAGGTTTAGAGATAACGAGGATGATGATGATGAATTGGAAGTTTTCGTGAGACCAGATGAAGAAGACGATGATGAAGGGTATTAGGACATTTGGACGCGGCCAACTGGGCTCGAGTCAACTCGGCGCGGCCAACTAGACCCAGGGACAACTGTGTGCAAGGACAACTAGGCGCAAGGGTAACTAGGCGCAAAGACTACTGGGCGCAGGGACGACTGGAACGGGGAGAAAATATCACCTTCAGATTTATTATCGGAAACTGGAAAGAAATACTAATGATTGCGAGAGAGGCAAGGCGGGAGATGCAAGAATGGGACTTCTAAGGCAACAAAAATCGAGCAATAGATCGGATCACAAGATAAAATATATTGTGGGAAGCAACATTCTTGAAAGAGAACCAACAGACCACATGACTCCTAGATACTTCTTCAACTTCGAGGTCATCATACAAGATCGAAGGGAATGGTCAGATGACAACATCAGGGGCAAACCTGGAGAGAGGATCTGGTATACGGACGGATCCAAAATCAGGGAAGGAACTGGTGCTGGAATATACAGTGAGGGGAGAAACTCCCAAATAAGCGTCCCACTAGGAACAAACACCTCCGTATTCCAGGCAGAGATGTAAGCTATCTTGCAATGCGCAAGAGAAATCAACAGTAGGTAAATGTGTAATGTAAGGATCAAAATATGCTCAGACAGCCAGGCGTCACTGAAGGCTCTTATGAACCCGAAGGTGATATCAAGACTGGTATGGGAATGCCGAGAACTCAGTGTCCTCTCAGAACACAACAAAAAAACTTTGATGTGAGTTCCAGAATACTGTGGCATCGAAGGCAATGAAAAAGCTGATGAACTAGCCAGAAACAGTTCATCGACTCCATATATTGGCCCAGAACCCGCACTCGTGATTACTAAATCCGACATTCGAGGATGCATTCGGAACTGGATCAAACAAAAACAAAGTGAGAGGTAGAACGAAACCCCTCTCATGTACCACGGGAAAACATACACTTAAGAACCGTCAAAACACAAAACTGAAGAACTACCCAAGCTGAGCAGGAATCAAGTTAGAACAATAACGGGCCTTCTCACTGGTAATAGCCCAATGAGAAAATGCCTGCACAAAATGGGGCTGTACAACGGAGAACTTTCCTGTAGACAATGTGGTAAAGGGACAGAAACAGCCAAACACGTACTGTCAGAATGCGAGGCATTAGACCGCAAGAGACAGACAATATTCGGGAAACCCAGGGTAACTCCCGAAGAATACAAAAGTCAACCGGTGAAGAACCTGTACAGACTGGTACAGGGGACTAGAGTTACGGAGTGGGTGCTGTGAAACCAATTGAAATGCACAAAAAGCCCAAGAGGGTGAGGTGCAGCTAGTGACAGGGCTAGCATCCGAAGGGAAAAAATGATGGCGAGCTAGGTTAGTACGTTCAGGTTAGATCAGACTAATAAAGTACCACCCTCAAAATGAATTTCTTAGCTCCCAACTTGCGAGCGACCCTTCAACATTTTGCTCCTCCACATTTTGCGCCTAGTTACCCTTGCGCCTAGTTGCCCTTGCGACTAGTTGTCCTTGTGCCCAGTTGTGGCCGCGCCGAGTTGACTCGCGCCCAGTTGGCTGCGCCCAAATGTCCTAGACGATGAAGAAGATGAAAATTGAGGTCCGTGTATGAATAATAATTAAAGTGAACAAAAATCATCCTCACATTTGAAATAAAGAAATAATTAAAATACATTTCCTCGATTTCTTTTCTATTCAATTAAAATTAAGTCTTAGTTATAATTAATTTTATTCTTTTCTACATAAAATATAGTTAAGATATATAAGAATGTAACTGAAATATACTCAAAGTATTTGACTTTATTATTTTATAATTATTACATGACATAAGTGAGTATTAATAAACAAATATATTTGATTTGTGAATAATATTAGTAAATAATGGTTATACATTCTTAAATAACGGAAGTTTATTTATAATTACAGTTGTTTTAATCTATGATTCACTTTATACATTGTACTATTGACTTGGATTCCCGGTTGACCTTGCAATACGTCATATTTGGCAGAGCGTAGCGCTCTCTCCTCGCTCTATCTCAAAACGGTGAATCGTATAAAAAAGATCTAGAACAATAATTGTAGAGAATGTTATGCTCTACAACTTTTATAATAAATGCAAAACCCGTCTAACGCCTAGGAAGCAAGATATTTACGAAAAACTGATTTTTGTGACCTTTGACCTTCAATATCTCAAGACGCGGACACGAGGTTTTATGAGACTTTTGACACATCATTTAGAATGCCAAAAGGAAGGTTTATGCAAATATTCAGCTTATTACCTCTTATTCCGAGGTTGACACCTTTTTTCGGCTTATACGACTGTACTAAAACGATGTATCAGATCTGGGTTTGAATTGCTACTCATGTTGGATTTTACATGGTTTTCACAGAATCCACATCTGCACATTTTATCAACATGACGTATTGTAGTTGAGAGGGTAGTTTCAGGTATTTTTGCTGTGCCCTGCTTCAATATTTCATTTGAATTGTGTCGATGAATTTGGGAAAGTATGAATGCCATTGTACAGAAAACTTCATTTGAAATTTACCACCCTCCGTAAACCACCCTCAAGCACTCGTTTCGGAAAAGGTATTACCTTATACAATGTAATCCATTCAAAATGGAAGCATCTTTATAAAAAAATATTCTCATTCGATTGGAATAATTTTTTTATTAGGTAGGCATTCAATAAGTCCACTATGAATGAGTCTTCATTTTCAACATTCTCAATTTTCAAGAAACAAAATCTAAAAAAATTATTATGGAATTAAAAAAAAAATCACCATTTACACCACTGAATTTATCACATTTCAAATGGTTAATGACAAAATTACGTTGGAATACGTCCTTCTATAAAAAAGTTGAATGGGTTTAAAATTTAAAAAATATGCCGTTTAATCATCCCACTAAGGAACTTTTAACAAAATTCTAACTACACCACTTCAAAAAGTCTCGAAATATCCCTGATCAGAATTCCTTCTAAATCTGTTAATCAATAAAAAATTATATATAAGGTAATTCAATTAAAAAGCCCATTTTAAAAATTTTATTCCCTTAACGACATATTTTTCAAAGGACTCTTCACCAGATACATGGGAAAATGGCTTTCAGCCAATTTTGATCAATTTTTGAGTCGTTGTAGTACAAGTCACTAGAAGTTACACATGCAAGTTTAAATCAGTTTCTGGTCCAGAGATATGAATTTTTGAAGATCATAAAAATTACTAAATGCGAAAATTCGACCAAGTTCGAATGTTTTGCCGGAGAGTACAAATAAATGATAACAATAAAATCGACAAAGTAAAATAATGCCTCGACGTATATTGAACTACATCTGACATATATTTGTGCAACGTTCTTCAAAGAAGACTCAATTGCAAGTGCTTATTGTAGACAAACAAAAAATTATCCTTAATTTGGGTTGGGGTTGACCACCTGCAGACATGTTTCGAGGTTCTTCTCATCAGTGCAAGGGTAGGTCTGACAACCTTGAGTTGTCTTGTCCCTGCCAAATGAATTACAACCTATTGTTTATCTAATAATTCCCTACGGATGAAGCAGCGACTTACAGTAAGTCAGTAGCTGCGCCACCCGCCAGGGAAATCAATAAGCACTCCTCGAGACAGCAAAAGACTCCAGGTAGAGTAAATGCGAAAATTCGAACAAGTTCGAATGTTTTGCCAGAGAGTACAAATAAATGATAAGAATAAAATCGACAAAGTCGAAGTATCCTTCTCTCCTAATATTTCCACAAAGTGGCGCTGCAAGCTAATTTTCGTTAGGGTCACTGAATCCCAGAAGGCTTTAGCCTTCTTACCGGTATGGCCAATGGATGGAGTCTAATAGTTCCAATCTCTTTAGATAGTTCGAATGTTCCAAAAAATCCACAATAGCGCCAATTAGGAAGCAAGGGTTATAAGAGAGAGAGAACCGATACTTTTGAAAAAAAAAGTTGGGTTATATGTCTTTTGTAAGTCAGAATGTCAAATGAGTAAATTATGGATATCATGTTTAATTTCAATGGATACATATCAATTCTATTTATTGATTGAAATTGTCAGGTGTACAATTGATTCGAATTTCAATAAAGCGTCGACTTTCGGACACGGCCCCGATATTCTGTGGCCCGACCACCAGCCATTATGGAAGATGGAGATTCAGCCGTCGACCATCTCTGCTGCAGACACAAGAGTTTCTTTTAGAAGGGCAGAACCTAGTGTTGTTTTCAGAATGATGTGTAAAAGTTGCTAGTGATTGAAATATATCTACAGAGTTACAAACCCTTTATAAAAACACTGAAACTTCTCCATTAATGGGTTCATTATTCGAAATTAGAGATTACTGTTCTCCCAAATACTTCTTAGTCACAATATATACCTATCATTGTTTGATCAATACAAATTTTCAAAATTGGGTATCAATTTGAAGTACTGCTAATAACTCAAAAATCAAATATCGATTATCGAATTTGAATCTTACAGAAGTACCTAGCATTCGTGAACATAACACGTGTCAAATATATTTGTTAAATGCCTCTCAGATGAAATCAAGCTTTAGCAAAAAACCTTTGGCAAAAATTAATACCTATCAGACATATAGGTACTACAAAACATCCAAAAAATATTGACATGATTGAAATACTGCATTTCTGACTCACCCATTTACAATCTTACATTTTTGTACATTCTCATTTGTATTATAAAAATTCCTTTATGTACCTAGTGAATTTTTTTTTGTATCCTATCATAAATAAGAAGTTTCTTGAGATAGTGAATTATGACCTCCATATAGTATGGTTGAAACAAGAAAATATAGCCATTCACTTCAATAAAACAGCTGTTCTAAAGAGATTACCAATATACTCACATTATTATGGTCTAACCAATTTTCTCAAGATAAACGTCAATATAGAATTTTTAAACTTGTTCGAAAGAAAAGGTTCCAATTTTGCAATTTACAACTTTTCCAGTCTATGTGCTTATCAGAATTGTCCACTTTTTTCCATGACCATTTTTGGGTCTTTTGTTCCTAAATAAATCTGAAAATTGATAAAATTCAGAAAATATCTGTCAGTCCTAGACTCCTGTGAACACGAAAATTGTTATACTTACACTGCACACACTTTATTTATTGATCCCAAGAAACGTTTCTGTTTAGAGAGGGATTACATTTTAACATAAATAGTTCAACAGACATATGAAACAAAAATTGATGAAGAAATCAAACAATTATTAGAAAAGGAATGATGAAAATAATTTGTGAAATGATAAATAAGTCATATCAAAGCAAAAACAGTCAAAGGTTATATTATATAGGAATTGAATTCATCTGTTAAGTATACATTTCTTGAATTCATTTTTTAATTTAGTTGTGGTCCTGATTTCTGTCACAATTTTACACTAAGTTATTCAATATTGATACTATTGATAGCTATTTCTTTCTCAAGGTTTCCTGTTTCAATCCTGAAAAAAAAGTTTGAATGAAAATATAATCTGTATTTGTCTTTAGTGAGGAAAATGGGAGAAATTTATTCTTCAATCTACTAATAATTAACGAGTTATAAACAAAATGATCTTGAACTCTGAGAATACAATATAATTTATTACGACCTTTGTCGGTATTCTTGCAGGTTTTCACTGCACAATAGGTACTTCACTTTCAGAAGAAAGGAATATTTGTATCAGTAAAAAAAGTAATCAACATATTCCTAAGTTGGATCAGTGACAGCAGAGCTCATCAGAAGATTTTGGGACTTGGGACAATCTGCTTTCTTTACTGTGAATCTTCTAAAACTATTTTTGAAAATATTTCCAATGACGACAAATGACATAAAAATTGACTTTTGACATGTGTCACTAGTTCAAACATCGGACCTAATTTTCGTGGTGTTTATGGAACATTGGCCATACCCGTAAGAAGGCCTTTTAGGATTCAGTGATCCTAATTTTCGTAATCAGAACAACCATTTTACTATGAAGAGAAACATTCTCAAATTGAAAATTGAACCTATACATGTCATGACTCCTCTGAAAATGGAAAAACCTACGATAAATTAGAGTTACTTTTTTGTAATATCTAATAGAAAACCACTACTTCCCCGGCTAAAGCCACGCTGGACATTGAACTACATCTGATAGATATTGTGAAAGACCCTATATAACTTGAGAGAAGAAATCTGAACGTGAAAATTTGCATTTTCATTCAGATAGTTGATTATTTATTAAATGTCCAGTTTCCATTGGAGATTCTTATCTATGAATGAGATAAGGGAGAATGTTATACAGACGTATCACTCACAGAAAATCGCTCATATCATTGATGCGTGAATTGCATCTCTTTCGCTAGGCCTCCAATACATTTTAGTCGACAAAAATCTATTTCACTCTTCTAAGATCATCAGGGAGGTCGGAAGAATTGGAAAACATACTCTTCAGAAGCAGTTTCACACTGTAATGATGGATTTGTTGGATTATTTCTTGTGCGGTGGTACTTTGAAAATATTTTTCTGACATAACATGTCATGGGTATGGCATGTTGATTTTATTGGAAATGTGAACAGGATGTTCATAAAGTCAGTTGTGGAATCATCTGCGACTGACAGTTGAACTTTGATCGCTATTTTCCATTGTAATAGAAATGGAAACTGTACATTCAAGAAATAATCAACTATCTGAATGAAAATGCCAATTTTCACTTTCAGATTTTTTCCACAATATCTGTCAGATATAGTTCAATGTCCAGCGTGGCTTTAGCGTAGTTGTTTTCTATTAGATAATACAAAAAAGTTGCTTTAATTTATCGTAGGTTTTTTCCATCTCCAGAGGAGTCATGTATAGGTTCAATTTTCTATTGAGAATATTTCTCTTCACAACATGAATCCTTTCCAAGAGAGGTTATCTTGTCCGATGGAAAAAAGCGATCAGAGTTCAACTTTCAGTCGCAGATTCCACAACTGACTTCATATTTACAATAAAATCAACCATTTTACTATTAATTCACTCCAAATTTGTCTCACTACTCATTGAAACACCCCCGTAACTTCTTTACTATTTGATGAACAAATTAATTTTCCTTAGCACTGACTAAGCGTTGCCAAGTAAATTGCTGATTGAACACTAATTTCCTGAAATGTTTTTTATTCAGATATTTCAGAACTAAATCGAATTAAATGCCGACATATCCAATTAATATTTTTCTCTCTTTATAAATATCAAATTTATTATTAGTTTTAGCACTTGCTATCATCAGTCATTGTACACATGACGATTATTCTTAGTGACTAGTTTCAGAATACTATCTGTCTTCACATGGAATATTTTTTTAGCCATTGAAAAATGGCAAATTCGATTGATTCATAGTTTGCCTGATAATTTATGGTAGAAACATCAAAAACCAAAGTTCAAAGACCTATAAAAAGTTTAATTTGGCTGTCTATGTGAAAAATTCCCACCTTGAGTTTTCATGATAATAATAGATCAGTAAAAGATAATAATAAATCAGTAAAAGTAAAAAGAAACCAATCCGATAAAAAACGTCCCATAAATATCTATTTGGAGATCGAAACTTCCCAACAATATTTCAGTCAATGATTCTCAAATTATTTCACGACAGAGAAGATAATATGTGTTTGACTATTGAGACTGACTGTATTTTTCAGAAGAATTTTACCATTAAAAAAAATATATAATCCATAGTTTTCTGAATAAGAAGCAGTTCAAGGTTCTTCAATACAACTATATACTTTAAAATAACCAAAATAAAACAAAATACCAGTCAAAATTCCCGACCTAATGAATATTTCCAAGCAGAGTAAAATACACTCTTCGAAAATAAAATACTTTAGGAATACAGGATGTCTGGTAGACGATGGATCATCCTGGAGCTGGTGACCAGGAACTTTTATTTAAAAATAACTAAATCCCCATCTTAGGTCAGGATTATAACAACCATTTTCGTTCTCGATAATTATTATTACTGGAAAGTGTTTTCAACCGTCGATTTTCGACAGCGGTCATTTCCGTTTTTTCAAAGAACAATTACCTCCAGAATTGGACTATTCAAGAAATCCATCGTCAAACAAAAACCTGGGAATTATTTCAAAAATATATGCGTTTTATCCAGATGATAACAAATAGTATTTTCCCCTTTACCACACAAGTATTTTCAATCCTAGATGCACAGTCGATAACAAAGTTACCTTCATCAGTAGGAATACTAAACTAATAGTAAATATCCATTATTAGCGAGGAGAGCTGTGCTTCGTCGGCAGAGATTTGACAGGTGTGAGGTTATCCACGCCCACAAATGAACACTGAGAAAAATATGTAATGTAACGCCCTTTCGTAGTTCGGCGTCACTTTGGCGCCGAGTCCAGGTTACGGATTTTCCCGGGCGCCACCTCTGTTTTATGTGGGTAGGCCACTTGCTCCGGGCAGCTTCAGTGAAGAAAATAATACGCCAGGGGTCACTGTGGTATTGACTACAACTCTGTGGCCAGGAAGGCAGGCTTTAATTGCCTATCCTGGGTTCGAATCCTGGGTACCTGCTGCGATTTGATGGACTACTCAAAAGCAATTATTGATATATTGAATGAAGCGGTTAGTAGTTTTATGAACAATAAAACACTGACTTTAATAAATATTTTATTTAAACTCTAAGTCTCCACCCATCCCTCAAAATTCACACAAAGTATACAACATTATATAATTTATAATAATAATAATACTCAGGCAGAAGCAACAAAATAATAATGACGGGGTTAAGCAGTACTAGGCAAACAACAAAAAGCGGGGAGGGAAATTCGCAAACCAATTGAAATGCAAACGCAAGCTCAAAGTTCAGCCAAAGCTCTACCGGTCTTAAGGTGACAGTTCTCAGGTTCGGACGGATTTCGCGGTTCTGGGTCCTGAAGCTTTGTTTTACACACTCAGAGAATATCTGAGTTTTATTGAGTTATCATTGGAGCGTGCCAAAGCAACGGCTCAATTGACAGCTTTCAGACGGAATCACAATCAAATTAAATAAATTCTACCGATGGAACGTGCCACAGCAACAGCTCAATCGACAGCTTTCGGACTTGAAGCTTTATAATACTGTAAATGGAGCGTGCCACAGCAACGGCCCAATTGACAGCTTTCAAACGGAATTACAAATAAACCAACTAAATTATATAAGTCTGTCCATGGAGCGTGCCAAAGCAACGGCTCAATTGACAGCTTTCGGACTTGCAACTTTATAATACTGTAAATGGAGCGTGCCACAGCAACGGCCCAATTGACAGCTTTCAAACGGAATTACAAACAACCCAGCTAAATTCTACAAGTCTGACAATGGAGTGTGCCAAAGCAACGGCTCAATTGACAGCTTTCATTTCATGGGCTTCGGACCCTTTTAGGCGGCTGATCTGAGAACTGCTCACCCTTTTACTTATGCTCACCACCAACCTCCGGGATGCACTGCAGCTCTCGACTTCTCGCCAAGAGAATCGTGCACTGAAGTGAACTGCCTGACTGAACGGCTTCTGGAGTATATCAAAACAGTTTCTGTACGAAATCTAATGCTATGCGCGTTGTGCCATCCATCGGCGGTACGGTACACCCACCGATAACGTACAATTTGCAATTCGAATCTATCAGTCTGGTAAATGAAGATTTCTACCGTCGCGCTCTGACTGACTTTGGACGATATGACAATAGGGGGCTAATAATAATTGTGAAATGATATAAATGGTTCTTAATAATGTTGCTTCTAGTAAACTGAGGAAACGGTTAATTAAGTAACTTCGTTACAGTAAAAATAATAAAGGTTCAAACTACGTTATTATTTTCATTAAATTTATTCTGCAAAATCTTTTCTGCAGTTGTGCATCTGAGGATTATACCAACGAGGCACATGTATCTTTTTGGTTGATGAACGACAACAAAAAGTCTGCTCTATCTTCTATGAGACACCCAATACAGTCTCCACAATTTGAAATTTTTGTAATTTTATGAAAAACATATTTATACATACCTATACTGGGTGTCCGCGGGAGGTGGCTCGCACCTAAACATTTTTAGTTTTTGAAAATAATGGAATGTAATTTGGAAGATGTACATAAGACATAAAACTGCATTTTTTTGACGAATAACGCAAGTTCATACAACTTCCGGTTTCACCAGAAGTGACTTAAACTTTCGATTATTTAGTATATGTTCACCTCTTTTGACTCATCATGACATTCTGAATATAACCAAGTTTCATTTGTCACTTTTTACTGTTAAATGTTGATTAAACAGCGTAAATTTGTATTATTATCAACATTATATCCATTCTTCTCTAGAATAAAAAAATTAATTTCGAAATGAAAGTAAAATTCGGTTACAAAAAGAGACATGTAATACATGGTTGTATTCAGTATGTCATATGTAGACAAGAGAAGGGAAAATATAACGGGTATCTCATTTGGAAATCGAAAGTTTATGTCAATTCTGGTCAAACAGGAAGTTGCATGAAGTTGAGTTTTTTGTTAATAGATGCAGTTTATTGTCTTATACAGATCCTTCAAATTTCATTCATTTGTCTTCAAAAACAAAAAAGTTATAGGGGCGAGCCACTTTTCGCGGACACCCGGTATATGGCTCCTTCTTTACCGAATACATTGTCATAAAAAGTATCTGTAATTTCTATGTCACCATCTTCCTCCGTTTTCCGTTCCCTGCCACATGATTTATATATTATTTCACTAGGTGCCATAATTGAAATAGTCTCTAATTTCCCCTAAAGATCGAAAGGAAAATATCACCGCGGTATATTCAGTCGTGTCTCACTTATTAGGGTACGTAAATATGAATTGATAACTTCGACAGCGAGAGAAATACGGCCGTGGTACCTTGATCACTCCCCTGGCACCCTGACTACTCCCCCTAAATCCATAAGAAACCTACGGGAAATTATTTACACACAATACAATACAATAAAACATAAATAATATGATACAATACAATATAAATAAAATCTAATATGAATATGATTTTTCAATAAGAGTAAAAAGTGTTAGTGATTGTGATCAACTGCCTCAAACAATAGAGGGTAATCCTGTAAGGAGTTTTCTATTGCCGAACGCCAGCCTATGATGGTACGTCCAGTATATATTAGTCATGTACCGCGCATCGTCATATGCCGGTTTTTAGGGATCTTCAACAAAAACGTTTGGCTGGCGGGAGGCGAGAAAAATAGCATGGGAATGGGAAGTAAGTTGGTGTGGACTCGAGAGTTGGTATTGAGTTTCTGAAATCATTGTTCTTGGGGTGATTGTTTAAATATATTTTTGTGTTGAAGTGATACCTATGGTTGGAATAAAAGGTAGGAGTTATATTTATTTGAAATTGCTTGGAATTATCTTCGACAAATGGGTATAATACCTGTTTGAGTGAGTAATTGTTGGAGTTTACTTTCAATAAAAGAAAAGCAGGTTGTTATTTAGAATCAGTATATGTTTCATTATATTTTTCTTGGATGTACTTTCCATTGCTTGTTGATTATCAAACAAAGAAAATCATGTGGGAGTTTCGTTTGTGGCAGCATAAACATTTTGAAGAATTTGTGTTTTGCTCTTACGATCATTGGTACGGAGCTTTCTTTCAATACTGAATATTTAATACTTGTTGATATTTGTATTGATGTTTACAAAAGAAATGTTTTGAAAAGCGGTTTTATTTGGGTATTTATTGGTTGTACATGAGTCTCAGCACATTGGAATTGAGTGAATATATTCAGTTTAGCTATCGAAAATTCAAGGACTTGTAACGTGCCTGTGTGAGAAGTTACATGTCATTCGGTGATTTGCAACGTGCCTGTGTGAGAAGTTACATATCACCGTTGTATTCATTTCAGCCTGATGGTTTGTAACGTGCCTGTGTGTGAAGTTACCTATTATTGGGCTGATTTGAGTGTTTATTGGCTTGCAACGTGCCTTTCTGAGAAGTTGCTTGCTTTTGTTGGATTTTCGAGAAACCAAGGACTTGTAACGTGCCTGTGTGTGAAGTTACATGTCATTCGGTGATTTGCAACGTGCCTGTGTGAGAAGTTGCATATCACCGTTGTATTCATTTCAACCTGATGATTTGTGACGTGCCTGGGTGTGAAGTTACCTATTATTGGGCTGATTTGAGTATTTATTGGCTTGCAACGTGCCTTTGTGAGAAGTTGCCTGCTTTTGTTGGATTTTCGAAAAACCAAGGACTTGTACGTGCCTGTGTGAGAAGTTACATGTCATTCGGTGATTTGCAACGTGCCTGTGTAAGAAGTTGCATATCACCGTTGTATTCATTTCAGCCTGGTGATTGTAACGTGCCTGTGTGTGAAGTTACCTATTATTAGACTGATTTGAGTGTTTATTGGCTTGCAACGTGGCTTGGTCAGGAGTTGCCTGCTTTTGTTGGATTTTCGAGAAGCGAAGGACTTGTAACGTGCCTGTGTGAGAAGTTACATGTCTGTGAGCTGTATTGGAAATATAATAATTACTAACGTGCCTGTGTGAGAAGTTACGTGTTATTATATGTACAGTACTGAGATGAGGTACATTGACTTGCAACGTGCCTGTGTGAGAAGTTGCAAGTCAAAGTGTTGACTCATCAGCTCATTTTTATGAATTTATTGAAAATGAGATTTGCTTGATTTGAAAAAAAGCTCTAGCATTGTTAAAGAGAATCCATTGTGTTTTGGCTCATGATATCAGCCTTTTTGAAGCCTACCCAATAATTCTTTGGATTATTGATATTTGATCATTCCGCTGGAAGAAACCATGTCCTGATTTATGTATATGTGTGTAAATAAATTCGTAGCCACCATTGTTTCAATAAATGATTCTATTTTTCAGAACTAGGTGCATTATCAATTTGAAGTTCCTGAACCCCACAAAAAAAAAAAAAAACCTAACAATCCCATTTAAGTCTGAGCCTTGAGCATGGGAATGGTACACAATTATTGTATTGCAACATGTATTCGGTTAGTATATTTTCATCTGTGTTACGTTATTCTAAAGCTATATAGACAACAAAATAAAAAGATAGAAAATACGGAAGAAAAAAGGGAGACACGGGAGAAAGTTATTTGTATGTAGGTATGTATTAAATACATTTCTAGACGGATGAATTCTTAGAAACCAGAATATTACAAAATCTATTTTATTCTTCCGTGCGAGATTGAAGTAGACATACGGTTACATTTACTTCATTTAATTTTTCTTTGAATAATTCCATTAATTTTTTTGTATTGGTACTGTTAAGATCCATGCTTTGATTTTTATCTTGAAGAAATGTAAATGATTGTTTTGTTTTACTTCATCGGGAATTACAGAATATACCAAGGGACAGAGGTAAGTGAGATATCTTTGGTTTTCGGTGGTCGCTACTTTCGGAATTTTTGTAGTTCTTTGTTTAAATCTGGTGTTATGGGTACGGTCGATTTGGCTCATATTTGCTTTGTGTTTATGATGATAAGTGGCTAGATTGAAGAAGTATAGTTGACAAGAAAAAACTTATTTGTCTTCAAAGAGTTGTGACGCATAAGTGTATTTTTTATTATAAATAATTTTTATTATCCACTTTTGCATCACATCTACAGGGTGTCAATTTGAAAACTTCCCACCCTTAATATCTTCCTTCCAGTAAACAATATGAGTAATCGAAAAAACAGGTCAATTTTATTGTCAAGGGGGACACTTTCAAGGACTATTTGTAGCCCTCGTGGTTCAACCCTCTAGGAGGGGTAGATGTTACCCTTAGAATTTTAAATGGGAAGGGGGTCAAGTGGCACATCATTTTGATGGGCGTTCAATTCTTGTTCCAATGGTACCCTGACTTATTATTTTTTGATGAGCATTTTCCGAAAAATTGCGTTCTAAACTAACAGAAGTAATTATTAGAACGCCTATACTGAGATGCATGGTTTGGCCAGAACTGGTTAGAATATTAGGCTCCAAACACTTTACATAAAAAAGTAGTCTAATAGTAAAACGTAGATGGTAGTAAAGTTGTGTTTATAAAATGCTGAATTTTTAAGTGTCATCGCAGAAATTGTACACATAGCCTTCCTTTTTTGCTACTTCTGCTGTAAAAAGTTTCTGTTTTCCGGCAAAAAATTGGTTAGCAAATTTGAACTATGTGGTAGTATTGTGAATACCGTTTTACCTGTTGGGCTGTTTAGGAATTACTTTAATAAGTGTATAAAAGTGTAAAAATGGTTTACATTCTTCAAGACAGAATTGAAATGATTGTAATTTATGGAGAAGTTGGAAAGTGCGCACGAAGGGCGGCATGTCTTTTTAACGAAAGACATCCAAATTGTAATGTAAGTCACCGGTATGTGCTTGATTTGGTGAATAAGTTTTACGAAACTGGTTCAGTGACAAATAAAAAAAGAAATAACCCCAGAGTACTAAATGAAGCAGCTCAAATTGAAGTTTTGGGAACGTTTGCTGCAGAGCCCACGAGCTCCTTACGATCAGTATCAGAACAGACGGGAATGTCACGCGAGACTATAAGAAAAGCATTGAAAATGCATAAATTTCATCCATATAAAATGCAGATTCTTCAAGAGCTCCACGAGGATGATTATGATAGAAGAATAGAGTTTTGTGAAATCATGTCTCATCGAGTCAATACCATCCCTAATCTTCTGTTAAACATCTGTTTCAGCGATGAGTGTTATTTTTTTCTGAATGGCAATGTTAATAGACAAAATTGTCGCTATTGGAGTGACTAAAACCCACATATTTTTCGGGAAGGGCATACACAACACCCACAAAAAATTAATGTTTGGGCTGGTATTCTTGGAAATGCCATTCTTGGTCCATTATTTCTGGAAGAAAACTTGACTGGCAATCTGTACCTTGATATGCTTGAAGAGACTATCGATCCTCTTATAACTCACGAGCTAGAAACTCAAATTGATGCAGAAGGTAATGAACTTTTGCAGGAGGATCTGTTACATTACCAGCAGGACGGTGCTCCACCTCATTATTTTCTTCCCGTCCGACAGTGGTTAAACGAGAGATTTCCGGGTAGATGGATTGGCAGAAGGGGAGCAGTTGAATGGCCTCCGAGATCACCGGATTCAACACCCTTAGATTTCTTTCTTTGGGGGCATCTTAAATCCGTTGTTTATAAAACACAACCTTCTGATATTGACGGACTTAAAAGACGAATTACAGCAGCATGCCAGTCAATTCCTAGTGAAGTTTTCCGTAATGTTAGAGGGGAGTTTGAAAACAGACTGTATTACTGTTTAGAGCAAAATGGACAACATTTCGAACAGCTAATAAGATAAGCGTAAGTAGATTTTATGTTGGAAATGTCTTTCTCGCAAATTAAATTTTATTGTGTAGAAGGAAAATAACCACCAAATAAAAAATCCCATGCGTAATAAATTTATTCCTGTCATTCAAGGGTTGGAGCGGTGCCACCTACTCTTCTAACCATTTTTATTAAAGGGAGTCAATACAATAATGCATCTCAGTATAGGCGTTCTAATAATTACTTCTGTTAGATTAGAACGCAATTTTTCGGAAAATGCTCATCACAAAATAATAATTCAGGGTACCATTGGAACAAGAATTGAACGCCCATCAAAATGATGTGCCACTTGACCCCCCTTCCCATTTAAAATTCTAAGGGTAACATCTACCCCTCCTAGGGGGTTGAACCACGAGGGCTACAAATAGTCCGTGAAAGTGTCCCCCTTGACAATAAAATTTACCTGTTTTTTCGATTACTCATATTGTTTACTGGAAGGAAGATATTAAGGGTGGGAAGTTTTCAAATTGACACCCTGTATAACGTTTAGATGATTATCAGTGAGTCCTCCCCAAACAGTTATTGCGAAGTTTATGTGTGTTTGCACAAAACTAAGATATAATATTTTCAATTGATCGAGTGGAAACAATTTTCTGAAATATCTAAATTTATATATGAGCGATCTAATTTTTTTGGCAACATGTTCGGCGTGTTTATTCCATATGAGACTTTTACCTATAATGAGTCTGAGGTTTTTGATTTGGGTTTCATGATGTTTCTGTCGTTGTTAAAAGAGAGTGTATTATAATTTGGGAATTTATTATTATAAGTACACGGTGAATGGGACAAAAAAGGTTTTGTTAATATTTATCGTAAGAATTCTATATTCGAACCAGTGTATTATGTTGATGAAGTCATTTTCCACTTTATTCTGGAGATCCTGCCAGTTTTTGTCCCGGTAAACCACAGGTGTGTCATCAGCAAAACTCACTATGGTGCCCTCGGTGTCAAGGTTGTATAGGTCGTTTAGGTATATACTGAACAAGGGATGTCCAAGAACCGTGCCTTGTGGTACTCCAAATGTTACATAATGTGTTGAGCTGACGGAATATCCGATTTGCACGCATTATTTCTTTTTCGAAATGAGTTTCAGTATGGGGTGCCTCTGAAGCCAATGGTTTCCATCTCTTGCAATAATTTTTTATGGGAGACAGTATCGAAATCTTTAGTAAAGTCGCCTCATATATTTCATTTGTTAGGTTTATCATTGCATCCTGTGTAGATTCACCTTCGCGAATTGTTTATCAGAAAGAATTGTATATTTTTCTCAGATACTTTTCCATCCTGATCAAAGTATTTTTTTGAAAACTTTTGCCAAATGATTTATTAGCGACATTGGTCGGTAATTAGTGACTTGCATTTTATCAGCTGCTTTGTAGAATTGTTTGATAATAGTTATTTATGCAACAAGTGCAAAAAGTGAATGTTTATTGCACTCGACGTGAAATTGTCCGACGAGGCCGTTAGGCCGAGTTGGACAACACGTCGAGTGCAATAAACAATTTTTGCACGAGTTGCATACAACATTTTTTTTACGTTCATGCAAAAAGCAAAAAATGGTTTATTGAGGTGAGGCACTAGGTGTAAGAAAATGAAAAGCGCAACTTGAATACTTTATTATTAATATCGATTTGCATGGAAACAGGAACTAATACGTTACGAACAATTCAACTCAAACTTTATTTTTACCCTCAATGTTGAAAGTGAATGAACAATTGGTGCAATTTTCAATATGAATATTTCGTAGTGAAGTACCTATTGCCAATCTCACAGAATATCTGCTAGATATGTAGTAGGTTTAAACGTTTATGTTTGTCATGATGACAGCACGTTGAAGTAGAATGACAGATGAGTGCAATAATAGTAATTTTCCTAATAAGTGCGGAAAGTGATACTTTCCCGCACGCGACTGCCGTTAACCCGAACGACGCGAAGCGGAGTTCGGGCAAGCAGTCAAGGGTGGGAAAGACACTTTACGCATGAATTAGGAAAATTATTTTTTCTACGATCGCGTAAAGATTCAAAAAGCACATTGAAAATATATATTGTATTTCAACATACAAAACATTCCATGAAAATCCACTAATTATTATTAATGAGAAATACGCCGAAAAAACCTCTTCTCTGAAGCTATTCACTCCTTTTTCCTTAAACTAGTCTAAAAATTGGTTGTATTGCTGTTCGTATCTTTCTCGTGATTTACTTGGTAACAGGTCTGAATTTACCTCATCTGCGGCCTTTAATATTGTTTCTGGGAGCTCTTCGTCTGACGAATCCATTAAAATATTGCTTTTATTGAAAATAATTTGAAAAATGCCAGAATCGGACACTTTGATAACGCTTCGACTTGAAACTTTGACGTCTAGATGACAATTGGTTGTCATACCAAATCTTTGGTTACCACAGCAAACCACTTGACTCAGTTTAGTTTGATTGTTATGTGGATTGATTTTCAGAAATGTACAGGGTAGATATATGAGAGTATCGCAATTTCTTCATTCCAATGAATGAAAAATAGTCTGGGTTAGATTGAATATTAAAACCTATATTAGTTTGAATAGTAATATACAGGTAAAATCAATGAAATGTACATTTAATAACGATAAATTGACATATTTTACTTTCCCGCACTAGTGCGGGAAAGCAAGTTTTCCCGCACTAGTGCGGGAAAGTGACACTTTCTAAACTAAAATGAGTGCGGGAAAGTGGGTAAAAACGCACGGTCGTAGAAAAAAACTTTATTGCACTAGTGCAATAAAGAACTTCTTTTTCCACTGAATATAGTTCAATAAAGTTTTGCTTTTTGCATGAATGTAGAAATTTTTTTTTAAATCGTTCAGAAAAATACCTGAGTACATTGCTTTGTTTATTATGTATGTGAATGGTGTTTTAAATAAATCGACAAATTCGATTAATAATTCCGATTTTATTCCATCTATTCCTGGAGATTTGCCCGTTTTAAGATTTACTATTGTATCCCTTACTTCTTTCTTGGTGGTCTCTTCTTAGAAAAGTGAGTTCGCTAGTTTGTAGGAATTTTTTGGGATGTACATTTTTTTATGGAGTTGGCAAGTTTTTCTCCTATTTTGGTGAAATAGTCAACAAAGTATTCAGATATTTCTTTTTCATTGGAGATTATGATCCCTTCTGTTGTTTTAATTTTTTTGGTTAAATTGTCTGTTGATACTGGTTTATCAATGGTATATGTCATTTTTGCCGTTGTTATCGCTTTATTTAATTTATTTCCGTATTTTTTATAATTTATTTTTTGCTATTTCGTTATTTGGGTCATCATTTACTTTTTTATGCAAACGGTTTTTTGTGTTTATCGATTTAACTAATCCTCTCGTTATCCATTTTTTCCTTTTAATTTCATTTCGTCTAAAGACGTGTTTTCTGTAATCTCTGTACTCTCTGAATAGATGAACAGATTTCATATCCATCTTTTAAACTGTACTACAGGAGTATTTGCATTGATTCCAAACACACCGTGACCTTTTTGATTAAAACAGTTAACGATAAACACAAAATAAAACTTATTGGTTTCACTTCAAACTAAATATAACCTCAAAAAGTCAAACTTTGACAAGTAATCAAATAATTCGAAGCATGTACGTTAGAGAGGATAAACGATTTGATTGGCTTTCCTCAGGAGTAGATA
The DNA here is from genome assembly GCA_944452925.2 of Chrysolina oricalcia. Lineage (NCBI taxonomy): Eukaryota > Metazoa > Arthropoda > Insecta > Coleoptera > Chrysomelidae > Chrysolina > Chrysolina oricalcia. Next base: position 40,741,113 of record OX101828.2, on the reverse strand, counting down.
TATTAGGGGAAATTGGCAGGCTGCGCAGTTCCTGTTTCTTTAATCTAAGATAACTACGGACTGTCTTGCATGTTAAAAAAAACTGTTATTTCCGTCAACCGATTGCACCCCTTCGCGCAACCCTCGGAAGTCTTCGAGAGACTTGTGTGAGCTAGGGAAGACGCAGCCCTTACCTTCTAACGTGTGATGCCAGGCACGAGACCGATGACATGCGGGGATTTGAACCATCGACCCTTCGCTCCAAAGGCGAACGTTCTACCAGCACGGCCACCATGACGCAGTCGGTTTCCTACTAGTATTTTCGTTAAAAAATCACTCATTTTATGCTGTAACGAAATGTAAAACATTGCGTTCCTTTTATAATTTCCATCTGAAATTATATCATAATTAAATAGATTTGACATCTGATTGAGATAGTTCATTCCGAACATCTCATTTAGATAGTTTGTTCTGATGTACCTTATTGTTCTGTGATGTGAAATACAACATTACTACATTGGTAACACTGCAAACAGAAAGAGCGAGAGGGAAGGGATATCCTTCTTGGAGGCCCTTCATCGCCCCTTTCTGAAGCAAGCATTGAAGGCGTTTGGGTGTTTTGAGTTTTCCTTCGGGAAATGTACTGATTTTCAACCACGAAGAAATGAAAGGTCGTATATTTTATAACGATTAATTTGGATTCGATTATTTGATCGAATCGACATATCGACTTTCTCTTTGGCAGATTTTTCTTTAAATCTATTAAATTCACATTGGCTACTTGGTTCACGTCTCTGGTGAAACAAAGATGGCCACATGAGCGTCACTCATAAATATTTTCGAAATTTTCAATCTTAAATAATTTAATATAATCCTGATACCTTATTAACATTTGAATAACGTTTCGTATCGTCTTTTGACTAGTCGGTACGAGAATGTCAAAATTTAACCAGTCCATAACATAACCTCTAAAAGTGATGATTCTTATGTTTTGATGATTTCGATTAAATTTATTATATCTCGACTTTAAATATCAATTAGACCTGTTTCTGTTCCTGCTTTATGATTTTCAGTGATACAAGTTATTCCACAAGTTTTCCTGTAACGCTCAGAGAATACTAACCTGCTAGAAGTGTGAACAGTGAATAGGAGCTAAAGGCACTCCTCCTGAACCTGGTTGGTGATCTGTACAAGGACTGGTCTGGTAGCTAGGAGCACGGAATTCGTGGGTGAGTCATTGCTTTCACTTAATTTAAATTACAATTTGTAGAAGCTAGACTCACTCATGATTCTCCGAACTCTAGGTTCGATTTATTCTGGATCACTCACTAGCCACGTTTAGATGGAAAGGCCTAGCCAAAGAGAAAATCTATTGTCTTAACAACCTTTCATTTGCTTTGTGAAATTTGATGTCGAAGTACTCTTTCAGTACTCTCTCTCTTTCTCCTCAGTCAGAAAAAAACTCAAACCAACCATCTGCTTGCGTTGCAAATTTGTTAACGAGGAACTTTCTCAGTACACTATCTTTCTCCTCAGTCTGGAGACATATCTTTGATTTATACTTGTCGAGGAAATTTATCGTTACAATTTATCTGTACTCTTTATCATTACGCTTTATCGTTACACTTTCTCTTTCTCCTCAGTCTCAGAAATTCCATAATTATTTATCTTTATCGATAAGAAAGATCAATAATTTGATATCCTTTTGCTAGTCTGAATGACTGTTCAAATTTGAATATTTTATTCTTTAGTTTATGAAAACAATATTTCATGATAATTATTTTTCTCATGCTCGCTTGAGATTGGCCTTCTCTAATTTTGTATGAGAAGATTCTAAATTTAATCTTCATCGTAAATTTTTGTGCTTCACACAATTTTAATCTTTAACACATTGTTTAACTCAGCAAATCTTCAACATGTTATTTTTTTAGATAAATGTAATTTTTGTAAAATTATAATATTTCATCATTTCTGTAACAACCTTTAGTATTTAATCTGTAAGTTGATTTTTCCCTGATTATTCTTATCGCATTTGTCAATTTGAGACAAGGTACTGGTTTGTTTTTATTTTCTTCACAGTGTAACCTCAGCATTCAAACATCTGAGCTTTAGGAAAGACTCCAATATACCAGATAAGCTACTACAAACTGTATCCAGCTAGTAGAGCAGCCACTGTCTCGAGACACCCTACAAGGCTCCTACATCCAACGTTGAAGTAGAGCTCTGGAGTAAGTCTTCCTACACCATCGCAAACACTGATCATAAAAGTAAACAAACCAGATATTTGTAAGCGATTATTTGCCAAATTTGTAAACTCAAATCTTTTCAATCATACTTTTGTAGAAATTCAAACCTCAATTGTTTAAATAATTTTCTTTATTGTATCCAAATTTAGAAACAAATTGTAAATATAGTGTTTTCAGAATTTTTTTGTTTTACTGTTGAGAAGCATAAAGTACATCCTTTGACAAAATCCGTGTTTTTGGTATTTTCATAAAAAAGAACCTGGTGCCCATATAGTTACCTTGTATCTTTACTTTCTTTAATTTCGAGTATCTAATTTTTTTCAAAGGGTCTATCTATTAAACTGGCAGATAACGAAACCCACGACCTCCCGTACCAATCTGAGCAGCTCACAGGCACTGCTGTATACAATGAGCAAGTAGCTATCTAAAAAGCAATTTATAGTGTTACAATGCTCTATTGATTGTTGTACTGAAGTCGATCAAGATTTCGAGTGATTTCTGTCCAGCAAATTGTGGCAGTTTATCGAGTGACATCTTATCCGAATCGATGGATAATCATTTCCCCTCTTTAAACTTTAATAGAAAGGGATTTTAACGATTATTCCGTACCTTATTTGGCATCTGCAATAATTGCATTTATTTGAGGTTAACGACTCGATAAATTATACAAACTTGCTCACTAGTTACTTTATGATTCATTAGAGACTTACAGTTAGGTACGGCGGACTCAATTAGCATTTCATGCATCCTCGCTCGATTCAGGCCGATAAATAATGCGTGAGAGCGTATTGCGAAAATCTATTCAGAATAATAATAATATTATGTACTAAGTGACAATCTAGCAAGAAATGTTGGTGATCATTGGAAGGCCAATACGAGCTCTTATTATTGTTTTGGTCACTTCGTTCTCACGACTATCCCACTGAATGCACAAAGCCGGAATAATCGAACAATGAATTCATTAGAATTGGATATTTTTTACTCTAACTTTTTCTCACTTTCACATTAATTCACTGTACCACCGAGTCTATAGTCTATAAAAACTTTTTACATGGATAAAGATTTTATAAGAGACCATTCAAGCTGCATTGTAGAACAAAATATAATATCTATTTATGTACCAAGTGCGTTATATATAACGATGGGCGTTAGGATCTAGTAACGCTCGTGGTGCATACAAGATTTTATTTTTCACGAAAAAATTATCTTAAACGACGTTGTTTACTTCATAAATTTCTTCTCATGGTATTTACTGCGTTCTGGTCGGCAACTGAGCACAACGCAGGCCCGGATTACCCATAAGGCCAACCTAGGCCATGGCCTAGGGCGCAGGCTAGAGGGGGCGCAGGTAAAGAAGAAAAATTGAAAAGTTTTTTTCAATAATTCCTTTCGAGTAGGAAATGCTATTTGTTCTACGATCTCTAGAGTGAAAAACTATCACTTTCAAAAATGATCATTTTCATATACATGAGTAGAAATTTAACTATTTTCCACTATTTTTCATTATTTTTCATTATCAGTATCACAATTTTCACTCGGGTTTAAAGGCAGTCGTTTTTTGGAATTTCTTCCTAACGTTTCGCTAGCGCGAGGGCCTAGATTCTTCAGAGGCTTATACATCATGAATAATCTCAGAGTCATCCGAGATTATTCATCTCATTTTCATCTCAGAGTCATCTGAGATTACTCATGATGTATAAGCCTCTGTTGAAGCTAGCCACTCGCGCTAGAGAAACGTTATGAAGAAATTCCAAAAAACGACGGCCCTCAAACCAGAGTGAAAATTGTGAAACTGAAAACTTCGGCTGCGAAAAGCCTTAACCGTTTTTTCATTTTTTTATCATTATTATTATCATTTTCATTTTTCATTATTTATTTTGATTTTTCATTAATCTTTTTCATTATCATTATTATTATTATTTTCATTTTCCAAGTTTAATTTTTTTTCATTAACTTTCTGCTTTATATATACTCGATTATTCATTGTTTTTATGTTTGTATGAATTATTTTTGTTTTATCTTGATTTAAGGTAATTTTCCTGTTTGAAAAGGATCAAACTATACCATAGATCAAACATGCATCAAACGAAACTCAAAGCTCTTGCTCTTCTAAACATTCAAAGTGATATATTACTTACTAGATCTTTGGACTTTGATAATGCGAAACAGTTATTTGCGCTTGGGCCGAGCGAGGCCAAAAAGTTTTGAAAGTGTTTTTGTACATATAACATATTTCTATTTTAATATTTTTAAATATATAACTGATTTTAACAAGTAGGCCATAGGCCTTCTCAAATTATTGCTCAACATCCTTTCATTATTGTCATCTATTTATCATTAAGAAAGACAATGATTGGATCTATCCAAGTTACATAACATGTATATGATAGTTGAATAGCCCTACTTTGATAATAGTTGGAAATTACCTACCACACTCCCCAGACCTTCCTCCGTAGGGCGTACTTTTAAAGTTTGACCTAGGGCGTAAATAGGTGGTAATCCGGCCCTGAGCACAAGTGAGCTTCTATGCAATTGCCATGGAAACATTGAAGAGGTTGCTAAGGGTTGTTTATTTAATAAAATGACGCTGCATTTTTGTTAGGATTGACAAGCTTGTTAGTGGAGGAAACTCAAAATGGTTGTGTTCCTAATAATTATGGAGATCCCACAGAATGTGACGCTCAAAGCTGAAAAAGCGTTGGGAAATTTACTGCCTGTGAAATCCAAATACTTATACGAGAAGGAGTATGACCATTTTTTGAAATGGAAAGATGAAAACAGAGTGAATACCGTAAATGAAACTGTCTTAATGGCATACTTCCAGGAACTGGTGAGTTTATCTCATGAAAAATATTAATATTTACTATTTATTTTACATTATTTCAGTCTGAAAAATATAGTGCAAATCGTTTATGGACCAAATACTCACAGCTGAAATCAACATTAATTGTTAAAGAAAACGTTAATATATTAGCATTCAGTCAACTGATGGCCTTTCTGAAAGTTAAATCAAAAGGATACATTCCTAAAAAATCAAAGATGTTGAAAGGTGGACAAGTATTACTTATCATAAGAAAAGCTCCAGATGATACTTTTCTGCTACTGTTATGGCTTCTAGTTATTTTGATGGTGAAAAGCCATTTCTCCTACTAACAGGATTGACCAGGGTGTGGGTAAATCAAATACAACGTACAAACGTCAGGTTGTAGGGTGGTATAATTTCCTTTCTAAATCAAACAAGGTATATATCAAGTGTGTACCAAGAGAGCAAAATAATTCAATAGAGTTAGCACTGACTAATTGTTGTACGGAGTGGGCAGCTAGATAACCAGCAATAACTAAACGTTCTACTCAAGCCCAATCTACTAGCCAAGCAGGGCTGGACTAAGGTAAAGCACTACAAAAGCTACACGAATTTCCCTTTGAGTATCGATACCTAAGGTGCACAACTAGCATAAAGGTAAGTAATGGTTATGGGCAATTCATGAATAAAATACTATAGTTCACTTGGTTTTAGCATCTAAAAGGTCGGCATCAGGCCATACGTTGGAGGTAACTTGAAATTAGAAGGAAAGATACAGCTCACTTGATTAAGAGGCTCCTGGCGTGATGGCAAGCATTGGAAATCATGCAGCGTACTACAAGAAAATTAGGTTTGGCCTACTCAGCATAGATCTACCACTAGCAACAGGATGGAGTGAGGTTGGTCCCTCTGCTATCATCTCTCGCACTAGCATTAGCGTCCCAGGAGTATAGCCAATCTCTACGCTGGAAGAAATACTGCTTCCGAGTATGAGGAACTTGTGCTGTACTCGGTATGGGAAATGGAATAACCCCAATTAACAAAAAGGCCCTGCAATGGAAATGGAACTATTGTATGACTGAGTTTAAACGGTAGTTTAGCTGAGTCCTGGTATAACAATGAACATAACATACCTCGATGTGGGGTGGCCTCGAGTATCTACTCAGGTGAGTGATTTTAATTGAAATTTGGTAACTGTGAGCAAATCCCCTTAGGAACAGTCAGTGGATCTTCCTTTGACTATTATTTCTCAACAATTACCAAGGTTTTCTCAAGAAAATCCGCAAAATCGCGAGACACGTTTTCCAACCTTCCTAGGTCACCAAAAAAAGAACGCCTCGAGAATCCCCGTTTTTTCTACCTTAAAAATCCCTCTCCCTTCTAGTTACTTTCAATGGCTCTCCTTAAATTCTAGGTTGAGAGTACTGGCTGTCCAAACAGAGAACGAAATTAGTTCAAATGTACTCTGAGCTGTCAAATAAAGTGAGGTTACGTTACTATTGTTATTATTCATAACCCAGATGAATTTGCTATTCATTCCTCTAACTATGGAATATATTCGCCCCCACAACTGGAATTCTGCATTGCTCAATGTGAATCAACCGAAGGATTATCCAAGCGATGAACCCTTTGGACTTCCAATTACAGCAAGAAGCAGGAAGCAGCTTTGGTAAGTTCTACGTAAGGTTATCTTTTCAATACCTAATCACTTTTTATTTCAGAATTCTCCACGACTGGATTATGGCTCTTGGTGAATTAATATATTTCAGTCTGATATCTGGAAATTATTATAATAAACTGACTTTTCGAAGTAGTTCGTATAATTTCTGAATCAGTACTACGTATCCTTTGTAACTTTCTGGTAAGCTCAAAGTAACCCGTAACACTACATAAAGTTGTTCTGGTAGTGGGCGTATTTGGAGGCTTAAGACGTGATGAAATGGTCAAGATGACAATTGATGACATTGAAGGCAGAGGAGCCGTTTTACTGATCAAGGTACCAGAAATCAAGACTGGAGACCCTATTCTCAAACCGTGACATATTTTGTCGCATGCGAGATATGCTCTTTGTCGAACGAAATCTGAATATTCTTATTCTCAAATGTCGCATTCGCTAACTTTTGATAGACAAATTGTAGAATGGTCGACAATTTATGTCGAATGCGAGAATTTCATAAGATCGAAGTTTATAGGTTGGGACCAACAGTTTATAGTAAATGTCAAAACATTCTTTGATATCTTTTAAGAGATTTTTGTAGTGAGAGAATGGCATCTTCAGTAATAGCTGTAGAAAATCAGGAAATGTATCAGCGGCCTCGAGAGACACGAATAATATACGGAGTGCTTTTACACTGTAAATATTTTTTCCATCAGATTACATGATCTCATATGGGTAATGCGTTACATGTCTGTTTAGGTGTATTTTGTCCATTGTTGTCAAGTAGTGTCAACTAACTTTACATTGTGTGAAAACTAGTATCGTTTTATTCATCTGGTGGAGAGAAGACTGATTATAAGAACATCTAAAGTCAACAATAAAAAATTATAAATGTAATAACTTCAATAGCGAAAAAAAAGTAAGAAAATTTTCCATTTTTTAACGTTGAGTGAATTGAAACATGTTGTACCTTGAAAAAATATCTATCATTTCTCTTTTCTGTTACAGTTGAAGCGAAATATTTGATAGATTAGATTAGATCGTGATTATGCCCTCAGATTCTTTTTTTGCCTCATATGTAACGGTTACAGAGAAGTGTTATATTCTTCTTCATTGTGTGAAATACACTACAATACTTCATAATAGTACAGAGGGGGGACGGGGATCTAGAGACATAAAATCGAATTTTAAAATACTTTATTCATCATAACATAGTTACATATTGAAGAAAAATAACTAAAACTCTCAAATCGTTTAAATATGGTACCATAAACAAAAATTCAACAAAATATCTCATTCTATACAACTCTTTGAAATTAATTAAATACTTTAGCTGACCTCATGAGATGATATCTATCCACTTGAGATTTGAATGTCTATCACTCAGTTGGTTTTGCTCCAACGGAAGTTTTGATTCGATTTCTTATGAAAATATTGGTGTTATTCATAATATTATGGAACGAACAATTAATGTTTGATATTTTTTCCTCAGTACCTATTTACTCACCTGATATTTAATCCTATGACAATTTGGCACCCACACGCAGAAATAAAAAATATGGCTTGTTTGTTTTCAAAACGTATCTTCGCGAGATACCCAACGATGTTCATCCTATACCAACATGAACTGCGAATGAGGATTGGGCCGAATGGCGGTAGGTGCGCATGGCGATGGCGCACGGAAAATTACATTTAAACAAAAGGGAAATAACAAATTACCTGGAATATTCTGTAAATTGGCGTCATTCCGCTGTAACAATACGTCTTTTTACTAATTATTACATTCATATACAGCCATCATGTAAACCAGCGGAAATTCATGTAATTAAGCATTGAATCACATGCTCACTGTAAAACACGAGAGAAATGAAGGATATTTACTAAATTTTACATTAAAATTTTGAATTACTTGTGGAATCAAGTTATAATACTAGGAGGACCATGTATATATTACATTTTGAGATGTATTTTTCCATCCACTTTTTACTGTGTACAATCTCATCTGAGAAAAATGTATTAAAACCTTCAGATTAACTAACGAATTCTCCAATAAAAGAGACCCATTTTCTTTTTTTTGCATTAAATTTTTCAAAGCTTTTGATTTTGGCTGCAATAATTTTTTTTTGCTTCACTTTCCATGTTTTTACCTTATTTATTCTGATGTAATCTTACTTCCAAAAGCCAATGTCATTTTATTTGATATTATTATTAACGTTTTACAAGAGTAGGGGCATAGAACACGATCTAACATAAAAAAATTCGGTGTTGCCACCTCATGTTATTCGACAAAATTTATCTCCTGCGACATATACGTCGAACCCATTTGAGAATACCACATGCCAATGTTGTGCGACAATTTCCATCGACATATATGTCGAATGCAACAAATCTCACTTGACATTCGAGAATAGGCCGCCTGCACCTCAAAAAGTTTCACCATTGTTGAAGAAAGCGAGATAGGAGCATTGAACTAAGTTAAAAAGTACATTGCACTACGACCAAAGGATTTTTTAACCTACAGAAATAATAAATGCATTGAGTTACCTGTAGATAAAAATAATATAGAAAGTGTTCCTTCTATCATATCGAAATACCTTAATTTGGAAAACCCGAAAGGTTACACCGGACATTATCTACGCCGAACGTCGTCAACGCTTCTTGTTCAAGGTGGTGCTTCATTTGAAACACTAAAATTACATGGAAACTGGAAGAGTAGTACGGTAGCGGAGAGCTGTATTGAAGAAGGTATCTCCTCGAAGAACAAAATTGCTTCAATGATAGCCCATTCCGTTACCGAAAAAGAAAATGTTAACGTTCCGAACGAAACCGAATGCACATTGAGGAGTTCATCATCGGTCAACTAACAGAACTTCAAACCTGGTACTAATTTTTCAGGAACATTTGAAAATTTTAATTACTATTCGAGAGAAAATAATTAGCCCCTTTTTATGTACAGTTATAAATAAAACTTTTCTGAGTAATAATTTATTGCAACCGTTGCCAAGGTAATATAAAGTAGTAATGGACAAGTGAAAAATAAACATATTTATGCACTAGCGGGCACTTTACCACCCAGTTTTACAGGCGTAAAGTGACACTTTAGAGCCCGCGGGCCCATTATGGCACATGGGCCGTAAGTTGGTAATGTTCTCAAATTGCTCATATTTACACATCAATTCATGTAAGACCTACCACGAATCAATCAATTCAGTTCAATGAAGAAATATTCATTTAACAACATTTATTCATAATCTAAATCATCAAGGCCATGAACCTGAATATTAAAATTGTATATTAAAGGTTTCCTCAAACCAACGCGGGAACGCGGGAGCGGGAACGAAATAAATCCGAGACTAAATTCTATAGTGGGACATACCGGTGTAATTATCCGTATTCCAAAATGCATACAAGCAACGAAATATACAGTGTGGTCCAACGAAAACTTAACACCTCGATTTGCCGGCGTTAAAATGAAAATGTGGAAAATCGCTCGAACCCGTCAATTTCTGATTCGAGGGGGAACAACTTTTCCGCTGTTTTCATCCCCGTAACTTCAACCCCCTAACGGGGGTGAGCACAACCCCTTGATTTTGAATAGGGATGCGGGGTGTTGCGATACCTCATTTTGAAGATCTCATCGTGTACTATCTGACCGTAAAATTTCGCTCCAAAATATCCATCGATAACGAAATGACAGGTAAAATAGTGAAAGAGTACGTACTTTTGTGATTACTTTATTAAATGCTCGAAATGGGCACCATCCACTTCCATGCAGTAATATAAGTTTTGCTGAAAACGTTCACGTACATTACTCAAGATTTCTGGTGTAATTTGACGGCATTCATTAATGATCCGAGTTCGCAAATCATCCAGTGACTCAGGCTGGGTAGCGTAAATCTTGGATTTCAGGTGACCCCATAGAAAAAAGTCCAGTGGAGCCAGATCAGGTGATCTGGGTGGCCACTCAATATGTCCCCTTCTTCCAATCCAGGCGTGAGGAAAATTGTCATCTAAGAACTGACGCACCGGTTGAACAAAGTGAGGTGGTGCGCCATCTTGTTGGAAAATGATCGTTTGATGGTCTTCTGTATTCTCCAATACTTGCACGAGGGCTGGATAAATAGCGTTCTCCAATAGATCGAGATAAATTTGGCCTGTGAGATTACCGGGTATAAAAAAAGGGCCGATTATGTGATTTCCATAAATACCCGCCCAAACATTTAATTTTTGGGGGCGCTGTGTATACACCTCACGAAATAATCTTGGATTTTCATCCGACCAATACCGACAGTTATGCCGGTTTACAATGCCGTTAAGGTAAAATGAACATTCGTCCGAAAAACAGATATCGAACATGTAGTTTGGATTGCCGTTAATTATTTCACTGATCACTTCACAGAACTGGAGTCGGCGATCGGGATCATCCTCATTCAGTTCCTGAACCAATCGTATCTTATAAGGATGGAATTTATGTCGTTTCAGGATTCTCATGATTGTTGTGCGTGAAACACCAGATACATCGAACAATTTCCTAGTACTAACGGTCGGATCCATTGCTATATGACCTAAGACAGCCACGTCCCTCGCTTCGTCTCTTTCATGCACCCTCTTTTTGTTTCCAACTGAACCAGTAGCGTCAAATTTGGCAACCAGTTACACAACGTAAGCAGCGGATACATTGTTTCCAGGATGTCGTTCGTTAAATAAAGCCGCTATTGTGCGCGCAGAGTCGTTATTTCGGAAAAATAATTTTATCATTTCCACCCTTTCTTCTACGGAATACACCATTCTAATTCCACTACAAATTTACAATCACTTTGACACACTTGTACCGTTCTTAAAAATTCACGATAGAATAAGGTGCAAAAACAAGGTCCGTCTACTGTTGTGGACAAAAAATTAACCACTCAATACCTTTGAAATGCGTCGGATACGAATAATATTCTCGAGAGAAATTCCATATTGCCTCTTTCACTATTTTCGCTGTTATTTCATTATCGATGCATATTTTGAAGTGAAATTTTAAGGTCAGATAGTACACGATAAGATCTTCAAAACGAGGTATCTCAACACCCCTCATCCCTATTCAAAATCAAGGGGTTGTGCTCACCCCCGTTAGGGGGTTGAAGTTATGGGGATGAAAACAGCGGAAAAGTTGTTCCCCCTCGTATTAGAAATTGACGGGTCCGAGCGATTTTCCACATTTTCATTTTAAAGCCGGAAAATCGAGGTGTTAAGTTTTCGTTGGACCACACTGTATATGGTTTGCTACGTGTAATGTTTTTCTACCAATTTGTACGGTTCCAAAGTTCCGTTCCCGCTCCCGCTTTCCCGCTTTGGTTTGACGGAACCTTAACAATGCAGTTCCCTCTCTTCTTGAAGATAATTATACCTCATAGAAATCTGCTTTACAAACATCCTTATCGCTATGAGAACAAGTATTTTTCGAAAATACTCTTTTAGTTTGAATATGAATTTGGAGACCAATTCTCAGTAAAGCACTTGTATTTCTACACGTGTTTCTACACGTACTTAAGAAACACCCTGTATAATATACCCAAATTACTACAAGAGAGAATTATATAATATGAGTAATCAGTCAATATAATTGTTAAGTATTCAAACTTACTCTCAAGTAAGAATACTTAGATTTTCTGTCAAATTTTGACGTTTCTTGATAATTAAATTATTGCTCCCGTCAGATGCAACTTGTTTTATCTACTGGGTGACTTAACCTCAGTAAATCGGATTTTTCGGAATTCCTGCTTTAGATTTGAACAATAATAATAAGTGAAAGTATTTTAAAACTATTGAATTTCAATTGATCAGTATCTTTCACACGTATCGTTCCGGCACCATACCTTTCATTATTGAATTTATACATAATGTTTGAAACCTGTATAGCCTAATAAAATCAAAGTCAGTATTTGTGATTCTTGCTTAACCACTAGTGTATAAAATTTTGTATGTATCACGTGCGTAAAATGCGTTTATGGCTTTTAGCCATTGGGCCATTATTAACGCCTCAGGCCATAAAAGCCTACTTTACGCCCTTGATACATAAATAACTGTTAAATTATTTCAGTCACTATAGACTAAGCTATAGAGATTTTTTCTTCCACAAAATAAAAGACGCAAATCGCTTTGTGGAATTTTTTGAACAAGCAATAGTAAAAAAAATTACAACTTCTTTGGTTTTTTGGAAAGATCTCAAAGATTATTCGAAGAATCGTTTCACAGTCAATTAAACTTTTGTAGAGATTTATAAAACCTACAAAATGGATTTCGATACGACCGGATCGGTGCATTTTCCACTGAGGAAATCCGAGAAAACCTCGAAAAAGAGACCATTTTCCAAAAATTTGTAATTTTTATAAACCGGAAGCTGGACAAACAATAGTGCAAAAACTGATAGATAATAATATGTGGTTCAACTGCGCGAAAGATGTTTTTTGCTGAAATCAAAGAAAAGTAATATATAAGATTTTAACAAAAAATAAACAAAGTAAATACAACAAGAACAGCAATCAAAATCGCTGGACATAAAAAAAAACATATAATGCACACCCTATTGCTACCAAATAATGTGAAATTTTTTATAACTTATTTTATAGTTCCGTATACGTTAGTATAAACCTATCTATAAAAGATACCAACTATCTCTGTTTAGATACACCCTTCATAGACTGGTATCTATAATTTTTGTTAAAAAAAAGTAACTAGGAGGAAAATGTTGAGGATCCAACTTCAAAGAAAAAAACAATTTAAACACGAAAACACTCAAAATGGTAAGATGGGGATGCGTTTAGGGGTTGAAAACGGTTTTTTGCGATTTGCGGCAAAACGTGACCTCCTAGCGGAACATTTTCAAGAGGATAGTTGTAGATAATGAAAAATTAAAAATATTTGTATTCGACCCTTTTCGACATAACCTCAAATTAACCGTCAAAATGGCGAAAATATCAAATTCTTCTGCCAAGTTTTAATCGCAAAGACTTGGAGCATTGGAAACCATCGCTAGCTTGTTTCAAGAAATCATTTATACCTGCAAGTTCTACAAGTTTTAGCAAGAATGAACAAGATAATTCTAAACCTAACACGCGATTGATTGCAAAATAAAGTACCACCCTCTTCAAACATTATCCCTACTGCAATTCCAGGGAAAATCTAAAAAACGATCCCCATTAAACAGTTGGTTGAACACGCTCATTTAAATTGCAATTTCAATCCTCCACCCAACATTTCCATCCCTGTTGGCCTGATATACAGAATGATGTATCACTCTCCCCCAACCAACCACCTACGCTTTTGATCATCTCCAGAGATCCTCGGAAATTACCATGAATTTCTTCGGCTCAAATTCACCCCACCCTCGGTACATGCAATCGGCGAATTGCCCCATGAATAAGCACTCACTTTCCACTTTCCACTCATCGGGCTCATCCTTCAAATGAACTGCTCCATCCATCATTTACGTACACTTTAGTGAACAAAAGAGGCCGCATACGTTTCGAATCGTTGACGTTGTGTTTATCGCAAAGTTTCATCTAGTTTCGATACACCGTTCGTAGATGCGCCCTGTCGAGCACAGGACCGGCGTTGACATGTTTTGGGCCCCGCATGAATTTATGAATTTTGAGTAGGGAGGATGAAACATTTCATTATAATGTAGTTATTGGTGATATAAATACTGATTAGTTGAATACTTCTCGTGATACCGAATATTACCTTAACACCATGAGTGAATACAGATATACAGGGTGTTTCTTAAGTACGTGTAGAAACTTTAGGAGCATGTTGCTGACGTTGAAATAAGAAAAAAAATTCCCATAAACACATGTCCGCAAGTTATTCGTTTCTAAGATACAGAGTGTCAAAGTTTAATTCTTATATTTATTTTTTTGTGAATAAATGCCAAAATATTTGTGATATTCGAGTAAAGTTTGGTATCTGGGTTGATTTTTCAATAACAAAACCAAATTTTATGTTAATTGTGAAAAACTAATTTCTAATTGAATTTATTTTAAATATAAAATTCTTGTCATTCAAAATCACTTGCATCGGTTATTTCAAATCTCAATAACTCGAAAACAGTTGCTCGCAGTGACCTCTACCAAGAATATATTTCTTACACAAAGTAAATAACGAATATTCCCAGATACCAAACATTACCCAAATATCAAAATTATTTTGAAATTGTTCACAAAAATTAATATAAGAATTCAACTTTGACTTGCGGACTTATGTTTATAGGAACTTTTCTACTTATTTTGATGTCAGCAACACACTTCTAAATTTTCTACACGTACTCAAGAAACACCCTGTATATCTATATAGAGAGACAAATTAATTTCTTAGACCTAACCATCACGCATAATCATAATAAATTTGAGTTCAATGTATTCAGAAAGCCGAGCTACACGGACATTACAATCACAAGTGATTCTTTCCATCCCGATAGTCAAAAATTAGCAGCATATAATTAAATGTTACATAGAGCGTTCTCGTTACCTTTGTCTGCTAATAATCTAGATAGAGAAATTAAAACAATCATACAGATAGGACAAAATAATTCAAAAGTTAGTCAGAAAACATCGTCTTAAATTTTCGCACAAATTAATATACCCCCAGGTCAAACAATCAGAAACTAAGAAATTTGTAACTTTAACGTACTTCGGGAGAAGAACAGAGGCTATTGCGGGATACTTTAGAAAGAATAATATAGAAGTAGCATACATGCCGCATGCCAGGTTGTCTAATTTTCTTTTCAGTGCCAAAGATAGAATAGCAAAAATGGAAAAATCTGGAGTTTATAAGCTTAAGTGTCCAGAGTGTGAGATGAAACTCGTGTGGGATCTGCTGGTTCTCTATCCGAAATGAAAAACCAAGACGTTCTGAAGGACCAAGTTTAATGAAAAATACGTGCTGGTTGTTCAACACCTTGTGAAAGATCATTATCTTGTAGCTAAAAGAATGTTTCATTCTGAATACATATATCACAATATTGAATCTCTAACTTTCTTACCTAAAAGAATGACCGAATCCCAAACCAATAAATCATCTGTGACAAAATACGTGGGTTATGGAAAAATATTCAGAGTTCATCTACTCTTATCTACAAAGATGCTCTCAATCGTCTGTTCTAATCGAGGTTCACAGCCAAAAGGCACCATAAAGAACGTGAAATACTGATTTCAGTCAGCCAGAAAAAAATTAATAAAAAAAGATATAGGATTGCCGTATTTGAATAGTGGAACGTACACCTTAAGGGTATACAACCATTTATGCAGGCGCTTGTTAAGCTAATTGCATAAATATATATTGTTCAAAAATCAAAACAAATGGCCATCATGACGTCACACGTGACGATGAATAATTTATAAAGACAAGATGGAGGTTAGAGAAGTTTATAATGAAAAGAAAATGAAAAAAAAAACAATTTTCGAGAATAATAATGATGGAGTGAGTGAAACTACCGTTTCAGCACAAGTGTAACGGTGTTTATGTGGGACAATGTGGACGTAATTTTTCAAAAAGATACGCTGAACATGAAAGGTCCTTCAGACTGGGAAAAAATGATTCGACGTTTTCAAACCATTCCTTGGAACGCAACCACAAGTTTCCGAGTCTGAACGACACGGAAATATTGCACTATACAAGCAAGGGTTGGAAACTGAATTATTTGAAATCCCTAGAAATTCATAAACACAAATATTGTGGATGTAACCTACTGAATGATCAACTGGATTTGGTCTATTCACCTGTTTTTAAGGCAGCTCAGTCACATTGTCGCAAATAAACAAGGTCCAGGTGAAAGTCATTAATGACCGTTAGTCACTAAGACAGGTCTCGGGTAGAATTAAGGGTATTTAAGGAGTGTTATTTATTATTTCAGATTATTGTATTGTTTGATAATGTCCATATAGGACGAAACTGCAGTAACGATGGTTACAAATAGAAGTGGTATAAAAACATAAAAAGTTTTATTTCTCATTTTTCGTGATATATCTGCAATAAAACACCTAAAAAAGAACAAAAAAGTCTTCCACATGACGAAATCCTATCAATTACTTTAGAAACATCCAACACGGACCATTAATTACACGAATAGTCCTCAGAAAAAGTAAAAGTGTAGAAAAAATTGGTTCATTATTATAAATAAATAAACGAAAAAAAATTCGTTAGACAACATAATAAAAAAACTGGACTGCCGTCTATTATTGTGACTATTTAGATTTTGCAACGAATGAACTTATTAAAATTATAAAAACAAACTTGGATAAATCTACGAGATTAAAAATTATCAACATACAGAAGAAACGAAAAAAGTGGATTACCAAATTACTCCCAAATTCAATAAATATAAAAAAAACAGTCTGTACCGTACTCTGAAAATTGACCCAAATAATACCGCCTTTTCTGAAAAATATTATACTCATAAAAAAATGTAAATAAACTCATAAAGTTTACCAAAAAGTCATACTACAGAGATCGGCTTCAAGACGCAGGAAACGATTCAAAAAAACTTTGGCAAACTCTAAATGAAGTATTGACGAACGAAGAGCCTTCACTCATTAAATTATTACACCAAAAAATAATTAACAAATAAGTGACAGCATCGAAGTAGCAAATAATTTAACCGAAATTTTAACGAAATCAAAAAATTGGTTTTTGTTTAGTTGTTTAGTTGACAACCCAAAGAATTTTCGGAAATTTTATCCTCCAGAGTACCCTGGGCGAAATTAATAGGTGGAAATTTTTCTGTCAAATATTTGACATGTGATAGTTGACATTTTGCTTTTGTGTACGGATGGAAGTTTATTTTTCATATGAAAGGAGATAATATTTGACAATTAAACTTTTACTACATATTTCTAATGTGTCTGAAAACATTTTGGGGACTCACTGCATTTCAACAATGAATAGGTTCATCGATAAAAAAAAATATATCAATCAAATGTCTACCTATACTTGACTATATGAATTTAATATTCAAAACAATTTTATTCAACTTATCTCTTCGCGAAAACTTGGTTGAAACTTCCAGACGCTTTCTTTGTACTACGCTGATTAATTTATCATTTTTGTTCAAGTATTTCAATAATGGGTAACTTCTTTTAACTTCGAAAAGTTCTTCGCAATATACATAATGTGTATTTTCATTGTACCCATCTGAAAACACTATATTTACATGCTTATTTAGCATACTGAAAAAGGGGTTTTTCCGCGCGCTTTATTTTCCGCTGGATTTATTTGAAGCGGTTCAGTGGTCTGTAATTTGGACCGCCTAGTAGACTTGTAAATCGCTTTCATGCTTTATTCAGCAAAGCGCTTTCCGCCCTTTGTTTAGCATTAATTTAAAATATTTTGGTGTGAAATTTCCTTACCGAATCCCCGCGTGCTTGAATTAATTGTATGAAATTTATCTCGTGAAATTTCCGGCAATAATTCAAGCCCCTGGGACATTATAAGTGAATATTTTTTATCCGAAGGTGAAAAATTAGTTAATAATATAAAACTATATTACAAAACCACTCACTTCCATAGTAAAGAAATCTCTGGAACACGGATATTTTCCCACAGCACTCAAAATGGCTGTAGTGACGCCGATTCACAAAAATGGAAGTAAGACTGATGTTTCAAATTATAGGCTTAGCCTATTACCCTGATAACGTGTCTAGCCAAAATGTTTGAGGTTATCCAGAGAAGACTGAATAAATTACTCAAAAAGTACAATCTCTAGTTAAAATCGCACTACTGTTTCTGGAAAAGTATTCCTACTCAAGATCTCATAAAAATTTTAACTCAAAATATTTATCAGTATTTAGATGAGTCTCCATCATCAATTATTGGTATCTTCATAGATCATTTGGATCTCCACGCTGGGCTGATTATAGGCTCCGTTGTCTTGGATATTAACACTCTTTGAATTTTCTACCGATCCAAAAATCCTTCCTATGTAATACTGCCGCATTCTTCATTGAATTTGGTGATGTTCTTTCCATCAAGGTCTGCAATACCTGATTTCGACATGTCACCACGCGTTTATGTTCATCTAGCCTCACTGCTAGGGGCCTCTTAGTATCACCGATGTACGAGGCTGCATTCGCATGGGACCTCATATAATAATAATATAATAAATGTCTTCATTAATCCCAAATAAGAAATACATCTAAAAACTAATAAAGATAGGGCGAGGTTCAATTCATTCTAGATTCCTGATAAGGGTCCAGAATGTCTGTTCTTCCACCTAACCCAACAGATAGATATGAAAAATAAAGAAAATGCAAATTAAAAAAAAATTAACGTTAAATAAATTGTACCATTGTGTGTGTAATCATTGGTAAAATTCTTCACTTAATAAGGACTATAAACAAATACTGTCGACTTAGTAACCATTCGAGTATTCTTCTGCACTAGCAATTGAATACTTAATTGTTGCTGGCAGTTCATTATACATTTTAGTAATGCTGTAACTTTATTAACGTTGAAATTGACTTTTATGTAGGGGTACTGTTAAGGTTCCTTTGGACCTGATGTTGATATTATGAACATCTGTCCGGAATTTTAGCTTTTGATGAAGATATGGAAGAGTTTTATCGGCTATAATTTTTTTGAAAAAATATCAGAGTGCATATATCTTTTATTTTTCATTTTCAACCAATAGATGAGTCTGAATAGGTGGCTTATGTGACCATATTTCCGTACCCCGAAGATCATCCTGATGTATGAGTTATGCAGTTTCTCAATACGATTTTCGTCTTTTGTACTGAGACAACGGCCATAAAAAACGTCACAGTAATTGACATAAAGACACTCGTCAAGAGGGCGGTGACGATGTGCAGTGATCAGGAAGAACTCCAAACCGAACTGACTAATATCTTCAAGGAACGGACGGGTCAATTAAAAAAAACTCGATTTTGTTGGCCCAACACAATTTCCCAGTCGTGAATCCGACACTGTGTTTACAGATGCGCCTCCCGAAGGAGAGTGCTGAATGTACACAATCTGATCTGATGTTTGTTTAGATACATGGGACGGATTTTATCGTACACGTGCAATGCGTAGAGGTGACAATGGGGGTGCAATCAATCAAGCGAATGGAAGAGTAATTATTAGATGAATATTCGGCTTATATTGCATGTTAGATACATTTTTGGCTAATATTGGATGGTTACCTAATTTTAAATACTAACCGATGAACAGTTTTCAAAATATGTCAAAATACTTATACTTTAATGTCCTACTCCTTCCACGGATCCATCTTTCCGAAAAATGTTCATTTAAAAAGTTGGTTACTGGCCTGAAATAATGAGGAGGTGCTCCTTCAATTCGAAAATGAATATTTTCTATGTTATTTCCAGCCACCTGAATTATTTCCGTAAAGATGTCTTCTTGTAGCATCCTCAAATATCGAAATTTTCTCTCAAGAAATATGGACCTATGATACGGTTGCCCAATATGCCAGCCTAAACATTAACTTTTTGGATGTACTGAGTATGTGTTTCCCTGAACTCATGAGGATTTTCAGTGCTCCAATAACGGTGATTATGTCTTTTCACATATCCATTCAAGAAAAACGTGCTTTCATCACTGAAACAAATATTCACATGAATGTTATTTTGACCACGTTTCTCACTCATCAGATCACAGAACTGAATTATACGATCAGGATCGTCTTCAGAAAGTTCGTGAACTAAACACTAATTTCGTCACAGCCCAAAATTTTGACCCTATTAAAATCTGAATAAATTTTTTCTGCATTGAACAATTTGAATCCTGTAAATACTGTTCGCTAGCCCAGTCCTTCAGCTATAATCTAGTACTTCTTCAAAACATAAGGTTTTCCGCATAAAATCGCTACAGGGTTTTATCTGAAACTGTGCAAAATTTCTGAATTTTCAAAAGGATCCCAAATGAAGAATTTTTTTTTTCAAATTTGACAGCAGTGGCATGAAGATGAACTCATTACCTGAAGACATTTCTCGAATTGTCTTATTATCTCTTTTGTTTACAGGGTGATCTCAAAAAATTTACTTTTTGGTTTTGCAGTCATAACTTTTTTCCTCGTCAACCGATTTTCAAAATCTCCGGCTCCTTTTGAAGCTGAAACTTTAGATGAAGAGATAAAAAGATCAGAATAGACTAAAGATGAAGATTGAAGATCAAGGGTTTCCTCAAAGGTGACGTAAATCTGAAACACCCTCAAAATCCGGTTGGGAGAAGAATTAAATGAAAATCAACTTGTTTTCGGAATGATCATCCATTGCGAATACGTCCAGATCTTTCTTGCTGTCAGTAGTCAAGAATTGTGCATGAAAAAACCCTATTGTAACGGCAGGATTTTGAAAAAATAATGTAGACATCCCAAACTACCAACTAACTAGGCAAGACAGGCTAAACATGAGAGGTGGAGGAGTGGCAATTTACACCAGAAATGATATTTTCAGTCAAAAAAATATAAAAAACCTACAATTATCACTACCAACATTTGAAATACTTGGACTACAACTGTCAACAAATACATTACATTTGACAGTTGTTGGTATTTACAGATCACCGACGTCCACCACCAAGACGATTTGATTCTGGTTGACTTTATAACTGACCTCAACAATCGCTATGCCAACTTGATCATTGTCGGGGATTTCAATATGCCGAGCATAAATTGGATAAATTTGACTGCTACACCAGCGAAGGCATCTGCCACCGCTCTTTTGGAAATGATATCAGTAACCAGTCTAGAGCAGCTCATACAGATGCCCACAAGATACCGTCATCCCCAAAGACCGTCGTTGTTGGACTTAGTGTTGATTAACGATTCGAACTTAATCTCAAACATTGAATTTTTGCCACCTGTGGGATCATCAGATCATGTATGTCTGGAAGTTAATGTACAAGTGGTGCACACAAAAGAAATCAGACGTCGACGCAATATTTGGAATGCAAATTTTGAGACAATATCCACGGGCCTTCAGAATATCAATTGGGAAACAAAATTGAACAATAAGGACACCGACGGCCAATGGAATGTTTTAGTTCAACACCTCAATAGATTATTTCAACAAAATTGTCCACTGAAAGAAATAAAAAATAAAAGAATACCCTGGCTAAACAACCATCTTCTGCAACAAATTCGCAATAAGAAAGCAATTTGGCAATCGTACAAGAGACATCCTACTGAGGCTAATTATAAAAGACACAGAGAGGCAGCGAATATCCTCACAAATAAACTTCGGAATGCAAGACACCACCACGAAGAACAACTACCAGGAAGAGAGCCCAAAGCCGTACATAGCTATGTTAGACATAAGATGACATCAACCGTTACGCTGCCAGTACTAGAATATAATGGGACACTCATAACAGAGCACAAATTAGTTGCAAATCTATTTGCTGATGAGTTTGTGAAAAATTACAATGCCCTGCAATTGGGAACACCCCCACTTCTCAACCCAAACATGAGAGTTTCAGAATCCCTTGAAACTGTCACGGTTACAGAAGAAATCGTACGAGAACAACTACAGAACCTGAAAGTGACATCATCTCCAGGTCCGGAAGGACTCCATCCACTTTTACTGCACAAATGTATGAATGAATTAGTAGGACCACTGTATACCGTACTGAACAACTCCATTGAGAGCGGATACCTTCCTGAATCGTGGCACAGAACAAATATCACACCCATATTCAAAAAAGGAAACAAATTAGTGCCCTCTAACTATCGTCCAGTAAATACAAGTTGTGTTCCTAAAAAAGTTCTAGAACGAATTATATCCACTGAAATACTGAAATTCCTGAACCAACGAGACCTCATCCCTGATAACCAACATGGGTTTTTACCAGGACGATCCGTAACAACAAACTTGTTACTGGCAGTGGACTTCATTTCGAAATCACTGGACGAATCAGAACCAGTTGATGTCCTCTATTTAGACCTCTGCAAAGCCTTCGATAAAGTACCCCACAAATATCTCCTAACGAAGTTGGAACATTTCGGTATCAGAGGACGATTGCTGAAGTGGATTGAACATTTCCTCACAAATGCAGTGTGTTCTGTCAGAATTGGGGACGAATATTCTGCGGAAAAGTCCGTTACGAGTGGAGTTATCCAAGGATCTGTATTGGGACCTATTCTTTTTCTCATTTATACCATAGATCTAACAAAAGAAATCCAGTCATTCTCACTCACATTCGCAGACGACCTGAAGATGATCAATAAGCCTCTGAGGAACCCAAATATTCTACAAAGCGACTTAAACAAAATTCGGGCATGGGGACTCCAGTGGCAACTACCACTGAATGTGTTGAAATGTGTCGTTCTGCACATGGGCTACAATAATCCCAAAGTGATGTATTCCCTGGACAAGACAGACTTAGCAGTAGTTGACAACCAAATAGACCTTGGAGTCACAATAACGGGCGACCTAACTTGGTCACTTCAAGTAACTCGAGCAGTGAAGAAGTCCAACTCAAAATTATATCTACCGAAGAGAGCCTTTTATAATCCATCCCCAGAGCTGATGAATACACTTTTCAAAGTTTACGTAAGACCTCTCATCGAATTCGCGGTTACGGTTTGGTCACCGTGGTTAGTCAGGGATATCAAGCTTATGGAAAGGGTCCAGAGAAGAGCAACAAAAACACTATCCAGTATATCTTACTTAAGATACGAAGATCGCCTCACCAGGATGCAACTCACCACTCATCAAACAAGGAGAGTACGAGGAGATTTAATAGAAGTGTACAAAATTGTGACTAGTGCGCGAAATGTGGACTTATCATCGTTGTACGAACTAAATGAAGATCCACGCTTGAGGGGTCATATTTTTAAATTAAAACGTGAAAGGTTCCATAAGTGCGTGCGAGAATATACATTATTCAATCGTTCATTTGCAATATGGAACAGTTTACCTGACAACATTGTGAGGTCGACGTCACTAAACGCTTTCAAAAATGCAATAGATAATTACCTATCTGAGAATAATAATTCATTTTAACGTTAGGATCATTAGTCATAAATCTTGTGTTTTAATAATATATCTATACATATTTCACAAATCTAGAAAAATGACATACTGAATTTAATTAGCTTACTTAATATACATAATTTACTGAATTTACAAATGTACTTGTAAAAAAGAGTTTATAAGATTATATCTTCAACTCTTAACAATTTCCAAATAAATAAAAAATAAATAATATATTTATAGTCCAATTAACTCTAAAATAATTTATTTATCGAAATACAATGATACAATAACACAATACTCTAATTTACATAACAATCACTGAACTAGGTATTTATATTCGACTTTCACTTCACTGACTGTTCTCCGTCTGCGGTGTAGTTCTTTTTATATCGAACGCTCACTTCTCCGAAAGCTTATGAAATTTCTCGTGAAGCCTCGAAAGATCCAGATTCTTCTCGGTGCATAGCGCAACGACAGTTACCCGCGGCCGAGTGCCGGCTACGTAAGAGTTCAGGTCCGGCATGGCCCGCGGCTTCGCCACAATAAAATAAAATCAACCCATTGTTCGCCTGAAATGCATGGCCCGTAACCAAGGTAACAAGAATCACATTCAGTGACCGACAAGCCTGACCAGCTGAGGCTCATTCCACAATAGCGGTTTTTTTCTCAATCGTGAAGCATTAATCGTGTTAGTAAGCAAGAACAAGAAAACAAGTTTTATTGAGTTTTTATTGAACAACAACAAAGAGAAAATAACTTGAATAACATTAGAATTGAAAAATATATATGATATTCAGTATTTAGTGGGCCCTCCCCTTTTGGCAACTACTTCATTGACCCTTTCCGGCATGCTGTCTATCAGACTATCAATGAACTCCTGTGGTACAGCTGTCCATTCTTGCTGTACCGCATTCACCAAGTCATCCAAATTTTCCATTCGCCCTTCCCTTTCTTTCAATTTCATACGACTATGAACATATCAACTATCGAGAACTATCGAGAATATGCAGACTACAGGGAAACTCGAGACTTCCCAGATAATGAACGAGATGACGTGAATTATGATTTGTTTGAATATAATCTTTCTTTGTTTGAACTTTTTAGCGAATACATGATTGTTGGTTGAATATTCGTGCATTTTTTTTAAAATCTATTTTTCAACATCGAGTACAAAACCAGCATGTGTTTTTTTATTTTCTTGCAACCCTATTTTCTCAAAAAGTTAAATAAAAAGGAGCAATGCAGATGGCAGCTCGTCGTCTGTAGGTGCTATGGGTTCGTTTATACTTTATAACAGAATTATATCATTGAACAGTAACAGAATGGTCACAAAAATAAGAGGGGGCCCAACAGCAACTTATGATATGTCGATGTCAAAGAGTACTTTGGAAAGTTGAGCAACCGAATTATGACAATTTAGATGTTATACCCAAAACTATAAGAGACTTCAACCATACGATATTGTCAAGTTGGAGAGTAAATAAATAAAACATAAATAAACACACAAACATTTAATACGAAAAAATCTTTACTGGTCAGAGTAACAGTTTCCCGAAATGAGAGTGTGAATCTAATAATATTCAATATTAGATATCTGTTACGTATGAGGTTAAATTTATTACATGTAAGATTTTACTAGGAAATCAATTTTCCTAGCGCATAGTACTATGTGGGGGTTTACAGATCATCTTTGAAAGATATAAACTTCAACCGGAGAATATCAATATTGATTAAGAATTAATAATATACATTGAAATGGTAGGATTTCATCCTATATAAAAAATATGAGAGAAACCTATTCCTCTGATGATACCACCATTGAAGATTTTGTACTCGATCCTAGGCCAACCAGAAATGGAGTGATGAGGGAAGGGAGTCTAGGAAGACTTTCTATGAAGAAGGTTTCACCATGTCTGACAGCAGTCAACAATTCATCAGGCGAAACCAGGTGGTCTATACTTCGGTCAAATAAGCTATACTGGAGCCATAATACCATAAATATCGACAACAGGAAAACGTGGGGCTCTACCAAAGCTTAAGAGATACCCAACCAGACAGGAAACATGACAATTCCCTGGGTTAAATTCCTACGGGTACATCAACCCTTCCGTGAACGGTTTTACTTTGTATAAAAAAGGTGTTGAGTTCTAAAATGCCAAATTGTCGTAACTGTCCGAGATATGCATCTATCAAAAGACAGGAGTTTGGAGTTGATGGTGAGATGGGTAGAACGGAATATCCACAAAGGATCACTTTACAAATTCAGGATTCATCAGCCGAACAGAACCAGGAACCCCTGTATGGCTAGACACATGTAGCTTTCACAAATTCTACCATCAAACTCTCGTCTCTCAGTCGGAAACGAAATCCACCATGAAGGTTTTTTTCTAGAAAGTTAGGGTACCAACACTCAGATATTTCAATATTTGCATGTTGCATACACAACCGACCAATCTGACCAGCTTAAAAATAATGATGTGTTTGGTTTTCTCCGGTCATACACCCCAAAAGCTAATTTGGCCACACTGATATCTCGAAAAATGAAACAGTTGACCGTTGATAGATGACAGATAATGCCTAAACGTAATAAACACGAAAGCCGAAAGCAAACAAATCATTTGGTTTATAATCACATTAAACCATAAAAATTGAAGCAGAGACAATAATTCGAAGACACTCCTTCTGAACCTTCTCAATAACCAGAACTCAGACATACATATGAGGCACTCACGAAAATTCGTTTGAAGACAACATTGGATGCCAAAGTAAGTAGGATATATTTTGTTTTAAAGTCGTTTCTGTTTACCTTTAATCATTTTTAGATCGACACTTGCAAAGCGTAAAACAGATCGCACTTTTCTAGTAAGCAGAATTTCAAGTCGCTACTCAGAAAAACAAACAGGACCACAACGTATGCAGTTTCAATGAGAAGAAGTCGAAAACAGAAAAGTTATGATTTATTGTGATTCTGCATCCAGAACTTGATTATTCTCATAGTAGTGACAACTTGTAAAATGTGAATTGATCATTAAATGTGGTTTTTGAATCGAAATTAGCATGGGAATGTTGACAAGGTTTCTATGAATGACGTTATACAACCAACTATAAACATATATGTATGTTGCGTTAAGGCTCATTGAAAGTAGGTCACCACAGGGTGAAGTTAACATTGCTCTAAAGCTTCCTCAAAATTAACAAAATACAGTAGCGAAAATTTACATGCTACAGTCGACAAGCCATTCAAAAAAACGTTCTTTATCACGACCCGATGAATTCTACCACTTAATCCGCCTGTCGGTTTTCAACACCACGTTGCAAACAGGAAATGATGTCTGCCCTACGTCGGTAGTGACAAAGTTACTTCGTCGACCTTAAATCTCTGCTTAAAGGTACCGATTGAGATTTTGTTAGGCCATACGTGAGTAGAGATTAATACGACGGATGTATCCCTTATAAGCTGAATTGAAACTTTTATTTTCATTGGATTATGAGCTGAGGAGGTATTGACGGTGGTCGAGATGCCGCATCAATTCTAAAGTATTATTATTATGATTTCCTAATTTTCAACATATCTTTAAGGATGAGGATTCATAATTCAATGGATAAAATGTATTTACCATGTTATTACCGCTATGTGGAAAATTGAAAAACATTTTTGAAGACTTGATTGATCCAATTGTAATTGACCTCAATACAACTGATTCATCTTTTTCCGACTTTGATATAATATAGTTATTACAAATATTGTACTTATATAGGGTGAGTGTGCTAGTAATTGACCGGTTAAGAGTTTTCTTTCACAAAATAGGTTATAGTAATTAAACCGTCAACTTAAACCGAAAATTAAAAATACATACAAGAAGAACCAAGTTTTGGGATTCTAAATATCATATACAATATTCTGAAAAAAGTGAAGTTTAGGGGAAAAAATATAAAGAATAGTGAAAGTCATAAATCACCATTAATTGACCAGATAGAACCAGTATTTGACCGCAGTTAGACCCAGTGGTTGACCACTTGATAAAATGAAATAAAACATGTTTGTAAGTAGACTTATTAATATAATAATTTTTATGGAGAAAAACAGAGTTTTGTTTGAACAAAAACTTATTTTTAAACTCAAAATTTTGAAAATGTTCAAATGACATCTTTGGAAAATTTATATTTGATTCGATTTCCAGTTGTTACAACACTTGGGTAATCTGTTTCTTCACAAGTTGCTAGGCATTTACAACACTTATATCGTTTTTAATGATTTTGAAAACATTTTGGCTCTCTTCTATTGGAGTGAAAGCATGTACTTCAACCTCACCCGTGTCATAAATATTTTGAACAGAGCAAACATAGTTATGGTATGTTTTCTTTCCTGGGAAAGCAACCAAATAAAAGTCACTCTCGGCAATATATCAGTTTCTTCACTGCATTGGCAAATGGCTCATCTTCACTATCACTGCTGAAATGTTCTGTAATATCATCTAGACTTGATCCACTCTCCTGCCATTCCTCATATTCACTTTCCGAGCTATCTATTGCTTTATTGACTTTTTAAAAACTTTTTTTGTTTCTTTTTTGTTGAGTGAAATTTTCTTCTGAGATTCTTTCAACTTTTCCTCTTGTTTCTTCTTTCTCAAAATGGCCTTCTCTTGTTTTCCTTTCTCTTTTTCAATTTTGGCTTTTTCTTTCTCTTCATGGTACTGAGGTTGTTGCATATGGCAGTCTTTCTTTTCTTGTGAATTCTTTTTTTTCTTCAGGTGACTCTTCTGGCCAAAAAATATGATCAAGGTAGGCTACACTAACTTTTCTTTTTTGTGACTGTGGTAGCGGTACTGGAGTTACAGGTCTCTCTAAAATTATATCACTTAAAATGATTACTCATTGTTCCTCGTCTTGTGCATCTTTTTCAATTCCTATATTTATTCCTTTATATAATATTCCTTCACTTCAGTATCAGCATTGAATTTTTGTTTTTCAGTGTCATTGTTATTTTCTTGTATTTCACTTTCAGCCTCAGTTACCTTTTCGGCTGTTTCATTGGTTGCATTTTCTAATTCTGTCAATATTTTTTTCTTCATTGTTTTTTACTTTGCACCTTTTTTAAATTTTCTCCAAACAGTATGTCTCTTGCTGAGTTATCACCAACCCATTCCTCCATTTCAGATTTTTTTTTAATTCTTCCCGTCTTTTTATTGGAATGGAATGAATTCGAAATACAGAAAATGTGGTACATCAAAGTTGGTTGGCTTGATTCTTTCTACCCCGTCCTGATCTCCCACAGTTCGCGAAACGTCGTGCATACATTTTTCAAAATCTAGTGCATCGACTTCAAAAGGATACACACCTTCTGAATCCGTTTTTAACAGTATCTGCTCCTATCTGCTGTATGCTTGCCGAATTTTGCACACATTATTGGTAATATCGCTCAGAGCCTGTTGCAATTGTGCCTCGGTATATTTGAAAAACCTTTTCTTAGGTTCAGCCATTTTATTCTAGAAAAATAAAAGAAATAAATTTAAATGTAGTACCAGTTATTGACCAAGGCGAAAAACCAGTAGTTGACCACAACAAAAGTGTGGTAAACTACTGGAACCGCCTAGAAATAATGAAATTATTCGAATAAAAACTTACCTTCAACTCATACCTAAAGTTATGAAACAGACAGAGACGCCAAACGTTTGATTTTCTTGAAACACAAGTAGTTGACCAAAGTGGTCAATTACTGGCACTTCACCAGATATTTCGTACCAGTGGTTAACCACATTAATTAAAAACAAAAAACACTAATTTCAACAGTAAATATAGTAAAAATATTTAACTCAATTCACCTAGCAACCAGTACATCAAATATATTTCCAATAAAAAGTTCAACATGAACGGATGTTTTAAGATTGATAAAAGTAGTCTACTTACCGTGCTTATTGTCACACCACGTGTTCACTATTAGACAAAGAGGAAACATGTATAAACATGACAGTGGCCTACTTCTCTATACACGTATTACGGTTAGTGGGAACATCTACGAGACAAAGGACCAATTAAATGAATAAAACAAATAGCAACCATCAAAACGATACAGTTTCCTTATTTCTGTGCATTAAAAAAAATGGTCAATTACGGGGTGCTGGTCAACTATCGGTGCCTTCACCCTACTTATTGTAGAAAAAAATTTATTAAAAATTATAAATAACTTTAATTGGTTGTGACTTCAAACAAATCATTTTTATAATAATTCAAGTCGCCTACACCATTCTTCTTTGATCCCATTATTTCTTGGTTATTTCTATATGACTAATAACTCCTTCGCAATCTTGAAATCAATTGCTGGAACTGAGTTTTCCAATTCAAAAATTCATCCAGATAAATTCCTGAAATTTTCACTGGTACCTGTGAATTAAAGAGGAATGTGTTGTCTGTTGGGAACTGCAAATTCTCCACAACTCTCTGTCGATTCCGAATCCTGATCATTTGCGTTTTATCGGCATTGAAAAAGAGATCGCGTCCATTGAAGAAATTTGCTACCTTCTCTATGGTGTCTTTACATTTTGATTCCAATTCTTTTGTATCTGGATCGGATATGACCAATGAAAAGTCATCTGCGTATGCAGTGTAATGATCTGTACCGATAACGTGATCCATATGACTTACATAAAGAATAAATAGAATGGGCCCTAATACCAATCCTTGTCTCTCAGTTATTATTAAAAAATCAATTTAAAAAAAAATGTATCTCCCTGTGTCTCAAAAGTTAAGACTTTTAGTACATACGTTCATAGGAAGTTTTTTCCTTAAAATGAGTCAAATAATCGCCCCCCCCCCCCAAATATTAGCATGTCTTCAAGGAACACCCTGTATAGATCTAAAACTTGGATATAAGAAATAGTAGTCACAAGTACTTAAAAAAATTCAATGAAAATTTGAATGGCATCTTCATGGAATTACGATGTACCTTTACTTGAATGAATATCCACTCTAGACTATGGTAAATTGTCAAAGACTAGTAAACAGCATTTGTCAACTCCCCCGTTCCTCACATGTTTTTACCTATTTTACCTTCACTAACACTTCATCTGGGCATATTGTATCGGTAATTTTCCCGTTTGTTCACCCACACTAACATCAAGTTCAAATTGTTACTATTTTTAGACTAAAAAGATATCGACTCATGCTGGTAATAAATCATAAAAAGTTAATGTGCAACTGGCTCTCGGAAGTACCGTTACTGAAATGTGACATTGTAATGGTTTTCTTTAGGCAAACAGTTTAATTTTATGTACCTATTCTGTTTGGTTTATTACTCAAATGCTTACATGCCAACATGCATTTGCCAAAAATTGACAGTTATTCTGCCGTAAATCCAGTTTGAGATGTTCAGTTTCTCTCATGATATTTTTGTCTGTCAACTCTACCAGATTTATTTTTATGCGCTAGCAAACCTACTCGATTTTTGCTCTAAAAGTTTTAGTGAATCAAACAGAAAGTAAATTGAATATCAATGACACCCGTTCTCTTCCTTTCTCTTACACGATAGGCCAATCAATACAGGATTATTTCGTAACAAAAATACTATCAGGAAACTGACTGTGCCATCACATGAAAAATAGTCCGTAGTTATATTTTGGATTTGCAACTGTCATTTAATAATTTGTTATAAACATTGAAAAAAAAAGTGATTTCTTCAGTGTTTTGCTTATAAAATGAAAACTAATAAATAGAGCAATCTGGTTGCTCCAATTAGAAAAACTATAGAGGAATGAAAAACAAACAAAATGAGATTTTTTACTACCCAATAGGACATTTTCATTGTAGGATCAAAGGACCCCGCAAACTCCTTATGGAATTTGGGTCCCGGTAGATTTTTTCGAATTTTTGGTATGATGTAGTCCATGTAATTCTCAACCAATGTTACCATTGCGCCAACTCAAGACAATTTACAGTTTTTTTTTGCTAGGAGGCATTAAAATCACCCCTTGCGCAGATCGGACTATTCATTTTTGAATCCGGTGACAATATTTTAACTTCTTTCATTGTTGCTTATGTTGTGCAATATTGTGCTGTTTTATAAAATAAATTCTTACATCTCCCTTCTTTCCCCAACTCCCAATACGAAACGTAAAAAAAATATTATAATGTATCGTCGAATGTTTAAATATGCCTGAATAAGGGAAATAGCAGTTTTTTTTATTATCCCCCCTCCCCCCAAAGGACACAAAACGAAAAAAGTTCGGTGGATTTTTCTGAATTTTAAATGTGATGAAAGTTATTTTGAATAGACATTAATTGAGTGACAAACCCCATAAATGAATAGTTTTGATGCTAGGAGGCGTTGAATTCATACCTTGCTAAGAATAGACTATTCATAATTATAGGCCGAAACAATACCTCTACGTATTTTAGTTTAGATTATTTTGAGAACAATTGTGTGATTAAAAAAGAATCTAAAACCTCCTCCTTTCCCCCAACCCCTATTTTAAAACACGACAAAAATTAACCGGTGTCACAAGCGGTGTTGCCAAGAGTAAAATAATTCTAGTAACCGCTCGAAATTTTCAGAGTGCCTACAATTTCATCAGTTCAAAACGACATATAATATCTTCCGTTTTGGTAATTTTTTCACACCTTTCTGAACATAAACATTTCTCTAGAATTTTTAGAATAATACATCTGAATATGAAATATGATTGATTATGCATATATTGGTAGGTTCCTACCAAAATCATATTTTTCTACCAATTTGACAACAGGGCGTCAATGTTTGAAAACATTAGGGATGAGAGGTGTACGTAAATAAACAAAAGTTGTCTTCGGTTCAGTGAATATGATGTTTACGTAGCATCGGGCCCATCTATGTTTACTTATTGATCTGAGGTTGTAACACTGTTACTATACTTTTAATTATATTTCATTTGCTATTTCCCTTATGGTGGATTTTTTTAGCAGTTATAAGTCATAAAGTTTTAAGTCATAAGGAAGAATATTCGTCAATGATTGGTCGAACCATTTATTCCAACCAATCATTGATGAATATTCTTCCTTATGACTTAAAACCTATGACTTAAAACTGCTGCATAAATCCACCATTATTCAGGCATATTTAAACATTCGACGATACATTTAAAGGTACTCGAGAAATATTTTTTTTTGCGTTTCGACATCTTTGGAGCGACGGACTGCTGAATATCCTTATTAATTTTGTCGGACAATGGTGCCATTGAAAATCTCATTCAATTATTGTTTGCTCCTAGAAAACTCAGATTGCTGCTTGTCGTGAAATCGACACGTTTAGAGTGGGGGACAAACTAGAATTACCGAAACTTTTTGTCGGACATTTTTTTTTAGATTACTTTTATTAAATATGTTACAAACTAAATGCTGGTCATTACCTTACATACAGGCTGATTCACGGTGGATGGCACATTAGACGTTTCTGGTGAACCAGACAACGGATCACTTTGAAAATTTAATGGAGGGCATATTCGGACATTCTCTCGCCAACTAAAATATTTTTGACAATGCGGTGTTGCCGCTTCTATTAGAAAGCAGTAGCAACTTTGATTTTTCAAATGGAACACTCTGTATATAATATTATTTTTGGAATCTCCAACAATTGCCCGACAACTTTTCTTGATATTTCCCTATACCTATCTGTTACCGTTTTCGAAATAAAAATTAATTTCAATTTTTTTCTTCGAAAATCATGACTTCTAAAAATGCCGATATCTTTTAGTTAAGAAGTACTATGATATCGAAATTTGGTTTGGAGTTAGGTGATTCTTGGACACTTCCCACACGTCAGCCTAATCTCCGTTACTTCAATACAGGGTGGTAAAAAAATACAGTTTTTTCGTTTGCTTGAAATAGTTGCTGAAATTTGATTATTTTAAATGGAACACCCTGTATATTATTAAAAATTCGGAAAGCTGCTGAAATTTGCTTTCTTTCTATGTATATCATACCTATACCTAACTAGTCAAGTTTCGGACTTATGAGCATTTATTTGTGAAAATGTCCCTTCAGAATGGTATTTCCATTCGGTATTTGGTAAGCAGGCCATGATTACTATTTGACAGTAGCGTTGTGACATTCTCCTAATAATATCGACATTTTCGTCACTTCAGAAGTTGCAAATACCTTCAAAACGATGGAACAAAACTATTCAAACGAAGTTCTTATGAATTTGTTTATTATTTTTGGACAGTGTGATAAAATTATCAGCGGAACATGTAGAAAGTTCAATGAAATGTATCCGAATCTACCGCCAATGAACCTCAAGAAATTTATACGAATTCAGAACAATTTCAATGCATTTGGATCAACTTTAAAAGCACCAAAAAACTTGCCTCGACCCGTAACTTCTGAAGATAACCAGATTAATGTCTTAGCATATTTTCACGCATTTCCCGAGTCATCGATAAGAAGTGCTGAAGAAGATTTGGGTATAAAATATTCATCGGTTCAAAGAATCTTGCGAAGACATAAAATGCATGATTATAAATTCACCAAAATTCAAGCAATGAAGCCTCAAGACCCTCAACAGAGAGTAGAATTTTGTGAAATGTTGTTGACACGCATTCAAGAAGATCCACTTTTTTTAAATAAAATTATTTGGACTGATGAATCGAAATTTTCGAGAGAAGGGATTTTCAATAGAAAAAATCGTCATTATTGGTCCAGTGAAAATCCTCACGTCACAAAAGAAGCCGGATTTCAAGAAAAATTTAGTTTTGATGTCTTCTGCATGTTGATGGAGAACAAATTGAGGTACGTGATATACGAGGAGTCATTAACATCCAGAAGCTACCTGAATATTTTGGAGAATACTGTAGAGAGTTTCGTGGATAATCTGCCACTCGAAGAATATCGAAACTGTTGGTACCAACTAGACGGAGCTCCTGCACATTGCACAAGAGAAGTGAGCGCAGAACTGGAAAGACTTTTTGACGATCGGTGGATAAGGCGCTTGGGACCATGGAATTGGCCAGCGAGATCACCCGATCTTAATCCATTAGATTTTTATTTGTGGGGAATGTTTAAAGAAAAAGTTTACAAAATACCCGTGCGTTCGAGAGATGAAATGTTAGAAAGGATTGCCCAAACATTTGAAGATTTGGATCCCAATGAAATCAGATCTGCCACCACGAAAGCAGTCAACACCCGCATTTTAAAGTGCTTGGAAGTGAACGGCCAGCGATTCGAACATATTTTGAAATATTCCACATGATTGTTTTACTTTTTTATAATTATTCATATCAATATTTCCAATTTCAAGTTTCTTGGTGCTTTTTTAAAGTTTATCCAAACATATTGAAATTGTTCTGAATTCGTATAAATTTCTTGAGGTTCATTGACGGTAGATTCGGATACATTTCATTGAAGTTTCTACATGTTCTGCTGATAATTTTGTCACACTGTCCAAAAATAATAAACAAATTCATAAGAACTTCGTTTGAATAGTTTTGTTCCATCGTTTTGAAGGTATTTGCAACTTCTGAAGTGACGAAAATGTCGATATTATTAGGAGAATGTCACAACGCTACTGTCAAATAGTAATCATGGCCTGCTTACCAAATACCGAATGGAAATACCATTCTGAAGGAATATTTTCACAAATAAATGCTCATAAGTCCGAAACTTGACTAGTTAGGTATAGGTATGATATACATAGAAAAAAAGCAAATTTTAGCAGCTTTCCGAATTTTCAATAATATACAGGGTGTTCAATTTAAAATAATCAAATTTCAGCAACTTTTTCAAGCAAACGAAAAAACTGTATTTTTTTACCACCCTGTATTGAAGTAACGGAGATTAGGCTGACGTGTGGGAAGTGTCCAAGTATCACCTAACTCCAAACCAAATTTCGATATCATAGTACTTCTTAACTAAAAGATATCGGCATTTTTAGAAGTCATGATTTTCGAAGAAAAAAATTTAAATTAATTTTTATTTCGAAAACGGTAACAGATAGGTATAGGGAAATATCAAGAAAAGTTGTCGGGCAATTGTTGGAGATTCCAAAAATAATATTATATACAGAGTGTTCCATTTGAAAAATCAAAGTTGCTACTGCTTTCTAATATAAGCGGCAACACCGCATTGTCGAAAATATTTTAGTTGGCTAGAGAATGCCCGAATATACCCTCCATTAAATTTTCAAAGTGA
The DNA here is from genome assembly GCA_944452925.2 of Chrysolina oricalcia. Taxonomy (NCBI): domain Eukaryota; kingdom Metazoa; phylum Arthropoda; class Insecta; order Coleoptera; family Chrysomelidae; genus Chrysolina; species Chrysolina oricalcia. Next base: position 40,705,302 of record OX101828.2, on the reverse strand, counting down.
TCCGTTGTCTGGTTCACCAGAAACGTCTAATGTGCCATCCACCGTGAATCAGCCTGTATAAATCCAAATTGACATGTTTTTCAGAAAGCCAAAGGAAAACTTACCACTGTCAAGGTTTTCTCTCTGCGAAATCTTGTCGGACTCTGGATCTTAAACAGTATACAAAGTTACAACTTGCTGGTTATCACTTAAGATTTTGGACGAGGGCTTGCGGACAAAAGTGTTATGTGTATTCTGATAAATGTGTCAAGTGTGTTCCTACCGAAACCGAACGCCAATGACCACCGCAGCCATATTCGTGTCGATCCATTAATTTTCAAGCAGCGTAAATTAATTTTCTGTGATTTGCGAGCGCAGATCTTTCGTTAATAAGTCTAGACATCTTGTCGAGATGCTGCATGAGTTATCGGACGCTGATTAAGATTGCAGCGGGCAAACGGAGTTGCATCTTGAAGTAGGTCATGGAGGTACATAATCAGGTGCCACTCTCTCAACTTATCGTTCGATCAAAACCGAAAATTAATAGGTCGTGTGCCAGATAACGACATTAAAGACGCGTTTTGGATTTTTTGTATTGCTGTAGGTTTATTTTTGAGTAGGAAAAACGCGTTTGATATTTAAAGCACATTTTGTTCAACTGAAATTGCCAAATGTTATATACAGGGCGATATTTGAAAATACGTGATTTATTCTACGTTAAATATCTCTGAAAGTAAAAAACTCAGACATATGAAATTTGAATGATTTCTGAGCTCAATAAAATAGGATTTAAAAAAAAAAAAATTCAGGTGCGAACTTGGTTTGTTTCAGATTTTCATTGGTTTTTTATAAACAACACCCTATAAGCCAGATCAGATAATTTTAATTTTTCTCACTTTAAAGCTTGAGGACAATACTGAGCAAAAGTTGAAAAAATTCAACGCGGAAGTTTTTGTTTTCAGCAGAAAAAAAAAACTTTCAAAAAGAGTATAATTCAAATGGACTCATATTCTGCTTATGACTGATGCGGCACTACATCAATAGCACATCTTAATTTTTCAACAAAAATCATGAGGAAAGCTCATAATTACTCGAGTATTATTTTTTAATCAACCGATGAAATTGCAGGGCCGTATTTTTTTACGTTTTTATTGATCCTGTAAAACAACACCCTGAAAAGCGGGCTGAACAAATTTTCTTTCAGTCACGTCAAAGCGGATGGTACTAACCGAAATAAAAAAAACTCTGTTTAGCATAGAAAAAACTTTTACTTTTGAAAACAGTGCAAATGTATATTTTTCTACTATGGCTAATTGGTAACAACATTTATATAAAATAAAATCGTTAGGAAAGTATTACTTACTCGATTGAAAAAATGATAAAACAAAATCTTGGATGTCGTATCCAATAAAGATGGCAGCCGACCAAATGTAAAAGAGAGAAGAGCTAAACTCCGTTTCATTTTTCTACGGGGCAATTTTTAAAGCTTGCACCGTACGAAATACATGAAAATGTTTTACAGTCAACTTCCACAACTATCATTAGAGAGTTGAAGTGATTACAGTACGTGAACCTTCACGTAGACGTTAACGTACGGAATATAACGTTTACGGGTTGTTATGAAATTGAGTTGAAGTTGAACGTATGTCAACCGTTAACCCTAACATGTTAATTTGTCTTTATTTTGCTTTTATGCTGTTTTCTCTGAACAACTGGATTAAAGTTCATCTTTCTTTGCGGATCTTAATAGGGATTTTGACCATATACCTCCCTTTCCAAATGCAAATCAAATTCTTCCGGAATTGGCTTTTCGAAATGTTCATTGTTTTAAATGAAGCGAAATATCAAACAAGATCATCAAAAAAACATTAAAGAAATGATGATTGATGTAAAATTGTAAATAATGCTTTGTCACTTTTTGATGTTATGGCTTTAAAGTCAAAATTCGCTCATTCGCAGCTTATCGGTGTGATTCGTATATTCTTCGGTTAACGTGCGTTGATTTTTAAGGTATCCGTGTGAGAACGTTAGGTTACGTATGCCCGTAAACCTATTTTCAACGTTAACGTGAATAGCTGACGAATGCGCATGCGTAGATGTCAATTTGCACGTTAACGTTTACGTTCATGGCAGCACTTCAACTCTCTATTGTGAAAAATGGAACGGAGAGTAAGTGAAATTACAGACATACAAATACTAAACTCAGTTTTCAACAGTAATACCACAAGTGATTGAATTTTCGCTATAACTCTGTCGATACATTTCTAAACGAAACTAGCTTCGAGAAAACACCACGAGTCCGCAGGACGAGTGGGTGGGTGGGTGGCCAACATTATTTTATTCAAATATCATATTCTGCTTTGTATTGCTTTTCGTAAAACCATTAATTTTTGTAATTTCCTATTGGAAGTTATGCTAAATCTTCATTTAAAACCACCAGCTGCAGTTCCATGTTCGATAAAGGAAAGAACATTGATACTGGCTGTCCACGTGTTAATATCCAGTGGCGGCGTGTTCCTAAACATACAAAAATTAACGGGTGTGAAGTTATCCACATCCACAAGATACACGGAGAAAAAAATATCGATTTTTTTTTTATTTCTATACTGGACTCTTTGTGTACCTCTAATCATTGAATATGCTTTTTCCGGCGGTCATCTCAGTAAAAAAACATGGTGCCTCTGTTTTCCAAACAGTCTTAAAGGGTGGAAATGGGGTGGAAAACCATAAACAAACTATATTTCGGTAAGTTGACTTTGTACACCTTCCATTTTCGAATATGTTGTTTCTCGTGGTCGAATTGACTAGAAAAATGATATGCCTGAGTTTTTCAGGCCGTCTAAGAAGGTGGAAATAGGGTTGGAAATCATAATAAAACTATATTTCGGAAAGTTGACTTTGTACACCTTCCATTTTCGAATATGTTGTTCCTCGAGGTCGAATTGACTAGAAAAGTGCTACTTCTGAGTTTTTCAGGCCGTCTAAGGGGGTGGAAATGGGGTTGAAAACCTTAAAAAACTATATTTCGGAAAGCTGACTTTGTACACCATTCGTATTCAAGTATGTTGTTTCTCGTGGTCGAATTGACTAGAAAAATACCATGCCTGGGTTATTCAGGCCGTCTAAGAGGGTAGAAATGGGGTTGAAAATCATAAAAAATCTATATTTCGGAAGTTGACTTTCAAATTCAAGTATGTTATTTCTCGTGGTTGAATTGACTAGAAAAATGCTACGTCTGAGTTGTTCAGGCCGTCTAAGGGGGTCGAAATGGGGTTAAAATCATAAAAAAACTATTTTTCGGAAAGTTGACTTTGTATACCATTCAAATTCAAGTATGTTGTTTCTCGTGGTCGAATTGGCTAGAAAAATGCCATGCCTGAGTTATTCAGGCCTTCTAAGAGAATGGAAATGGGGTCGAAGATCATAAAAAAACTTTATTTCGGAAAGTTGACTTTATACACCATTCAAATTCAAGTATGTTGTTTCTCGTGGTCGAATTGATTAGAAAAATGCTAAGTCTGAGTTTTTCAGGCCGTCTGAGGGGGTCGAAATGGGGTTGAAAATCATAAAAAAAACTATTTTTGGGAAAGTTGACTTTGTACACCATTTAAATTCAAGTATGTTGTTTCTCGTGATCGAATTGACTAGAAATATGCTACGTCTGAGTTTTTCAGGCCGTCTAAGGGGGTGGAAATGAGGTTGAAAATCATAAAAAAACTATATTTTGGAAAGTTGACTTTGTACACCTTCCATTTTCGAATATATTCTTTCTCGTGGTCGAATTGACTAGAAAACTGCTACGTCTGAATTTTTCAGGCCGTCTAAGGGTGTGGAAATGGGGTTGAAAACCTTAAAAAAACTATATTTCGGAAAGCTGACTTTGTACACCATTCATATTCTAGTATGATGTTTCTCGAGGACGAATTGGATAGAAAAATACCATGTCTGGGTTATTCAGGCCGTCTAAGAGGGTGGAAATGGGATTGAAAATCATAAAAAATCTGTATTTCAGAAAGTTGAATTTGTACACCATTCAAATTCAAGTTTAAGATTTTCAACCCCATTTCCACCCCCTTAGACGGCCTGAAAAACTCAGAAGTAGCATTTTTCTAGTCAATTCGACCACGAGGAATAACATATTCAAAATTGGAAGGTGTACAAAGTCAACTTTCCGAAATATAGTTTTTTTTTATGATTCTCAACCCCATTTCCACCCTCTTAGACGGCCTGAAAAACTCAGGCATTTGGAAAACCGAGGCACCATGTGTTTTACTGAGATGACCGCCGGAAAAAGCATATTCAATGATTAGAGGTACACAAAGAGTCTAGTATAGAAATAAAAAAAAATCGATATTTTTTTTCTCAGTGTATCTTGTGGATGTGGATAACTTCACACCCGTCAAAAATTAATGTTTTGGTTAAAATTTTCAAGTTTCACATCGTTTTCTACATCTTTTGGTGGGGAGAGCACATGTATAATTTTCTGTAATTAGTCTTAGTTTACTCTTTATAAACGTCAGTATTTCAATTGTTCGCTTGTTAGAATATTTTTAAATATCAGATTTTTTATGAAATGTTCATCAAATAATCAATTAACGAACCTCTTTCGTTTCTCCTTCCTGTATAGTTCCAAAACGGAAGAAGACAATTAGCTAAACTGTACGACTGTATTTTGCCAAATAAATTTTTTCTTCGACGCAATCGGGCAAATTGCTAAAATCTTATTAGTTTCATTTCCGCCGACGTCGACACCTTTGAAAACCATGACTGGATTTAATTAACAATTGCGTTTTTCATATCGTTGTTTCTTTGTTCGAATCATTTATGGTACCGGAATCAACACAAAGTACAATTCATCAATGATCGCTGTATCACCGAAAGCAATCAATTTTCTATATTCAGGTTCACACGGAAGGGAAAAACCTGAGTATCAAGGAAAATATGGTGTTGGTGCTTTTCTATGAAATTTTGCAGGCTGAAAACTTCAGGGTCTCTTTCCCTGGGTAATATGGTTTGATTCTTCAAGTGGAGTAGTTACGATTCTCAGATATACGAGGCATGTCCACAAAGTTAGAGTACTGTTTGGCTGTCGTGCTATGAGAATTTTTTTCCAAAAGTTGACAACACTAAGTGGTAGTGGTGGGTCCCCTGAAATCAACAAGCACCGCAGATTCACGTCATCACCAAAACTTGCCTCGTAGTTTTCGTTTCTGTGAAAAATGTCAATAAGAAATCCCGCCAAGTGGGAAGTGCGCGCTGTATTAAGGTTTTTTCGCGGAAGGAAAAACTCCGAATGAACTTTTTCTGAGTTTCATTGTGACTAGTGATGAAACATAGGTGGCTCATTACACCCTTGAAACAAAAAGACAGTCATCACAGTAGCGGCACACTGGTTCCCCTTCGGCCAAAAAGCCCAAAACCTCAATTTCGGACAAAAAAAATCATGGCATCCGTATTTTGGGACAGAAAAGGGGTAATTTTGATTGTTTTTTTGCCTCAGGGAAAGACAATTACTATAGCACGATACTATGAAACCCTACAAAAGTTAAAGAGAGCAATTCAAAATAAACGGAGGGGAATGGCGCACGATAACGCCCACCCGCACATGACCAACGCCACCAAGGCCCGTTTGAACTCATTTGGTTGGGACATTTTGAACCATCCTGCATATTCCCCTGACTAGCGCCTTCAGATTTGAATTTTTTCACATTCCTGAAGACTTACATGGGTGCTAAAAAGTTTCAAACTGATGAGGAGGTGCAACAAGAGGTTTGAAGTGGACGAAGAAGATGGCGGGAGAGTTCTATGAGGAGGGCATCAAAAATCTTGTGTCACGACTTGCTAAATGCATATAACGGGAAGGTGACTATGTAGAAAAATAAGTTAGTATACCTTCGATGTCCTGTAATTTTTTTAAAGTCTTTTTTTTTAATACAAAAATTGAGTACTGTTACTTTCTGGATATGCCTCGTAGTTTGATAAACGTTACTTAGCTTATTGTTTGATTTATCTTACTTTAATCCTCAAACTGTTTATCTCCTTAAGTGGAGGTTAAACTCGGTTTCACCCAAATACTTTCTCTATAACTCTTAGTCTGGGAGATTCTCTCAGTGACTCTACTGTCTCAAGGGATGAAGTCCTTGAAACTGACTCTTGGTCGTTCGACTGTTTACTACTAGACCCCTAATTATAACCCAATAAGGCTGCTGTCACCACCCCTGTTATAAGGAGTAAGGTGTTAATAATTTGCCAGCCAGGAGATACCAACAAAACTCCTTTTGAGGCTCTACTCTCCTTCCGTCTGGATACCAGGTCACACGGGCCTAGAAGGAAACGAAATAGCGGACGCCCTAGCAAAGGGGGAGGGGGCGAAACAACGTTCACTGGATCAGAACCGGTAATCGTTTCAGCATATAGCACTGCCAAGAATGTCATCACAGCCTGGGCAGACAATAAAAGACTCCAGTGTTGGCGTAGTCTACCGGGCCTAGCCCATTCCGAAGCTAGAACTCAGTAGAGCGCATCTCAGAGTTATAGTAGGTTTGCTTACTGGCCACTGCAAATTCAAACTTCACATGCATAAAATCGGACTTGCACAATATGACTTGACTTGACAATTAATTGAATGGACTTCGTCTTTACGACATATATCCAGCTTCTAGTTTTGTTAATTCAGTACTATTTGAAGAGAATGTACTGTGAGGTACATCTAGAACTATCCATATTCTCTTCAAGTGTATCTGTGCGTATTGTGTGGGAAGTTAGGTAAAACACAGGGTAAAGACTTTTCTCGCTCAGGGGCAACGGCCGAGCATTACACACACCAGAAATGTTGCCTCGGTAGATAGTAGAAGAACCCAGGTAAGAAAGAGAGGATCTGTAATAGAAAGGAAAGTATGTTATAGATTGATATTATTATGTTGTAGATATTGCATAACAATTTTAATACTGTCGTGATTTAGGTTTTGTAATAAACTGATGGTATTAATGGGAGTCGGTAATGCAGAGTGCCAGCTGTGCATGGAATATGATGAGACGGCTAAACATTTTCTGTGTATATGCAGCGGACAGAACCAGATTTTCAATATTTGGCAATGCGACAGTAAGGCCAGAAAACCTGGTAAATTGTTCTCCGATGCATTCCTCAATTTCATTAAGAGATTGGATATACTTGGGGAAATATAACCATAGGGTGAACCACAATTGGCCATTGGCCGCTGTGGAGGGTCTGATACAGGCCCACTCACGTTCAAACCTAACCTAATAATAATAATAATAACGTTTATTTTGAAGTTTGCCATAGTACAATAACAAAAAAGACAATAGAATTGGAATATTACATCAAGCAAACCACAAAAACGGAGATGACAAGCAGTCGAGACTGATTTCTCCTTATGTATTCAGTTTGTCCGAAATTATGTTAGATTCCTGCTAGTCAGTAAGATTGATTCAACCGATGATACTCGGTATTAGTGGAATGCCACAATCAAACACAGAATTATAATTTCTATAGAAACATTTGTTGCATTATATATTATATATAGATTACGTCTGGGAGAAGTAATTGAACACAAAAGTAGAAATAGAACTCTTTATTAACGCATTTATTTTGTACAGGAATATAGTGATCACAAGATGGCAAGGTGTACGATAAGGTAAAATCAACATTAACAAAGGAATTAAAATATTTATTGAATGAAATATATGCTTATACCACACGTTATTATTACAAATTGGCAAATATCACTATTATTTATTTAATTTTAAACCTAATATTGTTGTTCTCTTTTATGAGGAGGAAGGCACTAATTCGCACATTTAGTTCTATTCTTATTTTGTATTTATTATATATTAATTTTTCCTAACAAAAATACTAGTACATCACATCACATGGAAAAAAATATATATACAATATTACAAATGTATAAATATAAAGTGTCAAAGTGTATGTGAAAGAATGATTCTCAAGAAAGCTCAGTACATGAGAATTTCAACACTTGGTATCTAATGATTTTTAAATAAAACTGTCTACTTTGTCAGTTCCGCTTATTGACAATTCATGGTATATTCAGATTTTGAAAAAAAATTTGAAGTATTGCATTTACCAAGGCATAACTATGGTTTGATAAAGGCTCTTCCTCAAAGAAATGATTCCCAAAAATTTTTAGCAAGTCCTTTGGTATATCATTAATTGTCCTCACTGTTAGAATTTTAACAATGACAATATTATCTTACTCATTGTCAAAATTTTCCTATATTTAAAAAAAAAACTTTCTTACTTCACAGACTCATTACTATATGCACTAAATTCATTACTCTTATTGTTTTTTTTTCTGTCATTTTCTATATCTATCACCAATTTTGTAATTTCCGGTAATTTTACTTTAGAATTATATGTAGATTCTGTATATTGAGAAATCACCTATCTGTGAATAATGTTTTGGGTTAGTCCCGTTTGTATTCCCATTTTTAAATAAATAAATAAACTAATTATTGGAAAATAAATTCAATTTTTCTTTCATAAGCCTCAATGTTTTTTCTCCCTGCTTACAGATATTTATAACAAACATTGAGGAATTTACCACTTTGCCATAGGCTTTTCGTATCTGTAATTTTGAATGAGTTTCTTTGTCCTCCAATATTATATTTGACGAATACGTTTGATTGCATGATTTGCATCATGCATTTGACGCCACTGGAACCTCACGTGTGGAATGTTTGTTTACTATCATTTGTTTTGCAAACAAAGCAGTATTTCGACATTGTGCCTCACTAAACCACTGCACTATTTTGAAAAATATTCCAAATGTAACTTTAAGTTGTTTAAGCAGGACAAAAACCACGAAAACACACAGGAAAATTTCTAACAACACTTCATCAACACAAAACGACAAGATAAAATGGTCGCCACGGCCGGTGTCACAAGCGGTGTTGCCAAGAGTAAAATAATTCTAGTAACCGCTCGAAATTTTCAGAGTGCCTAAAATTTCATCATTTCAAAACGACATATTATATCTTCCGTTTTGGTAACTTTTTCACACCTTTCTGAACATAAACATTTCTCTAGAATTTTTAGAATAATATATCTGAATATAAAATATGATTGATTATGCATTTATTGGTAGGTTCCTACCAAAATCATATTCTTTCACCAATTTGACAACAGGGCGTCAATGTTTGAAAACATTAGGGATGAGAGGTGTACGTAAATAAACAAAGTTGTCTTCGGTTCAGTGAATATGATGTTTACGTAGCATCGGGCCGATCTATGTTTACTTACTGATCTGAGGTTTGATGAAAGTAACACGAAAATGTTTTACAACAAATAGGTATTCGGTACCCCTAAACTAAATTTAAACATAATAAAGAATTTAACCAGAAATCAGACATACATATGAAGCACTCACAAAAATTCGTTTGAAGACAACACTAGATGCCAAAGTGAGTAGGATATATTTTCTTTCGAATACATTTTTTATTCCCCTTCAATAATTTTATATCGACACTTGCACAGCGTGAAACAGATCACACTTTTCTAGTAAGCAGAAATACAAGCACTACTCGGAAAACCAAACAGGCCCACAACGTATGCAGTTTCAATGACAACAAGTCGAAAGTATAAAAGTTATGATATATTCTGATGGTGCATCCAGAAATTAATAATTCTCCTTGTAGTGAAAACTTGTAAAATGTGAATGTTGATAAGGTTTCTATGAATGACGTTAGACAACCAACTATGATCTTATATGTTTGTTATGTTAAGGCTCATTGAAAGTAGGTCACCACAGGGTAAAGTCTACATTGCTCTGAAGCTTTCTAAAAAATAAACAAAATAAAGTAGCGAAAATTTACATTCTACAGACTGTAAAACGATTCCTTGAATAATTTCTGAGATATTTCCAAAAAATTTATAATTTTTTTCAATATTGTTTGTTTAAAAAATTCCACAAAGCGATTTTGCTACCATAAAAATGATAATAGGCCATTTGTGTCTTTTATTTTGTGGGGGAAAAACCTCTATAGCTTGGTCTACAAAATAATTTTGCGGGGTTCTTTGTTTTTATAGAAAAAGCTTAACCATTAGGCTATTCTTAGCCAGACTCTATAAAGGAGAATGTTCACATATGAACTAAGTTATTATTGCCACTGTATTTACCCAACTTCCTTCAATACATTCGCGATTGTTATTGCAACACACTCCGAAAACAAAACACGCCCGACATCCACATCTGGTCGATCGATTTAAGAAAAAGTACCAACAAACACGATATCGGATGTTGAAACGTTTTAAATATTTCGAAACGCCATTATAGGCCAATCTCTTGAGCGAAAATGGCGAAAAATAGCAGAACAATGCAAACTTTCACAAAAATTATATTTTTGTGAGCAATGAAACTATGAAAAATTTGCGCCCTCGTGCAATAAATAGGCTGGTGCCAAAATGAATTCCAAACGCTTAAAATAAGAAAAATTGTAACAGGCAAGGACCAAAGACGATTGCGGATTCAAGCAATTGAAACGTTGTGAAAAAATTTGAAAGAGAAAGAAATCTTTCAACCATTAAGATGATGGACGTCCGAAATATAAGTAATCAAGTTACTACATCGTCTAAAACATTCAAACAAACATTGGAAACCCGGTACGGACCCGGCATCAGCGACAAATTCAGAATCTACGAGAAGACAATGATCAAGCTTACCAAAGAAGAAACCCACATCAATTTCCTACGAAGAGCCAGAGACAACAACATCATCCCAAAAGGCTTCAGAATCAAGTCACCCATTCCTGGAGAACGAGCACAGCGCATCATGACACGAGCCAGCCTCGCACTAATTAGGTCGCAAATCAACCACCTCCGTTGGAAGAAAGAAATGTTACTCCAAGATGCAACGCTATATTTCAAGAAATCAGAGAGTATACATTGGAGGAGGACAACCAACCTATATTTGTGAAAATTAACAACAACTGTACGAGATTCCGCCAAAACCAGGAGAAGAGACATCAGAAGAAATGGAACCGACTGGCAAGAGAAACACGGCCACCACGGACCAACGACGAAGAAATTAAAAGTACCATAATCAACATCTCATCAAAACCCCTGACTCAAGTAGAGGAGACCCTGCTAGAAAAAGGATTGAACTTCGCAGTTGCACCAAAAACGATACCTATCCTAGACATCGTGAGCTCGGTAGAGTCAACAAGCAACAGAATGAACCCTGTCCAGGCAGAAGAATTTAGATGGAAATTGAAAGAGGTTTTGGAGAAGGAGCGAATCCCTCGAAAAAACATCAACACTGGAGAACAGAAGGCCCTGAAAACCCTGATGCAAATGGACTCCACCATTAATATTCTCCCGGCAGACAAAGAAAATGCCACAGTCATCATGGACACCCAGACGTATGATGACAAGTTAGAAGCAGTACTCGAAACAGGAAACTACAAACTCTTACAGAAGGATCCAACATCTTCGATAGAAAGGAAAATCTACAGTACTCTGTCAAAGTACAAAACCTTTATTCCAGACAAAGAACGGACACTTTTGACGCCACATTACAGTAAACCTCCTCATCTCTACGGTCTTCCGAAAATTCACAAACCCGACATGCCATTAAGACCAATCACCAGCTCCCGTAACTCACCGACCTATAACCTGGCGAAATACCTCCTACCGATACTACAACCCTTACAGGGTACTAGCAGTTCGTTCGTCAAGAATTCGAAACACTTCGTGGACATTATCAAAGATGTTGAACTAGGGCCTGAAGATCGTTTCATCAGCTTTGACGTGGAGAGCCTTTACACCAATGTCCCCATAGAAGAATCCCTTAACATCATCAAGAGGAAACTGGAAGAAGACATCCAGCTTCATGAAAGGACTGACCTCCTCATACAAGCGATATTGGAACTACTGCAGTGCTGCCTACACAACTCATACTTTCAAGAAAAGAGCCGTTTCTTCTCCCAAGTTGATGGACTGCCGATGGGATCTTCTCTCTCTCCAGTAATCGCCAACATATACATGGAGTGGTTCGAGGAATTGGCTATCAGAGAGGCAAAATACAAACCAAAACTATGGCTAAGATACGTAGACGACACCTTTATCATTTGGAACCATGGAGATGAACACCTTGGGGAATTCTTCGCCAGAATGAATAACATGAGGGATTCAATCAAATTCACAATGGAAAAGGAAACTAACAGTACCCTATCATTTCTCGATGTGAAAGCTGAAAGAACACACAGGACAGTACCTCAACTACGGCTCTAATCACCCAAACTCCACAAAGAGGGGAATCGTAAGAACGTTGGTGGAGAGAGCAATGTCTATTTGCAAGAACCAGAAGTCATTGGAGGCGGAAATTAACCACATCAAAAAGGTCCTACGCCGAAACGGATACTCCGAGAAGCTGATAGGAGAAGTTCGGAAACAACTCGAAAAGACCAAGACAACCGAAGAAAGACCACAAAACCCCGTTCTTATTCTTCCCTATATCAGGGGTATCTCCGAGAAGATCAGAAGGATCGGAAATAAATACAACATCAAGAGTTGCTTTCAATCCGGCAGTACCTTACGAAGCTTCCTCACCAAGACGAAATCAGAGAACACAACAGAATCCAGTAAAAACTGTATTTACAAAGTCCCATGTGAATGTGGAGATTCCTATATCGGAGAGACCAAGAGGCCATTATCAGTAAGAATAGCCGAACACAAAAAGTGGACTCAACGAGGGGAAACATCAAAATCGGGAATTGTTGACCACGCCTGGACAAAACACCACCGAATTCTCTGGGACGAAGCTAGTGTTCTTCATAGAGAGGAACAATGGTTCAAACGGAAATTTATGGAAACCACCTACATAGAAGCCAATGGTGCCTTCAGTCAACCAAGCGTGGAAATTAAAAACGTATGGAAACCGCTCATGGACCGTTTTGGAGGGAGAAAAAGCGCGAAACCACGCGCGCCACAAGACCGCGCGTAATTACACTTTAATTATAGACCTATAAAAGGTCGCGTAGCATCTGATTATGTCACTATTCACCAGAAGACGATTGCGGATTCAAGCAATTGAAACGTTGTGAAAAAATTTGAAAGAGATAGAAATCTTTCAACCATTAAGATGATGGACGTCCGAAATATAAGTAATCAGGCAAGGACCAGGTGGAAAATATTGTTGATGTTCTAACTTTGTGGAAAAACAAAATTAAACACGAAAACACTCAAAATGGTGAAATTTGGATGTAGTTAGGGAATGTAAACGATTTTTTTGCGATTCGAGGCGAAACGTGATTTCTTAGCGGAAAATATTCAATGAAAAAGTTGTAGATAATAAAAAAATCGAAAACATTTGTATTTACCACTTCTTGACATAACCTCAAATTAACCGCCAAAATGGCGAAATCCAGATTTTTCAGTATTTAATTTTTTGTCGAGTATAAATGATTAATTTAAATAATAATGGCCCTAATCTGAATATTTTGGAGATTTTCGAGATTAATAGAACTAATAAGGACCATCATTCAGAATCTTTGAACGAACAAATTAAATTTGATTGTAATTCCTTTTTGAACGCTCTAAAATTTCAACAATAATCTAGCTTTATATTTGAACCAATTTTCTTTTTGAAATTACAGTTTACTTCCCCAGCTATCCTAGTTTCTCCTACAAACTCTTCCTGCAGTTAGATACCTGTTTACATAATTTTTGACATGAATCCATTCTTCAAATAGTTTTGACTTTCCTCCGATAGATAACTTGGTTTATTATCGACTTATTCAATCAATTTCCTTCTACTTCATACAACGCTATAAGACTGATTGGTGTCAGAAATTGAATAAATAACTTAATTAAATTCCTTCATGTTCCTGATGGTGGTTCCATTGTTGGAATGGTCCCCGACCATTCCTCCTTAATGCCAAAAGTTGGCCCTTAATTGCGCCACCGATGTTTTGATATATAACTTTTAAATTTTACGTTTTCACACTTCAAAGTCTCCTTGCCATGTGAAGATCCATTTTGGTTCCAAGTTTTTGTAAGTTTCATTTAAACTACTCAACACTAATTTCGTCGCACCCCAAAATTTTGACCCTATTAAAATCTGAATAACTTTTTTCTGCATTTGAATTCTGTAAATGTTCGCTAGCCCAATCCTTCAGCTAAAATCTCGTACTTCTTCAAAACATAAGGTTTTCCGCATAAAATCGCTACAGGGTATTATCTGAAACTGTGCAAAATTTCTGAATTTTCAAAAGAATCCCAAATGAAGAAAAAATGTTTTTTTCAAATTTGACAGCGGTGGCATTAAGATGAACTCATCACCTCAAGATATTTTTCGCATTGTCTTATTATCTCTTTTGTTTACAGGGTGATCTCAAAAAATTAACTTTTTGGTTTTGCAGTCATAACTTTTTTCCTCGTCAACCGATTTTCAAAATCTCCGGCTCATTTTGAAGCTGAAACTTTAGATGAAGAGATAAGAAGAACAGAATAGACTCAAGATGAAGATTAAAGATCATGGGTTTCCTCAAAATCCGGTTGGGAGGAGAATTAAATGAAAATCAACTTGTTTTCGGAATGATCATCCATTCTGAATACGTCCAGATCTTTCTTGTTGGCAGTAGTCAAGAATTGTGCATGAAAAAACTCAATTGTAACGGCAGGATTTTGAAAAAAAAATAATAAAATCAACCCATTGTTCGCCTGAAATGCATGGCCCGTAACCAAGCTAACAAAAATCACATTCAGTGACTGACAAGCCTGACCAGCTGAGGCTCATTCCACAATAGCGGTATTTTTCTCAATCGTGAAGCATTAATCGTGTTAGTAAGCAAGAACAAGAAAACAAGTTTTATTGAGTTTTTATTGAACAACAACAAAGAGAAAATAACTTGGGTAATATTAGAATTGAAAAATATTTATGATATTCAGTATTTAGTGGGCCCTCCCCTTTTGGCAATTACTTCATTGACCCTTTCCGGCATGCTGTCTATCAGACTATCAATGAACTCCTGTGGTACAGCTGTCCATTCTTGCTGTACCGCATTCACCAAGTCATCCAAATTTTCCATTCGCCCTTCCCTTTATTTCAATTTCATACGACTCGAGACATGTTGCATAGGATTCATATCCGGAGAGAAAGGCGGCCAGTTCATTCGCTCAATACCGTGATCCCTCAAAAACTCGTTGACAATGTGAGCCCTATGCATTGTCATCAACGAGAAGAAAGTTGTTGCCGATATTTGCGGCGTAGGGGACCACGATTTCTCTCATACATAAATCTCTATACCTCTCACCGTTCATACTCTCTCCTCTCAGAATAACCAAGTCACTCCTCCCATTCATCGATATTCCACTTCCAAAAGCCACCCTCGCCTCAATATTTCCTTCAAAACACCTTTCATTCCTCCCTCTCCAAACCAACACACGACCATCCTTTCGACACAAGTTGAACCTACTCTCATCCGTAAACATACACCTATTCCACTCTGCTATTCCCCAGTTTTGATGTTCTGCCCCCCATAATCGTCTTGCTGCTTGATGTACAGGTTTCAGTAAGGGGCAGGCATCAGCTCGTCTCTTTGCGTGTAATCCAAGATTGTGGATCCGGCGTCGGATTGTCTGACTTGAAACCTGAATTCCCGTAGCATCGATCAATTCACGACGAATTTTGGGGGCGGTTGAAGTCCGAGTCCGCCGTACCAATCTTCCAATAAGGCGGTCTTGAGTGGGAGTTGTTCTTCTTCTTGTACCCCTTCTTGGCGCCCTAGGTCGATACTGAATATCCCCAGCGTTAGCTCGGGCGTGGGCCCTTTGGACGGATCTAACTGTTGTTCCAAGCAGATTGGTAATTTGAAGGGGAGATAATCCTTGTTCCGTCATTCGTGGAATCAGTTCCAGCTGGTCGGGCGTTAGATGCGGCATCGATATGATAATTTTATTTGCAAACGAATCAAAATTGACGTCTAACCTAGCTTGTCGGTCATTGATTGTGATTGTTGTTACCTTGGTTACGGGCCATGCATTTCAGGCGAACAATGGGTTGATTTTATTTTATTTTTTTCAATCCTGCCGTAACAATTGGGTTTTTCCATGCACAATTCTTGACTACTGACAGCAAGAAAGATCTGGACGTATTCAGAATGGATGATCATTCCGAAAACAAGTTGATTTTCATTTAATTCTCCTCCCAACCGGATTGTAAAATGTGTTGATTCGATTACACAAGACTTTCAATTATATACTGACTTTTAATCGTTTTAAGTAGTTGATTTCTACAATTCGAAAAATGACAACATAAAAATTCAGTCTTGTCAGAAACACTCTCACTGACGTCTCTAGACTTCTTGATCCTGAACATCCCGCCAGCCTTGAAATCCTCTGGTTTCAAACATTATCATCAATGGGGCGTAGACATAATTTCTGCACTGCTCGGTCGAAGGTTCCAGTTGAAGTTTTAACGGTACATATCCTTACAAGTCCGTCAGATGAAGGATGAATTTGAGTGATACGTCCCATCTTCCATAGGAGTGGAGGTGAATCTTCATCTACTAATAAAACTAAGGAGCCATTTTTTACGGAATTAGTAGACTCCAACCATTTGGATCTAACTTGAAGAGTTGACAGGTATTCGGAAGACCATCTCTTCCAGAACTGCTGCATGGTATTTTGGATGATTTGATACTGATTGAGTCTGTTTGAAGGTAAATAGGATCGGTCTAATTGTGGGATGGTGGTAAGGCTTTCGCCATTAAGGAAGTGACCGGGTGTCAAAGCCTGAAGATCATCAGGGTCATCCGAAATTGGAATCAGAGGACGAGAATTGAGAACAGCCTCAACCTGGCAAAATATTGTAGAAAGCTCCTCAAACGTTAATTTAAGGTTACCTACAACCCTGTAAATATGGAATTTTGCACGCTTGATAGCAGCCTCCCAAAGACCTCCATGGTGGGGTGATCTAGGAGGAATGAATCTCCATTCGATGTTATTTTGAAGAAAGTAGTCCATGGTTGGTTGGTCAGTAATATTTTTATCCAGCCACTCATATACGATTTTAATTTCATGGTTTGTTCCAATGAAATTTGACCCGTTGTCTGAATAAAGAAGTTTACATAAACCCCAGCGTGAAATAATTTTTTTTTATGTGTTTATAAATTATTCAGAAGAGAGATCTCTTACTGCCTCCAAATGCACAGCTTTGGTACAAAAGCAAATAAAAATGCATAAATATGCCTTAATTATTTTTCTGTTGCGTAATTTCCCGTCCTTAATGTAGAATGGTCCAGCAAAGTCAACACCACTGACACAAAAAGGACGATTTTGAGTTATTCTATTCTCAGGTAGGTCGGCCATCTTTTGAATGATATGGGAAGGATTTATTCTAAAACAAGTCAAGCATTTTCGAAGAACGCTTCGAATAGTTAATCTACCCTTCAATATCCAGTATGACTGACGTAAGGAATTCAACATTGTTTGAACTCCAGCATAAAGTAATCGTTTGTGTTCATTCATTATAATAAGTTTGGTAAGCAAATGATTAGGTTCAAGAATGATTTGGTGCTTTTGGGAAAACGAGAGGTTGAATTTTCGTAAGCGGCCTCCAACTCTAATGAAATAATCAGGTCCTATAATTGGATCAAGTGAGTATAACCGGGATTTCTTCGAAAAGGCTTTTTTAAGCTGAAGCTTGCGCAATTCAGGAGAAAAACTTTCGACTTGAGCTAATTTTAAAAGGCAAATAGTGGCCTGATCAATTTCATATATCGATAACTTTTCAGTGCTCCGATTAGCTTTAGAAATGCGACAATTTTTTAAAAAGCGTAAGCATAGCGCTACAATTCGTTTCAAACGATATAATGTTGAGTATCGCTTGAATATGCTGTTTTCATTGCTTGTAACAACTAGTGCTACCTTAATAGTTCGTTGCTCAGGAATATTTGTTTCAGATTTTTTTAAAGAAGGCCAATTCTTAGGGCTTTCCGCCAGCCAAGAAGGGCCTGACCACCAGATTGATTGCTTAGCCAATCCAGTCGGGTTCGAACCACGTGATAAAATGTCAGCAGGATTATCGGTTGATGGAACATAGTGCCATTGTTCTATGTTGGTGTTCTGCTGAATAAGTGAAACGCGGTTTGATACAAATATTTTCAAAGAATTTGCAGGTAGTCTCAACCACGATAAAACAATAGTGCTATCTGTCCAGAAGTGAGATTCATTTATTTTTATAGTCAAAGAGCCTATAACCTTGGAATGTAGTTGAACACCTAACAGTGCACCACATAACTCTAAACGGGGCAGAGTAACTGTTTTTACCGGTGCCACGCGTGTCTTAGAACAGAGTAGTGAGATCTGGGAGTGTCCATAAGAATACGATTTAACATAAACTGCCGCTCCATAGGCCTTTAGCGAAGAGTCCGAAAACACGTGAAGTTCTACATTATCGGCACTCTTTAGAAGGACATGTCGCGGTATGACTATGTTACTGAGAAACGTTAATTGACTGGCAAATTGTTTCCAACATTGTGACATTTCTGGCGAAATTTCTTCGTCCCAATCTACCTTCATTTGCCAAAGAGACTGAAGCATCAGCTTAGCACGAATAGTGACAGGAGCGATAATGCCTAAGGCATCGAATATTTTTGAAATGGCAGATAATAATTTCCTTTTCGTTACCAAGTCAAAAGAGAGATCGTTTTCATTTATAACAAATTTGAAAGTGTCACTTTTTGACTGCCAATAGACTCCAAGGGTCTTTTTCAAATCGTTATCGGTTATATGATATTCAGAAATATTACTTTCATTCGAGTTACTCAATATTTGATTATCGCTAACTACCCATTTTCGAAGATTAAAACCGTATTTACTTAGAATCGCTTGTAAATCACGCTTCAAAGCTTGAGCTTCTTCGATACTAGATGTACCGCTTATCAAGTCGACCACGTAAAAATCTCGTAAAATTATCTGTGATGCTAGAGGGTAGCTATTTTTGTGATCTATCCCGGTCTGTTGGAGACATCGAATTGCTAAAAATGATGCTGACGTCGTACCGTATGTGACTGTGTTCAAAGTGTAATGCTGAACGTGGTGATTAACATTTTCACGCCAAACTATTCGTTGCAAATTACGTTCCTCGGTTACTATGGTTACCTGACGGTACATTTTTTCGATATCTGCTGTCATAGCAAAATCATGTTGGCGGAATCTTAATATAATGAAAAAAAGATCCTCCTGAAGAGTCGGCCCAATGAGCAATTTATCGTTTAAAGATCCGTCGAAAACAACCCGTAGTTTGGTGGTACTACTTGCTTCATTCAACACACCATGATGGGGAAGGTAAAATGAATCGTTGGAAATGTTTTCACCGATATTTATTTTGGTCATGTGTTCCAATGCCTCGTATTCTCTCATGAAGTCAATATACTTATTTTTAAACCGCTCGTTCTTAGAGAATCTGCGTTCAACTGAATGAAGTCGATTTATGGCATTGGCTAATGAATTACCAAAATTGCCACTTGCCTTATTGATAGGCAAATGGACTATGAAACGCCCAGTTTCATCTCGTTTAGTATTTCTCTCGAAATGTTCCTGGCATTCTAGTTCCATTGTGGAATATGACTTACTTCGTGGTAAGTCTTCGTTTTTCCAAAATTGTTCCATTAGAGTTGTTAATGAATCTTCGATCGCTAGGTTACAAGATGTAAGCCTAGATGGTATGAATGTTAGAGGACCCGATATGAGCCAGCCCAGTCGCGATTTCTGAAGGATAGGCAACTTATCCCCTAACTTGATTTGCTCCAACTCTAATAGTGCATAAAACCATTCCGCGCCAATTAACATATCGATATCAGCTGCTGTATCAAATTTCGGATCGGCAAGCACAATATTATTCGGAAGATTCATTATCTCCCTACTGAAAGTGAAATTGGGTAGTTTCGATGTTATGTTAGTGATGACGAGACACGATAATTCAGTAGAAAAGGTTTTGTCTGGCGATGCGATTTTGACACGAACTTTCTCCGTGATATTGGTGGCTGTGCCGCCTACCCCTACCACAGGCAGGCTTACTCTATTAATCGGTAACTGAAGCATTTTGCATAATTTCGAAGTTATGAAGTTTGACTGTGCTCCACTGTCCAAGAGAGCCTTGCAACGATGAAACTCACCACTAATACCTCTAACTATTACCAGAGCTGTTGCTAATAAAATCTGGCATGGTTGATTCGCTTTGACACTAGATGATGAGCACGATACTGATTCGGTTTGATTCACTCCTTGAACAGTGTTGCTATCTGAATGCAACATTGTATTGTGGTGATTCGAGCAAACCCTGCATCCTTGTGCAGTACATTCCGATAACTGATGATTGCTACGAAGACAGTTAGTGCATAATTTCAACCTCTTTACTTCATTCAAACGGCCCTCTACGGAAAGCTCTTTGAATTTGCGACATCGATAAATGAAATGACGTTCATTACAACAAGGACATTTCAAATCTGCAATGGAAAAGTTTTGAGATTTTGTTTCGATATCTGAAGATTTATTGAATTTATTGAATTTTTTGTACTGATTGAATTTATTCGATTTAATGTTTTGTAAATTCGATCTGTTTTCTGATAAATCTTTCTTAATCATTTCTGCTAAATTGCATCTGTCCGCTAAAAACTCGAGAAAAATATCCAAAGAGGGCTTTTTGATTGTCTTGGATATTAAAGTTTCTTCCCAACGTTCATCGGTACGGGAATCGAGTTTTGACGTTAGTATATGGATCAATAGTGTATCCCAAGTGCTAACAGGCTCACCTAGTGCTTCAATTGCCCTGAATCTAAACTGAAAATCGTCCTTCAAATTGCGCAAGGTATATTGGTCTGAAATAGAAGGTAGTTCAAATAATGCCTTGACGTGATTTTTTAATGTTAATGCTACGTTTTCGAATCGATCTTGAAGCAATTTCCAAGCAACATCATAATTTTCGTTCGTTACCGGTATACCTGACAGTATTTTCTCAGCTGGACCCTTCAAACTCCCCATTAAATAATAAAATTTTCGAACCTTTTGAATTTTTGGATCATCATGAATGACCAAAACATATAAGTCGCGAAATTGAGGCCATTTGTCATAATCTCCATAAAATTTTATCAACTCAATGTATGGAAATTTGTTAAAATGGAATTCGGAGGTTTGAGAAGTGTGAGAACGAGTACCATCTACAATTTGAGTATTGGGAGAAACTGTATTCATTTTTGACTCTACCTTTTTAATTATTTCTAACGCTTCCTGTACAATACCGTAATAACGATTTTCAAAGGTTTCGATTTCGTCAGAATCTGATTCATTTTCTTCCAATAATTCAATTTTCAATTGTGTGTCTTTGAATTCCTTGAGAATATTTTCCAACCCGTCAACTCGCATTTTGAGTTGCAAAAGATTGCTCTCTGTGAATGTA
Organism: Chrysolina oricalcia; assembly: GCA_944452925.2. Taxonomy (NCBI): domain Eukaryota; kingdom Metazoa; phylum Arthropoda; class Insecta; order Coleoptera; family Chrysomelidae; genus Chrysolina; species Chrysolina oricalcia. The sequence goes on along the minus strand of OX101828.2, from coordinate 40,683,886 downwards.
TCTATTCTAAAAATGTACGGAATCTGGTTAAACTTCCTTTTAGATATTTTCGCTTATTTTGCAAATTTCTCAATTCATCCTGTGAATCTGAAGGATTCATTTTGAACAAATACCAACGTGAAAAGTTCCAAAATAACCAAATTTCTAGGGAGAAAATGCTTGATTTGAAATAATATTTCTTTTTTACAAGTCCACCCCTGACTGTTATCAATACGCTCGTCTCAAATCCCAATTAACGTGACACCCAGACACAGGAATCAAGTTGAGGAAAGGATAAAAAGGAACAGACTCACCGTGATTCTTCGTCGTTGCTTTGCCGTTGACAGTTTTTACGATTGTTTGACGTTTGCGATTTTTAACAGCTTGTTCGTTGATTTCAAACATTAACTGTTGTTAAACCATTCGGCTGAAGGACCAATGTAAAATGTGTTGATTCGATTACACAAGACTTTCAATTATATACTGACTTTTAATCGTTTTAAGTAGTTGATTTCTACAATTCGAAAAATGACAACATAAAAATTCAGTCTTGTCAGAAACACTCTCACTGACGTCTCTAGACTTCTTGATCCTGAACACGGATTTTGAGGGTGTTTCGGATTTAGGTCGCCTTTGATGAAACCCTTGATCTTCAATCTTCATCTTGAGTCTATTCTGATCTTCATATCTCTTCATCTAAAGTTTCAGCTTCAAAATGAGCCGGAGATTTTGAAAATCGGTTGACGAGGAAAAAAGTTATGACTGCAAAACCAAAACGTTAATTTTTTGAGATCACCCTGTAAACAAAAGAGATAATAAGACAATTCGAAAAATGTCTTGAGGTAATGAGTTTATCTTCATGCCACTGCTGTCAAATTTGAAAAAAAAATTTTTCTTCATTTGGGATCCATTTGAAAATTCAGAAATTTTGCACAGTTTCAGATAATACCCTGTAGCGATTTTATGCGGAAAACCTTATGTTTTAAGAAGTACGAGATTTTAGCTGAAGGACTGGGCTACCGAACAGTGTTTACAGAATTCAAATTGTTCATTGCAGAAAAAAGTTATTCAGATTTTAATATGGTCAAAATTTTGGGAAGCGACGAAATTAGTGTCGAGTAGTTTATTTCAAAACTGTAACTAGTGTTTTTCTTACTGATTTCATTTTAACCCCTGTATTACTTCAACTGAAGATGAGCATTACTATGCTCGAAAACATGTTTTTGACTTTCTTGTAACGCAGACACTTTGACAAGTTGCTTGCCAAAGCTGCGTTCCCCCTTGCCCTTGGGGTGAAATATATATTGTTGGAGACGACTTTGAGTTTTACTTAACTTTATTATAATATTTTTGACGTTTGTAGAAAAAATTTTGTTTGCATCTCGTGCACGAAATACTTTGGTGATCTTGACTATTTTTTTTAACGAGACGCCGATCACCAAAGTAGCATTTCGCGCACTAGATACAAAAATAACTATATTCGTACTTTTATTAATAACTTGGCAGAAAAAAAATCTAAAAGAGTAGCAAACGCAGAGAAACGTTGCTCTCTATGTTATAAGTCTAGTCCAAACTTTGCCTCCTCCGCAGATGACGGCAAAGTATTTTATGTTTATTATTCACTAAAAAATAACTAACTAAATTGATTATGGAAATAAAGCGAAAGTTTTATGAATTGGTCGGGTTCGTAGGGAGTAATTTACTAGAAAACGTTTAAATTTGCCATCAACAGAGATTTCAGGAACTTTGTCAAATTGGAAAAGAATGAAAAAATTACATATTTGTTTTTTTATTTGACAAAGTTCCCGATATTTGTGATGGTTGCAAAGGACCCCGCAAACTCCTTATGGAATTTGGGTCCCGGTGGATTTTTTTGAATTTTTGGTATGATGTAGTCCATGTTATTCTCAACCATTGTTACCATTGCGCCAACCCAAAAAAACGAGCAGTTTTGCTGCTAGGGGGCGTTGAAATCACCCCTTGCGCAGATTAGACTATTTATTTTTGAACCCGGTAACAATATTTTCACTTGTTTCATTGTTGCTAATGTTGCACAATATTGTGCTGTTTAAAAAAAAATCTTACCCCCTCCCTTCTTCCCCCAACTTATATTACGAAACGCAAAAAAATATTTCTCGAGTACCTTCAAATGTATCGTCGAATGTTTAAATATGCCTAAATAAAGAAAATAGCAGTTTTTTATGATTATCCCCCCACCTCCAAAATGACACAAAACGAAAAAATGTCGGTGGATTTTTCTGAATTTTTGATATGATGCAGTTCAAGTTATTTTGAATAGAAATTAATTGGGTGACAAACCCCAAAAATTAAATGTTTCGGTTCTAGGGGGCGTCGAAATCATACCTTGCTCAGAATAGACTATTCATTATTATAGGCGGAAATAATAGCTCAACGGATTTTACTTTACATTATGCTGATCAATTGTGTAATTTTTTATAACTTGAAAATCTAAAACCTCCCCCTTACCCCCTACCCTTATTCTAAAACACGAAAAAAATGTATTCCCGACTACTTGTAAATGCTTTATGAAAATAAATGTTTAAATCAGCTCAAATTAAGGAAATCGTACAGTTGTTTAATTTCACATTTCCCTCCCTTCAGAAAAAATATTGGTGGAGTTCGCTGACTTCTTAGTAGGGCGTAGTTCATGTTTTTTGAATATCAATTAATTGAATTGAAAATAAATAAAAATTAGACATCCACAATTTGAATTTGAGGTGGAGCCTGAATGAATATTTTTCGTGTTTTGAAATAGGGGTTGGGGGTAAGGGGAAGGTTTTAGATTTTCAATTTATGAAAGTTTACACAATTGTTCGGCATAAAATAAAACAAAAATACGTAGAGATATTGTTTCCGCCTATAAAAATGAATAGTCTATTCTGAGCAAGGTATGATTTCGACGCCCCCTAGCACCAAAACTATTCATTTTTGGGGTTTGTCACCCAATTAATTTCTATTCAAATAACTTGAACTGCATTATATCAAAAATTCAGAAAAATCCACCGACATTTTTTCGTTTTGTGTCATTTTGGGGGTGGGGGTATAATCATAAAAAACTGCTATTTTCCTTATTTAGGCATATTTAAACATTCGATGATACATTTGAAGGTACTCGATAAATATTTTTTTGCGTTTCGTAATAGGAGTTGGGGGAAAAGGGGAGGGGGTAAGAATTTTTTTTATAAAACAGCACAATATTGTGCAGCATTAGCAACAATGAAACAAGTGAAAATATTGTTACCGGGTTCAAAAATAAATAGTCTAATCTGCGCAAGGGGTGATTTCAACGCCACCTAGCAGCAAAACTGTTCATTTTTTTCGGGTTGGCGCAATGGTAACATTGGTTGAGAATTACATGGACTACATCATGCCAAAAATTCAAAAAAATCCACCGGGACCCAAATTCCATAAAGAGTTTGGGGGTCCAAATATGTTCCCTAGGAAATTCCTACCTAAACGTTTCCGACCAACTCAAAAAACGTTTGCATTATTTAAGTTTTTTTTTTAATTTATATTACACTTAAAAATTTTGTTTGCAACCTGATGAATGGAAATAATAGAGAAATCATAGGTTTTGCAGATGATACTGCCATCGTTTACAAAGCACCAAGCTGGCACGAATTAAAAATAACAGTTCAAACCGACATTTCTCGTATCAAACATTGGTTCGATCAGAAACTACTAACGATAAATTTGGAAAAAACCCAGTACGTATCTTTTACATGCTACGAATCTAATACACCACATTTCAACTACATAGAAATATATGGAACTGAAACGAGTTGGCATATACTACCGGCAAAAAGTGTTAAGTATTTGGGTGTTTTCATTGATGGTCATTTGAGGTGGGATGTCCATATTCAATATTTAATTAAAAAATTACCATTTATTTTATACAAATTTAGACATTTATGTCAAATATTACCACAGAAAGAACTAAAAATTGTGTATTTTGAGCTTGTAGATAGTCATCTAAAATATGGCATCTTGGCTTGGGGTGCAGCACTCAGAAAACACATAACACCTTTAGAAATTCTCCAAAGAAGATTTTTGAAACTGATGTTGCACAAAAAATGGGACCACTCAACAGAGCTGACTTATATGGAGTCAGGAGTGTTCGATCTCAGGCAAGAATTTAGTTACAATGCATGATTAATTATCACTCAAGTAAGAAATTCAATAAAAGCAATCATTCATGACAAAATCTGTAGGTCAAAGATCAAATGAGTTCCTAGCACCCAAACTCTATAATAGCTTGCCTGACGAACTTAAAAGCACGAGTAAAAAAAAATTCAAAAAATCTTTAAAACAATATTTGCTGGCCTGTCCTAGATTATACGTACATAGCTTAATAGAAATGAAAATATGAATAAAAAATTAATTACATGTTATCGATTACCCAGACAGTTTGTTTACATAACCATTAAATTCGTTGTTTGTTATTATTATTATCTTCTTTTTTTCAATACTTATATTATGTCCTCATAATTACGTTATATAGTATTCAATTATTATGTTTACTATTGTATATGTGAGAATTGTGTGTATGTGTGTCTATATTATATTTTATATCTTAATTGAGATTTATACATTTTCTCGGAACAAGTATATTACTTACCGAGTATATTTACTCATAGTACTATTCCTTATGTTTTTACTACTTGCTACTTATATTATTGTATTGTAATTTATTGTATTAATATTATGCTTGTATTGTCATGCGAGTATATATATTTATTATTATTATTATAATGCAAATGTTTTTTGAATTGGTTGGAAACGTAGGTAGTAATTCCCTAGAAAATATAAAATTTGCCAATATCACAGATTTCGGGAACTTTGTTAAATAAAACAAAAAAAACAATTTTGCATTGTTTTAATTTTTTTTATATTTGACAAAGTGTCCGTGGTAAAGGACCCCGCAAACTCCTTATGAAATTTGGGTCCCAGTGGATTTTTCTGAATTTTTGGTATGATGTAGTTGATGTAATTCTCAACCAATGTTACCATTGCGCCAACCCAAAATAATTAACAGTTTTACTACTAGATGGCGTTGAAATCACCCCTTGCACAGATTAGACTATTTATTTTTGAACCCGGTAACAATATTTTCACTTGTTTCATTGTTGCTAATGTTGCACAATATTGTGCATTTTTTTCTACAAAATAACTACAATTGTTTATAATTTACACTTTTAACATTGTTACCGACTTTGTACGAGGGCGGACATTTTTACAGTTTTATCGCACACTAAAATAGAACATTTGTGAAAGTTTTGATTGTTTTGCTACTTTTTCCCAATTTTTTATTACAAATGCTAAAATGATTGGTCTATAACCCATAACCCTATTCGAGAAACTGAACAGAGTAGGAAACGACAGGAATCGTGCGGATATTATTGGTAAATCTGTCGAAATTCAATACGAAAAGTGGGTTGCAATTGTTAAACAAATAAATTTCGAGCGACGTTGACGAGTTGCATGAGAAAATTGATCTGACAGGCTGATGGGAATCTATAAATACGTTATAATATGTATAGACCAAGCTATAGAGGTTTTTCCCCCACAAAATAAAAGACGTAAATGGCCCATACTAATTTTCATAAGATGGTTCGTTAATGGAAACCCCAGTTTTTGCCCCAGCAAAATCGCTTTGTGGAATTTTTTAAACAAACGATACTAAAAAAATACAACTATTTTGGTTTTTTGCAAATATCTCAAGGAATCGTTTTACGGTCAATCGAATTTTTGTAGAGATTCATAAAACCTACAAAATGGATTTTCATAAGACCGGATCAATGCATTTTCCACTAAGATAATCCGGGAAAACCTCGAAAAAGAAACCATTTTTCAAAAAAAAATTAATTTTCATAAATCTGAAGCTGAGCAAACAATATTACGAAATCTGAAAGATCATAATATGTGTAGTTTTGCACAATTGCGTTATAAACAATTGAAAATATTTCACAGGATTTTGGTGATCGTTTCTTTGCTGTCAGGTTGGTACTAAATTTTGTTTTTAAATGTTTGGAACACTGAATTGAGACACTGACATGTGTCATCACTGTCAAGTGTGAAAAAAATACAAATACACCCACCCAGTTAAAAATACAAAATATAAATATCTAATGAATAATTAGAAATATGGAACAAATTCGACAAAAATTAATCAATTTTCATTTGAATAATTATTGTCTTCCATTTTGATTCTTTTCTAATCAAATTTACGTTAATGTACGAGCAAATGTTATATTATTAATGTATTTATTTTCGAATTTTCATAATGACATGATGTTCTATAACATTTCGTATCTACCCAATACACTCTTGATTCATAAATTTCCCAAAATTTTGGTGATTCACTTCAAGCGATTCCAATCGATTGAGAATATCCACGACAAGCTGACCGCCTTGGTGGATTTACCGCTGGAGGAGCTGGATATGGGACAGTACGCAGACGAGAGCGGTGTCCGCACCCGTTTTGACCTTTACGCAGTCTCCAACCTCACTGGGTCTGGCACCCCATACAGCGGCCACTACATGGCCTACTGCCGCCATCCATTTACTAACCAATGATTCTCAAGTGTCACCTATACCTGTGAACTCCATCCGAATGAAAAAGCTTAGTGCTTGTGGATTTTCTTAAGGGCTATGACTCATACCGTCGCAGAGTACAAATTTACGTTTTGGCTGTCGTCTACTAAAAGTTTTAAAAACATCCGAATTCGAGTCCTACGAGCGTTTGATAAAGATCGACGAAGCACGTGTTCATACCAATTAAAGATATAGTACAGACAAATTGCGTTTTAGTTTTTGAAAATGTAAGTTACTTATTTAGTATATTCACCCGTTTTTAACGTAGCCCGTCCACATTGTCGACCATGAACACAATTTCAGGTAAAAATGATATAAAACGGAAAAGAAAACTGTAGGTCACAATGAGCTTATGACAAGAGGCATAACATGTCCGGAGGACTGCTCATTGCTAATATCCTATAAAATAGGAAAAGTTGCAGAGATAACCTTGTAAGACCTCTGCACGGAAATTTCATCAGATGTAATTCAATGTTCGTCGTGGCATTGGCCAGGAAAGTAGTTGTTTTCTGATGGATTTTCGACCCAACTTTTCCTATTGTATAGGATATTTGATGAGCAGTCCTCCGGACATCTTATGCCTCTTGTCATAAGCTCATTGTGACCTACAGTTTTCTTTTCCGTTTTATATACGGTCTTGACGATCGTGGTCATGGGTATTGCTTGGTTGGGCTTCCGGCGCTGAGATGGCGCTCGCAGTTTGGAGTTAATCCACTGTGCGGGCGCGATCTCAGTTTCGGTCTTTGAATGGGCTTGGTTGTCGATTCATTCGTTGCAGTCATTAGTTTTTGACTGCTAGACCTACCCTATACTGATGAGGAGCAACACTCCGAAATCGATATATAGGTGGTTCGAATGTTTCGATGAACATTCCCATGCAACCAAGCAATTGCAGAGATAACCTTGTAGGAACTCTGCACGGAAATTTCATCAGATGTAATTCAATGTTCGTCGTGGCATTGGCCAGGAAAGTAGTTGTTTTCTGATGGATTTTCGACCCAACTTTTCCTATTGTATAGGATATTAGCAATGAGCAGTCCTCCGGACAAAAATGATATAAGTAATTTACGTAGATGAAGATATTGTTATTTTTATTATCAGTATTAATGAATAAAAAAGACCGGGTATAAACGGCAAGTGTATTGGTATATTCAAGTATTATTTTGAAATATAGTTTGATAATGTCCATATAGGACGTAACTGCAGTAACGAAAGTATTACAAATATAAAGTGGTATAAAAACATAGGAATTTTTATTTCTCATTTTCATTAAGTTACCAAGTTTATTTTATTTGGACGTTATTATTTCCGAAGACCTGCCAAGCTATAAGTGAAGTTTTTTTATCCACAAGTAAGTAAGTTGAATAATAATTATTTTTAGCAGTTACAAAAAAGTGCTAAATGCGTTTTCTTATTAACATTAAAATTGATTGTGTGAAAAAGAACATTTGAAACAAAATTATTTAAACAAAAACGCATTATGGGTAGCGACCGTAACTGGGAGGAAAAAGTTTTTTCTGTTGAGAACTTCCTTACTTTCAAGACACACTTTGGTTTTTTGCAACCAATTTGTAATTTAGTTATTTTAGTTATATTTTGAATTCAAGCAGATGTTTACTGTATAGTAGAAATACCTGTCCTGTATACTTTAAAGAATGCGTTTTAAATGCATCCTCTTTCGTCAACATAATATCCAAATTAAATTTACCCAAATGTTTAAAAACTCACAGCATGTTTGACAATAATTTGTTAACCCCTTTGTTGCAGATACCATTCTGCAAGCATGAGCAGTTCCAAGAAAATAATTCACAGTCAAGGTCGAGAAATTATCTATAATGTGTATAAGTTTATGCAAAGCGAGAAAGAACAACAAGCTCTATCAATTCCTCTGAGCAATCTACAAGAGAGAGTAGCTAAAGCTTGTGGAGTTGGCATCAATACTGTCAACAGAATAATAAATGAAGGTAAGGAAAATCACCTGTTACTCCCATTAAATCACCAAGGAAGACCATAAACAAACCCTCAACTTCCAAGGGATCAGTTGATGAATTTGAGGAAGAAATAATTAGGAAAATCATTTACAACTATACAGCTATTCAGAAAAGGAGGCCTACTATGAAAATATTTGAAGCTGTTAAAAAGGAAGAGGGTATCAATTTTACAGGCAAGATTGATTCGTTTAGAAAATTTGTTAAAAAAATGGGATTCAGGTGGAGAAAAGCACAAGACAATAGAAAAGTGTTGATTGAGAAATTTGACATTCAATCTAAACGGATTGAATATTTAAGAAAATTAAAAAAATATAAGCAGGAAGGTCGAACCATAATATATTGCGATGAAACTTACATCTACAGTTCCCATACGGTACCAAAGACGTGGGACGATGGCAAGAATAAATGTTTAAAATTTCCGGTATCCAAAGGAAGACGTCTCATTATCTTACATGCCGGAGGTGCATCAGAATTCGTACCTAATGCTTCACTCATATTCTCATCGGGAAGTAAAACAGGCAACTACCATGACGAAATCAATTCTACAAATTTCACGCAATGGTTAAAAGATAAATTTATCCCTAATGCTCCACAAAAATGCGTTTTAGTAATAGATAATGCGTCCTACCACAATGTACAGGTGGATCCTATTCCAAATTTTTCGTGGAAAAAAGCAGCGATGCAGCAATGGCTAACGGAACGAGGTATTACATATGATGCCAATGCCTTTAAAGCTGAAATTATTTGCATTTATTAAAACGCATAAATCAACTTATACTAAGTATATTGTTGATACGCTTCTAGCGGAACATGGCACTGGTAAAGAATGAAGTAGCAGCCTGTAATGTCTCATTTAAACTAGGTGATGTGCGACAGCTCACAGAAGAAAAATTTCAGCAAGTGACAATTCAAAACTGGCAAAACATTTGCGCCCATGTAGAGAAGGTTGAAGAAGCATATATGGCAAGAGAGCACATTATGGATGAGCTGCAAGAAATAGTAATACATCTTGGAGAAGATATACTAGTGGGACTGAATCAGAACTGTCTGACAGTGAAACCGATAACGATAATTTAGGTTGCCAACCATTACCATAATATTTTAAATGCCGTTATTTCATTTTAACTTTTTGTGTAAGTACCTACTTGTAAGTTTTCTTATTTACCTACTGAAAATAAATCTATATAAGTATTGAATAATAATTTCCACCAAACCAATCTTCAACCCGACCAGTGTGAACTTTGACTAGGCTATTATAGTGAAGTAGTTGAGTCAATGTTTTCGGTTTCCACTTCAATAATTTTGTGAATTGTTGCCTGAAAGCGACGCGCAGATATGTTCAAGGTCATAGCCCATAAGAAAATCCACAAGCTCTTCGCCCTCTTCTGCCAACAGGAGGGCTCAAATGAACTCATGTTGGCTTGATTATATTGTATTTATTGTTTATTGTATAATATTTATATTTGATTTTATGTTTTGAAATATGGCAAAATAATCCAATTTTTATAGAAAACTTGTTTATATTTCGGAAACCTGACTCCTTAGGTAGAGGAACATGATGCATCATCTGAAAGGAAATTCAATTATCTTTCAGAATATTAGATAAAAAAATGCACCTTTTACCACTTTTGTATCTTTCGGTAAAATCACAAATTTTCATCGACCCTGTATAATGAAGAACGAATTCCCTTAGTCATGACTAATACACAGGACATTGTGAAATTACATCTAAAATTTCAACTTTCTACGTATTCAAATACTGCAATAATCACTGGAGATAGGTATAGGGAAGATATATGAAAATAATCAAAAATCAATAGCAAAGTAAAAAATACAATAATATACAGGGTATTCCAATTAAAATATCAAAGTTGTTGCTACTTTTCGATAGAAGAGGCAACGCCGCAGCACATAGCAGCATATAGAAGAACTGATTATCCAAGAAACCGAATTTTCAAAATAATCCTATGTCCGTTTTCCAGAAAACTCTAACAGGCCATCCAGTTTGGAACACCCTGTATATACGCGTTTTTTTCTATACAATGTTTTATGAAAAACAAAAAATAAATTATACCATTAGAAAGTTCAGATGTCCTACATGAAAATAGAGTATTTGAAATTCAAATTTCAGATCTCGTAAGAACGTATCAGATTACAATGTAATACGCCCGGTTCTAAAAAATAGGTCCTCACGCGGCTGACCAGGCATAAGTTCCTAAATGATTTTTTTGCGAACAAACTATAACTATGCCAAAAAAGAGCAGAATTTCTTTTTTGTAGAAAAATACTTTCCCAACATGATGATAGGTATCTTTCATTTTTCATTATATCCATTTCAGCCCAAAATATTCTAGGATTTTGAAACTGAAAATGTTTTTCGTTTTTATTTTACTTTTGAAACCGATTGACTAGTGAATTTTTTCTTTTATTAACCAATATACCTAGTCTAAACTAATTATTAAAAAAAATCTGCGAGATTGCTAATTACTTGTTCTCGTGACCTCCGCCAACTGGAATATACCTTTTTTGCTGAGAAAAGTAGTAGGAATAAAATTTGAATATAAAACATACCTACCAAAAATTATCTGTCGAAAAAATTAGGGCAAATCAAAATAAATAATTAGAGCGTTTACAGCGCCCTCTAAATGCTACATAAAAAGTAATGCCAAATTTTAATTTCTCACCTCAAAAAAACCTCGTTCACCAAATTTTGTGCGTAAAAAAATAATTTTTGCAAAAGTCATTCAAAGTAGGTAATTGAAAATAAAATTTCAACACCCTGTATCTCCGAAACGAAACATTTTCTAACTCATGTTTACATGAACTTTTTATCTTAAAATTAGTCTTAGATTCACCCTTTGAAGTTTGTACAATTACTTGATAAATAATCTGTATATTATTTTTTCACGTATTCTCGAATGATGGATTGGTGTTGTCGCCAAACTCCACCATATGTCAGGATGGCCGAGCGGTCTAAGGCGCCAGACTCAAGGATATCCTTACTTACTCAGTAAGTTTCGAGCGTTCTGGTCCACTTTGTGGGCGTGGGTTCGAATCCCACTTCTGACATCTTTTTTTATTGATTTTATTTTTCAGTACCCGTTTTCGTTTATCAATAATCATTTTTTTTAATCAAATTCTTTTCCAATAGCATCCCAATAAAAATCATCTATTCATGTTCTATTTATGTTCGTATGTTTGTCTTTTCGGTTCAAAATTACTTACGGTTACTTGCCGTCAACTTTTTCCAATTAGGCAATAATTTTCTTACTTACTCTAAGCTTTTAGCTCCTGAAGATGCTAACTTTGTTGGCAAAACGCGGGTCGAGTGCGATTGTGACGTATAGTTTTGGTATTTGGATAGTTTCTTATTCTTGAATTGTATTCACGCCAAAGGTTCCAATATATTCATTTATTTGACCAATCATTTTAGCATAAGTGGAGAAAAAATAGCAAAACAATGCAAACTTTCACAAATGTTCTATTTTAGTGTGCAATGAAACAATAAAAATTTGTCCCCTCGTACCCTCGTAGAGACAAATGCAAAAGAGTCACAAAATGGCGAAAATATCCTATATCGTTCCCCAAGTTTGGCATCAGAGTAAATAAATTATTCATTCATACTTTTTCAAAAACTTCTCTCGCTATGTCACAAGTCTCGCCGAAACTTTGCCACCTCCGCCGATGAAGGCAACATTTTTTTTTATTCATTTTAGAGTAAAAAAATGATGTTTGCAGCCTGAATTGATTATGGAAATAATGCAAAAGTTTTTTGAATTGGTGAGAAACGTAAGAAGTAATTTTCCAGAAAATTTCACACCTCTACTTTTTAACCAATAAGATGCCTTAATTTTGACTAGTTACCATGGCAACTAAAAAAAATTCCGGAAATATTTTCGTGGCGCCACGATATTTAAGTGGAAATTTTTTGACAGTTGAAAATGTAAACGTATGATCTACAACCATTAAATATTGTAGATATACCTGTGAATAATGCAAAATTTCTATAAGAATTAACATTAGGTATTATTTATTATTCGCTATAAAGTTTCATTAAACAGAAAACACAAATTGGTTTAATTATTATGCATTAACAATTTATATTTCAAAAAAAACGTAGGATCTACAAACATACTATGATTTAAATGTTGCTTGAATTATAACCCATCCTCTCTTCTTAATGGTGAATAGGAAGGTGACGAATTAATTAGATGTCTGTGTTTTAAGACATATATGTAATATTTTGAAACAATTGTGTTCAAATCTCTTTTACGCAAAAGGCTATATTTACTTGACATCTGCAGCAGACTTTCTTGGATTTTCGTGAACAAACCATTCGACTCTAACGCTTCCTGGTCGCAATCTTCCATTAAATTGGTTAAATATATTAATTTTGGATGACATATTTGCACTTAACTCAATTCTTTGCAGTATCTACATAAATTGTACTTTTCAAAGCATTTAATTTTTGTCATAAAAATATCTTTGTTTGCTGGTTTACTATACAGTAACTCAATGTAATTTACCAGTATAAACCTCATCTGTCAAACCATGCTCGCCTATATCACGGCCACCTACTGCAACAAACCATGTTAATATTATATTTTTTACATTAGAAGTGTTATGGATTACTTCAACAAAGAATACATTTCTACCACCTTTAGTAACCTAAAATTATGAAAGGGCGATAGACTGATCTAATACCCATCTGAGTTTTAGCATTTGGTGTAACTAAAGTTGGTAAACAAACGTTGGAAACCCGGTACGGACCCGGCATCAGCGACAAATTCAGAATCTACGAGAAGACAATGATCAAGCTTATCAAAGAAGAAACCCACATCCATTTCCTACGAAGAGCCAGAGACAACAACATCATCCCAAAAGGCTTCAGAATCAAGTCACCCATTCCTGGAGAACGAGCACAGCGCATCATGACACGAGCCAGTCTCGCACTAATTAGGTCGCAAATCAACCACCACCGTTGGAAGAAAGAAATGTTACTCCAAGATGCAACGGCTATATTTCAAGAAATCAGAGAGTATACATTGGAGGAGGACAACCAACCTATATTTGCGAAAATTAACAACAACTGTACGAGATTTCACCAAAACCAGGAGAAGAGACATCAGAAGAAATGGAACCGACTAGCAAGAGAAACACGGCCACCACGGACCAACGACGAAGAAATTAAAAGTACCATAATCAACATCTCATCAAAACCCCTGACTCAAGTAGAGGAGACCCTGCTAGAAAAAGGATTGAACTTCGCAGTTGCACCAAAAACGATACCAATCCTGGACATCGTGAGCTCGGTAGAGTCAACAAGCAACAGAATGAACCCTGTCCAGGCAGAAGAATTTAGACGGAAAGTGAAAGAGGTTTTGGAGAAGGAGCGAATCCCTCGAAAAAACATCAACACTGGAGAACAGAAGGCCCTGAAAACCCTGCAAATGGACTCCACCATTAAAATTCTTCCTGCAGACAAAGGAAATGCCACAGTCATCATGGACACCCAGACGTATGATGACAAGTTAGAAGCAGTACTCGAAACAGGAAACTACAAACTCTTACAGAAGGATCCAACATCTTCGATAGAAAGGAAAATCTACAGTACTCTGTCAAAGTACAAAACCTTTATTCCAGACAAAGAACGGACACATTTGACGCCACATTACAGTAAACTTCCTCATCTCTACAGTCTTCCGAAAATTCACAAACCCGACATGCCATTAAGACCAATTACCAGCTCCCGTAACTCACCGACCTATAACCTGGCGAAATACCTCCTACCGATACTACAACCCTTACAGGGTACTAGCAGTTCGTTCGTCAAGAATTCGAAACACTTCGTGGACATTATCAAAGATGTTGAACTAGGGCCTGAAGACCGTTTTATAAGCTTTGACGTGGAGAGCCTTTACACCAATGTGTCCATAGAAAAATCCCTTAACATCATCAAGAAGAAACTGGAAGAAGACATCCAGCTCCAAGAAAGGACTGACTTGCCCGTACAAGCGATATTGGAACTACTGCAGTGCTGCCTACACTACTCATACTTTCAAGAAAAGAGCCGTTTCTTCTCCCAAGTTGATGGACTGCCGATGGGATCTTCTCTCTCTCTCCAGTAATTGCCAATATATACATGGAGTGGTTCGAGGAATTGGCTGTCAGAGAGGCAAAATACAAACCAAAACTATGGCTAAGATACGTAGACGACACCTTTATCATTTGGAACCATGGAGATGAACACCTTGGGGAATTCTTCGCCAGAATGAATAACATGAGGGATTCAATCAAATTCACAATGGAAAAGGAAACTAACAGTACCCTATCGTTTCTCGATGTGAAAGCTGAAAGAACAGACACTGGAATCATCACCTCTGTTTACAGGAAGAAGACACACACAGGACAGTACCTCATCTACGGCTCTAATCACCCAAACTCCACAAAGAGGGGAATCGTAAGAACGTTGGTGGAGAGAGCAATGTCTATTTGCAACAACCAGGAGTCATTGGAGGCGGAAATTAACCACATCAAAAAGGTCCTACGCCGAAACGGATACTCCGAGAAGCTGATAGGAGAAGTTCGGAAACAACTCGAAAAGACCAAGACAACCGAAGAAAGACCACAAAACCCCGTTCTTATTCTTCCCTATATCAGTGGTATCTCCGAGAAGATCAGAAGGATCGGAAATAAATACAACATCAAGAGTTGCTTTCAATCCGGCAGTACCTTACGAAGCTTCCTCACCAAGACGAAACCAGAGAACACAACAGAATCCAGTAAAAACTGTATTTACAAAGTCCCATGTGAATGTGGAGATTCCTATATCGGAGAGACCAAGAGGCCATTATCAGTAAGAATAGCCGAACACAAAAAGTGGACTTAACGAGGGGAAACATCAAAATCGGAAATTGCTGACCACGCCTGGACAAAACACCACTGAATTCTCTGGGACGAAGCTAGTGTTCTTCATAGAGAGGAACATTGGTTCAAACGGAAATTTATGGAAACAACCTACATAGAAGCCAATGGTGCCTTCAGTCAACCAAGCGTGGAAATTAAAAACGTATGGAAACCGCTCATGGACCGTTTTGGAGGGAGAAAAAGCGCGAAACCACGCGAGCCACAAGACCGCGCGTAATTACACTTTAATTATAGACCTATAAAAGGTCGCGTAGCATCTGATTTTGTCATTATTCACCAGAAAACGATTGCGGATTCAAGCAATTTAAATTGTGAAAAAATTTGAAAGAGATAGAAATCTTTCAACCATTAAGATGATGGACGTCCGAAATATAAGTAATAAAGTTGGTAATATTTTTTATTTAACGAAACATGGTGGACTTGACAAGCAGTGAAATTAATGTCAGTGAAATATTCTTACCGAATACCACGCAAACTTAAATTATTCCTGGAAATTTTCTTTCGGGCACGAATATTTTAAGAAAATTATCCCTCGTCGCTTTGCGCTTTGCGACTCGGGATAATTTTCAAAATATTCGTGACCTCAAAAAAATTTCCGGAAATAATTTAAGCTCTTGTGATATTATAAGTGAAAATTTCATGCCTCAAGAAGACTAAACGTTATTTAACAGGAGAGTCTAATCCCCATAAGACAATGGGAGCACTAATAGAAAGAGATGAAAGAACATTTGTGACGAAATGTGACGTACTTGGACATGTCATGGCCACCGTGCTCTATAGACAGTGACGGACTAGCTCTTATGAGAGTTACTGCTGACAGTTTTGTTGCTTGGTTCCAGTTCGACTCTGTACTCATACCCAAGTACGTCACTATGACGCGTTGATGCTACAAGATTCTGATTGGCTAGAGCTTATTAAATCCTCCTGTTAGTTTAGTTTCTTTGTTCTGGCATGGCAGCTGTGTTACTGTGCATTCTCACGAGTGTTGATTGAGGTTCGTTTTTATATTACAGTTTCTAGTTCTTTGTGTTCTGTCTCATTTCGCTCAGGGAAATAGACTCTGACAATTGCAGGCTGCAAAAACTCAAAAAAAGTCACCAACCAACCTTCTGTTACTTGGTACTCACGATATTCTCGATATTTTCGTGTGGACCTGAAGATAGAAAATTGATTGCATTCGGTGATGCAGCGATCATTGATGGATTGTGCTTTGTGTTGAATCCGGTACCATAAGTGCTTCGAACAATGAAACAACGAAATGAAAAACGCAATTGTTGATTAAATCCAGTCATTGTTTTCAAAGGTGTCGACGCTGGCGGAAATGAAACTAACAAGATATAAGCGATTTGCCCCACTGCGTCGAAGAAAAAATTTATCTGTTTTCGTACGATGATTGTAGAAAAATCGCGATGATTAGGCAAAATATTCGCGTATAATTTAAATAATTGTCTCCTTCCATTGGAACTCTACAGGAAGGAGAAACGAAAGAATTTTGATTATTTGAGAAACATTTTATAAAAAAATATTCTAACAAGCGAACAACTGAAATACTAAGCGTTTATATAGGGTGAACAACGACCAATTACGGTTAATTATAGTTCTCTATAGACAGTGACAGACTAGCTCTTGGTATATGAGAGTTACTACTGACAGTTTTGTTGCTTGATTCGAGTTCGACTCTGTACTCATACCCAAGTACGTCACTATGACGCGTTGATGCTACAAGATTCTGATTGGCTAGAGCTTATTAAACCCTCCTGCCAGTTTAGTCTCTTTGTTCATACCTCACCTTTTTTGCCAATCAACAAATTGATTTTTATTTAATTGCCATGACAACCCAAAAAATTTCCGGAAACATCACCGAGGGTTTATACAGGGTGTTAATTAAGTACGTTGACAAACTTCGGGAGGTGATTCTTTGAAGGTTTTCAGGACGAAATGTTCATATAAACATATGTCCCAAACGGCTTGGTTTTCGAGATACAGGGTGATAAAAAATAAATTTTTTTCAAGATTTTTTAGAGTTAACTTCGACATTTTCTACAATAATCAGTTCAAATTAGGCAAGTACAATCCATTCAATAGTACGCACGATACAAAATAATGCATTTCTCAAATAATTCACAGGGTCCTCCTTTTTTCAGAGTCAAGCTTTGTTCAACCCTTCAGAATTTTTTTTTCCGCCGCCACTGACATATTATAAGAAAGGAACAATGAATGTTGTTTCATTTAACATCTTTTTGCTCTCTTGATGTTTTTCATTTACTTGTACGATTCAGGAGTTACAATGAAAATATTAACGCAAACATTTTCCAGTAACGCATAACATAAAGAAATTTGAGAAGCAAATAGTCTAACAAACATGAAGGGTGATTCTTTGAAAGGTTTCAAGATGAAAAGTTCATATAAACATGTCCCAAGCGGCTTGGTTTTCGAAGTACACGGTGATCAAAATACATTTTTTAGGAGTTTTTGGAGTTTACTTCGAAATTTTCGACAATAATCGATCCAAATTAGTTCAAATTGGACAAGTACAATCCATTCAATAGTGCGCATGATATAAAATAATTCATTTCTCGAAGTGTCATTGCCACTCTCCAAAGATTAGCGCGTGACGCAATACGTCATTTTGTTCTCATTACACAAATAGCTATTTTCTGCTCGTGTAGAGAAAATGTAATGTTATGGAGCTCCCATACATTTTTTACCATAAGTCAGGTTGAATATGTATTGCACAAAGTTAATTATGGCAAAATAATTTTGGACATTTTCAATAGTGAATAACTTTATTATCAAATACTAGAGCAAAGTAACATAAATTCCCTAGGAATAAAATTAAGTTCAGAAAAGGACCATTATTGAAATTAATATGTCAGAGCAGCTGCTGGAAATGGCCACCGCCAACTTCAATGCATGCGTTTATGCGCCTAACCATAGACTGGCGGACACGCTCAAAAATACCAGGAGTGTTTCTTATAATTCCGCATGACTCCTGTATGCGATTCCTCAGGTCTTCTTCACTTTGAACTGGAGTTCGGTACACTAATGATTTAAGGTGCCCCCAGAGGAAAAAATCAAGTGGATTCATATCGGGTGACCTTGGTGGTCAAAGTTGTGGCCCACCACGCCCAATTCAGCGATCAGAATAATTCTCTTCTAAATATTGGCGTGCAACCAATCTGAAGTGTACTGGAGCACAATCATGCATAAACCAAATTCCAATTCTTTCCCTCAGTGGGATCTCTTCTAGGAATCCAGGTAAGATGAATTCAAGAAAATGTCGATAATGGTCACCATTGAGTCTATGAGGCAGAAAATGTGGCCCGATAAGGAAATTCCCTACAATTCCAACCCAAACATTCACAGAAAACGTCTCTTGAAAATGGTTTTCAATAACGGCGTGTGGGTTTTCATCAGCCCACATATGATTGTTGTGAAAATTAATAATGGCTTTACGGGAAAAGCATGCCTCATCGGTGAATAACACTTGAGATAAAAACCATGGATTTTCCAACAATTTATTTCGAATCCAAGTGCAAAAAGTTAATCTCTTTGGAAAATCTCTTGGCAGAAGAGCTTGAACACGCTGTATGTGATAGGGATAAAGTTGTTGCTCTTTTAAAATTTGCCATACCAATACATGGGTTACGTTAAACTGTGCCGCAATTTGTCTTGTACTGGTGTCTGGATGCTGCTCAATTTCGTTAAGTACAGCTTCTTCTATCTGAACTGTTCGAACTCTCCTGGGTCTTCCTATGAGAACAGCAGACCTCTTGTAAGTACCCGTTTCACGAAGACGGGAGTGAATATTGATGAACATTTGTGTGCTGGGAATATGACGTTGTGGAAATCTTTCTAGATTCTTCGTCTGGCGGCACGAGCGTTACCATCAGCCATTCCATACATTAAGTGCATGTCTGCCATTTCTGAATTTGTATAATTAAACCATTTTATCCAAAGGAATATTGAATGAATCTGCTTTATAGCTTGCACTAATGAAGAATTAACAATGAGACAGTTTCTCAACTTTCGATAACTGTCAAGTTGTTGATATTTAAATAAATGAATTAATATCAAAGCCCACTTTGCTATTTTTATGAATTCAAATTGATTACAAAATTTCTGCGTTACTGCAGAAGAAAAAACAAACCGAAATTTTTGATAAAATAATGTACTCCGTACGGAAACAAAAATTTGTTTGATTTAGTTTTTCGGAGTTATGACCAGAGATTCATAAATGAAAATCAAATGTGTAATGATCTGCGACTATTAGATAAACCCTATTCTTCCATTACAGGATTACCTTTCGGAAGTTTTTTATGTTGAAAAGGAAACGTTCAATTGAAAACTAAAAAATATCTTTTTTTAAAATAACAAAAAATTTGTATGAGTTCTCTATCAAGACTGATGGGTAAAAACATTTTTAATCAAATATCTCAATGAAAATGCACATTTTTACCATCAGAATCTTCAGGTTGAAAGTTAAGGTTTTCCCAATATCTGTCAGATCTAGTTTAATATCCAGCGTACCGCAGTGACGGGGAGATAGTAGTTTTCTGTTAGATATCACAAAAAGAAATCACATCTTTACAATAACAAGCTTTTATTTAGCTTCACTTGTAACTAACTAACAAACAATTTAATAAAAGTTGAATTTGACCCACTTCTAATACTCCGATTAATTTGAAATTCGGCAGGTTTCCGTAATTCCGGTGACAATGCATTAAAAAAATGTTTGTTAAAAAACAAAATGGCGGCTCCAATATGGCGGACGAGTTTTGTGATTATGATCCGATTCTGTTCAAAATTGGTATGTGATGGTTTTTGGGTTGGAGATTTTCAGTTTCACATAAAAAATAAACTAAAATGTTAAAATTGAAAATTATAAAAAGAAAACATTTTAAAGTTTTTATACAATACACTGAAAAGGAAAAAATAATTGATTTCATTGTTTGATCTAGGTAATCTTGTACAGAAAGATTTTGATACTCACAGAATAACCTACAAAAAATGAAACAAATTATTTTTTCATTTTCAGTGCATTTGTATAAAAGCTTGTCTTTATATTTTTTATTGTATAATTTTTATTCATCGTAGATTTTTCTAATTCTGAAAAAAAATTTCTATCAATTTACAATAATTGAAAATGTTTAATTTTCAAATTTTCTAATGTTATGCCACACTGGAAAATGTTTAAATTAATATTTTCATTATAGCCCCTGAACCGTACAAGTAAATGAAAAAATGCAAGATATCAAAAAGATGTTAAATGAAACAACATTGATTATTCCTTTCTCATAATATGTCAGTGGCGGCGGGAAAAAAAATCTGAAGGGTTGAACAAAGCTTGACTCTGAAAAAAGGAGGACCCTGTGAATTATTTAAGAAATGCATTGATTTGTATCGTGCGCCCTATTGAATGGATTGTACTTGCCTAATTTGAACTGATTATTGTCGAAAATGTCGAAGTTAACTCTAAAAAATCTTGAAAAAAATGTATTTTTATCGCCCTGTATCTCGAAAACCAAGCCGTTTGAGACATATGTTTATATGAACTTTTCGTCCTGAAAACCTTCAAAGAATCACCTCCCGAAGTTTGTCAACGTACTTAATTAACACCCTGTATATAGTGTGACCCACTTAAGATGGAAGCTCCCTTATGAAATCTATATTGTTCAAACGATTTGAATGACTCTTTTTCCATTAGGTAGACATTCAAAAAGTCTACTAGAACACCAAATTTCATGAATGAATCTTTATTTTCAGGGCCACCTATTCTTTTTTTAAGGTTAATGATTTTTCTACAAAAAAAATTACTACACCAATGGATTTGCGACGTTTTCAAATAGTGTATGACAAAATTGCGTAGAAATGCATTCATTAATAAAAAAGTTATATGGGCATAAAATTTGGAAAATATGCTGTTTAATCAACCCACCACATTAATTTCAGAAGTTTATCATTTTGTTTATCATTTTGGTGATTTTATAAAAAAAATTCAATATTCCGTTTATTTGTAAAGATATGAAAAACAATCATTGGAATTTTGTGTAGACCTATTAGACCGTCAGATAGTGACAGATTTAGGTGCCCCATTTTCACATACAAGCCTCGAATAGGGTTGAAAAGTAAGTCGATGTTGAGTTAAATGAAGGGAAATTTACGAGTGGCTCGTGGGGAAAACATATGGAAAAATCAAAAAGAATTTCCATTAAATTTTCCAACGACAAAATCTACTTTTCCATTCGCGCCACTCAAGCCATTATGTTTTTCGGTCTGGTGACGATGTAGGTTTTCATAGTTTCGATGGGCTTGCGTGGGAAAATCTGTTAATATCTAGATTTTTCTTTACAAGATTACAGCCTTATTTTAACCCTTTAGCCACCTTCAACACTCAAGCCTTTGATCTTCCGAAGCCAGGTTCTACTAATTAATGATTAGATGAACACGGCTCGCGTTAAAATATGGAAAATCGAAT
The DNA here is from genome assembly GCA_944452925.2 of Chrysolina oricalcia. Lineage (NCBI taxonomy): Eukaryota > Metazoa > Arthropoda > Insecta > Coleoptera > Chrysomelidae > Chrysolina > Chrysolina oricalcia. The sequence continues at coordinate 40,661,896 of OX101828.2, read as the reverse complement.
TTTCCATGGAAAATCGAATTTTCCATATGTTTTCCCCAGGAGCCACTCGTAAATTTCCCTCCATTTTACTCAACATCAATGTACTTCTCAATTCTATTCAAGGCTTGTATGTGAAAATGGGGCACCTAAATCTGTCACTTTCTGACGGTCTATATATGAGGACTATAAATTTGTTCCTATACATTTTTTGATATGTTTCAATTTCAGGTTCTAGTCAATATTAAATTTTTTTAAATTTTTGCCTCACATGCTCGCATTCTTGGAAGTTCATTAGATTTTTTCGGGATTATTTATCAAGATATGGAAAAGTTGTGGGTTGTTGTAGATCTGTTTAAGTGAAATAACAGTGTAGGTATACATTTTTGTGATATCTCGTTTCGTTTTTGAGTTCTTGAAGATTTTAGAGAGAAAATACTTTTGTACTTTTTTCAAATTTTTTTGATATTTGTTCCACTTTCTGATCGACTTGAAGTAAAACGGTGCTGACCGTCGGTGGAGCTTGTAAAGGCGTATTCGAAGAGATTTAAAAAAATTCAATTTCATCATTAGTACGGTCAATATCTCAGATCTTTCGTTTTTTGAAATATTTCCTGAACTGTTGATTTTTATAAAAAAATTAATGTCAATTTTTGTCAGATTTTGTAAAGGTGGTCAAAAAAGGAGTCGTGGTAAATTGTAAAAATATCAACCTTTTTTGAGATAGGTATTTCGTATTTTCGAAAATGCAAATTTTCATTTTCAGATTTGAGGGACTTTCACCATTTACGGATCGATTTTTCGAAAAACGGTTTGTTATATACCATTTTAAATTAAAGAATATTACATTAACAACTTTATGTATTTCAATTATTTGACAATTTGACAAATATCAAAAACTGCCAGTTTCCCTTTTTCACATACAGAGTAACTATAACGCAAATAATGACAATACAACATGCAGCGGCTGCAGCCGCTTTTACGCTTCACGTGATAGACGGCTGACAGGTCTTCCAGCCGCTACAGATAAATGAAGCGCTTTATTTATCGCTGGATTTATTTGAAGCAGTTCAGTGGTCCGTAATTTGGACCGTCTAGTAGACTTGTAAAGCGCTTTTTTGCTTTATCGAGCAGAGCGCTTTCCGCTTATCAAAAACCATTCATGGCCCACTGATGTCCCACTGATGCCCACTTGATTTGTCTTGAATAATCTCTAAGTCAGATGAAATTAGCATTTATTTAATATATTTTGGTGTGAAATTTTCTTCGTGCTTGAATTATTTGCAGGAAATTTATCTCGTATATGAATTTTTTTAGAGAATTTTCAAAAAATTCACGAAGTCGAAAAATTTCCGGCAATAATTAATGCACTTGGGAGATTATTAAGTGAAAACATATTGAATTTGTTATAGATTCCAGGAACTAATTGATACGTAACTAACTTTCCAGTTTCGATAATAACGAATCAAAAATTATTTATTTACTTCTTTCTCACATGTAAAAATTTAACAGTATGTGATATAAAAAGCATATTACGCACGAATGGGAAAATTGCTCCTGAAGTTGATTTATCGAGTGTTCGCTATTTTTCAATCACATATTTCAAAGGAACTAGGAAATAATAATAGATGCTATTAGCGATAGATATCTGATCTCCGATTTTTTTATCTTTATTTGATTTTTCCGATTTGTTCCATTTTATTAGGATCTAAAGAAAATACTTCGTTATTGTCACAGTACTGTTTCAAATTTCGATCTGTATTCGCATTAACACATTTGAAATACTCCCTATTTCTGTTTTTACTGGTTATTTACAATTCTGACTATCGCTTTCGTTCCACTTCCATTGTATCTGTTAGTTATCTAGATGTATTAAAAATTGTAATCACTTTGATGTAATTAAAATTTCTCCTCGTTCGCCTAAATAGCCATATTAATTAATAAAACATTAATTGACCCGTAGAGTTTCTATTATGAAGTGAAATTGCTCCATCACGTCTTATCCAGCATTATACTGAGGTGAAATTAGTTTAATACATTACCTACTTTGCAATATGGAAGCCTGTTCAATATAGGCTATAGTTGGTTCTGGAATAGTATATATACTAGAATAAAAATCCTGAAAAACGACTTTTTTACTATGCCCTGTATACATCCTAATGTACTTTCATCAATACGATTATAATTGGACATGTTAACAAGTTCTAATGGATTTTTTCGACTAACAAAATAATTTTTTTTATTTGCCAATCCTACCCAAGTACGGCGTTTTTATGAACTTTTACAGCTTATATCTCTAAAAAGACCATTAAAAAATGGAGAAGAGGGCTTTACCGCTTTTTACTCAAACAACCAAAAACTTGAAAACAATTTATGTGTGTGTGTGTGTGTTTTATTACCCTCAAAGAGGTCTACAAAAAGTTAAGATAAATATTTTCAAATTTTGAAAAATAAACGGAATATTGCATTTTTTTTTATAAAATCACCAAGAACTCAAACAAGGCGACAGGAATTTCAGAGGATACCTCATTTGAACGACTTTTGAAAAATGTAAATGAATTTTTGCTTAAAGATAAATAGCTCGGAAAATATTTGAAAAAAATGAAGAAGGACTTGAGTTTATATATTTATATTTGTTTTATGGAACTGTCATATTTCTATGCTTTTGTGGAAATATTATATTTTTATGTATAAATCTGGACTGCAGATATGTATGTATTTGTTATCTGACGTATCCTATATTATTCTTATGATCGTACAGGATTTGATAAAATTTTATTTATTATTATTTATTTATATATCATTATTGTATAAAACGAATAATATTGGTCCAAATTTCGATATATGTGGCTGAATCAATTACAGAAGATTTTGTGTTGTGACGATAATTCACCTCATTCATATTCTGAACCTTTTATTAATTTATTTATGATTATGTTGTGATCAACACAATCAAACGCCCTGCTCAGATCGCAAAATGTCCGATCAGTCTGACTATCTCATCATAGAATGAGTGAATGGCGGTGATTGTACTTTGACTGTCTAAAATCAATGTTGGTTTTCAGAAATTATTCCCAGAAAATTTGAAAAAATGATAAGAATCGTTAAAGGTCTATTGGGAAATCAAAATTAGATGCCATCTGGGGCGGAGAAAATGAGGAAGTTTTGTCATTATCATCAAAATACAAATGTTCCACTACAGTTCCATTCAGAAAAAAAACTTTGATTTTTGTAAAGATATCGGAAAAGATCGACAAAAAATACAATTAAATTCCACGCAATTTTTTCAAATTACCTTTTTCGATATCTTCCATCTAACCCCACCTATGGCCTCTTTATAGAATTTTTTTCTAATTTGCCACCATGATAGTGGTAACGTAACATGTATCAAAATCGATTTTCAGGTCATGCACAAACTTTTTCCCAGAAATGTTTTTCCATTACTCTAAAAATAAATCTTTGAGATATTTCCAAAAAAAAAAGTTGTAATTTTTTCATTGATGCTTCTTTAAAAAATTCTACAAAGCGATTTTGCTGGGGCGAAAACATTCTTGTAGGCTTCTGGGTCCCGCTGGAATTGGCTGAAACTGTAGTAGGTTATTCTCTTCATTATCCTGATCAAAAGTTCCCATGAACCCAACTCGATCTTATGACTAGTTTCCGGGATACAGCCCCCTCAAAGATATGATTTTGTACCTCATGAGAGTAAGTACGACACAACATTCCTATGTGTTTCTGTGCCTCGGAATAAATTTTTCAGTATAAAATGTACCTTCACAATCATTTCTTTATAATATTTAAATTACTTGAATACGGACCACAGGGTGTTGACTATATTCTGGACAATAACTTCTTCAATATCTTTTATTTTCGTTTAGCAAACAAAATATTTAACTGTATATTAGGTTATTTTTTTTTCCTTCCTCGGATGCTGGTCCTTTCACCAGCTACACCTCAGCCTCTTGGGCATTTTGTGTTTTCCGTGTTTGTTTTACAGCACCCACTCCGTAACTCTGGTCCCCTGTACCAGTCTGTACAGGTTCTTCACTGGTTGGCTGTTGTATTCCTCGGGAATTAGATGGAGTTTCCCGAAAATTGCCTGTCTCTTGCGGTCTAATGCCTCGCATTCTGATAGTATATGTTTGGCTGTTTCCTTTACCACATTGTCTGCAGGAAAGTTATCCGTTGTACAGACCCATTTTGTGCAGGTGTTTCCTCATTGAACTGTGACCAGTGAGAAGACCCGTTATTGTTCTAAATTGATTCCTGCTCAGCTTGAGTAGTTCTTCAGTTTTGTGTTTTGACCGGTATTTAATGTATGTTTTCCCGTGGTGTATGAGAGGGGCTTCGTACCACCTTTCCTTTTGTTTTCGCTTGACCCAGTCCCGAATGCATCCTCGAATGTCGGATTTATTAATCCCTAGTGCGGGTTCTGGGCCAATATATGGAGTTGATGGGCCCTCTCTAGCTAGCTCATCAGTTTTTTCAATGCCGTCGATACCGCAGTGAACTGGAACCCACATCAAAATTAATTTGTTGTGTTCTGTGAGAACACTGAGTTCTCCTCGGCATTCTCATACCAGTCTTGAAGTCACTTTCGAGTTCATAAGAGCCTTCAGTGACGCCTGGCTATCTGCGCATATTTTGATCCGTGCATTGTGCATTTCCCTCATGTTGATTTCTCTCGCGCATTGCAAGATGGCGTACATCTCTGCCTGGAATACAGAGGCGTTTGTTCCTAGTGAGACGCTTATTTGGGAGTTTCTCCCCTCACTGTATATTCCAGCACCAGTTCCTTCTCTGGTTTTGGATCCGTCCGTGTACCAGATCCTCTCAGGTTTGCCTCTGATATTGTCGTCTGTCCATTCCCTTCGATTTTGCAAGATAGCCTCGAAGTTGATGTGGAAGAAGTATCTAGGAGTCATGTGGTCCGTTGGTTTCATTTCAAGAATGTTGCCTCCCACTATTTCCTTTATCTTGTTGTGATCCGATCTGTTGCTCGTATTTTGTTGCCTCAGAAGTCTCATTCTTGCCTCTCCCATGATTGCTATGTCAATCGATGGGAGGTCCAACAGTACTTCCATGGCTAATGTTGGTGTTGTTTTCATAGCTCCCGTTATACTGAGGCATGTAAGTCTTTGTACCTTGCTCAACTCAGCCGCGGCTATTTTTTGTGTTATCTTTGTCCACCATACCAAAGATGCATATGTGATCATGGGTTTCACAACAATGTTGTATATCCAGTATACCATTTTGGGATTTAGCCCCCATGTTTTCCCGTGTGCCCGCCTGACTAACATCAGTGTCATTTCGGCTTTCTTCTTAACTTTTGCCAGCTGTTTATTCCAGGTGAGTTTCGAGTCTAAAATCACCCCGAGATATTTAACTTCCCCTGACAGCTGTATTAGGGTACCTTGTAGGGTCAGAGGTCCTAAGCTCTCCAACTTCCTTCTACGGGTAAACGCTACAATGGTTGATTTGGAGGGGCTGATAGTTAGGCCCTCCTTATATATCCATGTACTTACCAGATTTAGGGCCGATTGCATTCTTTCCCTATCCGTGGTGTTGAATTTGCCTTGGACCGTGATGACTATGTCATCTGCGTACCCAAGTGTTTTGTGCCCACTCCTTTTCAGTGTGAGTAGCAGGTCTTCCACCACCAGGTTCCACAGCAGTGGGGACAGGACACCCCCTTGCGGACAACCCCTGATGACCTTGGCTGCCAGTGTTTCTCCCACTAAAGAGGAGTAGATAATTCTATCTCTTAGCATGCAGTCTACCCACCTGCAGCAGGTCTCACCGATACCTTCTCGTCTCGATGCCATTGAGATTGAGTTTAGAGATGTGTTGTTGAATGCTCCCTCGATATCCAAGAATGCACCCAACAAGACCTCTTTGTTTCTTAGTACAGGTTCCACCTTCTCTACGAGTTGGAGTAGTGCTGTTTCTGTAGATTTGCCTGTTGTGTAGGCATATAGGTCCTTGTGTAGGGGTTGGTTTACCAACACGGTATCCCTGATGTGCCTGTCCAGCAGTTTTTCCTGTCTTAAGGATAAATGACATGAGACTTATTGGTCTCAGTGCCTTCGCTCCCTCCTGTGCCGTTAGGTTATTTGCACAATGAATAAATTCGTCGGTGGGGGGTCAAAACCTCGTATCGCAATTTTTAACGATTTCGAGTTGATAGTTTCTTGCAGCAGACATTTCAACTCCTCATATGTTACAAGACCTCGTATCTGATTACGTGTGCGCCAAGGCATACAGCGCAACATTGTTGAAACCATGTATCTCATTATGCTATTATTTCAGTTCTGAAAACTCAAAATCGAACAGGTGCTTAATGCAGTATTTGGTGTGTATATACTAGTTCTACGATTTCCGGATTAAGAACATTGAAGTAATTGCAGTACTTATTTAATAACTCTATGGGTATCACATTGTATTCAGAGTACGAGGTGATATGCATTTTGCATGATGATTCGGAACAAAACCAAAAGTGTGGTTAGGAACGGAAATTCAATCTACAAAACTCGGGTTAAAGTAGTGTTTATTTTAACTCGATGAAACTACCTGATCAGACTGCACTTATTTCAATATTTTTCCAAATTTTTATACAAAAATTGTCCGGTAATCGAAATTTGCCATGAAACATTCTGAGATACGAGGTTCTGGTTTTAATGGTCTGTTAAGTTTGTAGTATGTCTTATCCAGATACGAGGATTGTTATAAATCTAGCCCATCATTTTTATTGTATTTCAGATCATAATGGCAACTCGAGGAGCTAAAATCTTAGCTATGGTTATGAATAATAATGATGAGCACAAATCAGATGAAGCAACGGACAATTGTCATTATTCGGAATCTACCCGAAATGCAAATAATGATGCACTTAATTTGAATGATATTGAAGATGAAGCAGATGAACCAGAAGAACCTTTTCAAGATTCGGGATCTAGTTACAGACCAAGCGATTCTGAACAATCTGTCGACCATAATAATGATTTACAGCGAGGGAAAAGACCAAATAATAATTAATCAGTTTCAGAACAAAAAGAGAAACGTGCTAGAAAAGGGCGTCCTCAACCCGAAAAACGAAAAAGAAATATAAATCAGACGGCAAGAATGAAAGGAAATAGCTACATTGGCGTGAAAAAGTCGAAAGGTAATACCAAGCCAACAGTAGTAGAAAGAAAAGCAAGGGAGTTAGGGCCAAGATGCAATTCGACAAAGTGTTTGAAGTCAAAAAGGATGCGACAATGCTTCAAGATATCGGATGATCAAAGGCAAAGTCTCTTTAAACATTTCTGGTCTGACATGGATTGGAAGCAAAGAAAAGTTTTTGTAGCAACTTTAGTTCATCGAATACCTGTGAAGCAACGAGCTACACAAAAACCTTCAAGCAGCAAACAAAACACTCTAAAATATAATTTGAAAATAGATAACGAATTTTCACCTGTATGTAAAAAGATGTTTGTGTCTACTTTACAATTGGGTGAATGGTCAATTGCTAATTGGGTGAGAAATACTACAACAGGTATCGTGGCAACAACCAGTAAATTTCCAAACAGAGCTCAAGCTCTTAATGTTGAAAAAAAGACTGCAAATTACTATTTTTTTAGATAAATTACCTAAATTAGACTCACATTACTGTCGCGCATCAACTAGTAAACTATCTGGAACCAATAATTAGAACCAACGCAGATCTGTACGAAATTTACACTGCTGAAATTGGAGAGGGCTAGTCGAGATGTTTTCATCTTTGAAATGCATGATTTGAACATTCAACCACGAAAGATCAGTGTGATCTATGTTTCAGCCATAAGCTGGGAAATGTAGAAACTGAGACATACGAAAACCATATAATGGCAAAAGATAGAGGCAGGTCAGAAAAAGAGGTGGACAAACAAAATGCCATTGAGGGAAAAGTGTGTACGTTCACGATGGATGTCCAGGCGGTTCAATTAGTTCCCTACTTGCCAGCGGGAATGCTTTATTTTAAACAAAAATTAGCTTGTCATAATTTTACGATACCTAGCTACCGACAAGGTTGTTTGTTATGTTTGGCATGAGGGGGAGGGAGGCGTGGATGCCAACTGCTATGCATCGTGTTTCTTAGATTTTTTAAATACGGAACTAGATGAAGCAGAAAAGCTTCAGCGATGGATGCAGCTCACAAAATCGCAATTCCCTCTTATCAAATGTATTGCAAATTGCAACAGTATTGTATTGATAACCACACCACTCTTACCCAAAAATATTTGTTGAAAGGACATACCCAGATGGAGTGCGACAGCGTCCATGAAAACTGCGTCTTCTCATAATATTTACATAATTGTTTGCTGTTAGACCGAAACAAAATCTAGATTTTTGCCCCCCTGAAAACTACGTAATATTTGGGTAATGTGAATAAAATCTAGTAAATGCTCATACTATATATTTCTCTCTTTCATATCTGTATTAAACGAATAAGTCTGTCTCCAGAAAGTATAAGCATTTACTTCAAATTCATTTTATTCACATCTGCCATTGAGTTACAAGGTTTTGGCTCCGCACCGACGAAATATAAAATGAGAGTTCATTTGCGTTCCACAGATTTTGTATCAGCTATGAGTGTTAGTAAGACATGTACTTATATTTGTGTAAATACTGCCAGATTGACACTAGAGGAAAATTTGGAATTCTGTATTAGGGGGGCTATTTCAGCATTGATAAAACTGGTCCTGGAAACATTTATTTCCTACTCCAAAAGCTCTCATCAGCAAATAACAAACAAAAATTATAATTTAATGTCATTTAAGGGAAGAATTCACCAATATTTTACCTATATCTATTTATTTTTTGTTCATTGCGCAAGGACCCAAATAATTATTCAGTTTAGTTTAATGTTTTGTTTGCTAAACGAAAATAAAAGTTATAGTCAATATATTGAAGTTGTTGACATGAATTCAGTCAACACCCTGTTGTTCGTGTTCAAGTAATATGAGTATTCATCGAAAGAAATGATTCTGAAGGTACAATTCATACTGAAAACTCATTACAAGGCACAGATACACAAAAATATGTTTTGTCGTACATATACTCATAGGTAAAAAATCATATCTTTGAGGGGCTGCATCCCGAAAACTAGTCTTAGGATCGAGTAGGGCCCATGAGAACTTTTGATCAGGATAATGAAGAGAATAACATACTACAGTTTCAGCCAATTTCACCGCGATCCAGAAACCCATAAGAATGGTGCGGGGTACTTTGATTTTCATCTGCAGAATGGCATAAAATACACTGTTAATTTCCTATGTACTTAGTATTTTGAGAAATATTTATTGTTGCATTATGAATATTGATTTCTGTGGGCATATGATTATTGTTATAATTATTTAATGCCGTGAATTGCGAAGCTTCAAATAAAGCCAATAAAAAAATTCGAGATACATCCTATCTGGTATTTATTGTCTTCGCATGCTGATCTCTCAATTCCATTCATGAATGTAACGTAACATCACCCGATGTTACGCATCCCATTAAAAATCCCGACCCAGAAACGCCAGCGTCTGCTGATAAAGCTATAATTAGACCAACTGCGACGACGTTCGAAATGCAGATATCTTGCAGCGGGTGCCGTGGAGTCCCGTTCCAGGGCCTCTCGAGGAATCTCAACAAGCTGGCGTTTGTCTGTGGTCGCGGGACGGAACTAAATATACTCGTTAATTAGTGAATCGATGTCAGATAACGAATATATGGCGCTTGTGCGTTTTTAATGCACTTAATGCAAGGAGTGGGTGATGAAGCGATGCTTTTATTTAGGTTGTGTGTTTGGTACAGAAACTAAATAGGCTGCGATTCACTATAAATAATAGTTATTTATAGTACAGTCGTATAAGCCGAGAATAGGGGCCAACCTCAGAATGAGAGGTAATAAGCTAAATATTTGCATAAACATTTCCTTTGTCATTATAGACGATGTGTCAAAAGTCTCAACCCTCAACCCTTTGAGGCCGAAATTAATTCAAAAATTTTAAAAGTGAAAAATAATGAGAATTTTTTATAGAAACGTTTTATAACATAAGCTTCAGTGGAAATAAGACATAAATAAATAAAAAATATACAAATTATTCTGCAGGATGTGGTTTCTACTATTAACCACAACCACTACGAACTAAATCGTGTAAAATTGCAAAATTGAAACTTAATAAATGCCTTAAAATTATAATTTTTTTGTTTTACAATGAACTGAACTTCAATTATTGTTTCAATTTGGGAAACATCGTACCAACTTGGCACGTTCAACATTTCCAAATTTTTGGCTCGAAACGGTATCAATTCGACATCATATAAATGTCACTAAAAACTACCAAAACTCGTTGAAATCGGCAAGAAGAGTAAAAATGATGCGTAGGCAACACAATAAATACTATGGCTACGATGTAAAACCGGTAGGAAAATAAAAGTATGGCTATTAGTAATGTGGTTTTCACTGATAACCAGTAGTCCTCAAAGGGTTAAGATATGTACAAACCAGACAACAAAATGTTGCCAACTGTTGCAACATGTTGACGAATGTTTGCAACATATTTGTTGAATACAACAATTTGTAGCTGGATACATGTGTAGAGCGTCCAAACCAAAACCAGTTGCGCGTCCATAGTAAACCGTACTACTGCTGCTGATGTTATCAGTGCTGCTTTCATAATAATGGGTTCGCATGTCCAGAAACGAAGAAGAAAATGGTGGTAGCGAGTTTTTACAAAAAGGGACAAGCATTTGGCTGAACTTTGGTTTCTAGAAAATCTGGTATGAAACGTCGCGATTGTTGGCTCTCGGCCAATTGTTATGGGTTTTTTGTTTTGCGGAAATGCCCTGTTGCCAAGTTGGTCACTTCGGATTACTGGAAAACTGATACAAAAAAAAACAATTGAACGTGTCGATTATGGACCTCAACCTATTTAAGTGGTACTATTTTTGTGTTGCAGAAATGCTCCATTACCAAGTTTTGGTCTCTTTGGATTACTGGAAATCTGATATGAGGATACTCCAAGTGGAAACCATACTATTCAATCAGATGAATTACGCTATGAAATCAGAACCCTGCAGAAGTTGTGAACGCTGGAAATTAAAAAAAAAGATTTGTGGAAATGCTAAAGGCATGTCTTTTTCTTCTGGTAATTTTTAAAAAGCGATTTCACCTTTTCATACTAATTAGCGATCGAATTACCAGCAACACTCGGGTATCTAGGTTAGTTAGATTAGGTTAGGATGTGTCCCAAATGTCTATGACACTTTTCTAAATGATTTCCCGTGTGGCATCAAGGCATTTCCGCAAAGTTGAAATGTCAAAACATTTGATTGAATAGGATATTGTCCACTTATCCATATCAATCCTGATTTCCTAGTATCCGGTAATCCGAAGTGACTACCTTGGCAACCGCATTTTCCCAAAACAAAAATGGCATCATTAGAATCGGCTAATAAATTATATCAATACTACCAATTAAAAATTTCTATAAAACTCCTCTGAATGATTTCCCGCATCCATAAGTTGGCAACAGTGTACTTCTGCAAAACCATAGCAAGAACTACCTGATTGAAAAGAATAATATCCACTTCAATCTATATTCGTATCAGATTTCCAGTAAATCTGAAGTGATTAACTTGGCAACAACGCATTTCCGCAAAACAATAATGGTAGTTACTATCAGAATTGGCTAAAGATTTATAATTATATTCTCTAATCAAAATTTGTATGCTCTTTTTAATGATTTCCTGCTCCCCTAGCCTGGCAACAGCGAATTTCCCCAAAGTCAAAATGTCATAGCAGGAACCACCTGATTCAAAAGAATAATGTCCTCTTTGATCTATCTCCATATCAGATTTCCAGTAATCCGAAGTGACCAACTTGGCAACACAGCATTTCCGCAAAACAAAAATGGTACCATTAGAATAGCGATATTATTTTTTTTTTCATAACCGATATCCAGTAAGTAATCAAATTTTTACCAAGCATTTCAATTCTTTTTTTTTGTCCGTATCATGTTGACTGAAGGGATAACGACTACACTCTCCTATGTCACAAATAATAACAAAGTAAAGCAGCGAAAATAACCTGTGTGATGTTCAGAGTAGAGCTCTAAACATCACTTGTTGACAACATCGTCCAGACTGAGCGATGTTTTCCATTTCAAATGGAAAACACGGATACAAGCAACACGCAAAAAAATCTCTTTGATTTTGCCGCCCAACATCGGCACTATGTTGCCGAGTATCTATCAATTTGTTGCGAGTTGATGGGATACATCCCAGACAGCACAAATATGTCCCAAGAACGTCCTGAAGCCGTTCGCGTCGGATATTTCGAACGTCTAGAAGACGTCCATTTCAAGTACGGCGGACCTCTGTAGGGCATTTTGGGGACGTACGATGTTACAAAATATGAGGTCCTTAGGACATACGATTTGGGTCCTTTTCAGGTCTGTTCTGGACCATTTGGGGATGTTTCGAGGACGTACATCGTACGATCGTTTTATGTACGATTATACAAAATCGGAGGTCCCTGGTACATACGATTTAGGTTCGTTTTGGGTCTGTTTAGGACCATTTGGGGACTGTCGAGGACGTACATCGTACGTTCGCTTTAGGTACGACGAACGTCATTAGGACGTCTCTAGGACATGAGATTCAGGTCAATCTCAAGTCTGAACCTCGGAAGTAGTCAAAAATAAACATTTGTAGTGGAAGAGGTTATATTTATATATTAATAGAATTTGACATCAATTTTTCAAACTTAAATTTTTTTTCGATGTAGCACTCATCTTCTCAGAAGATCTCTTCATAACCAGCTCTGTATGGAGGCTTCGGTGGATTTGTGATTCTTTGAACGCCAGATTTTTGCGCAGCACCTTAAAAAAAACACATTGAAATTGAAAATTGTATTTTCCCACTGAATTTTAGTGTTTAAACCAAACAATGATATATCGCGAAATATACTAGTTTGTTCCAATAACACAGAAAAATAAACATCGTCTTTTGGCGCGCACATAATGTTTTTGAAGGTTAGGCATGACTAGCGTTTTTCGTCTACTTCTCGATGTTAGCTGACAAAAAATATATTCACACTATTCGAATACTTCAAAAGAACTATACTACTCACCTTTGATTAGAACTGCTATTATTCCACAGCGTTCTGTTTTCTAAACTCACATTCAACGTAAACACCAAAACAAATAACTAACGGCTAACGGCTTCAGAAGCGAGTGAAGCGACTCCAACTGTCAATGAAGGAATTATAGTACAGTGTTGCCAGAATAATCGATTTTTCCTAAAAATTATGTAACAACTTCTGTTCCAAGTTTATTAGTAGTAAACTGGGGTTTTATACAATCAGGGCCGTGAGCCCGTGAAATCAAGGATCGCATAATCGTGTCGAGAGATTTGAAAATATGTTACAATTTTCGATTATGATACCCGTTATTGTTGATCATAAATTTGAGGAAAAATTATGTTACAATCCGATAATTCTGGCAACACTGAATGACTTCTTTGGGTGGCGACGGGTGGTGGCGGGTGAGGACGGTGAAGTACTTGTGTGTGCTGTGTGGTTAGTGAGATGAGCAAGGAAGCCAGAAAGACAATAATTCTGTCTACTGAACGAACTAGTCGTTGCAATTCTCAGTAAAAGTATTTCTATTCATTCGTAGAAATTCAGTCAATTGCAAAAAAACTCGATAGGTTTTTGTGTCTAATTTGAACAATAATTATCTTTTCAAAACTTCCTGAGATAAAATGAAGACAGGACTTCAACCAACTAATTATCAACACATAACACGTGTCGTTTATTCATTTACCTATACTATTGTTGCATTCGACTAATAAGATCGATTTTCGGATGTCGGTATAGGTATATGTACTACCAAGAACAATGCATTATTGATATTTCATTCGATGAGTTCAACGTGATTACGTAGGTACCTAACCTAAGAATCATTATAATGAAGAAAATTGAAATGACTTTTTGTTTTTGATTATTATTGACATTTTCTCTCATTTTTCAATCAATTCGTAGAAGGGTAAATTCCCAAAATTATGAATATTTTGTTCAGACATGAAATGTTCGTCTTGGGGACGTCCATTTATGTACGTTATGGGAACGTCCCAAAATGGACATCCTAAAAACGTCCTCAATAGGTCCCGGACGTTAAGACCTGAAATGGACTTCGATTGGATGTCCCGGGGACGTCCATTTACGTTCGTTTCGGAAACGTCCCAAATTGGATATCCTCAACACGCCCTCAATACGTCCCGGACGTTGAGACCTGAAATAGGCTTCGATTGGACGTCCCGGGGACGTCCATTTATGTACGTTTCGGGAACGTCCCAAAATGGATATCCTAAAAACTTCCCCAATTGGTACCGAACGATGAGACCTGAAATGAACCTCGATTGGACGTCCCGGGGACGTCCATTTATGTACGTTTCGGGAACGTCCCAAAATGGACATCCTAAAAACGTCCTTAATAGGCCCCGGACGTTCAGACCTGAAATGGTCTTCGATTGGACATCCTGGGGACGTCCTGTGCTATCTGGGATGTTGTCAACAATGTTGACAACATTTATCTGGCCGAATGTTGGCCAGTCTGTACTTACCTTTCGCTCCACACTCACCGTTGTGAGGGTCGTATTTATGGGTGAAATTTGGATCAAAACTCCATTTTAATGGAATTGCTATACGACATCACACGATTGTGAGTGCTCAAAATATAACCTTTCGCAAAGGTTGACCTTAAATACAGGGTGTCCCACAACTCAACGTAATTCTATGCAGGGCTGATAGTCCAGCTCATGACTGACCAGAGTATCACAATATGACCCTAGTAAAATATTGATAGTTTTGGAGATATTGGTACTTTCATAAATTTCGTGAAAATAGAAACCTTTGAGCAGTATTTCGAGTGCCGCAAGTACAAAACTTCATATTTTATGATACTAATTTTTTATATGCAACCTTTAATAACCCTTCTATTGATTAAAATACAAATTGAAATTAATATTGTTGCAAAACATTATTGCCCGACTCACGAGTTAATTTATTTTATTGCTTACTTAGACTCTTCATACTGTAAGCAAAATAACCACGAGAACCTGGCAAGTTATTTAAAAAAATTGCTCTTTAAGAATAGTTTTTGGAATGATATAACATTCACTATCTTTCATTTGAAGAAAAAAGATATTCCTAGTTTACAGCAATAGGAGCTCACTGTGAAATTATTTCAATAATTAAGAATGTGAATGGCAATTTCCCTCATATTATATAAACAAACCAAATGCCATTATTTTTTTTTAATTCAAACCAATGAGAAAAGGACTTTTGGAAAACACTGTCTCCAGCCCGTGGTATTTTAAAATCGGTGTTTCGCTTCTTACTTATTTATACGATTCCATAGTTTGACGGTTCAACTTTTCAACTGACATTAATGACACATGATGAACCGTTCCTGCAATACGCAGTTAGTCCATAATAATTTATTGTATCCGTTAAATTGTCTGATTATTGAATATTCCTTTAAAATGCAGAATTTTCAAAATAATTTCACCTTGCCAGTCGCTCAAACTGTGTTGCTGTACAAAACACCACTCGAGCAAGCTCTCGTGGTGTTTCTAAGCAACACAGTTTTCGTGACAGCAAGGTGAAAGTATTTTTTGAAAATTCAGCATTTTGTCGAGATATTACTACAGAAACCACTTGGTAAATTGAAGTGACAGATATTTATTGAAAACGAAACAAAACACAAAGGAAAATTAGAGAATGTGTACAAACTGCCTTCATCCAAGTCGAATGCAAGCGTGTCATCTTTTTTAAAATGATATTCCTAAATATCTATGGACTGGAATCTAGAACGGTACAATAATTGGCCCTTTTGAATTACCTGAAACGGGGAAATTTATCGCGATTTTTTAGAAAACGAATTTTGTACTCTTTTGAAAGATGTATCTTTGACTTTAGGCAGGGCAATGTGGTTCCAAAATAACGGCTGTCGAGCTCAATACGCACGACCAGTGAGATATTATTTGGATCAAACTTATCCACAGAGATGGATCGGCCGTCTTGGTCCCATTTTGTGGCCTCCCAAGTTTCCAGATTTAAACCAGCTAGATGAATGATGAACATGAATTGAGACGTCGTATTAATGGAGCAGCTGTCGAAATAAGTGCCGAAGGATGTACACGACGAATATAAAGATCGTCTTTGAAAAGGTGACACGCTTACATTCGACTTGGTGGAAGAAAGTTTGAAAACATTCTCTAATTTTCCTTTCTCTTTTGTTTAGTTATCAATAAATACCTGTCACTTCAATTTACCAAGTGTTTTCATTCGAATTCCTATTTATTGAAATAATTTCACAATGAGCTCCTATTGGAGTAAACTAGGAATATCTGTTTTCCTCAAGCGGAAGATAGTGAATGTTGCATCATGTTAAAAACCAGGGTTCGAAAATATCATGATATTTATATAAATATCATATCATATGATATATATATATATAAACATGTTTTAACATTACTTTATTATTTCAACACAAACACACAATTAAAAACCTTTTTCAAACAACAAAACCTTTTTCTAACATTGATAACTCTAATTAAAAAGAAAAAAACTAAAAACAAATAGATTTTAAATTTTAAATAACATTATTAACATTATTATGTCAACATTGATATTGCTATATCCTCATCAGATGAAATATTAATATGAATATCATTCCTATTATTGACAATTACGTCAGAATCTTCAGATATGGCTGGTTTCCATGCCCAGTGAAGGTTGGTTTTCTTTTTATCTATATTTTGATTCATAGACTTGAACATAAAAACCAGTCAACTGGATTTTTGGTTTCTCAAGCGATTCCGTAAATCCGATTGAACCAAACCGAAAGAAGAAAAGGTCCTTTCAAGATATTTTCGGATGTTTAGAATGATGGAAAACATTTATAATTTAATAAATAAAATTATCAAATATATCAGATATATATCAAGTAATAAATATCATGATATACAGGGTGTTTCTTAAGTACGTGTAGAAACTTCAAGAGCATGTTGCTGAAGTCCGCAAGTTATTTGTTTCTAAGATACAGAGTGTCAAAGTTTAATTATTATATTTGTTTTTTTGTGAATAAATGCCAAAATATTCGTGATATTCGAGTAAAGTTTGGTATCTGGGATGATACTTCAATGACAAAATCAAATTTTGTGTTAATTGTAAAAAAACTAATTTCAAACTGAATTTATTTTGAATTAAAAAATCTTGTCATTCAAAATCACTTGCATCGATTATTTCAAATCTCAATAACTCGAAAACAGTTGATCGCAGTGACCTCTACCAAGAATATATTTCTTACACAAACTGAATAATAAATATTCCCAAATACCAAAATTATTTTGAAATTATTCACAAAAAATAAAAATAAGAATTCAACTTTGACACTCTGTATCTCAGAAACGAATAACTTGTGGACATATGTCTTTAGGAAGTTTTTTTCTTAATTTGATGTCAGCAATACGCTCTTAAATTTTCTACACGTACTTAAGAAACACCCTGTATATCGTGATATATATCATGATATATATCCTCCGAACCCTGATAAAAACTACACCGAATGAGCAATTTTTTTAAATAACTTGCCAGTTTCGCGTGGTGATTTTGTTTACAGTATGAAGAGTCTAAGTAAGCTAATAAAATGAATTAACTCGTGAATCGTGCAAGTATGTTTTTTTTCTCCAAAGTATTGCACCAATATTTTTATTTTTGAATTCAAGCAATAGAAGGGTTATTCAGGGTTGCATAACAAAAATTAGAATCTTAAACTATGAAGTTTTGTACCTGTGGCACTCGAAATACTGATCAAAGGTTTCGATTTTCACAAAATTCGTAAAAGTGCCAATATCTCCAAAACTATCAATGTCATATTTTGATATACTGGTCAGTGATTAGCTGGACTATCAGCTCTCCAAAGTATGACGTTGAGTTTTGGGACACCCTGTATAATTCATTTGCGATTGAATAATTGGCTTTAATTGTATTATTCAAAGGAACCAATCCGCATGCAAATATTCTTAAATCTTCTTTTTCTTCTTCTTTAATATTTCTATAAATTGACTCACTCTTACTTCTGATGCGTGATACACACTGTAAGGGGTGGCTTTCAGTGGTCTTATGGTAGTTTATGATGATAAAAAGACTCACCCGTTTTATATACAGTTTTTTTTAAACTGAATTGGACCATATTTCGACTTACCTGAAATAAACAAAAAAGATTAAAGCATTCCAATATTATTCGAAACTATTTTCTGATTGAAATGAATACGAAGGTAAAAACTTATCAGTCAATCAATCAAATATACTTTATTGTCTGAAGATAGATACATCTTATTGACAAAGTCTGGAATCCTAAATTTAAAAAGTTAATAGTGCCTATACACACATAAGTTAAAAACAGTTTTTGGACAATACACAAGATAGTCAATCAATAATACAAATACAAAGGTGACGTTCAGTGGCGATTCTAGAAATTAAGGGCGAAGGGGGGGGGGGCATACCATCACTAGGCGCCAAGATTCAGTAAAAAGGCATAGGTATTTGAAGTAATACTGTATTTCTCATTAGAAAACGAAGTAATATCACAAAACTATAATAAAAGAAATATTACAATAATAAAATAGAATACATATACAAAACAAAACAACAATATGATACTATTTTTATTAATAATAAACCATCAACCCATACTTCAAAATAGTTATTATTTACAATTTACAGTAGTAAACGCCTTGTTTTTATGTTTATAAATTCGTCCAGTACGACAGAAAAATCTATGTTTTTTGAATAATCCGATTCAATGGTCAATAAAGCCAAATCGTTCAACATTTGTTCACCTATTGTGGATCTAACATAAGTTTTAATATTTTTCAGTCTACTGAAAGTGCGTCAGCAGTGGCACTATTTGTGCCTATGGTAATAAAAATTCGGTAGAGTTAGGCTACATTCGGAAATGCATTTTCCAGATCATTTGAAATGAGATATGGTAATATTTCTTCGGTTTTTACATTAATTTGATTATCCTCAAGGTCTCTGAATGATAAACAAAAAGATTGGTATTCAGCAATTACATCAATCGTGTTTGTAGTATCAGATTTATAGAATACGCTGAGCTCTCGTAAACAGCGTAAGTTATCTTCTGAATTTGAAACCAGACTGCTAATACTACTGCCACAAGTGCCACTATGAGGCGCCGTTTGGGTAAAAAGTCTTTTTGCAAATATAAAAATGTTGTGTCAATATATTTATTAGTTGGAGCATTATTTATTATTTTGCTTGCCGATATATTTATTTTTGATCAAACACAATATATTTACGTTTCAAGTGTTTCAAATATATAAAAATGTGAGTTCCCATATATTTATAAATTTGATCTATTTTATGTCCTCAAGAGATGGCGCTACCTACGCGATTTGTTACAGCTTGAGGATATGGCAACATGGCAACCGGGAAGAGTCATTAGTACCTAAAGTGGATAACAGATGTCAGTAGCACAGCAGCTATCTACTTTTCAGCTCTGTGTTCTGTTCTGTGACTGGGATTCAGACATTCCGAATTGTCAGCTCCGAGTAACCCGGGGTAGCTCCTGATGTGATATCAGATCTCTATTTAGTTTAGTTCAGGGGTAACAAGTGGGTAAAACAAGCTCTCAATTGGAAAGGTGGTAGGGTAGTTTCATGTTTATTTTTACTGAAATCATCATTAATTTATGTATTTTTTTTTTTAATTAACCATAAAAAATTGTCTCTGAGAATACAATATAATTTATGACTTTTGTCCGTATTCTTGCAGTTTTTCACTGCACAATAGGTACTTTACTTTCAGAAGTAAGGAATATTTGTATCAGTAAAAAAAGTAACCAAGATATTCCTAAGTTTCATCAGTGACAGCAGGGCTCATCAGAAGATTTTGGGACTTCTGCTTTCTTTTATGTGAATCTGCTAAACTAAAACTATGTTTGAAACTTTGAAAACATTACCAATGATGGCAATTACATAAAAATTTACTTTTGACATGTGTCACTAGTTCAACAAACATCGGACCTAATTTTCGTGGAGTTTTTGGAATATTGTAACTATTTAGACTCCACCTATTGGCCATACCCGTAAGAAGGCAAAAGCCTTCTAGGATTCAGTAATCAGTTACATTCGGCCGCCATCTATTAGCTAATTTATGTACTTGACTTCGCCCTGTTGCCAAATACTGTACCAAATCGCGTGGGTGCGCCATCTCTTGACGATATAAAATAGAACGAATTTATAAATATATGGGAATTCACGTTTTTGTATATTTGGAATACACCTGAAACGTAAATATATTGTGTTTGATCAAAAATAAATATATTGACAAGCAAAATAAAAAATATTGCTCCAACTAATAAATATATTGACACAAAATTTTATATATTTGCAAAAAGACTTTTTACCCAAACGGCGCCTCATATGCCACGCCGGTATAGAATCAATCAAGAGAGAGACAGCGAGCGATATGGGATTCACAACTGATCGTGGTCGAGGTATTGAAAGCGAATGTTGCCACGTTTATTGGTTTTCCGTGCTTTTGGTGAACAAAGTTAAGTACGTAACAATATATTTGTGAAATATCTAAATTTGCCCCCCCGTGGCGCCGCCACTGGTGACGTTGATGCAGCATTAAAAAGATATTATATATACATACATTGCACAATGTGTGTATTGGGCGTAAAATATAAATTAAATATAAATATACCTAAGGTCAGATAAAATATATTAACAGCTAATGATATAAAATAAAATGGTCACATTAAATAATTATTAAAAAAAACTCAGCTAAATTGATCTTCGTAAAATTCCTCTGTAGTATAATAGGCCCTCACAACCAAGAATTATTTCACTTCTTTTCTGAATTTGAATACACTTTGTATTTCTTTTAAATTGTTGGGTAGGTGATTGAATAATTTTCTGCTCTTGTAATTAAGGAAATTTTGAGTGCGAGACAAAAATCATAATGAGAACAAATTTATGTTTTTAGAAAACAGGAAAACAAAAATTTACTCAAAATGACCACCACTTTTTTCAATGCAAAGTTCGCACCTACGAACGACAGAATCTGCAGCTGCACGGCATTGTGTTGGTTAGATCTCTCGTAGTGCTTGAACAATCCTTTGCAGGAAAATATCTTCGTCGTTGATGGGCTCAGCATAAACTTTGGTTTTCATTGTACCATAAACAAAAATCCATAGGGGTAAAGTCAGGAGAGCGTACAGGCTAACGAACACCCTGTATTTCGAAAACGAAGCAAGTCAGGACACATGATTAAAGGAAATAAAAATCTTATTTTCGCATAAAAAAACGACCCTAAACGTTTGCGGTTTAACCCTGGGTCATCCTGTATATTCTAGTTTCTTTCAGATCCCCTTGTAGACCGAGCTATAGAGGTTTTTTCCCCCACGAAATAAAAGACACAAACGGCCTATACTAATTTTTATAAGATAGTTCGTTAATGAAAACCCCGGTTTTCGCCTCAGCAAAATCGCTTTGCGGAATTTTTGAAACAAGAAATGGTGACAAAAATTACAACTTTTTGATTTTTTGGAAATATGTCAAAGATTATTTAAGGAATCGTGTTACAGTCAACGGAACTTTTGTGGAGATTTTCATACGACCGGGTCGGTGCATTTTCCACTGAAAAAATTCGGGAAAACCTCGAAAAAAAGACCAATTTTCAAAAGATAATTTTTATAAATCTGAAGCGGGACGAACAATATTGCGGAAACTAGACAAAGATATTTTCAATTTTCGGTCATCGGTTTTACTCCTAACAGCTTCATATGGTGGCCTTCCCATTAGTTAATGTGTATGCACACGAACACGGCAGGTTCAAATAAATTTCAAAATCCAGCCGATCTCGTTCCAGTTCAAGGATATTTTCATTTTTGCGACATCGGCATGGCTTCCAATAGTTCTATATGTTGGCCTTCTCGATGTGTGGTGTGTATGAAGTCGAACACATGCTGTTCAATCTTGTTCTCAAATTCAGCATAATAATATGTGGTTCAACTGTGCGCAAGATGTCTTCTGTCCGATGTGTAGTTTTTGCACAATCGCGATATAAACAATTTAAGGGCACATCATGCAAGATTTAAGGGAAAGAGTCGTTTTCAAATTCTGTAAAGTAGCACTGAAGTTAACTCGAGTTGAGTTCGAGTGACCTCGGGTGACTTCGGGTGCACCTTGAAGCATTTAGAGTAATTTCCAGTGACATTTTCAATACATTTTCCACCTCTCAGGTGAAAATCCAAATTTACAAATTGTAGATATTGATCTCTACTTCCAAATGCCGTTTACAGAATTTCAATGAGATGATTTCCCTTGAATCGGCGCCTTTAGAAAGAATTGCCCTCAAATTGTTCATAACGCGATTGTGCAAAAACACCACATCAGGCAGAACGATCTTGCGCACATGTTATTGTCTGTCAGTTTCCACAATATTGCTTGTCCAGCTTCAGTTTTATGAAAATTGTGAATTTTTGGAAAATTGTCTCTTTTTCCCGGATTCTCTCAGTGAAAATGCACTGATCTGGTCGTATAAAAAAACCATTTACTTAATAGGTTTTATAATTCTCTACGAAAGTTCAATTGACTGTAAAACGATTCCTCCAAAATTTTTTGTGATTTTTCGCAAAAAAACAAAAAAGTTGTAAATTTTTTCACTAGTTCTTGTTTAAAAAATTCCACAAAGCGATTTTGCTGGGCAAACTGAGGTTTTTTATTAACGAGCTATCTTATAAAAGGTAGTATAGGCCGGCCGCTAACCCCCTTGGCATTTCTCGAAAAAAATTGGAAAACTCGCGGAATTAGAATCGAAAAAATCCGTAAAAACAGAGAAAAATATCTGACCGTATATTATGGTTTAAAAAGAAATTGTCCCCCTCTGCCCCCCGAAAGCTAGATAGTAGAATGAGTAGGACGGGTGTGAAGTTATCCACAACCACAAATGTACACTGAGAAAAATGTAACCTAGCATTTAAAATCCATCTTTTCCGCTTAAATAATGATTTAGAGATTTCTCAATGGGTCCATGGAATCAATTAGGTTGCTTACCATGGGACATGATTATTGAAGTTATTTTTGTGCGGTGAAAAGGGGGTGAAATTTTCTAAATGAATAAATTTAGTATTTAAACGGCAGTGTAGAGTATTTTTTGTGACAGAATTGTTTTAAGGAGTGGATATATGAATTCATTTGTCGCCCCGTCGGAGAGGGTGTGGTAGGGATGCGTTTGACGAAATAAATTAATATTCATTTCAACCGACTTTGTGGACTTTTTTCGATGGTGGAATATTTTAGGAGGGTAAAATACATAACTACGGATTTATAAAATCATTTGTCGTCCCGTCGGAGAGGGTGTGGTGAGGGTGAGTTTGTCGAAAATGATCAGTTATCAGTTAAAACGACGTTGTAGAGTGTTTTCGATGAGAGCATTTTAATCAGGAGGTAAAAATACATAGCTGTGGGTATATCAATTCATTTGTCGCCCCGTCAGAGAGGGTGTGGTGGGGGTGAGATTATCGAAAAAAATCAATTATTATGTCAAACGACGTTGTAGAGTGTTCTCGATGAGAGCATCTTAATCAGGAAGTTGAAATACATAGCTCTGGGTATATCAATTCATTTGTCGCCCCGTCGGAGAGGGTGTGGTGGGGGTGGGTTTGTCGAAAAAAATAAATTATCATGTCAAACGACGTTGTAGAGTGTACTCGATGAGAGCATCTTAATCAGGAGGTAAAAATACATATCTGTGGGTATATCAATTCATTTGTCGCCCCGTCAGAGAGGGTGTGGTGGGGGTGAGTTTATCGAAAAAAATCAATTATCAAATCAAACGACGTTGTAGAGGGTTTTCGATGAGAGCATCTTAATCAGGAGGTGAAAATACATAGCTGTGGGTATATCAATTCATTTGTCAGAGAGAGTGTGGTGGGGGTGAGTTTGTCGAAAAAAATCAATTATCATTTCAAACGACGTTGTAGAGTGTTTTCGATGAGAGCATTTTAATCAGGAGGTAAAAATACATAGCTATGGGTAAATCAATTCATTTGTCGCCCCGTCAGAGAGGGTTTGGTGGGGGTGCGTTTGTCGATAAAAATCAATTATCATGTCAAACGACGTTGTAGAGTGTTCTCTATGAGAGCATCTCAATCAAGAGGTAAAAATACATATCTGTGGGTATATCAATTTATTTGTCGCCCCGTCAGAGAGGGTGTGGTGGGGGTGAGTTTGTCGAAAAAAATCAATTATCATGTCAAACGACGTTGTAGAGTGTTCTCGATGAGAGCATCTTAATCAGGAGGTAAAAATACATATCTGTGGGTATATCAATTGATTTGTCGCACCGTCAGAGAGGGTGTGGTGGGGGTGAGTTTGTCGAAAAAAATCAATTATCATTTCAAACGACGTTGTAGATTGTTTTCGATGAGAGCATTTTAATCAGGAGGTAAAAATACATAGCTGCGGGTAAATCAATTCATTTGTCGCAACGTCAGAGCGGGTTTGGTGGGGGTGAGTTTGTCGATATAAATCAATTATCATGTCAAACGACGTTGTAGAGTGTTCTCGATGAGAGCATCTCAAACAGGAGGTAAAAATACATAGGTGTGGGTATATCAATTCGTTTGTCGCCCCGTCAGAGAGGGTGTGGTGGGGGTGAGTTTGTCGAAAAAAATCAATTATCATTTCAAACGACGTTGTAGAGTGTTTTCGATGAGAGCATTTTAATCAGGAGGTAAAAATACATAGCTGTGGGTATATCAATTCATTTGTCGCCCCGTCAGAGAGGGTTTGGTGGGGGTGAGTTTGTCGATAAAAATCAATTATCATGTCAAACGACGTTGTAGAGTGTTCTCGATGGGAGCATCTTTATCAGGAGGTAAAAATACATATCTGTGGGTATATCAATTCATTTGTCACCCCGTCGGAGAGGGTGTGGTGGCGGTGAGTTTGTCGAAAAGAATCAATTATCATGTCAAACGACGTTGTAAAGTGTTCTCGATGAGAGCATCTCAATCAGGAGGTAAAAATACATATCTGTGGGTATATCAATTCATTTGTCGCCCAGTCAGAGAGGGTGTGGTGGGGGTGAGTTTGTCGAAATAAATCAATTATCATTTCAAACGACGTTGTAGAGTGTTTTCGATGAGAGCATTTTAATCAGGAGGTAAAAATACATAGCTGTGGCTGTATCCATTCATTTGTCGCCCCGTCAAAGAGGGTGTGGTGGGGGTGAGTTTATCGAAAAAAATCAATTATCATTTCAAACGACGTTGTAGAGTGTTTTTTAATATTTTCAGTTTGTTCTACATTTCTTTGTAACATTTCTTTTCCGTAAAAAAGTATTTTTAAATGATCTGGAATTTTCACATTTGAAATTATATTAATTTTTTTTGATGAAATTGGAGTGATGTTCAATTGCTGGATATCGGCAAGACAATTTTTCTTGCTTTGATTTGGTGTGAAATTTTCCAATGGCGTCTTGGAAATCAGTCGTTTGTTTTGAACTTGAATCCTCAATCTACTACGATAATTGTTTTTTATGTGGAGTTCCTGACATATAAAAGATAGGGATGATAAATTATCTGATGTAGAATATTTGAGGAGTGAAACGGGGTCTACATTTTTTTTTGATAATGAATCCCAAAGCGACATTTTCATTGTATTTTTTTTTTCCAAAAGTTGATTTAGTGTTGGTTGCCGAGCTGCATGACAGCAGCGGAGCAGGATTTTCAACTGCAGAAGAAAATATATCTTTATTCCTTCTCAATGTCATTAATATTAAATAACATATTTGCGGATCCGCTTTAGCAAAAATGAATTTGCTCGCATTTACTATGAATTGACTGTTTTGTTTGAGTTCAGTCAGATCACAAGAGCATTAATTTTTTTTAACAAAATCAATTAGTTGATTCAAATCAAAGCTACGCTTTCGAACCATTATAATTGAAAAAAATATAAAAGAGAAACTGTAATTCCCAAATATAAAGTAGGGCACCGCAACCTCAATGCAGAAAAAGAGAAATAACTGTAAGTCTAAAAAGAAAAATAACCGTAAACGTATAACAGGTATAACGAATTTGCCACAATACTCGAGAAAAAAAAGGGAAAGTCCAAGTGAACTGCAAATTTTGCCTAAAATAAAATTAAGCAAATATTGAGAAAAGCTATATCTAATTTGTGTATAGATGAAATTGAAATTCAAAAACTACCTGCCAGTAATAATCGATGACTCGAATATCAAACAATATAGTGGATACGTAATGCGGAACTACGAAATAAAACTTAAAATAACCCTAATAAACTATTGATACATTTTTTCTTTAAATTCGCATACTAGATTATCGCGTGGTCATCACATTAACAGCCCTAAAGCAAATACAAAACAGCATGAAAATATGAGAACTGATTGTGGTTAGTTAAAAAGCCGTCGGCTTAATCAAAAGAAACATGGTCGTAACAAGCACCTGGAATTGAAGTTCATATATAGTCAATGTTTCATTCGCATCCGCCGTGCTCCCAGTACGCTACTGTAATGACATCATAAAATACTTGCAAAGATAGCGGCCGAACTTCCTGATTAAGATGCTCTCATCGAGAACACTTTACAACGTCGATTGACATGATAATTGATTTTTTTCGACAAACTCACCCCCCCCACACCCTCTCCGACGGGGCGACAAATGAATTGATATACCCACAGCTATGTATTTCAACTTCCTGATTAAGATGCTCTCATCGAGAACACTCTACAACGTCGTTTGACATGATAATTGAGTTTTTTCGATAAACTCACCCCCACCACACCATCTTTGACGGGGCGACAAACGAATTGATATACCCACAGCTATGTATTTCAACTTCCTGATTAAGATGCTCCCATGGAGAACACTCTACAACGTCGTTTGACATGATAATTGATTTTTTTCGACAAACTCACCCCCACCACACCCTCTCTGACGGGGCGACAAATGAATTGATATACCCACAGCTATGTATTTCAACTTCCTGATTAAGATGCTCTTATCGAAAACACTCTACAACGTCGTTTGACATGATAATTGATATTTTTCGACAAACTCTCACCCACCACACCCTCTCTGACGGGGCGACAAATGAATTGATATACCCACACCTATGTACTTTTACCTCCTGTTTAAGATGCTCTCATCGAGAACACTCTACAACGTCGTTTGACATGATAATTGATTTATATCGACAAACTCACCCCCACCAAACCCTCTCCGACGGGGCGAGAAATGAATTGATATACCCACAGCTATGTATTTTCACCTCCTGATCAAAATGCTCTCATCGAAAACACTCTACAACGTCGTTTTAACTGATAACTGATCATTTTCGACAAACTCACCCTCACCACACCCTCTCCGACGGGACGACAAATGATTTTATAAATCCGTAGTTATGTATTTTACCCTCCTAAAATATTCCACGATTGAAAAAAGTCTACAAAGTCGGTTGAAATGAATATTAATTTATTTCGTCAAACGCACCCCTACCACACCCTCTCCGACGGGGCGACAAATGAATTCATATATCCACACTTATGTATTTCATCCTCCTTAAAACAATTCTGTCACAAAAAATACTCTACACTGCCGTTTAAATACTAAATTTATTCATTTAGAAAATTTCACCCCCTTTTCACCGCACAAAAATAACTTCAATAATCATATCCCATGGTAAGCAACCTAATTGATTCCAAGGACCCAATGAGAAATCTCTAAATCATTATTTAAGCGGGAAAGAGGGATTTTAAAAGCTAAGTTACATTTTTCTCAGTGTACATTTGTGGTTGTGGATAACTTCACACCCGTCCTGGGAGGAAGTTTTCTTGACGGATTTGGACGTCAAAAATTACAGCTAAAAAAAGTAGGTAAATGGGGCTCCCCTCCCCCCCCCTTTTCTCGAAAAAGGTTGGAAAACTCGTGAAATTAAAATCGAAAAATCCGTTAATATAGTGAAAAATATCTGACCGTCAAATATTATGGTTCGGATATATTTCAACCGCCCTGCCCCCCCCCTCAGTTTTGGACATGGAAAATAATGATGAAAAAATGGCTCACCCTCTTTCCTGTCACGAAAAAAATTAGGAAAATTCGCGAAATAGAAACTGAAAAATACGGTTTCAGAGAAAAGCTTTTATTTAAATGCACAGAAAAAAAAGAAAATAAATTTTGAAGTGGATTAAACCCATCATTTTGTTACATTATAAAATTTCAAATGAGATAAGAGGGATAAGAGGAAAAAACCTAAATCTTTTCGAAAACTATAATTTAAATAGAAAACAATGTGTCAGAGTAGGAAATGTATTCAGCGAAAAACTGTCTATCGAGTATGGGGTACCTCAAGGCACTGTATTGGGACCGGTACTCTTCTCGATCTACATAAATAATTTATTCAACATGAAAAGTAGTGGTGAGATTATAGGATTTGCAGACGATACAGCTATCTTCTACAAAGCGACTACCTGGAAGGAATTAGAAGCGAAAGTAAAAACTGATATTTCGTACATTAAAAACTGGTTTGCCCAAAAAGTTTTAACTTTAAACTTGAAAAAAAACTCAGTATCTACCATTCAATTGCAACAAATCTACGTCACCGAACTTCAGTTTTATAGATATACATGTAGGAGGGTCGGTCCATCGATTACTACCATCAAAAAGTGTTAAATATCTCGGAATCGTAATTGATGCATATTTGCGATGGGACATTCATATACAACACACGGTAAAGAAACTCCAATACATAATTTACAAATTTCGATGTCTGTGCGACATAATACCTTGGAAAGAACTTAAAGTTGTATATTATGCACTCGTAGAAAGTCATCTGAAATATGGTATCTTGGCTTGGGGCTCAGCACTCAAAACACATATTACCCATCTAGAAATTCTTCAGAAACGATTTCTCAAACTGATGATGCATAAAAAAAGATGACAAAGATGACCTACTTGGAATCGCAAGTACTTGATCTGAGGCAAGAATTTTACTTCAAATGTGTGCTCACCTATCACAAAAGCAGAAAATTAGAAAACAACAGTCACAATCACAACACAAGACAAAACGAATTAAATCCCGACCCATTCATGACAAAATCTTAATTTGAAGAATTTATCGAACATGTTATTCAAGAAAAAACTAAAAAATTCCATAATAGAAAAACCCAGAATGACAATTCATGAATTCATTGATATAAAAAGCTTCTGAATGTTTACACGTCCCAATATATAGTACTGCTGCTATACCTACAACTAAATTTGTGTAGCGAAACATACCTTTTATTCTCAACCTCCCAAATCCCTTAATGTAATATGATCCAAATTTTGCTAACAAAGTAACGTATTATTATTAATTATTTTTAACTTTCAGTATTTATATTTAGATAAGTTTTTTATACACATGTCTTTTTGATTTTTTAATATGTTGTCACTCATGTATGTACTAGAAACTAATTTTATTTCATTTTATTTATACATTGTGAGTGTCTTTTTCTAATGTGTCTTTATCTGTACCATTTATATTATGTGAATATTAAGTGTGAATAAAGTTTATACTATATATTGTATAAAAGCTTGTCGAGAATAAATATTGAGGTTAAATTTAAATTTAATTTACCATAACAAATACATAGATAATTCTCGCGACAAGCTTTTATATCATTTGAAATTGTAACAAAATTCACTATAATGTAATAAAATTCACCATGAAATAGATTTTCTTCTTTTAAGTGCATTTAAATGAAAGCTTTTCTCTAAAAAGTTTTCATAAGTTTATTCATTATCTACACCTTGGCCTATTTATTGAGAGAGATATCAGAGAATCGGTATACAAAATATGCCTTGTACTCATTTTAAGTGGAATGAGAAATTCAAAATGACAATAAAAACATTGTAAAAATTGGGGTTGTTCAGAATTCACGAAATATACTTTTATTTTTAATTAGCAACTTCATGACTTACCTCGGTATATATTGAATCAATCCAATCTATATCTAGGTGTTCGGGAGTTTACGGCGATTCATCGGTTCAAACATAAATCAGTGCCAATCAGCTCAGTTCAGTAAAAGACTCGTAAATGTTACAATCATTTTTTGGTACATTTGGTACACGTTCTAAAGAAACACGCAGTTTCTGTTGTTAGGTATTATTGCTATTATTGCGTTACCTAGTTTCCAACATTGTGTCGGTGGTGACTATTTGTTCAAATTCAAACTCCAAAGGCCATAGAAGAACGAAGAAAGAAGAGCCGGCAAGAGAGCTCTTGAGAAGAGGCACCCACGTCGTTTGGAGTTTTCCACCTCACGCCGCTCCGGTACAATTCCCGTAAGTTATATTCGATTATAATTCAATTTAATCAAAATTGCAACCAGACTTGACATCTCTCCACATTTTAATCCCGATCTACCTGGTGAACGTCCAATATTCGAAACCACAGTGCTATCGAGGAAATCTATTTAATTATTTTCGAATTTTTTCATACTCATCATGTCTTTCACCTTTCCGTTCCTCTGACAGCCATCAATCATGTAAAGAACGCAACAGTCAACACGGAAGCCATCAAAGCCCACCAGTAAAGACCGGTCGATGAAGTTGTTTCATTACCGAATGCCAAAGAAAGCTGCAGTGAACTACGCCGTTATATCCCACATCCTGTACAAACAAATAACGATCTAATGATAGTCCGCGCTATCCTGTTTTCAGCGAAAAAGCAGAAAACAAAGTGCTTGCAGCGCCATTTATTCCATAACCCCATCAAAACTAAAAAAGTATAACCGCTACATCTGTTAATAATGGAGAATGAGCAGACAAATAGTACTGGCAAATGAGAACTTTCTCAGATGGCGCTGTACAGAGGTTCAGGGTAGGGTCACTGAATCCTGGCCTTCCTACGGGTATGGCCAATTGGTGGAGTCTAATAGTTCCAATCTCTTTAAATAGTTCCAATGTTCTAAATAACCCACAAAAGCGCCAATTAGGAAGTACGGGCCATAAGAGAGAGAACCGATTATTTTGGAAGAAAAAGTTGGGTTATGTTCCTCTTGAAAGTCAGAATGTCAAATAATAAATTATGTAAATCATGTTCAATTCAAATGGATACATATCAATTCTAATTTTTTATGGATTGAAATTGTCAGGTGTACAATTGACTCGAATTACAAAAAAAGGCGTCGACTTCTGGGCTCGGCCTCGATATTCTGTGACCCGTCCCCGATGTTCTGTGGCCCGGCCACCAGCCATTATGGAACATGGAGATACAGCCAAAGATTATTTGATACAGCCGTCGACCATCTCTGCTGCAGACACAACAGTTTCTTTTAGAAGGACAGAACCAAGTGTTGTTTTCAGAAGGATGTGTAAAAGTTGGAACCCTTTATAAAAACACTGAAACTTCTCCATTAATTTGGTTCATTATTCAAAATTAGGTATTATGGTTTTCCAAAATATTTCTTAGTCAATATATACCATTGTTTGATCAACATAAATTTTCAAAATTGGGTATACATTTGAGGTACTGCTAATATCTCAATAATCAGATAATATCGATTATCGAATTTGAATCTTACAGAAGTGCCTAACATTCGTGAACATAACACATGTCAAATATATTTGCTGAAAGCCTCTCAAAAGAAATCAAGCTTTGGCAAAAAACTTAAGGCAAAAATTAATATCAGACATATATTACAAAACATCCAAAAAATATTGACATGATTGAAATACTGCATTTCTGACTCACCCGTGTACAATCTTACATTTTTGTACATTCTTATTTGTATGATTATGAAAGTTCCTTCAATTACCTTATGAATATTTTTTTTCTATTCCTATCATAAATTACGAAGTTTATTGAGATAGTAAATTATGACCTCTACATAGCATGGTTGAAACAAGAAAATATAGCCATTCACTTCAATGAAACAGCTGTTCTGAAGGGATTACGAATATACCTACTACCACTATCTTTTATATTATGGTCCAACCAATTTTCTCAATACTTACACTGCACATACTCTACTTTATTTATTGATCTCAAGAAACATTTCTGTTTATAAATGGATTACATTTTTACATAAATTGTACAAAGGCAATACATATGAAATACAGATTGATGAAGAAATCAAACAATTATTAGAAAAGGAATGATATGAATAATTTATGAAATGAGTAAATAAGTCATATCAAAGCAAAAACAGCCAAAGGTGAAACATTGTTATATATAGGATTTGAAGTCATCTGTTAAGTATACATTTCTTAAGTTCATTTTTGAATTTAGTTTTAGTCCTAATTTCTGTCACAATTTTCCACAAAATTATTCAATATTGACAGTCATTTCTTTCTCAAGGTTTCATGTATCAATCCTGAAAAAAAAAGTTTGAATGAAAATATAATCTGTAATTGTCTTTAGTGAGGAAAATGGAAAAAATGTATTCTTCAATCTACTAATTAACAAGTTATAAACAAAATGATCTTGAACACATCTCTGACTCATTTATGACTTTTGTCGGTATTCTTGCAGGTTTTCACTGCACAATAGGTACTTCACTTTCAGAAGAAAGGAATATTTGTATCAGTAAAGAAAGTAAACAACATATTCCTAAGTTGGATCAGTGACAGCAGGGCTCATCAGAAGATTTTGAGACAATCTGCATTTTTTTCTTTTCTGTGAATCTGCTAAAACTATTTTTGAACATTTCCAATGACATAAAAATTGACTTTTGACATGTGTCACTAGTACAAACATCGGACCTAATTTTCGTGGTGTTTTGGAACATTGGAACTATTTAGACTCCACACATTGGCCATACCCGTAAGAAGGCCAAAAAAGCCTTCTAGGATTCAGTGACCCTAGTTCAGGGTAGGGTCAATGAATCCTGAGCTACACAGGTCACTGCAGGGGGATCATCACATCCATAAAACGTCACGGTGGCTGAAAATCTGCCACCGTGGCAGAAGCGTATATAGAAGAAAGTTTGAATAACAAAATTGAGATTTCTAACAAAATATTGAATTCTTCTTCCAAACAAATTAAAATATCCGATACAATTGTGGAACCAACTCTTCAAGAAATATCTAACAATTCTGATCAGCAGCAACATGGAACATCTTCGGGAATTTATGTTGGAAGTAATTGTTCAAACTTTACTTTCAATTATTATTCCAATAAATGAAATTGTTTTATGATGAATAATCAATTAATAATTGACTGTTAAAAATAAATCCTTCAAATAGTAATATTTCTTGTTTATTTTGTGAATTGTTGGTGAAATAAAATAAACATTTACGCATCAATAGAGATGCAGAAATGTCAAGTTTTTTTGACAGTTGTACAAAAAAGTGTTTTTGAGTTAATTTATTTATTGCAATACTTTCCTCGTAGAAATACTTGCCGACTGAACCATCAGGCAACATCGTTATGTACTCTTTCCAATCATTGCCAACTCACAATACAAAAATTTCCTTTAGAGACTGGACTACGAAAATTATGCTGCTCATATTAATACAGTTTATGTAATAACAGACAAAAAGCAGGCAAAATAACACCGTCTGAACCTTGGTTCGCGTTGTCTTCCGCATGCATCTGGCTCTGGCAAACGTTCAGATAAAATTAGCAACAATGCAAAATAGATGAGTAAAACATCAGTCGCGGTGTTCAATTTAGACTTGGTCGTTTCACCTGAAGCGAAAAGACACTGTGGGCGGAGAATAAAATATAATGAATTATAAAGTGAGACAGAGCAAACTATGGATTTGAAATAGAAGTAGGTATTTAGAATGGTGCCTATAATTGTTGTTAATATAAAATGGTGAAATGGGGATGCAGTTTAGGGGTTGAAAACGGTTTTTTGCGATTTGTTGCGAAACGTGACCTTGTTACGGGTTTATTTTGCACTAGAAAACCCTTTCTGTTTTAATACAATAACATCAGAAATTCTTTGTCATTGATATGCACTTTCCACTCTGTACGCCACTGTATTCTTCTTCTTCTTCAGATTCCTCAAAATGACAACTTGATCGTAGTCATGTATAGCTTGTTCCGAATGTTAGTACTTACCTTTGCTGTACTAGTTCGAGCGGACATGAACCGGCCTTAAGCTAATGACAGTTATCAGTTGTTCTATTTTGCGGTATGACAGCGTTGTTTTGTAAACATACTTATGGTTAGTTTATTGTTTTGTACTTAGAACACAAAACCGTAACATTCCTACTCTATCTCTATCTTGTGTCATTGAGGTACCTATTTCACATTCGAATACTTGACCTTTTGTTTGTTTGGTTCTGAGATTGAGAGGCTGGCGTTTTCGTGTTGTTTCAGTTGGCAACACTGAATCTTAAGGTGTTCTTTTCATAGCTCCTATTACCTCGAGTTAGTTCCTGGACTGTTCCCACCGAACACTAATGAACAAGAAAGTGCCTTGTCAGATATTGACAGTTTTGACTTTGACGTCTGAGAGATATTTTCCTCTTCCTTATTTGATATTGATGAGTGACTGACCTATTTTGAAGATTTCCAATTAAAGTTTGATCATCGTTGATGGATCTTGGAAAAATTCATATCAGGAGAGTTTCTCATATTGTTTGCGATTTTTGACGCTTTATATTTTTGAGAGGTCTCCGTTCGATTTGCGGATTTTTGAGGTTGGAGGTCACTTCATCATTGTGTGAAACTACTGGAACGACATACTCGCTATCAGACAGCAAACAGACCGTCAAAGCTGTTATCAGAACCCTCCCATTTAATAGAGGTTAGTATTTGCATTTGGGCTCTACTTATGGCCCCATACAAGTGTAATCAGAAGTCAGACTGGTATTGTATATTCTAGGGTTCTCTGCTGCGGCTACCACTCTGCTACTGCTCCTCTGCGACTACCACTTTGCTACTGCTACTGCTCTGCTACCGATTATTGGAGTTCCACTAATGTGATTGTTCCACTGTTTCGTTGCTATACGATTGTCTTTCCACTGTTCCACTACTGTGATTGTTCCTGCTCAACTGTGGTTGTTCCGCTGTATATCTGTTGTTCAGCATTCCTTCGCTATTCGTCCCAACTGTACATGTACTTTGATTGATTGTGTCGTACCCACTGTGCACCTGTATACACCAAGGCACTGATGAACTACAACCACGCTAATTGGTGAACTGGCATGCTTGAGAATATCTACGTAGTATCAGATAAGTTTAGAATAAGACTGCCCCTAAGGCGTAAGTATCCATAACTGTAAGCTATCATCGTGACGTCACAGGCATAGCCCTCACTGGAGGTTTCATATTGATATATTCAAACAATACCTCAATCACAGCATTCACTTGAATTCATCTTGGTGGTTGATTTTTACATTAATTTCATTTTCTTTTGTATGGTGAGCTGAACTGTGCACATACAGGGTGTGTAACGATCAATATCTTTTATTAGTAAGGGACATGACTATTTCTTTTATTCTGGTCCAAGTTATCCAAGCGTAAGGGAAGACAAAACCTCTACATATTTATATATTATTATTATACCCTTTACAGGTATCTATTGTTTAATATTTTAGTAATATTAGTGCAGTGGGTTGTCCCATTCCATCAGGGTGGTTTCGGATTTTTCACTAGCGATAAATCCGTGGCGCTCCGGAAAATTAACCCCATATTTCAATCTTATCGAAATAAATTTTTATTGTCGAATCCACGCCTACTGAGCAGCTGGGTATGTTAGAGGCGTGACACATCATTGCACATTCACTGCTCTCCTTTCCTAAATTTCGCCCCTAACAACCTCTTAACGGCAAAGTTGTAGATAATCAAAAACTCAAATACTTTTGTATCCATCACTTTTCTCCGTAACCTCAAAGTAACTGTGAAAATTGCGAAAAACCAATTTTTCAGTTTTTTTTTTCTCTCGTATAAATGATTTAACTTAGATGAAAATTTGTAGAAATATGTTATTTTTGTTGTAGAATGGGCATGATTTTTTCGCATTTCAGAAGAGGACTAGTTTTCTAGTAAGGTAAATTTTTCGAAAAAAATACCTTCATCTTCCTTGAACAATTGTTCTGTTGTTTTTTTGTATTTCGAAGGTCTATAAGTAATCATTTTAATTTTCGAATTGTCTACTTTCAAATGGTCTATGTAACTTGGTGGTATATTGATCGTTAAACCGCTTAAAATTGTGAAAATCCGTAACAAGTCGCTCTGAATCATAATTTTCTCAATATTTTCAATGATTTTCAATAGATTTAGAAAAAAATAAAAATGATATTATTAAATTAAATTTGTAGTGTTTCCAATGTTTTATTATGAATGATTCAATATAAACTACTTTTTGTCATAAAAATAATGAAGAAAGTCAAAAATAATTGAATATTGATTTAACGAATAAACCTAGTTACATAAACCATTTTAAAGTAGACATTTCAACAATTAACACGTTGAATGCCACCGTGGACAAAAAAAAATTGGTCCGTAAGGCCACATTTTTTTTTCGCTTTTCTCCAAAGGAAAATAACCATAAATAACTTATTTTGCTACTAGAAGCAAAAAGAAAAAAATTTGGAAATTTGAATAGAAAAAACAAAAATGGTGACACGTTGGTCTCATGCGGCCACTGAGTTGCAATTTTTGCCCTCGGGCCATATGAGACCAATGTGTCACTATGCCG
This sequence comes from Chrysolina oricalcia, assembly GCA_944452925.2. Classification (NCBI taxonomy): domain Eukaryota; kingdom Metazoa; phylum Arthropoda; class Insecta; order Coleoptera; family Chrysomelidae; genus Chrysolina; species Chrysolina oricalcia. Next base: position 40,625,151 of record OX101828.2, on the reverse strand, counting down.
ATTTCATGTATTCACAGGTCTCGACATGTAAGTAGAGGCGGCTGTGGTCGCTCGCACTTTGTTTACAATATCAATTCAGTAGTAACATGTCTCGTTATGAGGAAGAACAGCAAAAATTACAAAAGTTATTGCAGGAATGTTTTTCCGATGAAGAGGAAATGAACGATTTTGAACCCGACGGAACGTCAGATGAATTTGAACTCGAATCAGATATAATCAATAAATTAGTACTAAAAAAACTATTAAAAATTGTTTCTAGTTTAAAACAAAAAAAAGAAATCAGATTGCTGTAGGGTGCCACATCGGTCTCGCATATCCAGGCCAAATATAGCAATTGGACCGTCAGGCCATGCTTTTTAAGATCCCATTGATTTAAATGCATACAATGATACCAATGCTGCTTCATGTAACGAAATGTATCGGCGATGCATTTGAGTCCACATTGGTCTCACGAAGCAATTAATGCCCAGATATGCATGAGACCACGTTGGTCTCATCTGGCACTCAACGTGTTAAAATGGTCACTTATAGACCTTCGGAATACGAAAAAATATCAAGACAATTGTTCGTGGAAAATAAGGGTATTTTTTCGAAAAATGTAAATAACTCGAAAACTAGAAATCTTAATTGCGAAAAAATCATGCTTATTCGACACAAAAAAATATATAATCATAAATTTTCATCTGATCTAAATCATTTAAACGCGAGAAAAAAAATAAATATTGACAAATAATTTTTTTGCCATTTGAGGGTTAATTTGAGGTTATGTCAAAAAGTGTTAAAAAAAGAAGATTTCAATTTTTTTATTATCTACAACTTCTTCAACGCACATAATTCGCTAGGAGGTCTCGTTTCGCCGCAAATCCCAAAAAACCGCTTTCAACCTCTTAACTGCAACCCCATTTCACCATTTTGAATGTTTTCGTGTTTAAATATTTTTTTTTCCTAAACTTAGAACCTCAATATCATTCTCCACCTGGTCCTTACCTGTTGCTTTTTTTCCGAGGGGGAAACATCTCCTTTAAATCTCAGAAATTTTGAGTAATTTAAGTCAATTTCAGTCAATTTCAGTCATTCTTCATCTTCGCTTCTGTAATTTTTTTAAATTTCAGACGATTTTCTCGTTCTGCCAATTGAAGTAAAGTTTCCATCATGAATATCCCATAAAAAAAGTAGCATAAGGTTTGCGGATGTCGAAGTGAGGTTAAGTGCCAGAATTGAAATTTGTTATATGAAGGCCACGCAGCGACCGCTCAAATTTTTCATCATTTTTGTCAGCATTTTCATATCTTTCACTGGTCTCAAAGGCATAAACGAGGTAATCGTCACCTGAAATCTGTCACCATCTCCCTGTCTATGACATTGAATTCAAAACTTCACTTTTATATTATTGTCGTTCTCTATATCTCATGTCCAGATAGATGAAGGTTTTAGAAGTATCGAGGATGAGAAAACGGGCAGGAAGACTGAATCCATTGGGTCTGACTAAATGAAACTGTCAAATGTTGAGTATCGCGTTGGTATCGCTATGGTGACTGGTTTTCTATGAAAAAATTATGTAGGTCAGTTTCCAACTGTATTCATTTAGTAACGGATTACATTTTGAGAACTTGTAACAAATAATAGCTGCTAGATCCTACCAAAATTCAGCAACGCCTTCGATAACTCATACAAATGTGTCCTCTGCATTCTATGACGTTTTCCCGGGCTATTAGGCTATGAAATTATTCAAGGATAACAAGTTTCTGCATTAGTCCAGCTAGGATTTTTGCCGTCTTGCGGCAAAACACTGTGAATCTTATCAACAATATCACCAATGAGTAGAAACAAAGACAAATCCATCACGGAATAAACTGATGCGTGAATATTTTTCGAAAAAATAAGTCCATCTTCTGTTTCTCAACATGATATAGAGTTAAATACATACTTTAATCGATACACTGATAAAAATACCCGATTAGAGACAAACGAATCATGCTTTTGGATTATTTTCTCTTCTAACAAAGAAATTGTCTTCGTCCCAAATATTTTGCTCTTGAATGAAAATCATTGTTGATTTTGTAATAAATTTTCTATTCTTTTGGCTTCAAATGCTTTTGAGAGAACATTATTAACTTTGACTCCAGTCCTGCTTGGTTGACTCTTGTCTCAAAACCATAACCACTTGATACAAGGTCCAAATGTGTTTGGTTGGCATAATCTACCTCAGCTATCTTCGCCATGCATGAGCTCGGGTCTACCGGTCTACCCGAAGTTTGCCGATACCCATTTGAATTTGAGCAAGTCGCAATGACCTGCGCCCGCGGGCGCAGGTGCAGGGTGCAGGTGTCAGCGACGTCAGCGTATCAGTTCACTGGTAACTAGTTAGCGCCATTCTGCCATTGTATTTTCTTATGTCGAATGTCGATGAGTTGATGTTGATAAATGGTGTTTGCCGGCAAGATTTGTGTTGTGAATAGGTATGATGAGTGAAACCGGTTTTAAAAAAGTGGTATCGGTGATACTATTCAAAACTGTTTTCGTCCCATGTGTGTACGTCGGACCGTTCAAAAGTTAACAGGGGAGGACTATTTACGTCCACACTGTATAATATTACAATGTTAAGCTATAATATGAAACTTCGTCAATGTAGGTAGAAATTTATTTGTTTTACTTCCTTCACGAGTTTTATGATTTAGTTGGTACCACCTAGAGTTAGTTTTGTTTTGTTCCTTATTCACCAGCAATACCAATTTTTCCCTGATTTGTGTTCAATAACCAAAGTAACGTGTTATGTGTTATTATTTAAATAAATACGTTTTTATTAATATTTGTTTTTCTTAATATCCTTATAAGTTTTTATGAATATTTAAATTTAAATTTTGAATTTGATTTTAACCAATGCAAGTTTGTTGCTTTAAAACTTTCCAAATTTTCACATGAACTGTTATTATCTTTTAAAAAGATCCTCAGGAAATTTGGCCTAGACCATACACATTTTGTCACAAGACCGTTTTGGATCTTTTTAAAAAAGAGTCAATTTTTTACTTGAGGACGCAAGGTTTCAAAACAAGAATTCAACATAAACCTAAGATTTTAAATGAAGCATTTGTTTGTTTTATATCAAAAGCCTTTTATTTCAAGACAATGACATCATGTCTATTATTTTAAAGCACGTAATTTTCAAACAATCTCCTAATGAATTTGATCGAAAACTTAGGCTCTTTTGCTTTTATATTATGACAAAACTAAGGTTTCTTGCCTGACATTTATATAACTTTGTGCTAAAGAAAATGATGCGTTTGCCTCAAAGAAATTCAAATTTTGGTTCAAAATATCCATGCATTTCGCCCATATCAAATGCTAGGCGTCCTTGAGGCAAGTTCAAATTCTTTCAAATCAAGGAATCCTTTTTATCTGTGTAGAATAGGTTCATTTTTCAAAAATTATTCTTTAAACACAGCACTGGAATTCGCTATTGATAGGCCTAGTCGTTGTAATTATAAACGAATACAACCGAAGAATTCACTGGGACGTGCAATTACTACCCGCGGTGAAGATTAATTTCTGTATTTATCAAGAGAGATTTTTCTTCAGGACCGGATTAAGCAACAAAAAACATATGCTGTATATGCACGTTGGAATTTCAGGACGTTCTTAACCCGTTAGCGCCCAATTTATTTTTTTTAATCAAAATTTCAAAATATTCACACAGGTTACTATTGTGACTCTATAGATGATGTCTAGGTGGATAGAATTTTTTTTCAATTCACATTTTTTATTTTAAGGGCCGTCCTCATACGAGGACGCTGGGCGTTTTACATTGAAAATTATGGTCGTAGTCACGTCGTACTGAAAAAAGTCATTTGCAATAATTGTGCTAGAAAGAAACAGTGTTTTATTTCAAATAGTAAGAAATTACAATTATGATATTAAATAAATGGAATGAAGTTACAAGAATTTATTTGGCAAGTAAGGATTTTTCATGAAATTTGGGAAAACAGGGAATGCAGAGTGTTACGTTACATTTTCTGCAAAAAGTACGTGGTTTCCCTTTACATAAAATGAACTGACACCGGCGTTGATTATTTCTTTTGTCCATTATATGATTTCTTCCATCAAATCTAACATCATCCAAAATGTTAGCTCTTGATGTTGAAGGTAAACTTAGCGGTCTGCCCTTTTGTAAACGTTGACCATGACCTAATTTTAGATATGGGACAGCAATATTCCGGCGAAAGTCTTTTATTGAGGTACACTCCTGTGCATGAAGTAAGTTATATAAAACGAAACTGTTAACTATGGCCATGTCCACGATACGGGTAATCAAACACCAATACCACTTTTTACCTCTGATGGCGATTGAATGTTTTTCAAGTAGCCAATCGTGGTGATCAACACCACCCATATGTTTATTGTAGTGGTGTATCAGTTTGGGTTGTGGAATTGCACTATATTCTTTTTTATCCTTATTCCATCTCTGGACTGCACATTTTGGCTCAATAGTATCAAAATTACTTCCCATCGTGACACATTTATTGTCATTCCATCTCACCATTAGAATCTTGTTTTTTTGGTCGAATTGGTAATCAACGTCCCCCCTTTTTGACTTTTCCACTTGTTTCACGGGTTTCAAAGGGCATTTTCCAGTCCTATCATCTCGTATTGTGCCACTGGCTCGAAATCCTTTTTCTCTCAAGATTTTCAACAAATTGTAACTACTGAAATAGTTGTCAAAATGTCCATACGGGTCACCTACCACAGACAGCATATTTGTAACAACTCTTGTTCCCAGAGGGTCTTTTGATTGATTTGCTTCTTTTCCACAATAGAGAGAAAAATTGAAGCAGTATCCACTATCGCCACACAAAGCCCATAGTTTGTAACCAAATCTTATTGGTTTCCCCCTTATAAATTGCTTCAGTCCATGGTGACCATAGTACCTTACCATCATTTCATCAATAGATAAGTGCTTCTGGAAAATTCCCCATTTCCGAAAGTTCTCATTTATATCATCAAGAAGTGGTCTGATTTTGAAAGCCCGATCATGTTTATTTTCATTTGCCTTTGCATTATCTTGCAAATGTAAAAATGACTTTATTTCTGAATATCTATTCCGGCTCATGGCATTCTTCACTAATTGTATGCCCAGATCTTCGGCGTCAGACCAATAATCTCTTTCACTTGGCAGTGTATGATATCCGGAAAAGATCAAAAATCCAATGAATATCTTTATATCTTCAATTGTCATATTGAACGTTGGTTTATTTTTTTGTTCAGTTGCATATCGAATTGTTTCATCCAAAATTTTCTGATACACTTCCTCAGTGAAAAAATGTTCAAAAATCTCCAACATGCTCAACTTAGATAAGGTAGGGAGCATTTTGGCGAATAATTGTTCTGGCGAATCAGTGGTATTCAAAAAATCAAATTGTGGATCAATTTTCTTCCATTCTGGATTTTCGTTCTTAGTTTTTGTGGCAGTTTTCCGTTTTCTAGCAGTTTCATTTTTATTGCCTGAAGAATGCGATGACTCTTCATGCGACGTTGACGGTGCTTGTCTGGCAAAACTTGATAAAGGAATATCATCATCAGAATCATTATCGGACGGCAAATCTATTTCCATTTGTCCTGCAATGTCCATTACAACTGGTACGTCCAAATCCTCATCATTGATGGCTTCCTCATCAGTAAGTTCATCCACTTCAGGTGGTAAAGCTAAGAGATCAGCTTCAATTTCGTTGGAATACAGATATTCAGCAGCCTCTTCCAGTGTTTTGAAAACTTGTCTTGATATGCTCATGTTGGATAATTCTGAAAAATGAAAACTTTTTTTCAGAAAAAAAATACCAAAATATGACTGTAATCCCAACGTCCTCATTTGAGGACACTACAGTTTTTCAATGATTTCAGAAAAATAATGAGCAAAGTATAGTTCTGTAATATACCATAACAAAAGATATGTGTTTGAAGTTTGTAATAATAATATGATAAACACTTACCTCTAAATATCTTGAGAAATATAATAGCAAATATCAATAAGTACAGAACAATTGATAACATACAGTTTCGGCGAATAATTCAACTGATTCACATCGAACTCAAGAGTTAACTGAAACTGTTGGGGTGGAGTCCGACTATTGCACGTGCACTTGGCTAAACATAGATCCGATTTTATTGTTTCCTAGAAATACTACAGGGTTGTCTCCAGCCGTCTTCAAACGAGGACGCTGAGCGCTAACGGGTTAAAGAGAAGCAGTTTAATTATTGATCAATGAGGTTTTTTTTATCAGACAATCTCCATCATATTATATAAACCAATAAATTGTAATCATTTTCTGAAAAAGCTGCTTTCAGCTTGTGGTATTTTCAAATCGGTGTTTCGACGATTCCTGGGTTCTACATTTCCATCGTTGCAACAATCACGGTAAATATAGAAACGTCAGTTTGACGCCTGAACTACGTCAATTACGTAAAATGAACCGTTTTGGCAAATCGGATTAGGTATTTATGTACCAAGTGCGTTATAAGTATAGATCCTAACGCCCGTAGGGTAACATTCACCCAAGGGCCTTTGGTCCGAGGGATGAATGTTGCCCAATGGTCGTTAGGATCTAGTAACGCTCGTGGTGCATACAAGATTTTATTTTTCACGAAAAAATTATCTTAAACGACGTTGTTTATTTCATAAATTTCTTCTCATAGTATTGACTGCGCTCTGGTCGGCAACTGAGCACAAGTGAACTTCTATGCAATTGCCATGGAAACAAGAACTGGTGAGTTTATTATATTTATTTATTTTAAATTATTTCAGTCTGAAAAATATTGTGCAGATAGTCTAGACCAAATACTCACAGCTGAAATCAACATTGATTGTTAAAGAAAACATTAATATATCAGCATTCAGTCAACTGATGGCCTTTCTGAAAGTTAAATCAAAATGATACATTCCTAAAAAATCAATGGTGTTGGAAGGTAGACAAGTATTACTTTTCATAAGAAAAGCTCAAAATGATACTTTTCTGCTACATAAAGTTGTTCTGGTAATGGGCGTATTGGAAGGCTAAAAACGTGCTGAAATGGTCTAGATGACAATAAATGACATTGAAGACAGAGGAGCCGTTTTACTGATCAAGGTACCAGAAATCAAGACCTGCACCTCAAAAAGTTTCACCATTGTTGAAGAACGCGAAATAGGAGCCTTGAACTTAGTTAAAAAGTACATTGCACTAAAAGGATGTAAACAACGTAGGTTTTTTTAACCTAGAGAAATAATAAATGCATTGAGTTACCTGTAGGTGAAAATACTATAGGAAGTGTTCCTTCTATCATAGCCAAATACCTTAATTTGGAAAACCCGAAAGGTTACACCAGACATTGTCTACGCCGATCGTCGTCAACGCTTCTTGTTCAATGTGGTTCCTTTGAAACACTAAAATAATATGGAAAATGGAAGAGTAGTACGGTAGCGGAGAGCTATATTGGAGAAAGTATCTCCTCGAAGAACAAAATTGCTACAATGATAGCCCATTCCGTTTTCGAAAAAGAAAATGTTAACGTTCTGAACGAAACCAAATGCACATTGAGGAGGTCATCATCGGTCAACTCACAGAACTTCCAACTTGGTACTAATTTGAGAGACAATAATTAGTCCATTTTTTATGTACAGTTATAAATAAAACTCACATGAGTAATTAATTTATTGAAGTACAGAAAAAAACATTTAGCGGGCGTTATGATTCATAATGCCCTCCATAACGCCCCGGGCGTTATGGGTCTGTTAATAGCAACCGTTGCCAAAGTATTATAAAGCAGTAGTGGATGAGTGGAATTTAATGAGTTTAACTTCGTCTATTCATACTTGAAATTGTCTAATTGGATATCCCTTCGAAATGCAGAATTTTCAAATTGCTGCCACCATGCCTGTCACTCAAACTGCACTGCTGTACAAAACACCACTCCAGCAAGCTCTCTTGGTGTTTCTAAGCAACACAGTATTCGTGACAGGAAGGTGGAAGTATTTTTCGAAAATTCTGCATATTGTCGGAATATTATTATCTAATGGAAACTGTCGTTCTACTAAAATTTGTATGAGCTTATTGTAAGTTCACAACATTCATATGTTCAGGGTGGGTCGATGGAAATTTTCCTCCCTAATTTGTATAGGATTTAAAATCAAAATTTTAGAAAATGTTAGAACACGTCAATATTTGATTCAAGGGGGAACTGATTTTCAGTTTTTTCACCCCCGTAGCTTTAACCCTGTAGCTGGAGGGTGAACAACCCTTAAAATTTCAATAGGGAAAAGGGGTCGTGCTATATCTCTTTTTCAAGGTCTCATTGAATTCTTCATGACCCTATGATTTTGCCTTATGATTTTCATTGACAACGAAATGACAGCTTGTCAAAATCTTGGATATAGGCTACTATTTTCTTAATAAAAATACCAAATAATTAGTTCAACAATCAGGTGGACACGTCAAATTTATAATAAAACAAATTTGACTTGTACATGTAATTCAATGCTTAATTACATGTAATGTCCGCTGGTTTCATGATGACTGTATATGAATGTAATAATTAGTAAAACGACGTATTGTTACAGCGGAATGACGCCAATTCACAGAATATTCCAGATAATGTGTGAATTCTCTTTTGTTTAAATGTAATTTTTCGTGACGCTATCGCCATGCGTACCTACCGGCATTCGGCCCAATCCTCACAGTTCATGTTGGTATAGGACATCGTTGGGCATCTGGCGAAGCTACGTTTTAAAAACAAACAAGCCATATTTTTTATCTGTGTATGTGGGTGCCAAATTGTCATCGGATTGTATATCAGGTGAGTAAATAGGTACTGAAGAAAAATTATCAAACATTAATTGTTCGTTCCATAATACTATGAATAACACGAATATTTTCATAGGAAAGCGAATCGAAACTTCCGTTGTCGCAAAACTCAAGGGGATATAGATATCATCTTAATTCGATTCCAGAATATGATATCGGAGAGTGGGCAATCTCATGAGGCCAGCTAAACTATTTAGTTGATTTCAAAGAGTTGAAGTATATAGAGTAAGATATTTTGTAAAATTATTGTTTTTGGTACCATATTCGAACGATATTAATGTTTTAGTTATTTTTCTTCAATATATAACTATATGTTATGATGAATAAAGTATTTTTAAATTCAATTTTATGTCTTTTTTGCAGATTCCTCTCCCCCCTCTGTACTATTATGGAGTATTGTAGTATATATCACACTCTGAAGAAGAATATAAAACTTCTCTGTAACCGTTACATTTGAGGCAAAAAAGATCTGAATCTGCTGGCATAATCACGATCTAATCTAATTTATCAAATATCTCGCTTCAACTGTAACAGAAAAAAGAAATGATAGATTTCTTTTCAAGGTACACTATGTTTCAATTCACTCAACGTTAAAAAATTGGATAATTTTCTCACATTTTTTTCTCTATTGCAGTTATTACATTTATAATTTTTTATGGTTGACTTTAGATGTTCTTATAATCAGTCTTTTCTCCTCCGGATAAAAAAACGACACTGGTTTTCAATGTAAAGTCAGTGACACAACTTGAAAACAATGGACAAAAGACACCTAACAACATTTCAATGTCAAAATATTTTATTACTCAACATATTCTCCTCTTAATTGGATACATTTATTACAGCGAACCTGCAACGTCTCAAGACCTTTCAAAAAAAATGTTTCTGCTTGCTCTGCAAACCAGACTTCCACAGCTTTTATTACCTCCTCGTTGGAAGAAAATTTACGACCTTTTAAACTTTTTTTCAGTTGAGGAAAGAGATGATAATCGGACGGAGCCAAATCTGGTGAAAAAGGGGGGTGTTCTAGTAATTGAAACCCTAAATCAAGAACTTTTTGCATGGCAACATGAGATATGTGTGCAAGGGCGTTGTCCTGCAAAAACAAAACACCTTTGGATAACTTTCCGCGTCTTTTCTCTTTAATTTTTTCCCGTAGAGTGGTCAGTAATGTCGAATAGTAATCTCCAGTTGTTCTACCCTTATCCAAGAAATCAATCATGATTACTCCATGGCAATCCCAAAAAACTGAAGCAAGAACTTTTCCAGCAAATTTTTGGGCACGAAATTTCTTAGGTCTTGGAGAACCGGAGTGTCGCCATTCCATCGATTGTTGCTCTGTTTCTGGATCGTAGAAATGTACCCAAGTCTCATCCATAGTAACAATTCGATTTAAAAGTCTACATCGTTTTCAAATCGAGCGCAGATCGAACGCGATACTACTACCCTTGCACACTTTTGGTCAACATTCAAACATTAGGGGATCCATTTTGCAACAATTTTTTCCTTGTCCAAATTGACGTGAACTATATGCTGAACGCGTTCGTATGAAATATTCAGAGCTTCAGATATCCGTTTTAGCTCAATTCGACGGTCTGTTAAAATCATGTCATGAACTGCATCGATATTTTCGGGGACTGACAAAGAAACTGGCCTTCCCGATTGGTCATCATCTTCAACGGAAAATTTAGCTCTTTTGAAGCTTGCAGTCCAATTTTTCACGGTTGCATAAGAAGGACATTGATCACCAAGGGTATTAAGCATATCTTCGTAAATCTGCTTACCTCTTAACCCTTTTAAATACAGGTACTTGATGATGGCTCGATACTCCAATTTTTCGATTTTCACAATTTCGGTGGACATATTTTTTCTTTTAATGTATTGTGTAACTCTGGTTTACTTTTTTTATGTCCAACTTTACACTGACACTTCTAATAAGTTATTGTTCGTTGCTATGATAACGCAATATTTTGTTTATGAAGGGAACTGGTCTAGCTAACTAGATATCAATACATCCTCGTACTAAAGCATGTATGTTAATTGACACTACTTGAATATAATGGTAAAAACACTTGAAGAAACATGTATGAATCGCCATTAAATCTGGAATAATGGAGAAAATTACATAAGTATACAAGTGACAATACATGGAATATATTGGAATTTCACATTTAAGTCAAGTGATGACTTTACATAATATTGCACAGGTATGTAACTTTACATGTATATGCATGGCAACGCATTACCCATATGGGATCATGTTATCTGATGGAAACAATATTTACAGTGCAAGTACAGAAATTTGATATGACTTGGCACTGGTGCACGTATGTATGTTACCCGTCAAAACCACGTCAGTTCGAATTACAACAGTGATCGTACTGAATACGCGAGAAACTTTCCAAATAGACGCCATCCAAACTTACGAACGATTTTGGGCGCAGTGCAAAGACTTCGTGATGCCGGGTCATATTTCCTCACTCACGTCGAACTTGCAGTGAATCATGCTGTTGTTGTTGAAGCAGTTCTTCGAAGAAGATCCATCAACAAGCACTCGTGTGATAAATCGGAGACTTGGTTTAACGCAAACTATTTTCTTTAATATGATAACATGTAATTCTGTTGTGCTGTGTTTTGCATGTGATTTGCAAAAATATTTTATTTATGTTTGCCATTTTGTAATGTGAGCGCGCACGGTTCCACGGGGGCAGTTTCTATCCAGTGGCGGCACGTTCCTACAAATTGATCAGGTAATTTATTTTGTTCAATCTTTGTAATTCCATTTGGTTTTCTGACAAATTTGGTGTAATTGGTAATAAACCACCCTGTATATACCTATAAACGCTTTTTGACATTTTTCACAATTTGTTTGTAATTTTGTAAAAAATCAATTACTGAAATACATATATTTTTGTTATCATTATTTTTTATAACATGCAAGGGCTTCTTAGAAGGAATACCTGAAAATGATACACCAAGCAATAGAGCATAAAATTAGTGAATTTTTTACAAAAATACTAGTATAGGAAACCGACTATGCCATCATATGAAAGAGAGTCCGTAGTTATTCTGTTATATTTTCGACTCGCAACTGTCATTTATTAATTTGTTTTATTGTTTTGCTTATAAAATAAAAACTAATAGAGCTGTCTGGTTACTCCAATGGAAAGAATTGTAGTTAACTGAAATACGAACAAAATGGGATGTTTTACAACTCGCTCGGATCATTAGTAACGGAGAAAAACTGGAAAAACCGTAAAATTTGGATTTTTTGAAAAATTCATAACTCCGCCATTTTTCAAGAAGTAGAATTGGCGGTTCCCATGAAAGTATAGAATCATGTGTACTTTCAGTGTGCACAAACCAGGCGCTGTCGGATCGTTAGCGTTGTAGCGTGCCTGGATGCTCTAGTGATAGCCCGATTTCAATTTCTCAAACATATTATGAAAGTAGAAGTATAGTACTACATAACGTTAATTCTCATTTCGCGCTACAATGGTGTGAAATGAGTGAAAATGCATGCAAACTTGACCAAAAATGGCCAAGCCCGCGTTTGCTGCCGAGTAGTAGGAGAGTCCTGGAGATGGGTTACGTAATAATACGCTTCTCTTCATCTCCCGCTCTCTCCTACCACTCGTCGGTTTCCACCAGCTCGGCAGTTTTAAGTCATGTTTGCAAGCATTTTTCACCCATTTCGCAGCATCCTTACGCAAAATGAGAATATACGTTTTGTGGTACTGTACTTATGCTTTCAAAATCTGTTTTAGAAATTGAAATCATTGAGAGCATCCAGGCAGTGCAAAAAAAATTCATTTGTTATTTATATGTTTATAACAAATCAATAAATGATGAGTTGCGAGTCGAAAACATAACAGAATATAACTACAGATTGTCTTTCATATGGTTTTCTACTAGTATTTTTGTGCTCTATTGATTGGCCTAACAACAGTGTTCTCTATAAAAATTTAAATACACTGGTGGCAATGCCGAGGAAATGAAAGTTTTGAGAATATATCAATGGTTTTTGGGAGTTGAAAAAATGTCAGCTATGAACTCAAATAAAAGGGGCATTCTAATGTACCAAACTTATTCTGGCAACTTCAATTTAACGGGCCAGATTCAACTACGTGAATGAATGTCTCCCCTAAAACCGAGGATTTGAGGATTATAGAGAATTTCAATAGCCTAATGCATGGGAAAACACCGTCTTACTGCTGCGGGCATAACATTTACTATAATCGCATAGTAATGCAGTGGCGCAGGTTCATGAAACCCGTCAGGAAATATCAGTCGAATATGAATAGTTTCATTTGCTGCTTTCTAGACTTTACGGTAAAAATATATGTTTGCAAGATACCTTTTGATTTTCTCGAAAATATGAGCGAAATGTGGATAAAATCTGATGTGGAATCATCTGCGACTTAAAGACAAACTAGTCGCTATTTTCATCGTTCGACATAATAGCTTGGAAGGTATTCATGATCAAAAGGAAAACATTTTCAATTGAAAATTTAGAATTAAAAAAACATCTCCTCTGGAAATGGAAAAAACCTACAATAGAAATGGAGCAATTTTTTGTAATATCTAACAGAATAACAAAGATCAACTAAATCATTTAGAGGAATTGGGTATATACAGGGTGGCCCATCGTAAACGTACCGCAAGGCATTACAGGCTGGGAAAGAACTTTTCGATAAAATCCGACAACAGGTCAAGTTTGTTTGTCAGGGGGAAACGTTTTGACGTAACAAGCATAGTAAAACCTTCAACCTCCTAAGTAGGGGTGTCACCCCAACATTTTTTTCAAATGGGAAGGGAGTCAAGCGATACCTCTTTAGAAGAGGCTTGTCATTCCCTACACAGTGCTGCTTACATTTTCAAAATCGATCCACTCTTTCAGAAAATATGGAGCGTTGAAACTCTAATGATAATGTGTGACGACAAATGCAAAAATTGATTGAATTGTACTTCAAAACCCCTTTATTAGTCAAGTAAATGTTCGAATTGCTCTCCGTCAACCTGCATACAGTGGTATAAGTTATTTTCAAACCGTTGTCGTACATTCTGGAGCATTTGGGGTGTCACTTCGCGACATACGTTAATGATTCTTCGTCGCAACTGTTTTAATGTGTCTGGTGGTGTTTTTTAAACAAGGCTTTTGATGTGTCCCCACAATAAAAATCTAAAGGACTTAAGTCGGGTGACCGAGGTGGCCATTCTATTGGGCCCCGTCGTCCTATCCATCGTCCTGGAAATGGGTCATGTAAATAATTTCGCAAATTTTGGGAATAATGAGGAGGAGTTCCGTCTTGTTGGAAAATCAGTTCCTGTTCATGGTATGCGGGATCGTTCTCAATGATATTTGTTAGAGCTGGGTCGATGGCATTTTGTAGTAAATCCAAGTACATATCGCCTGTTAAATTTCCAGGAAGGAAAAAAGGTCCTACAATGGAATTTCCAAAAATACCAGACCACACATTTAACTTTTGGGGGTGTTGCGTGTGTGTCTCGTGGAAAATCCTTGGATTGGTGTCAGCCCAGTACCGGCAATTGTGGCGATTCACTAAACCATGGAGGAGGAAGGAACACTCGTCCGAAAAACACACATTGAATAGAAAATTAAAAAGTCGTCTTCATTCAGTTCGTGCACTAAGCGAAAATGAATCTAAAAAAATCTGTGCATCGGCAAAAACAGCGAATCGGCAAAAACAGCGAATTCATTTGAAGGAACTTATTGCAATAAAGTACAATTGAACCGATTTTTGTATTTTTCGTCCCACATGAAGGTTGGAGTTTCAACGCTCCATATTTTCTGAAAGAGTAGATCGATTTGAAAAATCTGAGCAGCACTGTATAGGGCATGACAAGCACCTTCTACAGAGGTATCGCTTGACCCTCCTTTCCATTTGAAAAATTTTTTGGGGTGTCACCCCTACTTAGGGAGTTGAAGGTTTTACTATGCTTGTTACGTCAAAATGTGTCCCCCTGACAAACAAACTTGACCTGTTTTCGGATTTTATAGAAAAGTTCTTTCCCAGCCTGTAATGCCTTGCGGTACGTTTTCGATGGGCCACCCTGTATGAGATATCTTGTTTTTTTTTCTTTCTTTCTTTATCTTGAAATAAGTAAAATTTGTACCCTTCGAAGATTGAAGAAGTACTTGATAAACACCCTGTATAGTGAATTCTGAGTGTGACTTTAACGCCCCTAGCATCAAAACTATAGATTTTTTGGGGTTTGTCACTCAATTAATTTCTAATCAAAATAATCTGAACTGCATCATAATAATAATTCAGAAAAATCCACCGACATTTTGTTTTTGTTATATGCCCCTCAGGGGGAGGGTAAAAGTACTATTTCTCTAATTCAAGCATATTTAAACATCCGACGATGCACTTAAAAGTACCTAAGTACTCAAAAAATATTTTTTTTGCGTTTCATATAAGAAGAGATTTTTCATAAAATAACACAATTATGCAACATTAGCTACAGTGAAACAAGTAAAAATATTGTTTTCGGTTTAAAATATAAATAGTCTATTCTAATCAAGGAGTG
The DNA here is from genome assembly GCA_944452925.2 of Chrysolina oricalcia. Classification (NCBI taxonomy): domain Eukaryota; kingdom Metazoa; phylum Arthropoda; class Insecta; order Coleoptera; family Chrysomelidae; genus Chrysolina; species Chrysolina oricalcia. Next base: position 40,609,771 of record OX101828.2, on the reverse strand, counting down.
ATTTCAACGCTCCCTAGCATCAAAACTGTTCAGTTTTTGGGGTTGGTAACGTCATCATCATCGTCATTGTCATCGTACCAAAAATTTGAGAAAATCCACCGAGACCCAAATTCCATAGTGATTTTGCGGGGTTCATTTGAAATTCTATTTCACTGATAGATCATCGGGAAGGTCGGAAGGATTGGAAAGCATACTCTTCAGAAGCAATTTCACTCTGCAACGATGGAATGGTGGGACACTGTGAAAAACTTTTTTTTGACGTAAACCTGTAATGGGCATGGCACGATGATTTTTTCGAAAATATGAACAGGATGTTCACAAAATCAGATGTGGAATCAATCTGCGAGTGAAAGACAATCTTTAGTCGCTATTTTCCATCGTTCAAGACATCATCTTGATACAATCAATCCCACGTTCTTTTCTGATATCTCAAAAAAAAATTGAATGAAAAATCCTTCAGAAATGTATGTTTTATGAGGGTGTTCCAATTTCAAACTGGTCGCACTGTATATGACTGTGATTACTGTGGCTGTGTTTACATAACTCCACTGATTCAGTGGCCCACCTATGGAAGTTGTGCAAAGCCTGTAAGCATACATTTGTTAAATGTATAATGAAAAGTGTTTTCCAAGAAACGTACTCACCACTTGTTAGAGAAATCCAGTAAGAATAATTTTAATTATGGCAAGACGAAAAAAAAATAAACGTGGCGCTGCTGTCCTCTGAAATAAAGTCTCGGGAGGGTTGGTAGCTTCACATTTGAGAAGCATCCGGTTGCGAACCAATATAACATCCCTCCGGCTTAACAGTGTCTTTCTTTCAGAGTCCGAATAAATGCCCATAGCGCAATCCAGTTCTATCCCTCTGCACAATGGAAATGGGGATGACATTATCGCTTCATTGGCTCTCAAAAAACAGTAATGAAATGGTAATAAACTAGTCCGCAGACGTCTTTCGGCGCCTGGTATGAACTAAAATTGAGTTGCATTCGGTTGTCACGAATGATTTCACAACTTTAAAGATCAACAACTTGAAGCTGAAAGCTAGGTGAAACAGCGAAAACAGATTATGAATGTTGGGAGTTTGTACTCTTTCATTTTATTAAAAAAATAATAATAATTATAATAATATTAAGAAAAATTTTAGAAAATTAATTTTTCTTCGATAGTGCGTAATACTTTTTCGCATAAGTGCGTAAAAAAAATCACATGTGCGTAAAATCGTGAACTGTGCGTAAAGTAATTTTTTACACACTGTTCATACATTTATGCATTTTTGAAAAATACAGTATTTTGCGTCAAATATAAGTCGGAAGTTTTTATTTGATAATACGACGACAATTCATATCATTAAACATTCAGATTGATGATATAATTGCTACAATTTGGCAATATAATAACTGTCCAAGAAAAAACTTTTTATGAAACACTTTCGTAAAGGTCTTTTTTGTACTCGCGTGTTTGTTGAACTCGGCTGCGCCTCATTCAACAAACTTCACGCTCATAAAATATAGTCCTACTATACGAACTTGTATCATAAATAGCTATTCTCAATAAAAGAAAACTATGTCAGAGGCAGTGAATGCACAAAAGCTGTTTCACGCTCGTAACTTACCCGATAGCTTAGTTGAACGTGGGTTCGACAACAAGAAATAGATTTCGATAGTATTGAAATATGGGGTTTAATTTTCCGGAGCACCATGGATCTGTCGCCAGTAAAAAAATCCGAAACTACCCTGATGGAATGGGATTACCCAATGCACTAATATTACTAAAATAATGAACTATAGATATAGAAAATAATACATAAATATGGAGAGGTTTTGTTTTCTATTATTATGAAAATATGAATAGAAAAGTTATTGGGTATAGCCCTCAAATTGTTGTGCAACCTTAGACACGTGTTTCGAGCTTAAGCTCTCATCAGTACGGTATAATCAAGTGCGAAGATGTACAACAATTTGAGGGCTATACCCAATAACTTTTCTATTTATATTTTTATACATTGCCCCTCGATAAATTTATCCTGATTTATATAATTATGTTTAAATATGTCCCAGAGGTAGTCTCAAACTTAGGCTAGAATTATTTGAGTTGATAGTTAGTAGATCTCCATACTCTCAGTTAATTCTCTTAATGGAAATATGACGTTGAATTCCTAATGAAACTGATTATGAGATACAAAATATGTTGTTCGAATTATTGAATTCCCCTCGTATAACTCTCGTCTGTATTGGTACTATGTGTGAAGGCTCGAGACCCTTCTAGGTATCGTAAATGCTGAATCTAATGGCTTCCGGATGTAGACTCAAGAGCTGTACCATCAGAGCAGTATTTACAATAAATTTCAAAATCACGTTTTGTTACAGTAATCTAGCTACGATATTCCAGGCGTATATGGAAATAATAATATAATATAATAATAAGTTTATTCACACACAAAGATAAATGAAAGTTACATAATACATAATCAGTAGTAAATAAACATGTGAGATCCACTATAGGCGGGGCCTGTGCGTGGAAGAAATGAGGTTACATATATACATATATATACTTGTATAAGAGTATAAAAACAAAATGAATATGAAATATAAATGTAAAGGTAGATAGGTATGAAGCATTAGTACATATGTGTATAAAATATGAGGTAAGTATCAGGTTTTCCTGAATGGCATGATTAGTCAATAAGACTATGAATTGTTGTTCTGGGCACTGAGAAAATATACAATTTCAGGTTATACTTGAATTTAGGTGGCCTTGAAATATTTTGAATTTCAGCTGGGAGACATTGGTATAGTTTGGGACTCAAATATGTCAGACTTTTTTGCCCTTTTGACTTTCTCATAAAAGGAGTCAAGTATGTGAGTTGTTTGTTTCTTGTATTATATTGATGTTCCGGGTTCTTCAAGTCGTGTTTAGAATTATGTTGTTTGATGTTACTACGTAAGAAGAATAGTTGCCTTGGATCCATAATATTTATTTCATTGAATAACCTATCTGATGGATATTTTACATCTTTGTTGAATATAATTTTAAGTAAGCGCTTTTGAACAATGATTAATTTTTCCAGGTGGGACTTACTTACACCTCCCCATTCTAATATTCCATACACAATATGTGGTTCCACCAATGCCTGATATATCGTTCTCATTGCTTTGAAATCTAGAATATATTTAAGATTTTTAAGTTTATAAATTAGAAACTGTATTTTCTTAGTGACGTATTCGATTTGTTTATTCCATTTCAGGTTATTGTCTATCATTACACCAAGATATTTGATCTTATTACTACTGCATATTGAGATGTCTTCAGTGATTCGTAGGCTATCATAAGAAGGAATACTTCTCTTATCAATATGTATGGGGAGAAAAAATGTTTTTTTAAAGTTAATTGTTAGTAGTCTATAGTTGAAAAAGGCTTGAATATTACGGATATCATTTTCTGCTTGAGTTTTAAGTGATAGCCAGTCTTCATTACTGTAGAAAATTGCAGTATCGTCCGCATAAGTGATAATTTGACCACTAGTGTTTATTCTGAATAGATCATTCAAATATATATTGAACAAAAGTGGTCCCAAAACAGTTCCTTGAGGTACACCATATTCTATTTTTTGAAAATCCCTCTTTTCCATCTTCAGTTCAACACATTGAAATCTATTAGAAAGATAACTTTTGAATAATCTTAAGGCCACTCCTCTTATGCCGATGTTTTCCAAGCAATCCACAAGCAAGTCATGACTGACCATATCGAATGCCTTTGAAAGGTCTATAAATACACATAGAGAAGGTTTTCCTGTATCTAAGGCACTATACATCTTTGTTGTAAGGGCGAGGATTGCATCTTGGGTTGATACTCCTTCTTTGAAACCGTATTGGTTGGGGGAGATGATTTTATTTTTGTCAAGATATTTGGTAAGTCTTCTTTTTATGATTTTTTCCAGTATTTTAGCAATAGCGGTTATTAATGAAATTGGTCTGTAGTTTATGACGTCCTCCCTATTACCTGTTTTGAAAATTGGTTTCATCACCGACTTTTTGAAGATGCTCGGGAAATGTCCTTGCTGAATGCACTTATTGAATATGTGAGACAGTGGTTCTTTGATCATCGGTGATAATAATTTTATTGTTTCTGCTTTCATTCCATCAATACCTGGTGCTTTCTTGTCTTTGAGCGATAAATATTTTTATTGTTTTTCTTTTGTGGTGCCAATCTTCCAGGTCCCTTGTACACATTTCAATGGCATATACCTCTGCCTAAAACATCGGTGCTAGTTTACCCATAGTGAATGAGGGCTTCACTACTGGGTTCATCCCATATTCCTGCTCCGACGCCATCCAAAGTTTTGGAACCATCGGTAAACCAACGTTCATTTGCCCTACATAGGTCGGTTTCATTCCGGACCCAGTCTTCTCTTTCAGGAAAGAAGGCAGTGTCGGACGTGTGAAGGTTGATAGTTTCAGGCATGATGTCTAAGGGGTAAGGTTATTCTGGACTTTCATTGTCTAAAAAAGAACAAAGAAAAATTCAATTCTCTGCAATTTTTAATCACGACGTTTCAACTGTTGAAATCTACAGTCGTTATCAAGTGTATAATGCGAAAATCTCAAGGATACTTCTTATATATGCTGTGGATAATTTTGTGTCATTAGCCTAGGGGTAATTTGGCGGTATTCAGGTAAGCTTGTTAATTACTGTGCCAGGTCCCTCCGGTACAGCATTGTTAATTCTTATCGCAATTTCAATTGATCCATGCCACTAATTAAGGGTTTCCACACATTACGGATTTCTATGCTGGCCTGACTAAAGACTTTGTTGTTCATAATAAATGCACTCTCTTTAAACTTCCTTCTATACCAGCCCTCTTCTTTATGGATGACTTCGGCTTCAGTCCATTTTATGTTGTGTTGGGTCGTCCAGACATGATCCGCTATTCCTGACTTTGATGTTTCTCCTCGTTGAGTGTTTCTCTTGTGTTCAGCGAGTCTAACGCTAAGTGGTCTCTTAGTTTCTCCAAGATAAGCTTCGCCGCATTCACAAGGGATGCGGTAGATGCAGTTTTTGGAGTCAATGTCAGCGTTGTGAATGCGGCGAAGCTTATCTTGGAAAAACTAAGAGACCACTTAGCGAGGAGAAACATCAAAGTCAGGAATAGCGGATCATGTCTGGACGACCCAACACAACATAAAATGGACTGAAGCCGAAGTCATCCATAAAGAAGAGGGCTGGTATAGAAGGAAGTTTAAAGAGAGTGCATATATTATGAACAACAAAGTCTTTAGTCAGGCCAGCATAGAAATCCGTAATGTATGGAAACCCTTAATTAGTGGCATGGATCAATTGAAATTGCGATAAGAATTAACAATGCTGTACCGGAGGGACCTGGCACAGTAATTAACAAGCTTACCTGAATACCGCCAAATTACCCCTAGGCTAATGACACAAAATTATCCACAGCATATATAAGAAGTATCCTTGAGATTGTCGCATTATACACTTGATAACGACTGTAGATTTCAACAGTTGAAACGTCGTGATTAAAAATTGCAGAGAATTGAATTTTTCTTTGTTCTTTTTTAGACAATGAAAGTCCAGAATAACCTTACTCAAAGTGAAACATTGTCAACCACTTTCAAACAAACATGTCTAAGGGGATTCCCAAAATGTTGTGAGCTAGTATGCCCTTCAGCATGCTGCTTTTCATGACACATGCCTGCGGTAGACTGATGACCGCTTGGTCATCCAGAGCTATGTGGAGAGGAAGTTATCCAAGGAAGGCTTCCATTGCTGCCGTTGGCGTGGAGCGAATGGTTCTAGTAATCGCCAGGCACGCTTGTCTCTGTAGTACGTTAAGTTTAGTCCACCATACTACAGAGCCATAAGTGATCATTAGTCGTATGACGGTCACGTACAACCAATATATGTCTTTTGGTGACATGCCCCATGTTTTAGCACATATTTTGCGGCATGTCCATAATGATAGGCTAGCCTTTCGGGTAGTCTTTTCCAAGTGCGAGTTCCAGTTTAGCTTTTTATCTAGGGTTATTCCCAGATATTTTGCTTCTCTCGCAAAAAGAATTGTTACACCATTGATGGAAGGCGGTATTAAATGTTCCAGCTTCCTTTTCCTGGTGAACGGTACTATAGCCATTTTGTAGGGGTTAATGGACATTTCCACCTTGTCACACCATTTATATATGGTATCCAATATATCCTGAAGGACGTAGGAGATCGTCTCTTCATATTTATCGTTTATTACTAGGATCAGATCGTCAGCATATGCTTACAGGTCAACCTCCCTCAGCGAGAGAATGGTCAGCAGTGACCATAGCCCCTGGCTGGCTTGAAGCTCATACTTTCCCCCTGTAGAGAGGTCGTTATTGTTCTGTTGTGAAACATAGTTCTTATCCAGTCACAGTATCGGTGCAATCCCTCTAGAGACAGTGGCCTCATATGGAAAGTGAGTGTATTGTTGAATGCTCCTTCTATGTCCAGGAATGCAGCAAATGTTCTGTTGATTTGCCAGTCTGGTAGGCACACTGGTGAACATTGAGGAAGTGCTTTGTTAGTGCCCCACACCTTATGTGCCCATCCAGTATTTTCTCCTTGCTTTTCAACAGAAAGGATGTCAGACTAATAGATCTAAGCGATTTTGTGTGTGGGTCATTCCGACCCACCTTAGGAATGAGTTGATCGGAGCTACTCATTGGGACAATTGGAAAGCGACTCACGTGAACAGAACACCCAGAGATTCAGTGTTGCCAACTGAACCAAGACGATAATCTATTTATTATTCAAATCAAACTCAAGATCAAACACTAGCAAGTGATGTATCTCAGTGGTCAAAACACAGAAAGATCCTTATGTTCCACATTAATGATATAATGTGGAATAATCAGAGATGGTTGAAGTGTATTCAAAGGCCAAAATAATGATTGGAAAATTAACCTTGTATATACAATAACCGAGAGGAAATGTTACGGTTCTGTGTTGTAACCACAGAGCAAAAAAGTTCAACTGACAACGGTCATCCGCAAAATGTGGGTTGCATAAATTATTGAAACTTGAACATTGTATGTTACTATTTACTTTTAGCTTAGTTAGTTCACGTCTGCTCAAATTAGTAGGGCTAAGGTAAGTACTAAAATTTGAAAAGAGCGGTATGTACACGACAATGATCATTTTGACAGTGGCGTACAGAGTGGAAAGTTTATCTCAATGACACAGAATTTCTAATGTTACTATATTGAAACAAAAAGGGTTGCCATAGTGCAAGATAAATTCGTTACAAGAAAAATAGGCACCAAAAAGGCATAGTGGTATAAGTCGTAAAATAAAAACAAGTTGTCAACTGCTGCAATGAACACAAACGAACATCAACATCGATGATTTTGAACTAACTGAGAGCTAGTACAATATTGATATAGCACGACCGCATATACTTAATTAAATCTCAACAATAAACATCTATAAACACGACCCACCTACCTTGACTCGTCTTTAAATGGTCAACGGTGCTAAGGACTCGAATATTTATTTTGGTCTCCAGACACACTTCAGCCACTGTGCGACTTTCGTTATTAATTGACGTTTCCTTGAAGACATGTGTGAGTTGAGTATGGCGTCCAGGAGATTACACAACGGTGTTCATTAAATTCCTGCAGTCGTCGAGAGTGATCTCTTCACCGATGGAATTGATGGAAAAGCAACAGCGACACGATACGGGACACAGGACCGGAGTGGAGGGTTTTGAATATTTTATGTCGAGTTAAAAAACAAGCCTACAAGTCTCGGGTGGTTAAAATCATATGAGAGGTATTTCAATGGGAGTTTTAGAGATGAAAGAAAGACCTGAGATCTTTGGCGATGGCTTCCCTGAGATTGATTTGACCTAAAATAAACTACTCTCGTGAAATAGAGTTTCATCACAGCTGATATCATTTGATATAAATCCGTTAGATAAGTCCATTAGTTTTTACAGCAGCGTTTACGTTGGAACACATCAGAAAAAATAATCTATATCATTTTGAACCATATCAGGAAACTACAACGAAATCTTACTTATTATTATCTTCAGCACTTTTCCGGATTGCAATCTACTCAAATAAACTTATCAAACTGTAATTTAATAATATCTGGGCTAATGGCCCAGATAGAAGATGAAATTTAAATTAATAACAAGGAATTCGAGGAATATTTTTATTATACCGAAAGAAAAGAAATAGGAATGTCGAAGTTTTGATATATTTTAAAATATGATTATCCAGTTACGAGACCAACTCAACTGGTATAAATTTATTGTAGGAAATTATACGATATTTACGATATTAAACTACTCGAAAATATACAATTCTCAATAAAATATTAAACGGTTAATTCGGAAAAGGTTACATTACCACCAAACAACTATAACTCCAAAATCGACTAAAATCGCCTAAACGCCAAAATCTAAGACAAGACTGCCGTTTTAGACGCGTAAATACCTTATCTGTACATAACAACGATCAAGTTATTACTTTGAAACAGTGGCGAGTTTATATCAATGACAGAGAATTTCTGATGATGTTATAATATTAAAACAGAATAGTATATTCTGTAACAAAGTTAGAATGAAAATTCGATGCGAGTGGAAAGTTCCGAGCGCGAGCCGAAGGCGAGCGTGAGGAACCACGAGCATCACGAATTTTCACTCTAACCGAGTAGCAGACTATACTTTCTCCACGATTAAAGATAGAAAACGTGACAGCAATAATTTTGACACTTACTCAAATTTTGCCACTACGATGACAATCAACTGCGTCAAGGCTAATGTTATTATTGCTAACCAGTGTGAGAATATTATTCTATCACAAGAGAGAGAGAATGCAAATACATTTAAATTGCATGGAGGCAGAAGTGTTGCAGAATATTTTTTCAATCTCAAGAGAGAGAATTCCAGCATTCTGTAATCAAATTTGATTTCAGAATTGGCAAATTCTGTGATGATCGTGGAGAAAGGATTTTCTAATGCAAAATAAACCCGTAAAAGAATTCGGGAATCTCTCAATTTTTCTAAATTCATAATTTCATATCAATATTGTTTCTTAAAAGTTATCATAACCAAAAAGTTCCCTTATTTCCAAAGAAACATTGAGTGATTTGCTAAAAAAAAAAACTGTGTGCTTGAAACCGATTCCCGTTTTACCAAGGTAGTGCTTGCTCTTAATAGAGAGGCAAATACATTTCGTTTGAATTCGCTTTCTGAAGAATGTTTTCAGAACAATGTTTCACACATAACCCGGTTTGTATTCAATAAAAGCTCTGGAAATAGAATTTCGCACTTTTTATTGCAACATTCTCCGAAAAATGTGTCGATTCGCCAGTTATTATTTCACCAATTCGAGTCCAGAATTGGACATTTGTTTATTTAAACTTATTCTATTAAAAGGTGTTTTCGTATATATACAAAGAAAGCGGTGCCTGCGAAATTTTATTCCCAATTTTTAATATCCGACTACAATATTTTTTATTCGGTCATAAATCCTTTCATTCAGGCGGTATGAAAATAAACGGGATCCATTGAGAGTATTTTCTTGAAAGGTAACCTTGATACCGACCTAAAAGTGATTTACCTGCTATCAGAAATGTTTATTTTTTCATTTTCCCCTAATATACCTTGGTGAAAAATCGATACAGGGTGGTACAAGCGAAACAAGCTCGAATTATCATATAAGTCGTCAGTTTGAAAAATAAAAATACATAGTTAAAAAAAACTAAAAAAAAATTCTATTATCATGTACTGAAAATTGTAGTATTTTTTTTAATCATCAATATGTTTCAAAGATTTTTGCTGGTTACAGAGAAAGTGGCAAAATGGACGAATGCCATCGCAGGAAATTGCTACTCAAATCATCCTATTCATTGTCAAAATCATGAGTTCCAATATGAGCAATTTCATTGGACATTATAACAGAGGTATAAATGACAGAAATGTTGAATTTTCCAATTTATACCCATATCTATTCTCTCCTCTCTCACTCTGTCATGAATACGTAGAAATATGTTTGCTAAATTGGAAAAGTAATTAGTTTTCTTCTACAATACTTTCTGCCACCAAATTGGCTTTTACTTTGGACAATTGCCAGTTCAAAGTGACAATTGTCAGTTCAAAGTAGCAATTGTCACTTCAAAGTTCAAAGTGGCAATTGTCAGTACAAATTGGCAATTGCCAGTTGAAAGTGATGATTGTCAGTTCAAAGAAGCAATTGTCACTTCAAAGTGACAATTGTCAGTTCAAAGTGACACTGTCAGTTGAAAGTGACAATGTCAGTTCAAAGTAGCAATTGTCACTTCAAAGTTCAAAGAGACAATTGTCAGTACAAATTGGCAATTACCAGTTGAAAGTGATAATTGTCAGTTCAAAGAAGCAATTGTCACTTCAAAGTGACAATTGTCAGTTCAAAGTGACAATTGTCAGTTCAAAGTGACAATGTCAGTTCAATGGCCACTTCAAAGTTCAAAGAGACAATTGTCAGAACAAATTTGCAATTGCCAGTTGAAAGTGATAACTGTCAGTTCAAAGAAGCAATTGTCACTTCAAAGTGACAATTGTCAGTTCAAAGTGACAATGTCAGTTCAAAGTGACAATGACAGTTCTAAGTGACAATGTCAGTTCAAAGTGACAATGTCAGTTCAAAGTAGCAATTGTCAATTCAAAATTCAAAGACAATTGTCAGTACAAATTGGCAATTACCAGTTGAAAGTGATAATTGTCAGTTAAAAGAAGCAATTGTCACTTCAAAGTGACAATTGTCAGTTCAAAGTGATAATTGTCAGTTCAAAGTGACAATGTCAGTTCAAAGTAGCAATTGTCACTTCAAAGTTCAAAGAGACAATTGTCAGTACAAAGAGACAATTGTCAGTACAAATTTGCAATTGCCAGTTGAAAGTGATAGTTCAAAGAAGCAATTGTCACTTCAAAGTGACAATTGTCAGTTCAAAGTGACAATGTCAGTTCAAAGTGACAATGACAGTTCAAAGTGACAATGACAGTTCTAAGTGACAATGTCAGTTCAAAGTGATAATGTCAGTTCAAAGTGACAATGTCAGTTCAAAGTGACAATGTCAGTTCAAAGTAGCAATTGTCACTTCAAAGTTCAAAGAGACAATTGTCAGTACAAAGAGGCAATTGTCAGTACAAATTTGCAATTGCCAGTTGAAAGTGATAATTGTCAGTTCAAAGAAGCAATTGTCACTTCAAAGTGACAATGTCAGTTCAAAGTGACAATGACAGTTCTAAGTGACAATGTCAGTTCAAAGTGATAATGTCAGTTCAAAGTGACAATGTCAGTTCAAAGTGACAATGTCAGTTCAAAGTGACAATGTCAGTTCAAAGTGACAATGTCAGTTCAAAGTGACAATGTCAGTTCAAAGTGACAATGTCAGTTCAAAGTGACAATGTCAGTTCAAAGTAGCAATTGTAAATTCAAAGTTCAAAGTGACAATTGTCAGTACAAATTGGCAATTGCCAGTTGAAAGTGATAATTGTCTGTTCAAAGAAGCAATTGTCACTTCAAAGTGACAATTGTCAGTTCAAAGTGACAATGTCAGTTGAAAGTGACAATGTCAGTTCAAAGTAGCAATTGTCACTTCAAAGTAGCAATTGTCACTTCAAAGTTCAAAGAGACAATTGTCAGTACAAATTGGCAATTACCAGTTGAAAGTGATAATTGTCAGTTCAAAGAAGCAATTGTCACTTCAAAGTGACAATTGTCAGTTCAAAGTGACAATTGTCAGTTCAAAGTGTCAATTGTCAGTTCGAAGTGACAATGTCAGTTCAAAGTAGCAATTGTCATTTCAAAGTTCAAAGCGACAATTGTCCGTACAAATTGGCAATTGCCAGTTGAAAGTGATAATTGCCAGTTGAAAGTGACAATTGTCAGTTCAAAGTGACAATTTTCAGTTCGGAGTGAAAATTGTCAGATCAAAGTAACTATGTGAGTTCAAAGTGACAATATCAGTTCAAAGTATCAATTGTCACTTCAAAGTTCAAAGTGACAATTATTGTCAGTACAAATTGGCAATTGCCAGTTGAAAATGATAATTGTCAGTTCCAAATTGTCACTACGAAGTGACAATTGTCAGTTCAAAGTGTCAATGTCAGTTCAAAGTAGTAATTATCACTTCAAAGTTAAAAGTGACAATAATTGTCAGTACAACTTGGAAATTGCCAGTTGAAAGTGACAATGTCAGTTCAATAGCAATTTTCACTTTAAAGTTCAAAGTGACAGTTGTCAGTACAAATAAGCAATTACCAGTTGAAAGCGATTATTGTCAGTTCAAGCAGCAATTGTCACTACAAAGTGACAATTGTCAGTTCAAAGTGACGATGTAAGTTAAAAGTGACAATATTAGTTCAAAGTAACAATGTCAGTTCAAAGAGACAATGTCAGTTCAAAGTAGCAATTGTTACTTCGAAGTGACAATTGTCAGTTCAAAGTAACAATCAGCCCTATGCTGTATCACTTCCGTTATGTTTTACGTCGTACCGCTAAACATAACGGAAGTGATACAGCATAGGGCTGAATGTCAGCTAAAAGTAGCAATTGTCACTTCATACTTCAAAGAGACCATTGTCAGTTCAAAGTGACGATTGCCAGTTCAAAGTGACAATTGTCACTACAAAGTTCGAAGTGACAGTTGTCAGTACAAATTGGTAATTGCCAGTTGAAAGTAACAATTGTCAGTTCAAAGAAGCAATTGTCACTTTAAAGTGACAATTGTCAGATCAAAGTGACAATTGTCAGGTCAAAGTGACAATGTCACTTAAAAGTAGCAATTGTCATTCCATACTTTAAAGTGACCATTGTCAGTTCAAAGTGACGATGTCAGTTAATAGTAGCAATTGTCAATTCATACCTCAAAGTACCAATTGTCAGTTCAAAGTGGAAATTTCCAGTTGAAAGTGACAATTTTCAGTTCAAAGTAACATTTATCAGTTAAAAGTACAATAATTGCCAGTTCATAGTGACAATGTCAGTTCAAAGTAGCAATTGTCACTTCAAAGTTCAAAGTGACAATTGTCAGTTTAAAGTGACAATTGCCAGTTGAAATGACAATTGTCAGTTCAAAATGGCAATTGTCACCTTGACGTGACGATTCCAAATATTTTGCTGTTGGTCCTTCTTCGCTTTCGTAGAAACACATCAGAAACATTCTTCAAATTAAAATCACATGAATGTTTTGAGGAGCACGTTGTGTTCAATTTTCTGATGTTTGAGTAAAAGTAGTTAATTTATGTTTATAAAATTATCATTTATTTCCAACTGGTATTTGTTTTGAGATTTAAAAGTATGAGTGTTCTATACAGGGGTAGCAAGAAAGAACAGAAGTTGCGACATTGGATGGATTTGTGATGAAATTTTTTTATCGATATAACTTTTTAGAAAATCAATTTAATAGCTTTAAAACTCATGAAAAATCAAGTAAAAACTATTAGGACCAACAGATCAGAATTCGTACCGGGTATTTAAACCCAGACACCCTGTACGAGCCATAAACTTTATTTTTAATCGTGCGGTCACGGAACTTTTCCAGATTTATTTTTTCACGGTAGCCAATAAATTACAGTAGAGACAAGCCTTTTCTAAAATAAATTCACAAGTAATTCGCCGATATATTCGGTGATTGAGAAACCTAATATAAATAGAATCGAAATTTATGATTCCGTTTGCACGTGGGAAAATTTATTGCTAGGTCGAAACGACTTCTGGAAAACGTCGAGCTGTATACCGAGGTACGTGATAAAAGTGAGGTAGGAACGTTCCTACGAAAAAAAATCCATTCCTATAGGAAACATTTGAAATTGTGAACTTAATTCATCTTCTGATGAAATCGAATCCTGTTCGTTCGTTCATTTTTATTTATTACTTCAACCCTCCTGTAATTTTTTTTATTTATTTTTCTGGCAAGCTTTTATTCGACTTTTATCGAGATTTCTTATAATATTCATTTTGTTCAATATTTTATACAGGGTGTCCGGTAAACCTTGTACAGTATTGAAACTGGTGATAGACCAGGTCATGGCTGTTCAGAATATCGGAATTTTACCTTAGTAAAAATCTCACAGTTTTCGAGATAATGAGCATTTTTATAATTTCTGGAAAATCACTATCTCACCTTGGAATTTTGAGTGCCATGTATACAAATTGGGACGAATTCAAATATCTTTGCTGCTGAAGATTACTGATGAGTGATGCTTTCAGACGTACGAAACAGTTTTTCAGAAAACGATACAATTTTTCGAAAAATGAGGGTAAAATGACAGATTTGAGTTTCACCAACTTTTTTTTACAACAGTTTGACATTATTGTTTGAAAAAAACATAACCAAGTGGAAGTGGATATTCATTACAAAAGAATGCCCATTTTGTCCAGGCTCTACCATGGTATAAAACATACGATCATTATTATTGGAAGGAGCAGAATTTCGATTATATTAGAGTGTGATGTTATTCTGAGCTAAAATCAACTCGAATAGACTTTGTCAGTAATGTCTTTCATTTTTATCCTATCAAGATGAAATGATCAAATAATTATGAGTAATAACAAATCAACTGCTTAGAAGCATTCACTGAGATGTAAAGAAGAATCAACATACACTATAAAACACAATAACGATTATTCGACATATTTTCAAGAAGAACCTTTTCAAATGCGTTAAAAGTTATAGCCCCCAAATCAGCGATTCTATGAGCGGCATTGTGCAATTGGATATAGTTCTGCATAAAGCGCTGCTGCAGCTTTAGCCTACCTCCACATTCACCATAAATGTAGTGCATATGCGCATATTCTCGGGGAGTATAACGTATGTACGGCATAACAAAGAAATAATTACCACTGAATGAAACAAGCGGAGTAATTTCAAAAAACTACGGCAGAAGTCACAAGTTATTCAAACAAAAGATTTTAATTTTCAACAAGGATTCATCTCTTAAAATAGTTTGCACTTATTTGGTTACACCCTGTATATCTGTCGGTGTCTGAAACTTCGTTGGAATCTGGATATTGGACAATTGCGACATTTATCACAAGAATTCGTATTAATCGGTGCCATGTCGGATAATCGACAAGTAATTTTATTGACATACTGTTTAATGCTACCAAGCAGTGTATTCTTTATTATTGATGATTATTTCCACGTTTTATCTTGATAAAATCGAAATAAAATAATTTTTGGGCGTAAGTATAAAAAATGATCAAATAAATGAATATTTTGGAACCTTTGGTGTGAATAGGAGCTAAAAGCTTACTTTTAGCTCCTGAAGATTCTTACTTTGTTGGCGAAACGCGCGTCGAGTGTGATTGTGACGTAGTTTTAGTGTTTGGGTAGTTTCCTTTTTTTTTCTTGAATTAAAGGTGATGGAAGCCTAGAATAAAACCACGCATAATTCAATGGAAATCACTTCTTTCAAAAATAATTATAGTTTGTTTTATACCATGGTAGTCTGGACTAATTGAGCATTCTTTTGAAATGAATGTCCACTTCCAATTGGTTATGTTTCTTTCAGATAATAATGTCAAACTTTAAAAAAAAAATTATGAAACTCAAATCACTTTCATTTTACCATCATTTCTTGAAAAATGTTTTCACTTTCTGAAAAACTGTTCTGTACGTCTAAAAGCATAACTCATCAGTAATCTTCAGCAGCAAAGATATTTGGATTCGTCTCAATTTGTATACATGGCACTCAAAAATCCAAGGTTAGGGAGCGATTTTCCAGAAATTCTCAAAATGCCCATTATCTCGAAAACGGTGATATTTTTACTGAGGTGAAATTCCGATATTCTGAATAGTCATGACCTGGTCCATCACCAGTTTCAATATTGTACAAGGTTTACCAATGGATACCAATGGATACTATGTGTTATAGTTGAATTTAGTTTTGTTTTTATTGAAATGTCAATGTACGAAAATAAAAGTCATAAAAGAAGCTTAGAACATTTTGATACAAAAAACTACTGAAATATAAGTTTTTTATAACTTGCTTTGTTCGTATGTCTGTCTGTTTGTCTTTCCGGTTCAAAACTTGCTATGCATTTGTTTAAGCACTTGCTGGTATCCATTTAAGCTGAATGAAAAAACTAAATAGAGACCGCTTCAAATTGGTGAAATTTTCCGACGGTTTTGGACGTGGAAATTTAAAACGCAAAATAAATTATAATTTTCAATATGGACTGGAATTTAAAAAATTATCGTAGAAAATTAACTTTAATGCAAAAAAATCGTGTGTTGCTTGATATCAGTTATCTTAATTTTTAATTTTTATTTATAGCTATTACTAAATTAAGTATGTGATTTTTTTTTTTACAAAAATATGTTTCCTAACACAGCAGGTCCCCTATGGGGACTGGCAACTGAGAGAGGGTCTTTACGTCTGATGCCATAGCCTGGGCAGTGAACGAGTTCAACCCATATAAGGCAGCAGGACCCGACGGAATTTTCCCGGCAATGCTACAGAGGGGCCTGGAACTTCTTACCCCAATCTTGGGAAGGATATTCTGGTCCAGTATAGCGCTAGGGTACGTACCAAAGGTCTGGAAGTCAGCGGGAGTAGTCTTTATCTCCAAGGCGGGAAAAAGAGACTACACAATAGCAAAGTCTTTTAGACCCATCAGCCTAACACTGTTCCCGCTTAAAACGCTGGAAAAGGTGGTGGACAGATTCCTGGTGGAGGGGCCCCTAAGGATAAGCCCTTTCCACATAAATCAGCACACATACAGGAAGGGAAGGTCGACTGAGTCGGCACTCCATGCTGTAGTGCGGAGGATCGAAAGGACATTAAGGTTCAAAGAGGTAACATTAGGAGTATTTTTCGATGTGGAATGCGCATTTGACAAGGCAAAAACAGCGACAATAGAGGCAGCACTAATGGCCAAAGGACCGCCTCACTCGATGGTCAGCTGGGTCGTATCGTCGCTTTCGAGGAGAAAGGTCGAGGTATCCCGAGGACACCTCAGACTGGAATCCGAAGTGGGAGTGGGCTGCCCTCTGGGGAGCTGCCTCTCTCCCCATCTGTGGTGCCTAATAATGGATGAACTCCTAGGTAAACTCACAGATGAAGGTTTCGAGGCGCAGGCATACGCGGACGATGGAGATGTCCTAATCAGCGGACGATTCATCGGAGTCGTCTGCGACCATATGTAGGCTGCCTGCAGAATAATTGAGAGATGGTGCGGTGATGCAGGACTCTCAGTGAATCCGACAAAAACAGAGATGATTCTGTTCACCAAACGGAGGAAAAAATATGGATTCAGGCCACCTATCATGTTTGGGAAAGAGCAAGTTCAGCAGGTCAAATACCTGGGGGTGGTCTTGGACTCCAAACTTTCATGGAGGCCGCACGTAGATAGGGTTATTCAAAAGTCGGTAGCAATCCTATGGCAACTGCGGATAATTGTAGGAAGCAATAGGGGAACCAATCCAGAGATCATGCGCTGGCTGTACACGGCAGTCGTAAGACCAAAGATCCAATATAGATACGCAGTGTGGTGGCCAGGCGCACAGGGCAGCACAATAGGCCGAAAACTCAGTAAGGTTCAGAGGTTGGCCTGTTTGGTAAACGGACGTAATGAGAACGACTCCAACCGCAGTGTTGGAGGTACTGCTGGGGCCACCACTTCCAGTCTGGATCAAGAAAGAGGCAATGGCAGCTCATTTGAGGATGCGAGACTCGGGAGTCTGGGTGAACGAAGGAGCGATGATAGGTCACGCAGAAATCAAGAAGTGGGCGGAACAGGAGATCCCGATCTCTGCCCTCAGAGTGAAAAGCGCACAAGACAGACTGCGATGGAACAGAGAGTTTACTCTTACTATTCCGAGCAGAGAACAATGGGAAGAAAACACGGTGCAGTTTAGCACAGGAAGCCTAATATGTTATACGGACGGTTCGCGTCTAACTGACAAACAGGCATTGGGTGCCGGAATCTACCAGGAGGGAAGGGAAGTATGAGAGAGCTATGCTATGGGCAGATATACAACAATTTTTCAAGCTGAAGTGTTCGCCATCCTATCCGTAGCTACGAGGCAAGAGGTGAAAGAAGGGTCCGAACAGAGAATTTATATCTCTTCGGATAGTCGCAGCGCTCAGAGCCATCTGCCATCCTAAACCAAGCTCAGCGCTTGTACAGGAATGCGGAGATGCGCTCGAGAAGCTAGCTGAAACGAAGGAGGTTCAGCTGGTATGGGTCCCGGGTCACAGAGGGGTGCGCGGAAACGAGGTGGCAGACGGACTTGCCAGATCCGGATCCGCAACGCCGTTCTGTGGGCCGGAGCCTGTACTAGGCATCGCAAGAAGCCAAACCTCTTCAGCCTTCGACGAGTGGGCAGAAGAAGAGCTGAATAAACTTTGGAGGGATAACACCGGCTGCAGGAAGTCGAAAGACTTCGTGGCCGGCTCCAATAAGTCAAGGACGACATGGCTCTTAGGCTGAAACCGCCAAGCACTACGCCAATACTAACAGGACATAACAAGTTAGGTAGACACCTATTACTTATAGGTATAGAAGATAGCCCCACTTGCCGCAAATGCGAAGAAGATGAAGAAACTACATCTCACTTCCTCGGCGAGTGTGAGGCATACGAGAGGCTAAGATTTGGAACCTTCGTAGTTCAGAAACTCCAACAAGAGGAACTAATCGACTTGGAGTGGTCGGACAAACTGACCTTCATTGGACCTTGATAATTTGTATGTGAAATTTGATATTATTCGGAAAACTGGAAGTGGGGAAAATCTATTATAAAGATTCATATTATTATTTTGAAATTCTTGTATAGTCGTTGGTCCTTGATATGTGTGCTGAATTTCAGATTATTCTATTAGTTGAAAATTGAAAAATTCACATTAGTATTATTATTACGTTACCATTATGAAATTCTCGTATCATCATCGGTCCTTGATATGTGTGCCAAAATGTAATTAGTTTGTATTCTCTGCCACCAAATTGGCTTTTACTTTGGACAATTGCCAGTTCAAAGTGACAATTGCCAGTTCAAAGTCAGTTAGTTCAAAGTGGCAATTGCCAGTCCAATGTGATAGTTCAGATCAAAGTGGCAACTGTCACTTCAAAGTGACAATTGTTAGTTCAAAGTAGCAAATGCCAGTTCAAAGTATATATTGTCAGGTCAAAGTGGCATTGTCACTTTTAGTTGACAATTGTCAACAATTGTCACTTCAAAGTGACAATTTTATTATTTGAAAAAAATTCATTCTTTATTGAAGCATTGTTTTGGGCATCTGAACTATTTATTTTTGACTTTTCTGTCCTCTCAAAACGATTTCTTCTCAAAAACCGAAACATAAACAAAACTAACGATCCGTGACAATACAAAAATAACGGAACCGGAAACACATTGCAAACGCGCAAGGAACGTAATGATTAATAAACTAGAGCAAGACCGAGGCGAGTATTTTTAGTTCCCGACATGTCAATTAAGAAAGTAATGGCTTTGTTTTATGCTGCATATTACAGATGAAATATGATTCGACGCTGATCTAAGGCGACTAGCCTCTCGGGTCGATTGGAGTCAAGATTAGTCATTATAGTACGAGCAAATGAGGACATTTTCTCGTCTTGAATCAATACTAATAATAGACAAATCGGGGCTCTACGTTTACCAGATTTTGCAAAGATTTTTTACATATTGTGCCCTCCCTAGACACATGAACTTGACCAAACAAACAAAATGTCAAGCTGGTATTTGCGGCTACACTTCAGTGGAGAAGGGGGAGTTCGGAGAATCAGTAACTTATCGGGTTAGGCGCCAGGTAAATTTACAGACCCACAAATACCTACAGTACTAACCTATACCACTAACCTACCAAATGGGAAAGAATAAAACACTTGAGATCTAATTCAATTTATTTTGTTATAGCTCCGTAATCCATGATATTAAAAAAACAATAAACACCTCAAAGGTGGTTGTTCACTCCTGGGGCTTTGTAGATGACCTCATTCCAGAAAAATAAATTAGGTAAAATAATACCCGCGAGGGTAACCAATGAACAGTAGCAACCAACGTACAAAAGCAGGAAACTAGCCGTGAATAAGCACTATTGTAATACAGGCCAAACACAAATTAGGTTAAGTAACTCAAACTATTTTTATATGGTGCGCAAAATTACCTAGCCACAAACAACACTCTGTCTAGGTAACTAAAACCAATAAAAGTCATTAACAGTACGCAAAATTCAATAGCAAGCAGCGCAGAAATCGAAGGGTTTAAGCAAATGTGTTGAGAAGGCGTCGCGAGAGCTCAAGCGCAGGCCGCAGTATGTATCAACCAATCAAGCAAATAGTGTTAACCGCATTCCATTTCTACTTACTAAGGTAATCTTCACCAGCAAGCAAGCAAAAACAAGATAATGAGCAAGTGTAGCAATAAACTAGGAAAATGTAATGCGCAGTGAAACTAAAATATCTAAAGCTAGTAACGTATAAGCTAGTAAGATTACTACTATTTTAGCTACCGAAAGTGTAAACTCATTAGACATAAAGCTGATAAAAAACAAGTGAGCTATAGCAAGCTGTAAGCTAATAAAATTATAAGCTAGCAAGAGCTAGTAAGCTAATGAAACAATCAAGCCGATTAAAATCTTCCTAGTGGACTAATATGTTAGCAGATCAATAAGCTAATAAAGCGTCTAAGCTAAGCAATGCTAATCAGCAAAAAAAATAGTATCAAACAAATAAGACTTATAAGGCCATTGATATTTGCAAGCTAAATAAACAAGTGTTGAGCAAATAAGCTGAACAAAAACTTGCGTGTACTCCCTCGGAGATCGTAGGCATTGGAATAACTCTAGAAGCTTCCTTGTACCGTCGACTTCCCGCCAATTGTGAAATGGTGCCACAAAAACCAGAGGGTCCACTGGTAACTGAAGAACTCCAAGTCTGAATGATGTTGACAATAATAAATTCGTCGAGCTCCAAAAAAAAAACCCTCATCAAAGGGTTTTCTTTAAAACATATACGACAAAGCGATCCGTAACGAATCTGTCTGCCTCCGCTGTCCCGTAGGGCGCTTGGAGATACAGGGGCCCACTAATTATATACACCGTACCTGGGTCTCGATTCCTGGACACTCTGGATGATAACCACAAAATCCTCTTGAAGAGACAAATAATGGACTGAGACCAAAATTATCCCAATAGACCAACTGCTCAGTTCCAAAATCAATAAACACTGTTTTGCAGATATATTCCCAATTAAGGATTATCAAAATAATTCATAAATACTGCAAAAATCAGCAAGTGGTTTTATTTGCTACCTCACAATCTGACCGATCAAGGCGAAAAGGACAGAAAGGACGGAAGACTAACAGCCGTATGCATAGTCAATCGCCAGCGACTCGCCAGAGTTTCGCCGTTTGCTACACAAGGATTATAATGCACAGTCGAGCTCCAAAAATGTGACAACTACGCGATTAGTCACATTTTGGCGAAACGCTGGCGATGTATCACTTTTTTGGAGCTCAACTGTGCATTATAGTTCTTGTGTAGTGAGCGGCGAAACTTCGGCGAGTCGCTGGAATTGACTATGCATACGGCTGTAAAAGTCTTCCACCAGGTGACAGCAGTCATAGGCCCAGTTTCCAACTGGGCAAGTTCCAACATCTCTCATAGATGTCGCCATGTCGTCACCTACATTAGGGTCACTGAATCTTACGGGTATGGCCAATGGGCGTGGTCCAATACTTGAAATAGTTCCAGTATTCAAATAACCCACAAAATCACCAATTACAGAGCAAGTTTTGTGGGTTATTTGAACACTGGATCTATTTCAAGTACTAGACCACGCCCATTGGCCATACCCGTAAGGACGGCAAGGCCTTCTAGATTCAGTGACCCTAACCTACATCGTAAAAATAATGTCCAGCACAACATCTGCTGGATAATTAAACACTAACGTACACTACATACTATATATACATACAATGTCCACCTAAATTACACAACCAGTTACAAATTCGATGAAATGTAATCCCCATAGAACATTAACACCAACAAAGTACGCTAGAACCACAGAACTCATACTTGTATCTTATGACTAGAATGCGTTTCAAATATGGCGGATGAACAAATCATGCATATCCTACAACACTGTATTGTCCTCTTCACAGTAGCGGCGCATAAAATCATATGCGTATCTTAGGGATAGGAAATGGGTTGTTGTCTTGAAACTGGGATATTTCATTTTCTCTCAAATGGGACATCAGAACATTTGAAATATTGTTTCTCTCCCAGTAGAATAAATTACTGAATGATAGATAGCAAGATCTTAATGATTCACATCGAACAATTCTACCCAACTAGGTACTATCCATTTTTAGGATGACATAGGAAACATCTTGATTATTCTTATGATGAATGACGGTAGATTTGATTCAGACCAATCTGTAACTTTTCTCGGATCTAATCATAGATATATATTATATATACTTACTCTATATATATTATGATTTCTATGGATCTAATTGTATAAATTCCATCATTACAAAGTGAAACATTTATTGAAACATGTTCAATGCAGATTCTGGAAGATTTTGAATTTCTTTCATTAAAATTTTATCTTATCCATTCGTTCTTTTGCTTTCAATCACATACCTCGAAAGTCGGTATCAACTTAATCTGCCAACTTTTCAGTTATAGGACAATAATAGTCATTTGGGAAACAATGATGAAAATAGAAATCAAATGATTTTCCTCTGAAACTAAATCCCAACTTTGTTATGATGCGTTTTCGGCTTCAGTTTTTTTTTTATGTTTTAATTGATCTTCTTCATTTGAAGAAATTCCCAAAAACAATTTGAAAATCAGGCTACTCATCGTATCGTGACTTTTTTTTCGCTTCTTTCATGTTTGAAACTGAAAGTATTTAATTTTTTTACACACCTATCTCACTTCCAGTATTTTATGATGTGAATACTTGTCAAGTGGTTGATTGAATATCATTTTTAATTCTACAAATTTTGTTTGTCATCAATAAACTTTCGAATATTTGAGTATCAAATAGCACATGCTGGGAAATGGGAATGAATGAATGAATAACATAACTGTGAATTAATTTTATTGATTACTGAATAATATTAGTCATTTTTCTTTTTATGTAGATCTCACATTTCAACCATATTACAATCAACCCTTCAGAGGGCCACAGAAGATGGCTTGATTCTGGTCCCCTGTCCTTTCTCATAATCAAACTCTGTTTCGTTGAATACATTAACTACATACCTATAATATGAGACTAAATGATAATCTCCACAATTATTGTAAATTCAATTTACCTAGAAGCAGGACTTATATAGGTCGATAGCCTTCGTACTGAATATATATTTGATTCAATAAAATACATTACGATCATTATCTTTTATATAGAGTTCAATTTTAAATCTCACCTCACTCAAAGTACAAAAATGAATGTGTAAAAAGGTATTCTAGTGTATTAATTTTGACATTTTCATCAAAAACTGCCATTGTAGAGATCGTTATTTTGAAGCCAATAAAAGGAGATTTACTTGGAATAGATGTCAGAAATGTTTGTGCTCTTCCTCATATATTCAACAGTTGTCTTTGAAAATGATTCCCAAAAGTGTTGATTGGCTTTTCTCAAGGGTGCTTTGTAACTTCTTCGTACAGGACACTTTGAATTCAGAGACAATAACATAACTGTGAAATCAGTTCTTCCTGACTGGTCTGGATTGAAGATATCACACTCACTGAGTTCAGGTAAATCAAGTGTTGGAAGTGAATTTGGCTTCAGTCTTGGCTGGATCTATCGGAACAAAACAATCATTTTGTGAAATGATCTGAACAAATTTTGTATAGATGTGGTTGAGACCATTCCAAATGTAGATCACTTCTTGAGTTCTTGGTCCACGGAATCATTCTCTGAAATTAGCTTTCGGAAATCTGAAAAGGTTTTCATATTGTAGGGACATTTTGAAATGTTTTCCAATTACTTACTTATGGAATGTACTATTTTCATTTTTTTCCTTCTCCAAGAATTACCAAAATCCTTAACAAAATACCTCATCGTATAGAATGGCCAATATAAATTATAAACAATAAATTGTTTTTTTATTTTTTAATAAATCGCCCAAAACACCAAAAGAATCAAAACTGACAACGCTGCTCTGTTTACAAACAAACTGGTAAACTGACTAGACATACGACTTATTTACTACTCATTTGCTCTTGAAGGTACAAGAGATAACGTATGTGCTTCCTTAGTGAAATTTGTCCCCTTTTCGGATGCCCACGATTTGTTCAAGATTAGAGTAGCCGAGGATACATAAAGCGCGTTCTAGTCATAAGATATAAGTATGAGTTCTGTGGCTAGAACTAACTCGAATCGACAAGCGAACGCACCACGGTAAGATATCGAAATGAAACAGCTCAATGGCCTTCAGCACAAGGTTAGCTCAGCTGTCAAACTTGGCTATAAAGGTTATGTTTACTGTTCACCTACCAATTTCAAACGGCTCAAGATATCAAAATAAAGAACTTAACTCAAGGAAACGATATCCAAACATAAGGTAAGTAGTCCAAACAATTGGCAAAACATATCAATTATAGTAACTGCTAGTGTATAACCAAAAACATTTTCTTATTTTGTAGATTTCTCACTTACTATCCAGAGAGGAATCATACAGGAGCTTCTTAGACAGAAGACCGAGCCATCATAAGTCTTATAAATAGTTACAAGTACCCATATCAGCAAATTTGAGGAACAAAACTCCAGCAATAGCTGACAGTCGCTGCGAAAGAATGGCTGGTTTCTGATATGAATATCCACTAAAATTGAGATTGAAGGTAGCGAGAATCATATTCTACTTTTCTACATTTTTATGTGTGTTTTCAGGTAGAGTTTACGATAGAACGAGGAGTGTCAACGTGTCAATGTTGTGTGATCTAAATATCCTTTTGTTATCAAGTATACAGTGTGAATAAGCAATAAATAAATGAGTACAACGTTTATACCAAGTGTTGGATCTACTGGGTTCACTTTGTGCTCAGGTGCATGATCAAAATATTCTTTATTCGCTATCAGGTATTTATTATCGATAATAAAAAAATACTTAATGAATTCAACTTTTATACGAGGTGTTGGTTATACTAGGTCACTTTGGGTTTAGATTAAATTTTTAACGTAACAATATACTTTGGGGTAAGATCCACAGTTCAATTTATAAACTCTCGATTTTTCAAATATTCGTGTCTTATCTTTATTATGTTTGATGAATCTTCTCAATTGTTGTTTGTTCTGTAGGCTACTCTTGACTTTTGTCTATGTAAAATTGAAGCAAATTTTTGTGTAACTGGTGCTGAATAGGTTGAAGTACTATAATTACTCTCATCGTTCCTAATATAGTGGGGTAAACTTCTTGGATACCCAAGTAACATCAACGCTCTCATTCCAATCTTCAAGATTGCTTTAAATCTACACAATAAAATTTTAAATAAAATCAAGTGATCTTCAAGACAGCCCAGAGACCATCATAAAGCAGCTTCTAGCCAAAAGGGCCCATCCCAAAAATGCCTTCAAGACTAAATTTTAAAATTGTAATAAAACCATCAAGTTTTAATTCTATATTCTCCAAGGCAACTTTGAATACATAAATTCAAACTTATCATCTGACATTTTGATCTTAAAATGTATTTACTGCGGACTAAATTAACTCAAAAATAATTAATTCATCTTGAATAGTTTTATTTTGTTTACTAACACTCGACAATATTTGAGTCTGTATGATCGCCGGCAGAGTGGTAATATTTTAAACCGCATACTAAGCATGTCATAAAATAATATTCGAAAGCAAACTATTCTAACGAATGGCACTTTTTTTGATAAAATGTAATGAAATACTTCAACATAACTCGAGCGCCACTAATTTAATGTATTTTTCTCTTATTTAAAAAATATTACAAAAATTTCATCGAATTTTATTTTGCATCTATCAATTTCAACACACAGTTCTTCAGTTTTTTAAGACGATCCAAAACGCAATTATTTGTATAATAACTTTCTTTTCGTTTACTATTGAAAATGTCCAAAACCGCGGAGTCTTCATTGCAGTAAAAAATGTTTCAAAATCTCACAAGATTTAAAACAGCGTTTTATATACAACTTTAAATCCAATGACTCTCGCAGGAGTATGTTTACGTTTCCTTTTAAAACCAAAATGCTTCAATATGTTCAAACTCGTGACCTTATTGATTTAAAGTGGTCTTGCGTTCGAATGGAATCATAACCTCACAAATTTCCAAAGACCAAAAGGTATTTCTTTTAACCAAATTGACTGAATTGAAACCTTTAAACTTTATAATACTCTTAATGTACTCATTAAAAAGTAAAACTTATGTTTTTGGATTTAATGTGGTATTATATTGAATGTATAGTCTTAGGATAAAATAGTTTTCCTAATAGGTTTTAAAGAATACATCAAGGGTACTCCATGAAACTGCATTAAAACTATTTTTTCCAGAACGGATTGTTTTAACACCAACTTGCTATTTATTTCGAAATAATAGCAAATTAGTTTAAAAATATCAAAATCAGTTAGGATCAATAGGACATTAAGAGCAGATAGCATTTTTATTTAAAGAGTGCATTAAATTCTTCGTTTAAGAATAAGTGGTATTTGAAAACTGTTAGTTTATCTTAGGGTAACTTTAAATGCGATGTCGATTTATTGAACTTATAAAAGCATTTTTAAAACCTAAATAAATAGAAACTGTCTTAAAATTGTTAGTTGGGTAGCCTTTTACATTTTTATTATTCCAAGTTTCCAGAATTGACTTGAGTTCGATAATAAACTTAACGAAAATACCAAAAATTTGGAAAACAACTGCAACGAAATTCGAAGTCTGGAAGATGAACTTTTTGAATATTCGGAAGACTTGCAAAATTTTAAAGAATAACTTAAAGAAAGACTTCTAGAAAATTAAAAAAACCTGGAAGAAAAGCTTCTAGAAAATACGTTAATTTAAAAAATTTAAAAAACTTCATATTGCTGAACAGAGGTTGAAAATCCCTTTTGGTCAAGGTGCAACATGACCCCCCTTCTCAATCGAAATATTTGATGAGGTCCTCATAATTCAGAGGGGGTGCAAGAAGGAGGTAATATTTTCATATTGTAAACTGTCAAATTGAGGATAGAAATCGACTTGTTTCAGTTTTTTTTAACAAATATACAATAACGCTAAAAATAAATTTATTCCATATCATGGATCGCAGTGTATATATTTTTAAACAGTACAATATGGTAGCTGATAGTTATTAGTAAGCCACTTCTTGTATTTCCAGTGGTTTATTCAAAAATTGTGGAGCGATTTGTTTAAATTAATTAAAATTACACAAAACCAAAAAGTTACTAACTATTGAATCTAAAACCAGGCAGGTATATTGGAAAAAAATACATGTTTGCGTTTTCTATACCTACGTTTATGTTAAAATATTGGCAAGGTTTACATGCATGGGTAACTAACTATACCTATCGTTACTAATTTGATTGTTTTATAATTTTTAGTACGTCATGAAATCGTGTTTTTTAGTTTTTTTGAACTATAGATTATTTAAAACTTTTTATTCCTTGAATTCGAAAGTTCACATCATTATTATTATTCAATTATTATTTTGAAATATTGTATTGTAGTCGATCGTTGATATGTGTGCTGAAATTTATATTATTCATAAGATTGGATATTGGTGAAATTTGAATTTAAAAATTCTAATCATCATTATTATTGTTACATTGACAGTATGAAATTCTTGTATTGTTGTCGGGCCTTAGTATGTGTGCCAAATATTAGATTATTCGGACGATTGGAGATAGATGATAATTTAAAAATTCACATCATTATTATTACGAAATTCTTGTATGCCATCGATCCTTGATTTTAGAATATTCGGAGAATTGGTTGTTAATAAAAACACCCCAACTATCAACACCCATTATTGATTTCCTCACATTGTGACTTATTTAACTTTCAGGAATAGAAAAGAAATATACGAAGGCGTAGAAGGGCCACGAACAATTTTTTTTTTCGAATCCCAAGTTTAATCTCGGACCCCCGACTTTAATCTCGGACCCCCGACTTTAATGTCGGGGGTCCGACTTTAATCTCAGACCCCCGACTTTAATCTCGGACCCCCGACTTTAATTTCGGGGGTCCGACGTTAATCTCGGACCCCCGACTTTAATCTCGGACCCCCGAGTTTAATCTCGGGGGTCTGTTTTTAATCTCGGACCCCCGAATTTAATCTCGGACCCCCGACTTTAATCTCGGACCCCCGACTTTAATTTCGGGGGTCCGACTTTAATATCGGACCCCCGACTTTAATCTCGGGGGGTCCGACTTTAATCTCGGGGATCCAACTTTAATCTCGGGGGTCCGACTTTAATCTCGGACCCCCGACTTTTATCTCGGGGGTCCGAGATTAAAGTCGGAGCCCCGAGATTAAAGTCGGATCCCCGAGATTAAAGTCGGACCCCCGAGATTAAAGTCGGACCCCCGAGATTAAAGTCGGACCCCCGAGATTAAAGTCGGATCCCCGAGATTAAAGTCGGACCCCCGAGATTAAAGTCGGACCCCCGAGATTAAAGTCGGACCCCGAGATTAAAGTCGGGGGTCCGAGATTAAAGTCGGGGGTCCGAGATTAAAGTCGGACCCCCGAGATTAAAGTCGGGGGTCCGAGATTAAAGTCGGGGGTCCGAGATTAAAGTCGGACCTCCGAATTTTCTCGGGATGTCAGTCGAAAAGCGAATCAAACCATCTGTTCATGATGGTAGTGATGGTCGAACGTTCGCTTGTCAACTATAAGGGCATCACACGTTGAAAGTTAAGGGCCTGGTCTCTCCTAGCTCACAATAGTTTCCCGGAGACTTATGAGGGTTGCTCGTAAGAATGCAGCCGGTTGACGGAAATAACAAATTTCGAACAAACAACAACAAATATCATATTATGTTTATATAAAGAATCAGCACAGGGAGTTTATTGTTCTCATTCTAAATCACCCTGTATATATTTGGCTCCGGATCTCAGTCTGGAAGATAATAGTTACATTGATGTGTTCAGATAGTTTGTTGGGACTAATATTTTCTGACCGATGCGACGTTTCGAATTTTAATCATTTCATCTTCAGGGCCCTTCAATAATGAGTTTACATGTGGTGAAATGGTTCAGAAATGAAGCAAATAATGAATGTCCTATGTATTGAAACGCTATAGAAGTAAACTTTTTAAAACTGCCTACTTCCCCGGCAAAAGCCACGCTGGACTTTGAACTACATCTGATAGATATTATGAAAAGATCATAATATATAACTTGAAAGAAAAAAGATAGGTTCTTTTCGCAATATCTATCAGATGTAGTTCAATGTCCAGCGTGCCCTTAGCTAGGGAAGTAGTTGTTTTCTGTTAGATATAACAAAAAATGTGTTTAAATAAAATTTATTCTATCAAGTTATAATAATAATACTTCCTGATGAACACTCGAAGAGTGTGTACCCAAAGGCATAGCCTATGCGGGTAGAGGGCAGCTGTTATTTATTATATATGATATATGTCTTTCAGTCGCAAATGATTCCACATCTGATTTTATGAACATCCTGTTAATTTTTTCAATGAAATCAAGATACCTTATCCTTTCAACCAATAGTGAACGAGAAAAAACTTTGCATTTTGTGTCTATAGCTTTATGAAGAGATCCTTGGTAAAAATTCTAGAATCTGAGAGCACCGAGTCGAATCCTGAGATTAAAGTCGGGGGTCCGAGATTAAAGTCGGACCCCCGAGATTAAAGTCGGGGGTCCGAGATTAAAGTCGGGGGTCCGAGATTAAAGTCGGGGGTCCGAGATTGAAGTCGGGATTCCAAAAAAAAAATTGTTCGTGGCCCTTCTACGCCTTCGTAGAAATAAGCCAAATACAAATTTTTCCAATTATAGGAACCCGCACTTGCAACCACAACTCTGTTCAGCTGTCGAATTGTTACACGAATCACTCTTCCCCTTTATGTGAACGACACATACTTTTCCGCAACTGTAACAAACACGCTGTGGCAATCGAGATCAAAGGAAGCAGTTAAACGGGTGATGGCTTTTATGGACCAGAAACTAGGAAACACGGAGTAAACAATGTTGACACGGGAGACTGGAAAAACTTAAACGGGAGCTGATAGACAAACCGCGAACACTAAACAGAGAAAATAATGTCGCGGAAACTGTCCTGTTAAATAATAAATGAAAACAATCCTATAAAGTTATACCAGAAAGGTGTCATTCTTTCTTATGCGGTTGTATAGGGCGAGTATGAAGACACAGATCCGATTTGGATATAAAATAAACGTAAAAATGATTTTAAAAAAAACCTTTTTATAAACTGTTGAACTAAAAAGTAATTTTTAGTGTATGAAAAGCAGAGAACTTTCACAAACTCACGACACAAGCTTTTAGGAAAAGTTCTTTGATTTTCAAACCGTGGTACGACAAGGTAGTGTTTGCTTGGTTGTAAACGTGATAGTACATCTCCCAGAGTAAAAAAATCACTAAAACTTCAAATTAATTTGGAAGTTCATGAAATTGTGTATGGAGTTAGTTTAATAATAGTCGAACGGGTATCCAATGAGTTCCGAGCTCTACTTTGTGAAAGTCTAAGCAAAATCCGGTTCAAAGAATTTTCCGACGCTTTCCGGCCGTAACTCGGAAAAAACATGAACATTGAAAAAATACCAAGAGACCAAAAATGAAGCTTGTAACGTTATTATTTTTATTATTATTAACTACTCAGGGTATTTTTATTCTTTGGTGTTTTTGGCATCTACTGCTATGGCCATTAGCCACGTGTTCTGGATAGGCCTTGTTACTAACTCCATGTGCCACTGTTATTGAAACGCAGTGAATCGTGCAGGACTCACCCCAGTCCAGCCATGAGATTTGAATAATTTAATCGGTCAAATTAAATTAAAAAAGTCCCAGCCGTAACTGGGGCTCGAACTCCGGACCTTTCGACCCAAAGTCGGACGCTCTAACCACTGCGACTACTCAGGGTATATCTAAAATTTTAATCATATCTTACATGCATTTAACCACTATTTGCCTTCTGCATTTATTTCATAATTTTCAAACACGAATACCAAAATTGCTATCAAAATGTTGCTTCTTCGAGAGTGTATTCACTTGTAGTCCATCCCACTATTTCTCAATTGAACACGGAAGTTTCACCTACGGCACGGTATTCTGTGCGTATTTTCATTACTACCAGGTATATCCATTTTACATTTACGTCATCTTGTTTTGGAAACGTCATATTTCAAGTTATCCCAAGGTTATTGATTGTCGTTCGTGATTGAGGTGTGTACTTTTGGAACACTGTTACCACTTTCCATTCCACGTCTTGGTTGTGCGCACTAAGCGGAGTAGGCCATAGACTTGTGGTTGTTGTGACTTCTGCATTCAGCTGGAGTAACACGGAGTGACTTTTGTTGGTTTCATAACTGAAGAGCCGAAATGGGTTAAGCCATGCAGTATTACTTAGGCGCGGCGTGTTTCATTTGAGGATAGGGCTTCCTAATATCTTTCTATCTTGTGGAAAAAGATTAATAAGTTGAGAGTGTAATACTCTTCGAGAAGTGTACTTGGCAACAATGCACACGGATTTGACATTTTGACTTGAAGTTTGAAGAAGGAGAAGATCAATTAGCTAGAAAGGAAGCTGACATCTAATCTGGGCAAATGAGTTTGTAAATTTTCTGATTCCATTGGAATCATCCGTAAAGGGATTATATTTTGCAATTGCCAAAAGGTTTCAGTTTTCGTTTTCGTCGTTTGAATTGCTTTGTATGCATATGTCTGAACCTTACCCTTAGGGGGATCATATACTCAGATCAGACTTCAGTCAGGTAAGCTCCTAGCACTTGGTATTCCTTGGAATCAATTGGCAGTTTTTCATGTATTTTAGGATATGATTAGTTAGGTCTTTTGGGTACTTGACCCTATGTGCCGCTGTTAACCCTTTGCCCAGGATATTTTGATATCTGAAAGAGCCTACCGAAAGCATATTCCACTGTGGCAGCACTTAGACCTGTTCTGGACAAAGGTATTTATTAGGTCATTCAAGTTGTTGACTAAAATGTCAAGTTCTTGTTGCATTTCAGGGTTTATTTATAGGGCACTATAGTTCTGTTCCTACTACAGTATGGAGGAAGTTTTATGACCTTCCGTTGATGTGTGGTATACCTTCCTGGTGACGATCTTCCACCTACTATAGCCATCGAGTAGGGCATTCATGTACTGGTAGCGGAAAGTTTCGAAGAGGCATTATTTCAGCTAAGATCAACCTGGTTGTACTATCCTAGTTTCCTGCACTTGTAGCAGAGACTGCCAACGAAGCACCATTGTAGCTACGAGCAACCTGGTGAACCGACTTGGCACTCCGAATACCATATCTACCATATCATAGCATAGTCTTTATGACACCAAGGTAAACACGATTAAATTTCCACAGATTATTGTCTACGCGACATGTTTCGATACACTGTATCTTTTGCAAGCGAATGTATTACATGTAGACAATAATCTGTGGAAATTTAATCGTATTTACCTTAGTGTCATATACTATGACTTCCATCAAGTAACAGCCACGTCAATAAAAAAAAGGATTGCCTTTAACATAATGCTAATGTGTGGACGCTACAAGGTAAGGTGCACTATACTATTGCGGATTGTTAAAGACACATTCCTTTCTACTACCCTACAGCAGTAGATGTAATTTGTGTGTGATATTCGATACATTTAATCCTTATTTTTTATTTACTAGTGCCTGTATAAATTTGTTAATGTTTGAAACATATTTGGTCATTGAACTGTACCTGTAGACCAGTTGTAAGGTCACTCACTACAATATTAATGATTTTCAGGTATTTATTCAACTAGTTAGTTTTGTGTGAATACGTACCCGTAACAGTAATTTCAATACTATCATTTTGATTTTAATAATTATACTTCTTCAAACAGTAAGCTGTTTATCAAAGACTGTGGTAACTTCAATTTGTGATACTATTCGTGTTATATGGGAATCAGTATAGGGTGAGCTTGCATTCATATAGTTGGCACCCGCATTCGTACATCTCATCACAATTAACTTTTTCTGAAATCGTTCAAGAATGCCCACTTTCTCGGAGCAACTTTAGGCCTCAAAATACGCTAATCTAGTATTTTAGTCCGTTGCTAAGCAACGACCTTTCCCGGACCTAAACGGTACGGGAAAGTACTTTCCCGTATCGAAAACGATACGGGAATATTTTTGCCGGCTTATTTTCATTTTAGACAGTTATTGAATTCACGCAAACAATATGTAGAATTCCTTAGTTTTTGATAATGCTGATTGCAATTTCAGAAAAAATAGTATGTGTACCTCGTAGTAAAAGCACATTCCCAGACTTCAATGCTTGTTGGCATCGGCTTAACGCCTCGGCCAACAATTTACATTGTCGTCCGGGAATGTATTGCTTTTACTACTAGATACACAATATACTAATGTTATGACCTACTCCCGTCTCCACTTGAGTTAGTTGCGAGCCACCCTGTCACTCTGACAGCTTAGTTGCCGTCATAAAAGCATACAGCTAATTGAAATTCGTGGCAAGCTAGGAAAATTGGTAACAAAAAAAGTCCTACACACTTTTTCCGAAAAACCTCATGTTTCATCGAAAAATCAAAGAGAAGAAAAAAAAAATTATCCACTCCGACTGTTAATCGAAAATCCCAAGGTAAAAGATGAAAAATAATTTCGAATATGTATTTTTTCTCTTCACATTTTTATGTTTTCGAAAGAAAATACACAAGAGAGTTAACATTGAGAAACTCAATAGATTTATTTTAAATTATTCTTCATCGCAGAAGTCTCGGGATTTATATCATCGAGATCGTCTAGCTCTTCTTCAATATCTTCATCCGAGTTCTCTTCAGCGTCACAAATAGTAGGCATAATACTGCAACCATTGGCGTAGCAAATATTACATGCTGCCGTGCACAACAACCCGGATCTTTAACAGGAACAGTTATCCTTTTTGCA
Organism: Chrysolina oricalcia; assembly: GCA_944452925.2. Taxonomy (NCBI): domain Eukaryota; kingdom Metazoa; phylum Arthropoda; class Insecta; order Coleoptera; family Chrysomelidae; genus Chrysolina; species Chrysolina oricalcia. Next base: position 40,575,666 of record OX101828.2, on the reverse strand, counting down.
TCCTTTGGTGCTCCCGCAGTGCATTATCTCTAAAATGTGTTTGGGAGCCGGAGAATCACTCATTATTACTGGCATCAACGTATCTCCTTCTACCCACCCCCTTAGCCTGAATATCACGGGACAGCCACTTTCGGACTTGAAAGTATACTCGGTAAAAGTGCTGTTTAGCGGCGACGTCAGTGGGTGGCAAGGTCGCCAAATTCACACCTTTAACTCTTTGCGGCACGCCATTTCATCATTATTTCTAGACCCCAGTTGCACACGGAACTTTATTGCAAAATTTTTCGGATTATTCTAATTATTTTGTTTGATATCAGTGCCTACTGTGTTTTGAGTGATAAAGTTTCCGAAAAATTAATTTCCAAAATGGCGAAATCGGGTGGTTCATATTTCAAACCACTATGCAATACTAATCAGAATAAGTTCACAAATATCAAGAAAAGTTTTGATTTTATTTGGAAATAAAAATCAAAACGCAAAACCCATGACAGGCTTATGTCAAAAAATATCATAGTGTCACCACAGAAGAAATATTCCATCATTTCTCCATCCTTGCTAAGTGAGATTGTCAGAAGCAATCTCACTTAGCAAGGATGGAGAAATGATGGAATATTTCTTCTGTGGTGACACTATGATATTTTTTGACATAAGCCTGTCATGGGTTTTGCGTTTTGATTTTTATTTCCAAATAAAATCAAAACTTTTCTGTTTTCCAATTCTTCCGACCCCCCTGATGATCTTGGAAGAGTGAAATGGATTTTCGTCGACAAAAATTTACTGGAGGCCTAGCGAAAGAGATGCAATTTCCCTGTATACCCGAATGCACGATTTTTCGATGTGAGTGAAACCTATGTATAACATTCTCTCTTATCTCATTCCATGGAAACTAAATAATTGAAATAAACTACCATCAGAATGAAAATGCGAATTTGCACTTTCAGATTTTTCTTTCAAGTTAGGGTCTTTTCACAATATCTATCAGATGTAGTTCATTAACCGGGAAAGTAGTTGATTTCTGTTAGATATTACGGAAATAACTTCATTTTATCTTAGGGTTGTTTCCATTTCCAGGGGAATCATATTTTTTCAATTTCTTATTGAGAATGTTCCTCTTTTCATCAAGAAAAGTATATTAAAAAATATCATAATTATAATACAAACTGAGTGATTCATAGGAGATAAAAATTATTATATTATTTGTGGTAGTTTGAAGTCCAGATACCGTGCCATCATTTCTGAAAAATTTTGATAATGTCAGTAATTTCTCTTTGCTGCACAGTGGTCTAAATATGTTACCACTCAAAATAATAACTTTTTCCCCTAAATTGTGATTTGTCCTTGAAAGAACATCATTGAACAATACTTAAAGATATGAATTAATCATAATTTAGAACAAAAAATTGCATATTTCAATGCCTCCAGTTTTTAGCGCGCTTTTGTGATTCCCAACACCGCTTGATAACAAGTCAACTTCTCACTCTAGCCTGAAGCAATAAACTGACCCGCTCAACATGTTCGGGCATGAGTGCGACTCCTGAGAATAGGTGGGAGTAGGTGCTTCAGTATATCAGCGAGAATATCACTGGTGGTCTATTTTTGTGACCACTATGCATCATTTATTTAAATTTATGTGGTCCAAATCATGTACCTGTATGCTGCAAAGAGTTAACAGGTTTCTTCTTCGCAACAAATAATTTGACAAAAAACGGCGGCCTTCGAACCCGAGTGAAAATTGTGACACTGAAAACTTCGGCCGCGAAAGCCTAATCATTTTGTCAGGAAAAAAGTTACAGCAACTTTTCGAAAATTTCGGAAAACAGACTGTAACCTGTAGAAACGATGATAGATATCGACATGCAATTTTCACCATTAGCCACAGCCATTAGTTTTCATCCTGGTTTTCATCTATCTAGTTAGAAAACAGGACTTTCCTTTTGAAAGTAAGTAACCATCTTTGTTCCACTCTGTACATACAGGTCAAGCTATGAAAAGCAATTAACGGTCCAATGTTTTTCTCTATTATTACGGATTTTTTCTATTTTATCTTCTCTAGTGTTCGCAACGATTTTCGAGAGCCCCATATCAATTTTTTTTCCGTGGACGTTTTTTTTTTCAAATTCCGACGCGTTTTCCAAGTAGCCTCTCAAAGGTCCGATATTTTTCACTCTTTTTACGTATTTTTCTATTTTATTTTCGTGAACATTCTCAATATTATTTTAGAACACAGTATTTTTATGGATTTTCTCGATTTTCTTTTTGCTAGTATTCGCAACTAGTTTCTAGAAGAAGGGGACCCTAATAGTGCCCCCATTGATATTATTGTTATTTTCGTAATTTTCCACGTCCGAGACCATTGGGAAATTTTCCGAATTACTACAGCAGGGGGTAACATTCTTTGAAATTCCATTCCAATAGAAAAAAACTAATTTTCAGTCATTTTCATGAGTCCTCGGAAACTTACTTCTAAGCCTCCCTGTGTGCTGAAACTGAGATATGGTTCATCAGCAGAATACATAACATGGTCTAATGCAGCTAATTGAAATATTCAGTAACTTTGCTATGTGAAAAAATCGTTTTTCAATTGTCAGCTATGGCACAAAAAATTGACAAAATAATTTTTATAGGTTTCCAGCAATGATATAATATACGGAATGTGCAATTTGAAATAACAAAGTACTAGTTTCTAATACAAGCGGCAACACAATATTGATGAAAATAGACGAATAGAGCTTACAAATTTTCGAAATGATCGATTATTCCGCTCTCCGTCCGCTGTGAAACACTCGGTATGAATATTACCAAAATAAAAACCACACAAAGTGAACACTTTCAACGCAGTGCCGGTTTTCTGATGAATTTGAACTTGTCCAAGGCTGGAAATCTACATTTCCAAATATTTTGACCATTTTGGAAAAAAAATCACAATTCCCATTTCTAATGGATCTAGTGAGTGATACTCATTATTCAACGGCATTCGGCCAATCACAGGTTCAGAATTTTCAGAATCCACGGGAACTGAGAGGTTCAACAAACAAATTTCTCAAGAAGGCTTTGCTTGATTGAACTTTTGTAACAGCTTGGCATCCGCGAATGTCAGATTGACTATTTTCTTAGTTTCAACTTTGATGTGTGTGACAAGTATCTAATATAAATTTGAATAGATTTATCAATGAAGCTCCTGATGAAATCTATCTTGCAACAAAGGTATGTCAAACAATTTTTACTTGAACGTTCCGCACTCTCTCAGTTCTTGGTCAGAGTTTCTCTAGTAGGTATTTCATTCACAAATTTTCGAGTGCCTGTTATAGCTCAGTTGGTAGAAGCGTGTACATGAAGTAAATGTATAACGAAGGTAGTTATATAGGCGTGAGTTCGAATCCCACTCTTGGAAGTTTTTTTTTTATTATTTTCAATTGAGGCATTTATTCATTCATGAATGAACACCGATTATTCATGTATAATTGTTATTATCAAATAAATCTTAAATCCAAAATGAATTAATGAATGAAGTATCTATTATTTTCATAAATAATATTTAGATTTCATTAAAACTATGACTATCCTATAGTCGTAGAGAACGTATAGTCTTCTACGCGCGTATAATAGCTATTATTTTCTCGGTTAATTCCAAAACTCGCCTTCGGCTCGTTTCGGAATTTTTATCCTCGAGAATAATAGCTATCATTATACGCTCGTTGAAGAATATACTATTAATTTTAAACTGTACCAAAGAAAATAATCTATTTTACCTTCCTTGTTTATTTCAATGATTTTGTTTATTTTTATTTCGTTTATATATATATATATATATATATATATATATATATATATTTATATATACAGGGTATTCCACACTCGATGGCCTATTAGACGTTTCTGGAGAACGGAACAACAGATCATTTTAAAAATTTGTGGGCATGGATAATCAAACATGCTCTACCCGTCTAAAATATTTTCATCGATACAGTGTTGCCACTTGTATCAGAAAGTAGTAGCTACTTTGTTATTTCAAATGGAACATCCCATATATTATATGGATTTTGAAATCCTTATAATATTCCTCACAACTTTCCCATATAATTCCCTATACCTATCTGTGACGATTTTCGAGATAAAAATTATTTTGTCAATTTTTTGTGTAAAACCTGACCATTGAAAAATAACATTTTTTTCGCAATGCAAATGTACAAAATATTGAACTTTGGGTCATAGCTGCATAAGACCATTGAGTATTCTGTCGATGAACTGGATCTCAATTTCATCGTACAGGGAAGCTCAGAATTAACTTCTTTTCGGGGACTTATGAAAATGACTGAAACTCAGTTTTTTCAAATGGAACCCTGTATATTATTTCATTTTCGAATTCAACGAACCAGTTTGAATAAGTTTTATTGAGTATATCCTATACCTACCTCTTACCGTTTATGAGATATAAATTATTTTATAATGTTTGAGGTGTGTGCAAGTATAAAATTTGATGAAAAATCTATCAAATAACGAAAAATAGCTTCACTGTTTTGAGAAAAGTATAATGCAATACATGAACCTTCCTTAATACTGGGTGTATGACAAATATGATTAGGTTGACAGTTCGAAGAATGAAAAATTAAATTGATTAAATTAATTCTACACAAGATATTATAATATTAAAAAGTATACTTGACAATTACAACACATTTAATACTGCAAAAACAAAAACTCAGTAGCTCAGATGCTTGAAATGCTGACCATTTACTTGCAAACATTGATGGATCGACGTCATGACATGATCAGTCGTGGCTCTGCGGATTTCCGACGGGTCGATTTCTTCAAAAGCACGTCTAACCCTGTTTTCTAGTTCCTGTTTTGTATTCACAGGTGTTCTGTAAACCTTTTCTTTTATTTTTCCCCAGAGATAAAAATCTAGGGGAGTCAGATCTGGTGACCGCGGCGGCCAAATCCAAGGACCCAATCGTCGTATCCACCGATCTTCGAACAAATTTGTGAGTTCTCTGCTCACTTCACCTGTGCAATGTCCAGGAGCTCCATCCAACTGATACCAACAATTATTATATATGTTTAGAGGTAAATTGTCAAGGAATTCACTCACAGTGGTTCGCAGAATATCCAAATATTTGGCGGAATTCAACTTTTCCTCATAAATGCATATTGAAAATGTATCATCCATAAGCATACAAAACACATTAAAACTGAATTTTTGTTGAAATCCCCTTTCTCTAATGAAATGAGGGTTTTCTGATGCCCAGAAATGATTATTTCGACGATTGAATATTCCCTCACGTGAAAATTGTGATTCATCGGTCCAAATAATTTTTTTCAAAAAGTTGGGATCGTCGTATGTCCATGTTAGTAACATTTCGCAAAACTCTACTCGTTTTGGTGGATCATCTCTATGTAGAGCTTGCAGCCGGATGAATTTGTAACCGTGCATATTATGTTTTTGTAAAATTCTCCAAATGGAAGTGCGAGAAATTCCCAAATCTACCGCAGCACTAGATATTGATGCATGAGGATAAGCGTAAAAATATCCCAACACATTGATTTCATTTTCCATATCACCAGTTACCTGATTCTGTTGATGTCTCGAGGCGTGAACTTTTCCGAAGTTGATATAATTTCGTTCAATTCTTCTGAATTTCCGTTCGTTCATTGCCGGTACATTTGGATACAACTCATTAAATCGTCTACAGGTCCTTGATATGATTTTATTGCACTCACCATGAACATAAAACAAATTCAGAATATCAGAGTTTGAATAATTATTATTTGCCATTTTCACTACTCTTGTATGACAGTCGGACTATTTCAACAAGTTATTGTCAAGTGTATTCCTTTGTTTTTCAAACAGATCATGATACACTATTATTCTTGTTGAAATTTGGCACCGAAATCCAGAACTAATACTGCCGTCCTAAGCAAAACCCTCGTATCTACAAAAACGCCAAAACGGAGTAAATCGGGTTTTTACTTGGGAAGAGTGCATTGTTCCAATGAAATACGGGTGTATAAAATAGCTTGAATTTTATATTTTAAATCGAAATACGGAGTTGTCGCTTGGTCAGAATGTAATATTAGGTGAATAGGAGCCATTACACCAAAAATATCCATTTCAGTAAATATGTCAGTTAAACTTTAGTTTCAATGTTTTTTGTATGGATATGGTTGATACAATTTTAATTTGTATTTATGAAGAAAAGTTTAAATCCGAAAAATATTTGGATATTCTGAGAACAACTGTAAATGAATTTCTTCCCAATTTATCTCTAAACTTATGTTATAATTGTAGGTATCGGTTGGGTGGGGCTCCTGGACATTGCACAGGTGAAGTGGGCAGAGAACTCACTAATGTATTCGAAGATCTACGACTGATCATGTAATGACGTCGATCCATCAATGTTTGCAAGTAAATGGTCAGCATTTCAAGCATCTGAGCTACTTAGTTTTTGTTTTTGCAGTATTAACTGTGTTGTAATTGTCAAGTAAACTTTGTAATATTATAATATCTTGTGTAGAATTAATTTAATCAATTTAATTTTTCATTCTTCGAACTGTCAACATAATCATATTTGTCATACACCCAGTATTAAGGAAGGTTCATGTATTGCATTATACTTTTCTCAAAACAGTGAAGCTATTTTTCGTTATTTGATAGATTTTTCATCAAATTTTATACTTGAACACACCTCAAAAATTATAAAATAATTTATATCTCATAAACGGTAAGAGGTAGGTATAGGATATACTCAATAAAACTTATTCAAACTGGTTCGTTGAATTCGAAAATGAAATAATATACAGGGGGTTCCATTTGAAAAAACTGAGTTTCTGTCATTTTCATAAGTCCCCGAAAAGAAGTTAATTCTGAGCTTCCCTGTACGATGAAATTGAGATCCAGTTCATCGACAGAATACTCAATGGTCTTATGCAGCTATGACCCAAAGTTCAATATTTTGTACATTTGCATTGCGAAAAAAATGTTATTTTTCAATGGTCAGGTTTTACACAAAAAATTGACAAAATAATTTTTATCTCGAAAATCGTCACAGATAGGTATAGGGAATTATATGGGAAAGTTGTGAGGAATATTATAAGGATTTCAAAATCCATATAATATATGGGATGTTCCATTTGAAATAACAAAGTATCTACTACTTTCTGATACAAGTGGCAACACTGTATCGATGAAAATATTTTAGACGGGTAGAGCATGTTTGATTATTCATGCCCACAAATTTTTAAAATGATCTGTTGTTCCGTTCTCCAGAAACGTCTAATAGGCCATCGAGTGTGGAATACCCTGTATATATAGAGGAAGGGTAGTCGTTGCTGACTAGTTAGGAATGGAACTAGTGGGACTTTGCAGCAAAATCAAAGAGTACTCTTTAAAGTTTGTCCAAGCTTTCGGAAATTTAATAACTTATTTCCATCATCAGGGATACTACAATTTGCATGTGTAAGTAATATAAAAAATATTTATGTACGGTTAACTTACATCTTTGTTGAGATTGTTAGACGCGATGTTATTCAACCATAAGTGGCACATTGTGCAAGATGAAAATTGATATAAAACAAGTGAAATTGGAAAGATGTCATAAAATATTTAGATAAAAATAAGTTACATTTAAAATTGTTAAAATTACTTTATATTTTGACCACGTATATATATATATAAATATATATAAATATATATATATATATATATATATATATATATACAGTGACCGCCAAAAAGTATGTACCATGTGGGAAAAATTTTTATTATTGGAGTATTGGAAATAATATTCCGGGGGACCGGGGGAAAAATTTGTGCATGTCCGATAACCTAAAAATCGATTTTGACACATGTCACGTGATCGCTAGAATGGCGGCAAAATGAAAAAAATTGTAATGCAAAGGCAAAAAAAGGGGAAGATGGCAAGATATCAAAAAAAGTTATTTGAAAAAGTCACTTAGAATTCAATTTTATACAATAAACGAAGTTTCAAGAGATAATTAAAAAAAAATTGAAAATAGCAATTTTTTAAAAATATTTTCCAATCTTTATAAAAATATTATTTTTTTTCTTATGAATAGCTTGACTATACTGAAACATTTGCATTTTAATGATAATGACAAAACTTTCTAATTTTCTCCACACCAGAGGGCACTAAATTGAAAAAATGGGAATTTGTCAGAAGCCTTGCTGTTACATCGGTTCGTATCTAACAGTTATATCCGAATTCCACGACCATTGTGATGACATGACACTCCAAAAACATGGTAATTTCCAGATTATAATCAAGTTCCGATGATAATCGTGCATGAGCGTTTCACTTCGCACATAAACTTGAAAATAGTGCGTCAAATTAAAGATTCTTAAAGTTAATGTGCAAAGTAAAACGCTCATACAGCATTATTATTGAAACTTGATTAAAATCAGGAAGCATGGTGTTTCTAGATTGCCATATCAACACAATAGTCTTGGAATTCGAATATAACTGTTAGATAAGAACCAATGTAACAGCGAGGGTTCTGGCAAAAACCAATTTTTTCAATTTAGTGCCCTCTGGTGTGGAGAAAATGAGAAAGTTTTGTCATTAAATTAAAATGTTTCAGTATAGTCAAGCTATTCAAAAGAAAAAAAAAAATTTTAAATAGATGGAAAAATATTTTTAAAAAATTGCTATTTTCAATTTTTTTTTAATTATCTCTTGAAACTTCGTTTATGTGTATAAAATTGAATTCTAAGTGACTTTTTCAAATAACTTTTTTTGATATCTTGCCATCTTACCCCTTTTTTTTGCCTTTGCATTGCAATTTTTTTCATTTTGCCGCCATTCTAGCGATCACGTGACATGTGTCAAAATCGATTTTTAGGTTATCGGACATGCATATATATATATATATATATATATATATATATATATAGAAAGGGTAGTCGTTGCTGACTAGTTCAGCACACCATTAAATATTGAAACAGATATTATATCAAACAATCTGAACATATCCATTAATAGCAATGTTGCTAATACTAATCCTACAAATCCTACAATTCCTACATTCACTTCACTTCCATATATAAAAGATATTACACCAAGATTGTCCAGGCTCTTTCATTCAGTATGTAATGTCAAAATAGCAAATAAAACTATTTTACCAATAAGATCAATTTATTCAAAAGTGAAGGATAAAATTCCATTAACTTCCACTTCAAAATGTAGTATATAGCATTCCTTGTCAGGACTGTGATAAAAATTATATTGGCCAGACTTCTAGATGCCTGAAAAGTAGAATTTCCTCACATAAAAGTGATTGTAGACTTCATCCTGAAAGATGTGCTCTTGCTGATCATGTAAACAAATTTGACCATCGAATAAATTATAACTCAACTAAAATATTAGCTAAAGAGACACATATGACTAAGAGAACTTTTTTGGAAATGGCCATCATATCTCAAGACAAAAAATGTATGAATAAAAGAACTGATATAAATCATTTGAGTGAGATTTATTCCTTCTTATTGTCGTTAGACCACACTCTCCATATGAATAATAATATCTCCATAACTACTCAATTGGAAATGTAATTTTTTCCTAACTTACAAAACAACAGTCGTATATTTCAACAGTTGGTACAAGATTACAGTTGGTACAAGATTACAGTTGGTACAAGATTACAGTTGGTAACATTGACTTGAAAATTACAGATTTCTTTTCTATTGACAACTGATTTGTGTCCCTTGGATACAATCAACAAGTCTTTTGTTTTTCGACTGAAATTTCAAAATTTTCTGTTATTTATATTCGTAAAGTCTTTTTTCCTTATTATTTACAATTTTAAGCTGTACTGTCACTATCCAAAGAACTAAGAACATGTCAAATAACCTCACTATAGTTGTAAGTAAAATTTTAATAACATCAAAATGTATAATTGACATAATAATTCTTTGTAGTTCCCTGAAGATGTAAATAAAATTTACGAAAGCTTGGAATAAACTCTATAAAAGAGTACACTTTTGACTTTGCTGCAATCCCCAATATTAACTGGTTTTATATAAATATATATATATATATATATATATATATATATATATATATATATCTATTATGTTCCTTACATATCGACTAAAATATATATTTCATAGCCCACTATACCTAGTGCAATCAGAAATGTTTCCATATCGGTTTATCGTTTTGATTCAACAAATTTTATTTCAAATTTTTATTTATTTTAATGACTTTTTTAACTCTTCGATATTTTATTTATTGTTTTTTAGTTATTTTTTCGTAACACATGATTTGTATTTATGTTACTAAGTTATTTATTTTATTTGTCGAAACACAATTTAAATTTTTTATTGTACACTTTTTTATCCAGAAGAGGGTACGAAAAAATTGAGCGGTTAGGGCACGTAAGCTCCTAAAACCGGCTCTGTTTCAACGTTGTCCGAACTTTCCGTATAAATGAATCATAGATCGCCAAAAATGACTCCTATTAATAACAGGTAGACTTCTTGTTGAGGTAGATCCGCCAAACAAAGTGAAAGTTATGACTAACGAAAGTAGCAAAAAAATCACAGTTGAAATGATCGTGACTAATAAAATAACATTGCACAACAATAATTCGTAGACACGTACAGGATCAGTCGAAAAAATTTAGTGTTTCAAAAATTGATGTCATTCTAAATTTAAAATTGGTAAATAATATATACATGGTGGGGCACCGAAAACGAAACAGATCGAATATCTTCAAAACAAATGTGTTGTGAAAAAAATTAAAAATAAAGTCGATTTTTAATCCAAGGGGGACCGTACAGGATCAGTCGAAAAAATTTAGTGTTTCAAAAATTGAAGTCATTCTAAATTTAAAATTGGTAAATAATATATACAGGGTGGGGCACCGAAAACGAAACAGATCCAAATGTGTTGTGAAAAAAATGAAAAATAAAGTCGATTTTTAATCCAAGGGAGACAACTTCCTATCATGACCTCAACTGTCATACCTCTTCCTCCACCCATTGGTCACTATCACCCAAACAATTTGAATAGGAAAAGTAGTGTGACACATCGTTAAAAAAGTAAATTTCAAAAGGAATTCAGTCATGTCAATTTCCGCAACCTATCTTTTTATTTTGGCGCCCTCTTGCGGGAAAAACAACTGTTCCGTATTCCAAATTATGACACTTCATTTGCAAGCTAATTTGACATAAATCTGATGGTAATGCATTATGGAATTTTTCTAAGGGAAAAAACAAAATTATAAAATGAAGGCTCCAAAATAGCCGACAAGATTTGCAATTATGGTCCGATTCGATTCAAAATTGATATGTGGTGGTTTTCATGGTCGGAACTCATGATTGTTTGTCAATGCAAAAAAAAAGATGGTGACTCCAAGATGGCGAAAGAAATTTGTAATTATGGTCCGATTGGAATCAAAGATGAATTGTGGGGGTTTTAGGTAAAGATTTTCAGCATGACTGAAAAGAATCGAATAAAATTAATAAAAAAGCTTTTATAAAAATGTGTGAAGTTGGTTATTGTGTGCGTAAAAGATTCAAAAGCTTGCCGCTAGTACAAAATGAATATTCTTGCGCGGTAAAATTTTGATTCTGTTACGCACAGAATAACCTACGTCACACATATAAAAAAAATTTACTTCCTATTTAGCGCATTTGTATAAAAGCTTGTTTTTTATCATTTAAATTATTTTTTTTAGTTACACTGAAAACTTGTAAAACCCCCTTATGCATGGAGGTAAGTAACACACGGCATCGCCATTCGGGAGCCCAGTTCGTATTTTTGAATGTAACACGCGGGCTGGCCAACAGAATGGCGATATCGAGTGCTACTTTGCGCTCGACTCTTTCCTGCTGCAACACCTAAAATTGCACAGTCAATTTGTATTCGTGATTTGACAAAGCTAGCCATTATTGTATTATCTGATTATTAATCATGGATTTGTCGTGCTTACCAGATGGCTTCTGTTATTTAGAAAAAAAATTATTTGTTCCGATGCGAGTTTAAGAAAAAAGAGGAAGTAGATGTACCTAGGTAGCAATAAGAATAATTAAGCTTATTATTGTAAAATTGAGTAAACAAACATCTTTGAAATGCTCTAGAATCTAGACGGCCTAAGATCGGACATTTGTTTTAGTTTTTTTTTTCAAGCCGTTTTGATCTTAGATGTAATGATAAAGGTATCATATTTTGGAATGGAAGGAATAAATAATGGAGGAAAGTACAAAACCGAATTGGTCAGTCAAGCATACAATCGAAACGCCCTCTTCAGGCATTATTGAATGTTTTTAAACAAATTTATGATTGCTATTTCCACACTAGAGGTTGGAGAAAATGTTCTGAAAGTAATGCAAAAAAGCAAGAACATAGATCTGAGAACACTAATTGCCCTGCGCATCAGCTAATTATTACATTTAAAAAAGTGATCTCTAAGACACGGAGTAATCGCCGAACATACAAAAAAAATACACACAAACAAATTCAGAACTTTCTCTTTTGTTGAAGTCGATTGACAAATGGTTTTATATCTGTTCAATTACTCAGAAATCTCTGTTCTTATAAATTGATTCGCAACAATAAACAGAGATTCGAGGCATTACAAAGTAGGAAACTGCATCAAATCAGGTAAATAGAATAGTAGTTTTATTATTAGACTGGTGCCTTTAATTTTTGTGAAAAAAAGTAAGAGGCAGGACCAGGGGGAAAATTTAAGGAAACAAATATTTAAACACGAAAACACTCAAAATGGTGAAATGGAGATGCAGTTTAGGGCATGAAAATATTTTTATTGCGATTTGCGGCGAATTTTTGGTAAATTATTTAATTTAGATGAAAATCTGTAGAAATATGTCTTTTTTGGTGTCGAATAAGCAGATAACCTGCTTTTGAGTAAGGGCATTATTGAAAATCATTGAAAATATTGAGAAAATCATGATTCAGAGAGACTTGTATCGGTATTTCTCAGTTTTAAGTGGTTTAACGATCAACAAACCACCAAGTCACCGATACCATTTGAAAGAAGACATTTCAATAATTGAAATGATTACTTATTGACTTGCGAAATACAAAAAAAAACACCAGAACAATTGTTCGTGGAAGAAAAGGGCGTTTTTTTTCTAAAAATAAACATTACTCGAAAACTAGTCGTCTTCTAAATTGCAAAAAAGTCATGCTCATTGGACACTAAAAAAAACGTTTCTACAAATTTTCAGATGAATTGAATAATTTATCCGAGAGAAAAAAAAATACTGAAAAATCGGTTTTTTGCCATTTTAACGGATAATTGAGGTTAAGTCGAAAAGTGTTCAATGAAAAATTTTTCGATTACTTTATTATCTACAACTTTTCCATTCAACATTTTCCGCTAAGAGGTCTCGTTTCGCCGCAAATCCCAAAACAACCGTTTTCAACCGCTAAAATGCATCCTCATTTCACCATTCTGTGTGTTTTCGTGTTTAATTTCTTCTCCTCAGCAACAGTCCCCACCTGGTCTTTGATTGTTATTTTTTTCTTATTTTAGGCTTTAGAATTCGTTTTGGCACCAGCCTATACCGGGTGATTCTCCAAGGTGGCTCACCCCTATAACTTTTTTATTATTGAAGATAGAAAAACGAAATTTGGGGGTTGTGTATTATAGTTCAATTTACATTTTTTGACATATTAACTTGCTTTATCGTACTTCCGGTTCGACCGGAAATGAGCATAACTTTCGATTTTTAAATGGGACATCCTATATATTTTTACTTATTTCGATCGAGAATGACATTCTAAATCCAACAACACCTCACTTGTCAATATTTGACAAATGAAGTAATTTTTATTTCAATTTTTATTTTTCGATCTAGAATGCCATGGATCGTGTGAATCGCCTCATTCTTGATCAAGTAACATGGGAAAAGTACGACTTTGAGGCTTTTGAATTCACAGTCGCTGTAAGAATTATTCAAAAGTCTCAAATATGAATTTTTCCAGATAACGTGAATTTTTCAAATGAAAAGGGGGTGGCTCGTCGGCTTTTTGTGAAAGATCATTTTCTTACGAATAATTTGATACCCCACACTTTCACTTTATTTTCACTATATCTGTGAACGATTGCAAGAAGCGATCATACCCAATAACAAATAATACGTATTCGGTATACTTATGCACTAAGTCCTGTTATTCTAGTTATTCGTGACAAACAATTGAATTCACAGTCGTTTTAAGAATTGTTTAAAAGACGCAAATATCACCATTAGTCCATTAAGTTTCTAAATTTTCAAAATGACCCCCTCCTTGATCACGGCAAAGTTCAACTTTATCAATTGTTGCGCGCACCACATTGTTTAGCTGTTCCGCAGTAACGTTCTGGAATGCCACCCTTACTTTATACTCCAGTTCTTCACGAGTAGCTGATGTTGTATTATAAACCTGATTTTTAATTGTTCCCCAGAGAAAAAAATCTAGTGGAGTGAGATCTGGTGATCTAGAATATGAAAAAGAAATAATACATTATAAAAAAATATGACATCTCAAGAATGTACCTCGCAGGCCACTGAATAGGTCCATTGGTGCCAATCCACTTTTCTGGGAAGGTGTCATTCAGATGTTCTCTTACGATTTGGGAATTGTGAGGTGGCGCTCCATCTTGTTGAAAATAGATATCAACTTGGGTAGCTAGTGGCAAATCTTCAATGAAATCATTTATTTGATTTCTAAGGAACTGCAGATATTTTTCCCCAGTAAGTTGTCCGTCGAAAATTATTGGGCCTAAAAGTTTTCCTCCGATAATACCCATCCAGCAATTGAAACCAAATCGCTCTTGAAAATTTCCTTCTTGCATGAGATGTAAATTTGTTTGTGACCAGTACCTTTTATTATTCCGATTAAACAGACCCAAGTTGGTGAATCGAGTTTCATCTGAATAAATAATTTTAAATGGAAAACGTACATCTTCTCTGTATTTAGTCAAAAACCAGTTGCAATAAGTTAATCTTCGGTTGTGATCGTTATCGTAAAGATGTTGGTGTAGTTGGTACTTGAATGATCGATAATTATATTTGTGGAGAATTCTCCAAACGGACGAATAACTTATATCACACTCAGAAACAATTTGGCGAATTGACGCCGTACAATTCACTTCAACATAGGCCAACACGTCTACTTCTTTTTCTTCACTGACGATGAATTTATTGGCATTTTCTTCTGGTTCATTTCGCATTTTCTTTTCCAGTTTTGGAAAATAGTGCCGAGTGGGATGGCGACGATTAGGGAATCTCTGAGCATAAATTCGAGCTGCATCAGATGCATTCTTTTTTGCTTCTCCGTAAATTAGCAACATGTCAATTTTCTCGTTTCTAGTATAATTTTCCATATCAAATTATGAACTATGCAACAAAAGAATTTTTGAAAGTGACAGCATATTCATTGGCCTATTTGTTTAGGTATAGTCCTAGCAACAGCTTCAATTGTTTGTCACGAATAACTAGAATAACAGGACTCAGTGCATACCGAATACGTATTATTTGTAATTGGGTATGGTCGCTTCTTGCAATCGCTCACAGAAATAGTGAAAATAAAGTGAAAGTGTGTGGTATCAAATTATTCGTAAGAAAATGATCTTTCACAAAAAGCCGACGAGCCACCCCCTTTCCATTTGAAAAATTCACGTTAACTGGAAAAATTCATATTTGAGACTTTTGAATAATTCTTTCAACGACTGTGAAGTCAAAAGCCTCAAAGTCGTATTTTTCCCATGTTACTTGATCAAGAATGAAGCGATTTACACGATCCATGGCATTCTAGATCAAAAAATGAAAATTGAAATAAAAATTACTTCATTTGTCAAATATTGACAAGTGAGGTGTTGTTGGATTTAGAATGTCATTCTCGATCGAAATAAGTAAAAATATATAGGATGTCCCATTTAAAAATCGAAAGTTATGCTCATTTCCGGTCGAACCGGAAGTACGATAAAGCAAGTTAATATGTCAAAAAATGTAAATTGAACTATAATACACAACCCCCAAATTTCGTTTTTCTATCTTCAATAATAAAAAAGTTATAGGGGTGAGCCACCTTGGAGAATCACCCGGTATATACAATTCTTCAATTCTTGTAAAGTGAAAATATTGGCATTAAATATTATAAACATATTTCCTAGACCTATTTCCCGTATAATAAATTGTGTACAACTCTTTTAAGTTACCTATACGATAAGTAGCACTTGACAACGCCAGCCCGCGTGCTACATTCAAGATTCAAGAATATCAGGATCGCGCGACGCCGAACAATATCGAATGGCGATACCGGGTGCTACTTACCTCCGTATACCAATTTTGAATCGAATCGAATCACAATTACAGATTTCGTCCGCCATCTTGTTTTTTGCATTGACAAAAAATCATAAATTTTGACTCTGAAAATCTCCACATACTAATTTTGATTCGAATCGGACCATAATTACAAATTTTGTCCACCATATTGGAGCCACCATCTTGTTTTTTCGCATTGACAAATAAATCATAATTTTCGATCCTGACAATCACTACATCTCAATTTTGAATCGAATCGGACCATAATTGCATTTTCTTTTTTCCCTTAGAAAAATTCCATAATGCATTGTCACCAAATTTATGTTAAATTAGCTTGCAAATGAAGTATCATAATTCTAATACGGAACAGTTCTTTTATCCACAAGAGGACGCCATAATAAAAAGTTAGGTAACGAAAATTGACATGGCTGAATTCCTTGTGAAATTACCTTTTCAATGATTTGTCACACTTACTACTTTCCCTATTCAAATTGTTTTAGTGATAGTGGGCAAGGGGTGAGGGGAGAGGTATGACAGTGGGGGTTATGATGTCCCCTTTGGATTAAAAATCGACGTGTTTTTACATTTTTTTCACAACACATGCGTTTTGAAGATATTCGATCTGATTCGTTTTCGGTGCCCCACCCTGTATATAACAGTGATTATCGCCATCTATTTGGATCTGGAGAAAAGCCGAACATAGCCTAAGGCATGTAAAATCTTCATAATTTTTTGGGAGCTGTACTGTTTACAGATATATACCGTCGTTATACCAACACAAAAGGAGAGATAAATAAGCAAACATAACAGAAACGAATAAATTTTTTCACTACCCACTAACTAGGTATACAACCGTTGGACAAACAGCGTGTCAAATGTGCCAGCCACTGGTTTCAACTTGCCTCCCAAATTAGTAAATAAAGAGTTAACGTTATAGGTGAATATGAATCATACAGAAGAATGCGTGTGTTTTACACCTACAGAGTGTATCAACTATTTCGACAAGGAGTGAATTCAATAGCGCATTGTTGTTTCTCAATAAGATATTTTCTTGCTTGGAATACAAAACTCAAGGAATTTCCACACTAGATATTTTCCTCATTTTCACAAAAGTCTTCAAAATCATGTTTTGAAAGTTTCCAAGCAACTCATTTGCAAGATTTAGATTGAAAAACTTGCGTGTGTTACAAAAATGTTATTTTTATTACCACACAATAATATACCGAGTGACCACGAGGAGAGGTAACCCCCCTCCCCCCAATTTTTCTATGGTTTTAAATATACAGGTTCAAATTCGTGTGATCTCTGTCCTACAGATTTAACATAAAAAGGAAAAAGGAGATATTTTTCGATTGCGTTGGGTGAGCTACCCTGCGCTGATGATTGGCAAGGAACCATGAAACCGGTCCGTAGGTGTTCCCTCGTGTGGGTTGAGACATGTTTTGGCGTTGACATTGGAAGAACATTGCAAAGTAGTTCTTGTAGAATACTTTGCCAAGAATCTAACAGATATAATTCAATGGTCGTAGGGGGCAGTAGTTGTTTTCTGTTGGAGACTTGCCGACGATTATACCTATTGTATAGGTTAAATGCAGAAGTCTGGATTGCTTAATCCATTTTATTATTAGTTTAATGGGCTTCTGCCAAGTAGTGTCATCAAATATTTTCTTCTGAATTTATTTGGCTTCAGACGAAGTCGACACCATAGTCGGAGTGCTCTTCGAATCTTGGGGTCAAGATATTTTTCGATTGCGTTGGGTGAGCTACCCTGCGCTGATGATTGGCAAGGAACCATGAAACCGGTCCGTAGGTGTTCCCTCGTGTGGGTTGAGACATGTTTTGGCGTTGACATTGGAAGAACATTGCAAAGTAGTTCTTGTAGAATACTTTGCCAAGAATCTAACAGATATAATTCAATGGTCGTAGGGGGCAGTAGTTGTTTTCTGTTGGAGACTTGCCGACGATTATACCTATTGTATAGGTTAAATGCAGAAGTCTGGATTGCTTAATCCATTTTATTATTAGTTTAATGGGCTTCTGCCAAGTAGTGTCATCAAATATTTTCTTCTGAATTTATTTGGCTTCAGACGAAGTCGACACCATAGTCGGAGTGCTCTTCGAATCTTGGGGTCAAGATATTTTTCGATTGCGTTGGGTGAGCTACCCTGCGCTGATGATTGGCAAGGAACCATGAAACCGGTCCGTAGGTGTTCCCTCGTGTGGGTTGAGACATGTTTTGGCGTTGACATTGGAAGAACATTGCAAAGTAGTTCTTGTAGAATACTTTGCCAAGAATCTAACAGATATAATTCAATGGTCGTAGGGGGCAGTAGTTGTTTTCTGTTGGAGACTTGCCGACGATTATACCTATTGTATAGGTTAAATGCAGAAGTCTGGATTGCTTAATCCATTTTATTATTAGTATAAAAAGGTAGTTACCCTAAGATGAATAATAACCGAGTTACAGGGTTTTGAAAATGACAAAAATATTTATGTTTTCCAGAATAACTCCATAACGGCTCATCTTTTCTTGATAAAATTTGGTATGTCACATGACAGCATTCAGTTCCAAATTTCAATGTAGATCATGCGTTTGTAACTTCGAACAGAGGCGTACGGGAGGTGGGTGCTCCTAATCGCCCCTCTCCAATTTTCACGCCACTTGATTAATGTCGATTTTATCTCCTTTTTCTTAATCTCCAACATTTCCTTTACAAAAAAGGGATAGGTTTCATTATTAAAAATATCGACGGTTTTCAAGATTTTTTAAGTTGAATAAGTGCGTGCGTATGTGATAATGAACGTCACTGTTGATTTTTTTGTTAAACCTTGCTATGTCTTTTGTATTGAAAATCATGGCATTATGGTGAAATTTCAAATAGATTGTGCCCACAGTAGTATTTCTCGATGAATTTCAGAAGATGGCGGAAAAAATGTAAAGCATTACCTACTTACTAAGGATTAGCAACTCATAAAACTGTAGTACCGAAAAACATTCAAAATTTAAGAAAAATCTCCTCATTTCTGAAAGGAATGTATAACTATTCATAACAATATAACCAACAAAGAGATTTCACACCATTCAATGAGTACAAATTCAAATATTTCGAAAATTGTTGGAATTTATAAGGGATCTTTTCACAAAAAATTTCCGATATTTGAAACAAATTACATAACAACTTCTAACGAAACAATCCACAATTAGTTTCTGAATCACATACGCAGGCACTTATTCAACTTCGAATATCTTGAAACCCGTTGACAATTTTTATAACGAAACCAAACCCTTTTTTGTATAGAAAATATCGAGAATTAAGAAAAAGAAGAAGAAATCGAAGTTAATCCAGTGGCGTGAAAGTTGGGGAGGGGCGATTAGGGGTACCCGTCCGCCGTACGCCCCTGTTTAAAGTTACAAACATGTGATTTGCATTGAAATTTGGAACTGAATACTGTCATGTGATACACCAAATTTCATTAGGAAAAGTTGAGCTATTATGGAGTCATTCTTGAAAATATGTTTTTTTTGTCACTTTCAACGCCCTGTATCTCAGTTAATATTCACTTTAGAGTATATGTTTATAGGAAATTTTAGCCTTGAAATGAAGTCAGGATTTCACCGACGGAGTTTGTCCCCTTTATTCTGGGACACCCTTATATACCAAACGTTCAATGTTGAGAACGTCGCATAATTATTTCATGTATACAGGGTGGGTAAAAAGAAACGGACCAACATGTTGTTTTATTCAATGAATACCCTGTATTTCGAAAAAGAATCAGGCAATTATCATGAATTTTTTATATAATGTACGGTTTGAAGAGATCAAGATTAGTCATCAATATCAGCATAGGTCTCCGGATTCGTTTGTCGGCTATATACTTTTGAATGTACGGATTTTATTGATACCCATACACTCCATCGGAGACCAAAATGAGCTATTATATATTCGGAGTAGATGGGTGCAGTACCTATTTCGATCATTCAATACCTCATATACATGGTTATTGAAATGTTTTTCATTTGAAAGTCCTGTTTCCGAAGAAACTAGAGAAAATTGAAATGTATCAGAAGCAATAACCCTCTCAAAGTTGGGGCTAATTCTTCATTGTTGAACAGGAATCGTAGAAATGAAAGCTTGGTGTATCAATAAAATCCGTACATTCAGAAGTATAAATAGCCGACAAACGAGTCCGAAGACCCATGCTGATATTGACGACAATATCTTGGTCTCCTCAAACCGTATATTATATCGAAAATTCATGAAAATTAACCGATTTTTTTCGAAATATATTCATTGGAAAAAACATAATTTTTCTAAGAAACTTGGACCGTCTCTTTTTACTCACCCTGTATACATGAAATAACTATGCGACGTTCTCATAATTGAAGAATGTTTAGTATATATGACATGCTCTCTCCTATCCAAACTATAAAACGGTGGGTTGACGTACCCCTATTTTCGAACCACCCTGTGTAAAAAAAATTATATCGGTTAACTTCGTCAGAGATTGAGGTTAAATTGAATCTCTAATTCTCATCAAAGACCTCACACTGATCGGTTTAATATTAATCGAATTAGATTTTTCTTTGTTCACCCTGTCATAGAGCACATAACGAAAGAGTGCCTGTTACTCCCGATTGACCCCGAACTGGTCGAAAATAAACAAGTAGGTGAACACGTTACATTTCCGTAGGTACACCAATATCTACTGCAAATGAATTATTGTATTATGCCTATAATACAACTTCCTATTGTAATGATACAGTTTTCAGAAACTCAAAGTTGATGAATATGAAAATACACTTATCCAGCGCTCGTAAAATGTTGACCTGATATTATACCCAAATATAGATTAAGTAAATCACAGAACTCATATCTATATCAATCATTAAAATTTCATAACGCTTTAACTAATGAGTTTAAGACTCCTGAAACGAGTATAAACACTTTGAAAGTAAAAATTAATAATGTTATTTTACAAAATGCCTTTTACACATTTGAGGAATATTTTAATTATTTCGACTCATTACGTAATCCGTCGCCTGTCTGATAATGTACGAGGCTTGTTTGGTAAGTCCGTGACTTTTTAAATTTCCCGCGCAGTAACTTTAAATGCAGCACTGCTGCTGTCAACCACCATCTTTCAATAGACTACTGTCAAATTTTGAGCAAGCTGCGACATTTGGTTTGTGTTTGACAGCAATTAGAAGCAGACAACCTCGTGAATTTTAACAAAAATGGAAAAAAGTGAATTTCGTGTGTTGATTAAGCATTATTTTTTGCGTAAAAAAACCATAACTGAAACCAAGGAAAGACTTGATAAATACTATGGGAACTCTGCACCATCAATTTCAATGGTTAAGAAGTGGTTTACTGAGTTCCGTTGTGGTCGTACCAGCACAAGTGACGCCGTACGTTCAGGTCGCCCAAAAGAGGTCATCACGCCAGAAATCGTCGATAAAATCCATGGAATGATATTGGACGATCGGAGAATAAAAGTACGTGAGGTAGCTGAGGCTGTAGGCATCTCAACTGAGCGAGTACATCACATTTTACATGAATATTTGGACATGAAGAAGCTATCCGCGAGATGGGTGCCGCGATTGCTCACACTCGACCACAAGCGCAACCGTGTGACCACTTCAAAGGAGTGTTTGGCAAAGTTCAATCGCAATCCGGGCGAGTTTTTACGCCGTTATATAACCGTAGACGAAACATGGATCCATCACAATACCCCAGAGACCAAGGAACAATCAAAACAGTGGGTGTCAACTGGTGAACGTGCACCAAAGAAGGCTAAGGTGCGTCTGTCAGCCAACAAGGTTATGGCCACAGTTTTTTGGGATGCACGCGGTGTCATTCATATAGATTACTTAGAGAAGGGTAGAACGATCAACGGCGAATATTATTCAGAGCTTTTAGACAGATTCGATATTGATTTGAGGCAAAAACGACCACATTTAGCGAAAAAAAAAGTGCCTCTTCATCAAGACAATGCACGAGTGCACACGTGTGTAGTCACTATGGCAAAAATTCGTAAATTGGGCTACGAACTACTACCCCATCCAGCATATTCTCCAGATTTAGCCCCTTGCGACTATTTTCTTTTCCCAAACCTGAAGAAATGGCTGGGTGGTAAGAGATTTGGGTCGAATGAAGAGGTTATAACCGAAACAAACGCCTATTTTGAGGGCCTTGAGAAAACCTATTATTTGGAAGGAATAAAAAAACTGGAAAAACGCTGGACTAAATGTATTGATCTAAAAGGAGATTATGTTGAAAAATAAAACGCTTATTTGCCAATTTTTTTTTTCTTTATTCAAATAGTCACGGAGTTACCAAACAGCCCTCGTATATTAACGTATATTTTTTTTTGAATTATTGTATTTCTGAATTTCGCTGTCTTTCTCCTTTAGTTGTTTATTGACTACTTTCATTATGTCTGTATTATGTTTTTATCTGTTTCAATTTATTTATTTATTATTATTGACGTATGCAAACATTTACTGATGTATGTACTGCACGAATAAAATTCTATTCTATTCTACAAAGAGAATTATCTAATGTTCGAAGTACTTGCTTTTATAGCTACAAGTTCATGCGTTCAGAATTCTCATTTTTCTAATGACAATTTTTTTTTTCAAATATAGTTATTATTTTCTCATCACAATCGAAAAAAAGTCCGGAAAACGTTTTACTAGGACCATTTTTTCCGTGTACGAATGTAAACTCGGCTGTGCCTCATTCAAGAAAACACGTGAGTACAAAAAAGGTCTTTGCGAAAATGATCATACACAATTTTTCTACGACAGTTATTATATTAAGAGGCATAAGATGTCCGGAGGACTGCTCATTGCTAATATCCTATACAATAGGAAAAGTTGGGTCGAAAATCCATCAGAAAACAACTACTTTCCTTCCTAATCCACGACGAACATTGAATTTTCTGATGAAATTTCCGTGCAGAGTTCCTACAAGGTTATCTCTGCAATTGCTTGGTTGCATGGGAATGTTCATCGAAACATTCGGACCACCTATATATCGATTTCGGAGTGTTGCTCCTCATCAGTATAGGGTAGGTCTAGCAGTCAATAACTAATGACTGCAACGAATGAATCGACAACCAAATCCATTCGAAACTGAAATCGCGCCCAAACAGTGGATTAACTCCAAACTGCGAGCGCCATCCCAGCGCCGGAAGCCCAACCAAGTAATACCCATGAACCACGATCGTCAAGACCGTATATAAAACGGAAAAGAAAACTGTAGGTCACAATGAGCTTATGACAAGAGGCATAAGATGTCCGGAGGACTGCTCATTGCTAATATCCTATACAATAGGAAAAGTTGGGTCGAAAATCCATCAGAAAACAACTACTTTCCTGGCTAATGCCACGACGAACATTGAATTACATCTGATGAAATTTCCGTGCAGAGTTCCTACAAGGTTATCTCTGCAATTGCTTGGTTGCATGGGAATGTTCATCGAAACATTCGGACCACCTATATATCGATTTCGGAGTGTTGCTCCTCATCAGTATAGGGTAGGTCTAGCAGTCAATAACTAATGACTGCAACGAATGAATCGACGACCAAACCCATTTAAATACCGAAACTGAGATCGCGCCCTATTGTATAGGATATTAGCAATGAGCAGTCCTCCGGACATCTTATGCCTCTTGTCATAAGCTCATTGTGACCTACAGTTTTCTTTTCCGAGTTATTATATTGACTATACTCCATTCCAAATAAGAATACAGTAGGTGGCGCCGTAATCAGTGAGGAAAACTCACACAGCTAGATTTTTGCTGCGGCCAAGGAAAGCGCCAAAGTTGAAAAAGTTACTATACTTTCAGACAGCAGCTTATATGGTATTATTGGTATTGCCCTATGTGATGCTGGCTTGTATTTCAACCAATTAGCGTGAAGCCCGAGCTTCCAGCACTGTATTATTTGGAATCAAGTATAACTGTAGCCATTATCAAAGTTTTCAATTTTGGTCTTTTTATCAAATTGAGTAAAATCTGACGGAAAATTCTCTTTGTTTTACGCACAGTTGTTGTTTTTACGGATAGTTGATTTTTTTGGCACTAGTGTTAAAAAGTACCATTACGCACTGTGTGTAATACCTACACCAACCTCCCAGTATATTTTAAAATTGTACCAAAATGTAACTCTCATAAAATCATGAAAACTTTTTACGAAACATTTTTGTTTATTTTCTCCAACAAACCAGATATTGCCGGTCACATAAAATTTGGGACACCCGGTATTAACATTGACTATAAAAACTTGCGTACCCAAACAAATAATTTATCACTAAATCAACGTCGAATGTCAAAATTCCTTATGCCATCTTCCAATGAAATTATTAATATTTCCAAAGATTCTAAAAACAATCAATCCATTTCTTTGACAAACCGAGTATAAACAAAGTTCAACGTGCGTTTAAAAAACACTGTGTAAATAACACGCTGACTTATGAAAAAAACACAAATCTTCACCATAAATATTTCATAATAACCATAAATACATGACTAGTTGTGTTCGAAAGGCACAGAAAAAAGTGAAAGTGCTGACTAACAGAATCATCGAAAACATCACAAATTACTCGTGACTAATAGCGTTTTTTAATGAAGAAAGTTTTATTTATTTTTGAAACGCGGGAACTTTCATCGTTAGCGCTCATTTCGAATTCAACGGAGCGGATCGTACGCAATTTCAACAGTAATATTTCAATTTAAATTAAGCATATAACTGCATCATTTTAGAGATTTTTCCATCACATAAAACAAATTATGGTTTTACAAACAACAAATCTAATACTTGTGAGATATTTTCGAAGCTGCTTGGCATTTATTTATTTTCTCCATTTCTCCACGGGGTCCGTCAGTCATGGTGACTATGGAAAAACTACAATGAATAGTTTTCCTTGTATTTGCCCTAGTACGTTTTTCTAGTATTTTTCTTAAAGAATTTTTCATTCAGTCACCTCTTCCATGTATATTTGAGTATAGTTAGAGTTTCGGTTTGTACGAGGGTTTGTATGACCTGGAATTCCAAAACATCTCTTGTTTATGAATAGTTACATATTTTATTATGTCACGTATAGGTAATTTTAAATTCCCGTCCACTATCATATACCAGTGCTGATTGACGACAAACAAAAATAGAAGTTGGAAAAATGATTAACAGCATGAGAACCACTGGAAGAGGAGCAGAATTTTGTTCGAATGACGGGAAAAATGAACTGGAGTCGAAAAAATGGAGAAGGGTGAAACGGGGTGAACTTTTAGGGGTTGAAAGCGATATTTAACGGTTTTCAACGAAAGTTGACTTCCTATCGAAAAAAGTTTAATCGCAAAGTTGTTCAAAATGAAAAAATCTAGAAGTTTTGTATCAAACATTTCTCCACAAAACCTCAAATTTTCCGGGAAAATCGGAAAAACACATTTTTCAGTTTAAAATGTTTCTCTCGCGCAAAGATCTGGCAGTGTATATCACTTAGGCCATCACGATTGAACCGGTAGGTGCATTTCCATAGTTTTCTTCAGCCCTGAGAGTTTCATCATTCTACCTTGATAATTACGGAAGTTACGGGGGTGCTTCCATGAAAAGTGAGACACACTGTATATATAGTCGGTATTTTTCAACTACAACAGCAAGGAAACTAAAAATCTCAGAAAAGAATTTCTTTCTCTTCGTGTCTGCATTAAAGACAACCTTCACGAAGGAATTTAATTTAAGTGGACTTTCTCTTCACGAAACGGATCTCTACGATCTTATACTATCTCACTTCGTTTCCCAATATGTCGACCAGTTTAGTGGAAGTGCATTGACTCCAGCCGCAAGTTGTGAATGGGATTTTACGCAGGAGAGGAGATATTTGGGTATTGGCAGGTTTCATCTTAGACGTGACCGACTTGACGTTTTACAAGTAAACTGAGTAAACTAAACATCATAGGCACTGTCGGAAAGAAAGTGTATTTTAAAGTCACGAGTGGCAAAACATAGTGTAGAGTGTAATCTATGAAGCACATCCAACCCTATACTGTTTCTATACAGTGTGTTCTATTACTGCGTAATTGTTCGATGTCTCGAAAGCCTTTATCTATAGAGAAAAACTTGAAGGAAAAACTTTTTCAGTTACTGAAGTTGCTCATTTATAAAATATTTTCAACATTACTGGGTGTTTTATGAAGGCGGGATGACTCAGAGACGTACGAAGGCGTAGAAGGGCCATGAGCATTTTTTATTTGGAATCCCGACTTTAATCTCGGACCCCCGACTTTAATCTCGGATCCCCGACTTTAATGTCGTGGGTTCGACTTTAATCTCGGACCCCCGACTTTAATCTCGGACCCCCGACTTTAATCTCGGATCCCCGACTTTAATGTCGTGGGTTCGACTTTAATCTCGGACCCCCGACTTTAATCTCGGACCCCCGACTTTAATCTCGGACCCCCGACTTTAATCTCGGACCCCCGACTTTATTCTCGGACCTCCAACTTTAATCTCGAGGGTCCGACTTTAATCTTGGACCCCCGACTTTAATCTCGGGGGTCCGACTTTAATCTCGGGGGTCCGACTTTAATCTCGGACCCCCGACTTTAATCTCGGACCCCCGACTTTAATCTCGGACCCCCGACTTTAATCTCGGACCCCGACTTTAATCTCGGACCCCCGACTTTAATCTCGGACCCCCGATTTTAATCTCGGGGGTCCGACTTTAATCTCGGACACCCGACTTTAATCTCGGGGGTCCGACTTCAATCTCGGATCCCCGACTTTAATCTCGAACCCCCGACTTTAATCTTGGACCCCCAACTTTAATCTCGGACTCCCGACTTTAATCTCGGGGGTCCGACTTTAATCTCGGGGGTCTGACCTTAATCTCGGGGGTCCGACTTTAATCTAGGATCCCCGACTTTAATCTCGGATCCCCAACTTTAATCTCGGGGGTTCGACTTCAATCTCGGACCCCCGATTTTAACCTCGGGGGTACGACTTTAATCTCGGACCCCCGACTTTCGTCTCGGACCCCCGACTTTAATCTCGGACCCCCGACTTTCATCTAGGACCCCCGACTTTAATCTCGGACCCCCGAGTTTAACCTCGGACCACTGACTTTAATCTCGGACCCCCGACTTTAATCTCGGGGGTCCGACTTTATTCTCGGACCCCTGACTTCAATCACGGACCCCCGACTTTAATCTCGGACCCCCGACTTTAATCTCGGACCCCCGACTTTAATGTCGTGGGTTCGACTTTAATCTCGGACCCCCGACTTTAATCTCGGACCCCCGACTTTAATCTCGGACCCCCGACTTTAATCTCGGACCCCGACTTTAATCTCGGACCCCCGACTTTAATCTCGGACCCCCGATTTTAATCTCGGGGGTCCGACTTTAATCTCGGACACCCGACTTTAATCTCGGGGGTCCGACTTCAATCTCGGATCCCCGACTTTAATCTCGAACCCCCGACTTTAATCTTGGACCCCCAACTTTAATCTCGGACTCCCGACTTTAATCTCGGGGGTCCGACTTTAATCTCGGGGGTCTGACCTTAATCTCGGGGGTCCGACTTTAATCTAGGATCCCCGACTTTAATCTCGGATCCCCAACTTTAATCTCGGGGGTTCGACTTCAATCTCGGACCCCCGATTTTAACCTCGGGGGTACGACTTTAATCTCGGACCCCCGACTTTCGTCTCGGACCCCCGACTTTAATCTCGGACCCCCGACTTTCATCTAGGACCCCCGACTTTAATCTCGGACCCCCGAGTTTAACCTCGGACCACTGACTTTAATCTCGGACCCCCGACTTTAATCTCGGGGGTCCGACTTTATTCTCGGACCCCTGACTTCAATCACGGACCCCCGACTTTAATCTCGGACCCCCGACTTTAATCTCGGACCCCCGACTTTAATGTCGTGGGTTCGACTTTAATCTCGGACCCCCGAGATTAAAGTCGGGAGTCCGAGATTAAAGTCGGGGGTCAGAGATTAAAGTCGGACCCCCAAGATTAAAGTCAAGGGTCCGAGATTAAAGTCGGACTCCCGAGATTAGAGTCGGGGGTCCGATAATAAAGTCTTTTTTACCGTTGCTTTGTATAATTGAATGGTCATATTGTCCTACAAAACTGAATGGTAGGTGTTCCCAGTCCTACGCTCCGAACATGTCAATTCCATGGTAAAAAAAATTATTAATAACTCTAGGACAATGAAAACACATGAAAGGTTAGTGTATTCTTCACCTAAATAATACAGTGTCCTACAAAAAAAATTGGTATGTATCGCTAGTCCTACTAAAATTATTCAAAATAACGAATTATTTTGAAATTGTGGTTTAGCAAATTTAATATACTTTTATTCGTAAAGTAATGTCACTTTCAATTTATAATTATTTGTTCAATTCAAAAATATCATAATTTACGTGAAAAAATTCTGAAAAAAGTGGGAAATTTTGTCAAGCGTTCATAATTTTCATAAACATATTGAAATCAACAATAACAAAGCAAAAATATTGAAACTATCAGTCTGCCCTCCGGGGCGGCTTAAATGATGTCACATTTGTTTTCACAGATGCAGGAAAACCCGGAAAAACCTGCAACACCACATCGCCTAGAGAAAACTTTCAAAGAGGTCAGACAAATTGTGAAAATCTGCTCTACGGTAATATAGGATGTATGGTGTCTCCAGAGGCCTCAAAAAGTCCAGATCGAAAGAAGATATTATATTAGATAGCAAATTTCGATTTCCACCTCAAACCCCGTTCACCAAATTTTATTAAAAAAGTTATTCAAAATAATTGAATTTAACATTTCAACTTCAATACCCTGTATCTCCTAAACGAAACATTTACGGGCACATGTTCATATGAACTTTTCATTCTGTAATTAGCCAAAGTTTCACCATTTGAAGTTTGTACAAGAACATAATGGAGCACACTGTATACAACGACTTTTGCAAGTAGGACTGGAAAAACCTACCTAGGACAATATGACCGTTTAATTATACAGTGCGACGCTAAATTATGGAACAAATTCATTATTTCTGAATATAAAGATATTTCGGAAAAATCCTCGGACAGGTCGATTTTCTTTTCCGATGGGCCAATTTTTGAACCTCATCCAAAATATATAGGGTTATCCGCATTTGAGGAAAAGCGACTTTGCTAATATTTTTAAATGGGACACCCAGTATATTTGTCCATATTTGGTTAGGGATCGTCATTACAAATGCAGTGATACCAAGTTTGATGGGATTATGTCAAACGGCTGCGGAGATATGGCCAAAAAACTTCTCCATATACCCAATGAGTGCGACAGAGACTTTTAAGCTTCTGAATCGTGTGGAGTCTCGCAGTCATTGTTCTGGAATGGACTGTATAAAAAAAATGAAGTCAGTTTATTTTTTTCTCCGAGTGCGAAAATGCTGGCTAAAATTAGACGGCAATAAGTGACTTCGTGAAAAGCCCGGAAAAATTCTGAGAAAAGGCTACTCAATAGTTAATCCCACGTGACTCCGTTATAGCTGCGGAAACTCGAAAGGGCCCTTTTCTCCGGCGAATATACACAAAACTTCTTAGCGAGCATAAAATCAGCGTTCGCACACATGGACAACCCAAGCTATTGTAACCCTTTCTCATAGCGAAATTCAAAACATCGGATTTGCGCCGTAGGCAACACATCGCACTTCAGTAATGCATTTTAATTTAATATTAAACAGTCATACTCATTAGACATACGGGGAAGTTTTTTGGCCATATCTCCGCAGCCGTTTGCTATAATTCCATCAAACTTGGTATCACTGGATTCGTAATGACGATCCCTAACCAAATATGGAAAAATATACTGGGTGTCCAATTAAAAAATATCACCAAAGTCATTTTTACTCAATTGCGGATAACCCTATATATTTTGGGTAGGGTTCAAAAATTGACCCATCGGAAAAGAAAATCGACCTGTCCGAGGATTTTTCCGAAATATCTTTATATTCAGAAAAAATGAATTTGTTCCATAATTTAGCGTCGCACTGTATAAGCAACAGTAGAAAAATCCGATGGGTACTTTTGAATCCTTATGACCACGTCATTGGTACATGTTGGGAGTGGGGGACTCTTCAGTCCTACCATCCATTTTGTAGGACAACAGTTTTTTCGAGTACTTTATCAAATTATCTAGAGGTTCAACTGAAAACTAACTGTTATTATTGACTTTTTTGTACTGACCAAATCGATATGATTGACGCCTGGCGGTTTATTATAGCTACCACTATCGCGAATTTTCGTAGAGCAAAAAGTAGGGCGTCTCGGCAAAATGAAGCTACTCAGGAAGATTCAGCCTGTTATTAATCATTTTTGAAAATAGGCGTGGGATCCTGGTCT
The DNA here is from genome assembly GCA_944452925.2 of Chrysolina oricalcia. Classification (NCBI taxonomy): domain Eukaryota; kingdom Metazoa; phylum Arthropoda; class Insecta; order Coleoptera; family Chrysomelidae; genus Chrysolina; species Chrysolina oricalcia. Next base: position 40,544,988 of record OX101828.2, on the reverse strand, counting down.
ATTATAATTATTGTGAATTGACGGTCTATTTTGTTTGGCCTACGATGAGAAAGTAGCACATCTAAAGGTCAAGATTCCTAAAAATATAGGCCAAAAACTCAACATTTACCGGATTCACGAGAAGGTTTATCCATTTTATCATTGTGAATGACAACCGATAAACTATGTTGCATGAAAAATCGCCGAAATATTCCCCACTGAACGAAACAGAAAAAATAATTCGACCACTATTTACATTCCTGTAAATATTTACTTTTATATTCTACAAAGTAAAGTATTTCAACATTATTCCATAGAACCGCTCGAATATAATCGCACAGATGTTTATAAAGATCAAAAGTGCACATGCTTTGGATTTCTCGATTGGAGTTACGTCAACTCTATTGAGGATATGCAGTATATATCAATATTGAAGAAACTTAAAAAAATCAGCATTCCCGGTCAATCAGTGTCAAATAAACTATGATCTTTTCCATGAAAAGTTCGAATGAACTCGAAAAAAGATTATGTAATAACACTAACACACCCGTTGATTTAATTGAAAATATGAACAGGATGTTCATAAAGTCAGTTGTGGAATCATCTGCGACTGAAAGTTGGAATTTTGTCGCTATTTTCCATCGTACAAGATAACCTCTCTTGGAAGGGATTCCTGTTTTGAAGAGAAACATTCTTAATTGAAAATTGAATCAATACATGACTCCTCTGGAAATGGAAAAACCCTACGAAAAAATTGATTGATCGCTAAAGCCACGCTGGACATTGAACTACATCTGATAGATATCTAGAAAGACCCTATATAACTTGAGAGAAAAAATCTGAAAGTGAAAATTTGCATTTTCATTCAGATAGTTGATTATTTATTAAATGTCCAGTTTCCATCGGAGATTCTTATCTATGAATGAGATAAGGGAGAATGTTATTCAGAAGTATCACTCACAGAAAATCTCTCATTCCATTGATGCGTGAATTGTATCTCTTTCGCTAGGCATCCAATACATTTTCGTCGACAAAAATCTATTTCACTCTTCTAAGATCATCAGAAAGGTCGGAAGAATTAGAAAACATACTCTTCAGAAGCAATTTAGAATATGTTTTCTAATTCTTCCGACCTCCCTGATGATCTTAGAAGAGTTAAATAGATTTTTGTCGACCAAAATGTATTGGAGGTCTAGCGAAAGAGATGCAATTCATGCATCAATGGAATGAGCGATTTTCTGTGAGTGATATTTCTGAATAACATTCTCCCTTATCTCATTCATAGATAAGAATCTCCAATGGAAACTGGACATTTAATAAATAATCAACTATCTGAATGAAAATGCAAATTTTCACTTTCAGATTTTTTCTCTCAAGTTATATAGGGTCTTTCTCAATATCTATCAGATGTAGTTCAATGTCCAGCGTGGTTTTAGCCTGGGAAGTAGTTGTTTGCTGTTAGATATTAAAAAAAGTAACTTCAATTTTATCGTAGGGTTTTTCCATTTCCAGAGGAGTCAGGTATTGATTCAATTTTCAATTGAGAATGTTTCTCTTTAAAACTAACACACCCATTGTGAACGACTTTTTATACAGTAGAGGTCTATTAAAATTTAGAGTTATTATGCACATGTGAAATTTGAAGGAAGCTAACATAACTTTTCGGCCTTGTGGTAATTTAAGCTAGTCCTTCGTTGTGCCATAACCAATAAAATATTTGGTTCTTCAATATCTGCATTAAGAAAGTAGTGTTTCCATGATATTATTGAAAACATCCAATAGAAGCCAAGTAGCTCATTTAAAAAAGAAAAATAAATTCACTGATGAATAAGAAACCAACCCTAACTACCAACAAGTACTCCGCACGGCTCTTATGGAATATGGGTCCCAGTCGAATTGTCTGAAAATTCAGTACAATGTAGTTTATGATGGCCTTATCAAATGACTGATATACAGGGTGTCAGACATTAAAAGGCTTAATAACGAACAGTCGTTGCCGACCGATGATGAACCCTTTACTCCCATATACACCTACTGAGTAGGCTTATTAAGGCAAGTACCTGACAGAAAACAACTACTCCCCTGGCAAGACCACGACGGGTATTGAATTAAATCTAACAGATACTTGTGCAACGTATTTCAAAATATCAGAGGATGCAATTGCAAGTGCCCTCTGTGACCAAACAGCAGAATTATATTTTGATTTGGACAAGGTGACTACCTGCAGACTAGTTTGGAGGTTGTTGCCTCTCATCAGTGCAAAGGGTGGGTCAACACAGACAGCACTGAAGCCATCTGCTTCCCGTCCAAACCAACACACACTACGTTGCTTGGTCAACTCTGGTTCACAGAAGGGGGTACAAACTGGAGGAAGGACAAGCCGGAGCAGGAGTTTACTTGGAAAATGAAGAGAAAATAGCCTATGCGCTAAGTACTCTGACAACAGTTTTCCAAGCAGAAGTGTATGCCATCATGAAGACAACCAGAATGGAATTGACGAGGTCCGGCCCAGAGAGACATGTATTTGTTTGCTCGGACAGTCAGGCCGCCATCAGAGCTCTGAATGCAACCAGAACCAGATCAGAACTGGTTCAGGAGTGCAGAGATGCCCTGGAGAGTCTTGCGACTGAAAAGGAAATAACGCTGATGTGGGTCCCGAGCCATGCAGGGATTGAAGGCAACCAGTAGGCTGACCAGCTAGCCAAGCAAGGAGCCAGGCAACACTTCTACGGTCCCGAACCCGCACTCGACACAACAAGGCGACAAGTAACAATGGTACTGAATGAGTGGGCTATTGATACATTAGGAAAAGAGTGGTGAGGAATAGTCGGCTGCAGGCAGTCAAAGCAGATGATATCGGAGCCCGACAGGGCAAGGACGGCCAAGATACTGAAGGTAAGCCGCAAAGAACTCCGACTACTGGTGAGAGTTCTAACCGGCCTCTGCGGTCTCAGGACTAATCAGGAGACACCTGGCTCTCATCAGAGATGAGGCCTTCCACTTCCAGTGCGAATGTGGTATTTATGGCAGGCTCAGATAAAACGTCTTCGGAAGAAGAATAATTGCACTCATTGCAATGGAAGGACATTTCGACTTTCACAAGAAGGTCGAAGAGGTTCGAGCAGGTATGGGATGAGTGAAGATGCCGGGGATTGCGAAAAGGGCCCACTGGGCCTAGTCGCTAACGCTTGCGTCCCCCACCCACAACCAATACCAAGTAATCTTCATTCGAATAATTATTCAAACGAGCGGACATGATTAATTACAATGACATTTCCATGGCAATTGATTGCTTCCAACGCAACCGTGGGCTCCATGACCAACTAAGAATAAGTAAACTCAAGAATACGTGATTTTATGGAACTGAGACATGTTAATTCGTCAATATTTCGAAAACTGTTGACTGTAAGTAGGCATAGATATATTGAGAGCAAGCTTCATTTTCGATGCAGAATCGAATGAGAATATGAAAGCAAGGCTTCATTTTCGATGCCGAATCGAATGAGAATATGAAAGCAAGCTTCATTTTCGATGCCGAATCGAATGAGAATATAAAATTGGGGGGTTTCCATTTGAAAAAATGGACTTATAATAATTTTTTCAGTCGCATCTTTATCAACATGTCCTGAAATTAAAAAAAAATATATTTTTCGGTCTGCAAACGCAATTTTCAACTTGAAAGCCGCACAAATCAAATGGGAAATGGATCCCTGTAGAATTGGCTGAAATTTGGAAATGTTGTAGTTTATACCCTCCTGATCAAAAGTCTCCATTGGCCCGATACCTAAAAATAGACAGTTATTTAGGGATCGAAAGTCAAAAGTTGCAACTTGCGCAAATCTCCCAAGCGATCACATTTGATTTTGACCATGTATAAAGCTCAATTTATAAACTCCGCCGCCGTAGGTGCAGTTGACGCAGACGAAGATGAAAAATGCCTAATATTTACAACTGATTATAAACTCCGTATCGACACGTTTCCGCTGCAGTTGCCGTAGGAAGATAACCAACTTTTATATCTGACAGCTACGGCGTTTTCTGGTTTTATTTATGCGATTACTCTAGGCGAGTGACATACAATTTTGGTTGTTTTTGACTCTTTTGGAATCATTTTCTCATATAATTGAAATATAATTCTATACTGAATACGCATGCGCTGGTGCAGCGGTCGGCCAGTTTATAAATTAACAAGTTTTTCCACAACTGCAACTCCAACGGCTGCGTCAACTGAACGAGGATGTATTGATATCTAGTTAGCCTAGACCAGTTCCCTGCATAAACAAAAAATTGCATTACCATAGCAACGAACAATAACTTATTAGAAGTGTCAGTGTAAAGTTTGATGTCAAAAAAGTAAACCAGAGATACGCAATAAATTGAAAGAAAAAATATGTTCACCGAAATTGTGAAAATCAAAAAATTGGAGTATCGAGTACCTGTATTTAAAAGGGTTTAGAGGTAAACAGATTTACGAAGATATGCTTAACGCGAATACCCTTGGTGATCAATGTCCTTCGTATGCGACCGTGAAAAATTGGACTGCAAGCTTCAAAAGAGGTAAATTTTCCATTGAGGATGATGACCGATCGGGAAGGCCAGTTTCTGTGTCAGTCCCCGAAAATATCGATGCAGTTCATGACATCATTTTAACAGACCGTCGAATTGGACTAAAACGGATATCTGAAGCACTGAATATTTCATATGAACGCGTTCATCATATAGTTTACGTCAATTTGGACATGAAAAAAATTGCAGCAAAATAGCTCCAAATGTTGACCAAAAGTGTGCAAGGGTAGTAGCATCGCGTTCGATCTGTGCTCGATTTGAAAAGGACGTAGACTTCTTAAACCGAATTGTTACTATGGACGAGACTTGGGTACATTTCTTCGATCCAGAAACAAAGCAACAATCGATGGAATGGCGACACTCCGGTTATCCAAGACCTAAGTAGTTTCGTGTCCACAAATCTGCTGGAAAAGTTATTGCTTCAGTTTTTTGGGATTGCTATGGAGTAATCCTGATTGATTTTTTGGATAAGGGTAGAACAATAACTGGAGATTACTATTCGACATTACTAACCACTCTTCGGGAAAAAATTAAAGAGAAAAGACGCAGAAAGCTATCAAAAGGTGTTTTGTTTTTGCAGGACAACACCCCTGCACACAAATCTCATGTTGCCATGCAAAAAATTCGAGATTTAGGGTTTGAATTACTAGAACAGCCCTCTTATTCTCCAGATTTGGCTCCGTCCGACTATCATCTCTTTCATCAACTGAAAAAAAGTTTAAAAGGTCGTAAATTTTCTTCCAACGAGGAGGTAATAAAAGCAGTGGAGGTCTGGTTTGCAGAGCAAGAAGAAACATTTTTTTTGAAAGGTCTACAGACGTTGCAGGTTCGCTGTAATAAATGTATCCAATTAAGAGGAGAAAATGTTGAGTAATGAAATAAAATATTTTGACATTGAAATTTTGTTTGGTTGTTAGAAGAAAATGCCGACAAATGTGTAATTGCCATACGCAGACGAGAGCGGTTGAATAGACCATCCAAAGTAAGAGATAATAATAATAATATAACTTTTTTCAAAAAACAAGACGGTCTTACAAGAACACTATATGAAGTGAATAAAGTAGGTTGGCGATAAGTGTTATTACACTTTTTTCACAAAAATAGTCATATGCAATAAAATAAGTTATAAATATTCGAATTCAATATAAATAAAAACACTATAAAATATGTATACATAAGAACAAGGAATTTTAAATTAAAATTAGGCCTAAATACAGTAAAAACTATTGGAGTGAAACGGATGCAAATTCTTTTTCCATCGCGTGAGAGATCTGCACTAGTCGCAACTTTTGACCTTCGATACCCAAAAATCTGTCCATTTTTAGGTCTCGGGCTCATGGAGACTTTTGATCAGAAGGGTTTAAACTACAACATATCCAAATTTCAGCCAATTCGACAGGGGTCCGTTTCTCATTGGATTTGTGCGGGGCCATTTTAAATATTTTGAAAACCGTTAGACTTGGGTTTAGGACATTATACATGAAACATATTCAGAATTATGCGTAAAATCTAAAACTTGGATCCCATTCAGAGAGTCCCATTTAAAAAACTAAGTTGGGGTTCTCTTCCGGTACAACCAGAAGTGCCACATTCTTGAAAATATTTCAGCCGGATACCCCTTCAACGATAGTGAACTTCCAAATTTTCAAATTCGGCCCACCTATAGTTTTCTATTGTATATTGATCAATGCAGTTCCCAGAGGGACCCCCTGTATTGTCCAAACTGATAAGAACATTTAAATTCGCACTCATGAACTTCATGTGAGTTATGTGAACAAGAAAACAAATTCAACGTACTTATTCAAATAATCTTTTAGATTACAACAAAATGTTGTTGGCGTTCTTTCCAAAGCACTCTACGCAAAAATGATTTTTTCCTATTGTGATCATATCGTGTGATACATCGTTGTAATCAGGAAAAAATTTTCGAAAATGCATAAATCCAACATGGCGCCCATAAGAAAAACCATAGTTGAGTGTTGTAAGAACGCACTAAGCGATACGGTGAATGACTCAGATTCCTTGTAAAAATGTGCCTTAGGATCGTCCTAGTTGAAAATGTCTATTTCTTTTGGATTTTGCATGAAAAAATAAAAACGAAAGTTACTTTCCGTTTAAAAACTAAAAATGACATGACACTAAGGTAAACACGATTAAATTTCCACAGATTTATTGTCTTCGCGACATGTTTCGATACACTGTATCTTTTTCAAGCGAATGTAATACATTAAATTATTCTACCTTGAACATTACTTAAATACCCTTCTTAACAATTGAGGTAATTAGGAGCTACCTATGATAAAAATAAAATTGACAATACAATGTAGGTAGATACCAAGTCAAATTAATAGAGAATATTCTTGCTAAAAAATTACATAGAAAGGCTATCCAAGAAGTGTACCCCACTATGAGGAACCTTGACAATAATTACAGAACATTAACTTATTCAGGGCCCGTTTCAGAAAAAATAGCGTCATTTTTGAAAAAACAAAATTTAAGAGTAGCATTCAGAACAGATAACACGTTGGGAAGGTTTATTAAAAATAATAAGATAAAACACAAAAATCTAAAAAATCAGGAGTTTATAAATTGAATTGTGGTTCTTGTTCCAAAGTATATGTAGGCCAGACTGGTAGACTATTCAAAAGCCGTGTACGTGAGCACCGTATGAATTATGTAAATAATAAAACACATTCAACATATGCCAATCATATTTTGGAAGAAGACCATGACTTCGATGAAAACTTTGAAATCCTTCAGGTTGAAAATAAAGGTATTAGACTTAATTATTTAGAATTCTTGGAAATTAATAAATTGAAAAATTCGAATTGTTTACTAAATGATCAATTGGACCTTAATAGTTCCCCTTTGTTGAACCTTTTCAACTAATTAAGTAGTAGATATGTTTTGAGATTTCCAGGTATCTACCTACAATGTATTGTCAATTTTATTTTTATCAGGTAGCTCCTAATTACCTCAATTGTTAAGAAGGGTATTTAAGTAATGTTCAAAGTAGAATAATTTAATGTATTACATTCGCTTGAAAAAGATACAGTGTATCGAAACATGTCGCGAAGACAATAAATCTGTGGAAATTTAATCGTGTTTACCTTAGTGTCATATACTATGAATTTCCATCAAGTAAAGGCCACGTCAATCCAAAAAAAAAACTAAAAATGACACATCAAATTTCCTTTCAGATAACTGCATGTTCGCTTTCAACGAAAAAATTCAACAGACACCGACCAGACCATACACTCTGTTGATAAATCACAACATTAAATTTATCTTGTGCTCGTTTATCTTCGAATATAACAAAAAATAAAACAGATGAATCCTTCACACTTCACAAACGCCAGAAACTACCGATCATTCATCCTGAAACGAATGCTATTCGTTATGCCAAATCGTGATTAAGAGTATACAAAGTGACCCAAATACGAGGGAGATCGCTGTCGATAAACAGAGTTGCGAAATATCAATACATTAGTTGCAACATACTATAATTGAAAGGACCCCGCACGGTTCTTATGGAAAAGGGGTCCCAGTCGAATTGGCTGAAAATTTAGTATAATGTAGTTTATGATGTCCTGATCAAATGTCTCCATGGGCACAACGAGATCTAAAGTACAGTTTTTGAGATACAGGGTGTCAAACACGAAGAGGCAGCGTTGTTACTTGCCTTTAGAAAAACAATAATGTAGCGATTATTTTGTTACAAATTTTTGAAGATGATAATTGCAATCTTAATATTGTCGACACGAATTATAATGAAAAGTTCTAAGACTCCGTATACAGGGTTATTGATAATTACATAATGTTTATGTAATTCTTTGAACAAAATCAGTCAAACGCAAAAGCTCGTAGACTTGCAAATTAGGTAAATATCATTCTATTTTGATATTGGTGATCTGAGATTACTATTATACAGGGTCACCCAAAATTTTCCTTTCTAGATGTATTTTTTAAATTTTTTTAGGAACATGTGTATGCAAATTAATCATAAAGTAGAAAATCAAATAAAACTGGTCAATATTTATGTCTATTTGTTGCATCTTATACGGATACTGATCAACGGCATAATGATGCAGCTTTCGCTTTCACATGGAAGACTACAGCATTAAAAATGTTGATGCACACCTCAAAAAGCATACGAAATTATCGTTATGTGGAAGATATCGACACTTCCTAGCACCAGATTTACAAGTGAAGTGATATCGATCTAAGGCATTTTATTATTCATTAAGCATTTATAATATGTGTATAAACATTCAAATTCATTGTCACTCATGCTACTCTCGTGGTATATTCTCGTCAGATTTATTGCTATATCTTTGTAAGAATCACAAGATTTCTCATCTTATGATCTAATGGACCTAATGGACGGTTCTAAAATAGGTATATCCTTGCCTCTCTAAATGATGTGCACATGATTAAATCCTTTCGGAAAATAAATATAGCACCATATTCGACAGATAATGAAGATCTTCATCGCCGGTACATACCGTATGAGTCATATGGGCATTTGTTCCATCTTGTACAGCATTTAATCTTGTAGCAATACTCATTCCAATTCTGTTATCCCGAGCCTTTTAGCTGATGTAACAGATTCAGTATTATTATTTCAAACTTCAAGAGTTTGTTTTAGATATTTACCAAAATTCCAAATCAGCAAAAACGTACAGGGAGTTGTATAATAAATAAATTCTATTAGTCTTGTAATCGCCTGTATGTGTAGTCTGAATACATATCTGAATTAAATATATTGAATATGTTATAATTATTTGATTTAACTATTTTTTGATAACTTTTATTAAATCTGATAATAAAGCCGGTCGTCACATTTAATGAATCACCCTGTATATTACAACGAATCAATGGATCGCCGGTGTCCAGCCTTAATTCAATACTGATAAATAGGGAGGAAATAAATACTTCCAATAATTTACACTTGAAAAAATATACCCCCTCCTGTTAACTTTAGAACGGTTCGACGTAGAAACATGAAAAAAAAACCGTTTCGAGGGTTTCACCAATACTACTTTTTGAAATAAAAAAAATAGTGATTGCACGATAGGGGGCGCAGGGGGACCCATCAATTCAAAATTTTTAAATGGTATGTGGGGTCAAGTGTCACATCGTTAAAAAGATTACAACCATCTAAATATATTTTTGAATTTCGGTAATATTTTTCTTGTAATTCAAAATCGAAATATCAAATATAAATGAGGATCTTAACGAAATTAATTAACATCTAATAAATCATTTATTCGAATATTGCGGAATAAACATTTATTATAAACAAATAATGCATTTAAATTATTTAAATATTCCTCATTAATAGTTAATTCAAATCAATTTTCAATAAACTATAGATTTATCAACTGTAAATAAAACATTATTTATAATAAATAAAGAATATTTATTAATAACTAATATTTCATTATGTGTTTATTGAATACACATATTCATTATTAATATATTTTATTTATTAAAAATAAACGTTTGTACATAACAAACAATAAACAAAATTCAATATGGAAGAAATTGGAATCAAATCACTATCAATATCAATATTTATCAAATCAACAAAACTGTTATCATTCAGGAACTTTTCCAGCTCCTGAACCTGATCCATGCTTATGACGCGAGAACGCCTTGATGAACTGCGTTATTAGGTAGGTACTTGTGATTTTTCCAACAGATGTCTTATTGTTGATTAGATGCACAAACCACGCATATAATTATTGTAAGTGTTATAGTCTTCTAGTCTTTTTAGTTACACTTCAATTACATTAAAATAACACGCGACCTAACCAACACAACATTCACAAATGGCACCACACACCACACGACTTGAAGACAAACAACGAGAGAGACCCAGACGTCCAGACGTACGACGTGACACGTGGCCCATCATAACGAAGCCACCACGGCACCTATCGCGGAGATTTGATAATAATGGCAGCGCCGTATTTTCAATGAATATTAATTTATTTACTATTACTAAGACTTATTCATTTGAATACAATTTTAGTAATATCACCCAACAAATGATTTCATTAGGAATACATTTATATTGTTAAACATATCGACCTCAAACAAATTATTAATTTTTTATTAATATATCATATTATCGCATTTACTAATATTAAATAAAATCACCTTGTACGAAATAAAATATTCTTTTCTTTATTCATTGTAAATAAAAGGCACCAAAAACAAATATTTATTAACTATAAGCCCTATCTTTTTTTTCAGTGTACCACTACTTTTTGAGAGAAGAAACATTGCAATTACTCGACAGATGGTGCTGGGGGCACATTAATTAAAAAATTTCAAAAGGTATAAAAATCGAAATTGGGAAAAAATTTATAAACTAAATTCAAAAATATTTAGATGGTTGTAAAGAGAATTGAATTCTCTTTTCAACGATGTGACACTTGACCCCACATGCCATTTAAAAATTTTGAGTTGATGGGCCCCCCTGCGCCCCCTATCGTGCAATCACTATTTTTCTTATTTCAAAAAGTAGTATTGGTGAAACCCTCGAAACTGTTTTTTTTCATGTTTCCACGTCGAACCGTTCAAAAGTTAACAGGGGGGGGACTATTAAAAGCCGCACTGTATGTAAATATATATGCTGACAATATTGTTTCGACACACAGTGTCATCTTCTGAGCGAGTTATAAACTGCTATTCTTCGACACTTCCTCTTCTTAAATATAAATTCAGGTACAAATATTGTTGATGTCGAATAATTAAAATCAGGGAACAATATGGTTGTTAGAAATACAACTTAAGTAATAGGTAATATAGAAAAGTCCACCGAAAATTTTTCGTTTTGTGTCATTTGGGGGGTGGGGGGATAATAATGAAAAATTGCTATTTCTCTTATTCAGGCATATTTAAATATTCGACGATTCATGTAAATGCACTCGAGAAATAATTTTTTTGCGTTTCGTAATAGGAGTTGGGGGAAAAAGGGGAAGGGGTAAGAATTATTTTTATAAAACTGCAGAATATTGTGCAACATTAGCTACAATGAAACAAGTGAAATTATTGTTACCGGGTTCAAAAATAAATAGTCTAATCTGCGCAAGGGGTGATTTCAACGCCCCCTAGCAGCAAAACTGTTATTTTTTTGGGTTGGCGCAATGGTAACATTCGTTGGAAATAACATGGACTACATCACACCAAAAATTCAAAAAAATCCCAGGGACCCAAATTCCATAAGGAGTATATATATATATATGTTCCAGTGACTGTAAAACAGTCGAGAACAATCCTTTAGGAACTCACTATACCTTTGTATAGATTGTATGGCATATGTCCGACAGAAAACAACTACTTCTCTGGCTAATACCTCGACAGATATTGAATTATATCTGTCAGACATATGTGCAAAGATCCTTACTTTGAAGGAACAACTTTGCAAGAGCTCTCAGAGACAGACAGCAGGACACCGCCTGATCCAAACAAGGAACCAACTGCAGACCGGTTTCGGGATGAAGTCCCTCATCAGTACAGTCCTGGTTATCACGGTTGTATACACGCGGGGACCCGGTGCCCGTCATCGTTCGCCGGGATAAACACTACAATCGCTTACAGGATCCACCCGAAACCGGTCTGCAGTTGGTTCCTTGTTTGGATCAGGCGGTGTCCTGCTGTCTGTCTCTGAGAGCTCTTGCAAAGTTGTTCCTTCAAAGTAAGGATCTTTGCACATATGTCTGACAGGAGGTATTAGCCAGAGAAGTAGTTGTTTTCTGTCGGACATATGCCATACAATCTATACAAAGGTATAGTGAGTTCCTAAAGGATTGTTTTCGACTGTTTTACAGTCACTGGAACATTTATTGCTCCTTGAAACAAGTATTCAGCATATATATATATATATATATATATATATATATATATATATATATATATATATAAATAAGGATGCATTTAGCGAGGGGCAATATATGAAAATATAAGTAGAAAAGTTATTGGGTATAACCCTCAAAATGTTCTGCAACCGTAGACACGTGTTTCGAGCTTAAGCTCTCATCAGTACGGTAAAATCAAGTGCGAAGATGTACAACACTTGGATGTAGAAATAGAAACAAAGGAAGTCAACAACAGGAAGCCAACCACACATTTGTGGCTTCGGTTAGAAGACCTTGTGCTTACAAGGCAACAACTAACGTCGCCACGGAGGCAGCTATAGCTACCAGCGTGACAATCCTACCAAGGATCCTAATAAGGATGCATTTAGCGAGGGGCAATATATGAAAATATAAGTAGAAAAGTTATTGGGTATAACCCTCAAAATGTTCTGCCTCCGTGGCGACGTTAGTTGTTGCCTTGTAAGCACAAGGTCTTCTAACCGAAGCCACAAATGTGTGGTTGGCTTCCTGTTGTTGACTTCCTTTGTTTCTATTTCTACATCCAAGTGTTGTACATCTTCGCACTTGATTTTACCGTACTGATGAGAGCTTAAGCTCGAAACACGTGTCTACGGTTGCAGAACATTTTGAGGGTTATACCCAATAACTTTTCTACTTATATATATATATATATATATATATATATATATATATATATATATATATATATATCGGATATAAATCAATATATAACAAAAGGTAACTTGTCAATGAGTAGATAATCATCTAACTTTGGATTATTCGGTTCGTTTCAAATTGAGTTTCAACGAGTGATTATAGATGTCACAAGTTACTTTTTGTTATATACTGTCATTGCCAATCGGCATTAATTATGAGTGGATTCGATTTGATCTCGAGAGTTTCCTGAAATCCTTTCTCACGAGTGGGTTACCACGAAACAGCTGTCAAAGGTTGGAACTCTCGGAATCAAATCAAAAAATACTCTATTTCACTTATATCAATATATATCCGATATTTTGATATTTATGTAAATATCATGATATTTACGAATCATGAACTTGGCGAATGTTGGCAATAGTGAAACAGGCCTTAGATTTGATATTATATTACCGTCTCCCCCTTTGACTGCTATTTTAAGGCATTTCATGAATATTCCACTAAAAAATGATATATTGATTGCCTCTGCCAAAATAGTCATAACCTTCTGGCAGATGGAGTAAAACCTTAGCAGAAATCTCGTCCCATCCAGAGGTATGTTTAGAAAAAGAATGCGTTGTATCTAAAATTCTCTCATGTACAACTAACTGGACCAAATGATTCCATTCAGAAATATCAACGTAAACCGTTTTACAATTTGTTGCAGATTGAACATTTTGCCACATACGCTCTGTATATACATACAAACGCGAATAATCGAACGCTTTTAAAAATACCCATAGCCAAGGTTATATTTAGCTTAAGTGGCGCTAATTAATTTTTATCAAAATAAACATTTTCAATAACTAATATCTGTCAAGTTCTGGGTCAATAATATAAGATCGCGTTAAAAATAAAACATCAGTGTTACAAGTGGCACGGCGGCAAGCGAAAACGCCTTTGAAGATTTCAAATTCATCCATCACTAGTAACAGTGATAACACGATATGGAGCGATAACAAAGTGAAAAATTAAAATAACCCTTCCCTACAATTAGTCTTACAGATTTGTTAACCTTCCAGGTGGGATAAATATGTTGCAATTACCTAACAGGAAGAATTACTTTCCTGGCTAATACGGCGTCATACATTGCCAGCTTTATATAGTGTGCCCAAGATAAAGATGAACAGCATGGGGATCTCGATAACTGTAAGAGTTACACAGTAGGTCAAATGGGCAAAAAGTTGCGCAATTAAGGGGTCAATAAATAGGTGTTGAAAAATCCCAAAAATGTTGTTTACTTCTGGAGATATTCGGAAAAAACCGAAATTTGGCGATTCGGTTTTTATTTTTTTTCTGAAGTTATTTGAAAGGTTTCGAAAAATCCAAAGGCATTTTATCATTGCCATTATTTTACCTCTACAAAATGGAATTCACAAAATATCCGTACAACGTTTCGTTTGGAATATACCATCATCAACTTTGTTTTTTATATTGCACGAAAAAAATTTACACTCTGTAGGACATAGCATTTTTTATTGCGAATGCAACGACCTACTCACATCACAATATAATTTCCTGTTTTTATTCGGAAAAAATGCTTAGGAATATTTAACACAAACTAAAAATATTAAGAACTAAGAAGGCAAGAAGTTATTTGAAAAGTTTCGAAAAATCCAAAGGCATTTTCTCATTGCCACTATTTCACCTCTACAAAATGGAATTCACAAAATATCCGTACAACGTTTCGTTTGGAAGATACCATCATCAACATTGTTTTTTTATATTGCACGAAAAAAATTTACACCTTGTAGGACATAGCATTTTTTATTGCGAATTCAACGACCTACATCACAATATAATTTCCTGTTTTTATTTGGACAAAATGTTTAGGAATATTTAACAGAAACTAAAAATATTAAGAACTAAGAAGGCAAGAAGTTATTTGAAAAGTTTCGAAAAATCCAAAGGCATTTTCTCATTGCCACTATTTTACCTCTACAAAATGGAATTCACAAAATATCCGTACAACGTTTCGTTTGGAAGATACCATCATCAACATTGTTTTTTTATATTGCACGAAAAAAATTTACACCTTGTAGGACATACCATTTTTATTGCGAATGCAACGACCTACAGCACAATATAATTTCCTGTTTTTATTTGGAAAAAATGCTTAGGAATATTTAACAGAAACTAAAAATATTAAGAACTAAGAAGGCAAGAAGTAATTTGAAAAGTTTCGAAAAATCCAAAGGCATTTTCTCATTGCCACTATTTTACCTCTACAAAATGGAATTCACAAAATATCCGTACAACGTTTCGTTTGGAAGATACCATCATCAACATTGTTTTTTTATATTGCACGAAAAAAATTTACACCTTGTAGGACATAGCATTTTTATTGCGAATGCAACGACCTACAGCACAATATAATTTCCTGTTTTTATTCGGAAAAAATGCTTAGGAATAATTAACAGAAACTAAAAATATTAAGAACTAAGAAGGCAAGAAGTAATTTGAAAAGTTTCGAAAAATCCAAAGGCATTTTCTCATTTCCACTATTTTACCTCTACAAAATGGAATTCACAAAATATTCGTACAACGTTTCGTTTGGAAGATACCATCATCAACATTGTTTTTTTATATTGCACGAAAAAAATTTACACCTTGTAGGACATAGCATTTTTTATTGCGAATGCAACGACCTACATCACAATATAATTTCCTGTTTTTATTTGGACAAAATGTTTAGGAATATTTAACAGAAACTAAAAAAAATAAAGAACTAAGAAGGCAAGAAGTTATTTGAAAAGTTTCGAAAAATCCAAAGGCATTTTATCATTGCCATTATTTTACCTCTATAAAATGGAATTCACAAAAAATCCGTACAACGTTTCGTTTGGAATATACCATCATCAACTTTGTTTTTTTATATTGCACAAAAAAAATTTACACTCTGTAGGACATAGCATTTTTCATTGCGAATGCAACGACCTACTTACAGCACAATATAATTTCCTGTTTTTATTCGGAAAAAATGCTTAGGAATATTTAACAGAAACTAAAAATATTAAGAACTAAGAAGGCAAGAAGTAATTTGAAAAGTTTCGAAAAATCCAAAGGCATTTTCTCATTGCCACTATTTTACCTCTACAAAATGAAATTCACAAAATATCCGTACAACATTTCGTTTGGAAGATACCATCATCAACTTTGTTTTTTTATATTGCACGAAAAAAATTTACACCTTGTAGGACATAGCATTTTTTATTGCGAATGCAACGACCTACAGCACAATATAATTTCCTGTTTTTATTTGGGCAAAATGCTTAGGAATATTTAACAGAAACTAAAAATATTAAGAACTAAGAAGGCAAGAAGTAATTTGAAAAGTTTCGAAAAATCCAAAGGCATTTTCTCATTGCCACTATTTTACCTCTACAAAATGAAATTCACAAAATATCCGTACAACGTTTCGTTTGGAAGATACCATCATCAACTTTGTTTTTTTGTATTGCACGAAAAAAATTTACACCTTGTAGGACATATCATTTTTATTGCGAATGCAACGACCTACAGCACAATATAATTTCCTGTTTTTATTCGGAAAAAATGCTTAGGAATATTTAACAGAAACTAAAAATATTAAGAACTAAGAAGGCAAGAAGTAATTTGAAAAGTTTCGAAAAATCCAAAGGCATTTTCTCATTGCCACTATTTTACCTCTACAAAATGAAATTCACAAAATATCCGTACAACGTTTCGTTTGGAAGATACCATCATCAACTTTGTTTTTTTGTATTGCACGAAAAAAATTTACACCTTGTAGGACATATCATTTTTATTGCGAATGCAACGACCTACAGCACAATATAATTTCCTGTTTTTATTCGGAAAAAATGCTTAGGAATATTTAACAGAAAATAAAAATATTAAGAACTAAGAAGGCAAGAAGTAATTTGAAAAGTTTCGAAAAATCCAAAGGCATTTTCTCATTGCCACTATTTTACCTCTACAAAATGGAATTCACAAAATATCCGTACAACGTTTCGTTTGGCATATACCATCATCAACTTTGTTTTTATATATTGCACGAAAAAAATTTACACTCTGTAGGACATAGCATTTTTTATTGCGAATGCAACGACCCACTTACAGCACAATATAATTTCCTGTTTTTATTCGGACAAAATGCTTAGGAATATTTAACACAAACTAAAAATATTAAGAACTACGAAGGCAAGAAGTTATTTGAAAAGTTTAGAAAAATCTAAAGGCATTTTCTCATTGCCACTATTTTACCTCTACAAAATGGAAGTCACAAAATATTCGTACAACGTTTCGTTTGGCATATACCATCATCAACTTTGTTTTTATATATTGGACAAAAAAAATTTACACTCTGTAGGACATAGCATTTTTTATTGCGAATGCAACGACCTACTTACAGCACAATATAATTTCCTGTTTTTATTCGGACAAAATCCTTAGGAATATTTAACACAAACTAAAAATATTAAGAACTAAGAAGGCAAGAAGTTATTTGAAAAGTTTAGAAAAATCTAAAGGCATTTTCTCATTGCCACTATTTTACCTCTACAAAATGGAATTCACAAAATATCCGTACAACGTTTCGATTGGAAGATATCAACTTTGTTTTTTTATATTGCACGAAAAAAATTTACACCTTGTAGGACATAGCATTTTTTATTGCGAATGCAACGACCTACAGCACAATATAGTTTCCTGTTTTTATTCGGAAAAAATGCTTAGGAATATTTAACAGAAACTAAAAATATTAAGAACTAAGAAGGCAAGAAGTTATTTGAAAAGTTTCGAAAAATCCAAAGGCATTTTCTCATTGCCACTATTTTACTTCTACAAAATGGAATTCACAAAATATCCGTACAACGTTTCGTTTGGCATATACCATCATCAACTTTGTTTTTATATATTGGACGAAAAAAATTTACACTCTGTAGGACATAGCATTTTTTATTACGAATGCAACGACCTACTTACAGCACAATATAATTTCCTGTTTTTATTCGGACAAAATCCTTAGGAATATTTAACACAAACTAAAAATATTAAGAACTAAGAAGGCAAGAAGTAATTTGAAAAGTTTCGAAAAATCCAAAGGCATTTTCTCATTGCCACTATTTTACCTCTACATAATGGAATTCACAAAATATTCGTACAACGTTTCGTTTGGAAGATACCATCATCAACTTTGTTTTTTTATATTGCACGAAAAAAATTTACACCTTGTAGGACATAGCATTTTTATTGCGAATGCAACGACCTACAGCACAATATAATTTCCTGTTTTTATTCGGAAAAAATGCTTAGGAATATTTAACAGAAACTAAAAATATTAAGAACTAAGAAGGCAAGAAGTAATTTGAAAAGTTTCGAAAAATCCAAAGGCATTTTCTCATTGCCACTATTTTACCTCTACAAAATGAAATTCACAAAATATCCGTACAACGTTTCGTTTGGAAGATACCATCATCAACTTTGTTTTTTTATATTGCACGAAAAAAATTTACACCTTGTAGGACATAGCATTTTTATTGCGAATGCAACGACCTACAGCACAATATAATTTCCTGTTTTTATTCGGAAAAAATGCTTAGGAATATTTAACAGAAATTCAAAATATTAAGAACTATGAAGGCAAGAATTAATGTTAAATATTGTAAATAGTAAGTGCTATAGCATATGTTCAAACAGATTACCTCCAGTTTGTAGACACAAGTATTCACCTCTCACTGTGGAATCTAAAGTATTATGATAAAGTAATGCACAAAATTCATAAAACGTACAACGATCACTTTTGAAAAAAATGCAAAAACACGTCAAACTGTTTTTTTTTCCTTCCGCATCTTTTGACATAAGTTACAAAAATAACACGTCAAAGTTGGTTTAATGGACTGTTTAGTTAATTGAAAAGTTATTATGAAACTTACGTTTATTTCGTTTTTTATTCATTTTATCGTTTTTTTTCTACTACAACTATTTTTCCCTTGTGTAAAACCACAAGCTCTATCACATAATGTAATAAAAATCTTAGGTTCCCATTAAAAAAAATTGTTGATGACGTCATAACTTTGACAACTTTGACGTGTTATTTTTGTAACTTATGTCAAAAGATGCGGAATAAAAAAAAACAGTTTGACGTGTTTTTGCATTTTTTTCAAAAGTGATCGTTGTACGTTTTATGAATTTTGTGCATTACTTTATCATACCCCTATATAACACTATTCAACATTTCAGGGGGAATTCTATCAAATGCTGATCGTATTGAGCGAAGTAAGTGTTCCTCGTATTCAAATTTTTTTTGTATACCTCATTTTTAGTATGGTCCCAAAAAAAGTCTAAAGGTGTTAGGTTTGGTGACCTTGCTGGCCAGGGTGTATCACTATGAGTGCCAATCCATTTTCTTGGGAACTGCTGACGCAGGTATTAGCGATCAGCTATGGCATTATGAGCTGGTGCACCATCTTTTTGAAACCACTAATTATGCACAGCGTCCAAAGGCAAATTATCCAATGCGTCTTCTAGATCTAGTCGTAACAGATGAAGGTATCGTTGAGCAGTTAAAGACGTCTGGTAGATGAATGGACCTATAACCTTTGTGATAAAAATTCCACACCAAATATTGAATCCGAATCGATGTTGGTATCTGGATGATCTCTTCACATGTGGATTTTGTTGTGACTAATAGAAAAATTTACATCACCATCACACATTCTTGTATACCACTCACAAAAATGTCTACTCCGCTCGTCATCACCTGGATTTAAGCATTGACAGATTCTAAATTTATATGGCTTGAATTCATTTTTTCTTAAAATAAATTGAGCTGTTGATTTAGGTAACCCCGTCTGGTCTTCAATTTCTCTAGTTGAACTTTCTGGGTTTTCAATGACTGATTGTAAAACTATGTATTCTTTTTCTTCGGTTTTTGTCGGGACAGCACAGGTTTTTTAAATGAAACATAATTTTTTAAATTATGAACTAAACGCCTGAATATAGACTTGACAGGTTGTTTCCGCTCCGGATATTTGTTCGAATACATGTGTTCGGCTTCTACACAATTTCTTTGGCACAAAATGTAGCAGGACAGCTTATCAAACTTTTCTTCGTTTGTAAAATTACTTCCCCACATTCTAATGTAGTAGAAACGAAGGCAATAACAACAATAACAACAACAATGAAATACTCATTCAAGGCGAAAATTATTTATGGAAATTGACAGCTATATACAGGGTGATTCAAAAGTACTTTGACAAACTTCAAGAGGTGATTCCTCACAAAATTCTAATATGAATTGTCCAAATAAATATATGTCCGGAAACGCTTCGTTTCCAAGATATAGGGTGTTGAAGTATTATTTTTATTTTCGTTTGTTTCAAATAACTTTTGAAATACTGTCACAAAATATGTAATTACCAAAACTACTTACTTAAACGTCAAATTCTTTTCCAAAGCATTCTTGTGAAAAATGCAAAATATTGGTAATAACTTCAACATGCATCGATTATCAAATAATTGACTTGAAATTTTCAAGTCCAAATATTTAGAAAACGGTTGCTTACAGCGACTTTCAACAAGGGTAGCTTTTTTACGTAGATATGATAGAGGAATCGATATTTTTACTGAAAAATGTGCTAGAAGTACGCTCAAAAAAGTTATGAATCTTCAAAAAAGAAAAAGACGTGTAAGTGGCGCCCCCCACGAGTAAGAGAAATAATAACATCAGGTTCGAATTCAACACCTCAAAAACCTTTTATTACCAAGTTTCGTTCAATTAAGTTCAGTATTTCAAGAGTTATTTGAAAAAAACCAAAATAAAAATAAAACTTCAACACCCTGTATCTTGGAAACGAAGCGTTTCCGGACATATATTTATTTGGGCAATTCATATTAGAATATTGTGAGGCATTCCTCACACATATTTGCACTTAGGCGGCTTAGAAACAACCCATTTCAACATACAGGGTGATTCAAAATACTTTGACAAACTTCAGGAGGTCATTACCTCCTGAAGTTTGTCAAAGTATTTTGAATCACCCTGTATGTTGAAATGGGTTGTTTCTAAGCCGCCTAAGTGCAAATATTGTAAAAAGCGTTTTTACTGATTAAAAACATAGGAAAAAATATTGTGCCCTACGTCGTTGCACTCGCAATAAAAATGCTATGTCCTACAGGGTGTACATTTTTTACGTGCAAAAAAAAACAAAGTTAATGATGGTTTCTTCCAAACGAAACTTTGTACGGAGATTTTGTAAACGCCATTTTTTGGAGGTAAAAACTGGAAATGAGAAAATGTCTTTTGTTTTTACGAAAGTTTTCAAAGAACTTCAGAAAAAAATAAAAACCATTTCGCCAAATTTCAGTTTTTTCCTAATATCTCCGGAACTGAACAATATTTTTGGGATTCCTCAACATCTATTTATTGACCCATTAATTGTGCAACTTTTTGCGCATTTGACCTGCTGTTGTAACTCGTTCGGTTACCGAGATCTCCATGCTGTGCATTCTTATCTTGAGCACACTGTATAGTGTACTCCATGTACTAGAGTAGCAGAAGATGGAGACACACTTAGTATCCAGGATCCAGGGGTCAGTTATCAATACTTGAAGTGAATGCATACTTTAATTGCACCACTTGTAAATACCAGTTGCTATACTTAATTTCACTGTCAGCTTTGACCTTTTCACACTACCCCATAATACCTCCTGAGTCCTGATATGTTAAAGATGTTTAGAATAATAGGCAAGAAGTATACTACATAATGATTTATTCATTCAACTGGAATAGACAAGTTATTTATCTCACCAAATCCGTAAATAAAAAATATGTACTTAAAAAAATAAAAAACACGCTTTATCATGCACTAAAAATTATAAAATAATTGAATAGATGTATTAGTTACGATATACGAGGATATATTGAAAAATTCTTAGCCTGCTATAGAACCAAACAAAATTTCAACGTCAAAATATTTTATTACTCAACATATTCTCCTCTTAATTGGATACATTTATTACAGCGAAACTGCAACGACTCTAGACATTTCAAAAAAAAATTTTTCTTTTTGTTCTGCAAACCAGACCTCCACAGCTTTTATTACCTCCTAGTTGGAAGAAAATTTACGACCTTTTAAACTTTTTTTCAGTTGAGGAAAGAGATGATAGTCAGACGGAGCCAAATCTGGTGAATATGGGGGTGTTCTAGTAATTTAAACTCTGAATCACGATTTTTTTGCATGACAACGTGAGATTTGTGTACAGGGGCGTTGTCCTGCAAAAACAAAACACCTTTGGATAGCTTTCCGGGTCTTTTCTCTTTAAATTTTTCCCGTTGAGTGGCCAGTAATGTCGAATAGTAATCTCCAGATTTTTGGACACGAAACTTCTTAGGTCTTGGAGAACCGGAGTGTCGCCATTCCATCGATTGTTGCTTTGTTTCTGGATCGTAGAAATGTACCCAAGTCTCATCCATAGTAACAATTCGATTTAAGGAGTCTACATCGTTTTCAAATCGAGCACAGATCGAACGCGATGCTACTACCCTTGCACGCTTTTGGTCAACATTCAAACATTTGGGGATCCATTTTGCAGCAATTTTTCTCATGTCCAAATTGACGTGAACTATACAGTGAGGACCAAAAGTCCGTCGCCCCCCCCTGTAACTTCTTTATTCTACATATTACAAAAAAATGTTAAATACATAAGTTGTAGGGTTTCATTCGATCTCTTTAATGGTTTAAGTTTCATTCATACAGATTGTCTCAAAAAAGCACGGTGACTTAGAAGTTAATTTTTTTAAATGGGACACCCTGTATTTCATTGCATTATTACATTCTACGTTGAATTCTGAACAAGTTTGATAAATGGTTTTCTATCAAAAAAGTTAATAGTTTTGGACTTATGAACACTTGTAAATAATTATTTCGACTCCTTTTGGGCCAGTTCACGAATAAATTAATGAGGTAGGCTATGCACGCTAGGCGCGTTCATTTTATCCATGACAACAAAAACAGAATCTTATCTGTTTTTGCCAAATGTCATTGACATTTTGTAGGTTTTCAAAACTTTGTTTCAAACGGTTTTCAATTTCTCTTGTTGATTAATATGGCTCGTTCAGTAGCAGACAAAGTTGAAGCCGTTATCATATTTGGTGAAGCTAACCGAAATTACCACGCTGCTATTCGCATTTTCAATGAACGGTTTCCAGAACGTCCGATGTGTCGAAAATATCTGCAGAAATTGGTGGCAAAATTTAACCAAACTGGCACCGTGAAAGATGCTCCGAGATCTGGGAGGCCGAAAATAATTACGGAAGATGTTGAAATTCAAGTACTAGCCGAAATGGTAAATAACCCACAACAATCAACTAAGCAAGTAGCTGAGACATGTGATGTTTCTAAAACATCAGTAAAGAGGGTTTTAAAACAAAATAAATTCCATCCTTACAAAATAAAAATTTTGCAGCAATTGGTTGAAGATGATCCAGACCGGCGACTTGAATTTTGCGAGACCATGGCAGAAAGAATTGTTGCAAATCGACTTTATTTGCAACACATCTGCTTTAGTGATGAAAGCACTTTTTACCTAAATGGAAATGTGAATACCCAGAATTGTAGATATTGGAGTGATGAGAATCCCCATGAATTCCGCGAGGGGCATACTCAATTTCCCCAGAAAATTAATGTTTGGGCTGGTATTTTAGGTAACCACATTGTAGGTCCCATATTCTTGGAAGAAAATTTAAATGGTCCCAGATACCTCCAAATGCTGCAAGACACAATAAGTCCTAGTATCGACGAGATCGTTGCGCAAAACCCACATGAATTTTACTTGGATGTAACATTTCAGCAAGATGGAGCGCCACCACACTATTTTCGGGAGGTGAGAAATTACTTAGATGAAAGGTATCCAGGTAGGTGGATTGGACGTCGAGGTACAACAGAGTGGCCAGCTCGCTCACCGGACCTCTCTCCGCTTGATTTCTTTCTCTGGGGCTATGTGAAATCCGTAGTTTTTAAGACAGTTTGTGGGTCGTTAGATGAACTGCGCCGTCGAATTATTGAAGTGTGTTCAGAAATAACACCTCAAACCTTGATTAATGTTAGGGAAGAGTTTACAACCCGACTATTTATGTGTCAAGAAATGCATGGTGGACATGTCGAACATCTTTTGAAATAGATAAAAACTCACCGTTTTTAGTTATAAATTAAAATATCTATTCAGTTTTTAATGCTTCTTGATCTGTATTTATGGACTACCTTATTTGTTAATAAAATGTTTCAACTTCATTTGTACTAGTTTTTCGTGAGATTCAACAACTCTAACAATTGTAAAATGGTACGACGAGGTAAGTTACACATGGTGCCATCAGCAGTTTGCAACATTGGATAGCTTTCAAAAAGTTAGGATAGGAAAGTGGAATACATTGTGATCCATTTGTTACGATTTTCTCATTGAACTGGCGCAAAAGTAGTCGAAATAGTTATTTACAAGTGTTCATAAGTCCAAAACTATTAACTTTTTTGATAGAAAACCATTTATCAAACTTGTTCAGAATTCAACGTAGAATGTAATAATGCAATGAAATACAGGGTGTCCCATTTGAAAAAATTAACTTCTAAGTCACCGTGCTTTTTTGAGACACTCTGTATGAATGAAACTTAAACCATTAAAGAGATCGAATGAAACCCTACAACTTATGTATTTAACATTTTTTTGTAATATGTAGAATAAAGAAGTTACAGGGGGGGGGCGACGGACTTTTGGTCCTCACTGTATGATGAACGCGTTCGTATGAAATATTCAGTGCTTCAGATATCCGTTTTAGCCCAATTCCACGGTCTGTTAAAATCATGTCATGAACTGCATCGATATTTTCGGGGACTGACACAGAAACTGGCTTTCCCGATCGGTCATCATCTTCAATGGAAAATTTACATCTTTTGAAGCTTGCTGTCCAAGTTTTCACGGTCGCATACGAAGGACATTGCTCACCAAGGGTATTAAGCATAGCTTCGTAAATCTGCTTACCTCTTAACCCTTTTCCAATTTTTCTATTTTCACAATTTCGGTGGACATATTTTTTCTCTTAATTTATTGCGTAACTCTGGTTTACTTTTTTGACGTCAAACTTTACGCTGACACTTCTAATAAGTTATTCTTCGTTGCTATGGTAACGCAATATTTTGTTTATGCAGGGAACTGGTCTAGGCTAACTAGATATTAATACATCCTCGTAAATTTTCCATACCAGTGAGATTTTTTATTAGTTATAATATCCACCTGTGGCATCTGTTTTCCTATCAGGCGCACTCTATTTCAAAGTTCAACACATCTCCGCGAAAAAAAACAATTTACATTTAATAAGATACATCGCAAATGTTTACAAATAAAATATAATTTATTACTTGCTTTGATAGTAGCCGCGGTCGCCAATATCAGAAGCGGATGAATTTTACGACGATGATTTTAATAGAAAAACTTCGCGAATAGCTAGTTATTGAACGCACATGTTGCAACACGTTATTACGGTAATGAAATTTCCATAAATAAAGAAGAAAAAGGTCACGGGATTTCGAAAACAAACACAAGTGTTCGATCGGATGATAATACAGCTGGGATTTTCCGAAATAAAAATTGAGGTCCAGTTGGTCAATTTAGTTTTTGTACGATTGTCGTAATATCACGCCATTCATCAGTGAATGTGATATAATACAGTGAGTGTCAATAGTGCACAATGATCTAGTCTACAAGAACTATTCGATTCGGAATGACCTCTAGAAACTTTTTGAAAAATTTGAAGGTTCGCCGGCAAAAATTGCAAAATTTATGAACAATTAAGTAAAAAAGAGGGCGGTAATTTATTTTTTGCAAATATCTCAAAAACTATTAAAGATATCCATAATTTGAAAAAAGATCCTGAAAGAGGAGGAAATTCCTAAAAAAAGTCACACCTCCCGCCAATATTTAGAATTTTAACTCAGAGGCGAAAATAACGCTAAAAGCGGGTGATGCGAGTCCTGCGAGTGTTTCTGAATTTCAATTGCTTACCGGAAGAGTCATAAACACCACAACAACTTCAACAGAATTTCACAATTTATAAAGCTATGAATTTTTTTTTCAATATTCCAATTTGTTCGTATTTTAATTATTCACAGTTACATAAAAATGATTTTTAAAAATTTCTCACAATTGTTATAAACAAATGCATTATTTATAAGATATTTGAATTTCTATTTTTGGAATTTCAATCAGCAATAAATATTATGATCTTCAAGAACAAAATTATTTCTTAAAAAAAATGTTTTGCTTAAAAACGCATTTGTTGATTAACAATTTTTTTTGCTACCAAATATTAAAATATCAATATTAAGGAACCATTTTTATCATTAAAAATTTCATTGCTCTTCGATATTCTAAAAAAAATATTTATTTATATTTTCTTTGTTTATTTAATAAACAATTTGTTATAAACAAAAGAATTTTCACAATATTTTTTTTTAAATACTGCAAATAATAACAAAAATAACCATGTGTCATTTGTTGTGTAAAAAAAAATTGTTCTATTTTCTGCATAATTTTTTAATATTTTTACGTTTGTCGTTTCCTCGCTCTCAATCATTGTTATTAAAATAACTCACAAACAAATGGAGATAGGACAAAGACACTTCAGGTCTTTTTTGTTCTCCTTTTAATAATAAACAAAGTATATTTCAAACAGAAGCTACTTTTGTTTGAAAGTGGTTGACAATGTATTAGTGTTAGTAGAATTCTCCTGGACTTCCATTGTCTAGAAACAAAGAAAATAAATTCTTTGCATGTGTTTGAGTC
Organism: Chrysolina oricalcia; assembly: GCA_944452925.2. Taxonomy (NCBI): domain Eukaryota; kingdom Metazoa; phylum Arthropoda; class Insecta; order Coleoptera; family Chrysomelidae; genus Chrysolina; species Chrysolina oricalcia. The sequence continues at coordinate 40,518,043 of OX101828.2, read as the reverse complement.
ACGACGTTTCAACAGTTAACATCTACTATCGTTATCAAGTAATGAATGCGACAAGATATCTCGAATACTTATTATATAGCCTGCAACTGATGTACCTGCTATATCGGTAATTATGATCTTCGTGGGGTCTCTCTCAGGTCATCAATGTTAATTAATGTGTTACAAAGACCTTTTTCTGGTGAGTGTTGTTATTGATGACCGATTTTGATAGGTCTCGAAACAGAGTTTTTATTGAAATCTCAATCGATATAGCTGAGTGATGAGTGGCTTCCACACATTCCGAATCTCTATGCTCGGCTGACTGAACACGTTGTTATTCTGAATATAAGCCGACTCTATAAACTTTCTCTTATACCAATGCTGTTCTTTGTGGATAATTTCGGCTTCCGACCATGCGATGCTGTGCTGATTAGTCCACACGTGATCTGCTATTCCCGACTTCGCTGTTTCTCCTCGCTGAGTATTTCTCTTGTGTTCACCAATTTTCACATTTAGTGGCCTCTTAGTTTCTCCAACATAATCCATCCCACATTCACACGGAAGGAACACGGTAAATGTAGTTTTTGGAATCACTATTCTCGTTGGATGGTCTGGTTTTTGTTAGTTGGCTACGGATGGTATTACTTGATCGGAAGCATGTTCGGATGTTCTACCTTGATCCAATTCGCCTTATCTTATCCGATAAACCTCTCACATAGGAAAGATATAGGGTAGGCTGTGTTGGTTCATCTGATTTCTCGGTGTTGCCTCTTCTGCGGTTAAGGACCGCTGTTATATGATTGTCGGAGTACCCATTCCGCCGCAGATCTTTCTTGATGATGTTCAATTCGTTGGTCAGACTTTCATTGGTGTTACAGAGGTTGTAGGCCCGGTCAACCAACGAGCGGATAATTCCTCTCTTCGTCGCTCCATGATGGTTCGACTCAAAATTCAGGTATTGTCCGGTGTGAGTTGGTTTCCTGTACACTGATGTTTGAAACTTGCCATTCGTTCTTTGGACTTTCACATCTAGAATGGCTAACCCCTCCTGGGTCTCCTTTTCCATTGTGTTTATGGACGGTCTAATGTTGTTCAGGAGCCGCAGAAAGGCCTAATAATAATAATAATAATAAGTATCCGAGATATCTTGTCGCATTCACCCACTTGATAACGACAGTAGACGTTAACTGTTGAAACGTCGTGACTCAAACACATGCAAAGAATTTATTTTCTTTGTTTCTAGACAACGGAAGTCCAGGAAAATTCTACTAGAAGCTACTTTGTTTGAAAGCTACTTTGTTTATTATTAAAAGTAGAACAAAATAGAACTGAAGTTTCTTTGTCCTACTTCAAATAGTTAATGAGTTTTTCAAGTATAATTTTCGTAAAAATCAGATATTGGGGGTTATTTTTATAAACACTTCCTAAAAAAGTTGATAAATGATAGGAGTACTTTGGTTAAAAGCTGTACTTCTATCCTAAAAATACCTGAAGTGTCTTTGTCCGATCTCCATTTGTTTATGAGTTATTTTAATAACAATGATTGAGAGCTACGAGGAAACGCCAAACGTAAAAATAGAAAAATATTTAAAATTATGTAGAAAATAGAACAATTTTTTTTTACACAACAAATGACAAATAGTTTTTTTTTAAATTATCGTGAAAATTCGTTTGTTTATAAAAAAATGTTTATTAAATAAAGAAAGAAAATATAAATAAATACTTTTTTTTAGAATATAAAAGAACAATGGAAATTATGATTTAAAGAAAAATGGTTCATTAATATTAATATTTGGTAGCAAAAAAAAAATTGTTGATCAACAAATGCGTTTTTAAGCAATAATTTTTTTTAGGAAATGATTTCGTTCTTAAAGATCATAATATTTATTGCTGATTAAAATTCCAAAAACAAAAATTCAAATATCTTATAAACAAATGCGTTGTTACAATTATTTAAACAATGAGAGTAAGAAAGTTAAAAAAATGTATGTATGTATGTAACCTTAAATAATTAAAATACGAACAAATTGAAATATTAAAAAAAATTCACAGCTTTATTTGCATTTTTAATTTTTTAGTCTCTTAGATTGTTAATAACAAAGTGCAATATAAACATTTTATTATTTTTCCAATGGGGAACTTTTTTAAAGCCTTTCAAGAATAGCTCCAAGAAGTTAAACAATTTTGAGGTTTAACGATTATCAGGGTTTGTATGTAAGTTTGAAACTTGTAAAAACTAGATAATTAACAAAAGCATATGTAATAAAATAATCACGAGATTTTTTTCCCATGTGCATTCACGAAAAGTTGGTGTAACTTTTTTCCTGTCGAAATTACCTTGTTTCTATAAAAACATTTCCAAAGCACTTTTTTACGTAGAATTCAATGGTGTAAGTGTAAGTTATATTTTCAAATAACACTTCCATAGTTATTGATGGATTTTTTTTTAATGAGACACCCTGTATATTCCTGTATATTTCAATAGAGCTTAAAATTAACTTTCCAAAAATATAGCACACTTGATATTTTGCTAGAGTCATCTTTGAAATACAGAGCTTTTAGATTTTTTCACCTAGACTTTGAAACACACATTTTGAACAAGTATAGGTTTAGGACGACGCGGCGATAAAATAAAAAGCAATTGATCGCTAGTAGCTTTCAAATGTTGAGAAAGCTTTTCACAGCAGTAATTAAAACTCATAGTTTTAATAAAACTAATAACAATTTATATTACAAGTACTACTGATAAATGAAACTCCAACAATAATAATGATAAAGAACAAACAATGAAATAAATTTCTTCACAGGTGTTCAAAATGTCTACCAGCTTTCCTACATACAGGGGACACCTTTTCTGAACGCTTTTTGCCGGATTAATTAGTTCAATAGGATGAGTGAGAGAAGCAAAACTTTGCATCACTGCCGCTTCCAATTCGTATCTAGAGTTGGTTGGCAATTTAAAAATAAGATCTTCCAACCTTCCACAGAGGTAAAAGTCCATAGGCGTTAGGCCGGCCAACGGTTGGGCCTTGGTTAGCTATCCAATTATTACCAAAATTTGCATCCAAAAAATGTTTGACAATTGCAGTGGTGTTAGGTGAAGCCTCGTCTTGTTGAAAATATATTTTCTTGAGATCTATTAGTGGCAATTCATCAACAAGGTGTTCAATATTTTGCCTTAAAATTTCTAAATACCTCTGAGATGTGAGTCTGCCATTATGAATGAACGGGCCGATAATTCTACTCCTGAAAACACCTGCCCACACACTAAATCCAAATCTTCCTTGACTTCTCTGCTCCACAATTGAATGAGGATTTTGTTTTGCCCAAGTATAAGAATTGAAGCGGTTGAAAATGCCGGCACGGCTTACATGAGCTTCGTCTGTCCAAATACAATTTAATGAAAAATCACGTTCTTGGTTACAATTTTCCAGGAACCACTGGCAAAAATCAATGCGGCGTTCCAAATCACCTGGTCTGAGTTTGTGAACTTTTCTGGTCCTGTATGGCTTGAATTTGTGCTATCCCAAATCCGCCTAACGTTAGTTCTTGGTAGACCTGTTGATATTTTCAATTTTCACGTTGACGTTTTGAGATTATTTTCAAAAGCTCCTAGAACGACTATTTGTTCCAACTCCGCATCCATATATGATGCATATAATTTTGGTCTTTTCCTTTCAAATTGACCACCATCAATTAAGTTGTGTCGCAATCTTCCGAAAATGTCTATAAAACGTTGTCTTCTCTCTGGATACCTCTCGTGGTACAAATTCTTTGCTGCTTCTGCATTTTCCTCGGTTTGTATAAAAAAGACTATCATATCCCATTTTTCATAATTCTCATACTTCATTGCAAATGTGTTTGAAAATTGAACAAGAAACACGAATGAAGGAGCGTCTTACTGTTCAAATAAAAATTTGACAGCTACCAGTAAACATTGCTTTTTGTTTTATCGCCGCGTCGTCCAAAGCCTACTTGTTCAAAATGTGTGTTTCAAAGTCTACATGAAGAAACCTGAAAGCTCTGAATTTCAAAGATGACTCTAGCAAAATATAAAGTGTTCTATATATTTGGGCAGGTAATTTTAAGCTCTATTGAAATATACAGGGTGTCTCATAATCTTTTTTTCCATCAATAACGATCGATATGTTATTTGAAAAAATAAATCACTTACACCATTGAATTCTAAGTAAAAAAATGCTTCGGAAATGTTTTGATAGAAACACGGAATTTTCGACAGGAAAAAGTTACAGCAACTTTTCGAAAATGCACATTTTCGAAAAACGCGCTGTAACTCATAAACGATGATAGATATCGATATGCGGTTTTCACCATTAAGTTTGTCATAAAATTTGATCCTCAGACACATCCATCAGTTTTCATCTATCTAGTGTGAAAACAGGACTTTTCCTTTAAAAGTATCCAATTTGGCCCGCTCTGTACCAAATTGATAGCGGATATTTTCAACTCACGATGATCATTATTTTGGTAGTTGATAAAAAAAGGCAATATTTACTCTCATAAAAAGTTAATTGACTCATGAGTTCAAGTTTTTGCTACTGATCTATTGAAACATTTACAGAAAGCTTTCCATGAACGACCCTGTATGTATATGGAAACCCTCCTAATGGCAACGAAGTACGAACATGTTCCGCACGCAAATTTCTTCATATAAAACAACATTTACTTACCTAAAAGTCCACCAGATGTTGAAGCACATGGTGTTCAGCCAGAAGAAGGCGGCCAGGAAGACAAAGTGCATGACGACCGCTGTAACAAAACACAATCGTCAGTCAAGAGTTACCCTTGAATCTGTATCAAAAAAGTGTCCAATCACGCCCGTATACTGATGGGTTGAAGACAATGAATTTGTAATTTCATGGGAAAATGTGTGGAATAAATTGGTTGTTTATAAAAGAATGCATGTATCCTGCGTTTTACTAGGTCTTTCTCGGACGGATCAAGTTCTATAAAATTGTCTAATTACTGCTTGTCTTATATTATTCAGAAGTGGATTCAGCTGTTTTTGAGGCTTAAATGTCTTTGGCGAAAGAAAGCGTGTTTGAAAAATCGCAAACATGTACGCAGAAAAACATGGTTGAATCAACATGATATTATTGTAGTATATTTAAACAAATTCACTCTAAAATAATTTATTTTACGAAATACAATGCCTCAATAACACAATACTTTATTTCATATAACAATCACTGGATGATTTATATTTAACTTCCGCTTCACTGTCTGTCCCAACTCTGCTGCGTGGTTCTTTTTATATTCACCGTTCACTTCTTCGAATGCTCCTGATATTTCTCGAAAGTCTTAGGAACGTTCTCCGATAAGATCAGATTCTTCTCGAAGCAAAGCGCCTCGGAAATAATTCGCGCTCACGCGCGATCTACGTGAGCGTTCGGCTTGGCATCGCCCGCAGCTTCGCCACATTATTATTAAAAGTGTCCCCACAATTGAATATTAATTCGAATGAAACAAATATTTCATTGATTTGCTTCTCTGCAATCCTTTTACATTGAATGCAATTTGCTTCCAATTAATTATGTTTTGTTCATTTACCTAGGCCAATCAATAGAGCATTTTTTCCTAACAAAAATACTAGTAGGAAACCGACTGTACCATCACATGGAAGACAGTCCGTAGTTAAATTCTGTTATATTTTTGACTCGCAACTGTCATTTAATAATTTGTTATAAACACTTAAATAATGGGCCGTGGTGGCCGTGTGGGTAGAGCGTTCGCCTTTGGAGCGAAGGGTCGAGGGTTCAAAGCCTCGCATGGTCATCGGTCTCGTGCATGGCATCACACGTTAAAAGGTGAGGGCTGCGTCTTCCCTAGCTCACACAAGTCTCTCGAAGACTTCCGAGGGTTGCGCATAGGGGTGCAAACGGTTGACGGAAATAATAATTTCAACAACAACAATTTAAATAACAATAAACGTGTTTTTTCTATTGTTTTGCCTATAAAATGAAAACTTATAGAGCAATCTGATTGCTCTAATGAAAATAATTGTAGTTAATTGAAATACGAACAAAATGAAATGTTTTACGACCCGATTAGATCATTAGTAACGAAGGAAAACCGGAAAACCGGAAAATTTCAAGATTTTTAAAAAAATTCGTAACTCCGTCATCTTTCAAGAAATAGCGTTGGACTTTCTTATGAAAGTATTGAATCATGTGTACTTTCTGTATGCACGAAACAGGCTCTGACGGATCATTAGTTTTGGCACAATTGCATTTTGTATTTTTTTTTAACTATCTCGCAGCGTGCCTGGATGCTCTAGTGATAATGGTAAGTGTCGATGGTAACTGATGCGCTGGAGACGGCGGCCTTGTGTTGGAAGTCAGATTAATGTGTGTTATGTCCGCCGTCTGAGGACGTGCATCGACCCAAGATTAAAGTGTTTGTTAAAAATTGAAAAGTGTAAATTAATATGGGATGCAGTATAGCCTAGAGCACGACAACTGCGTCCCCCCGATACAGCTTTGCTGTCTACGCCGGTTAGAGGCCGGATGGGAACGGATTTCTCACAGCATGGCATGTCCAAATGGCACCGAATGGAAGCCAAAAAACAATAATTGAAGAGAGAGAGAACTGATGCGCTGCGACCTGATTAGATCTATTGTGCCCCATCTTCTTCTGCTATCTCAAGGTGTTCTCGTTTTCAGCAGCCCCTCAAGCCTCAATTCCTTAAGGAATTGATGGATTTTGGGGGGGGGGGGGGTCTATTCGTGGTATTTCTCCCACCGTCAGCTGGTGTGATCCCAGTATATTCAATCTCTTGTGATGTACAGCATAACACTCAATATATGGTGGGGTGTTTCTGGATGTTACCCACAGAATCTGCAGGTGCTGTCCTCCTCTAAGCCTAGCTTCCTTAGGTGCTCTTTGAGTCTGCAGTACCCCGTCAGAAATCCCGTGATTGTCTTTAGACTAGTTTTGCTGAGGTTAATCAGTGTCTTCGATCTTGCTCGGTTGAAATTGCCGAGGAGACCTATGGCCTGCCTTAGCCCTGGAAGTCTTTACCAGTATGTTGTTCTCATTGCTTCTTCAGATTTATTGAGTTCTTCTTGGGAGTACGATTTTCCAAGTCCGCAGAATAGTTCTGGCCCGATCAGTGGCGTTGATGCCCCTTTTCGTGCCAGGGTGTCTGCTTGTTCATTGCCCTCCACTCCAACGTGCCCCGGCACCCAGAGGAGAATCACCTTGTTGTTCCTTCCTAGATCATTGAATGTGTCTTGGCATTCCCAGACCATCTTCGAGTTGATGTTATTATGAGCTCAACGCTTTAATGGCTGCTTGACTATCGGAGAGGATTGCGATTTCCTTGTTCCGGTATTTCCTGTCGAGGTTGAAAAATGCTGAGGAACTGGCCCATGGGTTCGGAGTATTTGGTGCGAGGCCCAAAGACTCCTGCTCCAGTTCCGTCGGGAGTTTTGGACCCGTTCGTGTACCATGTTATGGTATTCTTTCCCAGTGCTCGAATGGATTCTGTGCTCCATTCTTTCTTGGTATTTAATTCCGTTAGGAAAAATTTCTCGAACCTAAATTTCCTGGTAATTTTGTCAGTCGGGAGATCGGTAAGGTGTGCACTTTCGGTGGGGGTTGAGCCCCTTACACTGTGTGCTGCCCCTTTGAGTCCGATTTTAGCCAACCTGAGGTCTGCTCCCCAAGTAGTTCCCCTCACCATGATATGGAAAGGAGTGAGGTCCAGAATATCCTCTATAGCTGCTGATGGAGTCGACCTCATTGCTCCTGTTATACAAAGACATGCTAGTCTTGGCACTCTCTCCAGGATTTTCTTTGTTTTGGCGAGTTCGGTTCTGCCGTGCCACACTACTGCTCCGTAGGTGATCATGGTGAACATCCATCGCAGTATTGATGGGTTACAGCCCCACAATTTTTCCGCAACGTTCCTGCACACCATCAGTGATGATTTTGCCTTGTTGATGATCTTTTCTACGTGTCTGTTCCAAAATAGTTTTGAGTCTAGGGTGAGCCCTAGATACTTCTCCTCTTGTTGCCATTCTGAGTATGCTCCGTCGAGGCGAACAGTCCTTAGGTGCTGAAACATTGTTCTTCTAGTAAATGGTTCCACTGTGGTTTTTGATGAGTTAATTCTCAACCCCACAGAGAGGCATTATCTTCTGGTAATCTCTAGCTCCCTTTCTATGAGATCGCAGAGGGTTCTTTCAAATTTGCCTTTGGCCATAATGACTATGTCGTCAGCATATCCAAGGCAAGTGACTCCGTTCCCGGTAAGTGTTCCGAGTAGTTTGTCTACTACGAGACTCCACATCAGAGGTGATAGCACCCCTCCTTGTGGGTATCCCCTGTTTGTGCTGATTCGAAAGCAGATATCGCCCACTTTCGTTTCAGCAGTTCTTGACACATCCACCTGGATGTGGTTCTGTCCACTCCCTTGTTCGTTAGGGCCCTATTTATTGCTTCGTGCGAGGTGTTGTCGAATGTCTTAGAAGGCGCTCTAGTGGTGTTCCGATTTCAATTCCTGGAACAGGTTTTGTAGAAGTACAGTACCACAAAACGTATATTCTCATTTTGCGCTAAAATGGGGCGAAATTGATGAAAAATGCTTGCAAACATGACTGAAAACGGCCGAGCTTGTGGAAGCGGTCGAGTGGTAGGAGAGAGCGGGAGATGAGGGGAAGCGTATTATCATCTAAGTCGTTCATTAGAAGAATTCTCCTCATCTCCCCGACTCTCCTACCACTCGGCAGCTGACGCGGGCTCGGACGTTTTCAGTCATGTTTGCATGCATTTTTCACTCAATTCGCACCATTGTAGTGCAAAATGAAAATATACGTCTTGTAATACTGTATTTCTACTTTCATAATCTGTTTGAGAAATTGAAACTAGAGCATTCAGGCAAGCTGCAAGATAGTGCAAAAAAAATCAAATTGCAATTCTGCCAAAACTAACGATCCGATAGCGCCTGTTTTGTGCACACATAAAGTACACATGATTCAATGTTTTTTGAGATAATCAAATCCTACTTCTAGAAAAATGACGGAGTTGTGAATTTTTTGAAAAATGGCAAAATTTTCCGGTTTTTCCAGTTTTTCTCCGTTACTAATGATCCGACAGGTTGTGAAACATCCTATTTTATTCGTATTTCAATTATCTACAATTCTTCTCATTGGAGTAACCAAATTGCTCTATTTATTTTTATTTTATATGCAAATCAATTTGAAAAAACACGTATTCTGTTATATAAATGTTTATAACAAATTAATAAATGACAGTTGCGAGTCGAAAACATAACAGAATATAACTATGGACTGTCTTTCATATGATGGCATAGTCGTTCTACTAGTATTTTTGTTAAAAACTGACTCATTTATGCTCTATCGCTTGGTGTAAAACACCGATTCGAAAATACCACGAGCTGCAACTAGTTTTTTCAGAAAGTCTTGTTGTCATTGGTTTAGATTAAGAAAATGATAACTTTTGGTTGGTTTATACAATATGAGGAAAATTGTCAGTAGAATAATATCCCTTCAAAATGCAGAATGTTCAAAATACTTTCACCTTGCTGTCAGTGCTGTCACGAAAACTGTGTTGCTTCGAAACGGCAACACAGTTTGAGCGACTGGCAATGTGAAAGTATTTTGAAAATTCTGCATTTTGAAGGGATATATAATTATGGACTAAATGCATATTGTAGAAACGATTCATTTTGTCATTAATGTTAGTTGAAGAGATGAGCCGTCATCACTGACGTTTCTTGATTTACAGTTATTGATGTAACTATGAAAACGTGTAAATAAGGAGGAGGCGAAACACCGATTTGAAAATACCACGGGCTGGAGACAGAGTTTTCGAAAAGTCCTTTTCTCATTGGTTTGAATTCAAAAAATGATGGAGTTTGATTGGTTCGAGGGTGTTGCTGCTATAAGTATGACACACTAGTAGACATTCCAGAAACATTTATTTTGTGAACCACAGCAAATCGTTTCATGCTGTTTCAGAAACCTCCAACATGCAAACTAGCATGATAACTATATCACGTGAAAAACTATTAGTAATTATAGCAATTAAGCATCAAGTATGCATATTGAATCTCCCGCAATTCAAAATAATAATCAAGAAAACGCCATTTACCCTCACCAGGTATCATTATCCCTAGCTGTGAGTACCAGCGTGATAATTATTGACGCGTGGTTGATTTATTTTAATTGACTTCCTCACAGCGGCAATTTTCTTCTCCTTTGCTTAATCAAGATGGCTACGATAGCGTAATCGCATTTTATTTATTCGCATCAGCTGCAAATTAAGGATGTCCCGCGACTACGTAAGGATATTTAAAGCTCGTCAACAACCCACACTGATTGCTAAACAGAGATAAAGAACGAACTGATCTGCAGCTATGACAGAATTGTGAAAAGAAGAATGTTGGTCAAACTCAGCGAAATATACAAACTAGTTTTATAGATAGATAGATTTTTATTGGTCATATTACACAATAGTGGTTTGACAAGTCAGTAATAAAATAAAACTAAAAAATTTAACATTAATATAAAATAACAAAAGATAAACAATCTTTACGTTTTCAAGTATAACGCACATTTCCATTTTGCAAACTGATTTTGAGAAATTTATTATTCATCAAGTCGCCAATGGCGTTTTGACGAATCAGAATTGATTGAAATAAACACCGATATTTAATAACAAATGCGTTTATTTTTTAATATTTTAAATAATATGTATTAGTTTAAATTATGAAGAAAAAGTGGTGGATATAAAACAAGAAATATTTCATATCAAGTGTTCAAAATGGCGACCATCGGACTCTAAACACAAACGTATCCTTTTCTAAAACTTTCAGCAACATTTGCTAACATATGAGGGCTAACATTCAGAAAAGCTTCTCTGATACGCTGTTTCATATTGTCGAGTGTTGTTGAAGGTGTATTATAAACGGTTCCCTTAGATAGATTTATTTAATCATGGTATGTACAACAATACATTTATGACAAGTTCAATGGTATAGAAATATTAGTAAATTATAGTAATAATATATAAAAAATAAGTAAAAGTGTGGTTGAAAAGATAATGTATAGATAAAAATATTAAGCTAAAAAGGTAATGTATAGATAAAAAATGGTAAAAACTGGTACATAAAGACACAGTCACTCTTATAATAAAATAAGTAAATGGAAATATAACAAACATATTAAAAAGACTAAGAAAGTACAATTGACAATAAGAGTATACATACTGAATGTACGAATCAAGTAGGCAATTTGTTTTGATTCAGTGAGTATGCAGCACCCGGTACTCCTCATATAATCAATATATTCCTCAAGGAAATAGAATGGATTTTCAGTCAGACATGTTTTGACTGTTTTTTTTAAATTGAACATGCTCATGTTTTTTATTTCAGGGGGAAGAATATTATAAAGGTTATAACTTAGTGAGTTGTTCTTAGATCTGGTGAGTCTGTGTCTAGGTATTCTAATCATGTTTGCTCCTCTGGTGTTGTGGTGATGAATATCAGACTGAGTAGTCAGCATGGGAATTTTTTTGTGAATATCAATGATAGTGTTCCATATAAAGAGTGACGGGAGAGTCATTATTTTGAATTTTTTGAATAGTAATAATAATAATAATAATATAATAATAATAAGTTTATTCACCGAAAAGTTGTACAATAGTACATAAAGTATAAAATATAAAATAGAATATACAGAACATGGTAAAATAAACGGGGTAATCACTAAAGCTCTTTGAAGAGCTTGTTTGTGATAGATGATTCTGATTCAATTTGGTTGGTACCTTGATCAGCCGCATTTTCTTTTACTCCTTTCAATCACATAGTCACATAGTCACATAGTGGTCGACATGTTTCTCTAAATTTTGCATTGCCTAGGATTCGTATAGCTTTTTTCTGCTGTCGGAAGACAATCGAAGCTGCCGAAGAGTTACCACAAAGTAGAATACCGTAGTTAAGGTGAGACTGAATTAGTGAAAAATATACTGTTCTAAGAGTAGTGGTGTTTATGATATATCTTAGTTGTCTCATATTGAAAATTGAACTGGATAGTTTCAAATTCAATTGCCTTATGTGATTAGACCAATTGAGCTTTTCGTCTAGAGTGAGACCTATAAGTGTTACTTTACCTTCCTCTTGTAAGGAAGTGGTGGTGGTGACTATCAGTTTCTGTGATTTTTCCTGGTTCAATTTGAGCTTGTTTGTAATAAACCAAAGTTCAGCTTTTTCCTCTACCTCAGCGGATAGGGAAATCAGGGAGTCATAATCTTCATGGGAATATATCAATGTTGTGTCATCTGCGAATAGGACACTTTCATATGGAGATAGAGATGGACATAGGTCATTGATATATATTATAAACAGTAGTGGTCCCAAAATAGAGCCTTGTGGGACACCAATTCTCACGTCTCTGTATTCAGATAATACGTTGTTGTAGTATACAGCTTTAAAACGATCCGTTAGATATGATTCTATGAGTGTGAGAGTGACACCTCTGATCCCATAGCGGCTGAGTTTTTCAATAAGGATATCATGTGAGACACAGTCGAATGCCTTAGATAGGTCACAGAGGGTGATACCCATATGAAAACCCTGCTCCAGGCCCTCAACTATCTTTTCAATCACAGTTAAAGCTGCCATAGTAGTTGATCTGTTTGATCGGAAGCCAAATTGTGAATCATTCAAGAAATTATTGTCTTCAAAGTACTTAATTTATTCCCACAAGAAGAAATCAGGTGACGACAGGTCGGGTGACCTTGAGGGCCAATTTTGGAATCCTTTCCTTCCAATCCATCGATTTCGGAAATGAACATTTAAATATTCAGGAACCTGACGATGGAAATGTGCGGGAGCTCCATCCATTTGAAGCCACATCGTTCTTCTTAAGTCTAAGAGGATGTCTTGTAATAGGACCGGAAAATGATTTGTTGAAAAGTCTAAAAACAACATTCCATTTAAATGTTCTTCGAAAAAATAAGGACCAATTAAATATTGACCCATTATTCCACCCCATACATTCACTGACCGTCTGTGTTGATTATGAATTCTAAATTGATGTGGATTGGAATCAGCATAATATTGGAAGTTATGTCTATTAACAGTCCCATTGTTATGAAAGGCGCACTCATCACTAAATAGAACAGAATTGAAAAAGTTTTCACCATCTGCAACTTTATCTAATGCCCACATACAAAATTCAACTCGTTTCCCATGATCGTTTTCGGAAAGCTCTTGGTGATGCTGAATTTTATAAGGATGGTAACTATATTTTTTCAGAATTCGTGAAACGCTTGCTTGACTAATGCCGATATTTTCCGCCATTAGGTTTTGACTTGTATGGGGATTTTCAATTACAGAGGCAATCACCGCGAATTCATTTTCTTCGTTTTCTGTCACAGGTATCTTTTCAATGGGTTATTCATACTGAACACTCCCAGTTCGTCTAAATAGTGTCAACAATCTTTCGAATGCTGTTTCATTTGGATGATTTCTGTTGGGAAATCTTTCAGCGTAAATTCGTGATGCTAGAAAACAGTTTTGAAGACATTCTCCAAGTATAAAAATCATGTCGATTCTTTCTTCTTTTGGATAAACTAGCATTTTATATAACAAAATTATGATAACAAGATCACAAACTACCGCTATCACTAATAGGATGATTTGGAATTAAACACTTATAAATAACTGATAACCATAAGTAAATAATAATACAACTTGTCAAAACGCCAAAGCCGACTTAATAAATTTCTCAAAATCAGTTTGCAAAATGGAAATGTGCGTTTTACTTGAAAACGTGAAGAGTTAGCTATAGGAATGTACACTAGTATTTGATAGACAATTAAATTTGACATCTGCTCTTGACCTAAAATACAGGGTCTTCCATTCAAATTAAACAAGTTATTACCGTTCAAAAATTGTGATTATTTTGCCTTAATTTTTACACACCTTGTAAGGTAGTAAATATTTCACAACTGCTATATGAAAGTTATTCAGTTAGTAGCCTCTAGCATTAATTTGGCCGAAAACAAGAAAACACTGGTTGAGAATTTAAGCATTGAAGCTGATGCTGCATTTTCACAAAATAAGAGATATTTCAAAAATCATAAGGTTTAGATGAATTAAACCCTAATGAAACTTCCCTTTATTTTGATCGTAAAATCCGAAAATGAAATAATATACAGGGTATTCCATTTAAAAATATCAACTTTGATATGTTTCGTGTTTTTGGTACACCCTGTACAACATGAAAATATTTTTAAAATGTAGGGCCAATAGGTCCCTATAAATCGTAAAGAAAAAAACTTTCAAAAAATCAAATGCTTTAGCCATAATGCTTCGTGTCGAATAACGTGATTAACCCTGTATTTGTAATGCAGTGCTTTTCAATCTATTCAAGCCCAGCTGACTGAAATGATGATAATATACCACTATTTACTAATACTGTCAATAAAATTTTGTTTAGAATTGGTACCTTACAACACATACAAGTATAATAATAATAATAATAATAATAATAATAATAATAATAATAATAATAATAATAATAATAATAATAATAATAATAAATATACTTTATTGTCCAAAGAGTTAATCTTGTTGACAAAGTGAGATAAGTCTAAATCTAAATAAATGTATAAAGAACACGAAAAACATGAAGTCATCAATACACAGAGCACAAATACATATAAAAATTATAAAAATCACGTCATTTACATATTAAAATCCATCTCAATCAATCCAACAAAATTTATGCCTAGAATTTATTTTTAAAATACGTCTTCATAAAACTCTTGCAAACTATAATAGGGTCTATCACTTAAAAAGTCTCTAGTAGCCTTCCTGAAATGAGTGGCATCATTTATATTCCTCACATGGTTTGGTAAGTGATTAAACATCTTAACACCGTTGTAAACAATAGAATCTTTAATAAGAGATGAAGTAGGTATAGGGAGTTTGAGATCAGCGGTCTGTCGGGTGGCATATTTAGATGATACCGAAGAATATTTTGATTTATGTTTATTTATCAAGCAAACCGTTTCCATGATAAAAATGACATGTACTGTTAGAATTTTATTTTCCAGAAATAGGGGCCTGCAAGACTCCCGTCGTTTAACCTTGTAGACATATCTTATTGCTCTTTTTTGAAGAACAAAAAGTAATATACATACTCTAATTCTTCGATCTCCACGAAAAAAAAATATACAGCAAAAATGATTTTCACGATTTGTGAGTCTTCAGTCGGCGACTATTTCTTTCAAGGCGCCCTAGGCTATAGCCTATGTCAGCCTATTGGATAATTTGACACTGATTAAAATGAAATCCCTTCGAAATGAAGTTTCACAGGCATAGTGGTTATCTTATTGAAAATTCTGAAGTAGGGGTGCTGGGGTGAGAGGCATGACATCAAAATGATGACGTTTTGGTGGTAGAGTTCCCCTTTGATATGAAAATCGACGGGATTGAGCGATTTTCAATTTCTACGACTATTTTTAGCTGGGAGTCCTGGGACATATTGTATAATCACACTAAACCGTTATTGAAAAAAGGAACCTGCAGGTTTTTATGGAAAAAATAAATGCCATTGTGTAGAGCACCGAAATCCTCGTAACAAGGTGTTTTTAGATATCATGAATATGTTCATATTTTGTTGAAGCACAGCAGTTAGTTAACAGCATTATTGCTAGCGATCAAAGAATCCGAGTACGACACACCTATATGCAGTAACGAGTTATTTCTAAAACTCCATTAGCACGAGTAATAACAAAAGCGATTATAAAATGAAAACGATTTCGTGCTTCAAGGTCGATCTGAACCGAATAACGGTATCCTTCAATAACAAAGATGACACATTCATAACAGAGACGCGAGAATTGGCCATTGTTTGGGATGTCGATCAGGGTCGAATTTATAAAGCCGACCTTTCGAAAATGAGTTTCAATAACCGTAAGAGGCATACATTGGTTATGAAAGGAGGATTGCGTAATACTTTCGTTGAAAATAAAGTAACCATACCTACTTCTGCGGCAAAGATTGACACTGGATCAGAAAGATATGGGCATGTGACTAATTATAGCTCACCATATCTGCATATCAAACGGTCCGTATTAAGAATGCGACCGGAATTTGAATCAAGCTCAAATCAATATACGAGGGATGGTCGTAATCTGTTCATTTTCCAAAGTATGGGCGTACGGACCATCATAATTTAAAAGATAATAAATACCTTGAAACAACCTACAATGTAGGTAGGAAGTTCAGTTCTGAACTCATTAATTTTGAGCTGGATCAACAATAACATGGTAGATGAAAAAATTTCAGTCCAACTCCACCAAAAATAATCTATATTGTAGATACCACAAGGACAAAAATGGTCCAGGTGAAACGATTTCCTGACTTTCTTTCGATTGTGTTAAGAAAATTTATACCTATATTTAAAAAAATTACGATTGGTGTCTTAAAAAATGGATACTCTGAACGCATGAACTTGTAATAATATTGTTTTTCTACGCCCATGTCTGTAAACATCAAAAATCACACTGTCAACATTCCTTGTAAATGACATATAACAATAACATGCACGTAATGAGATCTCATAACATACACGTGCGTCTTGAGAAGAAAACTTAAACTTCTTGGTTTAATTAAATTGCAATAAAATTTTTAGTTACGTAAGACTTTAATTGGTCTGTTTGATTGAATGTTTTAGACGATGTAGTAACTTGATTACTTATATTTCGGAGGTCCATCATCTTAATGGTTGAAAGATTCAAATTTTTCACAACGTTTCAATTCCTTGAATCCGCAATCGTCTTCTTGTGAATAGTGATAAAATCAGATGCTACGCGACCTTTTATAGGTCTATAATTAAAGTGTAATTACGCGCGGTCTTGTGGCGCGCGTGGTTTCGCGCTTTTTCTCCCTCCAAAACGGTCCATGAGCGGTTTCCATACGTTTTTAATTTCCACGCTTGGTTGACTGAAGGAACTATTGGCTTCTATATAGGTGGTTTCTATAAATTTCCGTTTGAACCAATGTTCCTCTCTATGAAGAACACTAGCTTCGTCCCAAAGAATTCGGTGGTGTTTTGTCCAGGCGTGGTTAGCAATTCCCACAAGCATAACGTTAAAATGAATGGGCGTAGAAAAAGTATAGTACGTTACACGAGTTGGATGCACTCGCCGCTGCGCGGCTTTGTACATAAACTTTTTCATTTCGTGCGTAATGGGTTACTTACAACTCTTGTTACGTAATATACTATTACGTACAGCAAGTACTTCGAACATTAAATCATCCACTTTGTATAATGTCAGATCAACATTTTACTAGCGCTGGAAAAGTGTATATTCATATTTATCAACTTTGGGTTTCTGAAAAATATATCATTGAAACAGAGACTCGTGTTACAGGTATAATACAACAATTTATTTGCAGTAGAGCTTGGTGTTCCTACGAAAATGTAACCTGTTCATCTACTTGTTGATATTCGACCAGTGCGGAATTAATCGGTCTAGCCGTAATATGTCATTGGATACAACCAGGAGGAATATTAATATGTTGAGGTATATTATCTAACTGCAAGTTCTAATTAATCGGGTACGAGATTATTCTCTAGTTCTCAAAGACCCCTCGTATAGCTAATTAGAATAAGCACGTATCCTACGAATAAGTACGGTGGTGTTACTGACAAATATACGAATAACGACGTGCAAATTATTGAACTAGCCAAATTAGGACATTAAAACCATATGGATACAATTCATAGCTAATGACATGGTAATCGCTTATAGTGTAAACTACGTATGGCCATGACTTTCATATATGGGATTTTCGTTTCTAGATATACCGTATCTGTGAAGTAATTAACAATTTAATGAATCATCCTGCATTCTCTTAGCACTATTAGACACTCACAGCAATGAAGACTCTTCAAGAAGAACTTTGTGGAAAATTGAAAGGATGTATAAAATGTCCCTACTTGACCCCCTTATTTCAGAAAATTCATCAAAATGTTAATAGGAAAAGTTGTTTACACTTGAAAGTTATGAATAAATACCATAAAACGTGGCCTCATAAGAAATGTTTTTATTTTTTCTTGGTATCTTTTTGTACACAACTTTTTTCGACGTCTCGTTTAGTTTTCGAGTTTTTGGAGTTTTAAGAAAAAAATGTAATTTGTTTTTTCAATAGATACCTAATTTATGAATCAGAAAAATTATTGAAAATCAGCTCCCGTAAAATTTGGAGAGGGGAGTAATTAATCATAAATCCTGGAGCGAAGTGCGCCGAAAGATTGGGGGGGGTAAAGGAGGGAAATTATCAAAAATCTGGGTGAAAAGCGCCCAGAAAAAAAAGGGGCGTGGTAGAGAAGGAAAATGGGGGGGGGATCAAAAGCCCGGGAGCAAAGCACCCTGAAAATTTTGAGGGAAGGAGTGGAGGGGGGAAATTATAAAAATCGAGGCGCGAAGCGCCCCGAACAAGTACTTCGAACATTAAATCATCCACTTTGTATAATGTCAGATCAACATTTTACTAGCGCTGGAAAAGTGTATATTCATATTTATCAACTTTGGGTTTCTGAAAAATATATCATTGAAACAGAGACTCGTGTTACAGGTATAATACAACAATTTATTTGCAGTAGAGCTTGGTGTTCCTACGAAAATGTAACCTGTTCATCTACTTGTTGATATTCGACCAGTGCGGAATTAATCGGTCTAGCCGTAATATGTCATTGGATACAACCAGGAGGAATATTAATATGTTGAGGTATATTATCTAACTGCAAGTTCTAATTAATCGGGTACGAGATTATTCTCTAGTTCTCAAAGACCCCTCGTATAGCTAATTAGAATAAGCACGTATCCTACGAATAAGTACGGTGGTGTTACTGACAAATATACGAATAACGACGTGCAAATTATTGAACTAGCCAAATTAGGACATTAAAACCATATGGATACAATTCATAGCTAATGACATGGTAATCGCTTATAGTGTAAACTACGTATGGCCATGACTTTCATATATGGGATTTTCGTTTCTAGATATACCGTATCTGTGAAGTAATTAACAATTTAATGAATCATCCTGCATTCTCTTAGCACTATTAGACACTCACAGCAATGAAGACTCTTCAAGAAGAACTTTGTGGAAAATTGAAAGGATGTATAAAATGTCCCTACTTGACCCCCTTATTTCAGAAAATTCATCAAAATGTTAATAGGAAAAGTTGTTTACACTTGAAAGTTATGAATAAATACCATAAAACGTGGCCTCATAAGAAATGTTTTTATTTTTTCTTGGTATCTTTTTGTACACAACTTTTTTCGACGTCTCGTTTAGTTTTCGAGTTTTTGGAGTTTTAAGAAAAAAATGTAATTTGTTTTTTCAATAGATACCTAATTTATGAATCAGAAAAATTATTGAAAATCAGCTCCCGTAAAATTTGGAGAGGGGAGTAATTAATCATAAATCCTGGAGCGAAGTGCGCCGAAAGATTGGGGGGGGTAAAGGAGGGAAATTATCAAAAATCTGGGTGAAAAGCGCCCAGAAAAAAAAGGGGCGTGGTAGAGAAGGAAAATGGGGGGGGGATCAAAAGCCCGGGAGCAAAGCACCCTGAAAATTTTGAGGGAAGGAGTGGAGGGGGGAAATTATAAAAATCGAGGCGCGAAGCGCCCCGAACAATGAGGGGGGTTCGTGGAAAGGGGAAATGGGGAGTAAATAATCAAAAATCTGGGAGCAAAGCGCCTGGAAAAAGAGGGGTATAGAGGAATAGAGAGTAAATAATACAAAACACAAACGCAAACCGCCGAATCAATTTAGAGCGGGGGGCAATGGAAGGTAAATGATAAAAAATTCGGGTTTTCGTCATTTTTGTAACTGAAGTTCATCATCTGAATGTTTTGCTGACTATAAAATATAAATTTTTTCGATATTCCATTTTGTTTTCGAGTTTTTGGTTGGAAAAAAAATCTTTTTTTCAACACGGAGTTGAAGAAAAACAGTTTGGAAATATCGATGTGGCTTGTAATGTGTGACGTCACAGCACATCTAGTTTTGAGGAATAATTTTGAAGCCCTAGTGGATCTATCGAGATCATCATTGTTATACACACATCGCCAAAATTATTGGACCCCCCTGTTTGTCGAAATGAGACGCTATTATTACAAGAAGTGTATGTCACAATGCATTTAATTTGGTTAAGCAACCAATGCAAAGTGGCTGAATTTAATTTCAACTGAAGCAAAAAAAAATACAAAAGAAATATAGTGCATAAGAAAATGATTACAATAATCTGAAATCTAGTAGAAAATCACTTCAGAAAGAAATAAAAAACGCTTTAATAGTCGGTGTGTCCTCCCCTATTCTGTAGTAAAGTGTTAACTCGCCTGTGCATGGAAACAATAAGGGCGTTAATGGTATCCATTGGTATGTTGTTCCATTCTTCTTGGGCTGCGAGGGTAAGTTCCTGGAGGGTGCTAGGGGGATTAATTCTGTTTGATATTGCTCGTTTGACGAAATCCCACATGTGCTCGATGGGATTCATGTCTGGCGAATTTGCTGGCCACGGTAATCTTTGAATATTCTCAATCTCCAGTGCATTTTGTACTCTTCTCGTGCGATGGGGCCTAGCATAGTCATCCATAAAAATAAAATTGGCTCCAATTTCATGTCGGAGAGGATGAATAATGGGTTCAATATTGTTTCGAAGATATCTATCCCCTGTCATAGTGTCTGGAAAGGGAATAAGCTGTGTACGACGTCCATGCATTATGCCTTCCCAAAACATTACTGATCCTCCTTGGTATGGAACGACTTCTCTGGCAAAAGATAGTCTTTCTTTTCGCCCTGGCCCTCTCCAAACTCTGTGTCGCCGATTATCACTAACCAAACCAATTCTGGTTTCGTCCGAAAAACTGACATTTTGCTACTGAGCTAGAAGCCAGTCTCTGTGTTCTTGTGCCCACTGTAGACGAGCGGCTATGTGTCTGGGAATTAACCTGGGTACTCTTAATGGCCTCCTGGATCGCAAATTGGCTCTAGCAAGTCTCCGCCTTCGCAAATGAGTTCGGACAGCTGAGACTGTTATGGTTCGATTCCGACGTACATATCCTGCTAGATACCGATCTTCTCTGGCATTAGTTACCCTATGACGTCCAGTTCCACGTCTATAGTCAACGCTGTTAGTTTCCTGGTACAAATGCACCATTCGTATAACTGAAGCGCGTGGAATCGTTAGTCTATCCGCGATTTGATGATTCGACACACCCTCGTCATGCAAAGCCACTATTCTTGCTCTATTGAATACTGAAATTCTATTTCCAGGCATAATTGCAAAGAACTCAACAATCACTTGACAACGTTAAATCGATTTGAATCACTTTTTAAACATTGGTAGGTATCTAAAATTGTTTTTGTAAACATTTTTGGATGCCTAGCAACGGTGAAAGAAATAACAATTGAATGTACAAAAAACCAGCCATGATAAATATTTCGTTGTAAACTTTACGAGGGGGTTCAAGAAGTTTGGCGATGTGTGTAGTTTTTCAGTATTTTACTTGAATGAAAAAAGATGAGCATTTTTATAAAGCAAGCTTGAAAATGTTAGTTATTGTTCGAAATAAAATAATAATAATGTTGGTATAACAGAGGTCCCAAGATAGAATCTTGTGGCATTTCCACACATATTTTCGAAAATTGTATATTTTAGGTCAGATTGGAAAAGCGTGGGAATTTCATCGAATCAACTACAGATTGTCTGTGTGAATGCCTAGAAATGAACATCAAATGTGATAACATCGTCAAGAACACAACACTTGGATAACTCTCTTGTTTCGTCTGCGTTTCTTTCGCCGCTATTAAAATAAACAACGCTTCATTCCAATCACCATTCGTTCCAATCATGGCCGCATAAATCCGTTCCCACTGGTTTATTGATGGTACTTTATGGTACTCCAACTATTAGTACAGTCACGTTAGGGGTTTCACCTCGGAATGAGAGGTTAGAAGCTGAATATTTGCATAAACCTTTGTTTTGGCGTTCTGAATGATGTGTCAAAAGTCTCATAGAATCTCGTGTCTGCGTTTCGAAATATTGAAGGGCAAAGGTCTCAAAAATCAGTTTTTCGCAAATAGCTTTTTGTTTTGAACCTTTTCTATACGATTCATCATTGTTGAGATAGATCGCGAAGACATTTGAACTTCAATTGTAATAAATGATGACTTAATAAAGACATAATTAAAATATGTTTCCTCGATTTCTTTTCAATTTAATATTTTTTAATTAAAATATAGGAAATCAAGTTTGAATTATAATTAATTTTATTATTTTCTGAATAAATATAGTTAAGATATATTAGAATATAATTAAAATATACTGAAAGTATTTGTTTGACTTCATTACTATATAAATACGTGAAATAAGTAGGTATCATTAAAACATTGATTTATGAATAATATTATTGAATTAAGTATTGATTCATGAATAATAATAATAATAATAAACGCTTTTATTGGTAGAAGCAGAGGAAAACAAACATTGACAATGAAGTATACTGATCTATCAAAAGGCAAAGTTAGCCTTTGTCTGAGCCACAGGGGTCAGGCAAGTGCTTTCTACCACTCAAAAAAAAAAAAACAAAAAATACAACATAAAGAAAATACAATAATAGACCAATACAATTCAATAATTAAGCCTAGGTTAATAACGCCTGAGATAATACTAATAACAAAGTAACATTATTTAGGATTGCTCATATCAGGAGAATACCCGTCAGAAATTCATATCACAAGTATGTTCATTCCCTTCAGGGCTTCCGGAATCCAATTGTAAAGCTTAGTGATTGTGTATGAGAAAGAGGACCGATATTGAGCTGAGGTGTGAATGGGTGGCGTGAACCGAGATTTAAATCGTACTTTGACATCATGGACAAAAGTCCGAAAAGTGATTTTTCGGTATAGATAGGGTGGTTTTTGGGTCGTGACTATCTTATGAAATAAGGTACAGACATGCAGAATCCTTCTCTTCTCAATATTTAGCAATCCCATCTCTTTTAGAGGTTGAGATAAATGGGCGCGCCTGCCTAATCCACAGATCAGACGAACACAGGAGTTCTGAACTAGCTGGATTCGTTGCGAGTATCTTTTCGTAATAGCAGGTCCATAGACTATATCACCATAATTCAAGTGCGAAAGAACCAGGGATTCGCATAAGGATATTTTAGCACGTTTATCGATAACTTTTCTGTTGGCGTAGATCAATTTTAAATTGCAAAATGCTCGTCTTATCACCAAGTTGACATGATTGGTAAAATTTAAAGAGAAATCCAAGATGATTCCTAGGTTTTTATCACTGTCAGAGGTAGAAATTGACATATCCTTGATTTTGATCTTCAACTCATCATGACAACGAGACCGGGTCACTTTCCTACAAAAGAGAGACAAAACTTCTCAGAAATTGAATTGACTCTAAATCTGCGTTCAGTTGAGCATTTGCTTCCATCAGACCGGTCTCTGGAATTGACTGATAAATTTGCGTGTCGTCGGCATAAAAGTGACACCTGCTGAAATGTATGATTGCGGAACTCATGAGTATAAATAATGAAAAGAAGCGGGACCAGAATCGATCCCTGTGAAAGATTGATTGAAATTATGATTGTTCTAATGAATCATCAAGTCTGAGAATGCCTTCAGAGCCTCAATGAACTGTCAAAACACAACAAGGTTACTCTTGTGTGGGTGCCCGAACATAGGGGAATTGAAGGCAATGAAAAAGCAGGCCAACTTGCAAAACAAGCATCTGAATCACCATTCGCAGGCCCAGAACCAGAGTTTGGAATTATCAAAACCCGATGCGGATATCAAAACACCAAGCATATTGGTACCAAACAGAAGAGCATCGACACAGCACAGCCATGGTGAGGCACCTGAGCCAAACACTGACGGCTGATACCCTCAACCTCAATAGATCTAAGATACGTATAATCACAAGCTTAATAACCGGACACTGCGGCCTTAAAAAAACACCTACACACCATGGGAATGAATGAAGAAACCGTGGACTGTAGCCTCTGTGGTGACGAGGTGGAAACAGCCTCTCACATCATCTTCGAATGTGACGCGCTGCTCAACAAGCCCAACAGAATATTCGGACAGATCAACCTAGAAACTGGCATGAATCCGAAACACCTGGTAATAGTCTGGGTGCCGAATGCCTAATAATAGGGTAACCTTGTTTTGAGGTATGAATAGAATGTTTTTACTGTTTTTGAATGCTTATGTCATGTAGATTTTTTATCCAACTGATGCCACTCTGCCTGGCTTGAGCAATTTGAGTAATTCAACATGGCGTCCAAGGTGGCGCCCAAAAAAAATTTAAATTTTGTTTTGACGCGAAATTGTCATGTGGCATATCATTTCATGTTTTTTAGGTCAAGGAAGCAGAATTCAATGTCATTTTTGGTGAAAAAATATTGTAAGGGTGATAACTTGAGAAACTTTATTGAAAAAAATTATATTTTAATGCTTTAAGTTAGAAATCAAGAAACTGTTTTAATTGTTAACTTAAGGATGCTGAAGATAAAAAAGATTCATTTCAAATTGTCACCTAAGCTCAAGATAACATAGTTGTTAAAGTTCATATGATACTAAAATTTTTCCTCAGAGTCACTTTTATTCAATGATTGAGCTATTTTGGTATTTGGATAAGAGCTCGTTTTCCCTTCATGTGAGCACAATAAGCTACATGAAATATTATTTGCCCTACAGTAACATATAGTATATTTATACAGGGTTGTTTGGATCTGCATGAAAACTTCGTCATTCGTATAATATGGTTTGGTGCAATTGTATAGTATTTTGTGGAATTGTAATGGGAACAAGCTCTTTGTTCGCTTTGTCTCTTTGCCAGTTGTATGATTTTGGACAGAGTAATAATAGACTGTTTGCACATAATTCCAAAACGAAACATTCTTGGCAAAACATTCCCTAGGGGTGATAATGAAGAAAATGAAGGAGCTCGTAGTTGCACTTAGCCAATTTTTTTTGCCCAAATAGAAAATCTCACCTCTGTCATATTAGTAGCGCCTTCAATTCCATAACAAGAAGCGATAAATATTGTGCATTCCTTCATTACCTCCGTCATAGCTCTTCGTGGTCAAATTATCGTAACTGTTTACCAGTCTGAAGACACTTAAGAATCCTTTTCTGCCCTATCCCATAGAGTGGGGCAACAGAATCACAGCCAGACAGGGCATGGGCAGCTAGAAGACTTGAAATTATGACCTTGTGTTTTGAAACTGTTTCCTTGATATCTACTGATGCCCTTCCTGGTTTTAGTAATACCATGCAAACTTCAGTTTTCATACCTAGTCGATGGTAGTAGTACAACAGTAAAACGAATACGTCAGTGTCGTCTCATATAATATGAACAGTTTCATTTTCTTTACCTTTATCATCAGCTATTACCTGTTGAATCATTATAATATCTGTATCAGTTGGCGTTTCTTAGCATTATTTGATAGGGTTATATCTGTGGGGAAAGTAGTGTCGTTTCAGTAAGTATTAACTTTCTTCATACTCTCTTCCTACGACCCACTCTTGTTCGTATTAACACATCAGTCATTTTTATATAAGTTCATTTTTTTATGTTTTGGTTCTCAAGGAAAGGAAAATTCTGTAATGTTCTCAAAGAACATCGTGAGAGTCGAAGGGAAAACACAGGCCTCTTCAACTAGGAACAACTGACGACAGAACAATACAATAGATCCCAGCTGGTCTCAGTGTTAAGGGAAACCTCAAAGGTAACCCCGATATTTTGCTCGTCAGTCTTTAACCCACTAACCAACCAATGAATCATCAACTTTATTCAACATACTATTGACTGAGATTCGCGGTTGACCTTTCATTACGCCTTATATGACTGAGTGCTGCGCGCGAAATAGCGCGAATTGTGTGAAAAAAGGTTTAGAACAAAAATTGTAGAAAATTTTGTTCTACAACTTTTATAATAAATGCAAAGACCATTTAACGCACAGGAAGCGAGATATTTGCGAAAAACTGATTTTTTTAACCTTTGACCTTCAGTATCTCAAGACGCGGACACTAGATTTTATGAGACTTTTGACACATAATTTAGAATGCCAAAACAAAGGTTTATGCAAATATTCAGCTTATTACCTCCCATTCCGAGGTTGACCCTTTTTTTTGGCTTATATGACCGTACTATATCGTCTATCGTCGACCGGTCATCTTTATGATATCGCGCCACCAATAAACAGAATGCCGCGTCGCATCGAAAGCTTTTAAAAACGAATTTCGATAGGCTTTCGGGTAGAAAATTCTTCGGATGGGCTTTAATTGCCTATCACCGCAGGAAACCGGCGTTCATTACGGCCTAGTGTGAAAGTTTGAGATTCCTCCGTGGATTTTATTAACGGCATATCCAAGTTTGATTTTTTTTAAATGTTTTTCATGGAGATGACGACCGTGGATACCGACAGAAGTGCGGATGGGTTCTGCTGATAGGCTGGTGCCAAAACGAATTTTAAACGATTAAAATAAGAAAAAAACTTCGAAGAAAAAATATTTAAACACTAAAACACTCAAAATGGTGATACTAGGGGTTGAATACGGTTTTTTGCGATTTGCGGCGCAGCGTGACCTTCTAGAAAAAAATGTCCAGTAGAAAAGTTGAAAACCTTTGTATTTGTTACTATTTGACATAACCTCAAATTGACCGTCATAATGGCGAAAAACCGATTTTTCAGCTTTTAATTTCATTTATGATTTAATGATTTAATTTACATGAAAATTTACATGTAAGAATAAGTCTTTTTTGGTGTCAAATGAGCATGATTTTTTTTTGCAATTCAGAAGACGACTAGTTTTCAAGATATGCACATTTTTAGAAAAAAATACCATTATCTTCCACGAACAATTGTCTTAGTGTTTATTTGTATTTCGAAGGTTTTTAAGTAATCGTTTCAAATGTGGATGTGTTAAATTTCAAATGGTTTGTGTAACTTGGTGGTTTATTGATCGATAAACCGCCTAAAATTAGGAAAAACCGACAACAAGTCTCTTTGAATCATAACTTTCTCAATATTTTCAATGGTATTCAAATGTATGTATGTATGTATGTATTTATTGTAACTGTTTTTGCTCTAATGAACTGTAGAATAAATTTTGCACTCTTTTAATTTTACAACCAATAATATTTATTTCACAACAAACAAATATGCATGTGAACAGAGAGTATTATTATAATGTTAATTCAACAAGTTAATTTCATGATAGTATGGATGGTGAACAACAGCACGTTCTCTCTCTGAGTTCTGAGTGTCAAGTGGCTTCGTGAATTCTTCGAAGTTTCTGGAAAACCGTTACGCGCTGAGAGGGGAACCAATGGGAAGTCGAGAATGGAACGATGACCATATATGGTAATGAAGCACGAAACGCACTGCGATTGGTGGGCTCTTCTGTACCCATAAAGTTCGTTAGAGCAGATACAGGGTGGGCAATGAATTGAGCCTAGCAAGAATGTCAGTAACACAAGAAAGTTTTCATCAGTAACGAAGCATAATTTTCCGACTTGAAATAGGTCATACAATGTGCTTCGTTGGGCTACCCTTTCGTTTTTCAGATTCTCTTTCTTTTGCTATTTCCGAGAATTCTAGTTGCAACTGTTTGGCTTCACCATTTCCGCCATTACTATTATTATTATTATTGTCATTACTATTATTACTGTTTTAACTGTTATTATGATTATTATTATTACTTTTATGATAGGGATTATTTCAGATAATAATGTTAACGGGAAAACAGGTTCCGATACCGTAAGGGAGGATATAACCTCACCTTCGTTTGTTTACAAAGTTAATTCGATTCCTTGCTGCTCAACACCGGTTTTACTGATTCCCTACTTTACCAAGAAGTGCCGCCCCTTTTTTGCACACGATTAGTTCTTGTCCTTTAAAAACTTTCTTTTCAATAGGTTTCCATTTCTTCATCCAACGATTTTTAGCACTTTAAAAAGTCAGAGCAGACTTTTTTGTATTTTTTATCCGCTGTACACGATAGCCTTGACATTCCAATGATTTGGTATAAATACGCAAACCCTTTTCAAGACAGGGCTTTTTGAATTGTGACTCCCGTAGAAGCGATTAAGAATTATTTTTGCCAAGTGAGAGTTTTCCTCAGTTCCACCAGTTTCTTTTGTATTTTCTCGATCCGTAGTGCATCCGTTAACAAGTAAAAATAACCGTAAGCATTCCGATATTTTATCTCTCATTATTTGCCTGACCATTTGATATTTATTAAGTATTACAATTAGAAACGATTAACTAGAGAACTTTTCATTATTTTGGGTATCTGTGACTTATTCAGAATAGATTTCTCCGACGGCCGTTTCAAGTAATCACTCGACATCTCTTCCCTAAGGTGTTGTCAAAGTTGCTGCTGGCAGGAAGAGGTGTTATGCGAGTATTGTTTTACTTCAGTGTCCCCAAGGTGTTGTCAAAATTGCCGCCGGCTGGACCTGATCGCGACCCGTTGCTAAAACCGTGGAGAAATCAATCTGTGTGCATATTTTGTTTGAAACGAGGTTGTGCTTGAAATAGAGATTTTTGCAACGACTGTCACAGTAGCTGTGCGTTACTAGCATCCCTAAGGAACAGAGTAATCTGTCACTGGCCGGATAAGGTCTCGCTCGAAAGATAATACAGCCTTGCTTAGTGTTCCTAAGGTGTTGTCAAAGTTGCTGCTGGCGGAACACACGCGAATTCCTTACAATTGGAAATCTCTGTCTACTGAATAGTGGAAGTGGCTAACTTGCCGTGGGCCGTGAAAGAGCCAGTTGAAAGGGCAAATATACTGGGTATTTGCCAAATAAGTTTATCAGAGCACCTCCTTCGTAGTCACCGATATTCTCAACCTATTAAACATACCGTGTGTAACGAAAATTGAGTAAATTGCTTCGGATACGAATCGATCTGATTGAAATACCCGTAGAACGTCTCCGAATGGCCTTACTTGCTCGAACCTTTTGAAATACCGAGAACCCGCTTTCCTTACCGAACCTGTTTCACCGACCGTTAAAAATAGGGTGTTTTTAGTTAGTAATGGTAGGATTTGTCATTGTAACTGAGTGACCACGTGATGACAGACTTCAATAAATTCCCCATTTGTCACTATACACCTTTCGTTTACTTTCTTACACTCCAATCTTGCCTGCAAACTTTGAAAGTTAGGAAAGCAGCCGGTAGTCCATGAATTGCAAGGGTTGCAATTAAAGCCTGCAGTCCCTTGCTCACTGTTGCTCATAAGTCACTACATTTGACCCCTGGATTACCGTATCTCCATCTGAGGCAGCCCTGGGCCTCCCTCCAAATTGCATAAGGGAGAGTGGAGCATACCACTTTAAATAACTGGCGCTCGAGGCACCTGTTGAGTTCTGAGTTGCTCTCGGTAGAGAGAACAAAATAAGCTAGCTCAACAACCGATGCGCCATAGTGACGTCCGCCTTTTATCCAGTTTGGAAAAAAAGAGCGTTACAGTATGTAAGTGACAGTAGATGTCATAAGTAACTTTCTATATGTTTCACAATTTTCACTCGGGTTTGAAGGCCGCCGTTTTTTGGAATTTCTTCCTAACGTTTCGCTAGTGCGAGTGGCTAGCTTCTTCAGAGGCTTATACATCATCTGAGATTATTCATGATGTATAAGCCTCTGAAGAAGCTAGCCACTCGCGCTTGCGAAACGTTAGGAAGAAATTCCAAAAAACGACGGCCTCCAAACCCAAGTGAAAATTGTGACACTGAAAACTTCGGCCGTGAAAGCCTTAACCATTTTTTTTGTATGTATGTATTCAAATATTTTATTATAGGTAAATAATTTAATATGAACTACTATTTTTATAAAAATAATTAAGAAAGTCGAAAATCATTGAAAATATTGAGAAAATCATGATTCAGAGAGACTTGTTTTCTCAAGTTAAAGCGGTTTAATCAGTAAACCACCAAGTTATATAGACCGTTTGAAAGTAGACAGTTCAAAAATTTAAATGATAACATTTAGACCTTCGAAATACAAAAAAATATCGACAAATCCGAAAAATGTACATGACTCGAAAACTCATCAAATCATTTAAAGGCGATAAAAAAACGAAATACTGAAAATTAGTTTCTCGCCATTTTGACGATTTAATTTGAGGTTATCTCAAAAAGGGATGAATAAAGGTGGGATTTCCTAGCGACGTCCAGCGTACGCGTCCCGCCGCGACGTCTGGCCGTTAGTGGCACATACAATGAATTTTCAATGAAACTGTTTTGTTTGAAGCGGCGCGATTCAGCGTCTCAGCGGCCGGCCGTCGTCGGCCTCGTCCCGACTGCTCAAAAACATGTCAAGACGCGAACGCCGACACCAGCAGTAACATTATTTCAAAGTGAAATAAGCGTGGTGGATATAACTACAACGTGTCACAGAAATTTACCAATACAGACGACGAAATTTTGATTATTCAAGTATGTGAATATCCCTGCCATCATGATCATTCACACAAAGACTTCAAAGATTTTCAAATTCGGGAAAAAATGTGGAACGAAATTTGCACAGTTTTATCCATGGGCTGCGAGTATTAAATAAAAAATTCTTCGTTTTTTTACTTGGTTCAGAAAAGATCATTTATAGATTTGAGTTTTGTGAATAGTAGGGAGTCTTGATGTCAATTACAGCCGTATGCATAGTCAATTCCAGCGACTCGCCGGAGTCTCGCCTCTCGCTACAAAAGAACTATAATGCACAGTCGAGCTCCAAAAAAGTGGTACATCGCCAGCGTTTCGCCAAAATGTGACTTTTTTGGAGCTCAACTGTGCATTATAATCTTTGTGTAGCGAACGGCGAAACTCTGGCGAGTCGCTGGCGATTGACTATGCATACTGCTGTTAGTTTCTTTGTGTTTTCCCCAATATTTTTATCGATAAGTTAGATAATTGTCAGTTTATTCAGATAATTATTGTCGGTTCAGTATAGTCGTCATCATTCTCATCTCTCAGTAAGTCTCGTTCATGTGCTCGCGAATTTCGCATTTTTTTGCGAACAAAATGGCTATGGACATGGTTCTGCATCAACGATTGGTCCATCATGACTGGCAGCCGTTTTATTCGCAGAAAAAATGCGAAATTTGCGAAGGTATACAATACTGTAACATTAAAGCTGCTAGAACATTTCCATTCATTATGACAACAAACAATTCTCACTTTTAAACTGCAGTTAACCAGAACACAAAACGCACTGGGGGTATAATTTCATTACAAAAACGCGGACGCCAGACGCTTCAAGCAAATCCAACAATCGTCGCGGCCAGCCGTTACTGCTGAACGTCGATGAGGGCCGCGAACGCTAGACGTCGCTAGGAAATCCCACCTTTAAAAGGTTTCCGATTTTTTCATTACCTACAACTTTTTCGCTAGGTAGTCACGTTTCACCGCAAATCGAAAAAAACCGCTTTCAACCGACAAACTGCATCTTCATTTCAGCATTTTGTACCTATGTTTTCGTGTTTAAATGTGTTTCTCCTTAAAGTTGGAATCTCAACAAGATTTTTCACCTGGTTCTTGCCTGTTATTTTTTTCTTATTTTTATCGTTTGAAATTAGTTTTAGCATCAGCCTTATTATCACAGAATGAGTGATCTTTCAGCCAATTTGATTTAGCAATAGTAATCAAAACTTGATAGTAATTAAAATAAGTACATTTTACGGCAGCCACGCCTCTTTAAACCTCGATAGATTTGCATAAACTTAAAGAAAAAAACTATTCCGAAAAACTCTCATCCGCTATTATCACCTGATAGTATTAGGACCTTATTAGCCTTAAAGGTGAATAGGCTCTTTCATTTCATTCATTTTGATCGTAGCTCATTACCACGACGCGTATCTGCTTATTATCTGATATTATCACCGGATTACGTTGATTCGATTACACGCTTGATTTGATGGTATTTACACGAATCCGTCACCATACTTGCGATTAGAACGACCGTAGGAAAAGAGACTCGAAAAATTGGAAGAGGAGTCGATGACCGAGATATTAGAACCAAAGTGCGTAAGAAGGTTTTAGTTCTTTAGTCTCAATACAGAAATAGTAGCCTTCGTAATAAGTATGACATTTGATTGATTTAAATAATCCCTACACACTATCAATACTTCTAAGAAATTCGTCTTCGATGACAAACGGATATCTAGGTAATACTTGTATGCCCTAAACGTTGACAGTTGAAACGTTCCAATCCAGGCGTTCTGCAACTTTTAAATAGATGGCCTGGATTTCCACAATTAAAACAACTATGTCTTTCTCAATTTTTAACTAACCTATTTCAAAGACTGACTTATTATGTGGGACACTTCTATTGTATTTTAATGAGTACGCATATAAAAACAAACTTTAAAAAACTTTTTAGAGAAAAGCTTTTTTTTATTTAAATGCACTAAAAAGAAGAAAATATATTTTAAATAAATAAAACCTATCATTTTGTTACATTATAAAATCTTAAATGATGTAAAAGCTAGTCGCGAGAAATATCTATGCATTTTTTTATTGTAAATTAAATTTAAAATTTCTCAAATACCAAGATCGTCGAGACAGGGTTGCCACAACAGGTATTTCCGTAAAACCACCGACTTTAGATGGACAGTCCTCTTGGTCCATGTATGGCCGACAATTTGAAGCTGCGGCAATGGCTAATGGATGGGGCGAAGAAGAAAAAGCTGCAGCACTCATTGTAACTTTGAGGGTCAGCTTTGGGTATGTTGCAAACGATACCTATCGAACAGCAAAATAACTATGAAGATCTGGTTACTGCATTCGAGTTGCGGTATGGCGATCAACATCGAAAACAGCTGTACAGGGCTCAAATGAAAACACGCACTCAAAAATCAGGTGAGAGTCTGCAAGAATTTGAAGCAGATGTGAGACGCCTAATCCAGCTGGCTTACCCAGAGGCACCGGGAGATTTTAACAGCTAGCGGTGCAGCTATTCATAGATGGACTGAGAGACACTGAAATCCAAAGGACTCTGCGACTGACATATTTCAAGAGGAGAAGCGATGCCTTGGAACGTTCTCTGGAAGTGGAGGCGGCCTTCAACACCTCGAGCAGTAGCTATAGAAGAACCTGAACAACGATGTGGCGCAGCTGCTAGTTCGTTCGAGAAGGTTCCTGGATCCCCGATTAGTGGAATAAGTACACAAAAGAACAGGGCATGCTATAGATGTGGAAAA
Organism: Chrysolina oricalcia; assembly: GCA_944452925.2. Taxonomy (NCBI): domain Eukaryota; kingdom Metazoa; phylum Arthropoda; class Insecta; order Coleoptera; family Chrysomelidae; genus Chrysolina; species Chrysolina oricalcia. The sequence goes on along the minus strand of OX101828.2, from coordinate 40,484,763 downwards.
TTGAGACATCTTATTAAAGATTGCAGGGTAAGAATGCCACCACGATCCAACTCACCTGCAAGGATGCTATCACGTTCCCAATCACCTGTGAGGACAAGGTCTACCAGCGAGTCCTCAAATTGGCGGCATGGAAACTAGAATTAGCCAGCATATCGGGGCGCATGCTGGCTAGCAATAACGAAGCCCACAGGGTCATCCATGTCAACAGGTTGAAAAGAACAACTGATAGCCTAGTGTCAGCAGAAAGCATCCGAACAGATGAAAGGAAGATTCAGGCGATCCGAGACTGGCCAAGACCTAAAGATGAACATGAAGTGAGGAGCTTCCTAGGTCTCTGCACCTACTACCGCCGGTTTGTAGAAAAATTTGCTGATATTGCGGCACCCCTACATAAGTTGGAAAACTGAAAGTTGCTCTATGTTTCAACCCGAATTTATGTTTTCCACGTCAAAGAGGCCTGTTCGTTTTGGATACAGATGCCAGTAACAATGGTATTGGAGACGTACTATCACAAGAGCAGGATGGCCAGGAAAAAGTAATTGAGTTCTACAGCAAAGTACTGACCAAGCCAAAAAGAAATTATTGCGTAACAAGAATGGAACTACTGGCAATAATCAAGGCTGTAGACCACTTCCACAAATATATGTATGGAAGAGAGTTCCTCATCAGAACAGATCATGCAGCTCTGAAGGAAAAGTAGCAAGGTGGATTGAAAAGTTGAACCAGTATCACTTCAAGATAAAACATCGACCAGGATGATCGCACAACAACGCAAATGCCATGTCCAGAAGACCATGTTCAGACACTTGTGGACATTGTGAACGAACTGAACGTCGCAAAGGAATCAACCAAGTGATATTGAGGTTGATTACAATTGGACCACAGCAAGAATGAGACAAGACCAAGAAAATGATCCAAGCGTTGCAGAATTTTTAAGATGAAAGGAAAGTGGAGACGAAAGACCCACCTGGAAGGACATCTCCAAACAATCACCAACATTGCTCGTATTTGGCATCTTTCAGGCAATAAACTGACGTTTCTATATCCGTAACTGTGGAAATGTAGAACTCAGAAATCGCCGAAACACCGATTTGAAAATACCAAGAGCCGGCCGGAAGCAGTGTTTTTAGAAAGTCCTGTGTCATTGGTTTAGATTGAGAAAATGATAACATTTGATTGGTTTATATATAATATCAGGGAAATTGTCCTGTATACCTCACTCTATATTGTGACAGATACTCGTATTCTACACTTCGGTCGGTACTTTCTCTCGCACGCACTTTGCTTCTAATATCTCGGTCATCGACTCTTATTCCAATTTTTTAAGTCTCCTCTCCGACGGTCGTTCTCACAAGTTCTTGAGGCCGCAAGTATGGTGACGGATTCGTTTAAATACCATCAAATCAAGCGTGTAAATCGAATCAACGTAATTCGGCGATAATGATCAGATAATAAGCAGGTACGCGTCGTGGTAATGAGCTACCATCGAAATGAACAAAATGAAAGAGCCCATCAGGTTGGAAAATATATTCAGTATTTAACCTTAGGTCCAACATTTATTGTCTAAATATTATCAGGTGATAATAGCGAAACAGTTTTTTTCAAGTTTATGCAAATTTGTCGATAAACGAGTTGATAGGGGCGGGGCTACCGTGAAATATACGAATTCTAATTACCACGTAGTTTTAATTACTATGTCAAAATTAAATTGGATGAAAGTGTTATTAGTTTCCTCCACAATACGAGTACAATAGGAAACAACACAATGTTTTCATCCACAAAGTGTCAAAGTGACATAACACTCACCATCCGAATACACCCATCCATATAGCATAAAATGAGTGATTTTTTAACAAAAATACTCGTAGGAAACCGACGATCCCATCACATGCAAGACCAGTTCGTAGTTATATTCTGTTACGTTTTGGACTCACAACTGTCATTTATTAATTTGTTATTGACATTCAAATACGAAAAAAAACTTGTTTTTGTTTATGGCCTTGGTTATAAATTGAAAACTAATACTTCAATCAGGTTGCTCCAATGAGAAAAATTGTACTTAGAGAATTGAAATACGAACCAAATGGGATGTTTTACGACCCGATCGGATCATTGGTAACGGAGAAAAACCGGGAAAACCTGAAAACCGGAAATTTCTGAGATTTTTTAAAAAATTCATAACTCCGCCATTTTTCAAGAAGTAGCGTTGTCTCTCATCTTGAAAGTATTGAATCATGTGTACTTTAAATGTGCACAAATTAGTCGCTAAGCTACCATTAGTTTAGGCACAATTGCAATTAGATATTCTTGCACTATCTTGCAGCTTGCCAGATGCTCGCTCTAGTGATAGTCCGATTTCAATTTCTCAAACAGATTTTAAAAGTAGAATTATAGTATCACAAAACGTATATCCTCGTTTTGCTCTACAATGCTGGAAAATGGGTGAAAAATACTTGCGAACATGACTGAAGTGGTAAGAGAGACCAGGAGATGAGGGGAAGCGTATTCGTAACCCGTTCATTAGAAGAAATCCCCTCATCTTCCGGTCTCTCCTACTACTCGATGGCTTAAGGTGCGTACAGACATATAAAAAAACTTGTATCGTATCACTGACGCGCAACAATTGTTTGATACGCATCGAAGATACGGTGTGTCAGCAATATTAGCGTATCAATACATCGACGCGCATCTCATAAACGGAACATGCCGCCGGCGCCGTTCCGTCTGTACTAAAACATAACCTTTGTCTTTTTCTTGTGTGCAATTTTATAACGGAATGGAGGTTGCTGCAGCAGTTTAAACAGTGTCCGCCAAAATGTTGGAACCATGGACTCTCTTATTGATAGTTTCTCAGAAAATGTCATTCTTTATAAAAGTTGGTGCATTAAATTAGACTAAGTACGCGCATATCGGTTATTGCCAGGACGTGCGGCTAAGCGGGAAACGGTAGATATTCTAAATTCACCATAGAGTAAAGTGACATTAATATGCAAAATATCGAAAAAGACATTGAAAAAAGTTGTATGCAATTGAATGATATTCTCAGTTATCCAGTTTAGTCTACCAATTATCAATTTTAATTTCTTCAAGTATCCTGGCATTACTTCATTATCTTTCGATTACTGTTTTTTTTTTAAATCATATACAAGATTTTGTTAGATCAGGTAATTGCTTTTACAGCAATAACCAAATAAATTCTCCAGAAATTTTGTCCTTAATATCATTTAATGTCCCTTCACGACTCACTCGAACAAAATCAATGTTTCATATACCTTTAGTTTCAACTACCACAAGAGCTCCCCTTGTAAACATGCTTCGCGCAGCCAATTACATCAATTCTCTAATATCATTGGATTGGAATTTATCACACGATCAATTTCGTAATATAGTATTTCATCATATTAATAATGTTTCTGTATGATATATATATATATATATATATATATATATATATATATATATATACATATATATATATATATATATATATATATATATATATATATATATATATATATATATATATATTGTTGAGTGTTCACCCCCCTCCAAAACCTCCAAAATATCATATAATGGGTAATATTTAGTTTTATAGTTCAGTTCACATGTGTGAATATATGTTACTTGCAGAAATACTATACATGTGATTAGGTCGTCAGGTCTGTATGGAGATTATTCAATAAATAAATGAATAAATAAATAAATAAATAAATAAATAAATAAATAAATAAATAAATAAATAAATAAATAAATAAATAAATAAATAAATAAATAAATAAATAAATAAATAAATAAATAAATAAATAAATAAATAAATAAATAAATAAATAAATAAATAAATAAATAAATAAATAAATAAATAAATAAATAAATAAATAAATAAATAAATAAATAAATAAATAAATAAATAAATAAATAAATAAATAAATAAATAAATAAATAAATAAATAAATAAATAAATAAATAAATAGATAAATAAATAAATAAATAAATAAATAAATAAATAAATAAATATTGTGGATAATTCGCATTAAAAATTGACGCCAACTCTATTCATAGTTATCAAAATCAGTAATTGATGGACTAAACCGGATAACTGGATTTTTCGATATTTTGCATATTAATGTTACTTGTTTGATTGATGATCTATTTATTTTGTGGAAGTTCATGATGAAATAAGAAAAGGAAGAAAAAATATAACTTTTGTCCAGTTTCCACTAACACTTTACTACTTTATTACGACCGGTTTCGGCTTTTACACCATTTTCAAGTTACTTGAAAATGGTGTAAAAGCCTGATAGAGAATTGAAAAACGAATTGAATGTATCAGTCGACCCCCCATGCCATTTAATAAAATATTTCAAAATGGCGCCTGGCCGCCATTTTGAAAGATAGAATTTTTTCATCATTGTCAAAAAGTAGCTTATGAACTACCATTCAACCAAAAAAAATTTCAAAGGAAAATTCCACTCCGTTCAAAAGTTAACATATTCACTATATTTTACCGGTGACAATATTTTTAATTTTACTAATCTGTCAATTTTCGAGTCAACTTTCTCTTTTAAAGCAAAAGGTACTGCACGTGGTTTGAAAAATTTGGGTTGTGACCCTTTTTTCAAAATTAATTGAATGTACCCTTTATTGAAACACCCTAATTCTGAACTAAAAACGGATGGAAATTCTTTATACATATTTTCCATTTCTTTATCAATTTCTAAAGAATTCAAGGTTAGTTGAAATTTGCAAAAAAAATCTCTACCTAATAATGGCGGTCCCCCCTTATCTATAACATACAAATATAGAGATTGTTTATGATTTTTGTAAAGAATCTCTAAGGAAATTTTTCCTAGGAGTGTGATATTTTTTCCGTCATATGTCTTCAATACTTTAGTTGTTGATTCTAATTTTTGATCAGGGAAATATTGATCTTTGAAATATTTTGAAATAACCGAAACTGAGGCACCGGTATCTAACTCAAATTCAAATTTGACATCATTAACAACTATATTTACATAAATAGGTTCGACATTATATGAGTTTTGATTCAAAGTATACAGTTCAAAAATTTCATCCGTTGATTCTAAGTAATTATTTCGGCTATTTTTAAATCCAGATCTCGAGTTGTTTTTATTTCTGGGACACTTTACCTCAAAGTGCCCTCTCCCGCCACATTTTCGACAAATACAATTTCGATACCTGTATGGTGGCGTATGCATCTTACTACAAACTTCACATGACGCTGCTGCCTTTCCTGCTGCCTGCCCTGCTGTGGAAGTGGATGGCCTGGCAAAATGGTTGGTTTCTCGATGCGCCGGACGATTTGTGTTTTCCGATGTTTGTCTCTCTCCTTTGACACTTGGACCTCTTTTTCTTCCGAAGTGATAGACTTCTTGCTCATACCGAGGTTCACTTTTTATAACTGCTTCGTGACTTTTCTTGCTGCTTGCTTCTTTATTCCCTGCTATTTCGGTGGCTTTCAGGAACGTAAGATTATCCAACTTTTCTTCGAAAAGTCTGTCTTTGATGGGTCCTTTGGGAAACCCACATACAAATCGATCACGCAAAACCACTTCAAGTTCACCTCCGAATTCACATTTTCCAGCTAACTGTCGTACTCGGGCGGCCCATTCTTGAACATTTTCATCTTTGTTCTTGGTTGCTGAATAAAATGTTTCACGATCCGGCAAAATCAACTTTGCTGGTGTGAAATGTTTGTCAAATAACCAGAGCAAGTCTTTGAACTCCTTGTCTTCAGATTTTGCCGGTAAACACAAACTATTCAACTATTGAACTATAATATATTTCGATTACCAGAATTTCTTATAATTTTGGGGTTCGATTAAAGAAACCAGTGTTTTCCCTAAGACCGTTTATTCATAACTGACTACACATGAATTCGAGTATTCGAATCCCAGGTAACATAAAAAACTGTATAAAAAGTGGTGCGCTTCAGAAATAAATATACGAGGTATAAATAAATACATCACAGGTTACTTTATGGTTTATTGTTTTTCTAGCAATTCGCACGGTTCCAAAGTTCAGTTCCCGCTCCCGCGTTCCCGCGTTCCCGCGTCGGTTTGACGGAACCTTAACTCTATGGCGAATTTAGAATATCGACCGTTTCCCGCTTAGCCACACGCCACTGGCAATAACCGATATGCGCGTACTTAGTCTAATTGAATGCACCAACTTTTATGACGAATGAAATTTTCTGAGAAACCATAGATAAAAAAGTTTCCCATATGGTTCCAACTTTTTGGCGGACACTGTATATACATGCATTACTAAAAATATAAAACGACGCGCAGAAAGACGCTGGTGGCAGACCCAGTTGTAATCTAGCAGAAGTGTGTGCAGTTGAAATAATTTATTGTTGGAATTATCCCACGATAACTATTTATGAAATCAACGGTAGATTCTTGCGTCCACTCCATAATAGACCAAGCAATAGGGAAAAACGCTTGCAAAAATTAATAGTTGAAAAAAAATATGAGCGTATAGGAAATCAAAATTAAAGGTGAGTTTCTGTTTCTTGAATCCGACGCACAATAGATTCACATAACCTAAAAAATTGGCAAAGTTGCTAAAAGAGATTTTTCTTAAATAACTTGAAAACTATTGCTCCGATCGAGATAGTCGAGAAAAAAGTTGTAGGTATTAAAAAGATCTATCAATTGGTTCTCATAGCATTTTTCGATATTTTCAATACTTTTCGAGTTTTAGCGAAAAAACCGTGAAAAATCGGGATATCGAGAAGTCGTAAACTATTACGTTCCCATACTTCTTATTTACTGTAAGTATAGCTTATTGCCAGTTAGAAAACGATTTTTTTTTACTCAATTTTATTAATTATTTTTCGAGAAATATCGATTTTTCTAAAAAAAGGTGCTCTCATAAATTGGTTCCTCTTGCTTTTTGAATGGTCCTAGGGTAACGTTTCCGGGCTTTTTTTCTTCCTAAAGACTTGTGCTATAATGTTATTAAAGAAATATAGCGATTTTTTAAATTTTAATGGTAAAAAAATGACTTTGAAAAAACTGCACCTTTTTTTAACACGTTTTTTCTGGGCCAGTTTTACAATTTTTGTTTTAGGAAAATGTCTTTGCCGGAAATCGATTCCTGACATTTTTTCACGTATTCTCGAAAAAAAAATTTTCATCTGCGACCTTCTAGACCGGAGATAATTTTTTTTTTTTCAAAATAATTTCAAAGACGCAATAAACAGTTTACAGATGTGTCGTTTGTGGGTGTTAATGTTGAATACCTATATTTTCAATAAAAAAATACTCGGATATGTTCTATTAATTTATACTACTAGAAATCCCATAACAAAGTGAAGCGCGTGCGGCTGCCGGAGCGTGCGGCAGAGTGGGGAGAGGGCGACGCGCTCGCAATGAAAACTAAATGCGTGCATTCAAAGTGGCTTGCTTGCGCTTGCTAAATCTTTAATATCTCGGCTTCTAGGCAGCGTTCAGGAAATCTTTTGTACTTAATCTGGGGTAGCTCGGCGAGATTAACACGAATCGTATTTATTTTCTCCTCAGAAGCAAAATATACCCGGTTTTATTTATTTTTTGCACATTTCTAATTGATTTGACATTTTGCGTCATTGACGTTATTATTTATTATGAATTTTAATTAAACAAATGCAACATAATAAGATAACTTTGAAATTCCATTTAGTTATAATACTATTAAAAAATCTTTACAGTAATTAAAGTACTTATTTGTTAATAACATTTTGTATTCAATCAATTTTTCTCCTCTTAATCAGACGATCTTCTCTGAATTCATTGTTTTCTTCTACTTCTCCTTCTGTTTCATCTTCTGCTTTCTCTTCTACTTCTTCGATGTTTCTTTGGTTCAGAATTTCTTGAAAATACGTTTCTTCTTCGTCTATTTCGATGTTAGAAAGGGTTTCAAAGTTTTCACATTGTACCGAATCGCAATGCGTGCAAATACTCGTACATTTAAGGATTTTTTTTTACAGCCACATACTTTTGTTTTGCAACCAGTTGCACAGCTACATGATATTTTTTTCATTATCTCCTCCGGTATTAACTGTTCCTCCGTAAAAACTGGCATTAATGCAAGCGCAAGCCACTTTGAACGCACGCATTCAGTTTTCATTGCGAGCGCGCCGCCCTCTCCCCACTCTGCCGCACGCTCCGGCAGCCGCACGCGCTTCACTTTGTTATATGGGATTTCTAGTAGTATGAATTAATAGAACATATCCGAGTATTTTTTTTATTGAAAAAATAGGTATTCAACATTAACACCCACAAACTGTTTATTGCGTCTTTGAGATTATTTTGAAAAAAAAAATTATCTCCGGTCTAGAAGGTCGCAGATGAATTTTTTTTTTTGAGAATACGTGAAAAAATGTCAGGAATCGATTTCCGGCAAAGACATTTTCCTAAAACAAAAATTGTAAAACTGGCCCAGAAAAAACATGTTAAAAAAAGGTGCAGTTTTTTCAAAGTAATTTTTTTACCATTAAAATGAAAAAAATCGCTATATTTCTTTAATAACATTATAGCACAAGTCTTTAGGAAGAAAAAAAGCCCGGAAACGTTACCCTAGGACCATTCAAAAAGCAAGAGGAACCAATTTATGAGAGCACCTTTTTTTAGAAAAATCTATATATCTCGAAAAATAATTAATAAAATTGAGTAAAAAAAAAATCGTTTTCTAACTGGCAATAAGCTATACTTACAGTAAATAAGAAGTATGGGAACGTAATAGTTTACGACTTCTCGATATCCCGATTTTTCACGGTTTTTTCGCTAAAACTCGAAAAGTATTGAAAATATCGAAAAATGCTATGAGAACAAATTGATAGATCTTTTTAATACCTACAACTTTCTCATTTAAACTATCTCGATCGGAGCTATAGTTTTCAAGTTATTTAAGAAAAACCTCTTTTAGCAACTTTGCCAATTTTTTAGGTTATGTGAATCTATTGTGCGTCGGATACAAGAAACAGAAACTCACCTTTTATTTTGATTTCCTATACGCTCATATTTTTTTTTTCAACTATTAATTTTTACAAGCTTAACATTGGGTTATTTCCCTATTGCTTGGACCATAATAGCAATGTCTTCAACTGAATAAATGAAACGAAAAATAAATCGCAACTGTATAACGCAGGCTCTGCCGTTTTCAGTCATGTTTGCAAGCATTTTTCACCTATTTCGCACCATTGTAGCGCAAAATGAGACTATACGTTGTGTGGTACTATACTTCTACTTTAAATTTCGGTTTGAGAAATTGAAATCGAACTGTCACTAGAGCTGTATCAAGCTGGAGGATGGAACCTGTGTTTGTTGTATACCACTTCCCGAATCGGAGATTGTCACAGCTCCATTTAGAGAATCTGTTTAATACAACGCAAAAGGTACTTCTGGTCGGGGACCTAAATGCGAAGAGGCCTGAGTGGAATTGTCCTACTTTCCCTAATGCCTCTGGGACAGTACTGTTGGACTATTCGTTGGACAGTAATGTGGAGTGATGTACGAGCGAACACACTACCCCTGGAATGAAATCACAACCGACTTGGTGGTTAACAAAAATGTTGATGATCTGAGAGAACTCAAAGTCATCCACGAACTAACCTTGGATCACGACCCGGTCATGTTTAAGTTAAAGGACAGGGGAAGAACCAGAACGGCAAAGTTCCTGTTCGATTACAGAAACACTGACTGAGCCGAGTTCCGAAGGCGCTTGAATAGACTGACGAAGATAAAAAGCCAACTTAATCGTGAAGACATTGAGATCGAAACCCAGAGTCTAATATCAAACATTCAGGCTGCAAGAGATGCAACCACCAAGGAGATTGAGGTAAGGAAGGACCGGAATAACCTCCCACCTCTTATTAAGGGGCTTATCGAGCAGAACAATGCCACCCGAAAAAGGTGGCAAAGAACGGGGAACCCGGTCCATAGGGAGAATATGCTAATCGGAAAGCACTTTAATAAGGCATGTAATGATAAACTGGAAAAACTGGACGTACGGGATCACTCTCTGTGGCGCATGAAGAAGCGTTTGGGAAAGCGCTTCGCACCTGCGCCAACCGTGGAGAGGGGTAACGTACGTGCAGTGACGGACCCTCAGAAGACAAAACTGTTTGGGGAATATTTCAGCAGTGTACACCGGAAGGCGCCATATCTGAGCAAGGAGCAGGTGGAGTGCTAAAGGCGCGTAGAACGCCTACGAGAGACACCTGCTTTCCCGTTGGGTCCCAATCTGTTTGCCAAAGTAATGGCAAGCAGTGAGGAGCTGTTGGAGGTCGTGAAACGACTCCCAACACGAAACGCACCAGGGCAGAACGAAATTGATGCAATTCTGCTCAAGAACCTCCCGCGTAAGTCCCTGGTTCAGCTGCTACACATTATCAACGCCATCCTGAACTGGCAGTATTATCCAGATTGTCTAAAGCGAGCTGTAATAATCCCAATACTGAAACCCGGCAAGAATAAGCACCAGCTTACAAGCTACCGAATGATCTCACTACTAAGCGTAATTGCCAAAGTGGTAGATAAAATCATCCTCTAAAGGCTACTGAATCTTGAGGAGAGGCTGAAACTCATCCCGGACGTGCAGTTCGGATTCCGCAGAGGTCACAACACGACCTCACAGGTAGTCCGGATTGCGCACGGGGTGAAGGAAGCCTTGAACGAATGTCTCAATACAGTCATGACTCTGTTGGAAATGGAGAAGGCCTTCGTCTGGTCAGCACGATGCTACGAGCGCAGACATGCTTTCCAATTGAATGAGATTGATCGACTCGTATTTCACGGGTCGGTCGTTTGCGGTAAGGGTAAGGCAATCTTTCTAGAGGAAACCAGGTCGAAGCGGCGATATTCGCGGACGACACCTCACTATAGTCACTATACACGCATTAATTCTCCAGCGTGGTCGCTGCTCAAAAGATTCAAATACATTTGGATTGGGACGTCGCGCGTCGTGCCGTATATGGAGAGGAATAAGATCGAGGTCAACGTAAGGAAAACTGAGGTCGTCAACTTCACGAAGAGGCGATGCTTTTCGAAGCTCCCTCCTCGTTGGATGAGGGTCCGGGATACCTACGTTAGAGAGTCGAGATCGGCGAAATACCAGGGAGTACAAATGGACAAGGGTATGACATTCGGAGAACACATAACCCTGGCTATCCAGAGGGCGGGAGCTGCCGTTGGGTGTACCTACCCTCTGACAGCCAGAAATTACAAACTTAGTATGGATATGAAATTACTTTTTTACAATGAAGTAATTAGACCCGCAATGTTATACGCTTGTCCGGTGTTCTGCAGCCTAAAACCCTCGCCTCTCGCGAGACTGGACAGGATGCAGAATAAAGTACTTCGTATGGTTACAAACAGTAACAGATACACTCGCCTGGATACCCTCCGGGAGATGTGCGGCGTCGACATATATTAGAACGTTGTCGTACAACTTCTATAAATATTTCCTACCAAAAATCAATTTGACGAGCAATCTCACTTGCATTAGGGAGTATGACAACGCTCCTCGCAAACACGGGGGCCTTATCTATCATGCTCTTGACATTTTCCAGGAGCGTTATGAAGAACCGGACCCGTAAAGGGCAGCCAAAGTGTTAAATAAGACCAATTTCAAACCTCGTTTTTTTTGCAGTGAACCTTTTCCGGGATGCTCTACCTACTAACCACTGCAATGATCAAGATCATCCACTCTCTGTAAAAAACACAAACAAAAGTCACGCATAAGCTCTGCAGGAGGCGTGAATACTGCACAATATCCACCCATTCCCTGAGTAGTCACGGACCTGCCCACCAAGACCGTGGGGGGCCGTTTCAAGAGTCTCTCGCAAGGGGGGCCAGGAATCGACTTGACGTTGTAACCGAGAATGGCTGGCGACAGCCATCGCCCAGTGTGCAACTGTCTGTCATTATTCTTTCCTCTTTCCAGAAGAAGAAAGAAAAAAATGATGTGACTAGACAAGAAATGGATACAATATTAGCCATATTAAGAAAAATTAAAACTTTGCAATTGTTCCAAAACTAACCGTTTCACGTGGAATATCAGTCATTCATCTTCCCCGGTATCACTGAATCCCATAGAACTAATATGGGCTGAAGTGAAAAAGAATGTAGCCCGGAAAAATACGACCTTCAAAATGAAAGATGTTCAGTTATTTGCGGTTAGTGCAAATGCGCTAACTGTGGTGGAAACCACACAGCAAATTACAGGGGATGCCCAAAATTCCCCAAACCAAGGTTGGTGTCAAGACAACGTACCAAGCAGGGGCCTCCACCCCCACGGCAGGAGTCAACAACACCAAGGCGGAGACCAGACCCCCGAACTGGTCCACAACCACAGCCAAAAACCGCACCACCAAAATGGGGCCCTTCGAACAACTCCTCTAGTGCTCAGGGCACAAGCAAGCAGGAGCAACTGTTGCAGACCTTGTCGCAGGTTACCCCAGAGGTACTCGACAAAATCATGGCCGTAATAAACGCCTTAGTGAAACCGTCGAGCCAGTAATGCCAGCACGAATACCGAAGATCCTGCAGATTTGTTCATGGAACATAAATGGCGCAATTCAGCGAAAAGATGAACTACTGGAACTTATCTCCAGAATCTCGATGGACGTGATGGCACTACAAGAGACCAGGCTGAACCAAGGTAAAGTATTTAATATTCCAGGTTTTATAAGTTACAGGAATGACAGGACAGGACCCCGAGCACGAGCAGGTGGCTCGGTCCTACTGGTGAAGTCAGACCTGGAACACAATGAGGACGCACTTCCAGAACTCTCACTCGGTGAATCGGTAGCGATCAGAGTGAAAGTAGACGGAATGAACCTCAGTCTACATTCCTCCAGGCCCCAACCTCAGGAAAACGGACTTGGAGAAACTCTTTCCCGACCATCACCCAACGGTGGCTATAGGAGATTTCAACGCGAAATCAAGAGACTGGAACTGCCGCAACACCAACCCTCGAGGCAGAGACCTAGCAGACAACCTACTACCAGACTTTCACGACGTAGCAGTGACGGCGACACTCGAACCCACACACTATCCTGGGAGGGAAGACCAACACTCAGACATTTTGGACATAGCCCTCATACAGGGTATTCCAACCTTGGTGGACATCTCTGTACTAGATGAAGGATCATCAGATCACAATCCAATCCTACTAACAATAGGGGAGGAAGAAGCTGAAATCGTTGACACGACAAAGCGGATAGTGGACTGGTCACGATTTCAAAGGGTAGTCCACAACGAAATAAACATCCCCAGGATAGACACGACACGCCAGCTAGAGGAGGCGGTAACCGAACTGAGACAAGCAGTACTGACATCAATGGAACGGTGCTCCAAAGACATACAGGTCACAAACTTCGATTTCCAAGGAGGGATCCCACCTGAGGTCAAGGAAATGGTCAGGCTGAGAGGACGTCTGAAAAAACGTTATCAGAGAACACTGGCGCCCGATGACAAGCGGCAGCTCAACTTTGCGTCTCGACGACTGAGAGAAGAGCTGAAGCTACTCAGAGAGCGACAGTGGTCTGAACGTTTGGACGAACTCGACGCCGAAGATAACTCCTTGTGGAGAATGCAGAAAGTCCTCAGACACGGCCGGAGGAAACCATGCCCCCCCCCCCTTCATGGTGAGATGGGTATCGTTTTCACGGAGACGGACAAGGCAGAAGCTTTTGCGGACTCCTTCGAACGTCAGTGCCGTGAAAACGAGGTCGATTACACCGATGAAGTCGAGTACACGGAAACGCACGTAGACCAGACGATCAGGCGGCTTAGAAGAACTAACGACTAAGTCATTCTTCTAGAGCCGACATCTCCAGAGGAAATCAAGGACTTACTTAAACACGCCAAGACCAGGAAAGCACCGGGCCCAGACAACATCCCAGTCAGGGCACTGAAAGCCTTACCTAGGAAAGGACTAGCAGCCCTGACAAACATCATAAACGCTGTACTCAGACTTAGACACTTTCCTTCCAGCTGGAAAGAAGCAACGGTCATCATGATTCCGAAGCCCAACAAGAACCACACGTTTCCGCAAAACCACCGCCCTATCAGCCTAACACCTGCGATGAGTAAGGTCGCAGAAAGGGTGATCAGGGCTCAACTTGAGACAATGTCTGAAGAATTGAACATCCTACCAGATGAACAATTCGGTTTCAGACATGAACACTCAACAGTACTCCAGGTTACCCGGATAGCGGACGCCACCATCCAGAGCTGGAACCGCACGAGAAAAAGACATCTTTCAAGAGCAGTCTTTCTTGATGTTTCAAAGGCCTTCGATAGAGTTTGGCACGATGGGCTGATCGCAAAACTGGTTGATGCCGGATACTCCACACCAATGGTCAAGCTGATAAACTCCTTCCTAATAGGTCGACATTACCGATACAAAGTCGTAAATGTTCTCTCTTCACGAAGGAGGCTAGAAGCAGGAGTACCACAGGGAGCAGTACTGTCGCCACACCTGTTTTCGATTTACACCGCAGACATGCCTATGTCGGACAACCCCATGACCAAACTGGCACTCTATGCAGATGACACGGCAATCTTTGCTGAGTCATCCCATGAGAGAGGAGTAACATCGAAGCTGCAACATCAGATAAACAAGCTGGAACCGTGTTTCAATCGTTGGAAGATCGGAATCAATGCAGACAAAAGCAAGGCCATAATGTTCACGAGGCGACGTAGGACACCCGAGGGCCATGTTACTATGAACGATGAGAGAATTCCATGGGTAGACGAAGCCGTATACCTAGGAGTAACCTTGGACAAGAAACTCACGTTTCAGAGGCACGTCTCCCACAGATTGGCTATAGCGAAAGCCGCAAGGCATAAGCTGTATCCACTCATCGGGCGTAGGAGCAACATTGCACTCGAGCTGAAACTACGCCTCATCAGGACAATCCTTCTGCCAATCATGCTGTACGCGTCTACTGCTTGGGGGCAATGCGCGAACAGTTATAGGCAGAGGATGCAGGCCTTCTTCAATGTCTGCCTGAGAATGGCAACAGACGCACCACGATATATGCCAAACAGGTTTATATATCGAGACTTAGACTTCCATCCGGACTACATTGACATACTGATCAGGAACCACGTGGGGACTACTCTAGACAGAGTAGAGACCCACACGAACCCGCTGCTCACGGAGCTCCTAGAGAACAGACGAGAGCAAGACGACAGAGACAGAGACAAATACAGACGACCAGTGAACCAGGGAGACAACGACACCCCTGAAGAAGTAAGACGGAAGCGAAACCTTCGGCGACGCCAACGTTCACTTCAACAGGCTTAAATTTCGATAATCATGCTTTTATGTTTCAGATTCCAAGAAGAACCGACCAAGTGGTAAACTCAGTAAATTCAATACACAACACTTGGCCCTCAGCCAAGTGTTTTTCAGGCCTTCAGCCAGTTTCAGGGGGGCACCATGCACATTAAGTAAAGTCATTGTTGAATCAAATTAAACTCATGTCAGATATAAGAGAGTTTCAGGCCGAGAATTGGCCGAGCACTCCATATCAAACGATCATATTTTATTCTGCTGATCGCCAATCATCAGGATGAGGAACCGCTTTAACGAGCGGGGGTGGTGGATAGGGGGGTGAGCTCTCGAGTACGAACGAGTGCTGGGGCGTTCATCCTTCCGGGCCTCAACCTTAGGGGGTGCATGGTGGTTGCGGTTAGTGAAGTGACCAGCGACAATTGGAGAAAATGCATTGACCATGTTTTTACCGTAGAACATGCTGTGGAAAATTGACAATATTTTTGAAGACTTGATTGACTCTGACTCTGATATATTCTATGAGTGAGATATCAAGTTTGACAAAAGCTAGAAAATGAAAGTTTCAAATTGTAATATTTATACAATATAATTTTTCAAATTAAATATTTGGTGATTTTTCCGATTTAGGAATTCCCTCAAACAGAGAAATGTAATGCAAATTTTAGTCTCAGTACAAAAAGCAGTTTTTCCCTTCCCCTTTGCGTGTTTCATTTTCAGTTGCTAACTCCGTTTGAAATAATTCTAGAAACACCCCTTTGTTTTTCCGTTTTTAATAAAATCGTCCTTCAATCGCTAGTCATTGCTCTCGTTCTTGAACATCCTATTATTAGCGTTAAACATGATTAGGTACCACAGTCAACGCTCTTGCGTTCCTTATCAGTTGTTTGAAGCAACAAATAGACAAATAGAGAAAGAAAGCGTTGTTCGTTTATCATTTGGCGCCTGGCGCCGCTTGCAAGGGACGGGGAATTCGGACTAATGCAATGTACAATCCGGTTTATCAGGATGGTAAATAACTTGATATCTCTTTTGTTGAAGAGGAATAATAATCTGCGCCCTTATTCTCTTTCGGCCTGACATTTGTAGATATTAATTTCTTCGAACAAACATAACTGGTTGAGGGCGGATAACCCGAAAGGGCTTTGTGAGTTACTTGATAAACTTCCCTCACGTCCCCTCTGAAATCAAATTGAAATATACTTTTTCTACGTTCATGCAAAAAACAAAACTTTATCGAACTGTATTTAGTGGAAAAACTGGTTCATTATTACACTGAGTGCAATATAGTTATTTTTGTATCAAGTTCGTAAAATGAATGTTTTTTTAATGGCATATGATGGTGTTAATTTTTGGCCTAGACCACAGGTCAAAGCAAAAATTCTCTCGAATTTGCCATGACAACTAGAATTTTTTACAAGAAATACAAACAACATTTTTTGTACAACTGTGAATTAATACCGTCTGATATATTAAAAATAAATACTTCCTATTCATTTCGACGTGGTTTTTTGTCCCGATATTGCTTTTAAACGACTGTTGTTTTGAAAATATTATTCAATGTTTTCAGTAAAATCGTATTCAAAATTTTTCCTGTCTGAAAAAAATAAGTCCAAAATAACTAAGTAATTAATACTTCTCTTTTCCATAAATGTTATGTTTGATGTTTTCAATACTTCCAATACAATTTCACAACATCCAGTGGTCTTTCTGTGTCGTTCCTATAGAAACGATTTATTGGCACGCCGCGTGTTTGACTGTTTAACTGTGTTTGCTCGTAGTTGCTTCAATTTCAAGTTATTTTCGATACCCCTTCAGATATATCTGAGAAAGCAAATGCAATAGTATTTAATATGTTACCGGCCAGATCCAAGTCAATATATGAGAAAATATATGACCCATTTCGTGAATGATGCGACAAGAAAACCTCCTTATGGAGAGTTGAAAAGTACATTGAATGTTAAGAAAAATATTGATATAAGAAAATATTCAAAATTGGTCCCGCTCATTAAGAACAAAAGCGTCGGATGCCGAGGAAAGAAATCCAAAGTTTTAGCAAGGGATGATGTCAATAAATTTATTCAAGATAGATAGATAGATAGATAGATTTTATTTGACAACGTTACATAACATGTTTGTTGCAGGTCAGTTAGTGAATGAAAAAAATCAATAAAAAAATAGTATAAATACAAATACAACAGAAATATGTAAAAACAACTTCAACAAGAATATGTAAAATAATTGTATAAAATTGTATGAGTATGAAAACAACAAAAATATGTAAGATATGTGACCGAACAGGTAGTCACTAGTTGATATAATCTACGTAAATAAGTATACCTAGTGAATAAAAAAATGCATAACATCAGGAAAAAGTCGAATTCAGATATTCCTCAGTAGTATAGAAACAACTCGCTAGTAATAATGATTTAATTTTCATTTTGAATAAATAGAAGCTGAGCAACTTGTAATTGTCTGGTAAATGATTGTATAAACTGACTTTCAATGAATTTCTCTGAGACTTTGGTAGTCTGTACCGAGGTGGTACGAGCAGATGCGAAATATTAGTTCTATAATCATGGACATCCAAATGTCTAGTGAAGTTAGATTTATTTTTATGTATTCCTAAAAGGGTATTATAAGATGCTGATAACGAAACAAATTTACTTCATAAGGTACAGGAATTATCATAATTTTGTAGGAATAGTAGTGATTTCAATATTTTTTATTTGTATAGGTTGTCCTAATTATGCTTGTCGCCGTGAAGAATTGCTGGATCTATTTTGATTGTTAAAATACCTGATACGAAGAACTATTGCGCAAGAACGTTTACTGTTTCAAATTCTGATTATGTTGAGATATACCGCAAGTATAGAGCACTACGGCCGCCTCATACAAAAAGTAACAGATTATTTTTGAAATATTCAAGAGGAAAATATGTATTAACCAACATGTGGGGATAAATAAAATAGAAGGAATTCCCAGTTTGATTGCAAAATGGCTTGGAAAAGTCATGTATAAGATCTACACAGGTAACTGTTTCAGGAGAAGCTCTGTAACTCATCTGGCCAATGTAGGGGGCAACATTACATCCTTAAAACGTCACGGTGGCTGGAAATCTGCCTCCGTAGCAGAAGCATTATACGGAAGATAGTTTGAATAACAAAATTGTGATTTCTAACAAAATATTGAATTGTCCATCTTCTTCCAAACAAATTAAAATATCTGATAAAATTGTGGATTCAACTCTTCAAGAAATATCTAACGTTTCTGATCAGCAGCAACATGGAACATCTTCGGGAATTTATGTTGGAAGTAATTGTTCAAACTTTCAATAAATGAAATTGTTTTAAGATGAATAATCAATTAATAATAGCCTCTGTTGTGCAACTCGGCCTCACGGCCTCGTCAGATAATTTCACGTCGAGTGCAATAAACACTTACTTCTTGCACTTGTTGCATAAATAACTATTATTGGCCAAAGAACAGGGTTTTTGTTGGCAGAGCGTAAAAATGTATAAATAAAATAAAGTAAATATAAAGAATTTAGACAGTAAGAGTCTATGGTCTATAGTCTCTAATTCATTATCTGATCTGTAAAAATTTGAAAGTTAATGTAAACTAACTACTTATAATTCTAGGATATAACACAAAAACTGAGAATGCACATAGATTTTGAATTTGACCGTTTGCTTCTCTTCTATTAAAAAATCCTGAATATGACCTTTATCACATCTGATGATATACTTTTTGTTTGTACTTATTGACGCGGTCGTTACTTGATCTATATTCATAGTACGGCACTTAGGTGAAAAACGATTAAATTTCCACAGATTTATTGTCTTCGCGACATGTTTCGATACATAGTGTCTTTCTCAATCGAATGTAATACACTGTGTATTACTTTCGCTTGAAAGAGACTGTGTTTCGAAGACAATACATTTATTCGTTTTTTATCTTAGTGCCATATACCATGATATACTGTTATGACATATTGGATTAAAAATATTGTAGTGTAAGCAAATATATATATAAAAAAGTAGAAATATTTTTACCTGAATAAAACTTGAAATTGCCTTTAATCAATCTCGTTTTGGCATCAACAATGCTGATATGGTTCCGAATATGATTATTATTATCATTATTTTGTTAAAGAGTTGAGATTTCACATAAAACTAACAATGTTTCGACTTCTTTTTAAAAGCGTTCATTCAACTGGTTTATACTATACAAGAGAGAATATCCTTTGTAGCTGCGTATTTTGAAAATGGACGATGTGCTAGAGCTACGGCTGGAATTTTCAGTAGTAATATCCCGACAAAATGCGGAATTTTCAAAAAATACTTTCACCTTACTGTCACGAAAACTGTGTTGCTTAGAAACACCACGAGAGCTTGCTCGAGTGGTGTTTTGTACAGCAACACAATTTGAGCGACTGGCAAGGTGAAAGTATTTTGAAAATTCTGCATTTTGAAGGGCTATTCGATCAGACAATTTCACGAATATATTAAATTATTATGGACTAAATGCGTATTGCAGGAACGGTTCATCATGTGTCATTAATGTCAGTTGAAAAGTTGAACCGTCAAAATGACGTTTCTCTATTCACAGGAATTGTTGTAACTATGGAAACGTATAAATAAGGAAGAAGTGAAACACCGACTTGAAAATACCACGGGCTGGAGACAGTGTTTTCGAAAAGTCCTTTCTCATTGGTTTCAATTCAATAAATGATGGCATTTGGTTGGTTGATATAATATGAGGGAAATTGTCAATGTAATTCATCCAGAAAAAACACATCAAATCAGTAATGGCCGATTTCACTTGGGCGTTCCTAAATTCGATTTAGGTTTTTCCTAACTTTAGGAATCAGTTGGTGAAATCGGCCATAAGTACTTCAATTGATGAATAAGTTCATAGAGTCAGGATTGATGTTGACTAAAAAACATGAACGAGAGAAGCCTATGAGAAATGAAGGGTCGCTGTTGCAGTTGTGGGACATGCAGTCATGGACAACATTTAATCTTTAAGACAACTTGAGAACATTTCTGGAGATTCTAAAAGCGGCGTATATCGAATTCTGAAAGACACAAAATTAGAATTAAATGAAGATGATGCTGACAGACGTACAGAGTTTTGTGAAATCATGAGTCAATTATTGATTGGTGATAATAATTACCTATGCAATGTTTGCTTTTCTGACGAATCTTCTTCTTATTTAAAGTGAAATGTGAACAGGCACATTTGCAGATACTGGAGTGACGTAAATCCCCATTGGTACAGGGAAAGTCATTCACAAACTCCCCAGAAATTGAATGTTTGGGCTGGTATTCTGGGAGACCATATTGTAGGACCATATTTTATTGATAGTAACCTCAACGGACAAACGTATCTTGAACTTCTTGATACAACTGTGAACCCCAGAATCACTCAGTCACTTGAAGACGATGATAGGCTACTTGAAGGTCAGCTCACCTTTCAACAAGATGAAGCTCCACCACATTTTGTTGCACCTGTACGCCAATTTTTAGATAACAATTTCACATATGGATTGGAAGGCAGGAACCAATACAATAGCCAGCTAGATCTCCTGATTTATCACCATTAGACTTCTTTTCATGTGGTCATTTGAAATCCAAAGTTTATATTACACAGCCAACTTCGCTTGATGATCTACGCAAGAGAATTGTTGTGGAGTGTCACAGGTATAGTAGTCCCATTGATAATTCTGAAGTGGTGGTGCTGGGGCTGAGGGGGTTGATAACACAATGATGATGTATTTGGTGAAAGTGTTTTCCCTTCACACATAAAAATTTCTTCTCAACTTAACAATTTCAAAAGTATTGAATCAATTGTCTTGAATTGATAGAATAACGTTTCTAATCAAGAAATTTTGGTTATTGTGATCAAATCGAAAGTTTTCTTTCAAAACTTTAATATTCTTGAGCAATTTTCTAATTCTGAGAAAATATTCTTGTATTGAGACAACTAAAGTATTCGTCAAAAAATTGTGTGTGTTTCAGTACAAAATATTCAATTTTCTCCTTTCAAGATAATATTATTCTCAAACTATACTAATATTTCCTTCAAATAACATTTCTGATGATTTAATTTTGAAATTTGTCAAATACTCAAGAGAAATAAACATTTCTGCAGGCTGAGAAAATTGGAATATTATTTGGAGTAATCGACTATTCTTCAATCTGGTTGTAAAAAAAATTTGATATTTTTCGATGAATTACTCAACACTGCAATCTATTTTTGACCAGAACTGCCTTTGTCATTTCGAAATGAAGGAATGAATTTGCGAAGGTATTCACTTATTAAAATAATTATGACATTGATTGATCATCAAAAACTTATGAAAATAATCATTCATTACAGTACGCATGTACAAAAACAGGTTTTGATTCAGATTTGCATAAACACGAACAAGTTTTCGAAATAATGCAGCTTTCGTTATTCCAAGAATATAATTCTGTTATATATAATCGATAAAATTATTCTTTCAAATGGAGAATTTGAAGTTCTCAATAGTGGGTAATTTCTCGGATAGAGAAATCGTAATTTCTTAGAAAGAGAAAATGTAATTTCTTGGACAGAGAAAACGTATTTTCTCAGAAAGAGAAAATGTAATTTCTTGGATAGAGAAAACGTATTTTCTTGAACGGAGAAAACGTATTTTCTTGAACGGAGAAAACGTAATTTCTTGGATAAAGAAAACCTAATTTCGTGGACATAAAAAAGCAAAAATGTTTGGAGGTGATCTTCTTTCAATAAATTTTAAAGTTGATAATAGTAAAAGTGGTCCCTGGAGAAATATAAAATCAGTTTCTGAGTAATTGAATATTTTCAAACGGAACAGATTCGAAACTGGATATCATGTTTGAATCCCAGACACGGAGGTACACCTAATAACATTGAGAATCGGGTCAAAAACAAGGAAATACGAAGAGTAACTAATATTATCAATAATGTTCATCATTTTAGTATTATTCAATTTATGAATTGTCCATAATTAAAGAAATGTTTGGTTATCGAATTAAGAAATTTCTCACAAAACTTTCTTGGTTCAAGAAATATTAAGAATATTTTCTCATTAACACAAGATGTTCTTTTCAGACCAAGAAATGATATGTTCTAAAATTGAATTATTATTCACAAACATTTCTCAGCTCAAGAAAATATTTTGTTATATTTTCTTAATTTAATGAACACACAATTTTGAAATTGTTTTCGTTTGTTTTCGGCAGACATCGATGCGATGAACTGCTATGTGTGTCCTTTTCAGCCATTTCACCTTGGTGTTTGAAACGTGGTAGTTCTTACGCAGCGGCCGGTAAATAGGTTGAATTATTTTTGATCATGAATTGACAACACAGAAAAGATTTTGTGTGAGTGGGTTGTGCCTGGAGAATGTATTGTGGATTTTAGGGGTAAGTACAATTATAGTTTTCATTTAATTCAGAATATTCCTATAAAAGTTGGCTTGGAAATGTTAAAAATATTATAATTACTTGAATTCTAAATAAGATTTTCCATCATTCAGTCATCGTTTACAGTACAACCGTATTTCAACAACAAGCCCAGTTTTTTACTTAACAGACAGTAATGAAAGTCGAGTCACTAGTGCCTCTGGTATTTTTCATATTTTTTTACCAAGCCATGTATGTCAGTTAGTGGATAAATTGCAATTTCTGTGATCAAACTCGGAACAGGGTTGTGTTGGAGACCAGTCGTATCTACCAAGTAAAACCACATTCACAATAATATGATAGCTCCTCACGTTTGAGTTTACAGTGTTTTGTTCGGTGTATTTTTAGGTTAGTCTTTTATATAATTCAAAATAAAGAAGACAGATGTAATGGAAAACAAGAGTGAAACTTGATGGTATCTAGCGAACTTAAATAAATTCCATTTTTGAAATTAAATATACTGAACAAATTAATTTCAGAAGATTTTGTCTACATAAACTGAATTATATTATAATTTATACAGTTATAACGACAAATTTGATTGTTTCATAGCAAAAAATTATTTATAACCAATAAAATGCATTTTCTTGTTTTGACAAGAAAGGTTATTGATCTGATACATACTTTTTTGTTCTAAATTCACAGTGTTAACATCCTTATCTCAAAAACCGCAGAAGGTGCAAAACAGGTTTGAATGAAGCAAAAGTTACGTTCAAAATGGTTCTTGAACACCATAAATATCTTCAGCAAAAAAAAATGATAAAAAATGTGTATGCAAGTTACCTCAGTTATGAAATATTGAAACAGTGAACAATGAATTTTTAAATGAATTTCAATCGAGCTACAGAACTGAAACCAAATTAAATGTTATTCGGAAACACTATTAGCACACTTTTTTCCAATAATAACTGTATTTTCAAATTATTATTTCGGCTACAATTTTCTATTTTGACTTATATGGTTATGTTCAGACATTTTTGCACCATGCAACTCTTCTCACAGTAATGTATTTTTACGTATTTTTCAACAAGAGTCGTTGAATATCACCTGTTTAATTAAATGCGAAAGATTCGGCAATAGTCCGATCAGTTTACTGGAGAGTGAAACATTATTTAAATCGATCACTTTTTACAATATTGAAATTCCTCTCTCTCTCTCAATTAATTTCAATAGAGTAGAATAGGGGCAAATTTCAGACAGAAAACAACTGATTCCCTGACTAATACTACGGATATTGAACTACATCTGAAAAATAATTGATTTTTTATGTCGGGCGTGGCGCAGTTGTGAGAGCGCCCGACTCTGGGCCATAAGGACCGGAGTTCGAGCCCCAGTTATGGCTGGGATTTTTAAAAATCATATTCAACCTTTTGAATTATTAAAATCTCGTAGCTCGACTGGGGTGAGTAACAAGGCCTACCCAGCAGAACACATAGTGGCTAGTCACCATAGCAGTCGATTCCACTATAAACACCAAAGGAAAATAGGAAAAAAAATATATTCAATGTGCCTGAAGGAAAGAAATATTTCAATTACCATCATGGTATTATACTTGGATAGGTAGTTGTCAGTGAGAAATATGCGTCATGTATTTCTTTTTTTCATGATAATATGTGAGGCCGCATAGCCTGGTACAATCCTCCTACAATATTGCGAACATTGTGGTAATTATAATATTATTATTAAAATTTCTGAAGTTCCAGTATGGAGTATGTCATAATTTGTACTCCATTTTTTCAAAATCCACCATGAATAAGTTCATTGATTCTTCAATTTAATGACTCCCAAAATAACAATTTGAAATTTTGACTTTCACTAATGCGTTCTCTGTTAAAGTCTATTCGAAATATAATATTATTACCTATCGACTTGTAGGGATTTGCAGTAGTAATATTTCCCTTCTGTAAATTATTCAAAAAAAATACATTTTCTGTTTCCTTGGCGTGGTTATCTTCACTCTCTTGAAATTTTTACTCCAAAACTAAGGAAATTAAAGCCACAGCATTTTTCATATCCAACAGGAAAAATACTTATTATAATATTATTAACAAAGTCATTATCACGTTCATGTGTACGTCGGAGTATTTCATGATTATAATTTTTCAGCAACCTGGAGATGTTACTGCAGTGGAGACAAGGAAGCATAATATACAGGATATACGTTCAGCCATATTTGTTAGATATATAGTTTAAGGTAGTATTACTTAGTACTAGTTATGGTGAAATATCAATTTGATTCATGTTTGAAAGCCTTCAATACCTCGTCAAGGTATTTCATGTATTTCTTCCTATTTATCATTATACTATGTTTTTTTTGTATTTTATTGAATGTATTTCCTTAACTTATTGCTTTTGAGAAAGTAACGAGCTATTGATTTAAATGTTTAATTATGTCTTGATATTTCATAGAATAAGGTTACTTTGTGATATCTTAGAAAGACTGCTACAGTGTGATAATATAACTGTCTTTGATACTTCACGTTTTCCTTCAAGCCTCACACCTTCAAAGAAATAAGTACACTAATGGCCATCGTCGAAAATCATATATTGCTATATTTCTGCAGAACGTTTTCCTTCCTCAAATACATTTACACTTATTTTTCCTAGGTATCTTTGATAGTTTTTCAATTTACAATTCTCCGCAAAAAAAATTCATTAGTTCAGCTTTTGCAAAAATGCTATTTCTTAGATTGAAATGATAGAAATAGAAAACAACCCAAACTATGTCACTGGACGCACCTTTTGTTCTGAAAGAACTAGGTTACCATGTTCCCTCACTTGAAGATAATGATCCACGCTATCTAAAACATAACATTCTTTCATACGCAAAAAATTTTTTTCTTTACAAAAAAATCTCAACAGGATATAATTCATTCATGAAATAGAAAACTACCCAAACACCAAATTTACGTCAATTTCACTCGACGGTCGTTTCGCAGGAGCTGAAGGCCTCAGCTCTTGAAGATGCTAACTTTGTTGGCGAAACGCGCGTCTAGTGAAGTTGTCGTAAATTTGGTGATTTCGGTAGTTTTCTATTTTTTGAATTAATTTTCTCCTGTTGAGAACACTTGTTTTTTTATTCAGAGAAAATATTTTTCTCTTTATGGGGGAATGAAATGTTTCATTAGGAGTGCATTATTATCTTCGACTAAGAGAACATGATTACTTCTTTCAAAACATTTTTTAAATTCAAGAAATTGTAAATTTTCAGAAAAAGAACAATAACAATTTCAATAGAGTAACACGATTACTTCGCACAAGAACTTTGGTTTTCTATACTCAAGAAAACGTAGAAAACATAATCTCTTTGATGAAAAAAAGTAAATGCTAGTACAGAGAAATCGTTATTTCTTGGAAAGAGAAAATGTAATTTCTTGCACAGAGAAAACGTATTTCTTGAACGGAGAAAACTTAATTTCTCAGATAAATAAAATCTAGTTTCTTGGAGAGAAAAAAACGTAATTTCTTGGATAGAGTAAACGCATTTCTTGGATAGGGAAAACGTAATTTCTTGGAAAGAAAAATCGTAATCTCTTTGAAAGAGAAAATATAATTTCTTGGATAGAGAAATCGTAATTTGTTGAACGGAGAAAACGGAATTTCTTAGATAAAGAAATCCTAATTCCTTGAACAGAGTATTGCTGATTTTTTGTTTCAAAGTAAATATTTTTGATTGGAGTAAATCGCAGTGAAAAAATAGATTTCTTCGAATAAAGACACATTTTATAGATTATATATAACAGAATAATTTTCTTAGGATAAAGCAGGCTGCTTTATGTTGAAAACTTTTTTTTGTGTGTTGACATAAAAATCGACGGGTCTGAGCGATTTTCAATTTTTTCACGAGTTCCGAGATTAGGGGGTTGACAAGTTTCAGCTGGGACACACTATAATAATATTCTTTATGATTTAGATGCAAAAAAAATGTGTTGACTTTTATATACTTTAATATTTAAATTTTTATATTTATAGTTTATTGGGTGTTCATTTCAGGAATTCCCACCTTAATTTTCTCGAAATGTGTGTATTTTTTTCAAAAATCCTGCGACACGTCAACAGATATATCGAAGGGGATAAGTTTTCATCAGAAAATGAACGCGTCCCCTTTCATCCCCTGCAAGGGGGAGCTACCAACTTCAAAATCTTAAATGCGAAGGGGTATCGAGTAATACCTCATTTTAAAGGTCTTTTTAATCTCTACACGTCGGTGTTTCTTTTTTTTAATTGATCGATCCGTTGTCGAGATATTTAGGAAAATCTGTTTGCTCCTCCGTACCATTGCAATAAAAACTGTAACTGTTTATTCTCATGGCATTTCACGGATTATTTCACTTATGCCAAAATAGCGTGTTATGATTAGTTGAAATTTTTGTGTTGATAAATGAAAACATCATGTTTTCGATTTTGTAGTTCGATTCCTGATTGGTTATTACCAAAACAAAAACTTACCACTAGCAAGCTGCTATAATGACACAACACCAAACTTTGACCAAAACTAAATAAGCACTCACTATTAATTCATATCAACTTCACAATTTTCGACAAATTTTGCATACTCGTTGATTAATCAAATCACTAAATCAAAATGTTATCAAAACATAACCTCGAGCGTGAAGCTGTAGACTAGACATGCAATGACGAAACTACGAATGACGCGCTCTGTCATTGATGGTAACTGAAATAAATGTTTTGTTAGTTGCATAATTTTTAAATTTAATAAAGTTAAATTGAATAGTAAATAAATAAAAATGGTTTCGATTTTATTCATGAAATAATCTTAACAAATACTCTGATGAGTGTTCTTTTTATTTGAATGGATTTGTAAATAAACATAATTGCAGATATTGGAACAATGAAAATGACCATGTGTTTGTCGAAGGGATAACCAGTATCCCCAAAAACTAAATGTATGGGCCGGTATACTAGGAAATCAAGTGATTGGTCCATTGTTTATCAATGGGAATCTAAATGGTGAGGTGTACTTGAATATGTTAGAAAATACGATCAATCCGCTAATTACTGAATCTCTTGAAAATCAACTGGATAGAGATGGAAACACCTTTCTTAACGAAAATGAGTTATATTTTCAACAAGATGGAGCACCCCCCCCCCATTATGTGCTTCCGGTCCGACAATGGTTAGACAACGTATTTCCCGGTAAATGGATAGGGCGAAGAGGACCTATAGAGTGGCCACCCAGGTCCCGGATCAAGAGCAAAAAAATGTATAATTGGGTAATAAATTAGCCTGAATAGAGCCTAAAATTATTGTCCAACTGGATTTGTTCTGAGTTGCTTTTTTAAGGTTGGGTTCTGCTAGCTTAACGGTAAAGCTAGCAGAACCCAGGATTTTTAAAAAAAACGAATTCCAAAGAAATCGGCTGGGTTCAAACGTGAGCCTAAAATAAGCCTAACATTGTGGTGCGATCAGATTTTCCATAACGATTCGGTTAGCCTTTTGGTACTGCCAGCTCAGTGTTGAGCTCACACAACCTATGATTTCCCCTCCAAATGAAGAGCAAAAAAATTTATAATTGGGTAATAAATTAGCCTGAATAGAGTCTAAAATTATTGGCCAACTGGATTTGTTCTGAGTTGCTTTTTTAAGGTTGGGTTC
This sequence comes from Chrysolina oricalcia, assembly GCA_944452925.2. Classification (NCBI taxonomy): domain Eukaryota; kingdom Metazoa; phylum Arthropoda; class Insecta; order Coleoptera; family Chrysomelidae; genus Chrysolina; species Chrysolina oricalcia. The sequence goes on along the minus strand of OX101828.2, from coordinate 40,456,366 downwards.
TGCTAGCTTAACGGTAAAGCTAGCAGAACCCAGGATTAAAAAAAAAAACGAATTCCAAAGAAATCGGCGATGGGTTCAAACGTGAGCCTAAAATGAACCTAAAATTGTGGTGCGATCAGATTTTCCATAACGATTCGGTTAGCCTTTTGGTACTGCCAGCTCAGTGTTGAGCTCACACAACCTATGATTTCCCCTCCAAATGAAGAGCAAAAAAATTTATAATTGGGTAATAAATTAGCCTGAATAGAGTCTAAAATTATTGGCCAACTGGATTTGTTCTGAGTTGCTTTTTTAAGGTTGGGTTCTGCTAGCTTAACGGTAAAGCTAGCAGAACCCAGGATTTTTAAAAAAAACGAATTCCAAAGAAATCGGCGATGGGTTCAAACGTGAGCCTAAAATGAACCTAAAATTGTGGTGCGATCAGATTTTCCATAACGATTCGGTTAGCCTTTTGGTACTGCCAGCTCAGTGTTGAGCTCACACAACCTATGATTTCCCCTCCAAATGAAGAGCAAAAAAATTTATAATTGGGTAATAAATTAGCCTGAATAGAGCCTAAAATTATTGTCCAACTGGATTTGTTCTGAGTTGCTTTTTTAAGGTTGGGTTCTGCTAGCTTAACGGTAAAGCTAGCAGAACCCAGGATTTAAAAAAAAAACGAATTCCAAAGAAATCGGCGATGGGTTCAAACGTGAGCCTAAAATGAACCTAAAATTGTGGTGCGATCAGATTTTCCATAACGATTCGGTTAGCCTTTTGGTACTGCCAGCTCAGTGTTGAGCTCACACAACCTATGATTTCCCCTCCAAATGAAGAGCAAAAAAATTTATAATTGGGTAATAAATTAGCCTGAATAGAGTCTAAAATTATTGGCCAACTGGATTTGTTCTGAGTTGCTTTTTTAAGGTTGGGTTCTGCTAGCTTAACGGTAAAGCTAGCAGAACCCAGGATTTAAAAAAAAAACGAATTCCAAAGAAATCGGCGATGGGTTCAAACGTGAGCCTAAAATTAACCTAAAATTGTGGTGCGATCAGATTTTCCATAACGATTCGGTTAGCCTTTTGGTACTGCCAGCTCAGTGTTGAGCTCACACAACCTATGATTTCCCCTCCAAATGAAGAGCAAAAAAATTTATAATTGGGTAATAAATTAGCCTGAATAGAGCCTAAAATTATTGGCCAACTGGATTTGTTCTGAGTTGCTTTTTTAAGGTTGGGTTCTGCTAGCTTAACGGTAAAGCTAGCAGAACCCAGGATTTAAAAAAAAAACGAATTCCAAAGAAATCGGCGATGGGTTCAAACGTGAGCCTAAAATGAACCTAAAATTGTGGTGCGATCAGATTTTCCATAACGATTTGGTTAGCCTTTTGGTACTGCCAGCTCAGTGTTGAGCTCACACAACCTATGATTTCCCCTCCAAATGAAGAGCAAAAAAATTTATAATTGGGTAATAAATTAGCCTGAATAGAGCCTAAAATTATTGTCCAACTGGATTTGTTCTGAGTTGCTTTTTTAAGGTTGGGTTCTGCTGGCTTGACGGTAAAGCTAGCATAAACCAGGATTTAAAAAAAAACGAATTCCAAAAAAATCAGCGACGGGTTCAAACGTGAGCCTAAAATTATGGTGCGATCAGATTTTCCATAACGATTCGGTTAGCCTTTTGGTACAGTCAGCTCAGGAACTAACACAACTATGATTTGTCCTCCAACTGAAGAGCAAAAAATTTATAATTGAGTAATAAATTAGCCTGAATAGAGCCTAAAATTATTGTCCAACTGGATTTGATCTGAGTTGCTTTTTTAAGGTTGGGTTCTGCTAGCTTAACGGTAAAGCTAGCAGAACCCGTTTTTTTAAAAACAAATTTCAAAAAAATCGGCTATGGGTTCAAACGTGAGCCTAAAATTATGGTGTGCTTAGATTTTTCTTAATCATTCGTTTGGCTGTTTGGTTCTGCCAGCTTAACGTTAAGCTAGCAGAACCCGCGATATCCCTCACATTTGAAGAGCAAAAAATTTTGGAATAGAGTAATAAATTATCCTAAAATTAGCCTAAAATTATGGTCTAAAAAATTTTTGAAAATTCCAAAGTGGTTCTGCTAGCTTTACGGGCAAATACAACGTTTTATTCACAATCATATTCATTTACAATCAGAATCGCGGAAATTTTTCATCACAAAATGATTTGACGTTTTGCTCTGACAGCGGCTGTCACCTCCTCAAAAATCATTGAAATAACATACAAAAATATCGGGAGGTGTTGAATGGTTGCTATGTATTTTCGATTGTTTATCGACTCCATTTGTAAAAATTTTTGAAGTCGGTGAAAATAAGTAAAATGTGATTGATATTCAAGATTGTATTTTTCATTATTCCACTGTGGAATAAAGTAATTTCATTATTCCACTAGTGGATAAAGTGGTACTTCATACGGTTCATAAGTGTGGATAAAACTTCAATTATAAGGTGAATGTGGATAAAATAAGTAATACCCAATACCCCCAACTTTTAGCCTTGGAAAATAGATGAGTAAATATATTCAAAACAAGTTTTACCAGTTTTACTTTTTGAACAACAGTTCAAAATATTTATGCAATAAGTGCTAAAAGTAAGTGTTCATTGCACTCGACGTGAAATTGTCCGTCCGAGTTGGACAACACGACGAAAACCAAAAACTATTTCATTTAGGTGGAACTAAACTGTAAAGAGGACATTTTTTGTTCAAAGGTTCTCCAAGACGTAAGAAGTTTCGTGTCCAAAAATCTGCTGGAAAAGTTCTTGATTCAGTTTTTTGGGATTGCAATGGAGTAATCATGATTGATTTTTTGGATAAGGGTAGAACAATAACTATTCGATATTACTGACCACTCTATGGGAAAAAATTAAAGAGAAAAGACGCGGAAAGCTATCCAAAGGTGTTTTGTTTTTGCAGGACAACGCCCCTGCACACAAATCTCATGTTGCCATGCAAAAAAATCGTGATTTAGGATTTGAATTACTAGAACACCCCTCTTAACCAGATTTGGCTCTGTCCGACTATCATCTCTTTCCTCAACTGAAAAAAAGTTTAAAAGGTCGTAATTTTTCTTCCAACGAGGAGGTAATAAAAGCTGTGGAGGTCTGGTTTGCAGAACAAGAAGAAACATTTTTTTTAAAGGTCTAGAGACGTTGCAGGTTCGCTGTAATAAATGTATCCAATTAAGAGGAGAATATGTTGAGTAATAAAATATTTTGACATTGAAATTTTGTTTGGTTCTATAGTAGAATGAGAATTTTTGAATATATCCTCGTATTTGGCTTCAGACGAAGTCGACACCATATAGTTGAAGTGCTCTTTGAATCTTGGAGTCAAGACGTTTTTCAACTGCGTTAGGTGAGCTGCCCTGCGCTGATGATTGGCAATACCGTGAAACCGGTTCGTAGGTGTTCCCCCATGTTTTGGCGTTGAGATCAAAACTTGCAAAGCGTAAAACATATCATCACACTTTTCTAGTAAGCTGAAATACAAGCTGTTACTCTGGAATACAAATAGGACTATATGCAATTTCACTGAGAACATGTCGAAAATAGAAAAGATATGAATTATTCTGATGGTGCATCCAGAACAGAATCATTCTCTTTGTAGTGACATCTTGTAAAATGTAAATTGATCATTGAATGTGGTTTTGGAATCGAAATTAGCATGGGAATGACGTTATACAACCAACTATAAACATATGTATTTTGCAATAAGGCTCATTGAAAGTATGTCACCACAGGGAATTCAAACACTTATTTACAATATTCAATATCATTATACAAATTATCTGCCTATGTGGGTAGGTAGTATTCAAAAAACGAAAATACTTGACAGCTGAAGCTCATATTTCATGATAAAGCAGTAGGAAAAACCAAGAAGGAAATTTAAGGAAACACCGCATACATATCAACAACAGTTGCAATTCCCGTTCTAAAACGAACAACGCAGAAAGTAAAGGGCAACAAACTGATAACGTACCCGAAACAGCAACTCGTATACCCAAGCAAAAAAATAACTCACGCAGTGCTAGCCGAGCATAATGTTTTCAAAGCCTTCTTGGAACAATAACAAGTGCGCAACCGGCAACTTGATATTAAACGAAGCGATTTCGCTATAAATGCGTCTAAAAACAATCGCGTTGATTGAAATCATAGCCATAGGCCAATCAATCATTTTAGCATTTGAAATCAAAAATGGGGAAAAATAGCAAAACAATGCAAACTATCACAAATGTTCTATTTTAGTGCGCTATGAAACCATAAAAATTTGCGCCCTCGTACAAGGTAGGCAACATTGTTAAAAATATAAATTATAAATAGTATTTTCTACGATAGTGCGTAAACTAAACTTTTACGCACTGCTGACATCAACTGTGCGTTAAGTCATTTTTACACACTGTTCATACATTCATGCAATTTTGAAAAATAAACTATTTTGCGTCAAATATAACTCGGAAGTCTTTATTAGTCAAATTAATGATACGATTGCTACAATTTGTCGAAGAACAAACTTTGTATGAAACACTTAAAAACACAATAAAGGGCTCTTTTGTACTCGCGTGTTTGTTGAACTCTGCTGCGCCTCATTCAATAAACTTCACGCTCATACAAAAAAGTCCTACTTTACGAACTTGTATCATAAATAGCTATTAGTTATTTTGCAGAGAAAAAATGCAGAAGAGTGGCAAAATGAAAATACAAAGAAAATATCATCCATTATCATTCCCAAATTTTGCGACCATTTCCAAGTTTGGCATCCGAGTAAATACATTAATTATTCATACTTTTGTTAATAACTGTGCAGAAAAAAATCTAACAGAGTAGCAAACGCAAAGAAAAGTTTCTCTCTAGTCATAAGTATCGCCGAAACTTTGCCACTTCCGCCGATAACAACAACACATTTTTTTTTGCTTATTTTACACTAATAAATCTTGTTTGCAACTTGAATTGATTATGGAAATAATGCAATAGTTTTTTAATTGATCGGGAATGTAGGGAGTAATTTCCCAGAAAACATTTTAAATTTGTCACAACTACAGATATCCAGAATTTTGTCAAATAAAAAAAATGCATTTTTTCATTATTGACGAAATGCGTACGTTTTCGACCAACTCAAAATATGATTATATCATTTTTATAATCAATTCAGGTAGAAAACAAATTTTTTTAGTTTGAAATAAACGAAAAAATAGTGTTGCTGAAATAATGCAAAAAAAAATTCAATAGGTCGAAAAGGTAGGTTGTAATTTTCTTGAAAAATATAAAATTTGCCACCAGTTTTTGATGTCCTGATCAAATGTCTCCATGGGCATAACGAGATTTACTGGACAGTTTTTGAGATACAGGGTGTCAAACATGAAGAGGCAGCGTTGTTACTTGCCTTTATAAAATCAATAATGTGGCAATTATTTTGTTACAAAAAGTCAGGGAGAATAATTGCAATATTATTATGGTCGACTCGAGTTGTAATGAAAAGTTTTAAGACTCCGTATACAGGGTTAATAATTACATAATTTTAAAATTTTTGAAAAAGTCCATATATCGAAGTGGAGTGGATAGTTTTTATGTAAGAATAAATCGAGAAGATGGGTTTGTCTAAACCCGAAACATGTTTCGCCTGTTTGGAAAACCAAACACTTTGTTAATTTTCAATTGAATATTTGTGGTTACCTATGACTTGGAGATTTATTCTCAGACATTTGGCCAGGAAATCAAAAACTAAATCGTACTAAATTTTCAGCCAATCGTGGCAAATGTTTTCTAGAACATTACAACCTACGTTTTCGACCTATTCAAAAAACTTTTGCATTACTTATTTCAACAACAAATTTTTTTCATTTATTTTACACTAAAAAATTAAGTTTTCAACCTGAATTGATTATGAAAATGATGCACAAATTTTTTTATTCGGACGGAAACGTACGTTGTAATTTCCTAGAAAACATAAAATTTGCCACCACCACCGATTTCGAGAACATTGTCAATATTGAAAATAATGAAAAAAATGTGTTCGAGCCATTTTGGTTACTTTGGGTAAAATTTGCATATTTACTAAGAGTTGCAACATGTAAATATATATATTCAATTGACTAAAAAACATAAAAGGAATCAGTACGATTTCGGTGTAAGAACTGTAAACAATTACTATCTCTTTTAAATCGATAGATTCTAGTCTGAAACGTCCATTTGACAAAGATTTCCACTATACTTTTTTTCATTTTGAAAAAATATCTCATTTGAAAGTTTGCCGCTGACGTCACGTTCATCAGATACAACCCCCACCACAATCCACGTTCCAAAACATTCAATACCGTTCTCCTCAAAAATATAGATTCTAGCTTGGTATAAGCCATTGAGAACTAAATAAAACTTCGTCACTTGATCGACTCATAGAAAAAAATCCATATTTTAGCTAGGACTTTTTATTGTTTTTGTAACTTTCAAATTTCCTGAACGGACCATCCTTTCGATGAAGAACGAGCATTGACAACACTGCAAATCATTATGACAGTTCTCATGCAACAAAAGTGATCTCGAGATTTGAGGTTAATGTTTGTTTTTATTTACATTCAACATTTAAATGATACATTCATTATTACTGTAGCGAGGTGTTATTATGACCGATCTGGTGTGAATTTATTTGTCTATTAAATATGGAAAGGCTTCGTGAAGGGAAGTCCGGATAATTTACCGAGGGTAGATTATGAGATGATTGACAAATATGAATTTATTTTTTGCAATGACTAAAATTTGGAAATATTCTTCACAAAAACATGATTATATTTCCCCACATTTTACAATGCGCTTCGTATTAAGGAGCATGAAAAATTGTTCCTTAGAATATTCACTGGTGTTCAGACAACCGGGTACAAAGCATTTTTTCGACAAGTTCACAGATATGGCAGATACAGGAATAAAAAAAAATTTAGAGCACATACAACAAAAACATTTCAAAACTTTGAAAACCACATTAACCTCAAAAAAGAAATCAAGTAGGGCCTGTTCGTTTGCAGCATACATATTTGATGGAACTGCTCTACTTGTATTAAATATTGAAGTAGGCAAACGAGTTAAACAGAAACAAACGATTCTTATTGATGCTCCGTGAAACAGACGAACGAACCCATCTGCTATCAAATGACAACTGTCATATGACACAATCCAGTGTAATGAGAATTTGGGATTCCATGGTGCACAAGTTTTACAACGTTGCCAAGTCTAGTTCTGATGAACGTGACGTCACGAAACCATTTTTCTTCTGATTTTAGAGAAAGGAGCGATCAGAAAAAATAAATAAAAAATCCCGAGTGATATTAGCGTATACACTATCTAATTACAGTGTTCTCTGATATGTAGTGGAAAGGTCCATTCACAAAAGGTCATGCAATACGACGAATATAATAACAATCCAGATCAAAGACAAAATCCTATTCTTATCCTCATTACTTTTCCCACCTCCTAACCTCTGGAATAAGGAAAGTGAAAGTATTCCAGAGACTGGTACCCATGGAGGGTAAGTAAGTCATAAAAATATCTAACAAAATGCAAAATTGTTTTTTTTGTTTTGGTTGGTTTCCGGGTTTTGCCGTGGTCTTCTTTGGTTTAAATCTCCAAACGTTTCAACTGCAACTGCGGCAGTCATCTTCAGTGGCGTAGTCGAAGTACTCTTCTTGGCGTATCAACTGAGCTGCAGTTGGAACGTTTGGAGATTTTAACCAAAGAAGACCACCGCAAAACCCGGAAACCAACCAAAACATTGACGCCAGTCGTGAAAGCCTACATTCCTGTTTTTTTTTGATAAAATTTAAAAAAATCTGTTATGGTGGCATTCCCGATCAATTAAAAAACTATTGCATCATTTCCATAATCAATTCAGGTTGCAAACAAAATGTATTGGTGTAAAATAACCAAAAAAATATGTTGCTATCATCAGCAAAGTTTTGGCGAGACTTATGACAAAGAGAGAAACGTTTCTTAGCGTTTGCCACTTTTTTAGATTTTTATTACTAAAAAGATTTTTATCACTAAAAAGTCGAATATCTTCCTCATCCCTTCCAGCTAAGCTTAATTGGCATATTTATCAAGAATGGGGGTAAAGAAAATGAACTCGATGAACATTGGCAACACAGCACCTGTCCGTTCTCGATTACAGCGCCAATCAGGTAAAAATTTTATGTGGGAGTTTGCACTGTTTTGCTATTTTTTCTCCATTTTTGATTTCAAATGCTAAAATGATTGGCCTATGATGTTTACTTTTCTAATTATATACCTGTTCTAGTTCGTATCATTCCAACCATCGTAAATTCACGTCCACGGGAGGTCATAAAATAAAAGTCGGTCGTGATTGCCCGATGATTTATGATTCCTTATTGAAAATACTATGTTATGAAACTGTTCAGATGGCTATGATTTCATTCAGCGCGATTGTTTTTAGACGCGTTTAGAGCGAAATCGCTTCGTTTAATATCAAGTTGCCGGTTGTTATTGTTCCAAGAAGGCTTTGAAACATAGTACGGTCATAGAAGCCAAAAAAAGGGGTCAACCTCGGAATGAAAGGTAGGTGAACCCCAAAGAGACTAAACTAACTGGAGGGTTTAATAAGCTCTAGCCAATCAGAATCTTGTAGCATCAACGCGTCATTGTGACGTACTTGGACATGAGTACAGAGTCGAACTCGAACCAAGAAACAAAACTGTCACATCAAACTCTCATAAACCAAGATCTAGTCCGTCACCTTCTATAGAGAACGGCGGCCATGACATGTCCAACTACGTCACATTCCGTCACAAATGTTCTATCATCTCTTTCTATTAGTGCCCCCATTTTCTTACGGCGATTAGACTCTCCTAGTCAAATAAAGTTTAATCTCTTTGGGTGAGTCCTACACGGACTTTTTGCGAGATCATTTACCCATTTTGTTAGAAGAAGTAAGTACTCATACTTGCAAGAGGCAACATGTGGTTTATGCTCTAGATTTCCATTTACGGGGTCATCTGAAGGCTTTTGTTTATAAGATGTGAATGACTTGAGGAATCGCATAATTGACAATTGCAATGTAATAAGGAACGTGTCAGACAATCAATGACAAATCGAAAGCAGTCGTGTACTTTATCAGAAGATGGACATTTTGCTCATTTACTGTAATATAGCAATTGTTAATATTTTCATTTTTGTTTTTTATTTTGTTGTTGGTTTTTTCTCGAAAACAAAGCTATATATGAAAAAATACAATACAACGAGTTGTATTTTCATTTGCTCAACCTAAAAAAAAATTAAAATCTACGGAAAAAAGTCAATGGCGTACTTTCTTTTACAATATTGTTGGCTGTGGTGCCCACTGAGACCACGCCCCTGGTCCTAGCAATTTCAAGTTAAACCTAAATGAGCGTCTTATTAGTTCAAATAGATCTACCAAATTTTAACCAAATCGGTTCTAGATATTGATATTTTATAATTATTTTATAATTATTACCGTTTTTTTTTTTTAATTTCAACACCCTGTATCCCAGAAAAGAAGCAACTCCAGACACACGTTCATAGGAACTTTTCTTCTTAAAATGACCTAACGAATCACCCTCTGCAATTAGGAACCAGGTAGGAAACACCCTTGGGCCATATTTTTTTACACCTTTCTCTTATGCGCAGTACCTTGTGTCCCCAGGTAGGTCTACCCACCACAAGTATACCTGCCCATCTATCCAGTAGACACTATCACACAAAGAAGCTGCCCTCTAACCAAAAGGAAACAGAACAGCGCGGTCCAATTCTGGACCAAAGAGCTGGAAATCCTAAGAAAAAGGACCAGATCTCTCTTTAACAAGGCCTTCAGAACAAAGCAGTGGGCGAATACAAAAGAGCCATACAAAGAGAGAAAAGGAAGGCGTGGAAGAACTTCTGCGAAGAAGTCTAGAGCACGGCTGAATGCTCACGACTGAATAAGATCTTGTCAAAGGATCCGGTGAATCCTGTCAGCACCAAATCAGGGAAATAATCTCTAGAGATCCTCCTTGATACCCACTTTCCTGACTCTATGGGAATCAATGACCCAGTCGCACCCCAGAGAGTACAGATTGAGGCCAGGCCCTCAAAGGAAACCTGGGACAGCGAAAGAAGTCATCACCTACAGGAAGGTAGAATGGGCCATAGCAACCTTTAGTCCATTCAAATCAGCAGGGCCAGACGAGATCCAACCTGTATTGTTACAGCAAGGAACAGGTTGTTTAGGGCGAGCCTGGCCTACAGATATGTACCCAGCACCTGGCGAAGGTCAAAGGTGGTCTTCATACCTAAGCCGGGGAAACCATCATATGCCCAGGCTAAGGCATTCAGACCAATTTGTCTCTCATCGTTTATGCTATCAACCCGCCAAACGGCGCTGCACAACCTAGTAGGCAGGATTGAAAAATCTCTTATGAATAAAGAGATTGCACTCACAGCGTAGAGTACAATATAAGGAAGGGAGAATAATCTCGAAAATGAAACAATAACGGAGAGATTTTCGAAGTAGATGGTGTGAAGATATAATTTCGAATTTTAGATACATGCATCAAAATTAAAAGAATTGTTTTCACTGATATTTTCAGTGGTTGTTTGTGTTCTATTTCAAGCTCATAATAATAATAATAAAGGTTTTTAATTTGTTATTTTCAACTACTCATTTTGGGTTTGGGTGCGAAAGAGACCCGTAACATGTTATTCATAAATCAAGTAATATAATATACAGAATTTTTTCTTTGTTTAATTTACGCTACAAAATTTTGTTTTCAACCTGAATTGATTATGGAAATAATGCAAAAGTGTTTTGAGTTGGTCGGAACATAAAGAATTTACCGCCACCTCAGATTTCGAGAACTTTGTCAAAATGCAAATAATAAAAAAGTGCAATTTTTTTATTTGACTAAGTTTCCGGAATCTGTGGTGGTAGCATATTTGATATGTTTTTAGGGAAATTACTCCATACGTTCCCGACCAATTGAAAAAACTCTGATGCCAAACTTGGAAATGGTCGCAAAATTGGGGAACGATAAAGGATGATATTTTCTTTCTCATCGTCATTTCGAGACTTCTTTGCATTTTTTCTCTACAAAATAACTAGAATTGTTTATAATTTATATAATAATTTTTAACAATGTTGCCGACCTTGTAAGAGGGCGCAAATTTTTATGGTTCCATTAACTACAAAAAAAAACTTTTGTTGAAGTTTGCATTGTACGAAGGCGTAGAAGGGCCACGAGCAATTTTTTTTTAATCCCGACTTTAATCTCGGACCCCGACTTTAATCTCGGGGGTCCGACTTTATTCTCGGACCTCCGACTTTAATCTCGGACCCCCGACTTTATTCTCGGGGGTCCGGCTTTAATATCGGACCCCCGACTTTCATCTCGGGGGTCCGACTTTAATCTCGGACCCCCGACTTTAATTTCGGACCCCCGACTTTAATCTCGGACCCCCGACTTTAATCTCGGACCCCCGACTTTAATCTCGGGGGTCCGACTTAAATCTCGGACCCCCGACTTTAATCTCGCGGGTCCGACTTTAATCTCGGACCCCCGACTTTAATCTCGGGGGTCCGACTTAAATCTCGGATCCCCGACTTTAATCTCGGAGGTCCGACTTTGATCTCGGACCCCCGACTTTAATCTCGGACCCCCGACTTTAATCTCGGACCCCCAACTTTAATCTCGGACCTTCGACTTTAATCTCGGACCCCCGACTTTAATCTCGGGAGTCCGACTTTAATCTCGGACCCCCGACTTTAATCTCGGACCCCCGACTTTAATCTCGGGGGTCCGACTTTAATCTCGGACCCCCGACTTTAATCTCGGGGGCACGACTTTAATCTCGGACCCCCGACTTTAATCTCGGGGGTCCGAGATTAAAGTCGGGGGTCCGAGATCAAAGTCGGACCTCCGAGATTAAAGTCGGGGGTCCGAGATTAAAGTCGGGGGTCCGAGATTAAAGTCGGGATTCCAAAAAAAAATTGTTCGTGGCCCTTCTACGCCTTCGTAGCATTGTTTTGTTATTTTCTCTCCATTATTGCTAAAGTGATTGGCCTATCATTCGAAAGTACCCATGGAGGTAAGTAAGTTGTGCTCTACTTGTCTTTGAATAGAAAGTACAAGAACCTATCAGATAAAAAAGCGTGGCTCGAACATTGTTCAAACATTGTCACAGCGTTGCCGGAGATAAGCATGCAGTGCACCCATAAAATCATCTCCTCCCCCTCTAATATCTTTGAAACGAAGAGAGAAATCGAGGTACTTTAAGCAAGATGAAATAATACCAACTGGAAACCAAAAAGAAAATTCGGTTGATGCCGTTTTTGAATAAACACAATCTTCTTAGTACACATCAATTTGGATTCCAGTATGAAAAAAGTACGGGAGATGCCATATTTTCGTTTTTGCATAAATTATATACCGAGCTTAATTGATTGCTGCATTGATCTTGTCGAAAGCCTTCTTTAATGCGCAAACTACAAATTTATAGGTTCAGGGGTCAGAGTCTCAAATGAATACAATCTTATTTGAGTCAAAGATCTCGGATTGTTAGAACAGACACAGTTTCCTATAGCCGTCACATAACATGTGGTGTTCCTCAGGGTCCACTTCTTGGGCCGGTATTGTTTTTGTTGTATTTTAATTATTTGACTGCTATTGAAATTAAGGAAATATTCACCATGTTTGCGGATGATACCACAATATTGTGGCACGATAATGATCAAAAAAAATTTCTTAAAAATAGCTAGTGATATTATGTCAGAGAACGGTGTAATGCAAATTTACTATCACTTAATGCAAATAAAACCCAGGGGGCAGTAAGAGAGTGAAATATACAGATTTGGCTTAGCAGCATCAGTCTATCTAACTGTGACTTGTTAAAAAATTGGTTATTTACAGTTGAAATAAATGACAAAGACAGAGTTAAGTTAACTATAAGGCCATACTTAGTCAGACCCTATACAGTATCTAGTGCGACAAATGGAATTTTCGAAGTGTTTAGGATATCCTACCACCTGGACAGTTCAAATTAATCAAAACGTTGCTGGGCGAAAGAAAGAAAATGTGAAAAAGAGAAACGAATTTGTTTTTACTTTCGTCTATCTTCATGTAAAAGTCACAGAGTCATGAAACATCTTTCAAGTCGTCAAGAGAATTTTTATCAAACCGTCTGCAAGTCAGTGAGTGGGGTTAATAAACTAAACAAAGAATAGAGACAGAAGATTTTTTGCCAACACGCGAAGGCCGTTTCGAGAGTCAACCACTTTCCAAGACGTTTAACGATCTTTTTAATTGGTCATCCATGCCCCTATGGCATGTGCAAGGTAACAATACCACTATTCGAACTTGCTGAATTGAAATGAATTCACCAACAAGGAATCATCGATTCAAGTTAATATAACTGAAAAAATTACAAGGAAATAACATACAGGGTGTCCCAAGAAGATTAGGACAGGAACTCGAAACTAATGGAGAATTGTAATTTTGGGCTTCTAAATTAAAGCAATTGGTGCAGTTTTTTTGATATTATGTTACCCAATGAGCTTTTTGTTTTCGGTCACGTGATATCAGATTCAAAATTATTAATGGGACAACCTGTATATTTTGGCTTATGTTCCTCCCGATAAAACAATTTCAACGAACTATAACACTTGTGGTCTAAAACGATTATTTCAAGAAAAACAGGTACTTCAATAACTTTTGTCCCACGACGTCTGAAACGACACCCTGTATATTTGGGCAGTCATGATATATTTTTTGTGAAGATTAAAACAAGTCTGCCATCATCGCGAGAATGATTTTGCGGGGGACCCCAAAAACTAAAAACACTTGGTCTTCTATAATCCGAGATATCCTACCAGCAGTTGCTTGCCGTAGCGGGAAAAACAAAACAAAGTTACTGAAAATATCCTATACAGATAATTTAACGAGTACCCGCTGGCTGAGCGTGGTAGCGGTCCGACAATATCGATGCTCAAAATTTCAAAGGGTTTACTAGTGACAGTTGCACTGCTTAGTAATTGACCAGCAGGAGTTTTCTGCTCAGGTCTGCTATGTCCTCCTTCATCTTAGGCCAGTAATATTTCTTACTCAGCCTGGATAAGGTTTTGAAAATGTCCTCAGGTGGGTGGGTCGTGATGCTGGCGGATCAAACCTCGAAGTTCTTCTTTCGGTACTACTCGTAATCAACAGTCCGCTTCCTCGTAAAGATCTGGATACGGTCTACTTACATGCTTGAAGAGCTTACCGTCCGTCACTCGCCATAAAGGCTATCTTACGGGATCCTGAACGACACTTTGAGTCACCCTCTGATACCACAGGTGTTTGGCAGGCGCACCCTCAACCATCTCCTCTGCCACATCAATACCTAATGCACGCCATAAGACGCAGTGTAATCAAATTGAAGCCAAAAATATCTATCTTACCTTTTCTTAAACGGGAACTGGGAAACTATTGCGCATGCCGAATTCTGAATCACGAGAAATGTCATACATTTTTAAGATTATGCTTCTTTTGACATTTTCAATCGTCCCATTTTGAACATGGGCTAACATTTTTCTATAATGTGGATAAATGAAGAATAAGAATAATGCAGGACGGTCAATTAAACTTCGTGTCATTAAAAAACGATTCAATGATCCATTTGTAACTCTAATTAATAAAATGTACGTATGTTTGTTACCTGCTACCAGAGTTTCATCAATAAATTTTCTGCCAAAAGCGGATAAAAACTCATTAAACTTGAAGAAATGTGGATCGGTTGTGAAACGGACTGTTGTTTGAAAAAGTAAATCTCGTTCCACATTGGCCTCATAACCGCCGAGAAAAATAGTTTGCTGGTATTTTTGCCTCCTGAACACGAACTCGAAGTAAAACGCGGCGAACTTAAATTATTTCAGGCATGATTCTAGAAATTTATAAAATGTGTCATATTCATATCAGGAATAAAACCCATATAGTGTAGCCCTTTTATAATTATCACAATCTACACTGGCTCCTTGTAACCTTATCCAGATTATGAGGTTATGTTGGAATTTGCCGAATTAGCATCAAATAAGATATGCTTCTCATAACTTCGATAATTGTTGGTGCCCAATCATGCACAATAGAAAGAGATGAAAAAACAAAATCGTGTCTTTGAATAGGAATCTCCGGCACAAGCGCATTAATTCAGCAGACTCCAATTCGAAGTCGATGTTAATTTTTTTTGGCATCACAAAGGCTGTCCTTATTATACACATTCGTAGTTAATAGATATATGGTTGGAGCCTAACGGCCCATCTCACGATGCGCCCGATTGGATCTTTGATCGAATTCAACCACTTGAGGCTGTGGTGGTCAGTTACCTCGAAACGTCTGCCTTCCAAATTAGGTCGTAGTTTTTCTATCGCGAAAATAACCGCTGGAAACTCCTTCTCCGTCGTACTGTATTTTCTTTCGCTGGGTGTCGAGGATCGGCTCAAATAACACACCACATTTTCTCTATCCGGATGTAATTGGGATAACACTGCTCCTAGCCCATAATCTGACGCATCTGCCTGAACTTGGAACGAAAGATTTATTTCAAGGCAAAACTATATTTATCACCCATATTAATTTTATCAAAAAACGTCGTAGGACAAAGAATACTGAAGTACATGTAGTTCTTGTGCTTTTATACCACAAGTGAGAGAGTTTGTTGCAATCGTTTTATCGGGAGGAACATAGAAATACCAAAATATACATGTTGTCCCATTAATAATTTGGGAAAGAGTGGACACCTGCACCTTCTTTATTAAAGCTACGCCACCAACCATATTCTGTCAGTGCGTTCGTGGTTGAGAACAATGAAGGACCCTATCGTTAAAAAAAGTTACCAAGCCTTGGGAAAGAGTGGACACCTGCACCTTCTTTATTAAAGCTCCGCCACCAACCATATTTTGTCAGTGCGTTCGTGGTTGAGAATAATGAAGGACCCTATCGTTAAAAAAAGTTACCAAGCCCTGGGAAAGAGTGGACACCTGCACCTTCTTTATTAAAGCTCCGCCACCAACCATATTTTGTCAGTGCGTTCGTGGTTGAGAATAATGAAGGACCCTATCGTTAAAAAAAGTTACCAAGCCCTGGGAAAGAGTGGACACCTGCACCTTCTTTATTAAAGCTCCGCCGCCAACCATATTTTGTCAGTGCTTTCGTGGTTGAGAACAATGAAGGACTCTATCGTGACCGAAAACAAAAAGCTCATTGGGTAACATAATACAAAAAAGATGCACCAAGTGCTTGAATTTACGACCCCACAATTACAATTCTTACACCCTTACAAGTGCGCATGCAATAATTGTTGCAGCATCACGTTACGGTATTTGAAACATGTCAACATGATATTCCTGCAGGCTATAATATGCTTTCGCAAGAAGCAGATTTTTGACTGATTTTCAGAAAATTTTATGATTCTACATATTCTTGGTCGGCAGAGGTAAGTGAATACTTTTTCCCTTCATACTTAGGAGAGTGTTTGGTTAAACTCAGCTTAGGTATTGGCAGGTGAATATTATTATTATGTTCAGTTATTGTTTGAAAGTGGAAAGCGATTAGTGAAGTGACCAGCGACAATTGGAGAAAATGCATTGACCATGTTATTACCGTAGAACACGCTATGTGGAAAATTGACGATATTTTCGGAGACTTCATTGATCCAATTGTTATTGACCTAATAAAAATAATTCAACTTATTCCGACTCTGACATAATATAGTTATTGTAAATTCTGTACTTACATACTTTTTTTTTATTTAAAATTAAAATTACCTTCAATTGATTGGGACTGGACTGCTTTCAATTTTTTTTGTAATAATTCAAGTCGGCTACAGCATTCTTCTTTGATCCGCACTATCTCTTGGTTATTTTTATACAACTAATGACTGCTGCATTTCACATCTTTATCTTCCAAAATACTATAATCGGTGAAAATACACATCTTACTATATTTTTTTCAAATTTATTACCAACTAATTGTTAAGAAATAACATTCTATAGCAACGTTTGACGTAAACCTAAATATAATCATAGAATATTCATCATTACATTTTTAAACAGAAATTATACTCCAAAATACACCACTAAAGGTGGCTGGAAAGAATTTCAAATCACTTAACAATGGCCTCACAATGGCCTAATCCGACAAATAGCTTTTGAAATGAATGAAAAAACAGTTGTTTGCTGTTTTCATAAACGTTCTACATCAAAATTTGCACGAGCCTCACTATATGGATTTTGCATACTAAATGAGGATATATTACTCCGTGCCTCCAATTTACGGACTATAGTTACAGCTTGTAGAAACGGTCTGCCAGTTGATTACGAAGTGTCTTCGGTTTGGATTGTATTTCTTGGAAATTGCAATTAACACGGAAACAACATTGCTGAATGCGCCGTTTCTAAATATAGGTTAGAGGTAAATTGTATCTTATTTTTGCAAGAAGGCCATTCCCAAGATAATTGAAATGACCGGTGGCTTGCATTATTATAGTCAGATCCAACTTCAGGGTGAAACATCAGTCAGAAGAGAGAAAGGTTGTGTTTTCCTGCCCAATTTATCAAGTTGCCTTACTGGAAACGAATCGCCGAGTCATCCAAAGCCTACTTGTTCAAAATATGTGTTTCAAACTCTAGAAAAAATCTAAAAGCTCTGTATTTCAAAGATAACTCTAGCAAAATATCAAGTGTGCTATATTTTTGGAAAGGTAATTTTGAGCTCTATTGAAATATACAAGAATATACAGGGTGTCTCATTAATTTTTGTTTCCATCAATAACTATCGACATGTTATTTGAAAAACTAACTCACACCATTGAATTCTACGTAAAAAAGTGCGTAGGAAATGTTTTTATAGAAACAAGGAATTTTCGACAGGAAAAAAGTTACAGCAACTTTTCGTAAATGCACATTGTCGAAAAACACGCTGTAACTCATAAACGATGATAGATATCGATATGCGGTTTTCACCATCAAGTTTGTCATAAAATTTGATCCTCATACACAACCAATTCGGCCCACCTTGTACAGACAATGAGCCAAGCAAGGAAAACACAGCTCGATTTGTTATTTTTGACTATTGTTACGTAATTTGTAACCCGTTTATATTCTTTTACCTACGGCCACTATAGAAAATAGGCGAAAACACACGACGCGCAGCCTCAGTATAGTATAAATATAGAAGCCTATTCCAAGTTAATAGCGCAAGTGAAAAGGAAATCGGATGGATTTAGAAGCAAAAAATCTAAAATTTTGACGGCCAAAAATATTCAAGATTTCCTCGAAACGGCTCTTGACAATCAGTACTTGTTTATGAAGGTAAAATATGTCCACTAATACTATTTTCCACACTTCAGTAATTTTTATTTTTAGACTGTTCTTATAATTGGCGTAAGTGGTGCATGCCGAAAACAGGAACTGAGAAATATGAAAGTTGAAGATGTTGGGACACAGAAAAATCCTTCATTATTAAAATTCCAAATACAAAAACCAAAATTTAACGTTCTTTTGATAATTTTGTGAAATTTTTCGAAATAAAATTATGAAAAAAATCTAAAGATGCAATAAAATACAGAGAAAAAATGAAATACTCTGTCATATGTCCAGACTTTTTTGGCCGTAGGTAAAGTATAGTAGGTAATGCGTGTTGTAAAGCAATTACGCACTCATGGAATTACGCACTCGGTTTCGTGCGTAATTTTTCCCTTCGTGCGTAATATGCTTTTTACAACACTTGTTACGTAATATACTATTAACCGAACAACCAACAATTTTCAAATTCCTCAAATACCAAAAACCCTATATCTACTTACAGTCTATTAAAAAATCGGAAATCCTACAGATATAATGAATTGTGTTCAAAAAATAATAATCATAAATAAATATAACATGACCTTGATTAATTAGCTACTATTTTTATTGTTGCCAACCTCTTGTATTTATTAATTTGACACGACACAACTTCGGGCTTTCATCTCTGAATAGAAATATCTACTGCATGTCTTGTTAAATTATTATAAAATATAGTCGAAATTGAGATGCAATGAAAATAGTCGACTATTTATTATTATCATTCAATAACAACACACGAAAACACAGTTTGTTTTTTTGTAGCCTCATATATTCATATTGTATTGCAATTGAATGTTCGGGGGTAATACCAGTAATACCACGAGTGCTCGCAATACTACACTGATAAAAACGATTTTTTGCATCACCGCATAATTGCGTTGATTCAAAGAGATTGTATTCTTGAATAGGTCCAACCAAATATTAGTTTGATTTTTTGACGGATTCCTCTTGGCCACTTACAAGGAAAATATTTTAACACAAGTGAACACTTGCTTCATAAGTTGGTTGAGGCAAGAATATTTCAGCTTCAAGAATGGGCACTTTTTTTGTTGAATCATGGGAGTAGGTTGAGACAGGAATATTGCAATTTCAATAATAAATTTAGTTATAAATATGAGAATAGTTTTAAGTTTATTAACTGTATTCTTGATAAAACCAGTTAGTAGTGACGCATTTGCAGTTTGATTGAATACATAAACAACGTCACCCGCTTTTAGACACAAAACTGTAGTAGACCAAAATATATTTCACTTATTTTCACAATATTGCATTTTTATTGTATAGAAACAGTTTCCACTAGGCACAAAACTAACATTTATATCGGTACCCATAGCCTCATAACCTCCAACCCAAATGGTCAAACCGGATGAAATGGTCGAAATGGAAGTCGTATTCACAGGTCGCGGTGCCGCCACCTGCTTTGATTGCTCATTGGTTGAATGTGTCACGTGGCACGGGTAGTGATATCTACCAAGGAATTCTATTCTTGTGTCAAGAGGATTATGTTTCGCAATGAGTTAATGTGATTGTTTTCTAGGATGAAGAGTAGAATGTTTTCACTGCTAACAAATTCATTTTAAGAAAATTTATATATAGAAGCAAACATATCAATCAGTTTGAGATAGGAGTATATTCATCAATTAGAATTATTCTTTTCAGAAGATTACTCTATTCAAGAGTATTTATATTTTTGATTGAAGAAATCTTTTTTATCTGTGTACCGATAGTAATTCTGTCAGAAATCAACGAGATCAAATTGCTTGGTAACACCACGAGTCCTTTAGGACGAGTGGTGTTACCTCAAAGCAATTCGATCGAGTTTAAGATTTCTGACAGAATTATCGATAATATTGTGAGCACGAGTATTTATTGAGATAATTTTACGAACCAACAAAGTGAAAAAAGTTCCATTGACGTGAATTTTCAATAGTTATCTACCCTTTGCACTGATGAGAGGCAACAACCTCGAAACTAGCCTGCAGGTGGGCACCCTGTCCAAATCAAAACATAATTCTGCTGTTTGGTCACAGAGGGCACTTGCAATTGCGTCCGCTGATATTTTGAGGAACGTTGCGCAAGTACCTGTTAGATTTAATTCAATACCAGTAGTGGTCTTAGCTAGGGGAGTAGTTGTTTTCTGTCAGGTAGTTGCCTTAATAAGCCTACTTAGTAGGTGTATATGGGAGTAAAGGGTTCATCATCGGTCGGCAACGACTGTTCGTTAGTTATAGATAATGCCTGATAGACATGATATCTGTCAGACTGACATTCATATTATAAGATGATATTATTCTCCGTTGGTGTTTGGATACGTGGTTCCCAGTGGTATTACCGGCTCGAAAGGAAGGAACTGCGTATTATCGAGGCATACGTCCCTTATTGATCCTAATATTGCAGGAAATGAGGATTTCATACGGCGGCAAGTGAAATTATCCCCCAAATCGGTTATATTATGTTTCATAATTGCTGAACATTTTTTTCATTTGGTTGAAGCCTTGAAAGTGGAACAAATACCGCTTTCTAAATACCCTTGAACTTTAACCCCGGTCCTGCTTAGGTATACAATACAGTAGATAAGTGATTCTCTAGTCCGCATATACACCTGACAAATGTACATGAAATCGGATACATTATCATACAATCAGAAACCGCGAAACTAAAAATATGATTCACGGTAATGCTTTTTCAACCATTCTATTTTTACTTTCACGATAAATTAGGAATATTGTGGTAGTCGTTTCAAACATACTTATAAAATAGCGATAATATTAGTTGTTGAAGACGCGATTTGTTTGTATTTTGTGAACAACCTTGTAATCGGACAAGAATGCTATCCACTATTCCGTTTATCTCTATGAATATTGCAAATTCATGTAAAACATCAACCTTGCCTGCTCGAAGCTCATTACCAAGGCGGTTAAAACAAGAACTTTTTAAAGGAATCTCAAAAAGAAACTAAAATATGAGTAGTACCAATGCGTCCGTCCTTCTCTTTCTGAGTTCATTCAACTTGTAGCTTTTACCAGAAAGAGTTATTTGTGAAATGTGGCCGATTGTACTCGCCTATGATCATTGATTTATTGACAATTTATTCGGTACTACTTCAACGGGGCATCCTAAGTACACGTTTGGCCATAATAGTTATTTATGTTATATAGATTCTAACGCCCGGAGGGTAACATGATTGAGCTCGAGGGATGAATGTTGCCCGATGAACGTTAGGATCTAATAACGCTAGTTCGATCAGTGCTGATGCATTTTTGAGATAAAAAAAAATTAACAGAATGAGACCTACTGGAAGAGGAGCAAAATGTTGATCGAATGACGGGAAAAATAAATTGGAGTCGAAAAAATGGAGAAGGGTGGAACGGGGAGAACTTCTGGGGGTTGAAAGCGATATTTCACGGTTTTTCGAGAATTGCATCATTCATGGCATGGCGTGAAGAAAACGGGATAAGTAACTGTTAGGACCCCGCACAAAAGCATAGGAAAATGGCCCACAGTGGGATTTGCCTGAAATTCACATATGTTATTGGTATTGAGATTCTGATCAAATGTTCTCATGGACCCAATCCTCTAAGACCAATGATTTAGCTTACAGGGCCGTATTTAGTTTAGGTGCCAAATAAACAATGACACTTTTCTCAAGTCCATGATTTTTGTATTTCCTATTAGAATTTAATTGAATAAATAATTTTGCAAAATCTCAGAATTTGTCTTTTAGCACCAGTCCTCTGTGAAACATGTTTTGCCCTACAGGACCGTATTTAGTAAAACTGTATGTGCCAAGTGATCCACAGAAAAGTGAATTAAAATGGTTTTGTTGTAACTTTTTCATTTCTTGAACTTTGTCAGTGTCAGTAGTTGATGGCTCGTTCGATAGATGAATGTAGCTTTTTTTGCGTACATAACAAAAGTGATCGCCATCTTAATATCCAAGATGGTCGGCCAAACCTATAAACCATATAGGATTTATCTTGTAGCATTTTGAGAAAAATGATAACAGGACAAAATAAGAACTACGTTTTGATTGTTGAAATCAGTCATTTACTTTTTGAATTATCTAATTCTTTAATATAAATATAACTCTACTATCTTATTAAAACTATATCTAATTCATAACAAATAACGTTGAAACCGATATTTCCAGAGTGGTGGAAAAGAACAAAAAATCAAAATCAACAAAATAGTACTTGAACACTTACAGATGCGGGAGTATTGTATCTTGCAGTGGACCATTTGCGGCATCTTTAAAATGCTGTAACACAGAAGTCGATGGATAATTCGCATTTTGATTATGGCGTACAAATCTCAAATACGACAATATGCTACAAATATGAGCACATGTTACTGGTGTCCTTGCCCCTGATTGCACTGCAGTAGTATCCTATTATCAATACATCTTCTTCATATTATTCTCGTCAGACTGGTTTTCATGTATTGTATTGTAATGAATAAATACTTGATATTTTTCTCCCCTTCTGAATCGTGAATACACTCTATGTCTAACAAATTCAGGTTCATTCATTTTTTTTGATATTGAACCTTATGAAATTATTACTCTAAGATCAGATAGTAGAGTTATATTTATATTATAGTGTTAGATAATTCAAACAATCAAAACGCTGTGGTTCTTATTTTTTCCTGTTACTTTCTTTCTTAAAAAGCTACAAGATATAAGTCCTACATAAAGTTTATAGGTCAAGCCGGCCATCTTGGATATTAAGATGGCGACCACTTTTGTTATGTACACAAAAAAGCTACATTCATCTATCGAACGAGCCATCAACCAATGACATAGATCAGGAAATGAGAAAGTTATAACAAAATCAATTTGATTCAGTTTTTTGTGGATCACTTGGAAAATACAGTTTCACTAAATACGGTCCTATAGGGCAAAACATGTTTCACAGAGGACTTGTGGTAAAAGGCAGATACTGAGATTTTGTAATATTTCTTATTTTATTAAAATTTAATAGAAAATAAAAAATTATTATACTAAATACGGCCCTGAGAGCTAAATCATTGGTCTTAGAGGATTGGGCCCATGAGAACATTTGATCAGAAACTCAATACCAATAACATATGTAAATTTCAGGCAAATCCCACTGTGGGCCAATTTCCTATGCTATTGTGCGGAGTCCTTTAGGAAATGAGAGAAGTGAATGTGCAATGATGATTCACTCCACTAACATACCCAGGAGCTCAGTTGGCGTGGGATCGACAATAAGAATTGTTTTCGATAAGATTGAAATATGGGATTCAATTTTCCAGAGCGCCACGGATTTATCGCCATCAGTGAAAAATTCGAAATCACCCTGATGGAATGGGACAACCCACTGCACTAATATTACTAAAATATTAAACAATAGATACCTATAAATGGTATAAAAATGGTATATAAATGTGTAGAGGTTTTGTCTTCCCTTACGCTTGGATAACTTAGACCAGAATAAAAGGAATAGTCATGTCCCTTACTATAAACATACAGGGTGTTTCATAATATATGCGCTGGACTTCAGGATGTGATAGCTCGTTCAAAAATATGAAAAAAAATTATTATTAACGCATAATTGGTTTGGTGCGTAACTAATAGCTCGGAGATACAACAAACTCAATCGTAGAAAAAGAAGAAGAAATAACCTCACTTTTCGTTTGCTTTTGTAACTAAAATAAGTTTTTCGCAGTTTAGTCTATTTTTACTGTTTCTGATGTGTTTATTTCTGTTTATGCTGTTTTGTTGAAATTTAGAAATCCATAATAATGGACTTCACAACATATTATTCAAGTTTAGATGGGACAATGGGATAAAAATAAACTATCAGCTACTCTGTGCCATCAATAATAAACATTGATCCATATCTTCTGGAAGCTGAAGAATTATCAACAGATATTCCACTTTTTCCCAAAATGATGTATCCTGATCTTGTAAATTATTTAGTGGACACGAAGAGTGGTTTCACAATGAATAAAATTTGACAAAGTATGTAGTCTTGAAGTGACAGGGAACTATTTCAGTAGAGCAAATCTCTTTTCAAAGTGAACAAGACAGTTCTAATGCACCTATAAGTTCTTCAATTTCTTCTACCAATTTAGAAAGAAATTCCACTAGCACAAGGCACAACCTTAGTGTCATCAGAACTAACTCAAAAATCGACATCATTTCCATCAAAGGCGAAATTGACCTGAAAGATGAATCATATTTAAAATATTCATCTGTTGCTAGGCACACAGATTTTGTAACATTTTGGATATGAATGTCAGAATAAAATCAGTTATCTGGAAAAGTATTCAATTTATTAAAATATAACAGTAGGTGAAAAGGTTGACATATCATTAACAATTAAAGAATTCAAACAAATTAAGGGTGGATTTAGTCAACTTTAGCATAAGCATTTTCATAAACATAGCGGTAACATCAAAGGTTTTTAGCATAAACTTAACATTGTTGTATAAATGGCGCCATTTGATATAGCACATTCAACTTTCGCTTTTGATATATATTTAAGCACAATTTTAAAATGATGTTGACTAAATGCACCTTAAAAGAGCAACTCGTGAGAAATCAAAGTGCAAATCATGGTACAATTATCGGGCAGGAAGAGGCACTGCATCTAATTTATTCATTTATATATCTATAAAGATTCAATACCACAAAACTTCTTCTTGGATTTAACTTTTTCTGCCAAAAATTCTGGAAATGTTCTGATTATAGAATGAAGAACTGCCACTTTAGACTCGACCAAGCTCATCAGTAAATTTTGTTCCTCTCCCTCAGAAACAGGAGATATTTCTAATGAGTTTGCCTCCCTTTTATGTAGGGGTTCATCTTCAGGGTTCAGCTGGCTTATTATTTGCTCTTTTTCCTGTCAAAATAACTTACTCCTGTTTTCTAGTTATTTCGTCTGTAGAAAATAACACTGTAGGTACATGAGAACAAATCTCCCAAACCTGCTGTACAATCATAATGAGCAATAACAATACTGTCATCTTCAAGACATTATCCATGGTGTTAATAATTTATCATTCTTTGAGAATACCTTTCCAATCACTAGAATATGCGAATTTACCTGCTCGACACACATTTCTTTCACCCACACACAAATTGCTATTTTGTGAGCTTCTAAACTTTCATATGCTTTCATTTCATTCATTGTGAAAGTACTCTTCGTTTCCACTAAATAATTGACAATATCAGAATACATCATTTTTGGGAAAAGTGAAATATCTTGAGCTTCAAGAAGATATGGATCAATGCCGATTATTGATATTTTATCTTTACCGATGTCGATGAACATAATCTAAACTTGACTACTATGTTGTAAAATCCATTATTCCTAAATTTCAACATAACAGCGGAAACAGAAAAAACACATCAGGAATTAATAGTTATAACACATCAGAAATAGTTATAACACAGCAGAAACAGTAAAATCACGGCAAAAATAGAAAAAACTCCGAAAAACGTTCTTTGTTTACAAAATCAAACAGAAAAGTGAGGTTCTTTCTTCTTCTTCTTTTGAGTTTGTTGTACCTCCAAGCTGTCAGTTACGCACTAAAATAATAGCGAAGAGATTTTCTCGAAAATATACAGCGTCAAATATCGCAAACAATATGAAAAAATGTCCAGATATGAATTTTCCCAATATCCATCAACGATGATCAAAATTCAATTTGGATTCAGGATAATTCGCATAGGTTAGCCAGTCACTCATCAAATATCGAACCGGAAAACGTCACTCAAACTGATTCAGATTTCAAAGTCAAAAACTGTCACTATCAGACAAACCGCTTCCTTGTTCGTTCGTGGTCTGTGAGATCAGTCCAGGAACTACCTCTAGCTACTCGGAGCTACTCTTTGGGACAATGTGACAACGACTCAGGTGAACAGAATACCTAGAGATTCAGTGTTGCCAAATGAACTAAGACGAACCAAACACAAACAAGGTCAAGTATTCGAAAGTGAAGTACCTCAAGGCACAGAATAGAGATAGAGGAGAAATGGGTTTTGTATTCTAAACACAAAACAATAGACTAAGAAAAGTATGGTTACAAAATAACGCCCATCATTGCGAATAATAGAACAAATGATAACTGTTATTATCTTAAGGCCAGTTCATGTCCGCTCGAACTAGTATGGCGAAGGTAAGTACTAACATTCGAAACAAGCTATACATGACAACGATCAAGTTGTCATTATGAAACGGTGGCGTACAGAGTGGAAAGTGTATATCAATGACACAGAATTTCTGATGTTATTGTATTAAAACATAAAGGGTTTTCTAGTGCAAAATAAACTCGTAACATACCTTTACAGAGAGGTATTGCTTGCACATTTTGATGAAAAATTTAAAAACATTAAAAGTTCCACCCTATGGTGTAGTTATTCGAAACTCAAATCCACGTTGTTAGTGCATAATAATATTGAGAAATCATGAGAAAATGGCGGAGTTATGAATTTTTCAAAATATCGCAAAATTTTCTGGTTTTTCCAGCTTTTCTTCATTACTAATGATCTCACAGGGTCGTAAAATATTCCATTTTGTTCGTATTTTAATTATCTACAATTCTTTCCATTGGAGCAACCTGACTGCTTTATTAGTTTTTATTTTATGAGCAAAACAATTTTTAAAAACACGGTTTTGTCATTTAAATGTTTATAACAAATTAATAAATGACAGTTGCGAATCGAAAACATAACACAATATAACTACGGACTGTATTTCATGTGATGGATGGCATAGTTGGTTTCCTATTGGTATTTTTGTTAAAAACTCACTCATTTTATGCTATATTGCTTGGTGTGAATTGAGTAATAAATTAGCCTGAATAGAGCATAAAATTATTGTCCAATTGGAGTTGTGTTTCATGGTTGAGTTCTGCTGGCGAAACGGTATAGTTAGCGGAACTTAGGATTAAAAAAAGCGAATTCAAAAAAATTATGGCCTAAAAAAATGTGTTAATTCCAAAGTGGTTCTGGTAGCTTTCTTTACGGGGGTCATTTTCAGGCATCAGTGGAAGATTAAAATCCCAAAAAATAATTGCCACAAAATACAAGAAAATTTATCACAGCACGACTCCACCACATCCGTTCGTACTAAAAATCAAATATAGTCGACTAGAAAAGTTACTCCCCAAATAATATTCTTGTTTACATTATTCGTTCTACATTCATTCACCGACTCTTGTTGATCCAACGAGTTTTGCAAATTATTTTCATAGTAATTCATCGTGTAGTTCCGCTAGACATTTGACACACTTTCCGAAACAGTTCGCGAGCTGGAAAGGCGCGTTTTATTTGTTTATATGTAGAATGGAACCGTGTATGTTATTGTTAACTCTTGTAACAGTGAACTACTTTCCACGCTACTCGTATACGTATTGTACTGTTAAACTATGCCATTGTCGTGTCTTTCATGTCGGAATTACAGGAATTAGTCGGTAATGATGGTTGAATGCTTGGATAAATTATACCATTAGATAGATCATTAGGTACAATCCGACATTTCTGGTTCTGGTAGCTGTTGATGATAAAGAGCACAATTCGAATATACTAATTTAGATAAAGAGAACTACCAAAATAATATTTATTTTTCGCATGACTTAATCATTGTGAACTAGGGCTTCACAAAAACACTGAGAAGTAATTGACTAATTGGTGCCCCATCACAATTGATAATTATAAGTACAGTTTTTTTCTTAAACCAATAATAGTATATTGTGTATCTAGTAGTAAAAGCATACATTCCCGGACGACAATGTAAATTGAAGGCCGAGGCCTTAAGGCGTTAAGCATTGAAGTCTGGGAATGTGCTTTTACTACGAGGTACACATACTATTTTTTCTGAAATCGCAATCAGCATTATCAAAAACTAAGGAATTCTACATATTGTTTGCGTGAATTCAATAACTGTCTAAAATGTAAACAAGCCGGCAAAAATTTTCTCGGATCGTTTTCTGTACGGGAAAGTACTTTCCCGGACCGTTTAGGTCCGAAAACGGTCCAGGAAAGTTCGTTGCTTAGCAACGGACTAAAATACTGGATTAGCGTATTTTGAGGCCTAAAGTTGCTCCGAGAAAATGGCATTCTTGAACGATTTCCGAAAAATATTATTTTTTGATGTCTTATTAGCTATAACTGCGTTACAATTGACACCAAAAAGGTGTCAATTGT
This sequence comes from Chrysolina oricalcia, assembly GCA_944452925.2. NCBI lineage: Eukaryota > Metazoa > Arthropoda > Insecta > Coleoptera > Chrysomelidae > Chrysolina > Chrysolina oricalcia. The sequence goes on along the minus strand of OX101828.2, from coordinate 40,427,815 downwards.
AACAAAGAAGAAATGTACAGTAAAAGCTTAATTTTTATACCTAACCTAACCAAGTTAAATATGTAAAATCTTATTGTTCAAGATCCATAGATTAACATGAACTGAGAAAAATGCACTTAGTATATGAAAATTTAAATTTAGTTTTTGTTACAACTGACACCAGTCTTCCAACTCACAAAATAGAAACTACTCAAACCAACTAAAACAACGTCAAAATTACTCTGGACGCGCGTTTCGCAAACAAAGTTGGCATCTTCAGGCACTGAAACTGAAAGCTTACCAAACTACTTCTTCTACAGAATTCCTGTTTATACCATTTATCTGATCTAAATGTTTACGCAATTTTTCGAGTTTACTTGCTCTCCCAACTTGCTATTTTTATATTAAGTAAGTATATTATGATTGCAAAAACGTTGTTGGAAAAAGTTTAGAAAATAATTGATTTTTTTTTAATGTTTCCATTTTCAATACATTTATATTTACAACAGCTAAAAATGAAAAATTGGCACCACTTTATGAAATACTAGTCTTCGATAATATTCTATTACGAATATTACAAAACAATTAAAAACTCCTCATTTCTTTTATAATAGTATATTAAAGTATTTATTTATTTTAATTATATAGGTTACCCAACAGGACGAGCCCAATAACAGGATAACACACGATAACAATAAAAAATAACAATTGTATTATCATGAAATAGCAAGAAAAAAAACTTAATCTAGTTTACAGATCTGAAGTAAAAATTATAAATTGGACTAGGTGAGCATAATGTAAGTGGTTAAGAACGTTTTCAGTTTCTTTTTGAAACAGTTAACACCAAGCTAAAAATGTCCAGATCTTCAGAGATCATGGTGTTGATTGTTACCGTTCATCTAATCATTGGAGAATTACCAAAATAATTTGTGGAAAAATAAGGAGTAAAAAATAGTTGTCTATGACGAATGTTATATGAAGAACAGTTTAGGGTAAAAAGCGTTGAGCATTCATTGGAATTTATGAGATTATTTAATATTTTTTTGACGAAATATATATCATTGAAATCACGCCTAAGAGATAGGCTCACTAGGTTATAGAAAATTAGGTTAATTTCATATGGAAAGTAGTGCCTATACCTGAAGAATCTATAATTTATAATATTAATTATATTCTTTTGCACAAACTCTAGTCTCTTTATGTATTTTTGATATAACGCGTTCCAAACTACACTACAGTATTCAAGGATAGGCCTTATCAAAGTGTTAAACATAATCAGTAACGAGGAAGAATTCTTGAAATCCCTAGTACTTCTCGATATGAATCCGAGAGTTCTTAGGGACTTTCTGACAATTTTTTCGATATGACTGTCAAAGGTCAGTTTGGTGTCCTAAGTCAACTATCTCATCTGAAAAGGACAGTTTATCATTTTCAATACTGAGCGAAGAGATGTGTGGATTCGGGCTACGTGTAAATATGATTTGAATACATTTCTTAGTATTTAGTGAAAATTTATATATTTTACAGTAATCCGAGAAGCGATCGAGGTCCTCCTGTATTTCAGTATAATCCGAGAGAGAATTTATAGGACAGAAAATTTTCATATCATCGGCATATAATGAGATATTGCAGTGATGGAAACAACTCCCGACATCACTCACATAAATACTAAATAGTAGTGGCCCTAGATGGGAGCTCTGAGGTACCCCTGAGGTAACTGGCAACATGTCAGACTTTGTATTATTCAGTGCTATGTACTGAAATCTGTCCTGAACATATGAGGTGAGAAGTCCCAACAGGTAACCATGCACACCGAAATTTCTCAACCTTATTAATAAGGTAGGATGGTGAACCTTATCAAAAACCTTTGAAAAATCGGTGTACACCGCACAAGTTGAGATTCCCTTTTCCATATTGCTATAAATATCTTGTACATAGGGCACCAGGTTTTTTAATGCAGAGCGCTTTTTGTTTTTTTGTTGATTAGTGGTGATAGAATTTTTTACCATAAAAAACATTGTCTTACAAATTATGAATTCGAATAATTTACCAAATAAACTTAGCAATGATATCGGCCTGTAATTTGTAGCTTCGATGATGTCACCCGATTTGTGTATCGGTAATACTTGAGCTATTTTCCAAACTTTGGGATATGTACCTTCATGCAGACATTTATTGTACAGTATGTGAAGAGGTTCAACCAGACTTTCGATACATGATTTCAAAAATACTGCTGGGAATCCATCAGGGCCACTTCCCTTATTATTATCTAACTGTGACAATGCAGCAAGAATCTCTTCCCTAGTGATTTGTTTTATATCAAAATTATTAGATGTGCTTGATAGTTCCAGAAGGGATGGGGTTGAGTTGGACTCGTATACACTCCCAAAATACTCACCAAATATTTCACAAATAGTGGCACAATCAGTACCCTGCCTATCATTGAAGTTTATGTGTGGTTCTTTTTATTTGACGCAAATGACCATAATACCTTGGAGTTTGACTTTAAATTACTTTCAGATATAGCAACGTACTAATTAAAATCTTGTTTGATGCATGTTTTAATATTTTTCCTTAATGTAGAAAATTGTTGATTTCTATACCTAATCCACTTATTATGAGCCTTATATAATAAGTGGATAAAAAGGTCTTTCAAACACGCGCGATATTTCGAGCACGACGGTGCAGCAAGAGTGCTCGAAATGCTCGAAATAGAGCAAGTGTTTGAAAGACCAGTTATCAACGAATATTTTTATTTTTATTATTGGTGCAATTCCAAATCATAAATACTGGTATTATTACTGAAAAAAATGGTAATATGTACTATTAATGTAACATGGTTAAATTCGTGATGTGATATCAGTATAAAATAAAGTCATACATTTTTTCAACTCAACCTAAAATCAGCATTTACTATGTCAAAGTATATAATTACCGAGGGGGTGACCACTCATCAGAAAACGTACACGTATTGCCGAAATCCCTTATGATTTCCTGAAATATTTGGGATTTCCGATGATTTCCTGGAAATCTTATGTGACTTCGAGAGATTTCCGGGGATTTCGTGGGAATCATATAAGATTTCGAGAGATTTCCGATGATTCCGTGGAAATCGCATACGATTCCGAGAGATTTCCAAAGATTTCTTGGAAATCCCTACCTATTTCGATGGCTGTCGTGTCTGATTTGCTTGTTTACTTTTCTCTGAATGTTTTAATTTTATTATATTGAAACGTAAATCGAAGTGAGTTTTGAAATGTCTATTGACATTGGAGATTTATTTATTCCATCAGAGCAGGAATATGCCTTGGAAATGAAACTGCACAAAGGGCATTCAACTAAAACACAATTTCCTTGTACTTCTACTACTAGCTTCTCGATTTTTTTGGAACATTCTAATATGGTGTCACCATCTGTCAAATTCTTCGAAATCTTCATTTGGTAGGACTTGACGATATTTTTTATGTGTCGAACTATTTCTTCTTTACTTTTATCCTGAATGACTGAATCACACCCTTGGGTAGATACACAATTTGATACTTTGTGAATTTCATTTGATTCCTCATTTCTATGATCATTTTTTCCCGAGTCGTTTACTTTTTGGTGGCCCGAATGAACTTTATTTTTTTCTTCTAGAAAAACTTGGCATAATTGAGCTACTTTAACTAAGAGTTTTCTGTGGCCTTCCACAATTTTGAAAATTGAGACGTTCCTCGAATATATGCCAAAAACAGTTTCCTTTCATTATCTTCTAACAAGTTATTGAGGTCCGTCTTAGCAAAATCCTCCAACTTTTCTATATCTTCCTCACTGAACAATGACAACGAGAAATGATTATCGAAGCCAGTATAGATCATAAGCTCTTTGAGGTATTTTGGAAAAACATCTACATCAAGTTTCAGATCCCTCAGAATTTGGTTTATCTTATCGATAGGAATATCACTATTATTCAATACTATACTTTACAAAAGCAATTTCGATATGACACGCACATTTATATTTGCTGATAGCTCAGTGTAGATGCTCCTTGCCTTCTTTTTCTTTATATGTAGGTACCGAATTGAATTGAAAATATTCGGTGGTTTATACGATCAAATTTAAAAAACCGATTGTTTGTAACAAAACAATATAATATTATAGCTGAATCAAGGAAGTATTTGACAGCAGTGAATAATGACTCATTATTCACTAGTGAATAATGGGTATTATTAAGGTCGAGCAAAGAGACGTAAAATGGGTACATGATACAATAGTCGTGGGGAAATACTTTTTGTTAGTCATCTCGATTAATTTCGTATATCCCCAATCTTTCGATTTTTCATCTTATCTATAGTTAACATAAAAATGATTTATGAAATCACAAATATCGTATAAAATCTTCTTGGTAATCTCAAAGATGAGACGGAAAATACCGAGAAATCATGGGTGTAGGTAATTGGTTAAGAAGACTAGTAAAAAGCATACTGGTCCAGTTAGGGAAAATCAAGTGTTGCCTAGCATTCCTAAAAAAATAATAAATCAAACCAGGTGGATATGGAAGACTGTTATTGAAGTAATATAAGGTAGAATAACAATTATACATGAATAATCGGTGTTTATTCATGAATGAATAAATGCCTTAATTGAAAATAATTTTAAAAAAAACTTCCAAGAGTGGGATTCGAACTCAAGCTTATATAACTACCTTCGTTATACATTTACTTCATGTACACGCTTCTACCAACTGAGCTATAACAGGCACTCGAAAATTTGTGAATGTAATACCTGCTAGAGAAACTCTGACCAAGAACTGAGAGAGTGTGGAACGTTCAAGTAAAAATTGTTTGACATACCTCTGTTGCAAGATAGATTTCATCTTCCTCACTATCACTGCTTTCCCAATCCGCTCTATTCATTTTTATATTAGGTACTTGTCACACAGATCAAAGTTAAAACTAAGAAAATAGTCAATCTGACATTCGCGGATGTAAAGCTGTGACAAAAGTTCAATCATTTCGAAAATGTAACGAAGTTAAATGTGTAAATCGTACTTTCATGATCTTTCGTGTTTGATCCAAATACGTTTTCTCGCAATTTTGATAAATCCCGACTTTTCTTTTTCATCTGTCTTGTCTTTGGGAATACACAAGATTTATTGTATTTCATACGAAGTTTTGTATACACCTCAAACCTCAATAGGGAGCAAATCTAATTTTTCAATTTCAATACTTAAATTTGCCCCTTTGCCCAAAAAAGAGCCATTAAAATTTTTATGGACTATTTTGATTCTTTGTTTTCATGACAAATGAAAATTTTTTACAAACACCGATAAAAAGGATTTTTGCACCAACGCATAATTGCAATGATTCGAAGAGATTGATTGTATTCTTGAATAGGTCCAACCAAATATTAGTTTGATGTTTTGACGGATTCCTCTTGGCCACTTATAAGGAAAATATTTTGAAACAAGTGAACACTTGCTTCATAAGTTGGTTGAGGCAAGAATATTTTAGCTTCAATAATGGACACAAAACTGTAGAATACCAAAATATATTTCACTCATTTTCACAACTGGCCCATAATGAGCCAAATTCAATTTTCGATATTGCATTTTTATTGTATAAAAACAGTTTCCACTAGGCACAAAACTAACATTCATATAGGTATGCATAGCCTCATAACCTCCAACCCAAATGATCAAACTGGATGAAATGGGCGAAATGGAAGTCGTATTCACAGGTCGCGGTCACAGCATAAGTCGACACAGCATAAGTAACAATCAGCACTAACACTCTGACTGGCGGGAAAAGTTCGCGCACACCCTTGGCGTCGATGAGTCCGCCATTTTGCGAGGTGTCGGCCGGGAATACTGTGTTTGAATTTGTTGAATTCAGGAAATGAATATTGTGAGGGAGATACAGATAATGTATTGCTGAAAATTTCAGATTTTCCCAAGAACAATGAAGTGTTAGACTCAGAACCCAAAGAAGTTGTTGACAATCATAAATTTGCTGTAATGGACAATGATTATAAAACTAATGATGTGCTCCAGCAAACTATTATGAAATATATTTGTGGATATTTGATTAAAAAATCATTGAAAATTCATAGTTGCAAATTTTTTTTAAGCTATTCCAAAACACATTTTGATTTAGATGATGAATCTCTGTATTGTTATTTTAGAGCATTTCAAAATGGAAGTCTTGACACCTTTGGGAACTTACGGATGCCCAAGAATGATTTTGTTCATTTCATTTCCTCCTTGGAATAAGTATGCTTTCAAAGCAATTTTGAAAAATTTATTGTAGGAAAAAGTGTAATTGCAGGATTTGTATCTGTATTTGAACAATTTATGTATACCCACCCATATGAAAACTTCCCAATGTCACACCTCTTGAGGTTATATGCTAGAGTAAGATTATTTTATACATTGAAGTATATTAATAGGAATTTCAAATGTCAGAAAAATATTGAGAAAAAAAGAAGAAAAAACAAAATTATAATATGGAGACATGAATAAATATCTGAAAACGGACTATTGGTATTTATATTATTTTCCTTTGATAGTTGCTATCAGCTGGCTACCTTCGAAAACCTGAAAGCATCCTTACTACTGAAATATTTCATTCGGGGGTCGATCAGATTATATGAATATTAAAAGAGCACCTCACAAAGAATGTGTAAAAGCTACTTAGATTCATTACAGTTCAGTTTTGTTTCGATAATTTATGTTTCTGAAATAAAAATGGGAATCTATTAAATGAAAAAAACCTTATATACCAATACATCACACGAATTATTACATCAAACGAAATTCCTTCTAATATTCCATGATTAGAAATGAGTACATTTCATCAGTCATATCGATGCACTTTTATTGTTTTTGCCGCCTAAATTTCCGGAAAAATAGGTGGTTCCATCGCTGCTGACGTGCAGTGTATGTCACGTAGGTATAGGATTTTGTACAGTGAGTTCGTTTCTAGTGAATCTATCGATCCTGAAAATTTCATGATTCTTCGTCAAAAATTACGGAACTTACGAGGTTGTTTTCATGAGAAGTGAAACACACTGTATATTTCATAATACTGGTGAACTGCAACTCAAAGTGAAGTCACAATCACACGTAAATTTAATTCAAAGAATACTTCAAGCTGATTATTAACTTGTCCCTGAATACCATTGTGAAATGAACAACCTGTTTTTAATTAAATACAAAACATTATTGGACCAGGAAAATTATCTTCATTAGAATTACTTTTATTGATTTTGGATCCATTCATATATTTAATGAGATTTATCGATTTTTTTTCAAATCGGATCTTGAAAATTTCGAGTGCGGTCCTGCCCTCACAACAGCACTTCCCAACATGGCGTCTAGATACTTTTCAACATCAAAGGCGGCATGGCTGAGTATCAGTGCTGATTGTTACTTATGCTGTGTCGCGGTGCCACCACCTGCTTTGATTGCTCATTGGTTGAATGTGTCACGTGACACGGGTAGTGATATCTACCAAGGAATTATATTCTTGGGTCAAGACGATTATGTTTCACAATGAGTGTTTTCTATGATGAAGAGTAGAATGTTTTCACTGCAAGCAAATTCATTTCAATAGAATTTATGTAGCGAATGTATAGAATTTATGTAAAGTATGTAAGTGTGGCAGTATATTCATCTCAGATCAATAAGTAAACATAGATGGACCCGATGCTATCATATTCACTGAAACGAACATAATTCTTGCGGAAACTGTTTTGTTTCGGGTTTTTGACATTCGAACCAAAACAAAACACCTCTAGCACAGTGCCGTGCTTTTTTAAGGGGGTCAAAATTACTTATGCAAATGCAGTACCTGTGAGCTGCAACAAGTTATTTAGCGGTTTTGTACTAAAATTCCTGGGGTCAATAAAAAGCCGGGGGTTAGCAGCAAATAACTTTTTATCAAAATTTGGGGATTCAAGATAGCGGATTAGTTCTGAGATTTATGATGATATTCTTTCCTTAGTTGGATTCTAGGTCCTTAGTTGGATTCTAGGAGTTTTCAGCTATCAAAAATAAAGCAATATTTATGGTCTGAAGTAATTAATTCGAGAGAGGTAACAAGTTCCTTGACTAAATTTCAAGTTTGGAGTCTGGGGGTTTATGTTGTGTAGATCAAGTTTCAACGAATCAATAACAATATTTGAATAAATATGAACCAGTTGCATAAAGCCTTCAGTTAACGTAGGTAACATAACTGGTGAGCTTAGACATGCGTCGCCATAATCATCAAATCAAATATTTATTTGTCTGTTAAATTCTTTATGCAACTGGCCCTATGAGTTGAGAAACCCTTTCCAACATCCTTTTTTTCAGAACAAATTTCCTTTTTTTGTAAAAATTGTTTATTCGGTTGAGTATGATCCTTCCTAAATTTTGGACCAGTTCATTCATATGGCAAGTATCTGTCAGGAAACAACTACTCTCCTGGCTAACACTACGACGGGGATTGAATTAAATTGAGGAATTCACCATTTTGCCATAGGCTTTTCGTATAACTGTAATTTTGAATGAGTTTCTTTGTCCTCCAATATTATATTTGACGAATACGTTTGATTGCATGATTTGCATCGTGCATTCGACGTCACTGGATCCTCACCTGTGGAATGTTTGTTTACTATCATTTGTTTTGCAAACAAAGCAGTATTTCGACATTGTGCCTCACTAAACCAATGCACTATTTTGAAAAATATTCCAAATGTAAATTTAAGTTGTTTAAAGCAGGACAAAAACCAGGAAAACACACAGGAAAACTTCTAACAGCACTTTATCAACACAAAACGACAAGGTATAATGGCCGCCACGGCCATTGTACACAAGCGGTGTTGCAAGAGTAAAATAATTCTAGTAACCGCTCGAAATTTTCAGAGTGCCTAAAATTTCATCAGTTCAAAACCACATATATCTTCCGTTTTGGTAGTTTTTTCACACCTTTCTGGACATAAACATTTCTCTAGAATTTTTAGAATAATACACATGATTATAAAATATGATTGTTTATGCATTTATTGGTAGGTTCCTACCAAAATCATATCTTTTTACCAATTTGACAACAGGGCGTCAATGTTTGAAAACATTAGGGATGAGAGGTGTACGTAAATAAACAAAGTTGTCTTCGGTTCAGTGAATATGATGTTTACGTAGCATCGGGCCCATCTATGTTTACTTATTGATCTGAGATATTCATCAATTAGAAATAATTATTCTTTTCAGAAGATAGTTCTATTCAAGAGTATGTATATTTTTGATTGAAGAAATCTTTTTTATCTGTGAAGTTTCATCATAAGGACAAGTTTTTCTTTTTTTTTAGGGGTTTCACCTGAGGTATGAAATCCTTGCTTGCCTACTAATACTCATGATGATTCAATATTCGACGTATTCTCCAGTTATTTGACGAAACATTGATAACGTTTGATACATCGAGGCGCCATAGAGGTCCCCAACCCCGAAACAAAGACAAGATTGATGACACTTTCTATATTGCTAGATACAAATGCAAAGATCGTTATATCCACCCTAGCTCACGTCATGGAAGAATTATGCTCTTATTTATGGTTTTAATTCACCGCAGGAGTCGATTTCGTGTCCGAATAGATGATGTGGTACAGACGCGACAAAGAAATCTGTCGGAACGGTCCAATCAACGCAAAACAATATTCGCGAGGTCGACATTTTCAATTATTACAAGTAGCGTGACAGATTGGATGTGATAGATGAATAGTTTATCTCGTTTAATAACGATTAATCGACACAATGGATAAATGGACAAATGGACAAACGGACTGAGTAAAATATCAAATAATTCATTTGGCGAAAGTCGCAATCGAATTGCGAGAGATGGACTTTGCTATATCAGTAACAAGTGTTTGCTCTACTGAATAAATATTAAAATTATTGTTAATATACACGACTTTATGAGGAGTTATACTACTGTTCTCTAGGTGAAGAAATTCTGGCTGTCTGTCGTAAACACTTTAAAACGGTATGGAAATTATCCAAACTGTTGGAGATATCGATTTGAAAATTGAATAATTTTAATAACTCGAGGGCACGTTATTCGTCAGTATTTTTTTTACTGTCCGGGTTTTTCTGATCATTTTTTTTTTTCGTTTTTACTCCTCTCGATACTGGTTTATGAATTGATTTGATACATTCCGTATTTTTTTAGATACCTATCCTTCAATATGTCCGTTATACAGAGGTGTATGGTATTTCTGAATGATCAGAAAATGCTAGCGGGGTTTTTCCGTAGATTTTCCGAAAAATGTCGGTTTGAAAAAATACGACGAATCCTTCATTTGAAATGAATTTTGAAAAATACGACAGGTAGAGCTCGAATAGACTAACAAATCCTACTGGAACTAATTTTCACGAAAATTAGAGGAAAGCCGGGAAAACTGAAAATCTGAAAATAAAAATTTGCATTTTGGAAAATACGAAATATCTCGAAAACTGTTTATATTTTTACAATTTACTATGACATCTTTTAACGCCTTCAGAAAATCTACAAAAAGTGTTTATAACATTTTTCTTGTAAAATCAATAGCCAGGGAAATATTAAAACTGGAACATCGAGATATTGACCATACTAATGAAATAAATTAAAATACTAAATTTGTTTCGTATACGTCTCTACAAGCCACATCGATATTACCAAACTGTTTTTCTCCATCTAGATTAAAAAGTAGAAAAATCTTGAAAAAAATTTAAAAAAAAAAACTATAAAATTTATAATTTTTATATAAAATCACCAAAACCTCGAAAACGAAACAATATTGACAAATTTTATATAGAAAATTTTAGAGTCCTTGAACAGGTCTACAAAAATTCCAGAATGAAGTTACTCCATTACTTCCAAAACAAATGAAGTAAGTGTCTCTAGACCTGATGCAATTATCAATTTATGGTAAAAACTTAAGAAAACCCTTTATTCCTCCATCTTATACCTCCTCAAAATGTTCCGGGCTTCGCGCCCAGATTTTTAATTATTTTCACCCCATTTCTCTTCTCCCATTCCCCTCCCCAAAATTTTCCAGGATCTTCGCGCCCGCATTTTTGATTCATTTCCCTTCTCCCCAACTCCCCAAAATTTTCCGGTTGCTTGGTGGCCGGATTTCTTATTATTTTTCCCCATTTACCCCCCCCCCCCTGAATGAAAGTTTTTGATATCCTGAAAAAAAAAATAATTTTTGTGTATTTTTTTCGAAATTTGCTGTTTTCAGATCAAGGTTTGGGGAGTGGGGTGGAGGGGAAAACTGTCAAAAACCCGGGCGCGTATTTCCCTCGAAAAATTGAGGGGGAGGGAGTTGTGAAAATACTGTTAAAAATCCGGACTCAAAGCACCCGGAAAAATTTGGGGGGAAGATGGAGGGCGGAACTGTCAAAAATTCGGGCGAAAAGCGCCCTTAAAAATTTGGGGAGGGGGCGTAAAATTTTGGGGGAAGAGGGAAATTGTATTTTTCAATATGAAAAAAAAAATTAAGTCGGGATTTCGATTCTATCTCGGGATCTCGATTCTATCTCGAGATCTCGATTCTATCTCGGAATCTCGAGATCCCGACATTGAAGTACTTTATAAAATGGGGCCAATTTTGCAGTGGTAGCTGTTGTATAAACGCATTGGAACACTCTTTGAAGGGCAGTGGGTGATATAATGTACTACCAAGAATTTTGGCTAAGTGCGCGGTGGTACCGAAAATAAACCACCATATTATGGTTTATTTTTAACATTATTGCCATCTAGCGAATGTCTAAGCAACTTTTCTATTCGAAGATTAAGTTCATCTCCTCTCAAGAAGATGCCAAGATTGTACTGTCAAGTTTGCGGTCAGTTTATGTCACCCAAGGTGATATTATTTGAAAGGGTCTGCCGCTCAAAAATATTCAATTATTTTATAATCTTATTCCAATGATATTTTCGAAACTGCAATATATTAAATTGCTAGTTGGGTCATACCTAGATGAACATGGTAAGTCTATAATTTTTGATTTTGATTAAGTGTATATCGAATGATAGTGGGAGGCACTAGAAGCAAATGTTTAAAAAAAGAGTAAGGTAAATTGTGAAAGGCTTTCGCGGCCATCGTCACTTACATGGTGGTTCTTCGGGTAGTAAGGCCGACGTGTTTTCAGAGAAGCATTTGACAGCGACTACAGAAAGCGAAAATTTTTAAAATAACTCTTGAAAATGCTAACCACTCGTGTTGGCGAAACGACGAGTTCTTCTCTGAAAACACGTCGGCCTTACTACCCGAAGAACCACCATGTAAAAGAGTAAGGTGAAAATGTTTGTATAGAAAATTATCGATTTTCAATAACGTATATCTCGAAAACCGTTAGGAATTCGACGAATATGCAATGTGAAAATTTTATAGGAAATTTAATTATCTTTAATTTTTATTTGGATTTTTTTTCTACCGTGCACCGTTTTCGAAGTATAAGCGAGAAACAAAAAATGGGACTTTTTCACCAATTTGACTCCTTTAGCTTACGTCCTAAGGGCGGGAACTTTTAGTATGCTCATCTCCTAACTATTCCTAACATAGTACTGAAGTCAAAAATTCTAGCACATTCCATGCATTCTACAATACGTTCATTGACTGTACTATGAAGTGTCATCCTCGTTCACTACAACAGATTTCAATGTCGATAAAGAACCCATTATTTCACGTATTACCTTGTTTACTACAACTGATACAATCGACGAGACCATTTTCATAATGCATTCGGATTATTTCAGGGGGTCCGTAGGTAGTCAACCCACAACAGAGGATCGGATGAATCGGTCGATGACATCTTCATCTTATCTCGTCACAACAAAAGGTTTATGATCCACCACGTATCAGCGATAAACATCTTTTCAGTTTGGAGACTCACGGAAATTAAATATTTGTTTTGAAAGCTGCAGATAACCAACATCTGATACGAGACGTACTGGAAGTTATGTAGTAGTGATTCTCCAGTAGGAGATTTTTTTTCCGATGGGACATTTTTGTCCCAGTCGAAAGATTTGTTAAATACGAAAATTGAAGGAAAGTTACTTTTTTATGCTGATGACACAGTTTATATAGGTAGTGGAAATGCCTGGGAAGAAACAGTATCAAATGCTGAAGATGATTTACCAATTTTAACAAATAATTTCATGTTTAAAACATGAAAATCAGTGTATCTGTACCGATCATATTTCCAAAGCTGATGTATTAAAGTGTTTAGGAGATCACTTAGATTGCAACCTCATGTGGTATTCATAGACAAATCAATGAATTGATGAAAAAACTAGTGAAAACACTTTATAAATTTTAGTTGTTAACACGTTGACCGCCATGTCGGTCTATGAGACCGAGGAAAAATTATTCTGGTGAGCCACCTCGGTCTCATAGACCGAGGTTGAGGTTGATACACCAGGCCAACTCGGTCTATGGGACCGAGCCAATTGAACTGTTCTTGAAGCCATCGGTCTAAATTATTGTCGATAATATCGCGAAAACAGACCGAGACGGCTTCAGTAACAAGTTTGCGTTGCAAATTGTTCTCATTCGACGCACAGACCGAGTCGGCGTGGCAGACAAATCAGTAAAAACAACGAATTTTTGGAAGATGCAACTTATTGAAGAGCGCCGACTCGGACTATAAGACCGAGCTGAATTTTTTAAATATTTTGAACTCAGAGTCTCAATTTCCGAAAAATTCAACGATATTACTATCTTCTGTAGGCTGTACCTACATAGAGTCCATAATGGTTTCTGGGACAAAATTTTCGATTTTGCTTCGGCTCTGATACCAAAAATGAAAAAATGAGCACGGCAGTCAACGTGTTACGGAACATTGTCAGTCGTAAATTAAATATAAGTTTTCACTGTAGTCACTCTATCTTTGCATAATAGATTAGGGGGGAAAGTTCTACATAAACGAGTTGTAAAAACACATCAATTATATCAGCATAGTAGTTACTCATTTTAAGATTATCTGCAAATATATAACATAAATATGAAACAAATAAAATAAATGGTCGTAAGAGTGTTCGAGAGGAGGTATTATCATTATTATTACTAGTGGAATCATTTCACGAAGTTATTGACAAAATTCCCGTCATTATTGACATTTCCAATGTTTTGAACTGAATAAAATAATTTAATGCGATTTTAATTCAAGAAACAATATTGGCCAACTTTTTGTTGTGAATCCGCTGTGTATCCAGAATTGATTCTATAAGTTTGTAGCTCCAGGATAGTTTCCAATAAATTTCATATTATTCTTGGCGTAAAATTCATTGACGAAATTTTGAACCGCACCGAAGTTGATTATTTTCGAAGATAACACTGAACTCCTACGCGCTGATTTCTTGGAAAAATAAACATTTTTCCGAAAATTTTAGTATCTGTCAGATTGCCATTTTTCTCGTTTGTATTACAGTTCGCAGAAAACTCCTGGTTCCGTTCTCTCTCGCCGGTGTGGCTTGTAGGCCAATCAGTGTATCAAAAATGAAAAAAAAATAGCAAAACAATGCAAATTTTCACAAATGTTCTATTTTAGTGCTCAACGAAACAATAAAATTTGCGACCTCGTACAAGGTCGGCAACATTTTTGAAAATGTAAATTATAAACAATTCTGGTTACTTTGTAGAGAAAAAATGTCAAAAAGTCGCAAAATGAGGAAAACGAAAAAAATATCATCCTTCATCGTTACACAATTATGCCACCATTTACAAGTTTGGCATCAGAGTAAATGAATTATATTTATACTTTTTTGATATTGATGCCGAAAAAAATCTAAAAGAGTGGCAAACGGAAAGAAACGTTTCTCTCAATGTCATAAGTGTCGCCGAAACTTTGCCACCTCTGCCGATGACGGCAATATATATTTTTTGTTTATTGCAACCTGAATTGATTATGGAGATAATGCAAAAGTTTTTTGAACGGGTCGGGAACGTAAGGAGTAATTTCAAAAAAACATATCGTCGGTCTCACACCAAAACCGCGAATGTGCAGATAGACAGATAGATAATATGCTTTATTGTCTGAAGGAAAACCTTATTGAAAAGCTTTGTCTATAATATAAACATAAGTATAAAACTAAGAATAAATATAAGTAAAAATCGGTAAAAATACATACGTGCAAGCATGCAAGCAAGCACAATAAAATAAAATATGCTGCCAATCTGAAAATATATCATACTAGGTAGGTATAAACACAAAAATAAAATATATCACAGACATAAATAACAGAACGAGTGTTAAGCTGGCATTGACGACATAGCGGAATCAAATTCTGAATAGTTAATAATTTGTTGCTTTTTTGTTGCTAATTTGTTACGGCAAAATTAATTTTGTTGCTCCAACAGTTTTTTTTAAAAAAAGGACAATGCCAGCTTATAATCAAGCTGGCATTGTCATATATGAAAAATGGCGTAGATGGGATTTTGAATAGTTAATAATTTGTTGCTTTTTTGTTGCTAATTTGTTACGGCAAAATTAATATTGTTGCTCCAACAGTTTTTTTTTTTAAATAGGACAATGCCAGCTTATAATCAAGCTGGCATTGTCATGTATGAAAAATGGGGTAAATGGGATTTTGAATAGTTAATAATTTGCTGCTTTTTTGTTGCTAATTTGTTACGGCAAAATTAATTTTGTTGCTCCAATTTTTTAAAAAAAAAACGGACAATGCCAGCTCATAATCATGCTGGCATTGTCATGTATGAAAAAGGGGTAAATGGGATTTTGAATAGTTATTAATTTGTTGCTTTTTTGTTGCTAATTTGTTACGGCAAAATTAATTTTGTTGCTCAAACTATAAAAAAAAGAGGACCAGCTTATAATCAAGCTGGCAAGTGGGATTTTCAATAGGTATGTTGCTTTTTTGTGCTAAGTAATTTGTTACGGGAAAATTCATTTTGTTGATCCCAACTATTTAAAAAAAGTGCATGTCATGTATGAAAAAGGGGTAAATGGGATTTTGAATAGTTATTAATTTGTTGCTTTTTTGTTGCTAATTTGTTACGGCAAAATTAATTTTGTTACTCCAACAGTTTTTTTTTTAAAATAGGACAATGCCAGCTTATAATCAAGCTGGCATTGTCATGTATGAAAAATGGGGTAAATGGGATTTTGAATAGTTAATAATTTGCTGCTTTTTTGTTGCTAATTTGTTACGGCAAAATTAATTTTGTTGCTCCAACTTTTTAAAAAAAAACGGACAATGCCAGCTCATAATCATGCTGGCATTGTCATGTATGAAAAAGGGGTAAATGGGATTTTGAATAGTTATTAATTTGTTGCTTTTTTGTTGCTAATTTGTTACGGCAAAATTAATTTTGTTGCTCAAACTATAAAAAAAAGAGGACCAGCTTTTAATCAAGCTGGCAAGTGGGATTTTAAATAGGTAATAATATGTTGCTTTTTTGTGCTAAGTAATTTGTTACGGGAAAATTCATTTTGTTGATCCCAACTATTTAAAAAAAGTGCATGTCATGTATGAAAAAGGGGTAAATGGGATTTTGAATAGTTATTAATTTGTTGCTTTTTTGTTGCTAATTTGTTACGGCAAAATTAATTTTGTTGCTCAAACTATAAAAAAAAGAGGACCAGCTTATAATCAAGCTGGCAAGTGGGATTTTCAATAGGTATGTTGCTTTTTTGTGCTAAGTAATTTGTTACGGGAAAATTCATTTTGTTGATCCCAACTATTTAAAAAAAGTGCATGTCATGTATGAAAAAGGGGTAAATGGGATTTTGAATAGTTATTAATTTGTTGCTTTTTTGTTGCTAATTTGTTACGGCAAAATTAATTTTGTTACTCCAACAGTTTTTTTTTTAAAATAGGACAATGCCAGCTTATAATCAAGCTGGCATTGTCATGTATGAAAAATGGGGTAAATGGGATTTTGAATAGTTAATAATTTGCTGCTTTTTTGTTGCTAATTTGTTACGGCAAAATTAATTTTGTTGCTCCAACTTTTTAAAAAAAAACGGACAATGCCAGCTCATAATCATGCTGGCATTGTCATGTATGAAAAAGGGGTAAATGGGATTTTGAATAGTTATTAATTTGTTGCTTTTTTGTTGCTAATTTGTTACGGCAAAATTAATTTTGTTGCTCAAACTATAAAAAAAAGAGGACCAGCTTATAATCAAGCTGGCAAGTGGGATTTTCAATAGGTATGTTGCTTTTTTGTGCTAAGTAATTTGTTACGGGAAAATTCATTTTGTTGATCCCAACTATTTAAAAAAAGTGCATGTCATGTATGAAAAAGGGGTAAATAGGATTTTGAATAGTTATTAATTTGTTGCTTTTTTGTTGCTAATTTGTTACGGCAAAATTAATTTTGTTGCTCAAACTATAAAAAAAAGAGGACCAGCTTATAATCAAGCTGGCAAGTGGGATTTTCAATAGGTAATAATATGTTGCTTTTTTGTTGCTAAGTAATTTGTTACGGGAAAATTCATTTTGTTGATCCCAACTATTTAAAAAAAAGTGCAATTGCATGAAAAATTAATCTGACCAATCTGAAATTTGTTACTAATTAGTTGCTGAGCACAAAAGAGCCATTCTAGTAATATGGGAACTAGAAGATAAAACTAGAAAAATATTTTCTATACTTTATAACCTCCACAGATTGAAAAATAACACCAATTCTTACCTTTCCCTGTGTTTGCAAACTTTTGCCTCTCAAGATTTTAGTTTAGGAATGTGAGAAAGAAGCAACTTAATTTTCGACCATAATTAAGTAGTATGTTTGTAATTTAAATAATTTGCGATATTTTATCACCCTAAGAAGATATATTATGATAATAGTTAAATCATCTTCAAATAATTGCAAAGTCTGATAAAAATACATCATAGTTTTGATGATGAGAAGTTGTAATTCGGGTAGAAACGAATGTTTTCTAACCAACCACAATACGACCAACTCAAATTCAACTTTTAAGTGCACTTCAAATAATAAAAAATTCAACAGAACCCCTCTGTCGATCCGACAATGACTTTTGATAATGAGAAATTGTTATTTGGATTGAAACGAATGTTACCTACCCCACCACAATGCGTGCCAACTCAAATTGAATTTTTGAGGGCACTTAAAAAAATTATAACTTTGACTGAACCCCTCTGACGACCCGACAATGACTTTTGATGATGAGAAGTTGTTATTTGGATGGAAATTAATGTTACCTACCCCACCACAATACGTACCAACTCAAATTCTATTTTTGAGGGTACATCGAAAAATAAAAAAAATTGTCCTTTTTTTTAAAACTGTTGGAGCAACAAAATTAATTTTGTAGCAACAAATTAGCAACAAAAAAGCAACAATATAATAACTATTCAAAATCCCATTTACCCCCTTTTTAATACATGACAATGCCAGCTTGATTATAAGCTGGCATTGTCTTTAAAAAAAAAAAAAAAGTTGGAGCAACAAAATTAATTTTGCCATAACAAATTAGCAACAAAAAAGCAACAAATTATTAACTATTCAAAATCCCATTTACCCCCTTTTTCATACATGACAATGCCAGCTTGATTATAAGCTGGCATTGTCCTTTTTTTTAAAAAAACTGTTGGAGCAACAAAATTAATTTTGCCGTAACAAATTAGCAACAAAAAAGCAACAAATTATTAACTATTTAGAGTTTGATTCCGCTATGTCGTCAATGCCAGCTTAACACTCGTAATAACAGAGCAATAATACAACATCAAAATTCAATAAAACAGTAGAGATATTAAAAATTAAAAATTTTCCTCATAAAATTCTTACAGGTTTTATCAATAAAAAAGATTTGCAATATTTTTCTAAAATTTGGATAGTCGCTCGATATTAAAATGTGATTAGGTAAGTGATTATATATTTTGCAGCCATTGTATATAAAATAATCTTTGACAAGTGTGGAGGTGGGTATGGGTTTTAATATCAATATGTAAAATACTAATTTTATACCAAAATTTTCAATGCCAAACTCACGAATGTGCTATTAGGTTGTCTACTGTGAACGAGAGTGACTTCGCGATAGTGAAAACTATCAAGGTTTTCAAAGCAAGAAGCAGGACTATTCTTCTCATTCAAAATGACAAATTGCACATCCATGGTTGACATGGTACCGACAATATTAAATTTGCCACCACCACAGAATTCGGGAACTTTGTCAAATTTGAAAAGAATGAAAAAAATAGAATGTAAAAAATTACCATGGTTTTTAAAGCAGGAAGCAGGAATATTTTTATCATTCGAAATAACAAATTGCACATTCGTGGTTTTGGCATGATATTAAACAATATTAAATTTGATTTCGGGAATTATGTCAAATTTGAAAAGAATGAAAAATATTGCAAAATTGTGTTTTTTGTATTTTACAAAGTTCTCGAAATATGTGTTTATAGCATATTCTATATTTTCTAGTAAATTACTACCTACTTTTCCGACCAACTCAAAAAAGTTTTGCATTATTTCAGCAACATATTTTTTTTGTTTGTTTTTCACTAAAAATTTTGTTTTCAACCTGAATGTATTATGGAAATAAGGTTTTTTGAGTTGGTCGGCAACATAGGTAGTAATTTCCTAGAAAACATATAGAATTTGCCACCAATAAAGATTTCGGCAACTTCGTCAAAAAAAACACAACTTTGCATTTTTTCTTTCTTTTCAAATTTGACAAAGATCCCGAAATCTGGGGTGGTGGCAAATTTAATATGTTTTTTTGGAAATTACTCCCTACGTTCTCGACCAATACAAAAAACTTTCGCATTATTTCCATAACCAATTTAGGTTAAAAACATTACCCCCGTAAAGCTAACAGAATCACTTCGAAATTTTCAAAATTTTTTTTGGCCATAATTTTAGGCTAATTTATTACCCTATTTCCAAATTTTTTGCTCTTCAATTGTGAGAGATATCGCGGGTTTTGCTAGCTCATCGTTAAGCTGGTAGAACCAAACCGCCAAACGAAAGATTATGAAAAGTCTAAGCACACCATAATTTTAGGATCATTTTAGAGTCACTTTTGAACCCATCGTCGATTTTTTTGGAATGCTTTTCTTTTAAATCCTGGGTTCTGCTAGCTTTACCGTTAAGCTAGCAGAACCCAACTTTAAAAAAGCAACTCAGAACAAATCAAGTTGGACAATAATTGTAGGCTCTATTCAGGCTAATTTATTACCCAATTATATATTTTTATGCTCTTCAGTTGGAGGAGAAATCATAGGTTGTGTTAGCTCAACACTGAGCTGGCAGTACCAAAAGGCTATCCGAATCGTTATGGAAAATCTGATGGCATCATAATTTTAGGCTCATTTTAGGCTCACGTTTGAACTCATCGCCAATTTTTTTGGAATGCGTGTTTAAAAAAAATCCTAGGTTT
The DNA here is from genome assembly GCA_944452925.2 of Chrysolina oricalcia. Classification (NCBI taxonomy): domain Eukaryota; kingdom Metazoa; phylum Arthropoda; class Insecta; order Coleoptera; family Chrysomelidae; genus Chrysolina; species Chrysolina oricalcia. The sequence continues at coordinate 40,407,468 of OX101828.2, read as the reverse complement.
TCCTAGCTTTAACGTTAAGGTAGCAGAACCCAACCATAAAAAAGCAGCTCAGAACAAATCCAGTTGGACAATAATTTTAAGCTCCATTCAAGCAAATTTATTACCCAATTGTATTTTTTTTGCTCTTCAGTTGGAGAAGAAATTGTAGGTTCTGTTAGCTCACAACTGAGCTGGCAGTACCAAAAGGCTAACCGAATCGTTATGGAAAATCTGATCGCACCATAATTTTAGGCTCATTTTAGGCTCACGTTAGAACTCTTCGCCGATTTTTTTTGGAATGCGTCTAAAAAAAACCTGGGTTGTGCTAGCTTCACAGTTAAGCTAGCAGAACCCAACCATGAAAAAGCAACTCAGAACAAATCTAGTTGGAGAATAATTGTAGGACTATATATTTTTTTGCTCAATACTGTGCTGGCAGTACCAAAAGGCTAACCGAATAGGTTCTGCTAGCTTTACCGTGAAGCTAGCAGAACCCAGGATTTAAAAAAACGAATTCCAAAAAAATCGGCGATGGGTTCAAACGTGAGCCTAAAATGAGCCTAAAATGATGGTGTGCTTAGACTTTTCATAATCATTCGTTTGGCGGTTTGGTTCTGCCAGCTTAACGTTAAGCTAGCAGAACTAGCGATATTTCTCACAATTAAAGAGCAAAAAATTTGGGAATAGGGTAATAAATTAGCCTAAAATTATAACCTAAAAAAATTTCGAAAATTCCAAAGTGGTTCTGCTAGCTTTATGGTGGTGAAAAAATTGGCGGAGGCGGAAGAGTTTCTGAGAGACTTGTGACATAGAAAGAAAAGTTGTTTTGCGTTTGTCACTGTTTTTTTTGGCCGGGTTATTAATAAAAGTGTGAATAAATAATTTATTTACTAGGATCCCAAACTTGGAAATGGTCGTAGAATTGAGGAACGATAAAGGATGATATTTTCTTTGTTCTCGTCATTTTGTGACTATTTTGTATTTTTTTCTACAAAATAACTAAAATTGTTTATAATTAACATTTTTACAATATTACCCCGACTTCGTACGGAGGTGGACATTTTTGAAGTTTCATTGCGCACTAAAATAGAACTATTGTTAAAGTTTGCATTCTTTTCCTATTTTTTTCCATTTTTAATTTAAAATGCAAAAATGACTGGCCTATTACCCTAGTGAAAGTAAACGTTCGTCAACAAACAATGAATTTCTCGAAACTATAAAAATAAAAACCGTTCAACGAATCCGAAACTAATAAAATCAATCCAGAACCGACACTACTAAGAAAAATCTATTAGAAGTTCCGTCCGTTGTAAACATCATGGGATATAAAACAGGGCGATAATTTATGTTGCTTTTTTTATCGCATTTATAAACTTGCGAGGCGTCTATTTGATCTAATACGTGATATTTTCGAATTAGCCTCGAATTAAATTGGAAGAAACGAATTCTAAAATAAATAAAGCAGGATTAATTTGTTGATGAAAAATGTTCGGAGTAGCTCCACATTAGTTTCGGCCAATTGATTAGCGAAGCAAGGTTATAAATAAACATCGCTCTTGATAGATTTTTTACTCATCGAGATCTAGGGAAATATATAAAAATAGATACACAGTAAAAAAGGGATGCTTGAATCTAGTATTTTGGTTTATTTGAAATAAGTATAAATACTTGGTATGAGTAATATTCAATTCACTGAAATATATCTCAGAACGGTGCCAAAACTAATTATAAGCGCTTAAAATAAGAAAAAAAAAGGTAATAGGCAAGGACCAGGTGGAGGATGATGTAGAGACCCAAACTTCAAGGGAAAAAAATATTTAAACACGATAACACTGAAAATGGTGAAATGCAGTTTAGGGGTTGTGAACGGTTATTTGCGATTTGCATTGAAACGTGACCTCATCGGAAAATGTTTGATGGCAAAGTTGTAGATAATAAAAAAATCGAAAACTTTAGTATTCGATACTTTTTGACATAACCTCAAATTAACCGTCAAAATGGCGAAACACCGATTTTTCAGTATTTAATTATTTTCTCGCGTATGAATGATTTAATTTACATGAAAATTTGTGAGCATATGTCTTTTTTAGTGTCGAATGAGTATGCTTTTTTCGCAATTCACAAAACGACTAAATTCGAGTAATGTGCACTTTTCGAAAAAAATACCCTTATCTTCCACGAACAATTTTTCTTGTGTTTTTTTTGTATTTTGGAGGTCTATAAGTGATCATTTTAATTGGTGATATGTCTACTTTCAAAACATTTTAAAGTAGACATCACAACCATTAAAAGTTTCACTTATTGACCTTCAAAAGGTATTTTTTTTCGAAAAATTTACCTATCTATCTATACAATGTAGAAATACAGTCAACAATGTGAAAACACAGAGCAAAAATACCGTTGGTAGTGTGAAAACTCAAAGTAAGTACACCGTTAGAATGAAGTATTACGCAGTTTTTTTACAAATAAAAATGTGAAAACACAGTGTGTAAGTACAATGTAAATGAAAAGAAATTTTGAAAATTTCATTACGACGTAAGTGATCTCACATGACTTTCGATGTGATCTTACACGACAAGTTAACCAAAATAACATGATTTTTTACTCAAAATTTAACAGTTTCTAGAAATGTCACATAATTATCAAATATAAAATCACACCATATTTAGTGGAGAGGTGCAAGACAGTTTGTTGGATTCTTCGTAATAAATACTGGTTTTGGTTACATCCCTTGCAATGTAAAATATTTTCACATAACATTACGTTGGTTATATGTGGCCAACGTAATGTTACGAGATTTTACAATGTTTTTTACTGTGTGTATTTCAGTTTATTTTATTCTACTTTCCTAAAACTATCAATTCCACAATATGAAAACTAGGGACTGTGGAAGTTCTTCACAAGACAATTTATTGGTCATTTGACTGACGTCCATCGATGGTCTTGTAAGTCTTCAAAATGACGACATTTATAGTTTTTTTTAGACGTCTGAGTGACGTCCTGCTGATGACGTCCCATGGCTGTGACATTTTAACGTCTCTTCAGAGTCGCTGAGTCGTCATTTTCTGACGTCAGTTGGTCAATTATTTGACCAAATTGGGACGTCATTTTGACGTCACCGTGCTAGCTGGGATCGGGTTGTAAAACGTCCCATTTTACTAGTATTTCAATTTTCCACAATTGCTCTATTAGTTTTCATTTTATAAGCAAAACAATAAACACAAACAAGTTTTTTTGTATTTAAATGTTTATAACAAATTAATAAATGACATTTGCGAATCGAAATCATAACAGAATATAACTAGGTACTGACTGTTTTTCTTGTGATGGCAGTCAGTTTACTAACTAGCAGACAAAAATGAACTTACAACATTAGTGGGTAGGTAAAAAACTTACAGTCGAACTCCACCAAATAAAATCTTTATTGATAGTGTGAGTGTAGTCAGAGGACACACATCAGCACATTACGAGATGTAGTCGGAAGACTTACATCAGCAGGATATGTTTCGAAGGATTAATCCTTCATCTTCAGCGAAAAAAGGTTACAAACTAATGATCTACAGAAAAGAGAAATGTTACAATATTGAGAATAACAGTATTAAATTTCGAACATACCGTATGTGGTGGAAAAAGTGCTTCTATATAAATGTAGAATAATTAAATTAAAACTATTGTCAATATGACGGTAACCGCATAACTAGCGGGTCCCTAATTGTTAGGGGGTATGATTGGATTTCGCTAAATGAATCATCTTTCATCAAAAACTTTTGTTAAACCGTGACCATACACGTGCTCTTTATGCAAAACAATAGGGTTATGTTATGAAAGAATGAAAGTGAAAATTGAGGATAACATCTGTCATCTGTCGAGTGAGACGTCACGACCCAAAGTGACAGAGTGACTGTTCCGTGGACCTGTAAAGAGCAATCATCATACAACATCGACTGTCAGTAATATTAGACTATAATAATAGAAAAAATAATAGATTTATTAGTAATGTAGAACATTGGTTGTTGATCGAGTGTGACTTGTAAAGGTGTGAAAAAAATTGATCAAGAAAAGAAAATTATTCACAATTTGATCGATCAAAATAGTAAGGAATTGAAAAGTTTTAAGCTGTCGAAATTGATTTGTTCGTTTATGCATTGAACTTCTGAATTTTTAATTGCCTTATTTATTTCCAAATATGTAAAAATTTTAAATCTGAGTTAGGAACAAAATTAAGTTTTTTGTTAATAATATGATTGGAAAAAACAGAGTGTTCTGCTACTCGAGTAGCAGAACACGTTTTTCCCAATCATATTATTAACGAAAAACATAATTTTGTTCCTAACTCAGATTTAAAAATTTTACATATTTGTGATAAAGGTAAAAAGCTCAATCTACTTGAGTCCCTGTAAATAAATAAGGCAATTAGAAATTCAGAAGTTCAATGCATAAACGAACAAACTTTTCAATTCCTTACTATTTTGATCGATCAAATTGTGAATAATTTTCTTTTATTGATCAATTTTTTTCACACCTTTACAAGTCACACTCGATCAACAACCAATGTTCTACATTCTACATTACTAATGAATCTTTTATTTTTTCTATTATTATAGTCTAATATTACTGACAGTCGATGTTGTATGATGATTGCTCTTCACAGGTCCACGGAACAGTCACTGGCTGTGTCTATGAGAGAAAAGCGGAAAGCGCTTCGCTGTATGAAGCATAAAAGCGCTTCACAAGTCTTCTAGACGGTCCATAACATGTCAAATTACAGGCCTGCTGAACCGCTTCAAATCCAGCGGAAAATAAAGCGCTTTATTTACCTACAGCGGCTGCCAGAGCTGTCAGCCGTCTATCACGTGAAGCGTAAAAGCGGCTGCAACCGCTGCACGCTGTTAGACGCACACAATGTCTAATAAACATGAACACTGTCACTTTGGGTCGTAACGTCTCTCTCGACAGATGACAGATGTTATCCTCAATTTTCACTTTCATTCTTTCATAACATTGTTTTGCATAAAGAGCACGTGTATGGTCACGGATTAACAAAAGTTTTTGATAAAAGATGATTCATTTAGAGAGATCCAATCATACCCCCTAACAATTAGGACCCGCTAGTTATGCGGTTACCGTCATATTGAAAATAGTTTTAATTTAATTATTCTACATTTATATGGAAGCACTTTTTCCACCACATATGGTATGTTCGAAATTTAATACTGTTATTCTCAATATTGTAACATTTCTCTTTTCTGTAGATCATTAATTTGTAACCTTTTTTCGCTGAAGATGAAGGATTAATCCTTCGAAACATGTCCTGCTGCTGATGTGAGTCTTCCGACTACATCTCGTAATGTGCTGATGTGTGTCCTCTGACTACACTAACAATAACAATAAAGATTTTATTTGGTGGAGTTCGACTGTAAGTTTTTTACCTACCCAGTAAGATCTCACCTCCACTGTATGTTATGGATCGCCTCCGTTGGATACAACATTAGTACTAATTGACTTTTCGAAAGCTTTCGATAGGGTTGATCATGGGCTACTGTTAGCAACGTTACATTAGGTACAATGGATTAGAAACTAGTGCAATAAAATTGATGAAGAGCTATCTGTCCGACAGAAGTCAAACCGTCAAATATGGAAGTCATGAACCCACGCCACTGAATCTTGTTTGTGGAGTACCACAAAATGGAGTACCAGAAAATGGTCATAGTACCATTCACCAGGAAAAGGAAGCTGGAACATTTAATACCTCCTTCCATCAGTGGTGTAACAATTCCTTTTGCGAGTGAAGCAAAATATCTGGATGAAAAACTAAAAACTAAACTATAACTAAAAAACTCGCACTTGGAAGAGACTATCCGGAAGGCTAGCCTTTCATTATGGACATGCCGCAGAATATGTGGCAAAACATGGGGCATGTCACCAAAACACGTATACTGGTTGTACGTGACCGTCATACGTCCAATGATAACGTATGGCTCTATAGTCTGGTGGAGCAAATGTCATGAAAATGGCCATTGCTAAACTTAACGGACTACAGAGTCAAGCGTGCCTGGCGATTACTGGAAGCATTCGCTCCGCGCCAACGGCAACAATGGAAGCCCTCCTTGGATTACTTCCTCTCCGCATAGTTCTGGAGAGAGAGAGAGGCAAGATGGGCAACATACAGACTCTACCAAGCGGCCGTTAGTCTACCGCAGGCATGTGTCATGAGAGGCAGTAGCATGCTGGAGGGCATAATAGCTCACAACATTCTAGGAATGCCCTCAGACCATGCCTAAAACTATCAACCTTCACACGTCCTACACTGTGGTCTTTCCCAAAAGGGAAGACTGGGTCCGGAATGAAACCAACCTATGTATGGCAAATGAACGTTGGTTCATCGAAGGTTCCAAAACTCTGGAAGGCGTCGAAGCCGGAGTATATGGGATGAACCCAGTAGTGAAACGCTCGTTCAGTATGGGTAAACTAGCTACGATATGCCATTGAAATGTGTGCCAGGGAGCTGGAAAATCGACACCACACACGAAAAACAATAAAAATATTTTCAGATAGTCAAGCAGCACTTAAAGCGCTTGCATCCAACTGCTTTAAATCTAGGGCAGTATGGAACTGCAGAGACAGCTTAAACCGACTGACGCAACGCAACAACGTTACCCTAGTATGGATACCAGGTCACACAGGCCTAGAAGGAAACGAAATAGCGGACGCCCTAGCAAAAGGGGGGGGCCGAAACAACGTTCACTGGACCAGAACCGGTAATCGGTTTAGCATATAGCACTGCCAAGAATGTCATAACAGCTTGGGCAGACAATAAAAGACTCGAGTACTGGCGAAGTCTTCCGGGCCTAGCACATTCCAAAGCATTTATTGCTTGAACAAGGAAAAAACAGGACTCTGACAAACTGCTAGAACTCAGTAGAGCGCATCTCAGAGTTATAGTAGGTTTGCTTACTGGCCACTGCAAACTCAAACATCACATGCATAAAATCGGACTTGCACAAGATGCAGAGAGTCCGCTATGCATGGAGGATAATGAAACGGCTAAACACATTCTATGTACATGCCCTGCAGCGGCCAGAACCAGATTCTCAATATTTGGCGATACGACAGTAAGGCCAGAGAACCTGGTAAATCGTTCTCCCAATGCATTCCTCAATTTCGTCAAGAGATTGGATATACCGGGAGAAATATAACCATAGGGTGAGCCACAATAGGCCATTGGCCGCAGAGGAGGGCCTGATACGGGCCCACTCACGTTCAAACCTAACCTAACCTAACCACAGGGATTCATATTAGGGCCTCTGTTATTTTCAATATACACATTTTCCTTCAGAGAATGCTTGAGAAATTGCCAATCTCATTTTTATGCTGATGATTTGCAAATATACTATTTTTATCCTTGTTAAAAAATAAGTAGATAATAGTAATATTATTATTAACGAAGACCTTGCAGCACTTTCTGAACTGGATGATAAATATTGTATGGTAATGTTGTTTCGAGGAAAGGTGTCTAGGGATAGATATGCAGCTTCTGTTGATATTAAAATAATTGATCAAACACTTGTTCTGACCAATATTACAAAAAACTTAGGACTATATTTAGATTCAGATCTCAACTTTGATCAGCATGTAAACCATGTTATGAGAAAATGTATGACTAATATAAAATTAATTTATAGCAACAGAGATATACTGAATACAAAAACTAGATCTATTTTGTGTGAATCTCTTGTATTATCACATATCAACTATTGCGGCATACTGCATGGCTTTGAAATAGTCGATTGCAAAAAATGCAAAATATGTGTTAGAAATCATTCTATATAAATATCAATTTAATATGAGGAAATTTCAAATGGACTGAACTGAAATGGCTTACAGTAAAACAGAGGCGTCACTTGCACGGTAGTATATTGTTTCTAAAAGTAATGAAAAATAAATCACCTATATATTTATACAAGAAAATTAGATTCAGAGCTGACGTACACAACATAAATATAATACCAAAACATAACACAAACTTATATCAAATATCATTTTCGTATGTTGTTTGCAAAGTTCTCAATATAATTCCCTCTGAAATTATATACATGTCAATTCCCGTTGCCAAATTCTATATAAAAAGATTGCTCCTCAATAATTTGTTGGTACCTAATTTTAAGATTTAGGTTTTCGTCACATTTTAAGAAGACTTGATTATTATTAAGAATTACTATTTATAAAATATTTTTTTAAGTATGAATTTATCAGTTATGTAACAATATAACTTCTCCACTTTTCTGTATTTATGGAGTATTGAAAAACAGGTCTATTTACCTTCCGATTTTTTCGTTCAACATTTAATGTATTTTCAGCTTATTGAATAAATTTCTTCATTATTATATTATTATTATGTATTTGCAAAATATAAATATTGGTAATTTTTTTACTACTATTATTGTGTTGATATCCGTACTTTCCTGGTAGTTAGACAGCCGCGGGTTCTGATACGCGATGACCCACATCCGTTTGGTGAGGTGAAAGCGAGGGGCAAACCGCTGGTGAATTCTGGTGTACAAAATCAAGAATTCCCGATGAATTACCGATGAATTACGTGAATTACCGATGAATTACATGAATTACCGATGAATTACATGAAGTCCCGATGAAATACATATGAAGTCCGTGAATTACGAGGTGAATTACTAAAGAATTTTGTGAATTCCATGTTACACATAATTCAGATTTCTTATTATTCTCAATACTTCTCAATGAAACTGAAAAAACTCGATCGCTAAGAAATACGTTAATTATCTGGAGTAAGAATTACTAGGTTGAATGCTTCGCCAAAGCGTATGCTAGTGAAAAAATTGCACCCACCCTGCACGTAACAGTAATTGTGCGTTCGATTATTTCGTTATTTCATTTCAAAGTGCCTATGTATGCGGTGACCTGCGAAGGGCAGATAGAGACAGAGACGAAAAGACATAGGTAGACTAGTTTGAACCGCTTTGAACTAGATTCGCTGGATGCACCACTACTAACTGTCCACTGGCCTGTTCCGCGTTCACCCTTCACCCTCAGTCCTGTCTGCAGTCTCGGGCGGCATTGCTTCTCATCTCAGTTCAATTCGAATCACAGGCTGCAATAGATCACTATTTATAGTTCAAAACGACTGAAAGAGATTACGATAGAATAGAATAGATATCTTGATATTTCGGTAAGTGAACTCCTAACAAAAATATTTACTTTCCTCAGGTAATTTCGGAGGTCCAATTTGCCAGAATATCACATTGAATTAACAACTTAGAGAAAGGATTAAGTATCCACATTTCTTTAAGTATGTGAAATTTGTTGAATCACCATTTAAAATTAGGGTGAATTTATCAACACTTTTTCAATCACACTTTCACCTGTGCCACCAAAAGGTGAGCGCAGATAGACTAAGGCGATTTATATCTAAGGGAACAAAAGAAAAATTTGCAGTATTACAAAGTTCTGGGACCTACTCAATGGAAAGAGAAATTGCAGTATCCGTAGGCGATTGGTGTATTTTTTCCAAGGATTCAGAATTTGAAATAAAGAGTTCCACTAATACACTTCAAGATAATGTAATTGCTTTCAGTTATCTTACGGGAAGAGAGGCTATTCATTAGAAACTGCTCCAATAAGCATCACAATGAATAGACCTGAACGTGATTTAGGTTATATGTGTTCGTGGTACATTATCGATGAAAGGAGGATACTGGTTTCAGTCGTTTTGAAAGGAAAACAATTTTATAACATCTCTAACTACAAAGCAACGATTTCACCCAATATTTTCGACTTCAACGTGATCAAATCCGAAATGTCAATCCAAGAACATGAAAAAATTAAAATATTTAATTGAGGATGGAACAGACGAGGGAGCAGAACAAGAGGTACAAGAAGATTTAGAAAACACATCTTGATGACTCGTCCAAAGAAGATTCCTCTGAAAACGAAGATGATATAGAGGATATAGAAGATGATATAGAGGAAGAAAAATATTATGCTACCTATTATGCCTATCAGTGGTATATCGGACGGGTCATCGCAAAGGAAGATAGCAGTTACAAAATGAACTTTCTCAGGCAGAATATGGGGGAATTTCATTGGCCAGAAACTGAAGACCTTGATTTTGTACAGAAAATACAGATAATCTACGGGCCATTGAAAATGCTTGGGTGTGCACCACTCACCATATCAAGAGAAGATAGAGAGATCATAGAAAGGAGATAAGAAGCAATAAAGAAGGGGAATTGATTTATCATATATTTTTATTTTATAAATTTACATATATATTTATATAGGTATCTCTGTTATTTGAGTTTTCATTTTGATAAAATATTGATTTTTGTTTATAATAAGTTTTGACTATTTTAGCAATCGAAACGAATATTTGGTTTATGGTTATATATATATATATATATATATATATATATATATATATGGTTATATATCACAAATGTTGATATATGTACTTGTTATGTTTTTTATGTTAATGTTTATGCTAGAAATAAACATTAAATTATGATTGGTGTACCTGACTTGTATTATATTCCTTCAATTTGTGATCAGTTTTTTATTGGTTCAATAAGATTCCATACGTACGACGATTTCAAAAGGGTTTAATCTCAAAATTACGAAATATTCCTTGTATATTCTGAGTGACCATGAAACAAGGCTGTATCTGGGGGTAGTGATTTAATTCATATAATAATTCTCAACATGATCAAATGAAGTCATTTACGATGGATTTTCACCTAGTCAGTCGCGGATTTTCATTAAAAAAAAATTGAAAAGCATACAAATAATCGTTCGAAAGTGAAACTTTGGCAAAACCATTTCCGAAATTCGACTAAAATTCAGGGTGATCCACTTGCATTTTTTTACCTTCCTATTTCTGAATAGGAGATTATTCTAGTTTTGAAAGCAAAAATTTGTCCACTTGGGTTGTACAAGAATTTTGAGATCTACTCAACAATGGTAAATATACTTTTAAAATTAGCAGTCATTTACTTGAAAATTTAGGTCGTTTATTTCCATTGTATATTATGACGTCATTTTACTGTTACTGCAGCTCAATTGAGACTACCTAAAGTCTGGATGAATTACCGATGAATTACCGATGAATTACCGATGAATTACCAATGAATTACCATGAATTACATGAATTACCGACGAATTACCGATGAATTACCGATGAATTACATGGATTACCGATGAATTACATGAATTACCGATGAATTACATGAATTACCGATGAATTACTATGGTAATTCAGTGAATTACCATTAAGACGTGAAGTCCGGTGTACAAATTTCACCAGCGGTTCGCCCCTCGGGTGAAAGTCCATCACTCGAAAACCCCAAATTCCAAATATTTTTGAAATCGGACAGTACGAAGGGAAAATGTCCATCAAATTTTTCGACGATTTCTGTATGTCTTCTGTTATGGTAATTTTGTTCAGAAAGTGAATAGTAATCATCTGACAAAGCGGAAGACGATTTGGTTGGGGCGCACTACTCGAAACCTATTTTTGAAAACTTTGGGACCCAAAATCGATCATCGCATAAATTCGACGTCTTAATTTTATATTCCTTCACTTTATTACGGTCTTTACATTGGGAAAATCCGTGTAGAAAAATCGAAAACTGCTATGAAATATTTTTTTTTTCCTTGGTGATTTGGCATCGACTGCTATGGTCATTAGCCATGTGTTCTGGATAGGCCTTGTTACTAACTCCATACGCCACTTTGGGAGCAGCATTGTTAATTTTTAACGCAACAGTGAATCGTGGAGGATTATTCCCAGCAGACACGAGCCTCAGTCATTCAGACTTTCACATCTGAAAATGAAAAAAGATCGCACCGTCTGGGAATCGAACCTGCAATCTCTCGATTACCAGGCGAGCGCTTAACCACTGCGCTAATCCCCGCCCTGCTATGAAATATTAAATGCATTTTTGATGTTTTGAAACGTTACATTTTCAAATCGAAGTAACAATTTTTTTCCTTCGACCACATAGGAAAGTAACGTATATCGCTCTCTATAGTCCCACGGAAAGTGGCTTATACCCTCGCGTGTGCAGAAAGGCTGTCAAAAACGACACTTTTCAAAACTGACGTAAATGTCAAAACGTTTAGATGTTTCACTAGTTAGGATATGTTTCACTTTTCCTGGTTAGGAAAAGTTCAATACATCATCAATTAGAAAAAAATCAATTAGCAAAGATAAAGGGAAGTGAATTTTATTGACAATTTCCCTCATATTATATAAACCAACCAAATGCATTTTTTGAATTCAAAACAATCAGAAAAGAACTTTGGCCCGTGGAATTTTCAAATCGGTGTTTCGCTTCTTCCTTATTTATACGTTTCCATAGTTACAACAATCACTGTAAATTTAGAAACGTCAGTTTGACTGATCAACTCTTCAACTGACATTAATGACACGTGATGAACCGTTGTGCAATTTGTTGGGTTAACTCTACTAAAAACCTATCTCCGTCTTTGGAATCGAATATATAAATAACGTTTGTCAATTTTGACATTGGAGTTGTGTTAAAATAATCATTAATAGATGTAACTATGGAACATACCTTAACACATATATCTACTTGATTTTGTTCAAAGGCATCTAAGATTTTCGAAATTAGAAACAAATCTTGTATGAGAAACTTGATTGAACCTTGGGTTGGTCAGAACAACGAATTGTTGGCTGCCTGTCAATTTGTGGACAAACCTCTACTTTTGGATTCCTTGGTTCGTGTCAAATTAAGTTTCAACTAGTGACTGTAGATGTCATGAATAACTTCCTGTTATATTCTGTCTTGCCTCACGGTATTAATTCTTGAGTGGATTCGTTTTGATTTCGAGAGCTCCATAAATACTTTCTGATGAGTGCGTTAGCACGAAACAGCTGTCAAAGGTTAGAACTCTCGGAATTAAAACGAAATATACTCTATTTTCACTTAGATTCTGCTTGCGTTCCTCATAACGTATAGAAACTTGATTGAACCTTGGGTTGGTCAGAACAACGAATTGTTGGCTGCCTGTCAATTTGTGGACAAACCTCTACTTTTGGATTCCTTGGTTCGTGTCAAATTAAGTTTCAACTAGTGACTGTAGATGTCATGAATAACTTCCTATATATATATATATTTTGAAGTAAATAGAAAAATGTTTTGTAGTATTCCCTAATCCGACCAATACATGATGACACCCTTAAAATGGCCTGAACCAGTAGATGACATACTTTCAGACCAATACATGACACCCTTGAAATGGCCCTGAACCAGTAGATGACATACTTTCAGACCAATACATGACACCCTTAAAATGCCCAAAACCAATAGATGACATACGTTCAGACCAATACCTGACACTATGATACCATGTTTTTCACATATTTATAAATGGGTAATTAAACGAAAATTAGAAAATGATTATTTTATTAGTAACATTTTAAAGATAAACAAACATACTTAGTTCTTGAATTTTTTTTCTTACAGCTATAATTACAATTATTCGACTGGTAAAGTATGTGTAAATACATAACTTATTCTTTCTCCTATGCAATTGAATTGAAGTTGCCCTACTTTTCCAATAATTTGGTCAATGTTGATGATAGAAAGATCAGTTTCTCTTAATTTGAACTGCAAACAAAATAGTACAAAATTAACACCAATGCTTGACACCTTTGAAACCCAATAGATGACATATGTGTCAGCTAATGGTTTCAGTGGTCACAATGACTTGAAACGAGTACAAAAACTGAATGTAAAATGAGCAAAAACAATGTTATCCAATACCTGACACTCGGTGTCAGGTATTGGTTTACTGCATTTTTTCCACCTAATACCTAGCTGCCACCCCAATTAACCTCTAAAATAAGAATGGTATAATAATATTAACTAATGCAAACTAGTTATAAAATGTTCTTCTTGAGACCTTACCTTTTAAACTACTACTAATTTCAATGACAAAAAATCTAATGTGAAATATTTTTCAACTTACTTTACTTACTTACTTTAGTTACGAAATGTCCCAAAATCCAATTGGAACTGTATAAAAACGTTGGTGGTCTGACAAGAAATAATCTATAACTAGTTGTATATATATCTGCCTGTAGAGAAGGTAATGAACATTGTTTCCGAACTACTTAAATTACAAGATGGCACATCTACATTTGAATATTTGTACGTTTGTAAGAGGGTGTCATCTATTGGTATTGATAAATATGGGTGTCATCTATTAGTCCAATTACCTTATGTGGGTTTCATTTTGCAACTGTGATGCAATTTACCATGGATGTGCAAAAAAATTATTTTATGCAGCCGAAATTTTGTAAATGGACTGAAATTTGCAATTAGAAAAACTTTTTTAGTACTTTTTCCGATATTTTGAGAATTAACTCCACATTTGTAATTTTTTTGTAGACAAACATAAATTTGTCATATGTTGCGAATCACTTGACTACTATTCATTTGGTTAATTTTCATCTCGATCAAAGCTGAAATTGATGCCAAAGTCAAAGTTCGAATGAAGCTATTAATAAAAAAATCCCATATGATGCGGACTTTACTGTTCACACTGTATACCTACCTAGAATGGAAACAATCCAAACAAAAAAGCCTTGCACAAAGTGAGTGCCTGTGTCTAAAGGTTGTGCAAAAACCGTATTGATGATTTCCTTCGATTCATTGTTGCGACATCGGTATTTTTTAAAAAGATCGCATCTACTGTTATTCTATAAATAATTCATTCGTGGGCACGTCTCATTCTTGGCTTGGTCATACGCTCATACACGTCCGAGTAGGATTCATTAGACAATCTTCATTTTACTTTTGTAACTAAACTACCAACTCAATGCTAATGAATCAGTCAGTTGCATGCACAGTTATTTTATCAACCTTTTGGAATGGCTTCGTCACTCGATCATTGCAATATTTATATAAGTTGGTAGAACATTTTTGTGTGTACAGAGAGCACCTAAAGTTTGGAATCAATTAGCTTCGTAAAGAGCGATAAATAAAAAGAAAAATGACTAAGTCGGTATTTCAGTACTCAAACTTGCATGCGTTGACATATGGAAAGGACCCCGCACTTTTTATAGGTAAAATGGTTCTCGGTGAAATTGTCTGAAATTTCAGTATATTGTAGTAATCGATGTACTAGTTGAACGTGCAGAATCGCAAAGTTCATTGATGGAAAGTTAGGAACCCGTAATTTTTATTTAATTATTTTCTAGGGATTTGTAAGTATCCACTTTTTTTCCGCTCTTATAATCAACGTACCTTCATATTACTAAACATCATTCAGACGGTGCAGATTATATCATTATGTACAGAGTGAAAGATAAAAACATTTTATTAATGTCTGAAAATTCGATGTCATAATGAAATATTGATAAAATTATTTAGGCATTCAATATACTATTCTTATATTAACATAAATCACAATTCATACATTTCGTACAGGGTGATTTGAAAATTGGTGAAATATATGGCCGGTTCTTTCGTACACATCCTGTATATTCAAGTGAATTATCATCTTTCGAAGATAGCTGATACCGTAAAAATATGATTTCGTTGGGATATATAGAATGATCATGAAAATTGTCGATGATAAAAATGACAAAATATCAACGTTACAGAAATCACCTTGTAATTCACAATTAACTTGGTGAAATTCCCTTATTATTATTCAATATAATCATCATTCTCTCCTCAAAACTGTCCCAAAAATTCAGTTTCCTACTATGACTATGACTAGTTATTAATTGAGAACTTATTACCAGTGCATCCCATTTTGGGTGAGACAGCCAGGTTTCTCGCTTGTTATTTAAGATAGAGCCTTGCGGTTTTCACGTTCCTGTCATACTTTTTTGTGAAACTCAAGTTGGCCTAATCAGATTTTGCATAACTGTTTCCGTTTATGAGATACAGGGCGATTTTGGAAATTGATACTTTTCGGACCCCTTCTTTATCTCCGAAGTTATTGGAAATAATGCTGAGCTAAAAACTACATCTGATTCTGCGTAGAATCCAGTGGCGTACTTATTTTTTTTTCGGGGTATGGTTTTGAAGATACGACGCAAACCTATATTTTTTTAAATGGAACACCCTGTATTTTATTACTTCGTTGAATTCGCTATTTTTTTCCCTTCAAAATTATGTATAACACTAGATAGGTAGGATGTTCAGAAATGCTATAAAACACTAAAACATCACTTAATGATAATGTTTTGTTAGTGGGCCATGGATTTCCCATATAAAAGAAGAATTAATTGAATAATTTTCATTTGTGTTTTTTTTATAGGAGAGTAAGCAAATAAAGATGATACACTAACACGAAAAACAAAACGTAGGTACCTACCTAATAGCAAAAAATAAATAATATAACAATTCATAATACAAATTAGATACAAAAGAAATACCCAATAAAATATTTATCATTAATAAAAATTTTCAACATTACATAATATCTTACTGATTAAACTGTTCAAATTGCTGTCCATTTTCCCTAATACATAATTGACAAACTTTTTCAATTCACCTGAGTGCATTTAATATTATAAAAGGGCGGTTTTGTAAATTTCAGAAAGCTGCCGCTGTTGATGCACGAAGTTCTTCGGGACTGTATATTTTATTTTTCAAATAGCCCCACAAGAAAAAGTCTAATATAGACAGATCAGGTGACCTTGGAGGCCACCTGATGGGTCCATGAGTTCCAATCCAACAACCCTGAAAATTATTTTCTAAAAACCGCCCGATCAATCTTGAATTATGGGCAGGGGCGCCGTCCTGTTGGAAATGTATGGAATGAAGAAAGGCGAGGGGAACATCTTCCAGTAGTTCCGGTAACACGTCTTCTAAATTTGTCAAGTACCTAGTTGCCGTAAGAGATCCTTCAAAAATGCGGTATATGATTTTTGTCCCCAATATGAAACATGCCACATTAAAACCTAATCTACCCTGTTGTTGTCGTTCAAAAATCAAGTGCTGGTTTTCATCATACCAATGCCTTGTATTTTGCCTGTTAAATATACCAGCACTGCTTATATGTGATTCGTCTGACCAAATAACTTTTTTTGCGAAATCAACGTCTCTCCGAGCATGGTTCAAAAACCAATTGTAGAAATTCACACGTCTTGCTGCATCACCAGGATATAAGTGTACCCGTGATCTGGAAATAGCAGTATCATTCTCTAATTTTGCACAAGAAGTCTGATGATAGGCATGAACGCTAGCTAACACATTTATTTCATCTACTTCTTGATTCTCTTTATACCTTGGGTCGAGGTTTAGAATATGCACCATAATTCAGTAAATTATACTTTAGTCTGAATATATTTGCTCGACTAGGTTGATGCCTCTCAGGATATCTGAAAGTTTTTAAATCACGATGTAAGGAAATGTCTTGTGGTAAAATTCTCGACGTCATACCTGTTCAAATAAAGTTCCAAAGCTTCGCCAACGTTTTTATTGGATTGATTCAAACATTGTATAATGTCATATTTTTCACTGTTTTGAAAAACCAAATCTCTTCCAGCCATTATCAGTTCTCAATCAACAAATTCACAAACAATTATTTCTACAATACTCAATATTCCTTCAAACCCAAACACGATGAAACACAATAATAATTCGTAGCGATGACAGCTTGATCAGATTTGTTTTTTTTTTCTCTTCAATGCCTATTTGATAAAACAATGCTTCCAAATGCATAGTAGCCATAATAACAACAAGGATGTTCGTATCATCCATGACCTACTAATGTTAATAATCAAAAGTAATAATCCTCTTATTGAAACTTGGAAAATCCATGGCTTACTAACGAAAAATTATCATTATGTGATGTTTTAGTGTTTTTTAGCATTTCTGAACATCCTACCTATATAGTGTTATACATTATTTTGAAGGGAAAAAAATAGCGAATTCAACGAAGTAATAAAATACAGGGTGTTCCATTGAAAAAAATATAGGTTTGCGTTGTATCTTCAAAACCATACCCCGAAAAAAAAATAATAAGTACGCCACTGGATTCTACGCAGAATTCTGTATCAGATGTAGTTTTTAGCTCAGCATTATTTCTAATAACTTCGGAGATAAAGAAGGGGTCCGAAAAGTATCAATTTCCAAAATCGCCCTGTATCTCATAAACGGAAACAGTTATGCAAAATCTGATTAGGCCAATTTGAGATTCACAAAAAAAAGGACAGGAACGTGAAAACCGCAAGGCTCTACCTTAAATAACAAGCGATAAACCTGGCTGTCTCACTCAAAATGGGATGCACTGTACATTCTGCTAGTGGCCTAGATTTTTCACAAATAGTGAAACGTGAGAATGTGGAGATCAAAATAAATGTAAAAGAGGGTGACGATTATAGATAACAATCCCATCAGATATATGGATTTTATAATGTAAGGTACAGATAGTTAGGTGAATTTTGTTGGTTTGAGCTTTATCGGAATAAAAAACGATCTATCTGGGAAAAGTTTAAATGATTAATAGTTAGGAGAATTTGAATCTGAGCAGCGATGGTTTTTTTCTAATTCGTGTTCCACTCGGATAGAGGTTTCCATGATTTGTATATTTACTGGCTATCAATAGAAACATATACGAGGATGTATTGATATCTAGTTAGCCTAGACCAGTTTCCTGCATAAACAAAATATTGCGTTGCCATAGCAACAAACAATAACTTATTAGAAGTGTCAGTGTAAAGTTTGACGTCAAAAAAGTAAACCAGGGTTACGCAATAAATTAAAAGAAAAAATATGCCCACCGAAATTGTGATAATCGAAGAATTAAAAGGGTTAAGAGGTAAGCAGATTTACGAATATATGCTTAATACCCTTGGTGATCAATGTCCTTCGTATGCGACCGAGAAAAATTGGACTGCAAGCTTCAAAAGAGGTGAATTTTCCATTGAAGATGATAACCGATAGGGAAGGCCAGTTTCTGTGTCAGTCCCCAAAAATATCGATGCAGTTCATGACATGATTTGAACAGACCGTCGAATTGGGCTAAAACGGATATCTGAAGCACTGAATATTTCATACGAACGCGTTCATCATATAGTTCACGTCAATTTGAACATGAGAAAAATTGCTGCAAAATGGATCCCCAAATGTTTGAATATTGACCAAAAGCGTGCAAGGGTAGTAGCATCGCGTTCGATCTGTGCTCGATTTGAAAACGATGTAGACTTCTTAAACCGAATTGTTACTATGGATGAGACTTGGGTACATTTCTACGATCCAGAAACAAAGCAACAATCGATGGAATGGCGACAATCCGGTTCTCCAAGACCTAAGAAGTTTCGTGTCCAAAAATCTGCTGGAAAAGTTCTTGCTTCAGTTTTTTGGATAAGAGTAGAACAATAACTGATCCTACAACTTTTGAGTTACATTGTTTTGCAGACGCTTCTGAGAAGGGATACTGCGCAGTCGTGTATCTTGTCTGTATCTCCTCTTCAGGCGCTGTAACGTCTCATTTCGTATGCTCCAAAACCAAAGTCGCCCCTCTTCAAAAAAGGATTACGATACCAAAGCTTGAACTATCCGCAGCAGTGTTAGCTGCCAAATTAGTCTCGTTCGTTCAGAAGATTTTTGTAGACAGGATATCTCACTCTAATGTTTTTTGTTGGACAGATTCAACCATCACTCTATCATGGATTCAGTCCAGTGCTCATAGATGGAAAACTTTTGTTAGCAACAGAGTTTCTTTTATTCAAAACACGGTTCCATCAAGTTCGTGGTTTCATGTTATTTCCGCTGATAACCCCGCCGACATTGGTTCCAGGGGTCTACTTCCCTCCAAGTTGATAAATAACTCGCTTTGGTGGGCGGGACCATCGTTCTTGAAAGATTCAAACCGCACCTGGACAAACATTGAATTTCCTCCCTCTCTCGAGGCATTACAGGAAAAGAAAATAATCACTCTTACTCAAACTATCTCCCCACATTTTCTTGAGAACCTTCTGGTTGAGAAATCCTCCCTATGTTCTTCCAATCGCATTTTGACCTACATATTACGGTTCATCCACAATTCGCGTTACCCTAATGATAAAAAATTGGGTAATCTTACCTCATTCGATTTCCATCAATCACTCCTAGTCTTCGCAAAGTTTACTCAAACTTTATTTTTTCCTGAGTTACTTTTTCAGCTCCAACACAAGAAAGATCCACCCAAACATCTAAGAAAATTATCTCCCTTCGTTGACGATCAGGGTCTTATAAGAGTTGGAGGACGTCTTCATCTCGCACAGCTAGCTTACGATAAAAAATTTCCAGTACTTCTACCCTCTCGCTCTCGTTTCACTACTTTAATCATTGAGTATTTTCATACAAAACATCTTCATGTTGGTGTTCAGAGTGTACATCATCTTATTTCCCAAACTTTCTGGATAATATCGGCCAAACGCTCAATTCGTTCGGTACTTTCGAAATGCATCCGGTGCTGGAAAACAAACCCCACTTCACGTCAGCCGCCCATGGGCAACTTACCTTCTTCACGCATCACGCAAGCAAAACCATTCTTGCATGTCGGTGTAGATTATGCTGGTCCTTTCCGTATCACTATGAGTAAAACTCGCGGATCTAAGACTCTAAAGGCCTATCTGTGTTTGTTTGTATGCTTTGTCACGAAAGCCTTGCATTTGGAAGTCGCTTCAGACTTATCTGCGGATGCCTTTTTGGCAGCTCTACGCCGATTTATAGCTCGTAGAGGACGCTGTCAACACATTCACAGTGATTGTGGTACCAATTTTGTTAGTGCTTACAA
Source organism: Chrysolina oricalcia (assembly GCA_944452925.2). Classification (NCBI taxonomy): domain Eukaryota; kingdom Metazoa; phylum Arthropoda; class Insecta; order Coleoptera; family Chrysomelidae; genus Chrysolina; species Chrysolina oricalcia. The sequence continues at coordinate 40,386,693 of OX101828.2, read as the reverse complement.
GCAAATTAGCTCATTCATGCAATCTGCAGTTTCAAATGAGGGCATCTCTTGGCATTTCAATCCACCCTCAGCACCAAACTTTGGTGGACTCTGGGAGAGTGGAGTCAAATCCGTTAAAACACATTTCGCACGAGTGGTTGGAGAGCAAATACTTACCTACGAAGAACTGCAGACTGTATTCATCCAAATCGAAGCAGTGTTGAATTCGCGTCCACTCACTCCAATCAGTAATGACCCAAACGACTTTTCTGTCTTGACACCAGGCCATTTCCTAACAATGGAACCACTAGTCGCCCCACCATCTCCCGATGTTTCTGCTATTTCTTCAAACCGTCTTTCGAGGTGGAACTTGGTACAAAAACTGTACGGAAGTTTCTGGTATCGTTGGTCGCAAGAATACCTCCACACACTCCATCAGCGGAGTGAGTGGACTACCGAGACGATTCCAGTTAAAAAAGATTATCTAGTTCTTCTGAAGTCAGAAAATTCACCCCCATTACACTGGCCAATGGGTCGCATTCTAGATATTTTTCCAGGCGTGGATGGTAAAATCCGGGTAGCTACTGTCAAAACACAGAACGGAGTTTTGAAACGTCCAGTTTCCAAACTTTGTCCACTCCCACTTGATCAACCTTTAACATTGAAAAATACGTAGTATTTTTGGTCGGCGGTATGTTGCGTCCACACGTTCATGTGTTTGTCTTTATATGTTTAATTAATTTATTACCAATCATTCACCCTTCACTTACTTTTATTTCCATACAATTTCAAACATATTGAGTGTTCACCGGCAACCAAAACCTTTGTTTTGCTCCCCGTGTACATTCATTTATTTCGTTCAATACAACAAACCTCAAGATCCGATCCTCTCTGTCCGAGAAGAAAAGGACAGACAATGACTGCGATTTTCGATATCGTTCGAAGCGCACACAAGCTTTCTCAGCATCTCCCGCATTTTTCAACAATTAGTAAAACCGCATATTTCATATATTTTACTTCCCGGTTAATAATATCCCCGGTAGTGAAAAGTGAACTAACTAGAGATCTCTAGCCGAAGAAAGAAGGCCAGGCGTTATCTGACAACATTCCAGACTCTCCGAAGAAACTCCAGTTCCGTCGTCTAGAACTGTTCTGGAAGAAACTCCAAGGTAAGATCTTGAGGTCTTCGGGTTAGTTCATTCATTTTTTCATTCTCCTTTCAACACCCGCGAAATTACAGTCCATTAAATCAACGAGCTTTTATCGAGCTTCCAGATCAAATTGTTGATTTTTTTTGGAAGTTTTTATCACATTCATAACAATTACTATTCAACATTACTGACCACTCTACGGGAAAAAATTAAAGAGAAAAGACGCGGAAAGCTATCCAAAGGTGTTTTGTTTTTGCAGGACAACGCCCCTGCACACAAATCTCATGTTGCCATGCAAAAAATTCGTGATTTAGGGTTTGAATTACTAGAGCACCCCCCTTAGTCACCAGATTTGGCTCCGTCCAACTATCACTATAAAAAAAGATTAAAAGTTCGTAAATTTTCTGCCAACGAGGAGGTAATAAAAGCTGTTGAGGTCTGGTTTGTAGAGCAAGAAGAAACATTTTTTTTGAAAGGTCTAGAGACGTTGCAGGTTCGCTGTAATAAATGTTTCCAATTAAGAGAAGAATATGTTGAGTAATAAAATATTTTTGACATTGAAATTTTGTTTGGTTCTATTTCTATTTTTCAATATATCCTCGTATGTGTGTATTATAGTTTATGTGTAAATTTTTATGTGTATCATAATGCATGTATAGCATGTGTATAGTGTATAGATTACTGATGTGATTCGACGATTTGAATATTTTGACTTTTTTACTTCAGCAATTTCATTTATTTTTTCAGTATTTATGACTTTATTCTATGCTTTTTGTCAGCAAGAATTTTTCGCACAATAAAGTATTTTCAATTGACATCTTGACAACACACATGCTTTCCAACCAAGCATGTTGTCGTCTAGAGATAAAAATATAACATGAAAAAAATGAATCAGCACGACGTGTCGCCACTGGTTCCAATGTTACATCCGAATATCATAACAATTAGAAATCTTCCCCTCCGAACTTGGAGGTTACCCCTCACCAACAAGCTATCACAAAGGATAGTGATATGCAGCTTTCATAACAACGTGTGTTGTTTGTATAGAAATGGCACTTCTATATCTTTTATTGCTCGGGGGTTCGACGTCATACACACCACACATTCATTGTACACCATATAGTACTACCTATTGTGTGCCTATACCGATGACAGAAAAATTAAAATATCCTCAAACTGAAACGAGATTTTGACATGAAGTTGAACATCCCTAGTTCGACTGCAAACACAACACCATATTAAGCTATTGGGAGTAATACCGAAGTAGTTGTTTTCTGTCAGATTTTTGCCTCATATTTTCTACTTGGTGGGAATATTTGGAGAGAAAGGGTACTTCCACTTTCATTTCATTTATATCATTTATTTGTACTCTCCGGCAAAACCTTCGAACTTGTTCGAAGTTTCATATACTTCTCCTTGGGCTCTTTCTTTAATAAATTAAAGAGAAGTAAAAAGTTATTTTCAAAATTCCGTATTATTAAATTTAGGATAATATCAATTTTGTTTAGAATTTCGCGCAGAATTGAAACATGGAATAATAGACAGGGTGTTCGATTAAAGAAAAAGCAACTCTGTTTCGTCATGACTTTTTGAAGATAAAAAACATTTTCTTACTTTTTTAGGTTTCTCGCTTTCTCATTTCTTTGCGTTAATTTCTCACTTTTACACTAGCATATTTTGTTAAAAAAAATACAACTGCTAATATTGCTCGAACTTTCAATAGTTCGTTCAAGCCAATTAATTGAGAAAAAAGACGTGCACAATCTGCAACAACCTTTTTCAAAGAAACATCAACTCGATGAAATGTTGATGAACCCTTCAAATTCTTGAAGACGTTGACATTGTTGTTATTCAATTGTCCGAACCTGTTACCTAATTCGAGTTTCGATTATAGCTTCAGTCTCATGATTGCTAAACCGGTATACGGGTGATAGTAGAGTCGTTTGAGACTCTTACACAGGGTGCGTCCTTATTACGATACAAAACTGATTCGTTGGGTCGTTTTAAGAAAAAAAGTTCCTATTGTAGTATATTTGAAAAAATTCACTCTAAAATAATTTATTTTACGAAATACAATGCCTCAACTTCAACACAATACTCTAATTAATGTAACAATCACTGGACTATTTATGTTCGACTTCCACTTCACTGACTGTCCCAACTCTGCTGCGTGGTTCTTTTTATATTCACCGTTCACTTCTCAGAATGCTCCTGATATTTCTCGAAAGTCTTAGGAACATTCTCCGAATAGACCAGATTCTTCTCGAAGCAAAGCGCCTCGGATATAATTCGCGCTCACGCGCGGTCTACGTAAGCGTCCAGGCCCGGTATCGCTCGCAGCTTCGCCACACTATGAACATTTGCTTCGTTTCTAAGATACAGGCAATGAAGTTTAAAAAAAACGGTAGGTATTTATAATAGTATATTAAAGTATAAGTGGATAAAAAAGTCTTTCAAACACGCGCGATTTTTCTAGCGCAGCCGGAGTGCTCGAAATAGAGCAAATGTTTGAAAGACCAGTTATCCATGAATACTTTAAGCTATTTTTTTTTATTGTTGCACTTTGAAATCATAAATACTCGCAAAAATCTAATGATGCGTATAAAAAAGAATATGACAGTTCATCAAATGGAAGGTAACCAGATATAAATGAACGAGTTGTGCTGTCTTTCATCTGTTAGTAATATTTTATTTGATGTTACAAGGTACTCCTGTCATATCAATAATCAAAAAATTGTCATGCTTCTCGAGTTGTTCATTTTGCCATGGTATCTTTAAAAAACGCGTGTTTTTGAAAGTTCGACTTAACACGCTGAGGCATGCTTGAAGTAGGTAAAATGGGAGACCAATAAAAAAATATCCTTAAACCCATTTGTTGTTGAAATTTGGCTCAACTCAATAATTATTCTATGAAAAATCCGAATGTTCCCCTAGGTGTACTATAAGGACCCTAAAAGACCCTTTTACATATCAAACAATTCTGAAATTTAATTTGCAACTAGTCGAAAAAATAGACGAATATGGCCAATGACCCTTTGTCGCATAATGTACAGGGCAGTAAATCAGGGTAGGGCCTGTCACTTCTATTATACCTACTCTTCTATTCAGCAAGGGGTGGCAAAAAGAAATTGATGAAGACATGGGTGCATTATGAATTGTAATTTAAATTCGTATTTTGAATGCTTAAAACTTGAATAAATATATTGGATAGCGATGCTAGTTGAACTATAACTATTTTTAGAGCATTGTGAAGCATGATTATTGACGAATGATTGATAATAAAAACTGATTTTCGCTATTGATTATGCTTGGTTTCGGGGTGCAATTTTGAGTAGGCGATATAAAATATATTTGTCTGGATTGCATAAGAAACTGAAGAAAAAAGATAGACATTGATGAACTGAGAAGTGAAAGTATATTTTTATTTTCTGGAAGTAAACATTTCACCCCCGTAAAGCTAGTAGAACCACTTTGGAATTTTCAAAATTTTTTTAGGCCATAATTTTAGGCTAATTTATTACCCTATTCCCATATTTTTTGCTCTTCAATTGTGAGAGATATCGCGGGTTTTGCTAGCTTAACGTTAAGCTGGCAGAACCAAACCGCCAAACAAATGATTATGAAAAGTCTAAGCACACCATAATTTTAGGCTCATTTTAGGCTCACGTTTGAACCCATCGCCGATTTTTTTGGAATGCGTTTTTTTTTAATCCTGGGTTCTGCTAACTTTACTGTTAAGCTAGCAGAACCCAACCGCAAAAAAGCAACTTAGCCTTTTGGTGCTGCCAGCTCAGTATTGAGCTAAAACAACCTATGATTTTTCCTCCAACTGAAGAGCAAAAAAATATATTATTCGGTAATAAATTAGCCTGAATAGAGCCTAAGATTAGTGTCCACCTGTATTTGTTCTGAGTTGCTTTTTTATGGTTGGGTATAACTGTCCACTTATTAGCAAGGTGAACACCAGGAACGTGCCCTGGTGGAACAACGAACTCGCTAGGAAAAGTAAAATGGCCAGGAAACTCTTCAACAAAGCAAAACACTCAGGAGAATGGAGGGAGTATAAGAACTCTCTCACTGAGTACAATAAAGCACTAAGGCTAGCCAAAAGAGAATCGTGGAGGAAACACTGTGAGGAAGTAGAAGGCACTCACGAGGCGTCAAGACTCTGCAAAATTCTCTCCAAAGAACCCCAACAAACGATTCGAACCATTAGGACAGAGTCAGGGGCGTACACGCAGAATGGAAAAGATACCTTGGAAGAACTGTACAGGGTACACTTTCCAGGATCAATAAACACAAATATATCAACTGAGGCCTGGGGACATTCAGAACTGAGACCTCCCTCGTGGGCCTCCAGGGAAGAATGGCAGGTCTCAAAGAAAGTGATAGACGTGGAAAAAACGAAATGGGCAATCAACTCATTCCAACCGTATAAATCGCCAGGGACGGATGGCATTTATCCTATCATGCTACAAGAAGGCATAGACCTACTGGCACACAAACTATGCACGGTACTAAGGGCCAGCCTAGCACTGGGATACATACCAAAAGCATGGAGAGCAACCACAGTGGTCTTCATCCCTAAACCTGGAAGAACGGCACAGGAGGGAGCGAAGGCACTGAGGCCAATAAGTCTTATGTCATTTATTCTTAAGACACAGGAAAAACTGTTGGACAGGCACATCAGGGACAAGGTGTTGGTAAACCAACCCCTACACAAGGACCTATATGCCTACAGAACAGGCAAATCTACAGAAACAGCACTACACCAACTCGTAGAGAAGGTGGAAACTGCACTAAGAAACAAAGAGGTCTTGTTGGGTGCATTCTTGGACATCGAGGGAGCATTCAACAACACATCTCTAAACTCAATCTCAAGGGCATCGAGACGAAAAGGCATCGATGAGACCTGCTGCAGGTGGATAGACTGCATGCTAAGAGATAGAATTATCCACTCCTCCTTAGTGGGAGAAACATTGGCAGCCAAGGTCACCAGGGGTTGTCCGCAAGGGGGTGTCCTGTCCCCACTGCTGTGGAACCTGGTGGTGGAGGACCTGCTACTCACACTGGAGAGGGGTGGGCACAAAACACTTGGGTACGCAGATGACATAGTCATCACGGTCCAAGGCAAATTCAACACCACGGTTAGGGAAAGAATGCAATCGGCCCCAAATCTGGTAAGTACATGGATAGATAAGGAGGGACTAACTATTAGCCCCTCCAAATCAACCATTGTAGCGTTTACCCGTAGAAGGAAGTTAGAGAGCCTAGGACCTCTGACCCTACAAGGTACCCTAATACAGCTGTCAGGGGAAGTTAAATATCTCGGGGTGATTTTAGACTCGAAACTCACCTGGAATAAACAGCTGGCAAAAGTTAAGAAGAAAGCCGAAATGACACTGATGTTAGTCAGGCGGGCACACGGAAAAACATGGGGGCTAAATCCCAAAATGGTGTATTGGATATACAACATTGTGGTGGAACCCATGATTACATATGCATCTTTGGTATGGTGTACAAAGATAACACAAAAAATAGCCGCGGCTGAGTTGAGCAAGGTACAAAGACTTGCATGCCTCAGTATAACGGGAGCTATGAAAACAACACCAACATTAGCCATGGAAGTACTGTTGGACCTTCCACCGATTGACATAGCAATCATGGGAGAGGCAAGAATGGGACTCCTGAGGCAACAAAATACGAGCAACAGATCGGATCACAACAAGATAAAGGAAATAGTAGGAGGCAACATTCTTGAAATGAAACCAACGGACCACATGACTCCTAGATACTTCTTCAACATCAACTTCGAGGCTATCCTGCAAGATCGAAGGGAATGGACACACGACAACACCAGGAGCAAACCTGGAGAGAGGATCTGGTACACGGACGGATCCAAAACCAGAGAAGGAACTGGTGCTGGAATATACAGTGAGGGGAGGAACTCCCAAATAAGCGTCTCACTAGGAACAAACACCTCTGTATTCCAGGCAGAGATGTACGCCATCTTGCAATGCGCGAGAGAAATCAATATGAGGGAAATGCACAATGCACGGATCAAAATATGCACCGATAGCCAGGCGTCACTGAAGGCTCTTATGAACCCAAAAGTGGCATCAAGACTGGTATGGGAATGCCGAGAAGAACTCAGTGTTCTCACAGAACACAACAAATTAACTTTGATGTGGGTTCCAGGACACTGCGGTATCGAGGGCAATGAAAAAGCTGATGAGCTAGCTAGAAAGGGCTCATCAACTCCATATATTGGCCCAGAACCTGCACTCGGGATTAATAAATCCGACATTCGAGGATGCATTCGGGACTGGGTCAAGCGAAAACAAAAGGAGAGGTGGCACGAAGCCCCCCTCATGCACCACGGGAAAACATACATTAAAGAACCGTCAAAACACAAAACTGAAGAACTACTCAAGCTGAGCAGGAATCAAGTTAGAACAGTAACGGGTCTTCTCACTGGTCACAGTCCAATGAGAAAACACCTGCACAAAATGGGTCTGTACAACGGAGAACTTTCCTGCAGACAATGTGGTAAAGGGACAGAAACAGCCAAACATATACTGTCAGAATGCGAGGCATTAGACCGCAAGAGACAGGCAATTTTCGGGAAACCCAATTTAACTCCCGAAGAATACAACAGCCAACCGGTGAAGAACCTGTACAGACTGGTACAGGGGACCAGAGTTACGGAGTGGGTGCTGTAAAACCAACACGGAAAACACAAAAAGCCCAAGAGGCTGAGGTGTAGCTGGTGAAAGGACCAGCATCCGAGGAAGGAAAAAAAATGGTTGGGTTCTGCTAGCTTAACGGCAAAGCTAGCAGAACTCAGGATTTTTTTTGAAAAACGCATTCCAAAAAAATCGGCCTAAAATTATGGTGCGATCAGACTTTTCATAACGATTTGGTTAGCCTTTTGGTACTGCCAGCTCAGTGTTGAGCTAACACAACCTATGATTTCTCCTACAACTGAAGAGCCAAAAAATATATAATTGGGTATTAAATTAGCCTGAATAGACCATAAAATTATTGTCCAACTGGATTTGTTCTGGATTGCTTTTTTATGGTTGAGTTCTGCTAGCTTAACGGTGAAGCTAGCAGAACTCAGGATTTAAAAGAAAACGCATTCCAAAAAAAGGGCGATGGGTTCAATCGTAAGCCTAAAATTTTGGTGCGATCAGATTTTCCATAACGATTCGGTTAGCCTTTTGGTACTGCCAGCTCAGTTGTGAGCTAACAGAACCTACGATTTTTTCTCCAACTGAGGAGCAAAAAAATGTATAATTGGCTAATAAATTAGCTTCAATGGAGCCTAAAATTATTGTCCAACTGGATTTGTTCTGAGCTGCTTTCTTATGTTTGGGTTCTGCTAGCTTAACGGTAAAGCTAACAAAACCCAGGATTTAAAAAAAACGCATTTCAAAAAAATTGGAGATGGGTTCAAAAATGAGCCTAAAATGAGCCTAAAATTATGGTGCGCTTAGACTTTTCATAATCATTCGTTTGGCGGTTTGGTTCTGCCAGCTCAACGTTAAGCTAGCAGAACCCGCGATATCTCTCACAATTGAAGAGCAAAAAATTTGGGAATATGGTAATAAATTAGCCAAAAAAAATTTTGAAATTTCCAAAGTGGTTCTGCTAGCTTTACGGGGGTAAGCATTTCAATGAGAAAGTCGACAAAAATAATGAAATATATACTAAATTAATAAAAGGATAACAATAGATTTGGGAGAATTTCATCACTACCTCAAGATTTGTTGCTAGGGGGTTGTAGGAGCCTATAAATAACAAACTGGCATGGACACAAAAAATAATTCACCATAAATGATGCATAGAAGAAAACAATATGGAAACCTGCCAAGAGGTCTTCAGATCCGGCTGTAAAAAATTATTTTGGGTATAGTTAAATTTTATTTTAATAAGTTGGTAACATATGTTTATTACTTCTGTGAGTTAAGAATGCTATTTATCGGAAATAGCTCATCAAGAAATAATAAGTCAGGGTGCCATTGGAAAGAGAATTAAACGCTATTTAAAATAATGTGCCACTTGACCCCCCTTCCCATATGAGTTTCTAGGGGGAACATTTACCCCTCCTAGGTGTTTGAACCACGAGAGCTGAAAACATTAATTACAAGTGTCACCTTTGAAAATAATATTGACGTTTCATTTCAATTGTTCATATTATTTGCTGAACGGAATTTAGTGAGATAAAAAACTTTTTGCCATCAAATTGTATTGCTCGTTTAGAGAAACAAAATTTCTATTATCTACCGGGTTTTTTAACAATAAACGAGATTTAATCTGATTAAACTAGGTTTTAATGAACTTTATTGAAAATATCTGTGTCTAACTACAAATTAACGAACGAAATAACACAACACTCATGAAGAATAATCAAAGTAACTGCTCAAAATTTCCGCCTTCTTCCTGAATACATAGACGTGCTCGCCGTCCTAAGTTTTCTATAGCACTTGTTATATCCCTTCTTCTTATTGACCGACACTACTCAATTATGCTTCTCCTAAGATCCTCAACATTATTGAATTCTTGTTGGCCATAAACCCGGTTTTTTAATGTGCCCCACAAAAAAGTGTCAAGTACTGTAAGGTCAGACGACCTTGCTGGCCATTTCACATGACCATTATTTCCAATACACCTATCTGGGAATCTTTCTTTTATGTATTCATATTCTGCTCTTGTATTATGTGGAGGGGCACCGTCATGTTGAAACCAATATTGATTTGAATTTACGAGAGGTGACATGTCTAGATAATCCTCAAAAGCGCCTCGAAGAAACTTCAGATAAGTTTTTCCATTGAGTGTTCTATTAAAAAAATTGATCTCCACATATCCCAGCCCATACGTTCAAACTGAACCGTGCGTGTGTCCTAACTGCTCTAAACTCTCTGGGATTGTTATGACTCCAGATGTGCTCATTATTTCTATTGAACATACCACAATCAGCGAAAGTGCTCTCATCCGTCCAAATGACCTTTGAGAGAAATTGGGGAAAATCATTTCTATTCATTAGCCAATTACATTAAGCAAATCTCCGTTCAGGATCACCTGGGTATAATTTTTGGCAAATCTGAATTTTGTAGCATGTTAGAGAGCTCCCTCCAAACACTTGTATGTGGCGCACCTGTATTTAGAGCAACTTCATAATTGTCACTGACGGATTCATATTTATCTAAAAAACAGAAAAGTAAAAAAAAGTAATATTTTAATAAGAGGATAGAAGTTTATGACCGCATTTTGAATATTGTTTCTCGTATTTTCATCTAATCGATTTCCATATTTATTACTCGGTTTTTTGAAAATACCATACTCGGTAAGAATTCTATCTAATTTTTTGAATAATGTTCTTGCGGGTTGTATTCTTTCTGGGTATAGTTGAAGATACATTTCTGCAGTTCTCTCAGTATTACTGTCTGATTTAAAAAACAGTTTCATCATATCCCGTTTTTCTTGGTTTGAAAACACCATTTTACGTTTATTATCACTTTGAATTTGTGACGGCAGACGTGACTACGTGACAGATAATAGTGTAACAACGAATCAACTCATTTAACAAGTGTTTTTGACGGAGTCAGAGCCTACTTGAAATTTCTAGTTTTTGTGAAATATAAAAGGTTGTGACATAATAAAGTATTACATATTATACTTCGTTTGAATCAAAATGAAAAACTCTATTTGAATTTGTAACAATTCAATATGACGCCCATAAGAAAAAATAAAGTTGATGATGATGGCCAACAGACGAAACGTCGGATGGTAAATCTGAAAATACCGTCGTATAGCGGGGACAAAATGGCAATGTAAATGTACTGTTTATTTTGATTTCATCAAATAACGCCAGAAAAAAATGAAAATAGTTTTTCAAAATTTCGGTTTTTTTCGTATATCTCCGGATATACTCGGAATTTTGAGACTTTCTTAACGGCATATTATTGGTCACATAGATGCGTAAATTTCCCCAATTTAACCATCTTCATATCTCTTATAGTTTCCGAAATACCAATGGTGGCCCTCGAATTTGAATTACCCGGTATAGCAGAATTTATCGCAAAAATTTCAAAGAAATTGACCTAAAGAGAGTTGTGATGTTGATTAAGAATATGGTTAGCAAACGAATTTTCAGTGTTATATTCATCTATGTGTAGGTTCCTAGAACACCCGATTAGTTTAACATGTTTTTCGACCACTCTGCCCAACATATTGAGCAACACACTCAGGCTGTGAGCAAGAGATTCTGTAGACGCCTGATTTGTGGTAGAGATGTACTTTGTCTTTAGTATCAACTAACGTATTGGAAATTAGAAATAATAGTAACACACAACACTTACCGATAGCGAAGCAGGGCACGTAGTCCACATTCGACGAGAGTTGCGTGATGCAAAGCAGAACATCGCCGACGAACAGACAGCTGACGTGGTTGGTCTGACAGCGCCAGTGGAGTACGTGGTGGCTGGCCGGCAGCAACGTCCCCGCGGCCAAAGTGGCGGCCAGAAAGATGGCGCTCAGCGCCAGTCCGATCGAGCACAGGATGAAGCGAGCCTCGGTTTTCTGAGGCTCGACGATTATGAACTGCTGCGGGAGGTATTCTGGGCAGGTGATTATGCTGGCTGAGCGACCTGGAATCAAAAAACACAACGATTTTAATCATGTACAGGTGTTAGGGATGAGACTGTGAGGCGCAGTTTGGGGAACAGGTGTTTTTGCAGATATACAGGGTGGCCCATCGAAAACGTACCGCAAGGAATTTCAGGCTGGGAAAGAACTTTTCGACAAAATCCAAAAACACATCAAGTTTGTTTCTCAATTTGACGCAAATAGCATAGCAAAACCTTCAACCCCATAAGTGGGCGTGTCATTCTCCAACTTTTTTCAAATGGAAATAGGAGTCAAGTGATACCTCTTTAAAAATGTGCTTTTAATTCCCTCCACTGCTGCTTAGTTTTGAAAAATCGATCCACTCGTTCAGAAAATATGTAGATTTGAAATTCCAACAATATACAGGGTGTTAATTAAGTACGTTGACAAACTTCGGGAGGTGATTCTTTGAAGGTTTTCAGGACGAAATGTTCATATAAACATATGTCCCAAACGACTTGGTTTTAACAGTTTTTCTCACCACTCCCTCCCCCTCAATTTTTCCGGGCACCACGCGCCCGCGTTTTTGACAGTTTTCCCCTCCACCCCACTCCCCAAATTTTTAAGAGAGGTGAATTTAAAAAAATATACAGGGTGTTGATTAAGTACGTTGACAAACTTCGGGAGGTGATTCTTTGAAGGTTTTCAGGACGAAATGTTCATATAAACATATGTCCCAAACGGCTTGGTTTTCGAGATACAGGGTGATAAAAATACATTTTTTTCAAGATTTTTTAGAGTTAACTTCGACATTTTCTACAATAATCAGTTCAAATTAGGCAAGTACAATCCATTCAATAGTACGCACGATACAAAATAATGCATTTCTCAAATAATTCACAGGGTCCTCCTTTTTTCAGAGTCAAGCTTTGTTCAACCCTTCAGAATTTTTATTTCCTCCGCCACTGACATATTATGAGAAATGAATAATGAATGTTGTTTCATTTAACATCTTTTTGCTCTCTTGATGTTTCTCATTTACTTGTACGGTTCAGGAGTTACAATGAAAATATTAACGCAAACATTTTCCAGTAACGCATAACATAAAGAAATTTGAGAAGCAAATAGTCTAACAAACTTGAAGGGTGATTCTTTGAAAGGTTTCAAGATGAAAAGTTCATATGAACATGTCCCAAGCGGCTTGGTTTTCGAAGTACAGGGTGATCAAAATACATTTTTTAGGAGTTTTTGGAGTTTACTTCGAAATTTTCGAGAATAATCGATCCAAATTAGTTCAAATTGGACAAGTACAATCCATTCAATAGTGCGCATGATATAAAATAATTCATTTCTCGAAGTGTCATTGCCACTCTCCAAAGATTAGCGCGTGACGCAATACGTCATTTTGTTCTCATTACACAAATAGCTATTTTCTGCTCGTATAGAGAAAATGTAATGTTATGGAGCTCCCATACATTTTTTACCATAACTCAGGTTGAATATGTATTGCACAAAGTTAATTATGGCAAAATAATTTTGGACATTTTCAATAGTGAATAACTTTATTATCAAATACTAGAGCAAAGTAACATAAATTCCCTAGGAATAAAATTAAGTTCAGAAAAGGACCATTATTGAAATTGATATGTCAGAGCAGCTGCTGGAAATGGCCACCGCCAACTTCAATGCATGCGTTTATGCGCCTAACCATAGACTGGCGGACACGCTCAAAAATACCAGGAGTGTTTCTTATAATTCCGCATGACTCCTGTATGCGATTCCTCAGGTCTTCTTCACTTTGAACTGGAGTTCGGTACACTAATGATTTAAGGTGCCCCCAGAGGAAAAAATCAAGTGGATTCATATCGGGTGACCTTGGTGGCCAAAGTTGTGGCCCACCACGCCCAATCCAGCGATCAGAATAATTCTCTTCTAAATATTGGCGTGCAACCAATCTGAAGTGTACTGGAGCACCATCATGCATAAACCAAATTCCAATTCTTTCCCTCAGTGGGATCTCTTCTAGGAGTCCAGGTAAGATGAATTCAAGAAAATGTCGATAATGGTCTATGAGGCAGAAAATGTGGCCCGATAAGGAAATTCCATACAATTCCAACCCAAACATTCACAGAAAACGTCTCTTGAAAATGGTTTTCAATCACGGCGTGTGGGTTTTCATCAGCCCACATATGATTGTTGTGAAAATTAATAATGGCTTTACGGGAAAAGCATGCCTCATCGGTGAATAACACTTGAGATAAAAACCATGGATTTTCCAACAATTCATTTCGAATCCAAGTGCAAAAAGTTAATCTCTTTGGAAAATCCCTTGGCAGAAGAGCTTGAACACGCTGTATGTGATAGGGATAAAGTTGTTGCTCTTTTAAAATTTGCCATACCAATACATGGGTTACGTTAAACTGTGCCGCAATTTGTCTTGTACTGGTGTCTGGATGCTGCTCAATTTCGTTAAGTACAGCTTCTTCTATCTGAACTGTTCTAACTCTCCTGGGTCTTCCTATGAGAACAGCAGACCTCTTGAAAGTACCCGTTTCACGAAGACGGGAGTGAATATTGATGAACATTTGTGTGCTGGGAATATGACGTTGTGGAAATCTTTCTAGATACATTCGTCTGGCGGCACGAGCGTTACCATCAGCCATTCCATACATTAAGTGCATGTCTGCCATTTCTGAATTTGTATATTCAACCATTTTATCCAAAGGAATATTGAATGAATCTGCTTTATAGCTTGCACTAATGAAGAATTAACAATGAGACAGTTTCTCAACTTTCGATAACTGTCAAGTTGTTGATATTTAAATAAATGAATTAATATCAAAGCCCACTTTGGTATTTTTATGAATTCAAATTGATTACAAAATTTCTGCGTTACTGCAGAAGAAAAAACAAACCGAAATTTCTGATAAAATAATGTACTCCGTACGGAAACAAAAATTTGTTTGATTTAGTTTTTCGGAGTTATGACCAGAGATTCATAAATGAAAATCAAATGTGTAATGATCTGCGACTATTAGATAAACCCTATTAACTATCTTCCATTACAGGATTACCTTTCGGAAGTTTTTTATGTTGAAAAGGAAACGTTCAATTGAAAACTAAAAAATATCTTTTTTCAAAATAACAAAAAATTTGTATGAGTTCTCTATCAAGACTGATGGGTAAAAACATTTTTAATCAAATATCTCAATGAAAATGCACATTTTTACCATCAGAATCTTCAGGTTGAAAGTTAAGGTTTTCCCAATATCTGTCAGATCTAGTTTAATATCCAGCGTACCGCAGTGACGGGGAGATAGTAGTTTTCTGTTAGATATCACAAAAAGAAATCACATCTTTACAATAACAAGCTTTTATTTAGCTTCACTTGTAACTAACAAACAATTTAATAAAAGTTGAATTTGACCCACTTCTAATACTCCGATTAATTTGAAATTTGGCAGGTTTCCGTAATTCCGGTGACAATGCATTAAAAAAATGTTTGTTAAAAAACAAAATGGCGTTCCAATATGGCGGACGAGTTTTGTGATTATGATCCGATTCTGTTCAAAATTGGTATGTGATGGTTTTTGGGTTGGAGATTTTCAGTTTCACATAAAAAATAAACTAAAATGTTAAAAATGAAAATTATAAAAAGAAAACATTTTAAAGTTTTTATACAATACACTGAAAAGGAAAAAATAATTCATTTCATTGTTTGATCTAGGTAATCTTGTACAGAAAGATTTTGATACTCACAGAATAACCTACAAAAAATGAAACAAATTATTTTTTCATTTTCAGTGCATTTGTATAAAAGCTTGTCTTTATATTTTTTATTGTATAATTTTTATTCATCGTAGATTTTTCTAATTCTGGAAAAATATTTCCATCAATTTACAATAATTGAAAATGTTTAATTTTCAAATTTTCTAATGTTATGCCACACTGGAAAATGTTTAAATTAATATTTTCATTATAGCCCCTGAACCGTACAAGTAAATGAAAAAATGCAAGATATCAAAAAGATGTTAAATGAAACAACATTGATTATTCCTTTCTCATAATATGTCAGTGGCGGCGGAAAAAAAAATTCTGAAGGGTTGAACAAAGCTTGACTCTGAAAAAAGGAGGACCCTGTGAATTATTTAAGAAATGCATTATTTTGTAACGTGCGCCCTATTGAATGGATTGTACTTGCCTAATTTGAACTGATTATTGTCGAAAATGTCGAAGTTAACTCTAAAAAATCTTGAAAAAAATGTATTTTTATCGCCCTGTATCTCGAAAACCAAGCCGTTTGGGACATATGTTTATATGAACTTTTCGTCCTGAAAACCTTCAAAGAATCACCTTCCGAAGTTTGTCAACGTACTCAATTAACACCCTGTATAAAACTTATAGGTCTTGATAGGCCAAGCTGTAGATGAAAATGAGAGAATATTTTCACAAAAAATAAAAGTCGCAAACGGATATTACTTTTTTAAGATAGTTCGTAAATGAAAAGCCCGGTTTTTGCCACAGCAAAATCGCTTTGTGGAAATTTTTAAAGAAGTAGTGAAAAAAGTTACAACTTTTTTGTTTCTATGCGAATATCTCAAAAAGTATTGAAAGAATCGTTTTACAGTCAATAGAGAATTATAAAACCTACAAAATGGTTTTTTATACGAACAGATCGGTGCATTTTTCAGTGAGAAAATCTGGGAAAATCTGAAGTTGTACGAACAATATTGCAAAAACTGATAGATAATAACATAATTATGGTTCATCTGTGCGCAAGATGGTTTCTGTCCGATGTGTAGTTTTTATACAGTCGCGTTTCATACAATTTAAGGGAAATCATCTTTTTTTTTGGCATCGACTGCTATGGTCATTAGCCACGTGTTCTGGATAGGCCTTGTTACTAACTCCATGCGCCACCTTAGGAACAGCACTGTTAATTGGAACGCAACAGTGAATGGTGCAGGACCCCAGTCCAGCCACGAGATTTGAATAATTAAATCGGTCAAATTAAATTAAAAAATCCCAGCCGCAACTGGGGCTCGAACTCCGGACCTTTCGACCCAAAGTCGGACGCTCTAACCACTGCGCCACGCCCCGACATGAAATCATCTTATTATACATCGGACGCACTTTGAAGCATTTTGATCAACTTTCACTGACATTTTCAACACATTTCCCACCACTCAGTTGAAATTCGAAATATACAAATTGTACAGATACAGATGCCGTTCACAGAATTTGAATACGACGATTTCTCTTCTATAGACGCATCTTGCCAGATGTGCTTTAAATGTTTATAACGCGATTGTGCAAATACTACACATCTGACAGAAAATATCGTGCGCACTGTTGAACCACATATCATTATCTATCAGTTTTCCCAATATTGTTTGTCCAGCTTCAGATTTATAAAAATTATAAACTTTTTAAAAATGGTCTCTTATTCGAGGTTTTCCCGGATTTTCAGTGGAAAATGCACCGATCCGGTCGTATGAAAATCCATTTTATAGGTTTCATAAATATACAAGAGTTCTATTGACTGCAAAATGATTCTTTGGATAATCTTTGAGATTTTTCCAAAAAAACCAAAAAAGTTGTAATTTTTTCACTATTGCTTTAAAAATTTCCACAAAGCGATTTTGCTGGGGCGACAACTGGGGTTTTCCTTAACGAACTATCTTATAAAAATTAGTATAAGCCATTTGCGTCTTTTATTTTGTGGGGGAAAAACCTATATAGCTTGGTCTAAGCAGGCATAATTTCGATAAAAAAATCATAAATTCCAAGTGATAGGAAAATAGTCAATAACATTGGAGGGCTGGATGAAAGTCTCTAAAATGCTTAAAGAAACTATGCCAATTAAAAAAGCACTCGATCGACCCTGAAGATTTTTCTCGTATATTCCCTGTTTATTCGGTAATATTTTCTGGTTGGTAATTGCATCATGTTCCTAGCTATTATAGAATTCGAGCAATCGGATTCTGACCACTGTTGCTCCATCCTGTATAGTTGAAATGAGATTTAAAACTAAGTGTTGTTAGGGGCGAAGTTTAGGAAAGGAGAGCAGTGAATGTGCAATGATGTATCACGCCACTAACATACCCAGTAGCTCAGTTAGCGTGGGATCGACAATGAAAATTGATTTCGATAAGATTAAAATATGGGGTTTAATTTTCCGGGGTGCCACGGATTTGTCGCCAGTGAAAAATCTGAAACCACCCTGATGGAATTGGACAACCCATTGCACTAATATTACTAAGATATTAAACAACAGATAGGTATACAAGGTATAAAAATAATATATGAATATGTAGAGGATTGTCTTCCCTTAGGCTTGGATAACTTGGACCAGAATAAAAGAAATAATCATGTACCTTACTGATAAAATATATTGATTGATGTTACATACGTTGTTCTTACACAGTTCGGCACACAATACAAAATGAATTTAAATTAACGTAAATATGGCACCATCAAGATGAATTAAAGTGTACGCTATGATTGAGAAAAGTGTATCGTTTAAGTATATCAATATTAAACCTCCAGTGATGGCTATGCCTGTGACGACTCGATGATAGTCAACAATTAGTAATGTGCCTGAGTGGCAAAATCTTAAGCTAGACTTATCTGATAGTAAGTAGATTTTCTAAATAATGCCAGTTCACCAATTGTAGTTTATGAATCCAATGCCTTAGTGAGTACAGGTGTGCACAGTGGGTACGACACAATCAAACGAAGTACGTGTACAGCTGGGACGAATAGACGAACAGAGAAGGAATACTGAACCACAGAGGAACAGTGGAACAATCACAGTAGTGGAACAGTGGAAAAACAACCGTGGAGCAATGGAACAGTAGCAGAACAATCACAGAAGTAGAACACCAATGAACGGTAGCAAAACACTTTAGAATAAACAATACTAGTCTGACTTCCAATTACACTTGTATGGGGCCATAAGTAGAGCCCAAATGCAAAGTGGAAGGGTTCTGGTAACAGCTTTGATGGTCTATTTAGAATAGAATAGAATAGAATAGAATAGAATAGAATAGAATAGAATAGAATAGAATAGAATAGAATAGAATAGAATAGAATAGAATAGAATAGAATAGAATAGAATAGAATAGAATAGAATAGAATAGAATAGAATAGAATAGAATAGAATAGAATAGAATAGAATAGAATAGAATAGAATAGAATAGAATAGAATAGAATAGAATAGAATAGAATAGAATAGAATAGAATAGAATAGAATAGAATAGAATAGAATAGAATAGAATAGAATAGAATAGAATAGAATAGAATAGAATAGAATAGAATAGAATAGAATATTTGACTATGTCATACACAGTTGCATATTAATAGAACGTCACAAAAAAATTGTATATAGTTCGAAATTTAGGATACAAATAACATTGAACACAGTAATTAAAATAAAATGGTAGCCTATTAATAGCACGTCACAAATTAATAATTAATAATATTTGCTGTCTGATACCTAGTTTCTCGTTTCAGCGGTTTTACCGATGAAGAATGACTACAGGCCCTAAAAAGACATAACGAAAAAGGCCAAAATATGAAGAGACAAGAGTCAATCAGATGTGATTACCTTAACCTCAAAAATCCGGATACCAGACAGAGATTTATTTCCCCGTCAAATATCGCAAACAATATGAAGAGATCTTCAGATATGAATTTTCCTAAGAACCACCAGATATGATCAAAATTAATGGTGGATTTATGCAGCAATCATAAGTTTTAAGTCATAAGGAAGAATATCCATCTTTATTTGGGAAACTTCCAATAGGTTAGTTGCCAAGATGTCACTCTTATCAAATATCGAACCGGAAAACGTCACTCAGATGAGTCAGACCTCAAAGTCGAAAACTGTCACTATCAAGCAAAGGCGCTTCCTTGCTTGTTCGTGGTCTTTGAGATCAGTCCAGAAACTACCTCGAGTTACTCATTGGGACAATTGGAGAACGACTCAGATGAACAGAACACCTAAAGATTCAGTGTTGCCAATTGAACCAAGACGAAAACGCCATCCTTGCTCAATCTCAGAACCAAACACAAACAAGGTCAAGTATTCGAAAGTGAAGTACCTCAATGGCACAGAATAGAGAAAGAGAGAAGAAATGTGACGGTTTTGTGTTCTAAATACAAAACAATAGACTAACCAAAAGTATGTTTACAAAATAACGCTGTCACACCGCAAAATAGAACAACTGTCATTAGCTTAAGGATAGTTCATGTCTGCTCGAACTAGTAGGGCAAAGGTAAGTTCTAGCATTCGAAAAGAACTGTAAATGACAACGATCAAGTTATCATTTTGAAACAGTGGCGTACAGAGTGGAAAGTTTATATCAAGACAGCGAATTTCTGATGTTATTGTATCAAAACAGAAAGGGGTTTTCTAGTGCAAAATAAACCCGTACATACAGTTGAAAATTGCCGGTGCAAATTTCGGAAGGGATGTAGAAAAGCAGTTCGTTGTTATATAAACAATTTGTCCAATTTTTGCAATTTTGTCTTAGGAGATATTGCTAATTAGCGTTTTATGCGAATTTGCCTAATTTCCGGTTACCGGATGATTGTGCAAATTTTTATATAAGCCTTTACTGGATGCGTTAACATATGGTGCTAGAGTAATGTAACAGTGTGTTGTCTACAATAACACCATAGTTTTTTATTTCTGTTACTACATCTATTTTATTTCTATAGGTACATTGTTTTTTTAATTATTGCTTAAAATTGTTTTTTCCGTTAACCAGCTGTCGTCCCCTTACGAACGGCAGCCCTTAAAAGTCGAAACTTGAGCGAGCCAAGGATTAACGAGGTCTTCCTTTTTACGTGCGATTCCTAGCACGATCCGAGGAGAATATCGAAAGGAGGTCCGTTGGTCACCCATCCAAACCCCGGCCTCGCCTAGCGTTGCTTGGCTTCAATATCGGTGAACCAATTCAAAATTCAAATTCAAAAAGGATTTATTGGATTAAATAATATAAAATATAAGCACGGTCTACAAACATATAAATATATAAAACAGTAAAAATTATCGCTATACCACAGGGTATGGGGTAATGGAGGGAACTCAGACTGCTTGGAGTGATGGGTCGAAATCCTGCCCGTCTGGAGTATCCAGGGGCGGGGCAGACCACCTCACACTGCCCGAGGGCAGCCCCACGATGTTATGTGGCTCTTTACATCTATAGCCGGTTTAGTCGTAGTAGTAGCATGTCTACCTATCTCCTCATAGTTATATAGGCCTTGTTGTTGAATTGTGTGTGAGACAGACTATTAGTGTCATTTCTAATGGGTTTTTCTTGAATTCCCGGAAAAGCAACGAGAAAACCGGGTTTACTACATTACCTTGTATCATGGATACTTACGGATCCTCTGGTCTATCTTGGAAAAGATCCAATGCCTGGTAAATGAACCCACCGTGTTTCCAACGGATGTTGTGGTGAGCTCTGATTGCTGTCATGTTCCTGGTCAAAGACTTCCAAGTATAAAGTACCTGTAGAACTTTTCTGACAGGTCTTTCACGTATTCTTCGAAAGTTGTGATGTTGGCTAGCTCACGTATTGCGTCTAGCCGAATGTACCTGTCACTGTTGGTGACGATACGGAGTTCTCCAATCTCAACATTTGAGTTTTGGGGAGGCTGCAAAACACTGGGCAGGCATAGGCCATCCCTGGTCTGATGACCTGTTTGTACAGTAGGAGCTTACTCTCCATTGCCAGCCTGGAATTCCTTGCTATCAGCGGATAGGTCCGCTTTACTGCAGCTGCAGCTCGCTGAAAAGCCAAGCTGACATGTTTATGGAGAGTAAGCCGCCTGTCCAGCTTCACTCCCAGGTACCTCACGGAGGCGTACTCATCAATCCGATTATCCAGAACCCTAAATCCCCCAAAGATCTTCACATCAATGCGTTTCTTTGTGAAATTTATCCTGTCTTATCTGGATTCAGCACTATCTTGTTTTTAGCTAGATACGGTACGACCAGCCAATTTAAATGAGTTCTAACGCGGGCTGCGGCGGTACTACTCCAGGCCGAATGGACGTACATCGCCGTGTCGTCCGCGTAGATCGCCGTGTTCGTGTTAGCAAACATCGGGAAGTCGTACGTAAATAACGAATACAAGAGTGGAGACAAGCTCGACCCCTGAGGCACTCCTGCTCCGGCCATCCTCGCTACGGAGCTAGTTTCGTTAACCCTCACCTTGAAAGTCCTGTTGGCCAGGTACGAATCAAGAATCGTTACCAAGTATTCAGGCATGCCTGCCCGTAACATTTTCATGACGAACCCTCCTATCCAGACGGTATCGAATGCTTTTTGGATATCCAGCAGGACCATAACTGTGTTGAGGCCACGCTGAAAGCCCCCCCTCACCTCGTGAACTATCCGGGCAATCTGAGAAGACGTGTAGTGTCCTCTCCGGAACCCGAACTGCTCATCCGGGATAAGGTTGAGTCTTTCCTCGAGGTCAACAAATCTCTTGAGAAGATCTCAGCTTGCTTTAGGTACTGAGGGTAGTGCTGCCATTTCATAATACCGTTTATGATGTAAATAAACTGTACGAGAGACTTCCTCGGAAGATTCCGCAACAGAATTGCATCAATTTTGTCTATACCTGGAGCCTTATTTCTAGGGAGCCTTTTTATAACTTCCTGATCCTCCTCAAAGCTGGTCATCAGCCTTGAGAAGGTTCTCTTGTTTAAAATGTTTGGCTTTCCTAGAAATTCGCTCTTGTTCTGGGGTGACGTCAGCTGATGTTTGGAATACTCCCTGGTAATACTCTTCAAACATTTCCGCTTTCCTTGGTTCGGTCATTGCCTGTGTTTGACCGTCCCCCACGGCCGGAATGTCTCTGCTCCTCTTTTGGAGTCGCCTGGACATCCGCCAAAGGGAATTGTCTCCCATATTCAAGCTTTCAAGTTTCTTCTTCCAGATTCCATCCTAATGGTTTCTTATGAGAGTGTTTATTTCTTTTCCCAAATTTCTCATATTTTCTCTATGAGTGGAATTTCTGGTCTTCTGCCATGTTTTCCTCTCTTTCGAGTTGAGTTTAATCAAGTCTAGGATGTAACCTGGAAGAAGATCCCTGTTTTCTCTCACGGCTTTCTTCCTGGTAGTTAAGTCTCTAGCTTGCTGGATGTTTGCTATCAGTTTACGTGTCTCAATATCTATTTGCTCCTCTGAGTTAATTGGAGTGATTATTGTTTTTTCGTTGATCACTCTCCAGTCCGTGGTTGAATAATCGTGGAATATTCTTTCCCTTTTTGGGTTTTGTCCACCCTTAACAGAAAAGAGAACAGGATCGTGATCAGAAATGAGCTCGGAAATTGTTTTCAGTTCACTTATATCAGTTACATTATTATTAACTACCAGGTCCGTTCAAGCTGTCCCCGCGAATGTATATTATACATTCAAATCATGAACAACAACTTGACTGCTTATATTTTAAAGTTATAACCATAGCTTTACCCTTTTGATGCTTAAGTTTCAGTTTACTCATATTCGGGAAGAATACTTTTTCTAGATTTGTATTCATTTTTTCCAGAGCTATACTCAGATCTTAACTGGCTGCAACCAGTGTATTATTCAAAACGTTTCATGAATTCAATATCACCAATAGATTTTATATCATTCAAGTATAGATTGAACAAAAACAGTCCTAAAACGTTGCGATATCTAGTGTCTTCACACAACATCATCTCTTTTTATCAATCAATATTGCATGAAATTACTTTGGATATTCAATCATTGCCATTCAAATTATAAAGCCGAGTATAACGCCCTTCCTCCAACAGAGGCATGATTATTATGACCAAAACTTTCACTCAGTTCTACCATTTTGATAGGGTTATCTTGTTGAAACACAAATAATGGCTTATATCTTACTGAAAAACTTATTGATATCTTTCGGATGAATATGTTAATTGTTATTTCTTCGTCAATAAAGCAATATTTTCACAGAGATTCATTGTGAATGTAATAACATAATCAAAGTGGAACACATTAATCAACAAAGTAACATTCTAAGATAACTCAATGAAAAGTTCTTCATTCTTGGAATCGAATAAAGTTGTTCAGGAAAAATTATTTCCTGTTGTGAGTGAATAAGTCTCTAGCCAGTTTAATTGACTTTGTATTTCTGATATCAATTTTTAATTGTTCCTGTAGACTTCATTCTGGTCTTGTTTCTGAAAGTTAACCCAATACACTTATGTGTGATTCTATACATGGAAAATAAATGAAAGTTTGCTTTATAAAAGCTATGTTCCAAAAAATATTCCGTAACGAAAACATGGGGGTGTTAAAGTTCAAGGAAAAAAGAGAAATCAATTCATTTTCTGAATATTTCAGTGATATTTTTAACAAAGAGGTATGTTTTTCAATCCAAACTTAATTTTCACCTTCAGCAGTGACGTGCGTACGAGCACTGACTTTGATATTTCTAAAGACGAAAATGTTGAGCCCATGATTTTTTTCCAAATAAAATTTTATTTCTGAATTCCCCGTTCGATTTGAAAAATAAGTGCTCTCTTGAGTTTTTTCAAGCAAAGCGGCTTTTTTGAGAAAAAACAAACTGTGAAGGTATTTTCCAGACTAAAATCAAGTATACGAAACATCCATTAATATACTACAACTGATATCTAACTATCACTACAGAAATAGTTGAAAATGGTCCGTTCCGCTAGATAGATAGTTTATTCGTCACAAAAGATTATACATAATGTGTAGACATCAGTGCACAATACTTATCGGAATAGTCAGTTACAAGGCAAGGTATCTTAATAAAATTAAAATACATCCACACGCAAATTACAAACATTATTAAGTTAGTTATTTCAGTAAAAAACACACACAACAATAATAATAAGTAAGAAAATCAATCAAGTATAAGTCATTTAAATAAATTATCATATTCAGGAGCAGAGAAACTCTTCCACACTATAAAATGCTCTCTCATATAAGAAACTTTGCACCCTATTTTTGAATACCGAATCGCAACCACCTACATCAATAAAATTACTCATCTTATTAATACACTTGATACCGGTATAGCTGGGTGATTTTCGACCAACAAGTAGTCTGGAAAATGGTAGATGGATATCATCTTTAGCCCTAGTATTATGAGAATGTATTTCATTGTTTTTGAGAAATTTGTATTCATTATCTCTTATGAGCATTATTAGGTGAAATATATAGAGACAGGGCAATGTCATTACTCTTGATTTTATGAATAGAGGCTTACATGAAGCTTGATGATGAGCATTATTCCTTATTCTAATAATTTTTTTCTGAGATCGAAAAGCTCGATTGAAATAACTTGAGGATCCCCAGAAAATTAGGCCGTACTGTAGAGTTGATTGAGCTAATCCGAAATATAATATTCTCATAACATCATATGATACACCCCCGTAAAGCTAGCAGAACCACTTTGGAATTTTCAAAAATTTTTTAGGCCATAATTTTAGGCTAATTTATTACCCTATTCCCAAATTTTTTGCTCTTCAATTGTGAGAGATATCGCGGGTTCTGCTAGCTTAACGTTAAGCTGGCAGAACCAAACCGCCAAACGAATGATTATGAAAAGTCTAAGCACACCATAATTTTAGGCCCATTTTAGGCTCACGTTTGAACCCATCGCCGATTTTTTTGGAATACGTTTTTTTTTAAAAAATCCTGGTTCTGCTAGCTTTACCGTTAAGCTAGCAGAACCCAACCTTAAAAAAGCAACTCAGAACAAATCCAGTTGGACAATAATTTTAGGCTCTATCCATTATAAATTTTTTTGCTCTCCATTTGGTGGAGATATCATAGGTTGTGTGAGCTCAACACTGAGCTGGCAGTACCAAAAGGCTAACCGAATCGTTATGGAAAATCTGATCGCACCATAATTTTAGGCTCCTTTTAGGCTCACGTTTGAACCCATCGCCGATTTTTTTGGAATTCGTTTATTAAAAAAAATTCTGGGTTCTGCTAGCTTTACCGTTAAGCTAGCAGAACACAACCTATGATATCTCCTCCAACTGAAGAGCAAAAAAATTAATAATAGGGTAATAAATTAGCCTAAATAGAGCCTAAAATTATTGTCCAACTGGATTTGTTCTGAGTTACTTTTTAAAGGATGGGTTCTGCTGGCTTAACGGTAAAGCCAGCAGAACCCAGGAATTTTTTTTTTTTTAAACGAATTCCAAAAAAATCGGTGATGGGTTCAAACGTGAGCCAAAAATGAGCTTAAAATTATGGTGCGATCAGATTTTCCATAACGATTCGGTTAGCCTTTTGGTACTGCCAGCTCAGTGTTGACCTAACACAACCTATGATTTCTCCTTCTATTGAAGAGCAGAAAAATTTATAATCAGGTAATAAATTAGCCTGAATAGAGCCTAAAATTATTGTTCAACTGGATTTGTTATGAGTTGCTTTTTTAAGGTTGGCTTCTGCTAGCTTAACGGTAAAGCTAGCAGAACCCAGGATTTTTTTTTAAAACGAATTCCAAAAAAATCGGCGATGAGTTCAAACGTGACCCTAAAATGATCCTAAAATTATGGTGCGATCAGATTTTCCATAACGATTCGGTTAGCCTTTTGGTACCGCCAGCTCAGTGTAGAGCTAACACCACCTATTATTTTTCCTTCGACTGAAGAGCAAAAAAATACATAATTGGGTAATAAATTAGCCTGAATAGAGCCTAAAATTATTGTTCAACTGGATTTGTTATGAGTTGCTTTTTTAAGGTTGGCTTCTGCTAGCTTAACGGTAAAGCTAGCAGAACCCAGGATTTTTTTTTAAAACGAATTCCAAAAAAATCGGCGATGGGTTCAAACGTGAGCCTAAAATGAGCCTAAAATTATGGTGCGATCAGATTTTTCATAACGATTCGGTTAGCCTTTTGGTACCGCCAACTCAGTGTAGAGCTAACACAACCTATTATTTTTCCTTCGACTGAAGAGCAAAAAAAAATATAATTGGGTACTAAATTAGCCTGAATAGAGCCTAAAATTATTGTCCAACTGGATTTGTTCTGAGTTGCTTTTTTAAGGTTGGGTTCTGCTGGCTTGACGGTAAAGCTAGCAAAACCAAGGATTAAAAAAAAAAACGAATTCCAAAAAAATCGACGACGGGTTCAAACGTGAGCCTAAAATGAGCCTAAAATTATGGTGCGATCAGATTTTCCATAACGATTCGGTTAGCCTTTTAGTACTGCCAGCTCAGTGTTGAGCTAACACGACCTATGATTTCTTCTCCAACTGAAGAGCAAAACAATTCTTAATTGGGTAATAAATTAGCCTGAATAGAGCCTAAAATTATTGTCCAACTGGATTTGTTCTGAGTTGCTTTTGTAAGGTTGGGTTCTGCTAGCTTAACGATAAAGCTAGCAGAACCCGGAATTTTTTTTAAAAAACGAATTCCAAAAAAATCGGCAATGGGTTCAAACGTGAGCCTAAAATGAGCCTAAAATTATGATGTGCTTAGACTTTCCATAATCATTCGTTTGGCGGTTTGGTTCTGCCAGCTTAACGTTAAGCTAGCAGAACCCGCGATATCTCTCACAATTGAAGAGCAAAAAATTTGGGAATAGGGTAATAAATTAGCCTAAAATTAGCCTAAAATTATGGCCTAAAATTTTTTTGAAAATTCCAAAGTGGTTCTGCTAGCTTTACGGGGGTATATGATACTGTGTCTCTTAGATTTCTGGTGATATATGCAATCGTGCTGAGCTTTGAACACACAGACATTATGTGATCTTCCCAAGTGAGTATTCTATCCAATATCACTCCTAGAAATTTCTTTACTTTCTATTGCTCTTCCGTTGATACTAATATACAGATCAGAGTCCGGATTGACATTTTTTGGGAGAAACCGGATGTGGTATGTTTTGGGATTATTTAAAATAAGACTGTTGTCTTTGCAGTAGTTTTCTAGTTCTTTTGATGCCGTATTACTGTTTTCGACAAATTGTTTGACTGTAGTATTAGACATTAGGATATTTGTATCGTCAGCATAAAGGATAATTTTATCGGCTGATGAACATGCTTCTTTCAGATCACTCAGGAAGATGATAAAGAAAAGAGGTCCAAGTATGGAGCCTTGCGGAACCCCTTTATCAGCATTGATTCGAGCATCGGATTTGGCTGACCCAATCATGACAGTTTGTTTACGGTTTTCTAGGTATGATTTTGCCCAGACTAGGGGTACACCACGAATTCCCATAGCTTCCATTTTTAACAATAATAAGTTGTGATCAATGGTGTCGAAGGCTCGACTGAAATCATAGAAAAGTCCTAATACATGCTTTTTATCATTAAGAGCTCTATGTATAAATTCGATGCAGTCATATATGGCTGTGTTGGTAGACTTGTTTTTGCGAAATCCATTTTGAGTAGGGGGTATCAATTGATGTTGTTCTAAATAGGCTGTCAAGCGTATAGCGTATGAAGCTTCGAATATCTTTGCGACTTGGCTCTGTATGCATAAGGACCTATAATTTTTGAGATCACTTTTTGAACCTTTATTCTTGTATAGTGGAATACATTTCGACTCCTTTACATTTGGAAAAATTCCAGATGTGAACGAGTCATTTATTAATTCACAGAGAGGCTCACTGATAAGTTCCGCAACGTCTTTCAGGACCTTCCCATTTATGTCATCTATACCCTCAGCAGTTTTTGACGTTGGTTTGGATATAATCTCTAGCACTTCTAGGGGTGCAACTGGAGTAAGGAAAAAACTAAAATAGAAATTTTTTAATTTCATGTCCATGTTTGGTGTTGGGCAGTTCTTGAAGGAATCTACGAAATAGTCATTGATATAATTTGCTGTTTTTACTGGATCAATAATAGGTTCACCATGGTCATTCAGAACGTCTATAGAAGGGTTTTTTATTTTAGGTTTTTGTTTTCATTTATAATTTTCCAACTCTCTTTCATAATCATAATGTTACTAGACTCCATAATGCGTTCACTGTGTTTTTGATTTTTAACCTTTTCGATATCTAAGTTTGAAAAGATATTATCAATGCAGGTGGCGCTCTTGTTCGTGATTCTCGTAGGTTCCTGAACATGGTGCCTTATATCGTATTCCAGGAGAAGATTTGTCAGTAAATCATTTTTTGTACTATCCTTAAGGAAGTTAAGATTTACATCACCACAAATAATAAAACCATGATCTTTATTGTATATGCCGTGCAGAAGTAACTCAAGTTTGTCTAAAAAAACATTCAAATCACCATTCGGGGTTCTATACACAGAAATTACATATACTGATTTGTTTTTTGAATCCTTAATCCTAGCAATGCATGCTTCAAAGTCTTTTTCTATACAGTTCAGAAGAGGTATTGCTTCTGCATTCAGTTCAGTTCGAATATAGATTGCCACACCTCCTCTTATCTTTTCTGTTCGGTTGAAACTAGAAACAAGCATATAGCTTTTTATCACGGTTTCGTCAAGTTCTTCTTTTCTGAGCCAGTGCTCTCCGAGTCACAGAATGTCTATTCTGTGTTCATCTAAGAGTATTTTGAGTGTATCACTCTTACCAGTGAGACCCTGTATGTTAAAATTCATCACATTGAGTATACCATTGATAACATTTTTATGTCTATTTTGGGAGGGATAGGTTTCCCTATGATTACATGGAGTTTGTGTATTTTTCTTTATGATTGAGGATCCATTCCTTCCGATGGCATCCTCCCCTTGGCAAAAAAATGAGACGAGTGCTCCGCTTGGCCATATTTCCCTCTTCCACGCGTTTCTCAGATGTTCTTTTCTGAACGTAACCTTCATTGATCCATATATTTCTGGTCTCTTTGATTGATGTACTTCGCATTTTACTTCCGAAAGATGTGATTCCAGAATTCTCTGCAATTCCTGGGGATCTGTGTTGGGTTTCAATCTCGTTACGTGTAATGAGGTGTATTTAGGTACTGTTTGGATCTCTCGGGCGTTATCGTTTTGTCCTACAAGGTATCTTCGTTTCTTTTTCCGATGTCCATTTACCATTCTCCAACCGTCATCTTCCTTATTGTTCGGCTCTAACTGTTGGAGAGCTCTCATGGTGCTCATATGGTTCGCTTGTATTATGGCAGTATTGACTTCCGCTTTAGTAATATATTGGTGATTGTTTCCCTCATTATTTCCTCTAGTGCTTTTTGAGGCTATTTTTGGAGACTTTGACGGGTTATTAGCCTCTGCTATTTTGGCATAACTATTTTCTATTGGATTTTCTGATATAATTTCAGTGTTTTTACCCCTGTCTGTAGCGGTTCCTTTACTTGAACTTTGTATGGGCTGGGTTGTGCTAGGTATGGGGTGTTTTGGAGCACTCGCGGCTTTCTCCTGGAGCGAACGGATTTTCTCATTGAGTCCCTGAATAATGATATTTTTATGTTTAATTAGACTTCTGAGATAAATCACTTCCTTTTTCAGTGGGTCGGCGTCTAGATCGACGAGTTCTTCGCTGAAAGATAGGTCCATATTTGGTGTTGATTTGAGGTTAGGTAGTTCCTTTTGACAACAAACCATCTCATCGTCGCTTATTACGGTACTTTTTAGTCTTTTTGCACAACTGGGATGTGCTACTGCACCACAGGCATTACATTTTGGACCCTTTTTTACTTTAGATGCACAATATTTACAAAGAGGTGACGACGCAAAGTTTTCACTTGTCGCCATGACAGTTGAGTTAATATGCATACTTCCGCCCTTCTTCTCATATAATTAAGGTAAAACACCCAGTAGTTGACACATCTCCAATAGTTGACAGCTTTACCAAAATCTTGATAAAATAAGAGCTTGTCCGCAATAAACTCAACCAAAATATGCCTATTAGACAACTGTCTCCATCTGTTATCCAATGTACGAT
Organism: Chrysolina oricalcia; assembly: GCA_944452925.2. Classification (NCBI taxonomy): domain Eukaryota; kingdom Metazoa; phylum Arthropoda; class Insecta; order Coleoptera; family Chrysomelidae; genus Chrysolina; species Chrysolina oricalcia. Next base: position 40,356,075 of record OX101828.2, on the reverse strand, counting down.
TTTAGCCTTGACAGTACTTCACCCGCTAAAATGGTGCCATGATGTATCAACAGCTGCACGTTATTGTGATCGTAAACGGTGCATCTTAGTTAATTTGTTAAGAAATCTTTAGTGGAAAAGTTGTGATAGCCAAGGTATGTATCATATTTTTATGATAAGTTTAATTCAGCTTATAGTAGGAAGTACTAGTAACTATTTGCTGTATTTGTTTAACTTTAATTTGTTTGAGGTTCGGTTATTCAGGGGGTTGTCAAGTATTGGTTTCCAAATATAATAAGGCTCCAAAAGCTGACAGAGGTGTCAACTTTTGGTTCCTAAGCGGTTTATATCATTTAAATTTGTTTTTCATCTCTTTTTATTCCTTTTGAAATACATTATCCATAAATCTGACTTTCGCAGTTCTAACGTGCCAATATCCAATTGCTGACAACCCCTGTCAACTTTTGGTGCTTGCTAAGTCAGCTTTTGATCCTTTCAGGTCTTGAAGGTGGAAAAAAATGGCTACTCCAAAAAAAAAGACTATTAAAAACTACACAGAAGAGAATATGCTTTCAGCATTGGCAGATTGTGATAGGGGATTATCAGTAGCTGCATCGGCAAAAAAACATGGTGTACCCAGAATTACATTACTGTATAAAAAAAATGGAAAATATTCCCGAACTTCGAAAATGGGCCCAGAATCCTATCTCAGCAAAGATGAAGAAGGAATTCTCTGTGAATGGATAATTAATACCGCAAAGGCAGGGTTTCCAATTAGCAAAACTCAGCTACTAGACAGTGTGCAGCAGCTCATTAGAGAACTGAAGCGGCCAACACCTTTTAAAAGCGATCGTCCAGGCAAAAAATGGTGTGCACTTTTTTTAAACAGAAATCCCCAAATTTCTCTAAGGACGCCAAAAAATCTAACAAATTCCAGAGCTTCGGTCACTCAAGAACGGCTTGGTGCTTGGTTTCAAGAGGTTTTTGAATACTTGCAGAATTCCAACCACGATAAAATTCTTGATTACCCTGCACGAGTTTTTAACTATGATGAAGCAGCATTTTTCCTTAATCCCAAGGGGGACAAAGTGTTTGCGTGAAAAGGAGAGAAAAACGTATACCAAGTTGTTAATAATGATGAAAAAGAATGCTTAATAGTTGTTGTCACCGGAAATGCTGCCGGAGATATGCCTCCACCTATGATTTTATTTAGGTATGAACGAATTCCCAAAGACGCTGCCTTTAGTGTCCCAGAATCATGGGGTATTGGAAAATCAGACTCGGGGTGGATGACGGGGGAGACATTCTACGAGTTCATAGCAAATATATTTTACCCATGGCTTATAGATAAACAAATCGACTTACCAGTAATTTTTTTTATAGACGGTCATGCATCACACCTTACACTTCATACTAGCCGTTTTTGTGAACAAAAAGGTATAATTTTAGTAGCCCTCTACCCAAACGCGCAAAAGCAGCAAAAGAAAAAATTCCATCGGTAGTAACTTCCAAAGCTTGGCAAGATTATCACGAATCAAAAGAGAAAAAAAAGAAGGAGGAAGAAGAACTGAAGAGAAAGAAAGCCGAGGATCGACAATGAAAGAGAGAATTGCAGATCAAATTAAAAGAAGAGAAAAGGGCAGCAAAAGAGAATAAAACAACCATTTATCGAAAAAACGAACCTTCAGGTATAGTTTTACATCAGATTCTGAAACATCTGATTCTTGGAAGTCTTCTGGAAGCAGCGATGAAATTCAGGATGATAATATGGATGAAAATGATGATGAAGAAGAACAATTATTACCAGACATTCATAACCAGGAAAATATATACAAGGAGAGTGATTATGTTTTAGTCGAGTTTCCTGGAAAAAAGCGACAGCATAGATATGTCTGTGTGATCCAAAGACTGTTGTCGGAGAGCGAAGCAGAAGTTGTAGCAATGAAACAATGTGAAAATACAGAGTTCTTTAAACTTAATGAAGATGACGTGAGCATAATTAGCTTAAAACAAATAATGAAAAAACTTATGATTCCAGATATGATTGTATGCGGAAATCGTTTAAAATATAAATTCAAAGAGCAATTATCTGTTGATGGCTAGTTTTTCTATGAAATTCCAAATGTTATTGTGTTATTTAAAAATATTTTGTCTTATTTGCAGATATTCGCCTATGTACTTACTCGCTTAATGTAATAGGTAATTAATTACATTTAGAGTTAGTTTCTCTTACCAATTGTTGTTTATCAACATTTTACCAAAGAATCGAGTTTTATTTTGCATATTTGTGGATATTTGTATTGTATGTGTTCTATCAAAGTTAGGTTACTAACTAAATTATGTTTTTATGGTAATATATGTATCATTGAAGAAGTATTCTAGATTTTCACTCATATTTATATCTGAAATACAAGGTGTCAACCAATGGATCTAATACTGTCAGCTAATGGTATTAAAGACAACGCTTATAAAATTTTGGGTTTAAACTAATTCTAATTTTTTTAAAAATAAATTTAGAATGACAGACACTAACAAATATTTGTATATTGATAATGCTTTAAACTACTTAGTTCAGATAAATAAATAAAATAGTTTTGGCTGTAATGTCAGCTTTTGGTTCAAAATGTTGTCAAGAAATGGGTATATTCAAATTTGCATAGGTCAGCTATTGGGTATTTTACACTACTTCAAAAAAAATTATGATGTTTTTCCAAGACAAATCAGTAAGGTTTTTTAACGGTTGTACATAGTACAAAACACCATGAGACACATCAACACCATATTAATTTTATTTAACAAAATTAATAAACCAGTGAAAATTCGTATTGATTCTGAAATTTTCCTTAACTTGTCAGCTACTGGTTGTTTTACCTTACCCAATCGTTCAAATATTCCCGGAGTATTTTGTATTCTATCAGTCGCTGCAACTATTACATAAAAATTATGTAATTATTAATAACCCTGTATACGGAGTCTCAGAACCTTTCATTAGCTCGAGTCGACCATATTAAGATAACAATCATTATCCCTAACTTTTTGTAACAGAATAATCTCCACGTTATTGATTTTCCAAAGGCAAGTAACAACGCTGCCTCTTCATGTTTGACACCCTTTTTCTCCAAAACTGTCCATTAGATCTCATTGTGCACATGGAGACATTTGATCAGGACATCATAAACTACATTATACCAAATTTTCAGCCAATTCGACTGGGACCATTTTCCATAAGAACCGTTGTAACGTTATTTTTTTTATTATTAACTAATCAGGGTATATCGAAATTTTTAATCATATTTTACATGCATTTTACCACTATTTGCCTTCTGCATTTATTTCATAATGTTCAAACACTAATAATACCTATATGCTATCACAATGTTGCTTCTTCGAGAGTGTATTCACTGATAATCCATCCAACTATTTCTCAATTGCGTCTCCATTGCATAATACTACCAGGTATATCCATTTTACATTTAAGTCATCATGTTTTGGTAACGTCATATTTCACGTTATCCCAAGGTTATTAATTGTCATTCGTGATTTAATTGTATACTTTTGGAACTCTGTCAACACTTTTCATTCCACGTCTGGGGTGTGCGCACTAAGCGAAGTACGCCATAGACTTGTGGTTGTTGTGACTTCTTTCCGCATTCAGTTGGAGTAGCACGGAGTGACTTTTGTTGGCTTCATAACTGAAGATGCGAAATGGGTTATGCCATGCAGTATTACTTAGGCGTGTTTCATTTGAGGATAGGGCTTCATAATATCTTTCTAGCTTGTGGCAAAAGAATAATAAGTTGAGAGTGTAATACTCTTCGAGAAGTGTACTTGGCAACAATGCACATGGATCTGACATTTTGACCTAAAGTTTGAGAAGAAGAAGATTAATTAGTTTTGACTGTTGTCTGTCCCCAGTGTGCTGGATTTTTCACTTTTGACATGGTTGGTGAATAAGTTGTAAGAATTTTATTTCTATTTGAATCGTCCGTAAACTCCGCGTAAAGGGATTATATCTTGCAACTGCCAAAAGGTTTCAGTTTTCGTTTAGTCGATGGAATTGCTGTGTATGCATATTTCTGAACCTTACCTCTCGGGGGATTATATAAACCAATTATTTCTGGTAAGTCTCGCACATGGTATTCTTCTATCATTTGGCAATTCTTCATGTATTTTAGGATCTGATTTGTTAGGCCTTTTGGGTACTTGACCCTATGTGCCGTTGTTAACCCTTTGACCAGGATATTTTCATCTGACATCTGAAAGAGCCTACCGAAAGCATCTTCCACTGTGAGGGCACCTAGGCCTGTTCTGGACAGAGGTAGTTATTAGGTCATCCAAGTTGTTGAACAAAGTGTCAAGTTCTTGTTGCATTTCAGGGTTTATGTATAGGGCACTATTCTAGTTCCGTTCCACTATATTTCTTTCCTTCCTGGAGGAAGTTACTGGACTCCGTAGATGTATGGTATGTCTTCCTTGTGACCATCTTCCAACTACTATAGCCAATGAGTAGGGCCTTCAGGTACTGCTAGCGTGACTTTCGAGGAAGCAATATTGCAGTCTACATCAGCTGTGTGGTACCAGCCGAGTTGAACCGACGTTGCACTCCAAGTACCAACTACTAGCACTAAGTATCCTACTGATATCCTTTTTAATTATCAAAGTCTAAGGCTACTGTGTAAACGCTACAAGGTAAGGTGCACCATACTATTGCGGATTGGTTAAGACCAATTATTTTCTCCTACCCTACAGCGGTAGATATATTTTGTATTGAATATTGGATACGTTTAACCTTGTCTACGTACTAGTGTCTGTATACTTTCACCTTAAAGGCTGGTTAATGTTTGAACATATATTTGGTCACTGAACTGTACCTGTAGACCAATTGTAAGGTCAATTTTGATAATCAGTCATCTATATAGCTATTTAGTTTTTGTGTAAGAACGTACCCGTACAGTCAGTTCACTATAATTTTGATGTTTAATAATTATACTTCTTCAAACAGTAAGCTGTTTATCATTTAGAGTGTGGTAAAATTAATTTTTAATACTATTCGTGTTATATGGGAATCAGTATAAATAATCTATAGGGTGAGCCTGCATCATATTTCTGGCGCCCATGTTCTTACATCTCATCACAATTTATTTTGTATGACCCACTCCCCTCCACTTGAGTTAGTCGCGAGCCACCCTGTCACTCTGACAGCTTCGTTGCCATTATAAAAGCTGAAAGCTAAGTAAAACCCGTGGCACCGTGTGGGGTCCTTTCTTATTGGAGTAATAAATTGGAGACAAAATTGCGAAAAATGTTGGTATTGTCGTTTTTCCTTACAATTAGATGTATAGAAAGTGGTTTTGCTGGCTCTATATAGACCTAGCAGAACCATGGATTGTTTTTTTTTAAAGATGGACGACAAATTTTTCGAAGTGGCAATTTATTTACGAGAAATTATGGTACAATTAGAATTTTCCAAATGATAGATACAAAGAGGTTCTGCCAGCTTCTTCATAAAAACCCTGTAGCTCGAAAATTGGTCATAGGATCGATCTATAAATAATGTAACCAGATGAATGCTAGGATCTACAACATATCACAGTAGAAACTGAAGTTGAATATCAGACACAATCTCCTGTATAATGTGGTTATATATAGGGTGTCCCAGAATAAAGGGGACAAACTCCGGCGGTGAAATCCTCACTTCATTTCAAGGCTAAATGTTCCAATAAAAATATACTATAAGTGAATATTAACTGATATACAGATGATATACAAGTGACAAAAAAATGTTTTCAAGAATAACTCCATAATAGGTCAACTTCCTAATGAATTTTGGTGTGTCACATGACTTCAGTTTCAAATTCCAATGCAAATCATATGTTTGTAATTTCAAACAGGAGCGTACGGCAGACGGGTACCCCTAATCCCAACTTTCACGCCACTGGATTAATATCTATTTCATCTTCTTTCTCTTCATTCTCGATATTTTCTATACAAAAAAGGGTTAGGTTTCGTTATAAAAATTGCCAACGGTTTTCAAGATATTCGAAGTTGAATAAGTCGAAATATTTGAATTTGTACTCATTACATGGTGTGAAATCTCTTTGTTGGTTATATTGTTATAATTAGTTATACATTCTTTTCAGAAATGAGGAGATTTTTGTTAAATTTTAAATGTTTTTCGGTACTACAGTTTTATGGGTTGCTAATCCTTAGTAAGTAGGTAATGCTTTAAATTTTTTCCGCCATCTTCTAAAATTCATCGAGAATTGCCACTGTGGGCACAATATATTTGAAATTTCACCATAATGCCATGATTTTCAATACAAAAGACAGTGACAGTGACTTTCCTTATCACATACGCACGCACTATTCAACTTAAAAAATCTTGAAAAGCGTTGATATTTTAAATAATGAAACCTATCCCTTTCTTGTATAGGAAATGTTGGAAATTAAGAAAAAGAAGATAAAATCGACATTAATCCAGTTGCGTGAAAATTGGGGGAGAGGCGATTAGGGGCACTCACCTCCCGTACGCCTCTGTTCGAAGTTACAAACTCATGATTCACATTGAAATTTGGAACTGAATGCTGTCATGTGACATACCAAATTTAATCAAGAAAAGATGAGCCCTTACGGAGTTATTCTGGAAAACATAATTTTTTTTGTCATTTTCAACACTCTGTAACTCGGTTATTATTCATCTTAGGGTACGTGTTTATTGGAACTTATAGATTTAAAATGAAGTGAAAATTCTACCATCGGAGTTTGTCCCCTTTATTCTGGGACACCCTGTATATGTGGTTATATGGAAGAGCGTGTAATGCTAATATCGCCACCAGTTATCTTATGATATTCCTTAATTGTTTTTTTATTAATAAAGGCACATTATTATTGTAAGCAATGTTAGATTGCTTTTCTGTGTTTACGAACGTTCCGCCTATGGTGAGAGACAGATACACTTGAATTCACCCTCTCCGGTTCCTTACCCTGATAGTGAACTGAGAGAACTCGAAGAATTGCATAACCATATAGACTCTTTAGTTTTCAATATATATGTGTTACAAAAGTGAATCGATTAATCCTTGTCCACGAAAAGAGAAAATACCCCAAACAATTATTATTATCAAATACTTCTGTTCACGCGTATACTGTGATATCAATTTATATTTCGTCGAAACATATAGAACATTCTATTGTTTTCAGGAAATCAGTGACCTGACCAGGTGACCGATTAGTAAGTACGTTTGCCCACTATCAATAGCTAATGACTTTATAAGTTTACGACTGTCATTAGACTTTTAAAATCCAAACGCTCTGTTACACAAGATATATTATTTTCATTTCGCTATTATACATTCAAGGCTGGTAACGATAATGGATATAGTACCGCGTACGTGTAGATATTCGAGAAAATACGAAGTGTTTATTTATTGTCTTTCAGAGAGAGTGGACAATGAATATTTGTCAGTAACGGTAAAAATTGCTGACGGTTCTAAAAATGGAGATTATTTGACATGTAGTATAATGACAACTTCAATATCAATTATATTAATAATAATAAATATAGTGACCACAGAAGTCGATGCCAAAACACCAAAAATAAAACAATAATAGTAAATATAGCTTTTTGTCGATGAAGCATGAATACAGTAGAAAATTATAATAAACCTATGAAAATAAATATAAATTTAGAACTTACAACCATAAAATGTTCAAGGATAGCTTTACAGTGAGGTTCTAAAATAACGGATACATTCATTCTCTAGGTAATTATAAATGAAAATGGAAAATCATGAAACACGTCAATTTCTATAAGGTAGTGTTGGGGTATAAGGCCCGGCCGTAAATAAGGCCCACTGTCTTTTTCCTTGAAGACTGGCAAATTTTTTCAAGTCTGTCAACATGGTTAGTTTCATCATCCGAGTGGTAAAGCTTTATTAAAAGATCGTTGACTTCAATTCGCCATTAACAACACTAGGTGATTGTGCAGTTTTAGGCTGCACAGATTATAAGTTCGCAAATAGGTGAGACGTCTTTTTTAATTCAACCTATTTTACCTGAAGAAACAATAGTTCTCCATCAGTTACTATAACATTGGTACTATCTTTCGCACTGAGAGAAAAATTAAAAGAATTGTTAATTTTTTTGGAAATTGTTTGAGAAAAAGTTCTCGCCCGGTAATAAGGCCCTACCAACGGTCGCGTAATAAGGCCCGCGGGTAATATGCGAATGTGTCTAGAATGTGGAACTTGGTTACACGAAACTTGCATAGGACTGACGACTGAAGATGTTGAGGATTTTTAATGTAGGGAATGTTCTTAAAATTTAGCCAATCAGTTTTTTTTTAATAATTTAATTTCCTTGTTTGAGTTTTGTTAAGTTTATCACTTTTTGTAGAAAGTAATGTTTATTTTTGTTTTTTCTATTAGAGTTTCATTGATTTTCTACAATTTCTGATTGATATAAATGATCTGTATATATTTATATTTATAATAAATAAATATATTCTGCTTAATTTACTATGGGCTTTATTACCCTAATAGGCGGGTAATAAGGCCCAACAGCAAGTTTTTGAAACTTGTCTCATTTTAGTGACTAAGGTATTCAAGGAAACGAATATTGATGTTAACATAGCGGCAAACATCACAAACAATCATCTCATCAAGTTTCGGATTTTTTTAATGAAATATAAAGGATACAGAAATTTGCAAAAGTTAAGTGGGCCTTATTACCCAACACTACCTTATATGAAAATACACTTTCTCAATAGAATTATTCACCTGCCCCTTCAACCACGTAGGGGTATAGCTACCACTATAAAAAATTTGAATGAAAAAGGGTAACGTGTGAAACCACGTTTAAAAGGATTTTCAATTCTCTATTCAGTAATATGGCATGTTTCATTTTTCGCCTTGGATATTCAAGAATAAGGTAATATTACTTCATACAAACAAAAAGCCCTCGAGTCATATACCTGTCACGATTGACTAGTATATTTGTTATCTATTTGCCAAAAAAAGTAAAATCGTAGGCCAAGCTGAAGATAAAAATAAGAGGTTTGTAAATGAAAACCCCAGTTTTCGCCCCAACAAAATCGCTTTGTGGAATTTTTTAAACAAGAAATAGTAAAAAAAAATCATCTTTTTGGTTTTTTGGAAATATCTCAAAGATTAAGTATTTGAAAAATATCGTTTTACAGTCACATTTCATAGAGAATTATAAAACAAACAAAATGTTTTTTTCTCCAAATGACATTAAAAGCGGCCTTTTAATGACACTTGGCAGGCTTAGAAGTTGTACTTCTAGGCAGAAAAAGTTCGTTCAATTTCTTTGAAAGATCGGAAAAATAGACAATCAGCACATTTTCAGAGAAAGATCATATATTTTTCTTCTGTCTATATTCCATGAATCTGCTGTATGTGAGTTCATATACAGTTCTTGATTTTTCCGGTAAAAGGTTAAATTCCACATCTCGTGCCTGGTCTCTTTTCTCAGGTGGTGTTAATTGCATCAATTCATCCTCACTTTGCAGTAAATCCATTTCTAACATGACAACTTTTCAAAATTGACAATGACAAAGTAAACAGTAAACAAACATATTCAACAAACGTCATCAGCGGTAAACATAGTAACGCAGGGCCCAGTTACCTTTGATAAAATAATTTAGTTATTTGGATATTGATAATGAAACGCAATTTAAATGTGAAAAAGTCGATTTTGCGTGGAATTGGAACAAATTTGAAGAAAAAATTATATGTTTCACATGGCAGAAAAGCAGGTTTAATGCCTTGGCTGGTTTCATAGCCTCGCTACGCTCGGCTATGAAACACCAGCCGCGGCATTAAATCTTGTGCTTTTATGCCTAGTAAAACAAATAACTATTTTATACGACCAGATCGGTGCATTTTTCACTGAGAAAATCCGGAAAATCTCGAAAAATAGACAATTTTTTAAAAATTCATAATTTTATAAATCTGATCCTGGACAAACAATATTGCTGAAACTGATAATAATAATAATAATAATAATTTATTCACCTTTTGATTAACAATAAATATAGGTTACATACAAAAATATAGAAGGGAATAAATTGTTGACCCTACAATAGATAAAATCTGATAGATAGTATCATCTTGCGCACAGTTGAACCTGTGCGCAAGATGGTTTCTGTCCTATGTGTAGTTTTTGTTAACTCGAGTTGAGTTCGGGCGAGTTCGGGTGCACTTTGAAGCTTTCATTAACTTGCAGTGACATTTTCAACACATTTTCAACCTCTCAGCCTTACATCGGCGCATTTAGAAAGATTTGCTCTTAAATTGTTGATTCGGACGCACTTAATTTGAAGCGTTTTGATCAACAATTTCAACATATTTCCCACCTCTCAGGTAAAAATCCAAAATATACAAATTGTAGATATTGATCTCTATTTCCAGATGCCGTTTACAGAATTTGAATGCGACGATTTCCCTTAAATCGGCGCATCTTGCAAAATGTGCCCTTAAATTGTTTATAACGCAATTGTGCAAAAATTACACATCGGACAGAAAACATCTTGGGCACAGTTGAACCACATATTATTATCTATCGGTTTCCGTAATATTGTTTGTCCAGCTTCGGATTTATAAAAAATTATAAATTTTTGAGAAATGGTCTATTTTTCGAGGTTTTCCCGGATTTTCTCAGTGGAAAATGCACCGATCCGGTCGTATAAAAATCCATTTTGTAGGTTTTATAAATCTCTACAAAAGTTCCATTGACTGTCAAACGATTCCTTGAATAATCTTTGATATATTTCCAAGAAACCAAAAATGTTGTAATTTTTTTCACTATTGCTTGTTTAAAAAATTCCACAAAATTATTTTGCTGGGGCGAACACTGGGGTTTTCATTTACAAACTATCTCATAAAAATTAGTATAGTCCATTTGCGGTTTTTATTTTGTTTGGAAAAAATCTCCATAGCTTGGTCTCTCGGATCTTTTTGTGACCTCAAAGCTGTTTTTTATCGTATCACTTTTTAAAAAATATTTGGACAGTTTTAAAAACTTTTCATTTTAGCGTTGAAACAATGACGTCATAGACAGAATGTTTTGAAACGAAATACACCATTTCGAAGCCATAGTCAAATCTATGACGTAAAATTGAAAAAGTTTTCAAAACATCATTGAATACGGTTCAACGACAAAAAACAGCTTTAAATGCCACAAGATCAGGCGTATTTAAGAGCAAACAATACCTTGGTAAAACGGAAATTCATTTTCAGCCCACAGTTTTTGTTTGAAAATGTTTTAATTTTTTTTGCATTACTCAATGTTTTTGTGTAAATTCCGGAACCTCAGTGATTTTTGGTTATGATAATTTTTAAGAGAAAAAATTTAAATAAAATGATGAATTGAAAAAATTGAGAGTTTCCGGAATTCTTATGGGAACACTGAGCCCATACAAAAATTATCTCTTTCTTTGGTGCTGTGTTGCCAATGTTCATCTAGTTCATTATCTCCACCCCCACTCTTGGTAAGTATGCCAAAAAACCTGAGCTGGAAGGGATGAGGAAGAAATTCGACTTTTCAAGTGATGGTGACTCTTAAAATGAATTTTACCCGCTGCCGACACTGTAAATAGTCCATACATGCTTAGCAACAAAACAGGTAAATGGCCTATATCATTCGTTTACTAATTCATCTTGACAACGGAATGTGAATATGTGAATAGTGTCATTTACATGCCTAGAGTTAATGACTTTGACAAGTAATACCTTCAGTTTCATTTATATCAATTTTTAGGTTATGAGACTTTTTGAATACCAATTGTTATTGTTGTCTGTTTATTCGGTAACTTATTTACACGCACAAGCAACTTAGAATGAAATAGCGAAACGAATAATCATAAAGGAACGGTAAGAAAACAAACTTCAATCCAGGCAAATTTTAAGAAATGTCAACAAGCAGCGGGAAAAACGTAATAAGTCACGAGTGAATGAATGTATCGACTGTTAACATCATCGGCAAGCGCAAGCCTCGGCTCGTACTCGCTCACCTCGAATGTTAACTAGTCTTTACATTCCTTAATTATTGAACAAATTAAATAATAAAAAACTGATTTTTCTTGTTACCAAATCGTCCAAAAATCAAAAAGTGCTATATATTGCTGAATAGAGAATTGAAACCCCTTTTAAACCACTTTTCATTTAATTTTTATATAGGGGTAGCTATCACCCCTAAGGGGTTGAAGGGACAGGTGAATGATTTTATTAATCAAATCAAATATACTTTATTGTCAGAAGATTTTGCATCCCATTGACAAAGATTTGTAAGTAACTATAAATATAAACATAACTAATGGTGTATAGATAAAAACTGATGAATTACAAAAAATTAGAATAAAACAAGTACAAATACAATAAAAAATAAAATAGAATAAGTACACGTATTTTCAAAACGATTCATTAAAATACTCTTGTAGGCTATAATAGGGTCTATCAGCTAGCAAATTTCTCACTGCTTTCTTGAATTGTACGTTGGTCAGATTTGCAGACCTTATATCTACTGGTAAGTGATTGAAAAGCTTTCCACCATTATAAAAAATGGAATCCTTGATTAATGTTGAGTTGGGTATGGGAAGTCTGATATTAAATATGCTATTACGGGTAGCATATGGAGAAGAAACAAAGTCAAACTCCGTTTTATGTTTGTACACCAAGCATACAGTTTCAAGAATATACAGTGCAACTACAGTTAAAATCTTATTGGCAGCAAAATAATGTCTGCATGATTCCCTAGGTTTGACTTTACAGAGACACCTTACCGCCCTTTTCTGTAATATCAACACAGAAGAGAGAAGGGTTGCACTGCATGTTCCCCAAAAAGGTATTCCATATCTTATTTGGGAGTCAATTAAAGCGTAGTAAACCGTTTTTGCTGTGTGAAAACCCAACTCATTAGAAACCACTCTCACTGCATAATATCTGGAGGAAATTTTACTCTTGAGTTGTCTAACGTGTTCATCAAATTTAAGCCTACTATCAATAAATACACCAAGAAATATTGTGTTCAATTTGTTTTCCAAGATATCATTGCCTATTGAGAGTTCATTTGGCAGACATTTAAATGTTATTATATTTGTTTTGGAGATATTCAAGGATAATAAATTAGCATCACACCAATTTTTCACCTTTTCTACATCTGTTGATATCTTTTTATGTAGCTCTGCTGAGTTCTTTTCTTTCCACAATATTGTTGTATCGTCCGCGAAGAGAGTAAAGCTGCCAGATATATCTATCATAGTCAAGTCATTAATATATAACAAAAACAGAACTGGACCCAACACAGAAACTTGTGGCGGCACACCAGATGTAATTGCTCTGCTTTCTGAGAGTTCCGATGTTCTTACCATTTGACTTCGCCCTGAGAGGTACGATTCAAACCAATTGTACGTCACCCCTCTGCAGCCATTCCGGTGAAGTTTTTTGAGTAATATTTCATGATTAACGCAATCGAAAGCCTTCGAAAGGTCACAGAAAATTGCGGCGGCTACTTCACCAGAATTTATTTCTGACTAAATTTTATAAAGGAAAGAGAATATTGCATCACTTGTATCTTTTTCCGTCTGGAAGCCAAATTGATTGTTGCTCATGATATTATGCAAATTTAAGAAATCATTCAATCGTTTCTTTACTAATTTTTCAATAATTTTCGCCAAAGTTGGAATAAGAGAAATGGGCCGCAGATTGGAGGGATTATCCAAATCACCACCTTTATGTAGGGGAATAACAATTGAAGTCTTAAAGGAAAGAGGGAATGAGCCAGTTTCAAAGGAAGCATTAATGAGATTAACTAACGTTTCCAATGCATTAACTGGTAGATTCAAAAGTATTTTGACCGAAATCTCATCATACCCAGCGGTATTTTTATTTCTGATGTCGTTCAATGTTTCAATCAATTCATGAACATCTGTGTTATACAAAATAAGGTTATCATCAATATTAATATTTTCCAGATTAATTAAAGGATCATAGGGCACGCGAATTGTGTTGCTTAGCTTTTGAGCAATGGTGCAATAGAAGAAAGTGTAGTTTCATATACAGGGAGTCCCAAAGGTCAACGTCAACTTTGGAGGGATGATAGTCCAGCTTATGACTGACCAGAATATCACATTATGACCTCAGTAAAATATTAATAGTTTTGGAGATATCGGCAGTTTTATGAATTTTGTGAAAATCGAAACCTTTGTTTTTCGAGTAAGCCTTTTCACTTAAGTAATCTGTTTTTAATCCCCTTCCCAACACAAAGCCGTTTTTAACCCCTCCCCCAACACCGCATGCAAATAATTAATGAAAATGTCAAATACTTCATGTTAACCTACAATCACCGCCAAAGTATCAAGAAAATCGCATATCAATAACTGAGGTATTAGGGTGTATTCATGGAAAGCGGGACACACTGTATAATCCATTTTTAATTAATGGGCCTACGTCAGATAGTATCTATCGTCCACTCTTCATAGTCCGGTTGCAGGGAGCGTTTTCGTGGCCGATGAAGTGCGACGGGATAACCCAAGTTTTTCTCATGTATTATGACCCAATGATTTCGAATTTCGAGGGGGATAAGATGGGAAATAATAATAATAATAGTTTATTCCTGTACAATACTTTTCTACATCATAATTAAAACCATATCAGTTAAAAATGATTGTGCAAAAACAAACGAATACCCACAAAAGTCCCCTTGCTCGTGGGTCTCATTGTCCTTATGCAATAAAGTTTAACCTTCATTTATGGTTTGTACAAGTCTACCAGTAAAAATATAAAAAGAGTTCACGATGTAACAATAACAAATGTGTATATGTATATAAAAAGTGATAAATGTGTAAACAAGAGAATTTTTTTTTTATTTGAACAGAGAAGTTAATTTGTACATTTAAGAAAGTCTACCAGTAAAAACATCAAAAAAAAAGTTTACTATGCAACAACAACAAACAAATATAAAAAAAAGTTGATAAAAACATATAAACATGAGCATTTTAAAATTTATATACTAGAACTATTTTGTAATTTTATGATAGTATACTAATAAAAACATCAAAATAAGTTTATCATATAACAAAATACATAAAGTTTATGAACTAAAATTTATGAGAGCATGAATATCAGTTCTTGAATAACTTAGCAGCCATTTGGTGAGTCCAGCTTTGAATTGTTTAAGGGTGTGCTTTTCTTTAAGTTCAGGTGGGATATGATTCACTACACGTGGAGTAATAAATGTATAACAACGCTGTCCAATTACTTTTTGTTTTCTGGGAACAACTGCTTGTTCTCTATGGCGTGTATAAAAGCCATGTCTATTTTGTTGAACCGTCTTTTTATTTTTGTACCACTTAATTGCTATTTGTTTATAGTACAGTTGTCTAGCGTCAAGGATTCTACTTTCTTTAAATAAATAAATAAAACGTCGGTGGAATACAAGAAAGGTTTGTTGAAAATAATTTTTATGATACATTTTTGAGTTTTTTCTAAGATATCCAAGTGACTTTTCGGAAGTCCACCCCAAGCAATTATTCCGTAGTTTAAATGCGGTTCTACTAAAGCTGTGTATAGCATTTTCAGTTTATTTAAGTTAAGTAGTTAAGTAGGGAAAGCATCCGGAAAATTGTTATGGACGATTTTCCGAGGGAAATCGAAAAATCTATTTTTTTTTTAAATATATGACTCCATAATATTCTGCATAGAATTTTCTACAAAAAAGGTCCCAACAAGTTTTTGTACAAAATATACCGTTTTCGAGAAAACGTTCTCGAAATTTGAAAAAATACGATTTTCTCAATTTTCAGTTCCCTCTCATTTAGTCAAATAATGATATTTTCAGGATCACTTTGTCCGAAATTATTAATATATGTCTCGACTATGAATAACGAAAGAGACATTCCTGAAAAAATCATTCGTGTGGATTTCTCGGTACTGAATTTCCCCATACTTTTACCTTGTATGAAAGCGGCATTTTTATTCGCGAAGCTCACGTCGTGGACGAATTTTTTACTGTGTCAATTAAAGCGGGTTCAGCACATACTTTGTCATGATCACAAAGCATTTCAGTGGCGGAAAATTGTAAAATTTTGATTAAAAGTACACTAATTTTCCGAGGAAAATCGAAAATCCATTTTTTCCAAAAATAAATGATGCACAAATATTTTCAATAAAATTCTCCACCAAAAAGGACCCAACAAATTTTTCTCTAAAATGCACCTTTTTCGAGTAAAACGTGCTCGAAATTCGACAAAATGCGATTTTGCCCTCTCATTCAGTCAAATAATGATATTTTCAGTGCATCTATCAAATTACGTATCCTCAGAGCTTTTTACGTAGTTTACAATCAAAGTCATTTTCTGCATGAGGATATTTTTTATTTGAACCCATTGGATTTCGGGTTTATTGAAGAATATAGTGGAGAATTTTATTGAAAATATTAGAGTATCATTTGTTTTTGGAAAAAATGGATTTTTCGATTTTCCTCGGAAAATTAATGTAGGTACTTTTAATCAAAATTTTTACAATTTTCCGCCACTGAAATGCTTTGTGATCATGACAAGATATGTGCTGAACCCGTTTCAATTGACACTATGAGAAATTCGTCCACGACGTGAGCTTCACGAATAAAAAAATGCCGCTTTCATCATCAAGGTAAAAGTATCGGGAAATTCAGTGCCGAGAAATCCACACGTATGATTTTTTCAGGAATGTTTCTTTCGTTATTCATAGTCGAGACATATATTAATAATTTGGGACAAGGTGATCCTGAAAATATCATTATTTGACTGAATGAGAGGGCACGTTTTACTCGAACACGGTGCATTTTGTAGTAAAACTTGTTGAGGCCTTTTTTGTAGAAAATTCTATGCAGAATATTATGACGTCATTTGCTTTAGAAAAAAATGGATTTTTCGATTTCCTTCGAAAAATTGTTATCTTCGAAAAATTGCCCATAACAATTTTCCGGATGCTTTCCCGGTTTATCACCCTCAAAATTCGGATTCAGCGGGTCAAAATACATGAGAAAACCTTGGGTGATCCCGTCGCACTTCAACGGCCACGAAAACCCTCCCTGCCATCAGACTATCACGAAAATATCTTTCCCCGATACAAAGTTTCTGACCATTGTTCCTTTTAAAATAGCCACCCTGTACGACTGCGATGCCGATTCTCTTCTACAATTCATACTGCAGTCGGTTTCTCATACACATTTTTTGTAATTTCCTTTCAAGGTTGTTGTCCATCAACCGCTTCACGTCGAGTACCCCGACGAGTACCTTGCACGACTTTTTCATTTCTTCGGTCTTCAAAAGGTATGCGTGTTCGTCTGCAATCTTCTCGAGAAATCGGTAACCTCGTTCCACCTCGACTAATCGGACAGGTGCGCAGGTAGAAATTGTAATTTTTTTTAAGGATAGCTTTCTGAAAGTACCTGGATATTTGGAGCTAGGATGGTCGTCGATCGGAAATGGGTTGTTT
The DNA here is from genome assembly GCA_944452925.2 of Chrysolina oricalcia. NCBI lineage: Eukaryota > Metazoa > Arthropoda > Insecta > Coleoptera > Chrysomelidae > Chrysolina > Chrysolina oricalcia. The sequence continues at coordinate 40,338,601 of OX101828.2, read as the reverse complement.
AAGAACACAGTAAAAGGCTTGTTTCAGGTAAAAATCATCTGACAAAGCGGAAGACGATTTGATTGAAGCGCACTAGAGTGAAGTGGGGTAAATGTAGTCATGGGGCAAACTAATCTGATCTGATCTAATCTGATAAGATTCTGGAAAGAAAATGCAATGAATTGATCCAGTCCTTGGCGTCTTGGTCATTTAAAAACTCTCTTTTCTTCAATATTGAAAAGACACAGTCTCTTCGATTTCATAATAGACAACGAGTGTGCTATAAACCTAATCTTGTCGTTAATACTGCCCATATCAAGCACAGCTATACATGCAAAAATTTTGGGAATGAACATTGATGAACATCTAAACTGGAAAATCCATTGCACAAACCTAATTTCCATTCTTCATTCTCAATGTTTCTTATTGAAAAATCTACGAACAGTACTCACATTCAATCAACTGCAGATGGTGTATTATGCACAAGTGGAAAGTCGTCTACGATATGGTGTTTGTTTCTGGGGTTGGTCTATTATGACTGATGATGTGTTTATAGCACAGAAAAAAATAATGAGGTGCATTGCTATAATGTGTCTAGTATCAGCTGTAAAAACCTATTTATTAGTCACAAAATATTAACGCCTCCATATTTATTTGACCTATGTCTTCATGTATTCAGGAATAGATCAACATTTATTAAAAATTCTGATGTTCATCAAATGAACACTCAGTCGTAATCGAGAACAATTCTATGTACCACATAGCAAAAATAATGTTGAATTTAATTCTCCATGTCATGTTACTTACTTTCTGTTCTACACATTATGTATTATGTACTTAATTTATCTTTGCTGAGTCATCTCATGAGAGAGGAGTAACATCGAAGCTGCAACTTCAGATAAACACGCTGGAACCGTGGTTCAATCGTTGGAAGATCGGAATCAATGCAGACAAAAGCAAGGCCATACTGTTCACGAGGCGACGTAGGACACCCGAGGGCCATGTTACTATGAACGACGAGAGAATTCCATGGGTAGACGAAGCTGTTTGCCTAGGAGTAATCCTGGACAAGAAACTCACGTTTCAGAGGCACGTCTCCCACAGATTAGCTATAGCGAAAGCCGCAAGGCATAAGCTGTACCCACTCATCGGACGTAGGAGCAACATGGCACTCGAGTTGAAACTACGCCTCATCAAGACAATTCTTCTGCCTATTATATTGTACGCATCCACTGCTTGGGGGCAGTGCGCGAACAGTTATAGGCAAAGGATACAGGCCTTCTTCAACGTCTGCCTGAGGATGGCAACAGACGCACCACAATATATGCCCAACAGGTTCATATATCGAGACTTAGACATCCACCCAGACTATATCGACAGACTGATCAGACAACATGTGGGGACTACTCTAGACAGAGTAGAGACCCACACGAACCCGCTGCTCACGGCTCACGGAGCTCCACGAGAACAGACGTGAGCAAGACGACAGAGACAGAGACAAATACAGACGTCCAGTAAACCAAGGAGACAACGACACCCCTGAAGAAGTACGGCGGAGGCGAGACCTTCGGCGACGCCAACGTCTACTTCAACAGGCACCAAATCACGATTAATCATGCCTTTATGTTTCAGATACCAAGAAGAATCGACCAAGTAGTAATTTCAATTTCAGTTAACTCAGCACACAGCACTCGGCCCTCAGCCGAGAGTTTTTTCAGGCCTTCAGCCAGTTTCAGGGGGGCACCATGCACAGTAAAGTAAAGTCATTGTTTAAAAGTCAACTCATGTCAGATATAAGGGAGCTTCAAGCCGAGAATTGGCTGGGCACTCCATATCAAACGGTCAGATTTTATTCTGCTGATCGCCAGTCATCAGGATGAGGAACCGCTTTAACGAGCGGGGGTGGTGGATAGGGGGGGTGAGCTTTCGAGTACGTACGAGTGCTGGGGAGTTCATCCTTCCGGGCCTCAACCTTAGGGGGTGCATGGTGGTGGTACTTAATTTAATGACTTTTCCGATTCAATTGTATTGTCATATGGAAATAAAAGTATTATTATTATTGTGAATTTAGCGCTAACTTTTTTGCAAAAACACAATTTTTTTGTAGCTCGGGGTAGATTTGATGAGTTCTGGATTTCCTGATATTAATTTTGAATAGGAAAACCAATTGCCATCTTTTTCGAGAATATTTATTCTGGTGGAATTTTTCGATAGAGATGGAGGAGTTCTGGAGTTCTTGACCATTTTTGGAAAAAGTTCTGCCAAAATATAAAAGTTATTGAAGAATATGAAGTTTCGACTTTCGAAAACCATTTTGAAAGAGAAATGACAGATGATATTTCAGTTCTGATGAGAGTTCTGAGTAGGACTCAGCGAGTTCTACAAAACATGTTCACCAAGAAAGCAGAACTTTTCAATTTATTAGCCTTCATAAGGTGCGAAAATCAAAACACAACATTTCGATTGAAGACAGAAGGAATCTCATAACGGTTCTTAGCAGCACTCGGCGAGTTCCACAAAATATCTCAATCGAGTTTAATCGAAAAAACAAAACTTTTCAATTTGTTAGCTTCAGTGTTGTTATTTTTTGGATTACGCACCCTATTATAGCTAATAAATTGAAAAGTTTTGCTTTTTCGATAAAACTCGATGAACATATTTTATATAACTCACCGAGTGCTACTCAGAACTCCCATTAGAACTGTTCTGAAATTCCTTTCAATAATTATTCTAAGTATTGGTTTTTTTAGATTTCTCACCTTATTATAGCTAATAAATTGAAAAATTTTGCGTTTTCGATAAAACTCGATGAACATATTTTGTAGAACTCGCTGACTGCTACTCAGAACTCTCATCAGAACTGAAATATCTGTTATTTTTTTTTACAAAATGATGGTTTTCAAAATTCAAAAATTTATTTTCTTCAATAACTTTTTTATTTTGGCAGAACTATTTTCAAAAATGGTCAAGAACTCCAGAACTCTTTTCCATCTTTATCGAAAAATACCACCAGTACTATTTTTTTCGAAAAAGATGGCGCCGCGTGAAGTTAGCGCTACTAATTTGTTTTTCTCATCAAAATCCACAGTTAGCTGGAACTATGACCCTGAAGTCCAAAAAATGTTTTTTTGCAAAAATTCATCGCCAACTTCACATGGTCTAATACGAATGGTTTAAGAACTACAGGTACTTCAATATCCTTTGTCCCATAACGTTGCAGTCATATATTATACATATATAATATACAGGGTGACCCTAACCTAAATAATTTGGCAATTGTTAGTTTCAAACGACGCGGGACAAAGGATATTGAAGTACCTGTATTTCTTGAATTAATGGTTTTAGACCGAGGGGGAAACATCTCCTTTAAATCTCGTACAACTAGAAATTTTGAGTCATTTGAGTCAATTTTCAGTCATTAAATCTTCGGTTCAGTCAGCGGTTTGAGTCTTTCAGTAATCGGCTTGACTCTTTCAGTCACCAGTTTGAGACTTCCAGTCATTTCAATATTTTAAATCTCGTACACATTTCAGCGAGATGATTCCCCCTCGTTTTAGACCGCAAGTGTGATAGTTTGTTGAAATTGTTTCATCGGGAGGAACATAAAAATGCCAAAATATACAGGGTGTTCCCTTAATAATTTTGAATCTTATGTCACGTGACCGAAAACAAGAAGCTCATTGGGTAACATAATATCAAAAAAAGCTGCACCAACTGCCTTAATTCAGAACCCCAAAATTACAATTCTCTTTACTACTTTCAAATTTCGAGATACTTCCTGTCCTAATCTTCGTGGGCCACCTGTATATGTTTTTAAACCCTTAATCATATTGAACCATGTTTTGAACCAAGTATTGTACATACTTATATGGTTGGTAGTCATAGCTGCCAACCGTTTTATCTATTTCTAATTTTTATTCTTTGTCATATTTGTCCAATATTTATATTTTATCTATTTCTTTGTTTAGTATTTAATTAATTTTCTTCAGTTATTCAGCATAATTTTATCCATGTATATGTCTAAGATTTTATCTATTTTTTTTTTGTCTAGAATTCAACCTGCCAATGTTATCTCAAGCTGAAATTCATTTTATTCATCTACAGCACCAAACTTACCAAAGCTTTTATATCACACTATCTTACAGTGATTCGTAGTATTCATTCATATTTTATTTACTTTTATATTTAACGTTTTGTATACTATTATTATTATTACATTCCTATTATGAAATTCTTGTACTGTCATCGGTCTTTTACATGTGTGCTAAATTGCAGATTTGAAATAAGAGACAATTGAATTCAAAATTAAAATAAAATCGCACTGCTGAAAATCTAAAGCAATCGCCCCAAATTTACGAATCCACATATCTGATGGTAAAATGGAAATGCCCATTAACAGATGGCAAGCAAGCACGTCACACGCCACCCATTGTTCATTCGGAATGTCACTCGGACTACCTGAAGAAAGCTGTTTGGTATTCATCGTCGGTATATAGAATCTAGATGTCGCGGCCGGAAATGCACACAAAAGATAAACAAATGAGCTAAAATTATTATGTCAATAAATAAAAGTCGCATCGTATTCAACTATCAACAAAAGCGAGGAAGCAAGGACAACGACATTATTAATCTGTTATGAAATAGCCGAGTTAAAAATATGCTGAAGTTGCGAAATTCTCAGTGAATGCACTAATAAACGAGTCGGGTACACATAACATGCAGTGTCTAACGGACTTTTGAACATGAACGAAAAAATCTTTTCCGCCTAACTCTATCCAAAGTATAATTTCCTGGCCTCATTGTTACTTTTCCTCCTTAGAGATCCTTTCTGGATTATTTTTTGGGTTGTCATGACAACTAAACAAAAACCAATTTTTTGATTGGCTAAAAAAGCGAGGTGTGAAATTTTGATGGTAATTAAAACCTCTTTTTCGCCCACTACATTGTTCAACCGAGATTCACCTACTTCCAAAGGCTTTTCAATAAGACTTTATTCAAATTCTAATTCGTGAAAGGCGATTTTCCCTCCTCTCCGTCCCGTCTACCTTATCTCCCTCAACCATTATTCGTTTCAAGTTTGGTTACATTATGTACACTCTATTTTCAAGTGGTGTTTATGATGATCCTAAATTTCATTAAAGGACACAAAATCCCAACTACCTACTTCTCGAGAAATGGGTAAATGTTTACAACCAAAACAAAGAACGGTTTATTGCAGCGTTGAACATCAACAATTACCCTAGGTACTGCTTGTCGAGTTCATGCTACAGTAAAATTGGGCACTTTTATGAAAATATATTTTTTGAATGGATACCACAGATAGGTAGATGGATAGACTTTTATTAATCACACACCAAATTACATTGGATTGACAAGTTACAAGACAGCACATTACATCATTTCAACATCGAGACATGTTGAGATTAAGAACTGAATGAAAAAATAAATCTGTCACAGTATTAAAAACGTCAATACGACCATCAAAAAGAAATAATTCTTTACATACAGTGATAGAACGCTAACAGCACTGTGTATAATATCTATGAAGTATATACAGTGTGTCCCACTTTGAGCAGTCACACCCTCATATTCGTTGAGAATAAAATAATTATATTTTTTTTTTCAAATCATAGTACTCAGGAATACATACCTTTATGTTGATGAAACATTCGTATATCCATTTTTCACGGCTAACTATGACCAATTGAAAATTGAAAAAGTGGGGAAAACTTATTAGGGATTTTTTCATCACAAAATGAACATCAAATTCTGTTTCTGAGTACCCTTAAACCCCCAGATCCCAATGTTTGAATCAATAGATTATACAGGGTGTTATTTGCTTAATTTTCAAAAATTTCTTCACTTTTCACAAAATACACAAAAAATTTCAATCAATACTTCGAAAAATAACCAAATACTACTTTTCCATGGCGTACTGTTACCAATTGAATATGGAAAAATTGGGAAAATTTGCCCCAACTCCTGGTTTTGAAATTTCCCCGAACCCCAGGACTAAATGCTGAATCATTGAAATATACAGGGTGTCATAGGTAGCTGGCACTATCACCAATTCTTATTCATCCGTAATGTTCGAAACGATTTCGAAAATGTCTTTAGTTGTGACAAAGTGCCTATAAATATTCCATTAATACTGCAGAATATAAATGAGCATCACTTTTCCATGGCTTACTACGATCAGCTAAAAAGTGGAAAATTGGGGAAAATATATCACTGAACTAACATGGGTAATGGGTCCACAATACTCTGAAACTCTTAGATCTTAATCCCAGAGTCATCTGCAAATACCAATATTATAAATTGATGTGAATTTGCATCTGCGGCAGAGGAATAAATTGATAGGTGCAATAATTTTCAAAATAAGTAATTTTATTTTCCAGCTATATTATGACAACCTGTATATTTCAATGATTCAGCATTGAGTTATGGGGTTCTGGGACATTCCAAAACCAGGAAATGGGGTTTCGATAAAAGATCCAATTTTTCACTATTCAAGAGGTCACAGTTTGCCATGGAAAAGTAATATTTGGTTGTTTTCGCAGTATTAATTTAATATTTTTGTGAATTTTGTAAAAAATGAAGAATGAAAAAGAGATACTTAATCACTTTGCCAGCTACAAATGACACCCTGTATAATCAATTAATTCAAGCCTTGAGATCTGGGAAAGGGTACTCTGAAACAGAATTTGATGTTGATTTTTTTATGAAAAAATCCTTAATATGTTTTCCATGCTTTTTCACTTTTCAATTGGTCATAGATATGGATATTTTCATTGGAAAGTTCCTCCTCTTTACGGAACTTATTTGAAAATTTCTCAAATAGTTTATGAGTAATTAACAACAAACTAAACACCTTTTTTATCTTATTCTGTTGATAACGATCGCAATTTTTACGGGTGTGAAGTTATCCACACTCTAATCATTGAATATGATTTTCCCGGCGGTCATCTCAGTAAAAAACATGGTGCTTCGGTTTTCCAAACAGTCTCAAGAGGTGGAAAACTTGAAGAAAATAATAATTCGTAAAGTTTACTTTGTACACCTTTTATTTTCAAATATCTTGTTTCTCGCGGTAGAATTGACTAGAAACTGAACTTTTGCCTGAACTTTTCAGGCCGTCTAAGGGGTTGGAAATGGGGTTAAAAACCTTAAAAATCTATAAATCGAAAAGTTGACCTGTACACTTTCCATTTTCGAATATGTTGTTTCTCCACCCCCTTAGATAGCCTGAAAAACTCAGGCATTGCATTTTTCTAATCAATTAGACCACTACAAACAACATATTCGAAAATGGATGGTGTTCAAAGTTAACTTTCCGAAGTATGTTTTTTTTTAAGTTTTCAACCCCATTTCCACCCCCTCAGACGGCCTGAAAAACACAGGCAAATCATTTTTCTAGTCAAGTCGACCACGAGAAACAACATATACGGAAATGGAAAGTGTACAAAGTCAACTTTCCGAATTATACTTATTTCAAGGATTTCAACCCCCTTTTCCACCTCCTTAGACGGTATGAAAATCTCAAACACAGCATTTTTCCAGTCAAATCCACCACGAGAAACAACACATTTGAATATGAATGGTGTACCAAGTCAACTTTCCGAAATATAGTTTTTTTAAAGGTTTTCAACCCCATTTCCACCCCCTTAGACGGCCTGAAAAACTCAGGTATAGCATTTTTCTAGTCCATGCAACCAGGAGAAACAACATATTCTAAAATGGAAAGTGTACAAAGTCAACTTTCCGAATTATAGTTTTTCTAAAGGTTTTCAACCCCATTTTCACCCCCTTAGACGGCCTGAAAAATAGCATTTTTCTAGTCAATTCGACCACGAGAAACAACATATTCGAGAATGGGTGGTGTACAAAGTCAACTTTCCGAAATATAGTTTTTTTAAGATTTTCAACCCCATTTCCACCCTCCTAGACGGCCTGAATATCTCAGGATAGCATTTTTCTAATCAATTCGACCACTAGAAACAACATATTCGAAAATGGATGTTATTCAAAGTCAACTTTTCGAAGTATGGTTTCATTAAGTTTTCAACCCCATTTCCACTCCACGAGAAAATGAATGTTGTACAAAGTCAACTTTCTGAATCATAGATTTTTTGAGTTTTAACCCAATTTGCACCCCCTCAGACGGCCTGAAAAACTCAGGCAAATCATTTTTCTAGTCAACTCGACCACGAGAAACAACATACACGAATATGGAAAGTGTACAAAGTCAACTTTCCGAAATATTCTTATTTAAGGATTTCAACCCCATTTCTAACCCCTTAGACGACCTGAAAAACTCAAACACAGCATTTTTCTAGTCAAATCCACCACGAGAAACATTTGAATATGAATGGTGTACAAAGTCAACTTTCCAAATTATAGTTTTTCTGAAGGTTTTCAACCCCATTTCAACCCCCTTAGACGACCTGAAAAATGCAGGCATAAAATTTTTCTAGTAAGTTCGACCACGAGAAATAACATATTTGAAAATGGATGGTGTACAAAGTCAACTTTCCGAAATATAGTTTTTAAGGTTTTCAACTCCATTTCCACCCCCTTAGACGGCCTGAAAAACTCAGGCATAGCATTTTTCTAGTCAATTCGACCACGAGAAACAATATTCTTGAATATGAATGATGTACAAAGACAACTTTCCGAATTATAGATTGTTTAAGTTTCAACCCCAATTCCACCCCCTTAGACGGCCTGAAAAACTCTGGCATGGCATTTTTCTAGTCAATTCGAGCATGAGAAACAACATATTATTATTTGAATATGAATGGTGTACAAAGACAACTTTCTGAATTATAGATTTTTTTAATTTTAACCTCATTTCCACCCTCTTAGACGGCCTGAAAAACTCATGCATAGCATTTTTCTAGTCAATTCGACCACGAGAAACAACATGTTCGAAAATGGAAGGTGTACAAAGTCAACTTTCCGAAATATAGTTTTTAAGGTTTTCAACCCCATTTCCACCCTCTTAGACAGCCTGAAAAACTCAGGCATAGCATTTTTCTAGTCAATTCGACCACGAGAAACAATATTCTTGAATATGAATGATGTACAAAGACAACTTTCCGAATTATAGATTGTTTAAGTTTCAACCCCAATTCCACCCCCTTAGACGGCGTGAAAAACTCAGGCATAGCATTTTTCTAGTCAATTCGAGCATGAGAAACAATATATTATTATTTGAATATGAATGGTGTACAAGACAACTTTCTGAATTATAGATTTTTTTAATTTTAACATTATTTCCACCCTCTTAGACGGCCTGAAAAACTCAGTCGTAGCATTTTTCTAGTCAATTCGACCACGAGAAATAACATATTCAAAAATGGAAGGTGTACAAAGTCAACTCTCCGAAATATAGTTTTTTATGATTTTCAACCCCATATACACCCCTTTAGACGGCCTGAAAAACTCAGGCGTAGCATTTATCTAGTCAATTCGACCACAAGAAACAACATATTCGAAAATGGAAGATGTACAAAGTCAACTTTCCGAAATATAGTTTTTTAAGGTTTTCAACCCCATTTCCACCCTCTTAGACGGCCTGAAAAACTCAGGCATAGCATTTTTCTAGTCAATTCGACCACGAGAAACAATATTCTTGAATATGAATGATGTACAAAGACAACTTTCCGAATTATAGATTGTTTAAGTTTCAACCCCAATTCCACCCCCTTAGACGGCCTGAAAAACTCAGGCATAGCATTTTTCTAGTCAATTCGAGCATGAGAAACAACATATTATTATTTGAATATGAATGGTGTACAAGACAACTTTCTGAATTATAGATTTTTTTAATTTTAACATCATTTCCACCCTCTTAGACGGACTGAAAAACTCATGCATAGCATTTTTCTAGTGAATTCTACCACGAGAAACAACACATTTGAAAATTAAAGGTATACAAAGTCAACTTTACGAATTATTATTTTCTTCAAGTTTTTTTCCCCATTTCCACCCCTTGAGACTGTTTGGAAAACCTAGGCACCATTATTTTATACTGAAATGACCGCCGGGAGAAGCATATTTACTTATTGATTAGAGGTACACAAAGTCTCCAGTATAGAAATTAAAAAAAAAATCGATACTTTTTTCTCCGTGTATCTTGTGGATGTGGATAACTTCACACCCGTGCAATTTTTTACGTGCGGTAAAATCCTCAAAAATCATTTTACTAGTGGTCATTCCGAATCCAATGAGTTATAGCTCATATTTTTAGGAGCTTCCTCTCTATTTTTCACGTTTTCCTTGTTGGTCACACTAATAAGGCCCAAATTTTGTTCTGAAAGCTGCACACAAAGAAATCGCCAGTCTGCTATTATTTTTGTTAAAAAGAGGCAGCTTTCTTGGGCTCAACATTCCTTTTTCTGTGTGTATTTTAATTTTTACTGGGTTTTTCTAATCAACCCTAATTAGTAGGAGAATAAGAAGCAGAATAATTGTTACGTAAATCCTATTTCTTAATTCGTTTCGATAAGTAAAGAATCTCATTTTCAATTCAACGGACAGCTGACCTTTATAACATGCATCAGTGGTCTAAAGGAAACTGAATACGAGTCGTTATATTTTCTTGTGCAACATGTAGGAAGTGCTAATTATTTCAGTTTTGCAAGTGATTCCAATTACTGTAATGGATTTCTTCGATGGTCATTAAAAAATATAATCCGTTATTTGTGGCAACAAAGAAATCCTGCAAAAAATAGTGAAATACTGGGTGTTTCATGTAGAAAAATCAAGTTTTTGATATTTGAAGTTTGTCCAGTTAGTATCTCTTTATAAAAAACGATATACAATTGTCAAAGGGAGTAGCACCGAGTAGATCCTGATCTGATCTCAAATACGACGAAAAATCATGTTCCAATCAAAATCTTTGTTTTCAGTTCATGTTCAGTTCAGGTTCATTTCGAAAAGTTTCAAATAATTTCTCCTATGAAAAACCCCATACAGATTCCTATTCTAGTCCTGAAAATTTGAGATTGGGAGTTGGTGAAGTATTTTAATAGTTATTGCAAAATTACATTCACAAATTCTTAGGATGTAGGTATGGGGTTAGGAATCTATTTGGGGTTATAATCTGTATACGGCTGGGAGAAATTATTTAATTTTTATACTTTTTAGTCCATTTCAAAAACGTGTTAAGTAAGTATATTTAAAAATATATAAATCAGGATGATCCTGATTTATATTTTCATGGGTAGGATTGTCACGCTGGTAGCTGTAGCTGCCTCCGTGGCAACACTGGCAACGTTAGTTGGTGCCTTGAAATCTTCTAACCGAAGCCACAAATGTGTGGTTGGCTTCCTATTGTTGACTTCCTCTGTTTCCAATTTCACATCCAAGTGTTGTACATCTTCGCAATTGATTTTACCGTACTTGATGAGAGCTTAAGCTCGAAACACGTGTCTACGGTTGCACAACAATTTGAGGGCTATACCCAATAACTTTTCTATTTATATTAATATATATATATATATATATATATATATATATATATATATATATATATATATATATATATAGTAGAACCTCGATTATCCGGGCCTGCCGGGACCGGACCTTTGCCGGATAATCGAAAACACGGATAATCCAAAAACTTCATTTTTATTTCTTTAATAATTTATTTACACAAATGCATATCAAAAGAATAAAAGAAACGTGATACATACATGTAACAAAAAACAAAAGTTTTAATATTTAAACATAATACAACGTATATGAACAGTAATAACTAAAAACGTTAATAAAATCACTAACAAAAAAAATAAGTAATTTTTTTTTGTTTTTGGGCTTCGTAAATTCTATCCCTTATAATTTTCTTCATTTTTCTAAGTTGAAGTAGATGAATGTCATCAGTTTCAGGTTGTTCTTCAAAGTAATGGATAAGTACAATTACTGCATCTCCTGCTTCTCTATGACTTGTTTTGATGATGACATTATTTTCATCGTCATCACTACTTTTGTCAGAACTTTCTGCAGAGGTCTGGTTATTTAGATAATCTTCGTCAATAATATTCTGATACCCTTTTTCGTCGTGATCACATTCTATCCATTCCTGTATTTTTGCGTTATCTATTTCTTCCAAGCCTTTGATTTGTGAGGCTATGATGCGATGTCTTCGACTGATAACTCATTTTCATCTTCAGTACAATCTTCTTCATCTGCTGTTAAGGTCATAATTTTATCAAATGCTCTTTTAATGTTAGTCTCTTTCACTTCACTCCAAGCGCGAGCTACAGCATAAATTGCTTCTTTCAAATTCGGACGTTTCCAAAATCCCATAAAGTCACATTCTCCCAACAATTGGAGCATAAGGTCTTTCCTATAAAGCCTCTTCATGGTCTCTATAACACCTTGGTCCATGGGCTGGGCAATATATGTCACATTAGGAGGAAAATATGCTACAAAGCTCTGTAACTTGGCTTTATTCTTCACAATGTCGCGAACCGTTTGTTTTCCAATGTTATATGTTTTAGCCAATAGAGCAATATCTTTCTTTTTTTCAAACTGTTTTAAAATATCCATTTTTTGTTCTAAAGATAATACATTGCTTTTACGCTTTTCGTTAGCACCGGTACGCTGCATTTTGTGCGTGTTTAACGAGTCGGGTTGATAATGTTTATAGTTGACGAAAGTAATAAGTAAACACATATGTAAATTCGGGATTCCCCGAAACGAACGTTTGTACGAGACGAGCGTCTGCGCGGTGCATTCAATGTTCACGCGCCAACCTCTGGCCAACAGACATGGATAATCCGCGCAAGGATGACCAATTTAACATGCCGCACGGAGAATCCGCCGCACGGAGAATCCGCCGCCCGGATAAAGCGCGCACGGATAATCAGGGTTCTACTGTATTTAAATAATTATTGTTTGTTTTATTTTCAAATGGAAATAACTACATTTTATTGTTCATTGGAAAAGACACTGAAAAGAGCTTTTATAAAATACATGTTTGTAGTGGTTCAGGTGTTATGAACATTATTTTATAGAAAACTGCTCTCGAAAAACACCCTGTAAGTGAGCAATCCATATCACTATCGTTATCAGTCGTGAGAAATCAATTTCTTGAATAGTGTTTTTGGTAGATTTTGAGTTGAAAAAGGTTCCCCTCCAAAATTGTATGCATTGTAAATTGAATCTTGGAATCAATACTTTGTTTATTGTAAATGAAACACCCCGTATTCTATTGTATATTATATACGATAATATGAGCACTTACAGCCATCGAAGCCAAATTTCGACAAAAATGTTCAGAATATCTGTACCAACTTTGTAAAAACCAATACCTACTTACCACCACACTAATATTTTAAGAAAACTCTTATTCAAATAAGCAATAAAATATGGGGTGTTTCGATTCAAAATATAAAAATTATGTCTGCTACTTCCAGTTAGAGAAACCCGTATACTTTGAAAATAATTTCATATCGTAGATCCTATGCATCTACAACTTTCATATGAAACTTTTTCTTATAAATCCAGTGATAAAGCTGTAATCTTCCGCCCGCCCTGTATACGAATAATTAACGTATTTTTGTCACGTTTCATTTCCCATTTAAGTTTGTCAGTTGTCATTCTCATCTTTGATCGAGGGGGAAACATCTTCAAATCTCGTACAACTAGAAATTTTGAAGAAAACAGAAATCTTTGGGAGATCGTTTGCTAACGAACAGTCGTTACCGACCGATGATGAACCCTTTACTCCCATAAACACCTACTGCGTAGGCTTATTATGGCAAGTACCTGTCAGAAAACAACTACTCCCCTGGCTAAGACCACGACGGGTATTGAATTAAATCTAACAGACACTTGTGCAACGTTCCTCAAAGCATCAGAGGACGCAATTGCAAGTGCCCTCTACGACCAACCATCAGAATTATGTTTTGATTTGGACAGGGTGACCACCTGCAGACTAGTTTCGAGGTTGTTGCCTCTCATCAGTGCAAACGGTAGGTCAACACAGACAGCACTGAAGCCATCTGTTCCCCGTCCAAACCAATACATACTCCGCTGATTAGTCAATTCTGGTTCACGAGATGGAAGCAGTTTCTAGACCGCTCCACCTAGTGAGCAGAGGAAGAACACTCCGAATCTCCGGGTTAAGAGATCTAATCGAAGAAAACAGAAATCTTTGGGAGATCGTTTGCTAACGAACAGTCGTTACCGACCGATGATGAACCCTTTACTCCCATAAACACCGAACTATGTAGGCTTATTATGGCAAGAACCTGTCAGAAAACAACTACTCCCCTGGCTAAGACCACGACGGGTATTGAATTAAATCTAACAGCTACTTGTGCAACGTTCCTCAAAACATCAGAGGACGCAATTGCAAGTGCCCTCTATGACCAACCATCAGAATTATGTTTTGATTTGGACAGGGTGACCACCTGCAGACTAGTTTCGAGGTTGTTGCCTCTCATCAGTGCAAACGGTAGGTCAACACAGACAGCACTGAAGCCATCTGTTCCCCGTCCAAACCAATACATACTCCGCTGATTAGTCAATTCTGGTTCACAAGATGGAAGCAGTTTCTAGGCCGCTCCACCTAGTGAGCAGATGAAGAACACTCCGAATCTCCGGGTTAAGAGATCTAATCGAAGAAAACAGAAATCTTTGGGAGATCGTTTGCTAACGAACAGTCGTTACCGACCGATGATGAACCCTTTACTCCCATAAACACCTACTGCGTAGGCTTATTGGCAAGTACCTGTCAGAAAACAACTACTCCCCTGGCTAAGACCACCAAGCGTCTTTCAGTCATCGACTTGAGTCTTTCAGTCATCGGTTTGACTCTTTCAGTCTTTTAAATATTTTAAGTCTTTTACACATTTTAGGGAGATGTTTCTCCCTCGTCTTCGATTTTGTCGAAATATGGAAATTCATCCAGACCAAAATTTCATAACTACTCTCAATGGTGCCATCTTTTCAAACAACTTGCTTTCGAGAACTATCATAAAACTATTTCGATTATCATTATCATTACTAATAATTTATTCGTCTGATATTTCAAAACGAGATTTCCCAATTCTTCGGCGATTTGCCTAATTTCATTGAACTATTGTAATACTTGTAAAAGTTTTATGATCACGTTTTTACCGTAATCCGTTTCCTGCTCAAGATTGCATGGATCTAATTGTGATAAACGGATATTGGGAAATTTTAATGGCAAAGATTTACAGCCGTTTCTCAACGTAAAAGCTGAATGGATGGATGTCTGTCTACCATGTGCATCAAAGTCCTTTCTACAGGGTTGCAACTTGGGAGCAGCTCAAATAATTGAATTTTGTGTGAATAGCATGACAGCTTTTGTTTCAGGTGAAGGATATTTCGATTATTTAAGCTCGAACAAAGCAATACTTTTGTTTCTTCAAAAGCCATTGTCAGAGCAAAAAAAAGTTTCCTTCTAATTATTCCGAAACAAAACATATTTAGTAAAATATCGTGACAAATATTAATTTCTGAAAAAAGACTTTGTTCTAGCATAAACAGATTTATTCTATAGAAGCTAGCAAAGCCACACACGAATTTCGACTCGGGATGGGTTACATAATTTTAGGCTCATTTTAGGCTCATTTTAGGCTAATTTATTACCATATTCCCGAATTGTTTGCTCTCCTCCTTCATAGAAAAATCCGTGGCTTTGCTAGCTTCGGCCGAACTCAGCAGAGCCATACTTCAAAAATAAACAAAAATTTAATTTGATATAGCCAAATTGTAGAGCCTATTTTAGGCTAATTTATTACCCTATTAATATTTTTTTTACTCTTTTCCTTCATAGAAAAATCTGTGGCTTTGCTAGCTTCGGCCGAACTCAGCAAAGCCATTTTTGAAACACAACATTTTTCAGCGATTCGAAATGGTGATATTTTAGGAATATTTTTAGGCTAATTAATTACCCTAGTTTCATATTTTTTTTCCTCGCGTTTTCGAAAAAAACTTGATTTGTTGACTATCGCATAGACGATGATGTGATTATTTCATACTATAATTACTTGACTATTTGACATGCCGAAACGATGATTACCATAAAATTATTTTGATCAGGGTTTTTTAAAAATAACATGTCGCTTTGCTAGCTTCGGGCGAACTCAGCAGGGCCATTTTTGTAAAAGCAACTTTTTAAAAGATTCGAAATAGTAATGTTCAAGGAACAAATTTAGGCTAATTAATTACCCTAGTTTCATATTTTTTGCTCCTCGCGTTTTCGAAAAAAAAAACAGGATTTATTGACTAACACATAGGCGATGATGTGATTATTCCAAACTATAATTTATTTGACAATTTGACATGTCGAAACGATGATTACCATCGAATAATCGATGAATAGCCAACATTGAATTTTTTTGATCAGCGTTTTTTAAAAAAAACCTGTGGCTTTGCTAGCTTCGGGCGAACTCAGCAGAGCCATTTTTGTAAAAGCAACTTTTTCAAAGATTCGAAATAGTAATGTTCAAGGAACAAATTTAGGCTAATTAATTACCCTAGTTTCATATTTTTTGCTCCTCGCGTTTTCGAAAAAAAAAACAGGATTTATTGACTAACACATAGGCGATGATGTGATTATTCCAAACTATAATTTATTTGACAATTTGACATGTCGAAACGATGATTACCATCAGCGTTTTTTAAAAAAAACCTGTGGCTTTGCTAGCTTCGGGCGAACTCAGCAGAGCCATTTTTGTAAAAGCAACTTTTTCAAAGATTCGAAATAGTAATGTTCAAGGAACAAATTTAGGCTAATTAGTTACTCTAGTTTCATATTTTTTGATCCTCGCGTTTTCGAAAAAAACAGGATTGATTGACTAACACATAGGCGATGATGTGATTATTCCAAACTATAATTATTTGACAATTTGACACGAGGAGCAAAAAATATGAAACTAGGGTAATTAATTAGCCTAAATTTGTTCCTTGAACATTACTATTTCGAATCTTTGAAAAAGTTGCTTTTACAAAAATGGCTCTGCTGAGTACGCCCGAAGCTAGAAGCCACAGGTTTGTTTTAAAAAAAAACGTTGATCAAAAAAATTCAATATTGGCTATTCATCGATCATTCGATGGTAATCATCGTTTCGACATGTCAAATTGTCAAATAATTATAGTTTGGAATAATCACATCATCGCTTGTGCGTTAGTCAATAAATCCAGTTTTTTTCGAAAACGCGAGGAGCAAAAAATATGAAACTAGGGTAATTAATTAGCCTAAAAATATTCCTAAAATATCACCATTTCGAATCGCTGAAAAATGTTGTGTTTCAAAAATGGCTTTGCTGAGTTCGGCCGAAGCTAGCAAAGCCACAGATTTTTCTATGAAGGAAAAGAGTAAAAAAAATATTAATAGGGTAATACATAAGCCTTAAATAGGCTCTAAAATTTGGCTATATCAAATTACATTTTTGTTTATTTTTGAAGTATGGCTCTGCTGAGTTCGGCCGAAGCTAGCAAAGCCACGGATTTTTCTATGAAGGAGAGCAAAAAATTCGGGAATATGGTAATAAATTAGCCTAAAATTATGTAACCCATCCCGAGTCGAAATTCGTGTGTGGCTTTGCTAGCTTCTTTAGAATAACAGATTTTGTCAGTCGATTTTTTGTTACAAAAGGTTCATTCAGTGGAAAAATTATGGACGTCAATTTTGAATATTGACTTTTGAAAGAATAAAAAGATTTTGACAATCGATTTTGTGTTGCAACATCATAATTTCGTGAGAAAATTATGGACTTCCCTTGGGATCCTGGGGTGAATTTTTCAACATTTTCAACAATTTTTGAACATTAATTTCTGAAACAAGACTTCTATTTACCACAAAAATATTTTAGCAGTCAATTTTGCGTTGTAAAAAGAAAATTTTTGTGAGAAACTTATAGAAATTATTTTAAGTCATTTGAGTCAATTTTCAGTCATTGAATCTTCGCTTCAGTTATCGGTTTGAGTCTTTCAGTCATCGGCTTGAGTGAGTCCAAGTCATCGGTCTTTCAATCTTTTAAATATTTTAAGTCTCGTAGACATTTTAGCGAGATGTTTCCCCCTCGGATTTTTGGGGTGGATTAACATTTTCAATATTCATTTGTGAAAGAAGACTTCGTTTCAACATTAACGATTTTAGTAGTCAATTCTGTGTTGCAAGGTTCATTTCGTGAAAAAATTATCGACTTCCCATGGGATCCTGGGGTAGATTTTTCAACCCTTATATTTCAAAAATATTTTCTGAAAGAAATGTTGGCATTCGATTCTGTGTGAAAAAATTATCGACTTCGTTTGGGATCCTGGGGTTGTATTTTTCAACCCTTACATTTTAAAAATACCTAATATTTGAAAGAAGTCTTGGTTCTAGTATAAACAGATTTTGGCAGTCGATTTTGTGTTTTAAAAAGATCATTTCTTGAGAAAATTATTGACTTCCATTGGGATCCTGGGGTGGATATTTCAACCTCAATTTCAACCATAAAATTTGGAATATTCATTTCTGAAAAAAAACTTTGTTTTAGCATAAACGATTTGGCAGTCAATTCCGTGTTGCAAAAGGTTGATTTCGTGAATCCTGTGGTATATTTCTAAAGGAAAGTTTGGTTATTTCTAGCATAAAAAAATTTTTGCAGTCGATTCTGTGTAGCAAAAGGTTAATTTCCTGAAAAAATTGTCGACTTCCTTCGGGATCCTGAGGTGGATTTTTCAACCCTTGAATATTTATTTCTGAAAGAAGACGTTGTTTTAGTACAAACAGATTTTGGTAATCAGTTATTAAAAAAATTATCGACTCCCTTGGGATCCAGAGATGAATTTTTCTACCGTTACATAATTAAAATAATTTCTAAAAGAAGTCTTGGTTTATTGAATGAAAGATTGTTTTTGTGGAGGATATTCGTTTCTTGACATACCTTTTTGGGAATTTTAACCTTCCACAGTCTGAAAATGAAAAAATGTTAATTCAAAGAAATCTGTACAAGTGTAGAGGGGCAATAATCAATTTGCCCCGATCATTTACTGCGTTTAGAAGACTGTTGTCTTGAAAACAGTTTATTATTTCGTCAGTGACGTATCGAATAGGTACTAAATTTGCCTATATGACGAGAAATTTTTTTAAATTGACTAAAAATACTTTTCTTTTTTGAAAACGTTGACGTTTCGGAGACTAAATCTGTCTCCGTTATCAAAACTCGAAGGATGAAGACTTGCTAAAATTCTATTTTTTTCAGCTTGGATGTGAAGGATTTGTTTTGACAAAAATAGAATTTTATCAAGACTTCATCCTTCGAGTTTTGATAACAGAGACAGATTTAGTCTCCGAAACGTCAACGTTTTCAAAAAAGAGAAGTATTTTTAGTCAATTTAAAATTTTTTCTCGTCATATAGGCAAATTTAGTATTCGATACGTTACTGACGAAATAATAAACTGTTTTCAAGACAGCAGTCTTCTAAACGCAGTAACTGATCGGGGCAAATTGATTATTGCCCCTCTACACTTGTACAGATTTCTTTGAATTAACATTTTTTCATTTTCAGACTGTGGAAGGTAAAAATTCCCAAAAAGGTATGTCAAGAAAAAAAAGTCTTGGTTATTATAGCATAAACAGATTTTGGCAGTCAGGTATTGCGAAAGGTTAATTTGGGGTAGATTTTTCAACCCTAAAACTTTGACTTTCAGAAATGAATACTCAAAACTTTAGGGTTGAAAAATCCACCCCAGGAAACCAAAGGAAATCGATATCATTCTCAAGAAATTATACTTCCAAGGGAGTAGATACATTTTTACACTGAATGAACCTTTTGCAACACAGAATTGATGACTAAAATGTGTTTATCCCAGAACCAAGTCTTCTTTCAGAAATGGATATCCAAAATTTTAGGGTTGAAAAATAGTCCCCAGGATACCACGGGAAGCTCAATTTTTTACGGGTATGAAGTTATCCACATCCACAAATGTACACTGAGAAAAATATAAAAAAATCTTAGAAGGCCCAAATGGCGTTGTACACGTTTCTGCTTCGGATATGTTAAGCAGAATGACCTTTCCTTCATCCCTGATACAACGTACGAGTTTTCCAGGCCGTCCGAGGGAGTGCAATTGGGGTGAGTTTTCGAAAAAATCTTATAGAAGGTACAAATGGCGTTGTACACGTTTCTGCTTTCGATATGTTATGAAGAATGACCTTTTCTTCATCCCTGATACCACGTACGAGTTTTCCAGGCCGTCCGAGGGGGTGCAATTGGGGTGAGTTTTCGAAAAAATCTTATAGAAGGCACAATTGGCTTTGTACACCTTTTTTTCTGATCGGGATATGTTATGAAAAATGATCTTTCCTTCATCCCTGATACAACGTACGAGTTTTCCAGGCCGTCCGAGGGGGTGCAATTGGGGTGAGTTTTCGAAAAAAAAATCATAGAAGGCACAAATGGCTTTCTACACCTTTCTGCTCGGGATGTGTTATGAAAAATAATCTTTCCTTCATTCCTGATACCACGTACGAGTTTTCCAGGCCGTCCGAGGGGGTGCAATTGGGGTGAGTTTTCGAAAAAATCTTATAGAAGGCACAATTGGCTTTGTACACCTTTCTGCTCGGGATATGTTATGAAGGAAAGAGCATTTTTCATAACATATCCCGAGCAGAAAGGTGTACAAAGCCATTTGTGCCTTCTATGATTTTTTTTCAAAAACTCAGCCCAATTGCACCCCCTCGGACGGCCTGGAAAACTCGTACGTTGTATCAGGGATGAAGGAAAGATAATTTTTCATAACATATCCCGAGCAGAAAGGTGTACAAAGCCAATTGTGCCTCCTATGATTTTTTTTCGAAAACTCACCCCAATTGCACCCTCTCGGACGGCCTGGAAAACTCGTACGTGGTATCAGGGATGAAGAAAAGGTCATTCTTCATAACATATCGGAAGCAGAAACGTGTACAACGCCATTTGTACCTTCTAGAAGATTTTTTCGAAAACTCACCCCAATTGCACCCGCTTGGACGACCTGGAAAACTCGTATATGGTATCAGGGATGAAGAAAAGGTCATTCTTCATATCATTTCCGAAGCAAAAACGTGTACAACGCCATTTGTGCCTTCTATGATTTTTTTTCGAAAACTCACCCCAATTGTACCCCCTCGGACGGCCTGGAAAACTCGTACGTGGTATCAGGGATGAAGGAAAGAGCATTTTTCATAACATATCCCGTGCAGAAAGGTGTACAAAGCCATTTGTGCCTTCTATGATTTTTTTTCGAAAACTCACCCCAATTGCACCCCCTCGGACGGCCTGGAAAACTCGTACGTGGTATCAGGAATGAAGGAAAGAGCATTTTTCATAACATATCCCGAGCAGAAAGGTGTACAAAGCCATTTGTGCCTTCTATGATTTTTTTTCGAAAACTTACCCCAATTGCACCCCCTCGGACGGCCTGGAAAACTCGTACGTGGTATCAAGGATGAAGAAAAGGTCATTCTTCATAACATATCCGAAGCAAAAAAGTGTACAAAGCCAATTGTGCCTTCTATAAGATTTTTTCGAAAACTCACCCCAATTGCACCCCCTCGGACGGCCTGGAAAACTCGTACGTGGTATCAGGGATGAAGGAAAGATCATTCTTCATAACATATCCGTAGCAGAAACGTGTACAACGCCATCTGTGCCTTCTATGATTTTTTTAATATTTTTCTCAGTGTACATTTGTGGATGTGGATAACTTCACACCCGTAATTTTTTAAGGAATTAACCTTTCACAACACAGAACTGACTGCCAAAATATGTTTTAGCTAGAACCAAGACTTATTTCAGAAATAGATACCTATTTAAAATTTTAGGGTTGGAAAATAAATCCCAGGATCCCAAGCAAAGTCGATAATATTTTCATTTAATGATCATTTTGCCAAAATCGACTGCCAAAATTTGTTTATGCTAGAACAGAATCTTCTTTCAGAAATTAATATTGAAATTGAAGGGTTGAATAATTGGACCATGTGAAGTCAATAAGTATTCAATACTCACTTAGTTCGTTGAAATCGGTTCATGTTACAACCCAGTAAGAAGTACTCTGTGAAAATTTCATATTCAAAATATCCACCCCTGGTCCACGAGCGAAATTTATTGCAACACTGTCATTTAACGGAATGCTTTCTAGTTTCTATGCTACAACCGAATCATTGATTAGAAATACATGTTGAAAATTGTTTAATTTGTTTCTAGTTGAATTTGCTCATGCCAATATCAAGGAATCCAGTTCGGAAAGAATTTCGTATTTGAGATAAGTTTCTCGAATATGAAAGTTACATGTTATCCCAGTTTCAACCCAGTCATCTGTAATGTTATGCAAAAAGACAATATAACGTTTCAGATTTACAGATATTTATTAATAATTATATAGTTAACAATTTCAAAAATTTCTCGGTACGCCACTGGCCGATCAGGTATCTGCTAACTTTTACTGCTGTTTCCACACCGGTGAAAATGTGCAGAGTCCTTTGCCGTGTAGCATGTAAAGGACCCCGCAAACTCCTTATGGAATTTGGGTCCAGGTGGATTTTTTTGAATTTTTGGTATGATGTAGTCCATGTGATTCTCAACCAATGTTACCATTGCGCCAACCGAAAAAAATAAACAGTTTTGCTGCTAGGGGGCGTTGAAATCACCCCTTTCGCAGATTAGACTATTTATTTTTGAACCCGGTAACAATATTTTCACTTGTTTCATTGTTGCTAATTTTTTATAAAAACAATTCTTGCCCCCTCCCCTTTTCCCCCCAACTCCTATTACGAAACGCAAAAAAAATATTTCTCGAGTGCCTTCAAATGTATCATCGAATGTTTAAATATGCCTAAATAAGGGAAATGGCAATTTTTTATGATTATCCCCCCACCCCCCAAATGACACAAAACGAAAAAATTTCGGTGGATTTTTCTGAATTTTTGATATGATGCTGTTCAAGTTATATTGAATGGAAGTAAATTGGGTGACAAACCCCAAAAATGAATAGTTTCGGTGCTAGGGGGCGTTGAAATCATACCTTGCTCAGAATATACTATTTATTATTATAGGCGGAAATAATAGCTCTACGTATTTTAGTTTAGATTATGCTAATCAATTGTGTAATTTTTTATGAACTGAAAATCTGAAACCTCCCCCTTACCTCCTACCCCTATTTTAAAATACGAAAAAAAATTATTCCCTACTACTTGTAAGTGCTTTATCAAAATAAATGTTTTAATCAGCTCAAATTGAGGAAATCGTACAGTTGTTTCACCTTTCCCACCCTTCAGAAAAATATTGGTGAAGTTCGCTGACTACTTAGTAGGGCGTAGTTCATGATTTTTGAATATCAATTAATTGGGCAAATATCTTGAAAATAAATAAAAATTAGACATCCACAATTTGAATTTGAGGTGGTGCCTTAATTAATTTTTTTCGTGTTTTGAAATAGGGGTTGGGGGAGGGGGAGGTTTTAGATTTTCAATTTATAAAAAATTACATAATTGTTCGGCATAAAATAAAACAAAAATAAGTAGAGATATTGTTTCCGTCTATAATAATGAATAATCTATTTTGAGCAATGGATGATTGCGACGCCCCCTAGCATCAAAACTATTCATTTTTGGGGTTTGTCACCCGATTTATTTCTATTCAAAATAACTTGAACTGCATCATATCAAAAATTCAGAAAAATCCACCGAAATTTTTTCGTTTTGTGCCATTTGGGGGGTGCGGGGATAATCATAAAAAAATGTTATTTCCCTTATTTAGGCATATTTAAACATTCGACGATACATTTGAAGGCACTCGAGAAATATATTTTTTGCGTTTCGTAATAGGAGTTGGGGAAAAAGGGGAGGGGGTGAAATTTTTTTTTATAAAACAGCACAATATTGTGCAACATTAGCAACAATGAAACAAGAGAAAATATTGTTACCGGGTTCAAAAATAAATAGTCTAATCTGCGAAAGGGGTGATTTCAACGCCCCCTAGCAGCAAAACTGTTTATTTTTTTGTGTTGGCGCAATGGTAACATTGGTTGAGAATTACATGGACTACATCATACCAAAAATTAAAAAAAAATCTATCAGGACCCAAATTCCATAAGGAGTGTATTTTGTTAATTTTTGGAAAGCTCTAGGGCAATATAGACTTCACCTGTGGTGACCTACTTTCAATGAGCCTTAACCGGGGGAGAAACACCTGTTTTAAATCTCGTACAACTAGCAATTTTGAGTCGTTTAAGTCAATTTTCAGTCATTAAATCTTCGCTTTAGTCATCGGTTTGAGTCTTTCAGTCTTTTAAATATTTTAAGTCTCGAATACATTTTAGAGAGATGTTTCCTCCTCGGAATATTATTAGAATCACATTCTTATTTTTGGAAACTGTTACTCTGACCAGTGAAGATTAATTCATTTTGAATGTTTGTGTGTTGTGTGTTGAATGTTTGTGCGTTTATTTATTATTGTATGTTTTATTTATTCATTGATTAACACTCTTTAACCTGAAAACATTGGGTATGACATCTAATTGTCATTATTCTGTTGCTCAACTTTCCAAGTAAGTACTCTTTGACATAGACATATTAAAAGTTGCTGTGGCGCCCCCTCTTATTTTTTTGACCATTCTGTTCAATGATAGAATTCTGTTATAAACGAACACATAGAGCTGCCGTCTGCACTGCTCCTTTTTTATTCAACTATTTAGAAAATAGGGTTGCAATCGTTATAATGAATATCCATTTAATTTTCCCAAGATGTATGCCCGCACTAATACTTATTCCCCTGTTTATTAATAATAATAATAATAATAATAATATGTTTATTTCACTTGTTAAAAAGTACAAAAAGAAGATATCTATAAGTACAATAACAAGGAGTACGTCAAAGAAAATATTTAGCATGCGTTATATAAAATACATCATGAAATACTAGAAAAATGTATGTCAAAAAGATATGAATAAATAAATAAATAAATCTTCGCAGATCAGGATTAAGCAAAACAAAACATGTTATGTCCAAGGCTAGTATAAGTTGACTTAAAATATATCATCTTATATTTAGCAATATGTTATTAAAATTCATCGAGGGTATTATATGTAAAAGAGTTATTAATAAGAAAGTAACATATGCACGGTTCAATTAAAATAGTAAAATGTTAAATATATGGCAGATTCAATTAAAATAAATATTAAAATTCATCGAGGGTGTAGCAATTTTTCTCAATAAGGGCAGTTTTCAACCTTGATTTGAAGACATTTATATTCGGTGCGTTTTTTATATGATCATCCAGTTTATTGTAAATTTTTGGCCCAAGATAAAGATGGCTCTTTTGGTATAGTGCGGTTCGGTGCATATTTGGAATTAAATCAGTAGAGCATCTCGAGTAATGATGTTGTTTAGTCGAGAAAACGGGTTTGTTTTTGTGTACGAAAATGCATAACTCATAAATAAATATACCAGTGACAGTAAGTATCCTCATTTGTTTGAATAACTCTCTGCATGATTGCCTCCAGCTACTATTTGTAAGAATTCTGATTGCATATTTTTGTAAAATGAAGACCCTTTCAGCAGATGCCCTTGAACCCCACGTCAGAATTCCATATCTCAAATGACAGTGGATAGTAGCATAATACAAACTCACTAAAATATATTTTCCACATCGTGTTGCCATAAACCTTAGTGCATAGCAATTTTTACGCAGTTTATCGCAAAGGGTTTCCATATGAGGAACCCAAGTCTGTAGTCCACCTTGAGACCTA
The DNA here is from genome assembly GCA_944452925.2 of Chrysolina oricalcia. Classification (NCBI taxonomy): domain Eukaryota; kingdom Metazoa; phylum Arthropoda; class Insecta; order Coleoptera; family Chrysomelidae; genus Chrysolina; species Chrysolina oricalcia. The sequence continues at coordinate 40,312,865 of OX101828.2, read as the reverse complement.
GCATTTTTGTAGATGAACAAGATTCCACATTTAAATCATCGTTCTCACAGATTTTGAAAGACTCGGGGATACTGTTAATGGAAAACTTTATCAAAGCAGTTTTGGTTATGTTCAATTTTAAATGGTTTTTATCTGCCCATGTTATAATCTGTTTATAAAGGTGTTGAGTTTTTTCAGCAAGAGCTGATGCATTTTGTTCCTTGACGAGGAAGTTTGTGTCATCTGCATATGCGACAACATGGGTATTTGAAATGTCATTGAAAAATTGCATCAGGTCATTGGCATAAATGAGGAACAACAAAGAGCCCAAAATAGACCCTTGTGGGACGCCTTGTTCAATGGTAGCTAAATGAGATTCAGTATTGTTAATTACTACTTTTTGGACCCTACCTTTCAAATATGATTTCATAAGTTCTAGAGCAATTCCTTTCACACCATATCGTTCCAATTTCAAAAGTAGCAGGTCGTGATTTACACAATCAAACGCTCTAGAGAAGTCGATGAACAAGCCACAGATATGAAATTTACCATCGAGGGCATTCACCACATGTTCATTGAACTCATATAGGGCAGTCTCGGTGCTTTTATTTTGGGTGAACCCATGTTGTTTCGATGAAAGGAGTTGATTTGAAACGAGAAAAGAAGTCAACTGCTGTTTAATATTCAATTCAAAAAGCTTAGATATACTTGAAAGTAGACTAATTCCTCTATAGTTGAGATAAAGATTGGGGTCACCCTTCTTGAAAATTGGGGTAACAAGGGCTCCTTTCAGTTTATCAGGAAAAACTCCTAGCTCCAGAGACATATTTATGAGATAAGTCAAAGGATTAACCAATTCCACAGCACATTTTTTCAATATATTATTCGATATTTCATCAAAACCACGTGCATTGGAATTTTTAAAACCTTTTATGAGATCAATAACTTCGTATTCAGTTATCGGATGCAGAAAAAGAGAATTCTGACCTATTGGTATATTTCTTTCCGAAAAGTTTACATCAATGGCCCCCTGTTGCGATACTTCCAAAAAATGTTTATTGAAATTGTTTGCCATTTCAAAATCAGAGACTACTGAATCACCATCGTAAATACTGATATCATTGGAAGTGATTTCTTTTTTTTTTAATTTGATTAACAATTTGCCACATGGCTTTAGATTTGTTGTGAGAGGTGTATATCCTGTTATTTACACATTGCTTATAATTATTTTTGAGCTTCTCCCTATATGTCTGCGTCAGTTGTCTACTTATGTCCTTATAGTGTTCATTTACTCTTGCGCATTCTGAAAAAAATGTAACTGAGTTCTTTAGCTCGTGTAGTTCAGGACTAAGTATATTATTATTTAGTACTGTTGTTTGTTTTTTAAAACGCTTCGAAGGGAAGGTCACCTCAATGTAGTATTGAATTATGTTGTTGAAAGTTTCATAGGCTCTATTTGGACAAGTTTCTCTGTACAGGTCTATCCACTACTCTTTTGCTAAATGTGATTTAAAAGTATTTATATTGTCCTCGGTGAAGGCTCTACCATAAGTATAGCTGTTAACGTCGTCCTGTTCAAAGTTTTGCATTAATTGAACCCGAATTATTTGTGCAAAGTGGTCAGACAGACTGAAATCTCTGACTGTCACTGTATAGTCAGAATCCTCCCTAATTAAAAAATTGTCTAAGCAAGTGCATGAGTGTGCATAACGTTGAAATGTCTTTCTGCTACTTAGTTCAGATGACTCACTGAAGAATTCCTACATTTCTTTTGCGAAAGCGTCTCGTCTCGACCAACTGCGAGGAGTTCTCGAACGTGCAGAAAAAGCGATAGACTTATTTATTATTATTGCAAAACAAGACAAGCACATGTTGAGTGCACTTTTCGGTGCAGTTTCATAAGTGCTTTCGAGGCCTAATGAGTAAAGCAGTATGGGATAATGAGAATGTATCAAATATCTCGTCGAAGAACAAGTTCCAGATTTTTTTGACGTTTTTATAGTAACGAGCCAAGCCAACTTTAGAGTATTTATAACATGTGAATTCGAGTTATGCCAAAGTACACAGATAAAAAAGATTTCTTCAATCAAGAATATACATACTCTTGAAAAGAATAATCTTCTGAAAAGAATAATCATTACGGGCGTGAAAACAGCCACGGTTTTTTCATTTTGGCAACACCGCGCAGTTCCATAGCTTTTACGTAAGTTACGGCTCTTGGCCTTTTATGAATCCAATAAAATAGCGATTCAAATGGTAGATATGTTATTCTTGAACTGGATATTGTTAGGAGTTAGAGATCACGAAAAAAAAAAAGATAATATGAGGAGTTGGTGTGTGGCTCATGAGGTAAAATGTAAAACTCATACTGAAAAATTATCGGTTCATTGCACGCAGTGTGAATGAGTGAAAAACAGTCTTTCACATCTCAACTTTTATACCGCATCCCCAAAAGTCATTGTCGGGCCGTCGCTTCGTAAGGGGTAGAGTTTTTTGAAAATTCCAATTATTTACCGAAAACTAATTAGGCGATGGCACTCGAAATGAATATGTAGAAAATAATCATTTGCATCCTTACTTTCATCCTTCACCCCCCAAAGTCATTGTCGGATCGTCAAAGGGGTACAGAATTTTTTTTATTCCAATTATTCACCGAAAACTTATTAGGCGATGGCACTTGAAATGAATATGTAGAATATAATCATTTGCATCCTTAATTTCATCCTTCACCTCCCAAAGTCATTGTCGGACCGTCAGAAGGGGTGCAGAATTTTTGAAAATTCCAATTATTTACCGAAAACTTATTAGGCGATGGCACTCGAAATGAATATGTAGAAAATAATCATTTGCATCCTTACTTTCATCCTTCACCCCCCAAAGTCATTGTCGGATCGTCAAAGGGGTACAGAATTTTTTTTATTCCAATTATTCACCGAAAACTTATTAGGCGATGGCACTTGAAATGAATATGTAGAATATAATCATTTGCATCCTTAATTTCATCCTTCACCTCCCAAAGTCATTGTCGGACCGTCAGAAGGGGTACAGAATTTTTGAAAATTCCAATTATTTACCGAAAACTTATTAGGCGATGGCACTCGAAATGAATATGTAGAAAATAATCATTTGCATCCTTACTTTATTCCTTCACCCCCCAAAGTCATTGTCGGATCGTCAAAGGGGTACAGAATTTTTTTTATTCCAATTATTTACCGAAAACTTATTAGGCGATAGCACTCGAAATGAATAGGTAGAAAATGATCATTTGCAACCTGACTTTCAATCCTTCACCCCCAGAAGTCATTGTCGGGCCGTCAGAAGGGGTACAGATTTTTTTTTTAAATCCAATTTTCTTCCTAAAATATATTAGGCGATGGCACTCAAAGTTAATGGGTAGAAAATAATAATTTGCATCCTTACTGCCATCCTTCACCTCCCGAAGTCATTGTCGGACCGTCAGAAGGGGTACAGAATTTTTGAAAATTCCAATTATATGCCGAAAACTTATTAGGCGATGGCACTCGAAATGGATAGGTATAAAATGATCTTTTGCAACCTGACTTTCATCCTTCACCCCAAAAAAACATTGTCAGGCCGTCAGAAGGGGTAAAGATTTTTTTTAATTCCAATTTTTTACCAAAAACGTATATGGCGATGGCACTCGAAATGAATGGGAAGATAACAATCATTTGCAACCTAACTGTCACCCTCTACATCCAAAAGTCATTGTCAGAGGAGGTAGAGAATTTTTTGAAAATTCCAATAATTTACCGAAAACTTATTAGGCGATGGCACTCGAAATGAATAGGTAAACAATAATCATTTGCATCCTTGCTTTCATCCTTCACCCCCAAAAGTCATTGTCGGGCCGTCAGAAGGGGTATAGAATTTTTTTGAAAATCCAATTTTCTTCCTAAAATGTAATAGGCGATGACACTCGAAATGAATGAATACAATGTAATTATTGACATCCTTACTTTTATCCTTCACCCCCAAAAGTCATTGTCGGGCCATCAGAAGGGGTACAGAATTTTTAAATTTCCAATTATTTACCGAAAACTTATTAGGCGATAGCACTCGAAATGAATAGGTAGAAAATAATCATTTGCAACCTGATTTTCATCCTTCACCACCAAAAAGTCATTGTCGGGCTGTCAGAAGAGGTACAGAATTTTTTTGAAAATCCAATTTTCTTCCTAAAATGTTATAGGCGATGGCACTCGAAATGAATGGGTAGAAAATAATTATTGGCATCCTCACTTTCATACTTCACCCCCAAAAGTCATTATCGGGCCGTCAGAAGGGGTACAGAATTTTTTGAAAATTACAATTTCTAACCGAAAACTAATTAGGCGATGTCACTTTCGAAATGAATGAGTAGAAAACAATCTTGTGAATTCCCACTTCAATCCTTCACCGCCAAAAAGTCATGGAGTCAAGGAGTATAGCATTTTAAACTAAAATCTGTACCCCTACTGACGGCCCGACAATGACTTTTGGGGGTGAAGGATGAAGGTAAGGATGCCAATGCTTATTTTGTACCCATTCATTTCGAGTGCCATCGCCTAATATATTTTAGGAAGATGATTGGATTTTCAAAAAATTCTGTACCCCTTCTGACGGCCCGACAATGACTTTTGAGGGTGAAGGATGAGAGTAAGGATGCCAATGATTATTTTCTACCCATTCATTTCAAGTGCCATCGCCTCATATATTATAGGAAGATAATTGGATTTTCAAAAATTTCTGTACCCCTTCTGACGGCCCGACAATGGCTTTTGGGGGTGAAAGATGAGAGTAAGGATGCCAATAATTATTTTCTATCCATTCATTTCGAGTGCCATCGCCTAATATATATTGGGAAGAAAATAGTATTTTCAAAAAAATCTGTACCATTTCTGACTGCCCGACAATGACTTTTAGGGGTGAAGGATGTAGGGAAGGATGCAAATGATCATTTTCTTCCTATTCATTTCGAGTGCCATCGCCTAATAAGTTTTCGGTAAATTATTGGAATTTTCAAAAAATTCGGTACCCCTTCTGACGGCCCGACAATGACATCTGGGGGTGAAGGATGAATGTAAGGATGCGAAAGATTATTTTCTACCTATTCATTTCGAGTGCCAGCGCCTTAAGTTTTCGGTGAGTAATTGGAATTTTCAAAAAATTCTGCACCCTTCGTGACCACCCGACAATGACTTTTGATGGTCAAGGATGATTGTAGGGATGCAAATGACTATTTTCCACTTGTTCATTTCGGGTGCCATCTCCTAATTAGTTATCGGAAAATAATTGGAATTTTCAAAAAATTCTGTACCCTTCTGACGGCCCGACAATGACTTTTGAGGGTGTAGGAAGAAAGTTAGAGTGCAAATGATCAATGTCTACCCATTCATTCCGAGTGCCATCGCCTAATAAGTTCTCAGTCTGAGTTTTACTTTCTACCTCATGATCCATCCAAACACCACTGCCTCATATCATCTTTTTCTTTCGATCTGTAACTCCTAACGATATCCAGTTCGAGAATGACATATCTACCATAAGTATAGCTAATTTATTGGATTCATAAAAGGCTAAAAGCCGTAACTTACGAGAACACTATGCATTTGGGCGGTGTTGCCAAATCGAAAACCGTGGATGAAAAAAGCGTGGCTGTTTTCACGCCCGTTAATCATTTCTAATCAATGAATATACTCCCATTTCAAGCTGATTGAGATGTTTGTTTTCTTACAAAAATTCTCCTGGAAAACATTTACATTAACTCATTGTGAAACATGATCCTTTTAACACAAGAATATAATTCCTTGGTAGATGTCACTACCCGTGGCACGTGACACATTCAACCAATGAGAAATCAAAGCAGCTGGCGACACCGCGACCTGTGAATACAACTTCCATTTCGATCATTTCAACCAGTTTGACCATTTGGGTTGGAGGTTATGAGGCTATGCGTACCGATATGAATGTTAGTTTTGCGCCTAGTGGAAACTGTTTCTATACAATAAAAATGCAATATCGAAAATTGAATTATGCTCATTACGGGCCAGTTGAGGAAATGAAATATATTTTGGTCTTCTACAGTTTTGTGTCTAAAAGCGAGTGGTGTTGTTTATGCTTTCAATCAAACTGCAATATGCGTCACTACTAACTGGTTTTATTGAGAATACAGTTATTAAACTTAAAACCATTCTCAAATAAAACCATTATTTATACCTAAATTGTTCGTAGTTGTGAATCTATTCTTTATTGTTTAATACATTCAATGTTGCCAAAATGAAAATGGCTTCCATTCTATATTTTATAACCAAGTGCAAAGTGCAGATTTGAACTCAACCTCCAAGTTGATAGAAGAATAGTATTCATTATTGAAATTGCAACCTACTCCCACGATTCAACAAAAAAAGTACCCATTATTGAAGCTAAAATATTCTTGCCTCAACCAACTTATGAAGCAAGTGTTCACTTGTTTCAAAATATTTTTCTTGTAAGAGTGGCCAAGAGGATTCCGTTAAAAAATTAAACTAATATTTGGTTGGACCTATTCAAGAATAAAATCTGTTTGAATCAACGCAATTATGAGTTGATGCAAAAAAAAATTCTTTTTATCAGTGTAGACAGTCGAATTTAGAGCTCATATTCATTGTTTATTTTTGTTAGGTATATGAAAAATCAGATCATTTCAGACCAGATCGAACACTTTAAATAGGAATTACTTTCGACAAAATTATAATTGTTTTTCTGAACTACAAAAATCACCTATATGAAGTTAGCAAGACAACTTCGAAAAAGTTGATAACGGATTATTCCATAATTTGCCGCATTTTTATCGCAAATTAGTTGCGAAAAAAAAAATTGTCGCTCCTTTTTTCCAAAAAATATACGGTTGTTTCGCTAACTTCATATGAAGTTAGCGAAACAACTTCCGTAATTTCTATTTTTCCACAGTTCCAAGTATCCACAATTTGCCGCCTTTTTGTCGCTAATCCGTTGCGAAGAAAAATAATTTTTTTTCGCAGTTCTGAAGTATGCATAATTTGCCGCCTTATTGTCGCTAATTAGTTGCTAATTGTCTCTCTTGTTATTTTTGTGGCTACAAAACAAAAGTTATATTATTCATGGGTTTCTGGATACGAAAACTAGAACTCTCTCCAATCCCTATTCATCCTCTTAATCTCTATACCATTTTCCTCAAAATAACCAACAATACTATGAAAAATATTCATTTCTGAATGTTTCATTCTAACAATAAAAACAGAATGGTGAAACCTCAAAACATTGAAATTACCTTTTATTCAAAATTATGAAACATACCGGAGTGAAACTAGCAAGACGGCATCGGCAGCAATCAATAGGCAGCGCTACGCTTCGATAAAATCGTGCTCGGTGTCGCGACAGACCTATATAAAGTTAGCGAGACAACTTCGAAAAACTTGAAAACGGGTTATTCCATAATTTGCCGCCTTTTTGTCGCTAATTAGTTGCGAAGAAAAAAAAATTGTCGCTCTTTCTTTTTAAAAAAGATGCGTTGTTTCGCTAACTTCATATGAAGTTAGCGAAACAACATCCCTAATTTCCATTTTTCCACAGTTCTGAAATATCCATAATTTGCCGCCTTTTTGTCGCTAATTAGTTGCGAAAAAAAAATGTGTCGCTCTTTCTTTTAAAAAAAATATACGTTGTTTCGCTAACTTCATATGAACTTAGCGAAACGATTTCCATAATTTTTCATTTTTTCACATTTCTAAAGTATCCATAATTTGCCGCCTTTTTGTCGCTAATTAGTTGCGAAAAAAAATTTGTGGCTCTTTCTTTTTAAAAAATATGCGTTGTTCATATGAAGCGTAATTTCTATCATTCCTCAGGTCTGCAATATCCAGAATCTGCCGCTTTTTTGTAGCTAATCAGTTGCGGAGAGAAACAACTTGACCTTTTCTCAAATAAAAATATACGATGGTTTGACAACTTCTGTTATTTTTATCTTCTCTCACTTTATAGGTATCCAAAAATTGCTCATTTCTTTAAAAAAAAATATGCAATGTTTCGCTAATCTTATATGAAGTAAGTGGGACAACTTCCGTCATTTTTTAATATTTTAAACGGTTATTCACCTTACAGTTTTGTTTGTGTGGGTCAAATCTAGAAATTGAAATTTTAACTCCCTTCCTGTTGATCGATTGATCTGAAATTTTATGCACACCTTTAATTCTGATGACAATGCAATTATGTATATTTAGTATCATTGTAAATCCAAGATGGCCACCACCACGAAATGACGGACATATTGTTTTTCAACCCCCTCAATATGGGTATCATATAAAAGGGCTGAACTAGTAGAATACAGAACACCATGAAAAATTCCAAATCCAAGATGAACGCTGCCCCAAAATGGTGGACGACATATTTTGTTCAACTCCCTCCATATGGATATCAAATTAAAGGGCATGAGCTACAGAGGAAACCATTTACCCTCCATCGAACTAATGAAAATTCATTTTTGGCCTCAGATAGATAATATAATTTAAATTAATGAATGCTTCCATCACCCTGCAAGTTACAGTAACCCATAGCTCGACACTTGTTCATTTTGATACAAAACTACAACTCACGACGACTCACTCTGTAATAATATTTGCATGCTCACTTGTTATAAGTCTCAGAACTCTCAGAGTATATCGGCTAAGTAAAATTTGAGAAGGGGACGTTACAAAAATATGGTGGGAGTGAATATACGGTGCTCAGCATATTCGGAACAAAAAAACAATAAATCAAATTCAATTTGCTTATGGTACTACTTACCGCACTCTTGTGAAATATCATTTTGAAAGGAATTCAGTTACAAAAACAAAGGTCTGCCACAATATTATTTAACGGTTAACTGAAATATGTCATGAATATTTTCTGAATCGAGAACAATTTAATTTTATTCCAAAAGAGATTTTATGGCAAATACATCATATTTTCATCATCATAACCTCAAACGAAGGATCCCAATTGTTACTGTCAAATTATGGATACTTCAAATTGATAAAAGGTAGAAATTGCGGAAGTTGTTTCGTTAACTTCAAATGAAGTTAGCGAAACATAGTAAAAAAAGAGCGACAATTTTTTTCCGCAACTAATTAGCGACAAAAAGGCGGCAAATTATGGATACTTCAGAACTGTGAAAATATAGAAATTGCGAAAGTTGTTTCGTTAGCTTCATATGAAGTTAGCGAAACAACGCATATTTTTTTAAAAGAAAGAGCGACAAATTTTTCTTCTTCGCAACTAATTAGCGACAAAAAGGCGGCAAATTATGGATACTTCAGAAGTATGGTAAAATAGAAATTACGGAAGTTGTTTTGCTAACTTCATATGAAGTTAGCGAAACAACGTATATTTTTTTTAAAAAAAGAGCGACAAATTTTTTTTCTTTGCAACTAATTAGCGACAAAAAAGCGGCAAATTATGGAGTAATCCGTTATCAACTTTTTCGAAGTTGTCTCGCTAACTTTATATAGGTTCGCGACAGCGTATGGGTATTCATTTCATCACGTTCATTTTCGTTCGTGTTGATGAAATATTTTTATATAAACACGATGGAAAGATATAAATTTATATTTCTTTAAAGCACATTAGCTACAGAGGAAATCATTTTTTCTACGACCGTGCGTTTTTACCCACTTTCCCGCACTCATTTTAGTTTAGAAAGTGTCACTTTCCCGCACTAGTGCGGGAAAACTCGCTTTCCCGCACTAGTGCGGGAAAGTAAAATATGTCAATTTATCGTTATTAAATGTACATTTCATTGTTGCTGAGAGTTATTTGGAGGACTCCGTAGAACAGAAGAAAACCAGAGAAAACCATCTCGAATAAAATTCTTTCATGTACTGGCAACTTGCAACCGATGCCGTCATCTTCATGCACTTTGCAATCTACGAGTGTTACTCTTAACAGCCAGTTACCACCAACTAACTACTCTGGACCGGCTATTCTGACGCATTTGCAGAATACAACAAATTGTGTTTTCAACATTAATAATAATTAGTGGATTTTCATTGAATGTTTTGTATGTTGAAATAAATTATATATTTTCAATGTGCTTTTTGAATCTTTATGCGGTCGTAGAAAAAATAATGTTCCTAATTCATGCGTGTCTTTCCCGCCCTTGACTGCTTGCCCGAACTCCGCTTCGCGTCGTTCGGGTCAACGGCAGTCGCGTGCGGGAAAGTATCACTTTCCGTACTTGTTAGGAAAATAACTATACCCTTCATCGAACTAATGAAAATAAATAAATTTTGGCCTAAGATAATGTAATGGAAAAAAATCATTGCTTGCATCACCCTGCAAGTTACAGCAACCCATAGCTCGACACTTTCTCATTTTGATACAAAACTTCCATTGACAACGACTCACTCTGTAATAATATCGCATGCCTCAACTTTGCCCACTTGTTATAAGTAAAATTTGAGGTGGAGACGTCACAAAAATATGGCGAAAGTGAATTTACTTCTGTACGGTGCTACAACATATTCGGAACAAAAAAGCAATAAATCAAACTTGAATTGCCTATGGTACTACTTACCGCACACTTGTGAAAAGTATATCATTTTGAAAGGAATTCAGTTACGAATACAGAGGTCTGCAACAATTTTATAGGTTACCTGAAATATGTAATGAATATCTTCTGAATCGAGAAGAATTTAATTTTATTCCAAAAGAGAGCTCGTGGCAAATACACCATATTTTATACCTCAAACGAAGGACCCCCACTTGTTATAGTCAAATTATGGATTCTCCAAAATGATAAAAGGTAGAAATTGCGGAAGTTGTTTCGCTAACTTCACATGAAGTTAGCGAAACAACGTATTTTTTTTAAACAAAGCGACACATTTTTTCCTTCGCAACTAATTAGCGACAAAAAGGCGGCAAATTCTGGTCACTTCAGAACTGTGAAAAAATAGAAATTACGGAAGTTGTCTTCATATGAAGTTAGCGAAACAACCACACATTGTGAAGGATACCAAATAGAACTATTGGGTGCTATACCGATGACTTCAAAATGATAATATCCTAAAACTGGAAAGAGATAGGCTAGATTTCAAAATTAATTTGAACATCCCCTGTTCGACTGCAAACACTACTCCTATTGAAAAATACAACATATTAAACCATTGGGAGTAAAACTGATGACAGAAAATTGAAAATATCTCTACACTGAAGCGAGGTAGGCCGAATTAGATTCGACAGCACGTGTTCGACTTCATATACACCACATATTGTGAAGGATACCAATCGTAACATATTAGCGACAAAAAGGCGGCAAATTATGGATACTTGGATGAAGTTAGCGCAGTGGCGGATTTACCAGCAGGCTGAGTAGGCTGGAGCCTAGGGCGGCAAATTTTAAGGGGCGGCAAATTTTAAGGGGCGGCAAATTTAGTTCATAAATTTATTATTTCGGTTTACAAATTAAAAAAAAAATTATTATACACACACATAATACGAATTTCGAAAATTGGAGAGAAATTGAAATATTTAACAAAAATCGAAATATTCTCATATAGAGTGCTAATTAATAAATATTTCAACATCTCTGCATGAACAATTCCTAACGCTTTACTAATTATACATTAATGATTATGAACTTTTAGAATATCGCGATTCGATATTATAATCGAAATTTAGTAATTTTTACATATATTCTTCACTGATAACTGCTATAATTTTTTCTCCTTGTACCTAATAATTATGAGATCTGCTTACCCAATTCAATCGATATAATATCGATGGTCTAATAAAAATACTGACTAAAATTGACTAATTTTTATTAAATAAAAAACTAGTTCAATATCTTATAGAGATCATATTAATCAAATAACTGATAGTTAAACGACTGTGACTTGACAATAAAAAAATTCCCTCCACAAAATATGAAGTGAGACAATTTGCTCATTAGAAAATTGATACATTTTATCAGTTAATTATTTTATTTGCAGTAAGAAAAAGTTTGGAAAATCCAAATGAGCAGGCCTTAAGCGCTCATGTCGTACACGAATTATTTAAATTAAATGTTTACATCAGTATATTTGATAACTTTTTCGCAAAGCCAACTTTTTCAGAAAATGCCAATCGGAATGAATTAATTATAATAAGATAAAACAATACTCAGCTGCAATTTTTTATTCAACGGCTTCTCTCCAGTTAAACAAGTATCTGCCACGTTGGTCAGCTAGAGAGGATGCATGTAAAAGTTTAAAAGAATCTTGGCCCGAAGTTCTTAAAACTTTGCAATCAATCAACGATGACTGTACCGAAAAGCCTGTAACGCGACAGGAAGCGGCGGGAATACTTTTGAATTTAGAAAAACTGGAAACGGCGGTAATGGTTGTTGTATGGGATGTTTTTTAGAGAGAATAAACAAAGTGAATGTTCAAATTCAGACTTCTAACATAGATTTGATTACCGTTGCTGATCTTTACGAATCACTTCGTAAGTTTTTCATAGCTGAACGAGAGAATTTCAAGTACTTCGAAGAAAAGGCGATCGAGTTAAGTGTATCGAAAGAATATACAAGAGAGATGAAAAAAAGACAACCAAAAAGAAAAAAAAGATTTGATGAGACACCAGATGAAGATATTGGAATAGCTGCGAGTGATCACTTCAGGGTTAATACGTTTCTCGTTGTCATAGATAGACTCATATCCGAGTTAGCAAAACGGCAAGAGGCTTATCAAGGATTTAACGAAAAATTTTCATTTCTTACCAAAATGAATGAGTTGTTACCATCAGTTCTGACAGAAAAAGCCAGTTTTTTACAAAAAATGTATCCTAATGATTTAGAAACAGACTTAGTTCAGGAATTACTACACTTTCAAAGCTGCCTTTCGTCTGAAAGAATTTCAATAAAACCAATTTCTGGATCATTAATAAGTCTGTCTTCATTCCTGCAAGAACAGAATCTAGGAAACATTTATCCAAACTTGGATATAGCACTTCGTATGGCTCTTTGTACACCAGCGGCAAATTGTTCAGGTGAAAGAAGATTCTCTTGCTTGAAGAGAGTAAAGAACTACCTACGATCGACTTTAAGTCAAGAAAAGCTAAACGCTTTAGCTCTCTTGTGCATAGAGTCAGAGCTAATGAACAAGATTTCGTACGACGATATAATAAATGATTTTGCGAATTCAAAGTCTCGCAAAAAAGTATTGTAATGCTTTTATAATTTAACTTAAATCATAATGCTAACAAATAATAAAGAAAATATATATTTATTGTATTGTTTTTAAACTGAGTGTAATAATAAATGTTAATCAACGTTCGCCAAATGTATGTTTTTTACGTAAGCTTAATTCATATTTTGTAAGTATTGTATAGTTTTAAGACATACCTTACCTTACTTTAAAAGTGGTATACGATTGAGATATTTTTTCCTTAAAATAATGTTTTTTGATGATTCTTTGCTGTAAAAATAATCAAGGATCTAACACGGTACCATAGTTCTCAATAATAGTAACTATATGGGAAAAGTTGATGTAACGAGGATGATGGAGCACAAATTATAAAGTTGGAATTTTATTGATAGAAAATTGATATGATTGTGGACTAAGATATCAAAATTTAGAGGCGGCAAAAAATGAATAGCCTACGGGCGGCAAATCTATAAATCCGCCACTGAGTTAGCGAAACAACGAATATTTTTTTTAAATAAAAAGAGCAACAAAATTTGCTTCGCCGTCGTGCTCGAAAAATCGCGAGTGATTGAAAGACCTTTTTACCAACTTATACTTAATATACTATTTCATGCAATAAATATTATTTTTTACTTGGTAGTTTTGCAACAGTTCAGAAGTGAGAGCTTGTTTTTAAAGAGATTTTTTACGTTTATTTCATTTCCCATTTTTTATTTTAAATGCCAAAATTATTGGCCTATAACAAATTAATAATATTTAATAATAATACTCATACTCTACTCTAATACTCGCGTGTTTGTTGAACTCGGCTGCGTGCGCCTCTTTAAACAAACTTCACGCTCTTACAAAAAAGTCCTTCTTTACGAACTTGTATCATAAATAGCTATTTTACGTTTATTTCATTTCCCATTTCTTATTTTAAATGCCAAAATTATTGGCCTAGGTGTTTACAGCATTTTTTTATTTCAACCAATTCCTCAGGTGTTGAGTTATGTCCCATTACTCATGGATGCTCTCACGCCACCAAATACCTACCGATAACTAAAAAATTCCACACATAGAAAATAAACATCGCTGTACATACCGGTCCGTTCAAAAACGTACTCCAAGCAAAAATTCGTCGCAGGCAAGATCGTATTGTTCTGCACCAGAACGCTCCCGTCTCCGAAAATGTTACTAATGTTCACCTCGCCTACTACGTGAATTTTGCCGTCGATGCACGCGGGGAAACCCGCCCCCAGAGTCTGATTCCTCCCCACGTGAATCCTGTAACTGTCATCCTTGAACTGTCTGCAGGTGCTGTTGGTCTGCGAGAAAATCGCGTTTTCCCCGCAGCACTTCTTGATGTACGTCAAATTTTCCGGCTCGCTCAGACAAACGAGCGCGGAATTATAGTCGATGCACAGCTGACTAGGATGGAACAGCTTGTCGAACTCCAGGCTCAGCAAAGAGCCGTTCATGAACGGGATGTTGTTTTTCCCTTGGAAAATCAGCTGTCTGGGGTTCGCGCAATTCGGCATGACCCCGTCCTGGACCCGCCAGTGGGGCGGCAGCGTCTGGTGGACCTCGAACCGCCCCTTCCTGGCGTTGTAAATGTCTACATTCCAAGAACTCGACTCGTTCCTCACGCACTTTCTATCGCCGATCGTCAAAAACTCGTTAAACTTGCAACACTTCGTAATATTCACCGTTCTCAAGGCGGCGCTGGCGAAAACAAGAGAACACACTAACGCGACCGCGGAAAACAAGAGAGCTGTCGTGGAACCCATCTTGACCGTTTCGAAAAGAATCGCTAATAGATTCCGGTGCACTTTTCTAACATTTCTTCGGGGCGTTTTAAAGAGCGCGTGGTCGGGAGGATTTAGCCAAGGCGCGCGCGATGTCTCCTTGGCAGTCGCGATCGCCAACTGTTTTCTGTTTTCCTTCCGATCCGAGCAGGCCGACGGTTGCTTGCAGTGGACCGGTTTCTATCCCCACTTGATGGCCCGTCTTACCTTTATAGATGTGCCGATGTGCCGATGGTTTGTCAGATTCAAGATTTATGGTTTTGTTGTTCCCGGTGCCACTAGTGGACGCGCTTATGTTAAAATGAATGAACTTGAAATAAACTTTTTAGAGAAAAACTTTTATTTAAATGCACGGAAAAGGAGACAATGAATTTTAAAATGAATTAAATCCATCATTTTGTTACATTATAGTCCTGTTCGTTTGAAATGCTCGACATGTCCAAAAAATCTTGAAGATCACCCAATTGTGACGTAACTGATTAGATTGTTATGATCCATACAAGGGATTTTTTAAGATATGTATTGCTTGTCCATGTGGACACGCAGGCCTTAAGGGTGGACACACTGTAAAATGGCAAACGCGCAAAATCGGGCCTTGGAGACAAGACACACGGATCACTTGAAAAGTTCCCGGATTTTGCTGTAGGCTTTTTTCTGGGACCAGGAATCACACTGATCAACCAGGAACGACCGTCCGCGACCGTCCACCAACGACCAAAATTTCCAACACGTATATTCTTATCGCCCAACTCACACTGTTCGACCATTCTCGACCGTCCACGACCGGTTTTCAAAGACCATGTTTGAAATTAAAACCTGCTGGAAATTTTGGTCGGCCTCAGACTACTGAGATGCAATGCCCATACGCTAAATTATCATTTGGACACACGTTTGTGATAAACTTTCAACAGTTTTTCACCTAAACGAAAATTTTAATATTATTCGTGTGAACTGTTATATTTCCAATTGAGTCAGACATTCGTGAGTACTTTGTTTACAATTCATAGTACATCCAAAGTTTTAATGTTTTTAAAGCAGCGGAACAATACAGGAACCGAGTGGACCGCCGGCCGCAGAGATGAATATTTTGATAACAGCGGTGACGAGCCACGTTAAATCAGAGTAATCCTAATTATAGCAATACAGAAGTCATTGATGGAATTTATTAACGCAAGAGAATAAATGTTTAGTACCAGTTCAACTGATAGTAACTCACATATTCTTTATAGTTGAAAAATCAACGTGCTGGATATAGAAAAGGAGACATTCCTTGGTGCTCCATCGGGAATTACTGCCCAGCAAATAGAAAATTGGCCGAGAAATTGGCCTTCTTTTGATTGGGAATTTCTGCTGGTCTAATTTATGGACATTCAATAGTAGATAGTTTGGAACTGTATTGGTCTTTTAGTAATTTGGGGTAATTGGTTCAAAATTCACCCTCTTGTTCCCGATATAACACACACTTTTTTACATTAGTTTGTTAATCGTTTATAAAAATCATACACTATCATGATTCTTTCGTCTTCACTCAAAAGCATTGAAATTATGATTTTAACTTTTTTTCGTTAAATAAAAAGAAAATTGACATAACCTTTTGAATGTCAGATCAATGTCAGATTTACAAAATTGTTCTGGCGGACGGTCGTAGATGGTCGATCAGTGTGAGTTTTAAAGTTTTCATTGATCTACTTCAAATTTTGGTCGTAGGTGGACGGTCGCGGATGGTCGGCCCTGGTCGATCAGTATGATTCCTGGCTAAAGAGAGTCTATTGATCTGATGTCTAACATGTAAAAACACCACCATCTTCTGCATAACTTGGAGGAGGCAGAACACTCACAGATATGCGACTTAGGGCCGGTATTATAAAACTATTTTGACAGACAACTAGAAGTTAACTTGAGGAATGACGTCCCATCTTACTTCAAAATGTAGGAGTTTACTTTATTGGTAGGAAGGGGTATCAGTTAAAGTTAACTTTCTAGAAAATGGTTTTCGACAGGTCTTCTATCAATAATTTAGCATAAAACCTCAATTTGAATGTTTTTTTCCCGCAATAATGTTAGCAAACAATATCCTTGTTATTTTCGAGGACCTTTTAAGCGACGATGAAGCAGAAGCAGATGCTGTGATTATTATTGAAGGCTCTCGTCGTCGAAGGATATTTAGAAATCGGAAAGATTTCCATCAATTTACCCTCTAAAATGCATCATTTTCGAGATACAGTGTGTTGAAATTTTAAAAAAAAATAATACTTTTTTGCGAATATCTCTGGAACCGTTTATCGCACAGAAAACGAATTTCGTAGGCATTTTCTACTCATAATAAGCTATGTTTTTTGCGGATTTTTTATTTTTTCAAATTCATAATTGGTGAAAATTTTGAAGGGGTAGTGGACGTTTTTTTCTCCAACTTCTACGCCACTGGAAAAAGTACAGTATGAACTGCCAATATTTTCAACAAAAAAAAGGTATTCTTGGTCATAAGCTCTAAAGTAGACCGTTTTCAAGAAAAATCAACTTTCATGTTGTTTAAATAATGTTTTCTCCTTGAAAAATTTCTGCGTGCATTGAAGATAACGGCGGACATTTCCAACAATTCAACTGAGATTGTTATTGTTTTTTTTTTTTATTTTGCAATTAAGAAGTCAACGTTTGGTTTTGTTACGTGTTGTAACGTTTAAATAAATTTGATTAGGAAAAAAATTATTTAAAAAAATTTACTATGTTTTTCAACATGAAAGTTGATTTTTCTTGAAAACGGTCAACTTTAGAGCTTATGACCAAGAGTACCTTTTTTGTGTAGAAAACATTGGCGGTTCAAGTAGGAAGCTCAAAACTGTACTTTTTCCAGTGGCGTAGAAGTTGGAGAAAAAAACACCCACTACCACTTCAAAATCTTCACCAATTATAAATTTAAAAAAATAAAAAATCTGCACAAAACATAGGTTATTATGAGTAGAAAATGCATTCAAAATCTGTTTTTTGTGCGATAAACGGTTCCAGAGATATTCTCAAAAAACTATATTTTTTTTTAAATTTCAACACCCTGTATCTCGAAAATGTTGAAATTTAGAGGGTAAGCTAATAGAAACTTTTTTCATATTTTTGAACGAGCTATCACATCCGGAAGTCCTGCGCATTTATTATGAAACACCCTGTATGGTTATTAATATTATTAGAACGTATCTTTCCCGCACGCCACATCGGCAGTAGCTTGCGGGAAAGTATAACTTTCCGCACTTGATAAGTATTTTTATTGGAAAAAAGCATACTTTATTAGAGAAAATCGTAAGAAAATTACTAGTTTTATGCTTAGCAACTTTTCTACTTAGCAGCACGTCTAGTATTGATCATTACATTATTTCATCTTGCCAATCTGAGAAATTTTTCTTTCATTAATTGATGCGTTTCTATTAATAAAAAGCACGTGTTCAACTCTTATGCCTGGTCCACATCAAACCAACAATACAGAAATAAAAAAATCAACTCAATGTTTTTCAACAATTCAACAAGAAATCTGAAACTCTTCATCATCAAAACGTACTGTTTTTTATGCAACAAACTTTTCGCGTTCCCGTTTCTATTAAAAGGGCAAAAACACGTTTTCAACTCTTAAGGCGGATTTCCACCAACTGTGTCGATTTCGACAAAACAAAAACTTTTGTTGTCAAAATAAGAAACATTTTGAAGACTTCGTGTCGCGAGTTAGTGTTTTCGTCAACTACGAAAAGTCCCGTCGCCGGGCGGAAATATCAAAAGGTTTCGGTGTTCTGTCTCTGTTTTTGTAAACAGAGTTCGCTTTGTGGAAACGGCTGGCGACAACGCCGACAACAAATCACTAGGTATTTTGTTCTGGTGTGTGATTTGGTGGTTCTCAAATTCGTGATTGATTGGACATTCTTACAAATTTATGAAATGATGACATCAGGTCTCCACTTATTCCTATGTCATCATGTACCAAATCTGCCATAATTTTGTCCGTTCCATAATCTATTCGTCTTCTTAAAAATGATCTCATCCAGTATCTTGGTTTTCTTCGCTTTCGCTTCTTTTGCTCAATTATAAAACACCGCACGCCATTATAAACACATCGTCTAGAGAAGGCATGATGAAAACTGTTTGTCTAGTGGAAACGACAGAAAACACTTGCAAAACAAAACACGCGACAGACTAATTTTTTGTTTGTTTGGTGGAATTCAAGTTTCGAGTTTGTTTTCGAAACTACAACAAGTTTTTTGTTTCTGTTTTTGAAATTGAAACTAGTCGCAAGCGAGTCCGTTTGGTGGAAATCCGCCTTTATGCCGTGTCCACATCAAACTAAAAAAACAAAACATCAACTCCATTTAACACCAAACTGAAAATTTTCTTCAACAAAACGCGCCTGTTGTGTTTTTGGTTGCAACAAACTTTTCGCGTTCCCGTTTCCATAAGAAAAAGGAAAAAACACGTTTCCAACTCTTATGCCCTGTCCACATCAAACCAACATGTTTTTCAACATGTTTTTCAAAAATTTAACAACAAATCTGAATTTTCCTTCAACAAAATGTATTGTGTTGCAGCAACTTTTCGCGGTCCTGTTGGAAGGCGTTAAACATCAAAGAGTTTCAGTTTTGTTGTCATTGCTGGCAACATTTTCGGTGCTGTGTGAACTTAATTGAAAAACAAAGAAAAACAGAAACCCCTCCAGTAAGTCTTTGCGGACTTAGATGTTGTGGATGATGTCAGAAAAAGAATATGCAGTACCTAATCGGGTGAACTGGTACATCTAGCTATGATTAAAATCTACAGTTTTCAAAAATCTTAGTGGTCCGCCAAGCATTCAACCACATAGCTTATCTAAAATTGGTGTATTTTTTCATAGATCTTACGGCCAACCACCAGCTGTATTAAATCTTGAAAGTTCTCGCTGGATGGTCCAAGTTTACTGATCGACAAGCGTAAGGATGCCTCCGAGAATTGGTTGCGCAGTAGACAAAACCCTGGAGTGGGGCAGGAGCTCAATCGCTCTGCCTTATTAAGCAGTAGTCGATCTTTGTCGCACATCTACTCACGCTTTCTATCGTTTGCGCATCTCAGAGGCATCCTCACGCTTGTCGATCTGTACATTTTCTCATAACTCCAATGCCAACTCGTGGAATCGTATAATGATTACTCTAATTCCGAGTTGTGAAGTAGGAATTATACTAATTCAGAGTTGCGAAGTCGGAATTCGGCTAATTCCGAGTTGTGAAGTCGGAATTATACTAATTCTGAGTTGCAAAGTCGGAATTAGACGAATAATTATTCTAAATTCTTTGTGGACCTTCTAAGCTTTCGTACTTTCCTGAAGAATTTCCTAAAAAGTCACACCTGTAAACGAGCAATTCTTGTATATATTTTCGATCTCGGAAACGGCTTTATCGATTTGGATGAGAAAACGCAATTCTAATAATAATGATAATGATGTGATATTTCATTTTTCAATCGTCGGAATAATTGAAATATGTTACACATATCAAGAACTGATGGCAAAACAAGAATGTCATTATCATAATGTTATAATAATAATGATAATGAGAATTTTTAAATTAAAAATTCTCCCACTTCCAATCGTCTGAATAATCTGAAATTTAGCACACATATCAAGGACAGACAACAGTACAAGAATTTCATAATAATAATGTGAAAATGATAATATTAATGATAATAATAATTTTTAAATAATTCAATTTTCTCCAACTTCCAATCGTCCGAATGATCTTAAATTTATTACACACATCAAGGACCGACGACAACACATAAATTTTATAATAATATAATGATAATAATAATAATGATTATTTTCAAATGCAATTCCGATAGCCGGAATAATCTGAAATTTGGCACACATATAAAAAAATTATAAAATAACAAAAAATTCATAATACTTACTAATATTTCAAAAATGATAATAATAATAATAATAACGAGAACTTTTGATTAAATTAAATTTTCAACCAATTCCAATCGTCCAAATTTGAAAAAAATTTGGCACACATATCAAGGATCGACGACAATTCAAGACTTTCATAATATTAATATACTGATAGGAATTTTCAAATTTTCACCCACTTCCAATAGTCTCAATAATATTCATATATTTTTGGTATCTCGGAAATGGCTCCAATGATTTGGATCAAATCTTGTGTTTAGATACGAGTTTGCCTAGTCAGTTTCTATATGTCTTTCGTGAAAAAAAAAAGGTTTTAAACAAACAAAAATTAGTTCGAATAGAAGAATTAGGTATTCGAATGTTTGG
This sequence comes from Chrysolina oricalcia, assembly GCA_944452925.2. Lineage (NCBI taxonomy): Eukaryota > Metazoa > Arthropoda > Insecta > Coleoptera > Chrysomelidae > Chrysolina > Chrysolina oricalcia. The sequence continues at coordinate 40,291,650 of OX101828.2, read as the reverse complement.
TGAAAGAATACATTGAATTCCACTAATCCACTCAAGGAGATATGTTTACCAAAAATTATAAAACACCTGGAACCGTTGGAATAGTCCTTATAGGTTTTGAGGAAATGTTTGTTGGAATTGAGAGCTGTCACTGTGACAGTTACCACAAAAAGTAGTTTTTCTACGACAGTGCGTAAACTAAGCTTTTACGCACTGCTTAAAGTAATACTTTTTCGCACAATGCGTAAAAAAATCACCTGTGCGTAAAATCATCAACTGTGCGTAAAGTAATTTTTTACACACTGCTCATACATTTATGCATTTTTGAAAAATACAGAATTTTCCGTCAAATATAACTCGGAAGTCTTTACGACGACGACAATTCATATCATTAAACATCAAAATTAACGATATAATTGTTACAATTTGGCAATATAATAACTGTCGAAGAAAAAACTTAGTATGAAACACTTTCGTAAAGGGCTTTTTTGTACTCGCGTGTTTGTTGAACTCGACTGCGCCTCATTCAACAAACTTCACGCTCATACAAAAAAGTCCTACTTTACGTTTATTTTATTTCCCAGTTTTTATTTTAAATGCCAACATTATTGGCCTAGGCTTTTACAGCATTTCGTGATTTCAACCAATTCCTCAGCTGTTAGAATTATGTCCCATTACTCATGAATGCTCTCACGCCACCAAATACCTACCGATAACAAAAAAATTCCACCCATAAAAAACAAACATCGTTGTACATACCAGTCCGTTCGAAAACGTACTCCAAGCAAAAATTAGCTGCTGGCAAGATTGTGTTGTTCTGCACCAAAACGCTCCCGTCTCCGAAAATGTTACTAATGTTCACCTCGCCTACTACGTGAATTTTGCCGTCGATGCACGCGGGGAAACCCGCCCCCAGAGTCTGGTTCCTCCCCACGTGAATCCTGTAACTGTCGTCTTTGAACTGTCTGCAGGTGCTGTTGGTCTGCGAGAAAATCGCGTTTTCCCCGCAGCACTTCTTGATGTACGTCAAATTTTCCGGCTCGCTCAGACAAACTAGCGCGGAATTGTAGTCGATGCACAGCTGACTAGGATGGAACAGCTTGTCGAACTCCAGGCTCAGCAAAGAGCCGTTCATGAACGGGATGTTGTTTTTCCCTTGGAAAATCAGCTGTCTGGGGTTCGCGCAATTCGGCATGACCCCGTCCTGGACCCGCCAGTGAGGCGGCAGCGCCTGGTGGACCTCAAACCGCCCCTTCCTGGCGTTGTAAATGTCTACATTCCAAGAACTCGACTCGTTCCTCACGCACTTTCTATCGCCAATCGTCAAAAACTCGTTAAACTTGCAACACTTCGTGATATTCACCGTTCTCAAGGCGGCGCTGGCGAAAACAAGAGAACACACTAACGCGACCGCGGAAAACAAAAGAGCTGTCGCGGAACTCATCTTGACCGTTTCGAGACAATTGCTAGGCGTTTCCGGCGCACTTTTCTAACATTTCTTCGGGGCGTTTAAAGAGCGCGTGGTCGGAAGGTTTTAGCCAAGGCGCGCGCGATGTCTCCTTGGCAGTCGCGATCGCCAACTGTTTTCCTTCCGTTCCGATCCGAGCAGGCCGACGGTTGCTTACAGTGGACCGGTTTCTATCCCCACTTGATGGCCCGTCTTACCTTTATTTTATAGATGTGCCGATGTGCGATGGGTTGTCAGATTCAAGATTTACGGTTTTGTTCCCGGTGCCACTTGTGGACGCGCTTATGTTAAAATAAATGCATTAAAAAAAACTCTTCAGAGAAAAGCTTTTATTTAAATGCACTAAACAGGAGCCAATAAATTTTGTTACATTATAGTCCTGTTCGTTTGAAATGTCCACAAAATGATGAAGATCACCCAATTGTGACGTAATTGATTTGATTGTTATGATCCATCACAGATGAAGAAATAAATTCAGCAATTAGATCTCTGAAACCAAAAAAATCTTTGGACCCTGACAAAATACCTGCTTATATTATAAAAGGATGTGCGGATTTTCTACTGGCCCCCTCGAGAATAATTTTCAATCTCATCTTAACAACAAATAAATACCCTTCTCTTTGGAAGACCTCAAATATATGCCCAATTTTCAAAACTGGTAAAAAAAATTAAATTGTCAATTATCAACCTATGGCTTTAATTTGTGTTCCAAGCAAAATATCTGAAAGTGCGTTATTTAAAAAAATATACTATTTCGTCAGCCCTTCTATATCTCAAGAACAGCATGGATTCATGACGAAAAAATCTACCGTTACAAATTTAATGAGTTTTTTATAAACAGTGGGAGAAATGGTCGATAATCGAGGGAAAGTTGACGCGGCCCACACAGCACAGTTACGTTTCTGAAATATTGCAAAAATATGCTTCTGACATATTCAAAATATTTTTGTTATATTGCGAAAGATATATGAAATATTTCAGGAATGTTGCAGAAATATCCAAATGTCCGCCGCATAACCTAACAAGACAATATTACAGAAATATTTTTGGATATATTCCTGCAATATTTTGGAAACATTTTATAATATTTATGACATATTTCAGTTTTATTGCAAAATATGTGTAAAATATTTCAGGAATGTTGCAGAAATATCAAAATCTCCGCCCCATAACCTAACGTGAAAATATTGCAAATATATTTCTGCAATGTTGTAGAATATGGCATAAGTTCAACTGGCACTGAAAAATAGTAGATGACATGATAAAATAAATTTATTCACTTTCTGGGTTTTCTACAGAGCAGATATTATGTTTTTTTTTATTTCTGTCCACTTCTCTGGAAGCTCTCAGTTTGGCTTCAGCCAACCAATTAGAAATCGGTTCAATGATGACTTCATCTTCTGTGGCAGCCGCTTTATGTATTCGAACAGTCTCTGAAAACATATCTTGGATAAGCATAAGCAGAAACAGATAAATGAAATGATAAATCTTTGAAGTGAATAAAATATATTCATAACATTCCCGCTTGAACAGAATATGATGGAATGGAGTTAAGTGTTTACTTCTATTATGCCATTTTGTCAATTACCGGCAATACTATATTTATTCAAGCTAACATCTTTACAACAAAATATGTACCTATTATATCTATAAAATATGTGCTTTTACCTTGAATAATTCAATCAACTTCACCTCTTTTAATCACTGCTATTAAACAACATAAAAGATTAAAGTGTTTTTACGAATAAGTAGCCATTCCATTTGATATTTTGATGAAGGCAGCCGGATTGTCATTTGTCAATTGTCAAAACCTTGAAGTTATCTTTGTTCATCTTGTGTTTGCTGATAAACTTATTTCTCTCTAATTGAATCGTGATCAAATCGGTCAATATTATTTTGGGATTACTAAAGGTAAAGTCGGTGATTACTACCAAATAGATCAAATTAATTGAAAACAGATGATGAATGATTTTGTAATCCCTCTCTCAATTCGAGAGATGAGAGTATGAATATAAAAGGTTTGTTTATCTGTTTCTGAAAAATATTGGTTCGAGGTCGTCAGGATCATGCGCAGTTGACGAGAAGTGTTCATTTAAGGTTCATATTCGTTCACTTTTGTTGAACTGCGCTTGATCCTGACCTCCCAAGACTTATTATTTTCGAAACCAGAACAAACCTTTATATAAGACTTCTCTAAAACGATTTCAGACTCTGATCCCGAATTATATACCACACTTAGAGATTTTTTAAATTTAAGTCAATGTTGCTGCAATAGTTCTGAGAGTTTGCAGTTGCTCTGGAATAATTTTGTCGTCATGTATACGCAGAAATGTAAAATTGAACTTTGTCAAAAAACTATCAGTATTTGTAACATTGCAGCAATATTTCTGAATATTGCATCTGTAATATAGAAATTGAATATTTCTGCAATATTTCTGGGATATTTCAACTGCAATTGCAATATTGTAATATTGTGGCAATATTCCCTAGATATTGCGTGCTGTGTGGGGGCGTTCACCGATTTTCAAAAGGCCTTTGACAAAGTAAATCATCAGGTGTAGACAAAAAAAATGTTTAATTTCGGGTTTTCAAAAGAATTAATTAGTCTTTTTGTGTCATATTTAAAAGGGGAGACAACAGTACGTTGTTTTTAGGGGATGCACATCGGAAAACCCAAGATGCATATAACTCCTGGTGGAATTACTTTATAGCTGTGAAATTGTCATCCAAAACTGTTGATGTACGGCCTGCTTGATTCATGACATTTTTATTGCGTCAAGAGAGTTTACTCAATTTTAACATAGATGGCAGGCAAATCATTACCGATCATGATGACTTGACATGTCGTTTTGACAAACGCATGCTGCGTCATCGACATAACCTCAAATTGAACCATGTCATGATTGTCATGTCGAAGTCGGGACTCGCAAAAAAATGCTATACACTACCCTAACTTTTACGAATGACAGAAAAACACAAGAACAAATAAATAACAATAACCCAACAACTAAAAACGTCGCAAAACTACCGAACTGAGCGAAAAGTATTAAAAGAACAGAAAAATTACACGATAAATAACAATTAGGCTATCCAGAACACGTGACCACGGCTCTTTAAAAATGGCCGGCTGTAGGCACAGTAGGCACACATGAATGGTGTTTGTGTTTGGCACTAGCTTCTACTGCTAATAGTTTTGTTTAGTTGTGATTTGAAATGTTATTATGGCTGTTTTAACTAAAAGTGATTTATTTATTATCATTAGAACGAGTAAACAAAGACACTGCATCGATCTATACAGACAAAAGGAGAGTGATAAAGTGCATGGATCCTTTTACTTTCACTCCTTGTGAAATGGACATATCTCTAGATCTTTTCACAACAGTAACGGCATTCGACATTATTACATATCTGCTGTTGACTCATAAACAAGAAAGCCTATGAAGGCCTACAAAAGTTTAACAGGCTATAAATATCTTGAAGCTGGATTTGCCCATGATTGTGAAGCAAGAAAAATGGATGAACATACTGTTGTTGTTGCCAAGGTAGGTACTGATTTTTCGTAATTTATGAATTGTTTATTAATGTTTCCAATTAATTTTTCAGATGAGGCATTCACAGCGAATGGATATTCCTTTGTTGAAAGTATAGATTATTTAATAAATTGATGGTTCTCCTGATGCGACGATGTCTTGTGGCTGCTATGGAAGTGAAGTGTCCATATTCATTAAGTAATATTGATATGGGGCAGTATTCAAATTTAAAAACCTCAACTATAATAAGCGGTGGAATTGCAATTACCCTAAAACGTGACCATGCTTATTATTACCAAACTCATTTACAAATGAAACTAACTGAATGAAAATACTGCGATTTTGTGATTTGGTCTCCCAAAGGATATATGTTCATGAGTAAATTTTCCCAGATGAATAATTCTGGATAGTTGATTTCCCAAAAGCGTACAATTTTCGTAAAGTAGTTGTGCTACCTAAGTTTCATAAAAGGAAGACATTTTTTAGAGTAAAGATGGTGTCTTTGTGAAAAGGTGAGGATGGCCGAGTGATGCTGCAGTGTGAAAATTATATCTGTGAAATTCTATTGGACCTTATAGGACTGTCCGATGTACCAAAAAACCCCTGGATTGGTTCTCAGTGCATGAAGTTATGACTGTTTCCTCAACACTATTATTTGTAATATATGATTGCCTACACATTTTATCTATTTTTATTTTCTAATCTTCATTGGATTGGTCGTTTTTTTACACACCGAGTGTCAGATATCGCAAAGTAAATTATTTTCACTTGTTACATATTTTTACCTACTAATATGTTATTTTGTAACATGGAACTATGTATATTAGGATATCCTACTTAATAAACATCTATCTATCTAGTCTTTGATTTAATATACCACATTATCAAAATGTAGCTAGCTAGGAATTTTTTAAAACTTCACTTATGGTGGATTTATGCAGCAATCATAAGTCTTAAGTCATAAGGAAGAATATTCGTCCATGATTGGTTGGTCCGTATATTCCAACCAATCATTGACGAATATTCTTCCTTATGACTTATGATTGCTGCATAAATCCACCATAAGTCGCGATCTCCACGGCTTCCACAATTTACAACATAACACTTTGTAGGCATGTTTTTTATTCGGCAAGGTTTCATACAAAAATTTCACTCCAATAGATGAAAATTAACAATAATCAGTCTCGTTCAAACAATAACAAATACAATGTGTGCCTTCAGGCGGCCATCTTGATTTTAGTTTGACAGCATCTTGGATAGCCTAATATGCAATGTAATTGACATATAACCTCAAAATAATGTTAACGTTCAAAAAATTTATCTAGTAGGCACTTTGGATTGGTGGAAACTCCACTATATTCGACTTAAGCGTCATCCATTGACGAATGGAACAAACTCTATTGACGCAATTACAGGATCAAGAACTTTGGTTAAAACAAAACCGAATCAGTAAACGCACCAGGAGTTATATGCATCTTGGGAAAACCATACAAGGTCATGAGCACCACAAGGATCCAATTTGGGACCACATCTTTTCTTATGTTTGATTAACACATTACCAGATTTCATTCAGTTCTGAGAGTGCTACTTACTTGCTGATGACTTGAAAATATTAAAGAGGATTGAAAATAGATAATATATGGCGATGGTCAGAAGAAAAAAAACTTCAATTTTACATTTATTTTGATCTCCACATTCTCACGTTTCCCTATTCGTGAAAAATCTTGGCCACTAGTAGAATGTACGCGTGAGCAAGTTCCTTCAACTCGCCATGCAATTGGTAATAAGTTTCTCAATTAATAACTTGAAACTAGTCATAGAAGAAAACTAAATTTTTGGGAAGGTGTTGGGGAGAGAATGATGAAAATATTAAATAATAATGAAAGAATTTCACCAAGGTAATCGTGAATTGCAGGGTGATTTCTGAAACGTTGATATTTGTCATTTTTATCATCGAAAATTTTCATGATTAGCCTATATATCCCAATGAAATCATTTTCATACAGTATCAGCTATCTTCAGAGGATGATAATTCACTTGAATGTACAGGATGTGTACGAAAGAACCGGCCATATATTTCACCAATTTTTCAAATCACCCTGTACGAAATGTATGAATTGTGATTAATGATGGAATAAGAATAGTATATTGCATGAAAAAATAATTTTATTAATATTATAATATAACATCTAATTTTCAGGCATTACTAAAATGTTTTAATTTTTCACTCTGTACATTATGATATAATCTACACCATCTGAATGATATTTAGTTATATGAAGGCACGTTGATGATAAGAGCGAAAAAAAATTAAGTTGTCACTTTCAAATCCCGAGAAAATAAATGAATAAAAATTACTGATTTTCAAAATCTATCCATCAACGAACTGATGGCTGCCAAGAGCTTCATAATCATAATGTTATAATAATAATGATAATTTTTAAATTCAAAATTCACCCACTTCCAGTCGTCTGAATAATCTGAAATTTGGCTCACATATCAAAAATGATGATATTAATGATAGTGATAATTTTTAAATATTTCAATTTTCTCCCACCATCCGAATAATCTTAAAGGACCCCGCAAACTCCTTATGGAATTTGGGTCCCGGTGGATTTTTTTGAATTTTTGGTATGATGTAGTCCATGTAATTCTCAACCAATGTTACCATTGCGCCAACCCAAAAAAATGAACAGTTTTGCTGCTAGGGGGCGTTGAAATCTTGCGCAGATTAGACTATTTATTTTTGAGCCCGGTATCAATATTTTCACTTGTTTCATTATTAATAATGTTGCACAATATTGTGCTGTTTTATAAAAAAAAATCTTACCCCCTCCCCTTTTTCCCCCAACTCCTATTACGGAACGCAAATAAAAATATTTCTCGATTTCCTTCAAATGTATCGTCGAATGTTTAAATATGCCTAAATGAGGAAAACAGCAGTTTTTTAAGATTATCCCCCCACCCCCCAAATGACACAAAACGAAAAAAGTTCGGTGGATTTTTCTGAATTTTTGATATGATGCAGTTCAAGTTATTTTGAATAGAAATAAATCTGAAGACAAACCCCAAAAATGAACAGTTTTGATGCTACGGGGCGTTGAAATCATAGAATAGACTATTCATTATTATAGGCGGAAACAATATCTCTACGTATTTTTGTTTTATTTTATGCCGAATAATTGTGTAAACTTTCATAAATTGAAAATCCAAAACCTCCCCCTTACCCCCAACCCCTATTTCAAAAGACGAAAAAAAATTATTCAGGCACCACCTCAAATTCAAATTGTGGATGTCTAATTTTTATTTAATTTCAAGATATTATCCCAATTGATTGATATTCAAAAATCATGAACTACGCCCTACTAAGAAGTTAGCAAACTCTTAGTTTCTGAAGGGAGGGAAAGGTGATATTAAACAACTGTACGATTTCCTCAATTTGAGCTGATTAAAACATTTATTTTGATAAAGCATTTACAAGTAGTCGGGAATACATTTTTTCGTGTTTTAAATTAAGGGTAGGGGGTAAGGGGGAGGTTTAAGATTTTCATTTCATGAAAAATTACAGAATTGATCAGCATAATCTAAACTAAAATACGTAGAGCTATTATTTCCGCCTATAATAATGAATAGTCCATTCTGAGCAAGGTACGATTTCAACGCCCCCTAGTATCAAAACTATTCATTTTTGAAGTTCAGAAAAATCCACCGAAATTTTTTCGTTTTGTGTCATTTGGGGGGTGGGGGGATAATCATAAAAAAACTGCTATTTCCCTTATTAAGGCATATTTAAACATTCGACGATACATTTGAAGGTACTCGAGAAATATTTTTTTTGAGTTCCGTAATAGGAGTTGGGGGGAAAAGGGGAGGGGGTTAGATTTTTTTTTTACAGTACAATATTGTGCAACATTAGCAACAATGAAAAAAGTGAAAATATTGATACCGGGTTCAAAAATAAATAGTCTAATCTGCGCAAGGGGTGATTTCAACGCCCCCTAGCAGCAAAACTGTTCATTTTTTTGTGTTGAAGCAATGGTAACATTGGTTGAGAATTACATGGACTACATCATACCAAAAATTCAAAAAAATCCACCGGGACCCAAATTCCATAAGGAGTTTGCGGGGTCCTTTAGCACACACATCAAAGACAATACATAAATTTTATGATAATAATGTAATAATAATAGTAATGATGATGATAATTTTCAAATTCAATTCCAATAGCCGGAATAATCTGAAAGAACACCGCAACAAACCTTATGGAAAATGGCTTTCGGTGAAATTGGCTGAAACTATGGGATATTGTAGATATGAGTGTCCTGATTAAATGTCTCCACGGGCGCAAGGTCCAAAAATGGACAGTTTTTGAAATAATCAAGGTCAAAGGCTATCAAATTGAAGTTTTTAGCAATTATGGAGTATGGATTGTTCAAACCACTCGATATTCCCGAAACTCTATTAAAACTTGGACTATGTGGTTTTTAGGGTCGCTGATCACAAATCTGGGGCAAAATTAGAAAATTCACGTCAATGGTCTCAATATTGTATTTTCTCTAAACTCGATGAAAACTTGAACAAAGCGATTTTCAGGACCGTTGATAACGAATCTTAAGTCATATTTGGAAAAATCATGTGGTTGAGGTCGGCTGTCTCCTCAAAACCCCTGGAGAATGCTGATTTATCAGAAAAAAATTGAAAAATGGTCGTTTTTTGGGCGGGCCATATTGGGATCACTGACGTCAATTTTCAAAAGCTGTCTTCAGATACGTGTTCAGCGATCCCGTAAACCCCCTCGGTCGAGACTTCATCCAGTTTCGGTAATATAAAAAATTAGGTAAATATAATAATAATGTAATATATTTAAAGTCCAATTCACTCTAAAATAATTTATTTAACGTATTATTCACAGTACTCTAACAATCACTCTACTATTTATATTCGACTTTCACTTCACTGACTGTGCGTCTGTCCGCTGCGTAGTTCTTTTTATATCCGACGTTGACTTCTCCGAATACTCTAGAGTTTTCCATCGAATCGTGCAGATTCATCGAATCGTCCAGATTCTTCTCGGTGCAAGCGCAAAGACGTTCACCCGCGGCCGGGCGCCGGCTACGTAAGAGTTCAGGTCCGGCATCGCCCGCAGCTTCGCCACAATAATAATAATCAAGGGTAATATAACAAGACCTTGATAAATAGTCGACTATTTTTATTGCATCTAAATTTTGACTGTATTTTATAATAATTTAACGAGACATTATTTTGGCATTAATAATCTGATGAGAGCCCGAGAGCGAAGCTCGAGGGCTTTCATCTCTCATTATTAATGCCAAAATAATGTCGAGTAAAATTAATAAATACAAGAGAAATTCAGCAGCAATAAAATAGTCGACAATTAATCAAGGTCGTGTTATATTTGTGAAGATTATTTCTTGAATCTACTTCTTTATATCAGTCATATGAATGAATGAAAATTAAACAATTTGGAATAATTTATTCAAAATATCAAGAACAAAGCACAAAATCTAAACAAAAACAGCACTATCTTTATAATTTATCAATTGAAATTAAAAACACAATTATTGTATGTGACATTTCCACCATGCGTAATTTGTGACATTTGTTCAGCTTTTGAAGAACTTGCAGTATTAACCGTAGAAGGTCCACATTCATTCTCTTATACAGCTTCAACACGATTGATTGATTTTATTTGACGTTTAATATGTATTTATTTAGAGTACTGTCAGATGCTCAGGCTCCTTGATATGAGTATCATGCTGAATAGTCGGTGACTATTGTGCATCATGTAAATAGTCGCTAATAGAGCGTGTTGATTGGTCCTGTCAAACAGGAAACAAACGTATGATTGGTTGATGACTGATATTTAATAGACGAAAAAAATAATCGTCTTTATTTTTTCAAATTGACTACATGAATAGTTATTACCAAAGATATATTATAATGACAATATATCTCCTTGCTTAACAACCAATCAGTCTATTTCAAATTTTGAAATTCAGCCAATAGAGTCGGAATTACAGTGAAAATTTCACACCTCACTTTTAGAGAGAACCAAAACATTCGTTCTTATTTAGATGCCATGGCAACCCAAAAAATTTCCGGAAATTTTTATCCTCCTGGGTACCCTGGCCGAAATTAATAAGTGGAAATTTTTCTGTCAAATATTTGACAGGTGATACTTTATATTTTGCTTTGATGTACAAATGGAATTGTATTTTTCATTTGAAATGAGATAATATTTCATATTTATGTATTTATTAAATATTTCGAATGTGTCTGAATATTTTCTTCACGATAATCGCAGAATTTGCAAATTCTGAAATCAAATTTCAGAAACACTTCAATACACCAGTTGTCTACATGTAAATCAAAGGCCCCGTGGCGAGTCGGTAAAGTGTCCGCCTCGTGGTCGTGTGGTCACTAGTTCAATTCTCAGTGGAGCCAAGAACATTTTTACTTTTTTTTTGATTAAATTTAAAAAAATCAAATTGAAATTTTGTTAAGTGTGTTTTACATATCAATATTTTCATGCATCTTTTTTGTACTATGCATATAAATAGTTCAGGTGAACCATAGTTAGTTATTTCTTATGAATTGTTGGATATATTTTGGTGTAAAATTTTCTTACCGAATCCCCCGCGTGCTTGAATTAATTGCAGGAAATTTATCTCGTACATGAATTTTTTAAGAAAATTTTAAGAAATTTTCAAAAAATTCAGGTACTCGAAAAATTTCCGGCAATAATTCAAGCACTTGGGAGATTACAAGTGAAAATATAGCTTGTCGCTGTATTTTCAACTGCTTAGTTTTTGTTTTACTAGCTGTCAAGTGAAAATAATGATTTAAATTATAAACGTCAAATCTTTGTGTTTTGACTAGTTATATTTCTTAATCAATATGAGCGATCGTTGGGGACAAATGGCTATTGGTATCATAGATGAAGCAGTGGAAAAGAGTATTCCGTTGAATACGGCTAGAAATAAAGAATCAGTTACCAGGCAATTCAACAATTTTGAAATCGATATATTGTCGTCCTAAATATAATTCGTGGTATGATTAATAACCTATATTTTTTTGGAATATCAATTCATTGGCAATCCCAATGCAAGAAGATACAACTCGTCCTGCGGACTCGTTGTATTTTCAGTTTTGAGATTGCAATTTATTAATATTCCAAAAAATTATCGGTAATAATCATACCACTTATTATATTACCCCTGAAAATGAAGGGCGAGTTTATTTTTGCTTGAGTGCTAGACTCAATTACATGAATTTTCTAATTCTTATCCTGGGTCACGTGTTGCGTGGTGAATATTTTAATTGTTGTTGTTAATTCCGTCAACCGATTGCACCCCTACGCGCAACCCTCAGAAGTCTTCGAGAGACTTGTGTGAGCTAGGGAAGACGCAGCCCTTACCTTTTAACGTGTGATGCCATGCACGAGACCGGTGAATCGGTGGATCGAACCCACGACCCCACGCATGCGAGGCGAACGCACTACCAGCCGACCACCACGGCCCATAATAGGGGTTGAGACTACCTAGGTTACGCTTGATATCAAACGAACATAAAATATCATGATACAGGTTTATAGAACCTTATAAACGATGCTAATTTTGGACATGGAGCAAGAACCCGCAATTGTGGAATGATTTAATAATAAATCTTCATTCGATTATCATAAAAGTGATTCACAAAATCCGTTTTTTCAAGAACCAGAAACAAGATTTATTCAAACTAATGTCAGACTACAAAAACTACAAAATCTAGCAATGCAAATAATTTTGGGTGTTCCTAAAAATACATCAATCAAAAATATGTTGTGTACTTTAAATTGAATGTCAGTAGAACACTATTAAGAGAATCAAGCTTTGTTTTTTATAAGGTACACCGGGGTTAGTGGAAATCTGGGGCAAGTGGAACCCAGGCCTATTCTTCTAAAATTATTTTCTGTAATACAGCGCCACCTATCGCACACTAGCCCTTCCACATCCTTCAGATGCTCTGTGGTATATGGCGCCAACAGCGATTCATTTACACTAATTCGGCAGTGGCGTGAACGTTGGAGTTTTACGTCGCATAGTGAGCTAGCAGGTGTATATTGTTTTTGTCTGTTACGACCAAGGAATTCGTGGAAATATTTAAATCGATTCAAGTAAGGACTTCATAAACAATATCTCTTTGCATTTTAAACGCATTAGAAACGTATTTTAAGGCACGATAAAAAAACAAGAATGGGTTACACTTGCCCCAAAAAAATCACAATTGGGGCAAGTGTAACCTACGATAGTTTCCACTTGCAAGATGTATGTAGGCCAGCATGCCGAGAAGTTAACATGTCTAGAAGTGAAATTTTGTAGAAGAATCGGAAAGACATCGACATTCAATTGGCCTCATATTGAAGACAGAAGTATTATCAACGAATGGGAGATTTTTATGCATTTACCTTTGCTTACAATAGATAAGGGAGGGAAGATCAAATTCAATATATTATTTGACTCTTATAATGTAGGATAAATGTCAATTTTGATATCTGTAATAAATTTGATTTGCAGTATATAACATGACTAGTTGTTTACACTTACCTCGGCAAACTTTATTCAGTTATGAATGCTAAAAAGTGATGACGAACAGGAGAAAACTCATAGAAAAAAATTATAGCAATGGTGATTTTCTATATTGGTACAAACTCAAAAGTAATGTATCTGCAATAAGCTCACTAAATATTACGGATGTTGAGTAATGAGTTTTCTTGTTTAGTTGGATCAAAGTGGAGGTACTGAAATTCGCGGTTCCACTTCCCCCGGTGTACCTTACATAAAATGACATATGTTCAGAGAAAAAATAAAAGAAGCACAGAAAAATCATTGTTGCATAAGGGCGTAGTTTGTTATAATACTCTTCCAGGTTCTTTGAAGACCTGCGTTGCTATTCATTCAAAGTAGAGTTGAGAAAGAGATTACTAGACCAATCTGATATACGTAGTAATTAGTTGTAATATACTCATTTATTCATTTCTTCGTTATAAATTGTGTGAAAGTCGTGTAAAATGTTATTTACAAAAACTTATTTGATGTATTCGGTATATGAAATATTATCTACATACAGTGACCGCCAAAAAGTATGTACCATATGGGAAACATTTTTATTATTGGAGTATTCGAAAAAATATTCTGGGGAAAAGTTTGTGCATGTCCGATAACCTAAAAATCGATTTTAACACATGTCACGTGATGACTAGAATGGCGGCAAAATGAAAAAAATTGTAATGCAAAGGCAAAAAAGGGATAAGATGGCAAGATATCAAAAAAAGTTATTTGAAAAAGTCACTTAGAAGTCAATTTTATACACATAAACGAAGTTTCAAGAGATAATTAAAAAATTGAAAATAGCAATTTTTTAAAAATATTTTCCCATCTATTTAAAAAAATTTTTTTTCTTATGAATAGCTTGACTATACTGAAACATTTGCATTTTAATGATAATGACAAAACTTTCTCATTTTCTCCACACCAGAGGGCACTAAATTAAAAAAATGGGAATTTGTCAGAACCCTTGCTGTTACATCGGTTCGTATCTAACAGTTATATCCGAATTCCACGACCATTGTGATGACATGACACTCCAAAAACATGGTAATTTCCAGATTATAATCAAGTTCTGATGATAATCGTGCATGAGCGTTTCACTTCGCACATAAACTTGAAAATAGTGCATCAAATTGAAGATTCTTAAAGTTTATGTGCAAAGCAAAACGCTCATACAGCATTATTATTGAAACTTGATTAAAATCAGGAAACATGGTGTTTCTAGATTGCCATATCAACACAATAGTCTTGGAATTCTGATATAACTGTTACATAAGAACCAATGTAACAGCGAGGGTTCTGGCAAAAACCAATTTTTTTAATTTAGTGCCCTCTGGTGTGGAGAAAATGAAAAAGTTTTGTCATTATCATTAAAATGCAAATGTTTCAGTATAGTCAAGCTATTCATAAGAAAAAAAAATATTTTTAAATAGATATTTTTAAAAAATTGCTATTTTCAATTTTTTAATTATCTCTTGAAACTTCGTTTGTGTATAAAATTGAATTCTAAGTGACTTTTTCAAATAACTTTTTTTGATATCTTGCCATCTTACCCCTTTTTTGCCTTTGCATTGCAATTTTTTTCATTTTGCCGCCATTCTAGCGATCACGTGACATGTGTCAAAATCGATTTTTAGGTTATCGGACATGCACAAACTTTTCCCCAGAATATTTTTTCCAATACTCCAATAATAAAATTTTTTCCCATATGGTACATACTTTTTGGCGGTCACTGTATATGTTTACTTTTATATTTTTACTTATTTATATATGTTTTTAATGTGTCAATATGTAAAATATTATTTACCAATATTATTTTTAAGTGTAATCGCTATTTTTAACTGGTAGTGTAGTGTTTTACATTTTTTGCAATTTTACAAGTATGCTTAGGTATAGGCTGTGACTGTGTAAATTTGTATTTTTTGTTAAATAAAGACGAAATAATAATAATAATGATAGGGGTTTTGGGTAATAACCGACCCTGAAAACCCCTGGGCCAAGTTTCTATCAAAATCAAGAATTCCAAATAAAAGTACCTTTTTTGGAGGGCCATATTGGTAATACAGACTTGAATCTTCCAATCCTCACCTCAGAGTCGCTGCCCATATATGTTATCAGCAACTCTGAGAACCCCTTGGGCCAAGTTTTTGTCAAGTTTCGAGAATATAAAAAAATTGACGTTTTTAGGGGTGCTATTTTGGACCACTGATATGAGTTTTACACTTTTGACCCCATATTTGTTTTCAAAAAACCTGAAAACCTACTGGTGCAAGTTTGCATCAAGTATCGGAACTATAAAGTCGTTGGAAGAAACAATATGTTCATGGCTTACGAACTCCCACTGATAGCTTAGCACATCAATTTGACAGCCTTTGACCTTGATTATTTCCAAAACTGTTCATTTGTTGACCTTGCGCCCATTGAGACATGTAATCAGGACATCGATTTCTACAATATCCCAAAGTTTTAGCCAATTTCACCGAGAGCCATTTTCTATAAGGTTTGTTGCGGGGTCCTTTGTCACACATATAATAATAATAATAATAATAATAATAATAACTCGTCTTTATTCATCAGATGCAAGAACAAATAAAAAATATACATAATAACATATAAATAAATATATAAAATAATAATATGAAATTACCTTAATACCTAATCTGCAAATATGAAAGGCGGAGTATCAGCAGAATGCTGTTTTTCAACTCAACCCGAAAAGTACCTTAATAATGGTGGATCAGTGATCGTACATAAAAAAGAAAACAACAAAAAATTTAGTTTCAATAATAAATAAATATAGCATGAAAATATGACAATAGTGTTTGGAGCAGTGGTCAGGTGGCAGTGCTAGATTCAGAAATGAAATATTATAAAGATCTACCTGGATAGAATGATAATCTTCAATCTCTTCTTGAAATTATTGAGAGTGTAAGATCTAAACTCCCTAGGAAGTGAATTATAATGTTTACATGCATTATATGAAAAGCAACGTTTGAAAATCGATGTATTATGTTTTGGAATGACTAAAGTAGACTTGTTGCGATTTGAAAATTGGTTGATATGTGAGAAAGTTTTCAATCTTTTGTGGAGATATTCCGGTAAACCAGTTTTCAGAACTTTGTGCACTTGAGTTAGTAAACGCACATATCTCAATTGTTCTAAGCTCAACCAACCAGAAGCACGCATCTTTGCGGATATATGGTCATATTTCCTTACTCCAAATGAAAACCTCAAGCATGAGTTTTGAATTCGTTGCAAGCGATGGGAGTCTGTTTTTACTAAAGCAGGGCCATAGATACTATCACAATAAAATAATTTCGAGAAAATTAGGGACTCTCATAATTTCAGTTTCAGTTTAGTAGACAGGATATCTATTTGGATACAATTGCCTCAGAACGCTGTACGATGATTGGCATAAATAACTTGAATGTTTTGTGAATCGTAGATCTGAATCCAACCAAAGTCCGAGGTTTTTGCAAACATTCACGATCGGAAGAACATCTTTATCTATGTTGATATCCAACAGATTTATTGCAGACTCTCTAGCTTTCTTGGGTCCAAATAGCATAACCTTCGATTTTCTTGTATTGAGTTTCAGATTGTGAGCACAAGATATATCAAACAAAGAGTTCAAGTCCTTATTTATGTCGTCTTGGGGTGGCGGAAATTTGATCGAAACACAAATGATAGAAATTTTTTTCATAGAAGTCTTTTGATCGAAAGTATTTTTAATAGAAATACATTTGATCGATTTTTTTTAGATAGAAAATACATTTGATAGAAACATAAACGGCAGAAAATACAATTGATAGAATCACTATTTGATAGACAATACATTTGATAGACACGTCATTACATCGAAAAAATAAGTAATCTCCAATAGACCAACAAAAAGACAAAATAAATTTTAGAAATTGAATACTTCCGTTGCGGACATCCATTGTCTAGAGTGTTTTTATTGGCAAGACATTTCAATCTGTACAGTATCTCCGATCGTTATCAAGTGTTAACTGGTGCAACTAAAAATAAATGCTTATCACTTCATTTTAAACAGCAGTGCCTGTGAGCTGCTCAGATTGGTACAGGAGGTCGTGGGTATCGTTATCTGCAGAATAAGAGATAGATTTTTGACAAAAATTAATAGAAATAGAGATAAAAGATACTATAGGTAAGATGATCTTTGTGCTTCTTAACAGTAAAAAGCAAGAGTTTCAGAAAACACTATATTCACAGGAATACACAATTTGAGTTATGATTGGAGAAACATGTTTTCATACAAAAAATACACTGGTTAACAGTTTACACTTGATAACGATCGGAGATACTGTACCGACTGAAACGTCGGCATCGTGTTAATTAAAACACTCCAGACAGTGGAAGTTCACAATAAAGAAATCAATTCACAACATTGTCTAAAACTTTCAAACGAACCTTTCAAATATTGTAAGAAAAAAGCATCATTCTTTTGATCGAAATTAATTTTAATAGGAACATATTTGATCGATTTTTTAAAGAAAGAAAATACATTTTATAGAAAATACCATCAATAAAAACACTACTTGATAGACAACACATTCGATAGACATGTCAATATATCGAAATAACAATTAATCTTCAATGAACCAACAAAACGACAAAACTAAGTCTAGAAACTAAATGTTAGAAGCAACAGCTTTCAAATATTGTAAGAAAAAATCATCATTGTCTTCAAATTCTTCATGGAATCGTCTGACAACTACAGACAGTCTTTTATTTTTATCTTTATAGAACTTGTTCGTTCTTTTTTGTACTTCAGCACCCCCACAAATTTGTTGTTGTAATTTCAGCTCCATAATGCTCTGTTCTCGAAGTAGCCCTTCTATAAATTTCCAGATAGATGGTTTTTTCGCATGAAATTGCCCCTTTAAACTTCTATGCCATCCTTCAACGATATTGTTAGTTTTATAGCGATTTTCAAGGGTTTGTTGGTAAAAATTCCAAAGTTTATGATCAAAACTAGGCCGTCTTCTATCTCTTCTCTCAAATTTTCCTATCCACGTATCCTCGAAGTAGTTAACAAAACCCTTAGCGTCTTCACGAATGACGTTTTTATTGGAAATTACTTCAAATGCTCGGACAACAAATTCTGAAGGTACAAAGGCTATTGCTGCTAAGAGTTTGATTTCTAACTGAAAATCTGCATCGGAGTCATACTGCTGTTTAAGC
The DNA here is from genome assembly GCA_944452925.2 of Chrysolina oricalcia. Taxonomy (NCBI): domain Eukaryota; kingdom Metazoa; phylum Arthropoda; class Insecta; order Coleoptera; family Chrysomelidae; genus Chrysolina; species Chrysolina oricalcia. Next base: position 40,272,859 of record OX101828.2, on the reverse strand, counting down.
CCATGTCTTTGAATTTGTCTATATAGACACTGTTTGAAATGGAAAAAACATCCTTGATTTTCAGCCATTGGAAAAAGTAACCGACAGGCTTTTATTGCTGCCAATTCAAAATCAGTTGTAATTGTTGTTACTGTAAATGTTTCCATTTTCATTCGCAATTGCTCAAAAACCTTAGTGTAGATGTTTTCCGTCTTGGAGTTAAGCACTTACACATCCATGTACGGTATATAACTGGTAAAACAGTTCAGGCACAATCGAAAACGTACCGTCCATATGCCAAGCAGTGCAATTTCCAAGAAGTTCCAGGTTTCGCTTTGTTCCGAATATAATAAACTTATCCACAGTACCTTCTGATTGAAAAACAACAAAGTTTTCGCCTTTCTCAGTTTTTTGGTATTGTTCTGGCAAGAAAAAGTCCTCAATTTTTAGTGGAACAGTTGGACCAATACTTTCTTTTTCTCTGGTAGACCTAATACTGCGTCCCAGGCTTGAAACGGAAGGCATTCCAAATGACGCAGATTCACTTAAGCCAGCACTATGTCTGGAAATTATAGCTCTAGGAGCATCTCTGCTTGTTCCTGCGTCCTTTTTCATTTTATTGATACACTTGCTCACCTCAAGTTTTACTGCGGATCCTTCGTGATTGTGTTCCTTTCTAATAAAAAATCTTTCTACTTCTCCGACAATGCGACAGGAACATCTCAATTTTCGCCATTCCTCACACCGCCAGTAAGACTTAATTGGATCGGATTTTTCCTTAATGTAAAAATATCCATTATGATAAAGCTTTTTTTTCCCTTTTGTGGTATCAATAAATTCAAAATCTTTGATTTCCATCTTACAAGAAACTTGTATTGACAACTCAATTACTAATCAAAGTTGACGTTTCAGACCTTGACAACCAAAGCAAAATTCAAAATGTATCAACAATCAAAAATTGTTTCGATCAAATGTGTTTTCTGTCAAATGGTGTTTCTATCAAATGTATGATCTATCATAAAAATTTCGATCAAATGTATTTTCTATCATAAAAATTTCGATCAAATGTAATTTCTGTGAAAAGTACATTCTATCTTTTGATTTTCGATCAAAAGACTTATCAAAAAAATTTCTATCAATTGTGTTTCGATCAAATTTCCGCCACCCGTCGTCTTGAGACTGTGGTAGATCAGAAGGAGTGAATGAAAGATATATTTGTGTATCGTCTGCATAGTGATGGATTGTACAATTAGTTGTAAAATTATGAAAATCAGATATATACAGGGAGAATAGCAATGGGCCTAAAATTGATCCTTGTGGTACTCCAAAGGTTACGGATGATGCCTCCGATATCTTCCCATCTAAGATAACTCTTTGTGTTCGATTCTCCAGGTAATCATAAATTAGAGAGACTACACTGTGGGAAAATCCAAAAGAACCGAGTTTTTTACATAATATGTCGTGGTCAAGTGTGTCAAAAGCCTTACTATAATCCAAAAGCACTAGACAGGTGAGTTTGCCAATGTCCACTGCGCGAAAAATATCATCAGTTATTGCGAGGAGAGCTGTTGTAGTGCTGTGTTGAGAACGAAAGTCTGATTGAACGGGAGTGATAATTCGATGTTGCTCTACAAAGGCATTCATTTGGTCTTTCAGTGCCATTTCTAGAGCTTTAGATAGTGAAGTTAAGATGCTTATTGGTCTGAGGACTGAAAATTCAGAAGGTTTATTGCATTTAGCCAAAGGTATCACTAGAGCACGTTTCCAAATAGAAGGAAAAACACCAGTAGAGATAATTGAATTGAAAATGAACGTTATTTGATTTTGCAGATGTTCTTCGACTAAGTTTAACATTTTAATGGAGATTTATTTCATCGCTTCCGACTGCGTTACTTTTGATGCGAAGCAGATATTTCTTGACCATTCCAACAGATACAGGAACAAATTTAAATTCATTTTCCACACGAACGTCGTATCTCTTGAGTAAGGATAATTGGGGGATATCATCAAGGACCGACGACAATACAGGAATAATTAAAATTTGGCACACATATCAAAAATTGAAGGCAAAAAAAAATTTCAGAATATTAATATTCCAATAATGATAATAATAATAGAGCGTCCGACTCTGAGTCGAAAGGTCCGGAGTTTGAGCCCCAGTAGCGGCTGGGATTTTTTAATTTAATTTGACCTATTAAATTGTCAAAATCTCGTGGCTCGACTGGGGTGAAGGTATGGAGTTAGTAACAAGGCCTACCCATAACACATGGCTAATGAACATAGCAGTCGATGCAAGAACACAAAAGAAACAAAAATAATAATAATAATATAATAATAATAAAAATCTTTATTATCCAATTTGATGACTGGAACATATTACAAAATGCTATAGTCTATAAGGATAAAAGGCGCATGATTAGTATAAAACTGTTCTACCTCATGAACCTGTAGAAAAAGAAAAAAAAACAAAAAAAAAATCTAAAGTTATGAACAAACCAAAAATACAAATAACTATCAAGCTTCCTAACATTTTTTTGCACATTGAGAGAAATACATAAATTATGTCATTTGTTGAGTTTGTTCATTAAACTAAAATTAATTAAAACAAAAATAAAAATATTCTTATAATTAATCGATTACCAGCTTTCTAACAATTTATTTTAGGGTTTTTTTTTGTGATACAGAAAGCAGCAGATAAAATATACATAAATCATGTCTTTCGTAGAATTTGTTCATTGAATAATTTATCAAAAACGAGTTTTTTGAACTTGTCGTGGTTCGCTATTTCTTTTAGTTGTGTTGATAGCTTATTATACTCTTTGCAGATTTGATAAGAAAAGCTTCTCTGAAATAAATTGGAACTATGATGAGGGATTGAAATTATTTTTTCTTCTCAAGTTGATGTTATGAATATCTGTTCTGAATCTGATTTTTTCGACTAGATAAGGTGGGGCTCCTTGAGTTATTATTTTGTGATAGAGCGAGATGGAATGTAATTTTCTTCTATTACTCATATTGAGCCAGCGGACCTGCGAGAGTGTGTGCGAAATTCTCTCGAACTTTCGTATGCCAAAAATCAGTCTCAAGCAAGAATTTTGTATTTTTTGGATGCGAAAGCTGTCTTGGACAGTCAAGCAGGGTCCGTAACCGTAATCGCAATAATTAGCATGAGATAAGACAAGAGATTCGCAAAGTACAGTTTTTAGTTTGAAAGTTATGATATGTCTAACGGAGAATAACATTTTGAGTTGTCCATACGATTTCTGTAGGATAGATGATACGTAGTACGTGAAGCGTAATTGTTTGTCAATAATCAAACCCAAATTTATTGCTTTCTCAGATATAGGTATAGCTACGTTATTTGAGGTGATTTGAAGATTAGTCGGATCAAAGTCTCCGAAGTACAATACTTTAGACTTGGCCGGGTTTACAACGAGATCATGTTTTTCAGAATATTCTGTGAGAGCCTTCAGGTCAGCATTAATTTTTATTTGCGATTCGCCAACTTCCGATTTTTTGAAAAAGTGATATATTTGGGTGTCGTCAGCGTACATGTGGATAGAGCAGTATTGCATGATAGAAGGAATATTACTAGTATATATGGTATAGATTAAGGGTCCAAGAATAGAACCTTGAGCGACACCGCGGAATGTCAATCCTTTTGCAGAGATGGCACCATTATAGGCGACTCTTTGACTTCACCCAGAGAAGTAAGTTTCGAAGAATTTGATTGCTGAGCCGTCAAGTCCAATGTAGTGTAAGATGGATAAGAGTATTTGATAATTTATTGTATCAAACGCCTTACTAAAATCGATTAAGAGAAGTACACCACAATTTCGCTTATCTAGTTGTTGAATTATATCGTCCGTTATTTTAAGCAGGGCGGTTCCACAGCTATATCCGGATCTGAATCCAGACTGTACGCTAGGTAAAATATTGAATGAATTTAAATGTTGCCTGATTTGAGTTTCTACTTCTCTCTCTAGAACTGTGGATAGAGTTGACAGTAAAGTTATTGGTCTGAGGTCATTAAGTTCACAGGGGTTTTTTGTTTTTGCTATTGGTATCACCCTTCCTTCTTTCCAGGTGCCTGGGAAGACAGAATTTTTTAGACAGTAATTAACAATATGAGTTATATATGGGATTAGAAATGGACAGAGAAAGCGTATCATGATGATATTAATGTCATCAGAACCGCATGCTTTAGTTGATATATTGAGAATAGTTTTTGCTATTGCGTTATAAAATTTGATTTTTAATTATTTTTATAAAAGTCGATAATCGAGGCATCAGGATTATTCAATTTATTCGTGATTTTCAAAAAATGTTCATTAATTTCATTTTCATCTGAATGGAAGTTGAAGGTACGATTATTGCGTGCTTTCCCTGTTTGGAGTGTTTTTAAAATTTTCCAAGTATCTTTTTTATTTGCGTTTTTCAATTTAAATTCAACGTATGCCTTCTTTTCATTTCTTATTAATTGTGTTGATAGGTTTCTGAGTGATTTGTAATAATTACAGTGGGCAACATTTCTGGAGTGTTTATATCTAGCTAAGGCTTTGTTTCTTAATTTAAAGAGAAATATCCATGGTTGTGGTAAACGTCTAAATACTGTTGTTTTATACGGAGCGTGGCTATCGAATAAGGAGGTGATTAGACGATTCATAGGAAATTCATGGCAATAAAGAAATTATTATTATTATTATTATCATTATTATTATTATTATTATTATTATTTTTTTTTTTTTCCCGTTGGGAATGTACCAGTCAGGCCCTGTCTCCGGTGCTCCGATACATCCGGAGGGCGCGCTGGTGTCGTTAACCCCAATAACCACTCCCTACGTCCGTAGGGTGAGTGACTATTGGGTCCGAGAATCATGTGCCCTGAGTAGACGGAGCGAACCAAGGATGACGGCCTTCTGCATTCGCGCTGCTAAGATTTCTGCCATATTACGGCAAGCAGGTATTATCTTCAAGTTGGAGAGCAGTGTGTCCATCATTCCACCAAGGACTCCTATGATCAGAACCACCATTTTGACAGAATGGTCCGGATATAACCTGCGGAGTTCAAAGAGGAGATCTCGATATTTAGTCCGTTTTTCCTCCTCTTTTCGAACGATATTCATTTCGCTTGGAGCGGAAAACTCCATGACGAATATCGTTCTACTTTGGTGGTCGAGGAGGACAACATCAGGCTTATTGGCTTGTATTTGCCTGAGGGTGGGGAATGAGTAGTTCCAATAGATCCGGCACCTCTCATTCTCCACCACGGACTCAATATCCCCCGGAACATAAGGCAACACCGGTGTCTCGTCTATACCGTACGAGTGTCGTAGATGGTAGTATAACACTCGTAGCGCCGCGTTATGCCTGTGGATATAGGCTGAGACCGCATAAGATGGGCATGCTGATAGCAAATGCATTACGGTCTCAGGTGCCCCACGACATGCCCTGCATCGGGTGTCAGGGACGTCTATACCCATCACGCGACTACGGTAGACGAGGGTGTTGAAGACACCATCCTGGCAGGCCATTATGAATCCCTCGGTCTCCGACTTTAGCTCACTCGACCTGAGGAAGGCAAAGGTCAAGCTTTTGGACAAGCCAATGTCTTCGATGTTGTGAAAGAAGACACCATGCATTGGCTTATCCATATGTAGCTGTAGCAGGACCTCTGTCTCCGCAGCTTTGATGTGAGCTTTTTGCTGAACGGGTCCCAACTCGGTGACAGAGTTTGGGTTAGCCCGTTCAGTGTCGAATACGAGACCGAGTTCATCGGCCGCACGGGTTGCTGCCTTAAAAAGAAATGCTCCAATCCCTGCTTTTTCATGGTCGCGGACCATGCAGAGAAGGGGATCTGAACTCCTGATGACTTTACAGGCCCCATCCAGAACCATTCTGTTATGCAGACACTCCAAACTCAAAAGTCCACGGCCTCCCCGTTGTCTGGAAAAGTATAACCGTGGAACGGACGATTTAGGATGCAAGCTCCTATTGAGATGCATCATTTTGCGAGTTTTAACGTCGAGTTGTCGCAGCTCTTCCTTAGTCCACTTCATTACTCCGAAAGAGTAAAGAAGGATCGGAACGGCAAGCATATTGGTTGCAGCAACTTTGTTCTTCCCCGACAGTTCTGATGACCAGATCTGTCGGAGTTTATGCTGATACTTGCCGCGGAGAGAGTTCTTAACTGTGAATACCTCTTGGGAGTGGCGTTGCTCCACCCCTAGGTAAGTATACGTCTCTCCGGCATCCAGATGATGTAGGATGCTTCCGTCTACGAGCTGGACATCCTCTCCGTATTCCTCGCATCGTCCTCTTTTAAGATGAACCGTGGCACATTTGTCGATCCCAAATTCCATTCCGATAGCATGCGTGTACTCTTCCACCACCCTAAGGGACTGATGTAGGTCCCTTTCTCCAGAGGCATATAATTTTAGGTCATCCATGTAGAACAAATGGGTGACTTTATGCCTCCGGTTGCTGGGGGTGCCGCAGTTGTACCCACGGGTATTCCTGAGTACAACGGACAATGGCAATAGTGAGATGCAGAAGAGAAGAGGGCTGAGGGAGTCTCCCTGAAACACGCCTCTTCTAATGATGACCTGCTCTGTTTGGACTGTGTCTCTACCAGATCTTATGGTGAAGCGAGTCCTCCAGAGTGGCATCAGTTGTCCAATACATCCCACTATTTGATCGGGTACCTCAAGACATCTGAGCAAATGCATGATTAACTCATGCGATGTTGTATCAAATGCCCTGCGGTAATCGATCCAGGCCATCGAAAGGTTACGCTTATACTGCACGGAGTCCTGCGTGATACATCTATCGATGAGAAGGTTCTCCTTGCAGCCGGCGACCCCTTTCTTTGACCCTCTTTGCTCATATATCCGTTCGTACACCGGATCAACTGCGGAGAGAATGCGCGTGTATAAGATGCATGTAAACAACTTATAACAAGCATTCAAGCATGTTATCGGCCTGTAATTCTTTGGATCAGACAAATCTCCATTTTTGGGGATGAGCACGGTTCGCCCCTCGACAAACCACTCCGGAATCTGCTGCTCCCCATCTAGCCATGAGTTAAAAACTCTAGCCAGATGGCGGTGGGTTGTTGGAAACTTTTTCCACCAATAGTTATTCAACCCATCAGGGCCTGGAGCAGCGAAATTCTTAGAACCTTTTAGGGCCCTTCGAACTTCTTCCGTGGTTATCGGATTGCGCAGATCATTGTGCTCATGCTGCCGAAGCGTCCTGCAGTAAGCTTCGAACTGCGCTAGGGCTGGAGTGTCTACATTGAGTGGTTGCGGAAACTCATAGATGTTCTTCCAGAAGGTTTCTACCCGATCAGCAGCCGGCGGGTTATCGACAACACGTGGAGGCTCTTGGAATAAGCGAGAAGGTTTATCGCGGAACTTCATGTTTTCCGCGATACTTCTCGCCCGCCTCACTAGTGACTTCTTTGCAGCCACTAGCATTCGTATCCTATCAAGACAGTGCTGTTTTATGGTAAACAGCACGCCTTGATTCAATGTGTGGTGAGCTCGTCTTAGCTTTGCAGCAATTCGCCGCACTGCCGGCGTAAAAGGCCTATTGGCCGACATGTAGTCCACCACACACTGGATACGAGACGCGTGTTGTCTCGCCGACTTGATCTTAGCTTCCATCTTGTGAACGCGTCGCTCATGCCTCCCAACAAGAGCGGTGGTTTCCCTCCTCTCCGTCTGGGATAGAGCACGAGCGGCGTCGTACACGACAGAATTGATCTGCCAGATGGTAGCCTCTTCTGAAAGAACATCGCCAATCTCTGCATCCACTCGTGCCAGTTCTTGCGGCTTCAGGGGCTTCATATTGTGAAGCGCCCTGCGGGTTCTGATGTCCTCCATTGGTGGTATGTTGCGAGCCTCCTCTACAGCCAGACCGACACGTGGCATATCTGCCACTTCTGCCACTTCGTTAATCGGCTGAGGAGGAGCTCTAACATAGCCTCGAGCCCGGAGATAGGAAACATAATCCCTGAGATTTTGGGCGGAAACGGCGGCATGCTCTGGGTGTCTTTCACACCAGAGAGCATGCATCCTTGCCATGTATCCTCTCCGGGCGGGCTCACTGCTCTCGTAGATATACAGAAGTCCGTCTCTCAATTCGTCCGTCCACTCAAAGCGTCCGTTGTCATTGCGGTTGTCATTTGGCAAATCATCGTTGTTGGCCCCACCACCTTGCCTTTGACCCCTAATCCGAGGGGGTCGGTTGTGGGGACCTCTTCCCCGATTGTTTGGAACCGAGTATTAGGGTTTACTGGGGGGTTAACCCAGTAAACCCACGGCCGACACCGGAGGGAAAGATGCCTTTTCCCTCCCGGATGCGCATGAGCTGCCGGTCCGATTTTGCATCCTTTGCTCGGGTAGGTGGTGTCGCAACTCACCAGGGCCTTATTATTATTATTATTATTATTATTATTCATTATACTTACTTTCTCATCAATGTTATCTGCCTCGAAAATGGAATTCCACGGGTAAGATTCCATCTCAACTTCAAATGCCCTCAAATTGAGTTTTGAGAAGTCTCTGTATGTTCGTGTACAATGTGGAGGATTTTCAATGTTAATAGCCAAAGTGCATTCTGTAATGCAATGGTCAGACAAGTTAGTATCGGATATCACACATTCAATTATACTAAGGTTATCATTTACCAGTATCAAATCAATAAGAGAAACAGAGTTCAAAGTAAGCCGAGTAGGCTCATTAACAATTTGGATCAGTCCAAAACCTTCCAGTAATGAAGAAAAAAGTTCAGTCGATTTGCTTGCATTGAGAATATTTATGTTGAAATCGCCGATACAAACTAATAATAATGAGAACTTTTGATTAAATTCAATTTTCAACCACTTCCATTCGTCCAAATTTTGTAAAATTTGGCACACATATCAAAGATCGACAACAATTGAAATTTTTTGGGTGATGGTCACCAAGGGGTGGGGGAAGAGTCATGACAGTTGAGATTATGATAGGAAGATGTCCCCCTTGGATTAGAAATCGACGTGTTTTTGCAATTCTTTTCACAACAAATGTGTTTTGAAGATATTCGATCTGCTTCGTTTTTAGTGCCCCACCCTGTATCTACAACTTTTCCATTGAACATTTTCCACTACGAGGTTACGTTTCGCCGCAAATCGCAAAAAACCGTTTTCAACCACTAAACTGCATCCCCATCTCACCATTTTGAGTGTTTTCGTGTTTAAATATTTTTTTCCCCAAAGTTGAAACCTCTACAACATTCTGCCCCTGTTCCTCGCTATCTAAAAAAATCTATTTCAGAACATAAAAAGGTATGAATCGGGAAGAAATATCACAAAATCATCTCCACAACTTGTCCCGATTCATGTATACCACTCCACTTTGAGCTGAAATGGACTTATACAAGAGATAAAAAGGTATATTTACATGACACAAAAAAAATTGTAACGGGTTTTCTGTTTTTACCGGAAAATTTGAGGTTATGTGGAAAAATCTTGAATACAAAAATTGTTGATCTTTTTATTTTCCAAAACTTTTTTAAATAAATGAATATTTTGGAACCTTTGGAGTGAATACAATTATGTGAATACAAACTAGAATTTGTCAGAAATATTAAGAAAACTGAAATATTCAAAACATACAGGGTGATCCGCTGTTTCATTGGCTGCTCAACGAATTTTTCAATTTCGGATTCCGTTGCGGCGTTGCCGAGTTATCTAAAAAATATCTATTTTGCAGACTTCTTTTTAAAAATCTCCTATTTCACGTTTCGAAATATTTAGTGGAGATATTTTGGAAATCGATAGTCGAAATGGAGAAGTTAATTGTGAATATGGTGAATATTCTATAAATTATACAGGATGTTCGGTACAATAATACAAACTTGGCCAATTTCAAACATCAATATTTTGATTTTTTCAAATGGAACACCCTGTACATTATCATTCATATCAACTCCTTTTTAATGACTCTTCAATTTTTATTCTTACTGTCATGTGCCTAAAACAACCCGTTTCCGAGATATTGTGGTTTTTAAAGGAATTGTTCAATGGCAAATCAACAATCTTGCATATTTTTCACCTATACGTTTCTTTACAGAAAATACTGACACTGAATGCCGTTTTAATTATTTTATCCTTCTTCAAGAGCATTCTTGAAAAATTATGAATAACTAGCATAGCAAAAGAAATTTTAAAAAGTAACTATTTTTTCTAGTTTAGTTTTGTAAATAGAGGTAACTGTCAAACTACAATCCAGTTGTGTTGACAAATGTGGCATTATGAATTATTGTTTAGAGGATATGGTTCAAATGGTTTATGCTTTGGGGGAAAGTGACGGTAACTGCTTACTGGCATCTAGATTATAACAACAAAAGTTTCCTGAAAAAAGACACCCAGAGCATTTCAAGCTCTCAAAACAAGATTTGAGGAAACCGGAACAGTATTTCACAAAAAATTTAAACGTGCCTGTCCTGTAACGAATGATGAAAATACTCTTGATATTGCATTACATATTACCGAGAATCCCCATGTGAGTACACGTATTCTGAGTAGGGAGTTGGGAATATCACAAAGTGGTGTTTCTCGAATGGTGAGAAAATGCAATTTCCATCCATACCATATGCAGTTGATGCAGGAGCTAACTGAAAGAGATTTTCCAAAGCGAATACGGTTTTGCCAATGGGGTGTAAATAAAATCAGAGAAGAACATGATTTTTTTGAGTATGTTCTATTTTCGGACGAAGCCACGTTTCAAAACAATGGCCATGTGAATCGGCATAATATGCACTATTATGCAACTGAAAATCCCCATTTCGTTAGATATGTCAATCACCAACAACGTTGGTCACTGAATGTTTGGGGAGGTATCATTGGACGGCGAGTGAGAGGGCCATTTTAATGGAAGAGAATATCTAAGGTTTTTGCGACAGCTGAGAATGTGGCTCCAATAAGATGGTGCGCCTGCACATTACCAGACTGATGTACGGGAATACATCAACAATACATTTCGTGGAACATGGATAGGTAGATGAGGGCCAGTTCAGTGGCCTCCCAGGTCACCGGACCTCACAAAATTGGAAATGGATTTCTTTCTATGGGGATACATTAAATGGGTTGTTTATCAAACTCCGCCTACAACTCCTGGAAATATGAAAGCAAGAATTCGGACTGCTTTCAGGGAAATTTCAGAAGACATACTGGAACGTGTGGAGAATAGTTTCCAGAATAGATTGGGACTGTGTATTAGTGAAAATGGCAAGCACATTGAACATTTGCTGCATTAATTATTGTTGTTTTCTTTCTTCTGATATGATAATTTGTTTTATTATTGAGTTAATATAATTTATGAAGTTTAATTCCAAATATGATACAAAATACGAATGTTGTCCATATTTTCTGTGGAGAGACCCCCATCTTTAGGATGTCGAATATCTCGGAAACGGGTTGTTTTAGGCACATGACATCAAGAATAAAAATTTAAGAGTCATTAAAAAGGAGTTGATATGAATGATAATATACAGGGTGTTCCATTTGAAAAAATCAAATTATTGATGTTTGAAAATGGCACAGTTTGTATTGTTGTACCGAATATCCTGTATAATTTATACAATATTCACCATATTCACAATTAACTTCACCATTTCGACTATCGATTCCCGAGTTATCTCAACTGAATATTTCGAAACGTGAAAAAGGAGATTTTTCAAAAAGAAGTCTGCAAAATAGATATTTTTTAGATAACTCGGCAACGTCGCAACGGAATCCAAAATTGAAAAAATTGTTGAGTAGCCAATGAAACAGCGGATCGGAATATATGAAAATATACTGGGTGTTTCATTTGAAAAAGGCCAACTTTGGTCAGCGACGCTTCAATGATGCACTCTGTATGAATAAGAATAATTTAGGAAGACAGTCTTAAATGGTCCGTTTGGCAAAAAAAATATAAGAAATCGAAATAGTGATTCACAACGGAGCAATCGACCACGGGAATCTTGTTGACTCACCCTGTATATAAACAATATTCAAAACAGGTATAAATGATTTAATTCACAACAAAATTTGTAAAAATATGTCTTTTTGGTGTCGAATGAGTATGATTTTTTCGCAATTCAGAAGACGACTTGTTTTCGAGATGTGCACATTTTCCACGAACAATTGTCTTGATATTTTTTTGTATTTCGAAAGTCTTTGAATAATCATTTTAATTGTTGAACTGTCTGTGTAACTTGGTGATTTATTGATCGTTACACCGCTTAAAATTGAGAAAAACCGAAAAAAAGTCTCTCTGAATCAAATTTTTCTCAAATTTTTTAATGATTTTTGACTTTCTTCATTATTTTTATAACAAAAAGTAGTTTATATTAAATTATTTATGATAAAATTTTTGAACACATAATTACACAACAAAATTAATATATTACATTTTCTTGTTAATTTTTTCAGATTTTGAAAATCATTGAAACTATCGAGAAAATAATTATTCAAAGAGACCTTTTCTCAATTTTAAGCTGTTTAACGATCAATAAACCACCGAAGTGATCCATTTTAAAGTAGACATTTCAACAATTGAAATGATTACTTATAGACCTTCGAAATACAAAAAAACACCAAGACAATTTTTGTCGAAAAATGTACATAACTCAAAAATCAGTTGTTTTCTGAATTGCGAAAAAATCATGTTTATTCGACACCTAAATACACATATTTCAACAAATTTTCATCTGAACTAAGTCATTTATATACGAGAAAAAATGAAATACTGAAAAATCGGGTTTTCGCCATTTTGACTGTTAATTCGAGGTTATGTCAAAAAATGTTGAATAAAAAAGTTTTTGATTTCTTCATTATCTACAACTTTCTAATGGAACATTTTTCGATAGAAGGTCACGTTTCGCCGCAAATCGCAAAATACATTTTCAGCCCCTAAACTGCATCCCCATTTCACCGTTTTGAGTGTTTTCATGTTTAAATATTTTTTTCCTCAAAGTTGGAATTTCATTAACATTTTCCATCTGGTCCTTGCTTGTAATTTATTTTCTTTTTCACAAAAATTATAGTAGTCCTTTTCAATTTAAAAAATAACGAGTTGTCCACTTGGAACTGTTACTGATTAGCAGAAACCTTTATTTCCATGAAATCTTTGAAAATTATTGAGTTATACATATAAACAAACTAAATATTCGTAATGTGCATACTTATGATAACGATCCATAAGTATTTCAAAAGAAAATCAAATTATGATAACCAAAATACGTGGCCGGCAACTGTGTGCAATCACTAACCTGTTTGTTTCATAATTTGAAAACCGGAGAAGCGGCCCATGTTTTCCATGCACCACTACACAACAAACACAACAAGGAAAACTTAATAATCAGTCTGATCAAAAGGAAATACAAAAATAAACTCTATTTTCACCAATTCTCACGAAATAATGAACAAGACGCAATATCGTGTCATTTAACAATTTCAATTAATTTTGTCAACAATGCTTGACAGGTACTTCTTGTAGATGAATCAGAGTTCACTTTGTTCCTAAATAATTGCGGAAATGAATGTAGGAAAAGGATTAGAAAGCACCCGAGTTTTTTGTGAATTTAAAGCTTAAAGAACTGGGAAATGGTGCTTTGGTGTATGAGGTACGAATTTATCAAGATTCCAAAAAGTTAGAGATACTTATTTATAATATTTCTTGGGCATTGTTTATATAGAAGCATTGTTTAAATAGAAGATAGTCAATGCCTGTGAAAAAAGGTATTGGACCCAAACGCGAGTGTTATCTAGCGTGATTAGTTACAAACATGAATATTTCACGTCATTTTGATGCAGGTTTCTTCAAAAAACCCTGATTTTAATGCTGTTCCATTGTTTAAATCAAGTTACGACATGACTTTTAGGCTAGATCACTGAAGTTACGACATGACTTGGATGCGAGCTCACTATAGCCATCTACATGTTGCATCCATTTTGATCCAATTATAATCCCATAAGGTTGACTAACTATCTTCTATACAAACAATGATAGAAGTAAGATAGTTAGTCAATGCCTGTGTAATTGGTGTTGGACTCAAACGCGAGTGTCATCTAGCGTGATTAGTTACAAACATGAATATTTCACGTCATTTTAATGCAGGTTCCTTAAAAAAACCCTGATTTTAATGCTGTCCCATTGTTTCAATCAAGTTACGACATGACTTGGAGGCCAGATCACTGAAGTTACGACATGACTTGGATGCGAGCTCACTATCGCCATCTACATGTCGCATCCATTTTGATCCAATTATAATCTCATAAGGTTGTAAGGTTGACTACATCCTATATAAAAATAAAGCAGAATGTCATACAGGCTTCTTCATTAAAATGAAAACCTATTGCACATATTAGACCAGTGCTGATTATGAGGCGCCGTTTGGGTAAAAAGTGTTTTTGCGAATATGTAAAAAATTTTGTTAATATATTTAATAAGTAGTTGTAGCAATATTTTTTATTTTGCTTTTCGATATATTTATTTTACACCAAACACAATATATTTAAATTTCAAGCGATGCATATATACCTATTAAAACGTGAATGCCCATATATTTATAAATTCGATCTATTTTATGTCGTCAGGAGATGGCGTAGCCCACGCGATTCAATACATTCTTCAATTTTTTCAGTTCTAAGGTAGTTGAAAAAAACTAATGAAAAAATATTCTGAGGATATATTCTGGCGGCTGCGATATCATTCGGCAGCTATATTCTCGAGAGTGTAATGAATCGCGTAGGTAGCGCCATCTCTTGATAACATGAAGTGGATTGAATTTATAAATATATTGGAATTCACGTTTTTATATTTGTAACGCTTGAAACGTAAATTTATTGTGTTTGATGAAAAATAAATACATCGAAAAGCAAAATAAAAAATATTGCCTAAACTAATAAATATATTGTCACAAAATTTTACATATTTGCAAAAACACTTTTTACCCAAACGGCGCCTCATAATCAGCACTGGTCTAATATGTGCATTAAGTTTTCATTTTAATAAAGTAGCCTGTATGGCATTCCGCTCACCCAGGAAATATTATAAATAAGTATCTCTAACTTTTTTGAAACTTGATAAATGCGTACCTCATCACCAAAGCACTATTTCCCAGTCTATAGACTTTAAATTCACAAAAACTCGGGAGTCTTCTAATCCTTTTCCTACATTCATTTCCGCAATTATTTAGGAACAAAGTGAGCTCTGATTCATCTACATGAAGTACCTGTCAAGCATTGTTGACAAAAATAATCGAAATTGTTGAATGACACGATATAGCGTCTTGTTCATTATCTCGTGAAAATTGCTGAAAATAGAGTTTATTTTTGTATTTCCTTTTGATCAGACTGATTATTAAGTTTTCCGTGTTCTCTGGTTTTCAAATTATGAAGCATACAGGTTAGTGATTGCACACAGTTGCCGGCCACGTATATTGGTTATTATATATTTGATTTTCTTTTGAAATACTTATGGATCGTAATCATAAGTATGCAATTTACGAATATTCAGTTTGTTTATGTGTATAACTCAATAATTTTGGTTAAACTTCCGTTACATTGAGCATCTGATTTTCAAAATTTTTTTTTTGGAACTTATGTTTACAAAAAAATCCAAATGAAATTTTTGGCGGTCTCATCTATTTTCGAAGATATAGGGCAATTTTGTTGAGAAATTTCACCATTTGACAGATCGAATTTCTGTTATTGAAAACACATCAAAGGACATGGCACTGGATACATGTATTCCTGGGGCTCGACAGATTTTTTTTATTTTTGGATATATCATTCTAGAGGTCAAAAGAAACCACTTTCTTCATTATACATTTTTTCTGGCCCTAAAAAATTGGGTTGAATGTCTAATGTAAATTGTGGAAAATATTGTCTGTAAGTTATTTTTACTTAATTTTTGGGTATAATTAGCTGTGAAAAATATTAATTGACTTTTAATGATGTGCATATTTACAGGATGAGGCAGAATAGGCGATTTTTCTAAAAACTGTTTACTACCTTCTCGTCCCAGTGTGGACTTTTCATTGAATTTCTCGAAGAAAAAAATTGTCCTGAAGTTGCTCGTGTTAGCATTTTTGTTTTTAACTTGTTTACACCCATATAGGGTCAACAAGCCAGAGAATAAACGCCATCCAGTAAATGAACAATTTGCCTATTTTTATCCATATTAAGGTTATTTCAACTATCAGAAGTGGAAGAAACCGTTAATATATATGGCAACACTGTGGACCATTTCGTTCATACATTGGCAAAATTCTAACCTCAATCAGTGAGTGCTAATAACATCGTCACTGTCAGATCGCAGCAAGTGTGCGGAGTGTGCGCCATTTTCGTTAAGGTAAGTGCAAAACATAGCATTAAAAATTTGTATTTAATAATCACAATCATTACAAATTATTAAATCTAACATTTGGACAGTAAAACAAACAATCGAATGATTATATTACTGTATAGAGAGCTTATTTTTTTCATGTGCTCACCGTTAAATTTTCGTGTTCATTGACTAGTTTCAAAATAACGAATTCATCCAGTAAATGAACAGCCGTTCATTTACTGGTGATTTACGCAGTAATATGAAAATAAGCGAAAATATACCTAATGATAGGTGAAATAAAGTGCTCTAATAATTCTTCAAAGATTTGTATCAAATAATCCTGAAACCAGTAAGTGAACGGGACTTTTTGTAATGTTCATTTACAGGGTGAGAGTGCCAGCAAATGAACAGCAACTTTTCCTTAGTTCATTAATTGGTGTTCATTCTTTAGCAGACACTGTGTTTTTTGTATTGCTCAAGAAATCATAAGAACTTTTCATTTCAGATGGATAAAAGAAACTACCAGCGATTCCGATATTCGGAGGAAACACTGAACAACGCTATCACAGACGTTAAAAGCGGAAACATTTCTTTGAATAAGGCTTCTGAGCAGTATGGAATACCCAAATCTACTCTCCACAACAAACTAACGAATAAAGTTCCATAAGAAAAATGGGCCCTTCTCCCATTCTAACTTCAACCGAGGAAAAACGAGTAGAAGACTGGATTTTATCCAAGGCAAAATTGGGTTTTCCAATGCATCCAGACGAAGTCAAAGATGCCGTGAAAAAAATATTGCAGGATATTGGTCGGGCTAACCCGTTCACAGATAGCAGACAGATTGCAAGAAAAAATACTGAAATTATTTCTAAATCCAGGGCCTCTGTAACAGAAGAATCCATTCGAGCATGGTTTTCTGATCTTCGGGCTTTTCTGCAGAATGAAAACATCTTGGATATGATGGAAGATCCTTCGAGAGTGTTTAATGCAGATGAAACGGGCGTGAGAACGTGCATGAAATCAGGTCTAGTCTTAGCACCTAAGGGTTACAAAAACTTGTACGAAGTTTCTTCTGGCAGCGAGAAAGAATCAATCACGGTTCTATGCAATTATTCAGCAGCAGGAATAGTAGCACCGCCAATGGTTGTTTCCTTATAAAAGAATTCCGAAAGAACTTGCTTTGTCAGTACCAGAAGGCTGGGCAATTGGAAGATCTGACTCAGGATGGATGACAGCAGCATTTTACGAGTACATGGCTAATGTTTTTTATCCATGGCTTTCGAACAATAATGTAACATTTCCAGTGATTATGTTTATTGACGGACACAAGTCGCACTACAATATGGAGCTGTACGAATTTTGCACAGAGAAACAAATAAAATTGTATTGTTTACTACCAAATTCAACACACATTCTTCAGCCGTGTGATGTCAGCATTTTCCGTCCTCTAAAAACTGAATGGAGATCTGTCGTCAGAAGACATAAGCAAAACACAGGATGCACCATTACAAGGCACAATTTTTGCTCTTTGTTTAAAGAGGCGTTTGATAGATCTGCAAAACCAGAAACTATTGTAAATGGATTTGGTGTTTGTGGACTTCAGCCTCTAAATCCAGATGCAGTAGATTACACAAAATGTATATCTTGGAGACGCAAAGACATTTTTTCAAGCGAATCAACTGATCTTCAAGTGATGACTGATGATTTCAGAACAAGCCTTAGAGTTCTAGAAAAGTTTGGGGGAACCTCGAAAATTAGAGACTACCAAGTAAAATCCGTAAATAACGATGGCACTAACGATGAGTTGTATTCGTTTTGGAAGTTTTGCGACTCCAACGGTCTAACTGAAACACAAAACCAATTGGAAAACTTGATGCTTTCTACCAAAGAAAATTTGAATAACATACCTTTTGAAATAAATGGCGTGTTATATGAAGACCTCACTGTTGCCGATGAAGAACGATACTGATATAAAAATAGAATGTCAAGGAATAATTGAGAGTATTATAGAAACTGTGTTTGAAATTGTTGATAAAGCCAAAGAAACGACAAAAATTAACATACTTTCCAATGTGTTAATAAGTCCTGATTGTAAACTGTCCAAGAATCCTTGGAGTCATCTGCACTGGCCCAAACCGGACGAACTTAAAACAAAACGGAGAGCTCAAGGTGCAGTAATGCCCTATGCAATAATATCAAAAAATTGGGCAGAATTTCAAAATGAACAAGAAAGGAAAAAGAAAGAAAAAGAGAAACTAGTTCTAAGGCGAAAAGCAGAGAGAGAACAGAAAAAGAAAGAAAAATTGGAAAATATAAATCACAAAAATGAGAAGAAGGCGAAAAAACGAAAACTCGTAGTTAACGAAGATCATCTGACTAAGAAATCGAAACAAGAGGATAAAGCCGAAAAAGAAAACAGCGAAGAGCAGCAGGCAATGCAAGAAGACAGGAAGCTCGAAAAAGATAAATACGAAGGAGAGCAGCAGACTAAGACATCGAAACAAGACAACAAAGCCGTAAAAAAGGAAAGCAGCGAAGAGCAGCAGACAATGGAAGAAGGCAGGAAGCTCGAAAAAGAAAAATACGGTGGAGAACAGCAGATTAAGAAATTGAAACAAGAAAACAAAGCCGTAAAAAAAGAAAACAGCGAAAAGCAGCAGACTATAAAAGAAGACAAGAAAGTCGAGAAAGAAAAATACGATGAAGAGCAGCAGACTAAGAAATCGAAACAAGCCAGAAAGGTCGAAAAAGACAACGGAGAAAGGCAGGTTGAGAATGAAGAACAAGACAACATACCTGAATCCCGAGCTGATACCTTTAATGTTGGGGACTACGTGGTAGCAGAATACGATTCGAGACAATATCCTCGCCTAATAAAGAATTGCCATGAAACGAAATATGCGTAATGCAAGAAACCACACAAGGGCGATGGAAATGGCCTAAGCCAAAGGACCAAATCTGGTACAAAAAAACAGATATTAGGAAGAAAATTCCTGCCCCAGTTCCTCAAAACACCCGTGGGATTTTCAATGTTGATATGAATTGATATTATTACTAAGTATTATGTTTTCAAACTTACTATTGAATTAAAATTATGTTTTAAGATTAAATAAAGTTGTTTTAAACAAACTAATTCTTGTTTTTGAAGAAATAAAGCATTTGTTCATTTACTGGGCATTACCCGTACATTTACTAGGTTATGGTGTTCATTCATTGGGTTTTTGTACTTTTTGATCTTTAAAGGTTTTTAATACAGAAAAAATATAACAAATTACATATTTTTATGACGTAAATCGATAATAGACATAGTAAAGTTATCAAAAAACTAATCACACAAAAATAACGCTACAGAGAAAACTAACTTATGGTCGTAGAAAGTGACAACTATCGCTATTCGTTCATTTACTGGTCTGGTGACCCTACAGTGTATTTCACTTCTCATGGAGACACCCTCGTATCTTCCGTAATTTTTGACGTAGAACCATAAAATTTGCAGAATCGATAGATGCACTAGGAATGAACTCACTGCACAAAAAGGGCCATCCAACATAATATACACTGCACGCCAGCAGCGATGGAAAAATGGGTAGTTCTATCGCTGTTGACGTGCAGTGTACAACACGTAGGATGTCCGCTTTTGTGAAGTGAGTTAATTTCTAGTGTACCTAAGGATCCCGGTAATTTCATGGTTCTACTTCGAAAATTAGGCGTTTCCATGAGAAGTGAAACAAATTAGAATATTTGAAGATTGAAAATTTTTCAGGAGATAGGTGTAATAGTAGTGATTCGGAAATCCTGAACACGAATTCAGAGGAATTTTGGGTCAGTTTTGTCTCCTTATATAACTTTCCGGTAAAATGGGTGGTTCCATCGCTGCTGGCGTGCAGTATATATCACATAGAATGACCCCATGTTTGCAGTGAGTTCATTTTCAGTGTATCTATCGATTCTGAATTTCATGGTTCTACGTCAAAAATTACGGAAGATACGAGGATGTTTCCTGAAGAAGTGAAACACACTGTATATGGGTACAAACATGTGAAAAACAAAAATGCTAACACGAGCAACCTCAGGAGAACTTTTGGCGTAGAGAAATTAAATAAAAAGTCATGGGCGAGAAGTTAATAAACAGGTTTTGGAAAAATCGCGTATTCTGCCTCATCCTGTAAGTATGAACACCATTCAAAGTCAATTGATATTTTTCACAGCATATTTTACCCAAAAATCAAGAAAAATTAACTTACAGACAGTATTTTCCACAATGTACCTTTCCAAGAGATATGAGGTAACAGTGAAATTAGAAAGTAAATACGCTAATATCTCGGGATTTTTTATTTATTGTGGTGAAGCTGTGGGCGATGCCGGGCCTGAACACTCACGCAGGCTGCATATGACCTTCGATACGCTATGCACCGAGAAGAATCTGGACAATTCGATGGATCCGGACGATTCGATGGAAAATTGTAGAGCATTCGGAGAAGTCAACAATGAATATAAAAAGAACGACGCAGCAGACAGACGGGCAGTTAGTGAAGTGAAAGTTGAATATAAATAGTAGAGTGATTGTTATATAAATTAGAGCATTGTGAATCATTGTATTTCGTTAAATAAATTATTTTAGAGTGAATCAGACCGCTAGTTTATCTATAATCGGAAGAAAAGTGGTTTCGTGACGTCACGTTCATCAAAACTAAACTTGGCAACGTTGTTAAAGTTGTGCACCAAATTCTCATTCAAATATAATGTGTCGTATGACAGTTGTCATTTGATACCAGATGGGTTCTTTCGTCTGTTTCACGGTGCGATCAATAAAAATAGTTTGTCTCTGTCTAACTCATTTGCCTACCCATTTGATACAAGTGGAGCAGTTTCATCATCTAAACTTCAACGAACACTACCTTGATTTATTTTTTGAGGTTAATGCGGTTTTTTAAGTTTTGAGAGCTTTTGTTGTTTGTGTTCTAAAATTTGTTATTAATTCCTGTATCTCCAGTACCTGTATCCCTGCAATAACTGAACATGTCGAAAAGGTGCTTTGTACCCGGTTGTCTGAACACCAGTGAAAATTCCAATAAACAATTATTTTATGCACCTAAAGATGAAGTGCGTCGGAAAATGTGGTTCGAAACAGTGAATAAACCTTTTGTGAAAAGCGGAAGTATATGTTTTTGTGAAGAACATTTCCAAGTGAGTACTTTACGTTATGTTATTATTGTATTCAAAGCAGAGTTCAAGGAAAGATTTAAAATATTAGTCATTGCAAAAAAGACCTTGAACTATCAAAATGAATGTTGATTGTTGAATGTAAATAAAATAAACATTAACCTCACATCTCCATATAACTTTTGACAATTGAGAACTGTCATTACGATTTGCTGTGTTGTCAATGCTCTTTCTTCATCAAAAGGATGGTCCGTTCAGAAAATTTTAAAGTTACAAATACAGTAAAAAATAGTTAATATGTGGATTTTTATCTATGAGTTGATCAAGTGACAATGTATTGATTATTTCTCAACGGCTTATATCTTGCTAGTGGTTATATTTTTAAGGACAACGGTATTGCCCGTTTCGGAACGTAGATTCTGGTGGGAGGTAATTCTGATGAACGTGACGTCAGCGGCACACGTTCAAATGTGATATTTTTTAAAATGAAAGAAAAATAATGGAACTTTTTGTTAAATGGACTTTTCAGACTAACAACTATCGATTTAAACGAGTTTTGTCATTTATTTTCCGTAAATGTAAAGGTCCATTGACATTAGACATTCAACCCTATTTTTTAGCTCACCCTGTAGGACCAGAAAAAAAGTCTAATGAAGAAAGTTGCTTTTTCTGAACTCTAGAATGATATATCCAAAAATAAAACAAATCTGTCGAGCCCCAGGAATACATGTATCCAATGCCATGTCCTTTGTCCTTCTTCTAATAAAAACATTACACACACTGTTATTTATTGGTTTTTATCAGTTTTTAGTAGAACAAACTATTATTTTTTCAAGAAATTCATTCTTCTTCGGATCGTAACAATTTCTAGCTATTTTTCATTGTTTACACTAAAAATCCGGTATTTTAATTTTTATAATGGTGGTAACGTGATTGTCATTCTTCGTGTTTCGTCGGCTTTCGCTTTCTTTTCGAATTCAAATGTCAAATAACTCAAATTTAGCATTTGGTTTTCTGGGAAAAGTATGGAATATGGGTAAAATCCGGATTTTGACGAAATTTTCACAGATGCCTTAAACATGACCGAAATGCAATATTCAATATTCCGTGGAAGACCTTTTTCTATCAAAATACACAAACCCAATCTGTTAAGCCTGATTCACATAATGGCAGTAGCAGTGGCACTAAAGGCAGTGACTCCGCCCCTTTTGACGCTGTTATCCGAATGAATGACATTGGGATGGAAATTTTCAACTAATTGTTTGTTAAAAGCAGTAGAAAGGAATCATAACAGCAATCTCGATTTCATGATAATTTTAAGGTTAGAAATGCGAACACTGCTAGATTTTACTGCAAAAAGTTTAAATGAATCAAACTTTCAGCAGCGTGACCTTGAATTTTCAGCGTCGTCTAAACATGTTTGCCATTGGTTACCTTATCAATAGAGGGGGTGACGCCACTGCTACTGCCATTATGTGAATCAGGCTTTAGGCGTATTACTCGTGGTGAAACGCACTGTGTTGATCCTTTTATGAATACAGCTTATGCGACGTTGTCAGCTTTCCTGAAACTCCTGCATACTGTGATAAATATGAAATGTTCGTAGTGAATACTTTTCAAAAAAATCGGCGCTCTTAGGACTCTCGTAAATTTGCGACTTGTTAACCGAGTGTGCGTGCGTTTCTACTGCTTCTACTCTGTAGAGTTTTCTAAAATTCATATAGAAACGCTAATTCCTTATTTGTTGGTGAAGAATAATATAAGAATTAGGCGAGCGTGCGCATTCCTATTACCACTCTACAACTTTATCGATTTCTCTCAGCTTTAGCTAGACACGCTTATCCCTCATTTGTTGGTGAAGATCAATTCAAGAAATACGCGAGCGAAGCGAGCGCGCTTGCCCGACATTTCGCAAATCCGCGCGCGCGGATTTGCGCTCGCTTTGCTCGCGTATTTCTTGAATTGATCTTCACCAACAAATGAGGGATGAGCGTGTCTAGCTAAAGCTGAGAGAAATCGATAAAGTAGTAGAGTGGTAATAGGAATGCGCACGCTCGCGTAATTCTTATATTATTCTTCACCAACAAATAAGGAATGAGCGTTTCTACATGAATTTTAGAAAACTCTACAGAGTAGAAGCAGTAGAAACGCACGCACTCTGTTAACAAGTCGCAAATTTACGAGAGTCCTAGGAGCGCCGATTCTTTTGAAAAGTATTCACTACGAACATTTCATATTTATCATAGTATCCAGGAGTTTCAGGAAAGCTGACAACGTCGCATTGTACTGTTTTTAATTTCTCATGTTTCTTTAGTGGGTTTTTTAAGGATCGTTCATAACTATGCGAATATTCGCATTTTTCACGATTCAACTCGTACGGAGAAAAAAATTGCAATTAATGATGATTCATCAAGTCATTTTTCGGTAATGTAGTAATATCTAACCCCAAATACTAGAAAATGATATGTTACGATTCATTATTCACCGCAATTTTTTTACCGTGTGATTCGAATCGCAAAAAAATGCGAAAATTCGCAAGGGTATGAACGAGCCTTTATTCCATTATTTACATTTCTGACAAACAAAATGAAATGATATCTTATAAACTTGTCTTTTCAATTCACATATTGAATAATGACAAATTCTTTAGTTTTTTTTAAATTTTAGGATTACTTTACTCATATAAGCTGTATTCATAAAAGGATTTTCAGCTCAACACAGTGCGCTTCACAACGAGTACTACGTCTAACAGATTGGGTTTAATAATAATAATAATAATAATAATAATAATAATAATAATAATAATAATAATAATAATAATAATAATAATAATAATAATAATAATAATAATAATAATAATAATAATAATAATAATAATAATAATAATAATAATAATAATAATAATAATAATAATAATAATAATAATAATAATAATAATAATAATAATAATAATAATAATAATAATAATAATAATAATAGTTTTTATTGACAGTTTCTTTCAAAATACAGACATACAGTGAAATCCTGCTAATTATATGAACTTTTCTTCCAATTTTAACAAAATTATTGAAACATAAAAAAAAGGAATCATAAAACAAATAGAAATACATTATACCTACAGTCTACAAAAACAATAAAATTCTCACGACTGGAATAAATTAGATTTAAAAAAAATGTATATGTGAATACAATTTTATATATACAGTTATATACACATATGCATACGTAGAGACATGTGTATACATTATACATCATACTGACGTAATACCTACTAGAATTTTTTATAAAATAAAAGAAAAATCGTCATGATGAAAAAAAAGGGAAAAAACAAGATTCAGCAGAGGTTTCATAATATAAATGTATGGTCGGATTCAAGCAGATAGTTTTTAATTATTTTTTTGAAATTTTCCAAAGAGAGCAGTTTCATTTCAGTCGGTAAACGGTTATACAAGCGGGAAATAGTAAATGAAAATGATCCACGAAAGAAAGAAGTTTCGTGTTTGGGTGCTGTCAATTGATTTTTATGTCTCAGGTTGAGGTTATGTACATCGGTTCTGAACGTTATTTTCCTATAGAGATAAGGTGGCATTTTCGTTGTTAGGATATCATGAAAAATAGTTGAAGAATGAAGTATACGTCTGCCCTCCATGTTCAGCCATCCGAGATCTCTCAAATGATGTGAAACATGCTGTCGTCTTCTTGTACCTGTTATGAGTCTACATGCATTCTGTAATTTTTGAATTCTCATTCTGTCAGTTTTCAATAGTCCAGGACCATATACAACATCCACAGAAACAGAATATTGCATTTCGGTCATGTTTAAGGCATCTGTGAAAATTTCGTCAAAATCCGGATTTTACTCCTATTCCATACTTTTCCCAGAAAACCAAATGCTAAATTTGAGTTATTTGACATTTGAATTCGAAAAGAATGCGAAAACCGACGAAACACGAAGAATGACAATCACGTTACCACCATTAAAAAAATTAAAATACCGGATTTTTAGTGTAAACAATGAAAAATAGCTAGAAATTGTTACGATCCGAAGAAGAATGAATTTCTTGAAAAAATAATAGTTTTTTCTTCTAAAAAGTGATAAAAACCTGTCTTTAAAGGTCGCAGAAGATTTGGATTGAAACACAAGATGCTTTTCCACTTTTAATGAACATTGAGGTAACTGGTGAAGATTAACAAATAAAGAAGAAACATGTGCTTTGCTTAAGATTACTACGCAATAACCTCATCACATGATACGACAGAACTTACTGACAAAACCGTGCATTCGTACATACAATCACAGAAAACTTATAGAACTACAGTTCTGTCAAAATCCAAGTTATTACCAACCTAAAATGTATACTCAACATTGTTGTCAAACTAAAGTAATCTTATTGATTCCAACACTCCTCCTCAATAAAATTATTTCATCAAAAATACTAATAAAAATCTAAAGTTTCAAACTCAGTTTTTCCCGAAATTTTTCAAATTTTGGTTTTACAAGAGGTTTGGTGAAGATGTCTGCAATCTGATCTTCTGTATTAATATGAACTACAGTTACTATACCAGACTCAATTTTTTTCCTTAATAAAAAAATGTTTCACATCAATATGTTTAAGCCGTTTATTATTTTCTGGGTTATTGGCAATACATATTGCCGACTGATAATCCTCATATATAATAGATGGCTTATTCATCACAAAACAAAAATCAAGTAATAATTTCCTGAGCCAACAAACCTCACTTATAGCTAAACTTAACGCTACATATTCTGATTCAGTCGAAGAAATGGCTACATTTTGTTGTTTTTTACTAGTCCATACAAATGGACAACTAAAGAGTTTAAAAATATACCCTGTTGTAGATTTCCTGTCCAATAAATCCCCTCTCCAATCTGAATCTACATACCCACATAAACCTGTATCATTTTCGGGTTTTAAAACTAAAACAAGTTCAATAGTACCTTTAACATATCGGAGTACCCTTTGTAAAGCTATGTATAAATTTTCATTTGATTTATCTTGAAAGCGACTTAATAGACTAACGCTTTCGCAAATATCTGGCCTAGTGCCTAATACAGCATACATCAAACTGCCAATGATCTGTCTACATAATTTAATAATTTTTTCATTGTTTTTATCAGCTTTCAAAAGAGTATAGTCCAAATTACTATCTAATGAAGTAGCTATCGATTTACAATCTTGCATCCCAAATCTTAGTAATACCGTTGTATGAGGATTCTCATACAACGGTAATACTGTATTTAAGAAATTTACTTGACTTAATTCAGTAAAACCTTCTTTCAAATTCTGTTTCACAAATACTCCTTAATACTGAGATACAATACCTAGGTCTTTCATATGAAAATTTTCATTAAGAGTAGACTTTAAGACTTCAACTTCATGTAAATCGGTACCAAGAATTAATAAATCATCTACATATAATAAAATAAACAGTTTATTTTCATTTGAACATTTTGAATATAAACAAAAATCATTCTGTGATCTAATAAATCCTTCGATTTTCATCAAATTGTCAAATTTTGTGTTCCAACATCCAGGAGATTTTCTTAAGCCATAAATTGACTTATTTAATTTGCAAACTACATCAGAATTATTTTTATTCATACCTGGTAAAGTCATAAAAATTTCTTCAGTTATATCGCCATATAAAAAGGCACTTCGAACATCCATTCGATGAATTAGCTTGCCTAGCCTACTACAAGCAAAATTCTGAATGTAGCCAACTTTGCTACTGGTGCATAAATATCGTAGAGTTCTTCAGTAGTTTCTTGTTGAAATCCACGAGCCATCATTACCTGTGATTGTTTCTTCATACGTAATGGGCTCTTCTGTAGTGGTAAAAAAGCTCATGTCGTAGTGTTGTGTCCAGAAAGGCGGTATTATTTGTCTTCTAGGTCTTCCTAACTGTGGAGTATCATCTTCTCGTTCATTTTCGTCTTCCGTTTCATTTTGCTCATTTTCATTATCTGTCTCATTTTGCTCATTTTCATTCTCCGTCTCACCTTCTGTTTTCCAATATAAGTCTAGCTGTATTGGAGTTTCTGAGCAATTTATTTCTTTACGAGTATTTTCAGGTATAAATACAACATCTCTATGGATTTCTACTTTTTGTGTCTGTGGAAAGTAAACTATATAACCTTTTACTAGTTCACTGTATCCAACAAATATTCCCATCTTTGTTTTGGAGTCTAACTTCAACCTTCGTTCTTTAGGTATATGTACTGCTATTTCAGAACCAAATTCTTTGAAAAATCTCAAATCACAGTCTTTTCCACTCCATAACTTGAATGGGGTTTCATTTTTTACTGGAGATGCCCCAACTCTGTTAAGTGTGTATACAGCACAATTTATAGCTTCTGCCCACAAGAATTTTTATTGTTTTCTACTATGCAACATTGTCCTTGCTGCCTCTACCAATGTGCGCATCTCTCTTTCTGCTCTACCATTTTGTTGTGGTGTATAACTGCAAGATCTTTCATGTCGTATGCAGAGTCAGTACGTAGAGTTAAAATTTTGTTACCTGTTTGTGTTTCGGCAAGAGATATAAAAATTGTAATCTTTTCTTTTGCTTCTGATTTATGATTTAAAAAGTAAACCAAACGATATCCTGAAAAGTCATCTTTCAGCAACAACAAATATTTTGCAGTTCCCAATGAAGGTACCTCGAATGGTCCACATAAATCTCCATGAATCAATTCACATGTCTTTTTAGCTCTCGATTCGCTTGAAGAAAATGGTAGTTTATGTTGCTTACCTGCTAAACAATCTATGCAGTACGGCTTTTCCTCGTCTTTATAAGAAATACTTTCATTTCTCAACATTTTCTTCAATTGGCCAAAATTAATATGGGAAAATTTACGATGCCAATCTAACAAACTTTCTGCTACGTTCGCAAGTGATATATTTGTAGTTTCGGTTCTGAAGCACATTTGATACATTTTACCTTCTCTCTCAGCTATTGCCCTTACTTTACCTTCACTATCAATCAGCTTACATTTATCTCTGGTAGAGTGCATTTCTAGGCCTTTATCCAGGGCTGTGCTTAACGAAAAAAGGTTTACATTTAAATCTGGCACAAATAAAACATTGGTCAGCTCGGTTTTCAACCACTTTTCACCATTCCACGCTGAGATCTTCACTTTACCTACTTCACGGACTTCTAGCATTTTTCCATTTCCGATTTTTACTTTTCGCTCATTTTCTAGTTGGTTTATGGTTGATAACATTTCTTTTGTGAAACACATGTGCTCTGTGGCACCGCTATCTAACCACCATTCAGTATTTGTGTAGGCCTGCGACTGTCCCACTAATGCCAATATATTTTCACCTTCCAACAGACTTGACATTCCTTTAAGAGCTTGGGTATCTCGTGAAGTAGAACTTCGTGGGTCTTTGATATCTGATTCCTTCTTTTTCTTAAACCAACAATGATGAATCAGATGGCCGGCCTTTTTACAGTACAGGCATGACTTTTTAGCTCTTAGTTTTGGACAAGATCTTTTCATGTGACCAGTCTTGTCACATAAAAAACATTTAACTTCTCTCTGATTTGTCACTGATGTACTTTGGCTAGTTAAAGCCGTCACATTTTCTGTTGTTCTACTCCTTTCTTCTTCTCCCATCAACCGGGACATCAGTTCTTTGGTTGTTTGTGTTAAATATGTTATATACTCTATTGTGTATTGACCTTTAAACTATACTCCTCTGTATTACCGACATGGTTATTAGTTTTGAATATTCTAGATAGATGGCGTTTATTATTGAAGCATGGAAGTCGTCTGTTAGAAAATAAATTATTATGTCGTCGGCCATGTTGTTCGAAGTTTCTTATTCATGTTCATGTATTAGTAAAAAGTAAAACAGAAGCGTTCGTATTTTCTGTACCAAAAAGTATATTTATCAGTTTGGTTATCACTGGGTGTCGATTCCCACGCAGAAACGAAGTGTTTTAAGCTTTCTGACAGAGACATGAGAATTTTAGTGATAACTATCTTGTCACTAATGGCTTCTCCCAAAGTCTTCAAATTAGTTTGAATCTCTTCAATCTGAGATACAAATTCTGCTACGCTGTTGTTATATTGAAGATTGAAAAATCTTTGTTGTAATAAATGTACACTGACCTGCGACTTGTGTACGTATATTGTTACTAGTTTTGCCCACGTTTCTCCTGCTGTATCACATGCCAGAATATGTGTGAGAGGTTTTTCCTCCATCCGAACAACAATTATTCCTCCACTCAGCTACTTTATTTTCGTCAGTTGGCTTGACACATTTACCAGTAGTTATGTCAAATAATCCTTTTGACCTCAGGATCACCTGGACTTGAAACTTCCACGTGGTCCATGTTAAATTTCGTTCGTCGTTCTACTTTTTCAATTTCCAATTCCAACGATCCAACCCGACAAAAAAATTCATTTTTGCGGTACTTTTCCTTAACCCTCAAAATTCCTTCTGCTATCTAACAACTTGAAACCGACGAGACTGGGCCCATAACCTGTCTTCAAAGGTCGTAGAAGATTTGGATTGGAACACTAGATGCTTTTCCACTTTTAATGAACATTGGAGTAATTGGTGAAGATTAACAAATAATGAAGAAACATGTGCTTTTCTTAGGATTACTACGCAATAACCTCATCACATGATACGACAGAACTTACTGACAAAACCGTGCATTCGTACCAGTGTTGCCAATCCGGTTTTGTTAAATTACACGCTCGTCAAAGGCAAATTACTCACCATTACTCACCTTTGATTTGATATTCAACTTTTGTCATTGATATTGCTGGGTAACTAAAGGCTCGTTAATGCCCTTGCGAATATTCGCAATTTTTTTGCGATTCGACTCATATGGTGAAAAAATTGCAGTGAATAATGAATCATACCATGTAATTTTTCAGAAATTGGAGTTAGATATCACTACATTACCGAAAAATTACATGATGATTCATCATTCACCGCAATTTCTCGCCGTATGAGTCGAATCGCAAATAAATTGCAAGAGATTTGTAATGGCTTTGGACACCCTAATAAAGAGAGATAAAATTTCTTAATTTTTCCATCCTTGTTGATATGACATTTATACTTCATGATTTTCATCGCCACGAATCATAAACCATACCACAGAACAGCTAACTACTAAACTAGGTATGACGGACACTTTTTTCCCCTTATTTTATCTAGATGTCGCTCTCTTCGTGAAACATCGTGGATATATAAAGCTTTTTATTCTACAACCTTCAGCAATAAAGGTTTGAATTACTCACCTTTTACTCACTTTTTCCAAAATCTCACTTTAGGACACACAAGTCAAATTACTCACTTTTCGTGTAATTACTCACCGATTGGCAACACTGATTCGTACATACAATCACAGAAAACTTATAGAACTACAGTTTTGTCAAAATCCAAGTTATTACCAACCTAAAATGTATACTCAACATTGTTGCCAAACTAAAATAATCTTATTGATTCCAACAAAACCAATAAATAAGAGTGTGTGTAATGTTTTTTATCAGAAGAAGGACAAATTTGATGTGTTTTCAATAACAGAGATTCGATCTGTCAAATGGTGAAATTTCTCAACAAAATTGCCCTATATCTTCGAAAATAGACGAGACCGCCAAAAATTTCAATTGGATTTTTTGTAAAACAGCCCGAAATACGTAAATTCCAAAAAAAGATTTTTTGAAAATCAGCTTCTCAATGTAACGGAAGTTTTACCATAATTTTCAAAGATTTTCGATTAAAAAGTTGTATATAATAAAAAAATCAAAAACTTTTGTATTCAACACTTTTTGACATAACCTCGAATTAATAGTCAAATTTTTTCAGTATTTCCACGAACAATTGTGAGAAGGTAGTAGTCCATACTCGAAGTGGAAGACCAAGTTTTTTGGAAAAAGAACACAAAGTCGTTTCCACAAAATTTAATAATAAAACAGGATAAAAATCCTATCTTATAAAAGACATATTTTGAACATATACCGGGTGGCTACGGAAGTATTGCCTACGGAATATCTCAGTTAGTGTATGAAGTAGGTTTGTGAAATTTGGAGCGTCGATATAATGACATGAGAGCTAGAATTTGAGCATATTGACATGTCGAAGTTAACTTCCGATCTGACCGGAAGTAACATCAACTTTCTTATTTTAAATGGAAACCCTATTTTTTTTTCTTTTCGCTTTATTCAGCATTCAATTCCCTTTCTAATGACATATCACAAGTTGGTATCTAACCAGAAACTAGATCAGAAAAAAATTATTACTGAAATTCACCTAGTAAAATGAAAGCCAAAAATTGAAAAGTTGGCTATGGAAACCATACGTCACTTGATAACAGTTGCTACTACTGTGATATTTTATTTTCATTCGTCGGCGTTATAAAAAGCCGCCAAAAAAATATTGGAAAAATTGGGGAAAAAACAATACTCTGTAGGTCCATAACTTAAATAGGAACATACAACTTTTTCTTGCCTGTACTATTCAGCATAACCATTCCTTTCTAATGATATAATAGAAAATAATTTTTTGAACTGAGATACCGAAAAATCCAATTATTATTCTTCAAATAACAAAACAGATTATCGCCATACGCAAAAATAAAATTAAAAATAATGTGGAATGATAAATTATATCCTGTAGGTTCTAGGTTAAATAGGAACATAAACATACTTGGTCTGTGCCATCGTCCATAGATATTCTAATATCTACCTATGGACGATGTTTGTGCTATTCAGAATAATCATTCCATTGCAATAATCATTCGAACCAAAATATTAACAAGTAGGCTGATTAAGATGTATTTTGGAATGAAACAAAAAAGAAATGAGAGCCGTCACGAACGCTGCTATCCATATTATTTTGACGTTCGAAGTAGTGTTTTTGATTCTGCCATTTTAAAAGGATTTGGAAATCGAAATCAGTTAGTGGAATATTCAAAAAATGCCCCGTTATTCACGAACCGAACAAATTGACATGCTTCTCATTTATGGTGAATGTTTAAAAAATTCTTATGCCGCTGAACGATTGTATTTAGAGCGATATCCAGGGAGGCAGCAACCGTCAAGAAGGTATTTCCAGTGGCTTGAAGAAAAATTAAGAACTGAGCCTGATGTTCACGAAGACCAAGAAGCATTTGTTATTAATGAGGAAACTGAAATTAATGTATTAGCTTTAGTACAATATGATAGCACAATTTCCTCAAGGCAGATTGGCGCCGAATTAGCTATAAGTAAGGACTCTGCTAGGAAAATTTTGAAAAAACATCGATTGAAATCCTTCAAGTATCAGTTGCATCAACATTTGTATGAAAATGACGGTGAAAGGCGCCTGGAATATTGTAATTGGTTTCTTCGACAAAATGCTGAGAATCACCTATTTAACTATTATATCTTGTTTACGGACGTGTCAAGATTTACCAACAATGGATTATTTAACAGGAATAATACAAGGTAGGTACTGTACTTTATTTGGATTATTGTCGATAGTCAAAGTGTAAAGTGCTAAAAGTGTGAACGGTCTTTTGTTCCAGGTACTGGGCGATAGCAAACGAGCACCGGTTTCGACAAGGCGGCTTCCAGGAGAGATTTGGTGTGAATGTTTGGGCAGGAATAGTTGGAACTCATATTGTTGGCCCCATTCTTTTTCAAGGCCAACTATCCGGAGAGAGATACTTTAATTTTTTAACGAATGAAATTTCGGAATTCATTAACAACCCACCAGCGGAAATAACTGAGAGAATGTACTTCCAGCAAGATGGCGCCCCTCCGCATAATTCAAGAATAGCGAGAAATTATCTTCAAAATCGCTTTCAAGAGAGACCCATGGTCCAGTCAGGTGGCCACCAAGGTCACCTGATCTTACTCCGTGCGACTTTTTTCTATGGGGGCATCTTAAAAATAGGGTGTATTCCACACAGCCTACAACTCTACATGAGCGAGAAGTAAAAATTCGTAGAGCTTTCCAAGATATCACGCCCCAAATGTTGAGAAACGTTTTACATGAAAATATCACCAGAGTCAATAAATGTATTGACGCTGAGGGAATGCATTTCGAACATTTGTTTTGAATTTATTTTATCTTTAATCCTATCAATTTGAATATTTTTTTCGATAAATCTGTTTTTTTCGTTATTTGTAGAATAATAATTGGATTTTTTGGTATTTCATTTCAAAAAATTACTTTCTATTATATCATCGGAAAGGAATGGTTATGCTGAATAGTACAGGCAAGAAAAAGTTGTATGTTCCTATTTAAGTTATGGACCTACAGAGTATTGTTTTTTCCCAATTTTTCCAATATTTTTTTGGCGGCTTTTTATAACGCCGACGAATGAAAATAAAATATCACAGTAGTAGCAACTGTTATCAAGTGACGTATGGTTTCCATAGCCAACTTTTCAATTTTTGGCTTTCACTTTGCTTCCACGGCCTACTCGGTGAATTTCAATAATAATTTTTTTCTGATCTAGTTTCTGGTTAGATACCAACTTGTGATATGTCATTAGAAAGGGAATTGAATGCTGAATAAAGCGAAAAGAAAAAAAATAGGGTTTCCATTTAAAACAAGAAAGTTGATGTTACTTCCGGTCAGACCGGAAGTTAACTTCGACATGTCAACATGCTCAAATTCTAGCTCTTATGTCATTATATCGACGCTCCAAATTTCACAAACCTACTTCATACAATAACTGAGATATTCTGTAGGCAATACTTCCGTAGCCACCCGGTATATATGTTCATCACCAGTTTAGTACAAAAAGAAGGAAGCTGAAATAAATATTAAATGGTTGACAACGTGTTGAAAATTCATATAGTTTACTTACAATGTGTGAATAGAAAAATAGTAAAAACTATAACTGTGTTGAAAATTAATATAGTTTACTTACAATGTGTGAAGAGAAAAATAGTAAAAACTATAACTGTAAAGGACCACGCACGTTTATTATGGAAAATGGCTTTCCGTGAATTTATCCGAATTTTTGGTATGGTTTAGATCTGGATGCACTGATCAAAAGTGTTCAATGCCAAAAACTCCAAAAATCGACAGTTTTCGAGATATGGCTCTATCATTGTAATTTTTTTTGCATTTTTTTAATTTTGACACATAATCAGTTCACTCTCATACTTAGGAAAAACCGAGTTTCAATGATTTCACTGCAGGAATAGATTGAAAAATAATTCTTTCTTCGTTTCAAATACTGCAATTTCAAGAAATTATTATACACTGCTCGTCACTGACGATGTAACTGGACTATCATTTTCAATTTCTATAGTCCAGTTTTTGTAGAAACAAAAACTTCTGAATTGCTCAAGGTATCACAGAGTCACATATATTCAACACCTTTCGATAGGGGCACTAGAAAAATAATATTCGATACACACTATAGGAACTGAATCTGAGATACTTTTTTTTTAAATAGTTTCCTAGTCGTCAAAGAAATAGTGGTAAATGCAAAATGAGCATATAGAAAATCGTTCATAATGTAGGCTGACGACATAAATACTTGTATCGAATGCAGTTTGTTTATACCGAGTGTTAAATATCAATAGAATCAAGGGAATACATACCCAACAATCATTTCTAATCGCTAATCGTACCGTTAAGGCAAACGGATCCGTGAAAATGTCTGATTATTTGATATGATGTGGATTTCGATGCACTGATCAAGTGTCTATTGCTACAGACTACAAAAAATGGACAGTTTTCAAGATATGGCCGTATCAATATCCGATTTTATTCGTTTTCTAGATTGTGGCCCATAATCGCTTAGCTCTTATGCCCAACAAAAACGGAATTCCATCGATTTTTGGGCAGGAATTGACTGAAAAACAGTTGTATTTCATTTTAGATCCATTCATTTGGAGAAATTAGCATACACTGCTCGTCAGTGGCGATGTAGCTGGGCTATTATTTTCAACTTTTGTATTTCCGTGTTCGTAGAAACAAAAACTCTTGAATTGTTCTAGTTCTAACAAGCAATCAATCAATCAATCAAATATACTTTATTGTCTGAAGATAGATACATCTTATTGGTCTGGAATTCTAAATTTGAAAAGTTAATAATGCCTATATACACACATATGTTAAACACAGTTTTTGGACAATACACAAGATAGTCAATCAATAATACAAATACAAATAGCTCTATTATCTTACGAGTTGATTATTTTCGGAGGAAAAGCTCGGATAGGTCGATTTTGTATTTTAGTTTTCCACCTTTTTTAGAAAAAAATTATTTTTCCCCCACCACCTTTCAAGATATGACGTCATCGATATTTTTTTTAATTGAAAGGTTATATTTTTATGTCAAAATTGAAAGCCTGTATTTTTCTGAGTTCAACCATACCACATACGTCATATCTCACAGTTCGATTTACAGTATACCGAGTATAAAGGAAACCAGTGTTCATATTTTCAACATTCATTTCATAATTTATTTGCTATCAAAATATCATAGGTTAGTAGTGAAAATAAACAAATAAGAAATCTACAGCAAATGCTCGAATTGAGCTCCTTGGGTCAGTTGACAATATCCAAGACGTCTAATGAATTCTTGGGTTACGTTAGACAGCACCTATGGTGTAATTAGTTGAATTTCAGTTCGAATTCTCTCCTTAAGGTCTTCGAAATTGGTGGATCGGTTTATGTACACTTTACTTTTTAAGTAACCCCAGAGAAAGAAGTCTATGGGAGTTAAATCTGGGGAACTAGCAGGCCATTCAATTAGTCCGCGTCGTCCAATCCGGCGATTTGGGAACGTTTCATTAAGAAAATCTCTAACAACTCGAGCATAATGTGGACCTGCTCCATCCTGATGGAACCAAATAGAAGGAACTATTCGATCAGGTCGGTTGATGTCTGGGAATGTCTCAGTTAAATAAGGAACCTCATAAGTTTGTAACATTTCCAAATAATTTCCACTTCACCACCGTCAAAAAAATATGGTCCTACAATGATATTCCTGAGAATCCCAGCCCACACAGTTACTTTTTGGGTATATTGGGTATGAGCTTCTATTGTCCAATTGGGATTTTCTGTTGCCCAATAACGACAATTTTGTGTATTCACAGTACCGTTTGTAAAAAAAGTTGATTCGTCGGAAAATAAGACATTAAATTCAAACCCATTATTTTGATTGCACACTTCTTGCATAATTTCACAAAACTCCATGCGTCTATCGAAGTCGTCTTCATTAAGTTCATGTATGAGTTTAATTTTATATGGATGTAATTTAGCTTTTCTAAGAATTTTCTTTACAGCACCACGACAGATCTCATTGTTGTCAGATACAGTTGTAATTGAACAATGAGGATTTTCTTCAATTCCAAGTAATACATTCAATTGAGTTTCTTCGGCAACGGTAGGTCTGCCACTCTTAGGCTTATCCCTAACATTGCCAATTTCATTGAATTTATGTAATATTTTGCTCACCGTCGCGTCGATTTGTTTATTGGTTCTCGATTGGGATATTTTTCATTGAAGATTTCGCATACTTCTGCCATCCTTCTTTTACGATCGCCGTAACCTAAGATCATCAGAACTTCTATTCTCTGTTTTTCTGACAGCACCATCGTTATTTCAAATAATTGCTTTTAGGATAATATTTTTCAGAAAGTTATTGACTTATAAATCGATATGCTACACAACAAATCAATAGAATAATGACATATGTAATGGTAACTAAGAACTTATTGTCTGGTTGCTAAGGGCTTTCAGCTCTCAGCCTACTATTCAAGTATAGCAATATACTCGTACTAGCTACTGAGTAATTCTCAGGTTTACATTGCAAAATTAATGTTGAGAAATATGAACACTGGTTTCCCTTATACTCAGAATACTGTAATTCGAAGTGTAAGATATGACGTATGTGGTATGGTTGAACTCAGAAAAATATGGGCTTTAAATTTTTGACATACAAATATACCCTTTCGATTTAAAAAAAATATCGATGACGTCATATCTTGAAAGGTGGTGGGGGAAAAATTATTTTTTTCTAAAAAAAGGTGGAAAACTGAAAAACAAAATCGACCTGTCCGAGCTTTTCCTCCGAAAATAATCAACTCGTAAGATAATAGAGCGTTTCCACACTTTATGAACGCACTGTATACAGGACGTTTCTTTTATCATGTGGTAACATTGCTATATTCTAAACCGTAACAG
Organism: Chrysolina oricalcia; assembly: GCA_944452925.2. Classification (NCBI taxonomy): domain Eukaryota; kingdom Metazoa; phylum Arthropoda; class Insecta; order Coleoptera; family Chrysomelidae; genus Chrysolina; species Chrysolina oricalcia. The sequence goes on along the minus strand of OX101828.2, from coordinate 40,235,175 downwards.
ATACGAAGACGATTAAATGGGAGAAAAGGTAACTATTGTGGAGAACAGTACAATAGTCGAAGAAAATTTACAGGGAGTCTCGCCCTTCCCGAGTTATACAGGGAAAACCAAAAATGCTGTTATTTGTTTTTTACGAATAGAACTGTTATTTCTGAAAATATAAAAAAAATTATAAGAAAAGTTTTAATGTATTCTAAATGTACTATAAAGTGGTAATAATGAATCTTTGATTAAACGTTTCGTGTCAACACGGCCACCATCAACATTTCTTTTTCAAATACGGACCTGTCTATTTTAGTACAAATATTGATAAAGCGATAAAATCACAATTCAGTGGTATATCACACTTGATATTTTTATAACGTTTCATTTAAAATAACTAGCATCCTCAGTGACACCAATTTTTAATTACGGTCCTGTCGTTAGTTCTTTTGTAAATTATTTTGATTTCTTCAAAACCTATTCAACTATTGGCATACTTCAGACTTCACCCAATAATTTCAATAAGAAGATACCCCAACACAACGAACATTCGTATTTTTCCTTCTTGGGCATTTTTGTATTACAGAAATCCTTGTTTCAAGGCTGATTTCTTCTGAATCAATTATCATACTGAATATTTCTATAATTCTCAATCCTGGAAGTAACGAAAATATTAGTTTTTGGTCAAAATACGACTATTTTGTGATATGATACAATTAAATAGCATCTCACTTCATTTACCATTTTTTAACAAGTAGGCTTTGCTTGGTTTCTATGGCAGGACAAATGAGTTGTTGATACGTGTTAAGAACTGTCAGTCGTTTATACAATCAGTCATATCAAAGATGTATTCAAATGACGAAAGGACTGATATGCTATTTGCTTATGCAAAATCAAATAGAAATCCTCTTTTGGCAAAAAAACATGTATTTAGATTTTTTGTCTGGGGATACATAAAGGATAAAGTTTTTTCGACAACTAGTACAGATATCGACCATCTCAAACAAAAAATAAGAGATGCATGTAATAGCATTACACCCATCATGCTAGAAAATTGCCACAGAAATTGAATGGACAGACAACTTATGTGCATTCAACAAAGAGATCGGCAATTCGAGCATTTAATGTAGGTTATCATGAAGAAATCATTTTCTGTATTGGTTTTATTTTCACTCAAAAATTCAATATGAAATAAATTGTTTTCTGTTTGTCTGATTTCTTCTACTCTTAAGTAAGTTTATTTCCGAGGTAAATTGCTATCGTTCTTCTCTGAAACTACAGATATCTTCTATTATAGTGTAAACATAATTTTAATAGATACATTTATTCAAAGCGTCACTGATAATTTTTATATCGGAGAGTTAGGTTTTGTGGAATCCATAAACGACCTAACGACAAGGACCGTAATTAAAAATTGTTGTCACTGATGATGTTAGTTATTTTAAATGAAACGTTATAAAAATATCAAGTGTGATGTACCACTGAATTGTGATTTTATCGCTTTATCAATATTTGTACTAAAACAGACAGGTCCGTATTTGAAAAGAAATGTTGATGGTGGCCGTGTTGACACGAAACGTTTAATAAAAGATTCATTGTTACATTTATATAGTACATTTAGAATACATTAAAACTTTCCTTTTCCATTTTTTTTATATTTTCAGAAATAACAATTCTATTCGTAAAAAACAAATAACAGCATTTTTAGTTTTCCCTGTATAACTCGGGAAGGGCGAGACTCCCTGTAAATTTTCTTTGGCCATTGTACTGTTCTCCACAATAGTTACCTTTTCTCCCATTTAATCGTCTTCGTATCTGTTACGGTTTAGAATATAGCAATGTTACCACATGATAAAAGAAACGGCCTGTATATTCATACATTGCACAATGTGTGAATTGGGCGTAAAATGTAAATTAAATATAAATAATATAAATAATAATAATAATAAACATACTTATATCCAACACAATTCAATTGTGGCATTTGAAAAAATGATATGCTATACACACTCTAAATATGATTTGAATTTTTTATGAAATATTCTCCTGGCCATCGGGAAAATAGTGGAAAATGCAAAATGAGAAACTAGAAAATCGTATTTATAATGTACGCTGACGAGATGAATACTTGTATCGAATGCAGATTTTTTATACCGAGTGATAAATATACATACTGAAAAATCATTTCTAATTGTTAATTGAACCGATAACTGATGAGAGGATGTAGGCTTTCACGGCCGGAGTCAATATATTCAATGTTGTCTGGGCCTAGCGGCCAGATTTTTCTCAGCCGAAAGCCTATATGGACTTGAAAAACTGAGACCGGTGATGAGTGCTGTGGTCTCAGATGTTTAACGTTCACGGCCATCAACTCTAGACAACATTGAATTTTGAAATAAATTAGTTTTCATGGGAAGAATATATAACTAATAATGGGAAAATTGTAAAACAATAACAATATTTATTTCATGAAAAATATCAATTCTACACCAAAGTGATGATGATAGTAGTAAGAATAATAGTACGTAAAAGAAAGTTGGTCCAAACGTTCATAAAATCATCTATGCGTAACATTTAACTGTTTTTCAGTCAATTCCTGCGCAGAAATCGATAGAATTCCGTTTTTGTTGGGTATAAGAGCTAAGCGATTATGGGCCACAATCTAGAAAACGAAAAAAATCAGATATTGATACGGCCATATGTTGAAAACTGTCCATTTTTGTAGTCTGTAGCAATAGACACTTGATCAGTGCATCGAAATCCACATCATATCAAATATTCAGACATTTTCTCGGATCCGTTTGCCTTAACGGTTCGATTAGCGATTAGAAATGATTATTGGGTATGTATTCCCTTGTTTCTATTGATATTTAACACTCGGTATAAACAAACTGCATTCGATACGAGTATTTATTTTGTCAGCCTGCATTATGAATGATTTTCTATATGCTCATTTTGCATTTACCACTATTTCTTTGAAGACTAGGAAACTATTTAAAAAAAAAAATTATCTCAGATTCAGTTCCTATAGCGTGTATCGAATATTATTTTTCTAGTGCCCCTATCGAAAGGTGTTGAATAAATGTGACTTTGTGATACCTTGAGCAATTCAGAAGTTTTTGTTTCTACAAAAACTGAACTATATAAATTGAAAATAATAGTCCTGTTACATCGTCAGTGACAAGCAGTGTATAATAATTTCTTCAAATGACAGTATGTGAAACGAAGAAAAAATTATTTTTCAATCGATTCCTGCAGTGAAATCATTGAAACTCGGTTTTTCCTAAGTATGAGAATGAACTGATTATGTGTCAAAATCCAAAAAATGCAAAAAAATTACATTGATAGAGCCATATCTCGAAAACTGCCAATTTTTGGAGTTTTTGGCAATGGACCAAAAATCCGGACAAATTCACAGAAAACCATTTTCCATAAGAAACGTGCGTGGTCCTTTACGTAAACATGAATATTATTTTTAAATGAATTGATTTATATGAAAATAGAGGTGGAACACCAATACATTAATTCAATCAGCATAGTTAAACGTGACCCAGAAACCATTCACTTGGCTTGGTTTTTACAAAATGGAAGAGACCAAGTTTCACGAGAACACAATGACACTCTTCGGACACCAAGGTCTTTAAGCGATCATTTCAATTCAATTTCATTTCAATGGGCCGTGGTGGTAAAGCGTTCGTCTTTGGAGCGAAGGGTCGAGGGTTCAAAGCCTCGCATGGTCATCGGTCTCGTGCATGGCATCGCACGTTAAAAGGTAAGGGCTGCATCTTCCCTAGCTCACACAAATCTCTCGAAGAGGGGAAATAACAATTTTATAACAATTTTTTTCAATTGTCATTTCAATTGTTTAAATGTCTACTTCAAAATGTTCTATCTTGGTGGTTTATTGATCGTTAAACAGCTTAAAATCGAGAAAAACAGACAAGTCTCTCTGAATCATAATTTTCTCAATATTTTCAAAGGTTTTCAATACTTGAAAAAATTAATAAAAATGATAGTAATGAATTAATTCTGAATTTGTCGATAGATTCCACGATGAGAATGGATTTGATGTTTTTGTAGGGAAATGTTTTATTTTCTGCTGGAATCGGGATGTTGTTCATTATGTGGCGAAGCTGCGGGCGATGCCGGACCTGACCTCTTACGTAGCCGGCACTCGGCCGCGGGTAACTGTTGTTGCGCTATGCACCGAGAAGAATTTGGAAGATTCGAGGCTTCACGAGAAATTTCATAAGCTTTCGGAGAAGTGAGCGTTCGATATAAAAAGAACTACGCAGCAGACGGACGGACAGTCAGTGAAGTGAAAGTCGAATATAAATACCTAGTTCCGTGATTGTTATGTAAATTAGAGTATTGTGTTATTGTATCATTTTATTTCGTAAAATAAATTATTTTAGAGATAATTGGACTATAAATATATTACAATTAGAAAGTATTTTGGAACTGCGTTCAATTCATCAAAAGCCCTGATTGGAAATTGATAGGAATCAACGATTGGGCTCTAAACGCACTGTTTTGTCAGATCTTGTCAATTGGTTGTGGCCTCGACTTGTATCTGGTCTTACCTTGTCAGCTATTGGAATATCATGGGGTATAAAATTATATACTCTCATAGGTCATTGTTGGTTTTACTTCGAGTTTGGTAGTGGTGTGATATGTGAGCGAATTCCTGCTTTCTTTTAAAGTATAACAATGCAATTTTGTTGAAGTATAATTGTCGCGTGTCTAACACCCGTATTTCATTGTATAGGAGATCGCTGGAGTAGTTCTTGTCCTTTCTGTAAATTATTTTCAGAAGGAGTTTTTTTATTACTTTCAGCTTATCTAGGTGAGTATTTGTGAGTCATTTCCATCCTATGATACCATAGGAGATACGCGATTCAACAAGCGCATGGTAGATCATTTTTAGGTGGACTAAATCTAGCACTTTTCCAAGGTATTTGAACCTATGTATCATTGTCCTAATGGAGTTATTAACTTTTTTGATATGGTAATCCCAACGCAAGTGATTATCAATAGTAATGCCTAAGTATTTGGCCTGGTTTGTCGACTTGATTGTTACCTTTTTTCCTTGGTAGGTGACTGAAATTCGGTAGATTATTTTTGTAATTGGCCAATAGAAGGAACATCGTTTTTTGTATATTTACAGTCAATAACTTATTGTTGAACCAGTCAAATATTTTACAAAGATCAGTTTCTACTATTTGTTGAAGGTTTACCCAGGAATTGGAGGAGTAGATAATTGCGGTATCATCGGCAAATTTGTATATTTCCCCACTGGTGTTAATATTTAACAAGTTATTGATGCAAATAATAGAAAGAATCGGACCCAAAACGGTTCTTTGTGGTACCCAACATTTAATGATCCTTTATTCGCTATATTGATTATTGAAATTAACCATTTGATCCCTATTTGTTGAATAATGGTTAAAATGGATTCGATGATTTTGTAGGGAGATGTTTTATTTTCAGCTGGAATCGAGATGTTGTTCATTGGAAAGTATTTAGAACCACATTTAATTCCTGAAATGCCCTGATTAAAAATTGATAGGGATCTGCGATTGGGCTGAACAAGCACTGTTCTGCGAAATCTTGGAAATCGGTTGTGGCCTCAACTTGTATCTGGTCGTACCTTGTCAGCTATTGTAATGAACCATCAGTTTTTGTCAAATCTTGGAAGTTGGTTGTAACCTCGACTTATATCTGGTCGTACCTTGGCAGCTATTGGGCTGAAAAAATTGTTTGTCGAAATTTTCGAAATTGGTTGAGGCCTCTACTTGTGGTATTTGGTCGTATCTTGGTATATAGCGGTTGGGCATGAAGTTGAGTGTCATCTCTTAGCGAGGCGGGGGTGGTAATTTGAGGCAGGATGGTGATACCAGCTGACAACAGAATAGGGTGGTTCTGCGGATGACCTGACTCCACCCCAAACTGACTACTTTTTTTCAAAAATGAAATTACGACTGATGTGTAACAAGCTACAGCCAGATTCTAGGAGAGTCATTGGTTAGTCATTTTCTGAATATTTCGATAGATCCCACCATGGTAATGAATTTGATGTTTTTGTTGGGAGATATTTTTCTACTGGAATCGAGATCTTGTTCATTGGAAAGTAGGTATTTAGAACCATATTCAATTCATCAAATGCCCTGATTGGAAATTGATAGGAATCAGCAATTGGGCTGAAAAACCACTATTTTGTCAAATCTTGCAAGTTGGTTGTGGCCTCGACTTATATCTGGTCTTACCTTGGCAGCTATTGAGCTGAAAAAATTGTTTGTCAAAATTTTCAAAATTGGTTGAGGCCTCGACTTGTGGTATTTGGTCGTATCTTGGTATACACCGGTTGGGCATGAAGTTGAGTGTCATCTCTTAGCGAGGCGTGGGTGGTAATTTGAGGCAGGATGGTGATACCAGCTGGCAACAGAATAGGGTGGCTCCACCCTAAACTGACTGCTTTTTTTCCATGAATGAAATCACTACTGATGTGTAACAAGATACAGCCAGATGCTGGGAGAGTCATTCGTTAGTAATTTTCTGAATATTTCGATAGATTCCACCATGGGAATGGATTTGATGTTTTTGTAGGGAGATGTTTTATTTTGTGCTGGAATGGGGATGTTGTTCATTGGAAAGTGTTTAGAACCACATTTAATTCATTGAAATTGATAGGAATCAGCGATTGGGTTGAAAAGGCACTGTTTTGCCAAATCTTGGAACTTTGTTGTGGCATTGACTTGTATCTGGTCGTACCTTGGAAGCTATTGGGATGAAAAAACGGTTTGTCAAATTTTTAAAATTGGTTGAGGCCTCGACTTGTGGCATTTGGAGGTATCTTGGTATGCAACGGTTGGGCATGAAATTGAGTGTCATCTCTTAGAGAGGCGGGGGTGGTAATTTGAGGCAGAATGGTGATACCAGCTGGCAACAAAATAGGGTGGTTCTGCCGATGATCTGACTCCACCCTGAACTGACTGCTTTTTTTCAAAAATGAAATATCGACTGATGTGTAACAAGATACAGCCAGGTACTGGAAGAGTCATTGGTTAGTCATTTTCTGAATATTTCGATAGTTTCCACCATGGGAATGGATTTGATGTTTTTGTAGGGAGGTATTTTATTTTCTGCTGGAATCTAGATGTTGTTCATTAGAAAGTATTCAGAACCACATTTAATTCATTAAATGCCCTGATTGGAAATTTATAGGAATCAGCGATTGGGCTGAAAAAGCACTGTTTTGTCAAATCTTGGAAATTGGTTGTGGCCTCGACTTGTATCTGGCCGCACCTTGTCAGCTATTGAAATGAAAATTCAGTTTTTTGTCAAATCTTGGAAGTTGGTTGTGGCTTCAACTTTTATCTGGTCGTACCTTGGCAGCTATGGGGCTGAAAAAACTGTTTGTCTATTTTTTAAAATTGGTTGAGGCCTCGACTCGTGGTATTCGGTCGTATCTTGATATACAGTGGTTGGGCTGGTTAACCAGTACATATGGGTATCCTCGCGTATGTGTAGACATCGAACCATCCCGGTACCTCTATAGAAGACGACATGACAGAGTATTTATGTAAGTAGAATCATTGTTATGATCGAGATCACATATGAGAGATTTATAGCTGAATTAATCTCCACTAAAGTGTTATTTTGTGATGTTATTTGTTGAATGATAGTATATTGGACAAAATAGAACAAAACTTATTATTTCACCAACTTAAAGAACTCACAAGCTAACGGCCAACCAGCGCTCTGAATTATACGTAAATAACTAAGGGGGAGGAGACATTGAGAGACATTCTAATCTGATATTCACTCAATTAAACGTTCAATCTTCAATCCACCTCATTAAGACTTCCTAGATAAAAAGTAGTACAGAATAAAGAGTCAGGGCAAAAACAAGCGAAAAGGCTAGTGTGCCTATTGCCAAGGAAAACTAAACAGTTTCTCGAGTTGGTTAAAATAGTAGTTTACCTTACAAGTGCGGAAAATCGGAGTTCAGTCAGCAATCGCGTGCGGAAAAGTCAATTTACGCACGTGTTAGGTACACTATTTTTTCTACTAGCGTGTGGAAAAACACAAAAGTTAACATAAAGAAACATTTATCATTAAATACATATCAAAAAATTTATTATTATTAATATTAATATTGAATGTGCAATTTGTAGCATTCTGTAAATTAATTGCAGAGTCTTAAATTTTATCCATTGAAGTCGGGGACTTGAAGGTTGGGTTTCCGACGTGTTGGTTTTCCACTACTTTGTCACAAGCAGTAATTTTTGCAAACGTGGCCATTGGAGCAACTTGGCTAGAAGAGGTCATTTTTGAAGGCTGCTGTACTGGTGAAAGTTGCTGGCAAGTGGTAGGGCCAGCGACAGCGTCACTGAAGTTTAATATTTTATTGGATGGGCCTTTTAGAAACTTGGTGAGCTCTCTACATAACCTTCTGCGACGCTGGAATATTTCCAACATCCGAGGCGAGGCGTTTAATATTTGTTATTCCTTCTGCGGAATCTGCAAGCATTGTGGCGACGGAACGTCGGAAACTATAGCCCGTATATAATTCAGGATTTCGAAGCTTCAGATAACTTGCAATCTCTGAGGACATTTTTCCGAAGGTGTTTATTCTGATTCATTGTGAAGTGCAAGTTCCTTTCTTATATTTCACGAAAAATCGAATATGTGGGGTTTCAGGCATTCTTAAACTCACATACATTCTGACCAAATTGAGCAATTTTCCATTTTCAGCTTCCTCATAAATCGCAAAGCTTCTGAAAGAGTGGTTCTATGTGTCTGGGATATTTTTCAATAAAATATTTCCTTCGTCATCAATATGATCTAAAGACATCTTTGTTAATTCTTCTCGCCTACATGCGCCCGACAAACCAAACATCGTAGCGACTCTTATATGAAGATAAATTTCGTCAGGTGCTTCATTTAGAAACTTAAAAATTTCTTCTTTTAAGAAAATTTTATCCCATTTTGGTCTAAATCCAATGTTTTGTTTTTTTATAAATGCCGTGACCTTGAAAAACTTGCTTAAATCGACGTCTTTTTTAAGTTTGAATACACTTTTTAACATTGAGTACCTGGACCAAAGAGTGTTTGGCTTACATGTTTTGGAAATTTTAGCGAAATAAGCCAAAAAAGCGTCTTCTTTAAAAGTTTTAATTCCCTTATTCGGGCACCAGTTTTCAAACAAAATATATTCCTTTTCTTACGTATGACGCGATTTTAATGGTAATAGATCCAAGTTGCAGTTCTAGCCGCTTCCAAAACTGACTCTGGCAAATCTTCGTTTGAAGAATCCATGAAAAATAATCTCACTAGAAAAAGCTGCGACGGTAAAATTGGTTTTGATAAGGTAGTGTTTTGACTGACAGGTTTATTTTTGTCTGTTGCTGCAGTGATTCAAAGTGACAAATAAAAAATGTCAGATGTTTATTTATTACTATTTGACATTTATTTGATGAGGCTTATACCAGGGCCATTAAAAAGTTATTGAAAAATACTTTTCTTTTTATTAAAAATTAAAGCAGAATTCTAATAAACTTCATTTTTCAGTGCGGAAAAAGGACTTTTCCGCACGCTGGTGGAAAAAGGACTTATTGAAATAGATAACGAAACTCCTCTCTGGACAGTTCCCTCTGAGGTATCACCTCAAGAAATGGGTAAATAAGAGTGCCTCTACTGCAAAAACTTTGCTAAAATTACAGAACATTTTTGCTCTGGAAGAGGACAAAGTTCCTGGAAAGGGCCTTCTTAACGCCCTCCGACGTCAGAAAATTGGTACCCAGGAAACTGATAAACTAAGTACACGAAGTCTCGGAATCTCGGGCCTCGAATAGATTGAAAAGATCTCAATGATCGAAGTCCTTGCATATCCTGTACAACCCCCCTAAAATCTGCAAGTAAAAGGCACTTCCCAGTAATGGTGCTTGAAAAAAAATATGCTGGAAAGTAAAAACTTTTGGAATCATGTGAAGTGTTCGTTTCAATCGCCACTTACCTCACGTTCCAGATATAGATCAAAACGAGAAAGAATATATTCAGCTGTCTTGGCTGATGAATCGCATTCATGGTCGGATATACAGAAAAGTTATTCAACCAAAAATTTATTACGGATTTTCAGCCACTTGTTGACAATAAAAAATTATTCAAATTCTGTAGATACATAAATATCCGCTCACTTTTGTTGCCAACAAATTGATTAATTTTTTTCAATTTTCATGTGTTTGATCGTAATTTATCTGCTCCAGATCTGTTTATTTTCATTTTTGAAATATACAGTGAGAGAAGTTTTCTGGAATCCATTTCGAAAATAAATTCTTGAATCATTAATCAAGAAGTCGATTCGTATATTGTTTGGGATTCTAGATGTATAGAAAAACCAAAGAGTCGCATCTAAATTGACTGAAAGATTTAAGTGTGTAGAGTTCAAGAATTGAATTTTCAGTTGTAATACCACAAGAGAGTGAGAATAAAGTGAAAATAATTCGACAGATTTTTCGAAAACTTGTTGCCTTCGGGCTCTCGTGTCTATTGCCAAATGGCAACAAGTTTGAGAAAAAATGTGGAGAATTATTTTCTACTTTATCCAACTCTCGTGTGGTATTCGATAGATTATTTTTTGATGCCCCAATCATAGACATATTCTCTATATAACATTTTTATTCATTACGGTTATCTGAATTCAATTTTCAATTTACATGCAACCTGATGACAGACGTCAAATCAAAAGTATCCAGTTGTCACACAATAATAACAAAATACCACGAATATTCCCGAGGCAATAATCTAAGTAGAAAATTCCCACTATAATAATGTTGTGATTGGTTTGAAAGTACATCATAGCTTTAAATTGATGGTTTTTATTGGTTGCAAGATATGTCGAAAAATAATCACGGTAATAATTGTATTATACAATTTTTATTTGTCTTCAGAAATTAATATTTTATAGTCAGTTTCCTAAATCTACTCACAATGGCTGTGATTATAAGATGTAAATAATGTTTTCTGCAGTGCCATACATCCCATAGTTAAAATAGCAATACAACTACTTAATATTCGGTATACAAGTAAAACACAGCACAATAAAAGTGCTATTCTGGTTATGTTGTAGTGAGCAAGTCTCTCCTATGCATATGATCATGCATGAATACTTCTGATTGTTTTATATACAGTTACTAGATAGAATATTTTTCAGTTTTGATTTAAATTTCACGTCACGGAATGTAAATGGCAAGATATTGTGAAGATCAGTATCAATTTTGGATGTTCTCCTAAGGGACAGTTGCATAAAAACCAATTAAATATTTGAAGTCTCGTTATATATTCAACGTGGCGTAATATGCGGAACTCCGTTGCACAGAAACACTGACAAATTGATTTTATTGCCCCAAACTACATGTATTATATTTTACACAATTGTGAGATTCAGAGGTTATGGAGTTTGACGACAAAAGGCAGAGTTCGGTCTTGACGGTAACAAAAGTTACCGAGAGGACGCGCTCTTCCACTAAACCTAGTGATAATGAAAACCAATACAGAATTCCCTAAAAATTACAAGCTATTGAATAATACAGATCCAAGTTTATTTCACCAACATTATGATTTATAGAAAAATATATATATTTCCAACTCCTATGAACTAACCTACAATTAACTGATTATTTGTTCAGTGACTAACTTTTTAAATGATAATGAAGAAATACTTCTTATTTCGGTTGGTATACAATTATAAATTTTGGCAATATTATAGGAGAAAGATGACTTGAAAAGAGAAGTTTTATGGCGTGGAATTGTCAACTGATTTTTTAGACGGATATTCACATCGTGAATTTGTGAGCGAAATCTCACCTTGTTATAAAGATATCGCGGCTTTTTTGACAACATGATTTTGTGTACAAGAGAACAAAAATGTAGTAAGCGCCTTTGTTTCATATCCAACCAACCTATTTCAGAAATTGCAGACGATACGTGACTTCGTCGGCGGAGACCACATTTAAGTCTGACACAAGAATTTTGTATCAGTTGAAGTCGACGACTGTCAGCTTGCAGTAGAGCAGGGCCATATACACAATCAGCGTAATTAAGGTGGGAAAGGACAAGTGATTCGCAAAGTGTAATCTTACATTTTTTACATTTTTTAGTTAGTATATGTCGATTAGAATATATGAGCTTCAGGTTGCTGAATGCTTTTTTGACTTGATTTGACTTTGATGTCACATTAACTTAATGTAACGTTAACAAATGATGACCGTTATATTTCGGTTGCATAAACGCAAATCTAGTTCTAGTGCCACATCAACTCGAATTCAATCGTGCATTAACTTAATCAGAGCTGTCCAAAGATTGAAGTATTAATCAGCTTAACTCTCCCACAATACTCTGTAATTTTTTTCTGTCGATGGAATCTTTCATTATTCTCAATCATGAACGTTCTGATGGGATATGGTAATGGCAGGACATCTTATAAAAAAATTGCAGAGCCCAACTCTTCCCCAACGCTCGGTACTCTTTTGTTTCTGAGGAATCTGTCATTATTCTCAATCATGATCGCTTTCACAAAATATGGTGGTGGCAGGAAAAAATTTGCAGAAACCAACTCTCCCCCAACGCTCGGTATTTTTTTTTCTGTCAATAGGGTATTTCATTATTCTTAATCATGCACCCTCTGACAAAATAAGGTGGTGACAGGACCTTTGATAAAAAAATTGAAGATCCCAACTCTCCCCCATCGCTTGGTGATTTTTCTGTAGATGGAATCTTCTATTATTCTCAATCATGAACTCTTTGACGCAATATGATGGTGACAAGACCTTTAATAAAAAAAATGCAGAGCCCAATTCTCCCTCAAAGCTCGGTATTTCTTTCTGTCGATGGAATATTCCATAATTCTCAATCACAAAAACTCTGACAAAATATGGTGGTGACAAGACCCCTAATTAAAAAATTACAGTGCCCAACTCTCCCCCAACGCAAATTTTTTTTCTGTGGATGGAATATTTCATTATTCTCAATCATGAACGCTCTGACAAAATATGGTGGTGACAACACCTCTAATAAAATAATTGCAGTTCCCAACTCTCCGCTGACGCTCGATAATTTTTTTCTGTCGATGGAATCTTTCATTATTCTCAATCATGAACGCTCCGACGAAATATGGTGGTGAGAAGACCTCTAATGAAAAAATGACAGTGTCCAACTCTCCCCCAACGCTCAATTTTTTTCTATGGATGGAATATTTCATTATTCTCAATCATGAACGCTCTGACAAAATATGGTGGTGACAACACCCCTAATAAAAAAAATTGCAGTTCCCAACTCTCCCCTGACGCTCGATAATTTTTTTCTGTCGATGGAATCATTCATTATTCTCCATCATGAACGCTCCGACAAAATATGGTGGTGAAAAGACCCCTAATGAAAAAATGACAGTGCCCAACTCTCCCCCAACGCTCAATTTTTTTCTGTGGATGGAATATTCCATTATTCTCAATCATGAACGCTCTGACAAAACATGGTGGTGACAACACCCCTAATAAAAAAATTGCAGTCCCAACTCTCCCCTGACGCTCGATAATTTTTTTCTGTGGATGGAATATTTCATTATTCTCAATCATGAACGCTCTGACAAAATATGGTGGTGACAACACCCCTAATAAAAAAATTGCAGTTCCCAACTCTCCGCTGACGCTCTATAATTTTTTTCTGTCGATGGAATCTTTCATTATTCTCAATCATGAACGCTCCGACAAAATATGGTGGTGAGAAGACCTCTAATGAAAAAATGACAGTGCCCAACTCTCCCCCAACGCTCAATTTTTTTCTGTGGATGGAATATTTCATTATTCTCAATCATGAACGCTCTGACAAAACATGGTGGTGACAACGCCCCTAATAAAAAAAATGCAGTTCCCAACTCTCCCCTGACGCTCGATAATTTTTTTCTGTCGATGGAATCTTTCATTATTATCAATCATGAACGCTCCGACAAAATATGGTGGTGAGAAGACCTCTAATGAAAAAATGACATTGCCCAACTCTCCCCCAACGCTCAATTTTTTTCTGTAGATGGAATATTTCATTATTCTCAATCATGAATGCTCTGACAAAATATAGTGGTGACAACACCCCTAATAAAAAAATTGCAGTTCCCAACTCTCCCCTGATGCTCGATAATTTTTTTCTGTCGATGGAATCTCTCATTATTCTCAATCATCAACGCTCTGACGGAATATAGTTGTGACAAGACCACTAATGAAAAAATTGCAGTTCCCAACTCTCCCCCAACGCTCGGATATTTTTTTCTGTAGGTGGAATCTTTAATCATTCGCAATTCTGAACGCTCAGAGGAAATATGGTGCTGAATAGACCTCTAATAAAAAAATTGCAGTGCCCAACTCTCCCCCAACGCTCGGTAATTTTTTTCTGTGGATGGAATCTTTCATTATTCCTAATCACGAACGCTCTGACGAAATATGGTGGTGACAAGACATCTAATGAAAATATTGCAAAGCCCAACTCTCCCCCAACGCTCGGTAATTTTTTCTGTCGTTGGAATTTTACATTTTTCTCAATAACGAGGAAATATGGTGGTGACAAGACCTCTAATAAAAATATTGCAAAGCCCAACTCTTCCCCAGCGCTCGGTAATTTTTTTCTGTCGGTGGAATCTTTCATTATCCTCAATCGTGAACGCTCTGACGAAATATGAGAGTGAAAAGACATCTAATAAAAAAATTGCAGTGCCCAACTCTCACCCAACGCTCGGTAATTTTTTTTAGTCCAAGGAATCTTTCATTAATCTCAATTCTGAACGCTCTGACGAAATATGGTGCTGAAAAGACCTCTGATAAGAAAATTGCACTGCCCAACTCTCCCCCACCGCTCGGTTATTTTTTTCTGTCGATGGAATCTTTCATTATTCTCAATCACGAGCGCTCTGAGGAAATATGGTGGTGGCAGGATCTCTAATAAAAAAAAAATGCAGAGCCCAACTCTCCCCCAAACGCTCTGTGATTTTTTCTGTAGGTGGAATCTTTCATTATTCTCAATTCTGAACGCTCTGAAGAAATATGGTGCTGAAAATAACTCTTATAAAAACAATGCAGTGCCCAACTCTCCCCCAACGCTCGGTAATTTTTTCTGTCTGAAGAATCTTCCATTATTCTCAATCATGAACCCTCTAACGAAATATGGTGGTGAAAAGACATCTAATAAAAAAAATGCAAGCCCAACTCTCCTCCAACACTCGGTAATTTTTTTCTGTCGGGAAAGTGTTTCATTATTCTCAATTCTGAACGCTCTGACGAAATAAGGTGCTCAATAGACCTCTAATAAAAAAAATTGCAGTGCCCAACTCTCCCCCAACGCTCAGTATTTTTTTTTCTGTAGATGGAATCTTTCATTATTCTCAATCATGAACGCTCTGATGCAATATGGTGGTGAAAAGACCTTTAAATAAAAAAATGCAGTCCCCAACTCTCCCCCAACAATCGGTAATTTTTTTCTTTCGGGAAATCTTTCATTATTCTCAATTCTAAACGCTCTGACGAAATATGGTGGTGACAAGACCTCTAATACAAAAATTGCATTGCCCAACTCTCCCCTAACGCTCGGTAATTTTTTTCTGTCGATGGAATCTTTCATTATTCTCAATCATGAGCTCTTACGCAATATGGTGATGAAGTGATCTCTAATAAAAATTGCAGTGTCCAACTCCCCCCCAACGCTCGGTAATTTTTTTTCTTTCCATGGAATCTTTTGTTAATCTCAATCGTGAACCCTCTGACGAAATATGATGGTGAGAAGACCTCTTATAAAAAAATGCAGTGCCCAACTCTCCTCCAACTTTCGGTTATTTTTTTCTGTCGGTGGAATCTTTCATCATTCTCAGTTATGAACGCTCTGACGGAATATGGTGCTGAAAAACCTCTAATAAAAAAATTGCAGAGCCCACCTCTCCCCCAACGCTCGGTAATTTTTTCTGTCAGAAGAATCTTTCATTATTCTCAATCATGAACCTTCTAACGAAATATGGTGTTGAAAAGACCTCTAATTAAAAAAATGCATTGCCCAACTCTCCCCCAACGCTTGGTTATTTTTTTCTATCGGTGGAATCTTTCATCGTTCTCAATTCTGAACGCTCTGACGAAATATGGTGCTGAAAAGACCTCTGATAAAAAAAATTGCAGTGCCCAAACTCTCCCCCAACGCTCGGTAATTTTTTTCTGTAGTGGAATCTTTCATTATTCTCAAACATGAACGCTCTGAGGAAATACGGTGGTGAAAGACCTCTAATAAAAATATTGCAAAGCCCAACTCTCCCCCAACGCTCTTGAATTTTACATTTTTCTCAATAATGAGCGCTCTGAGGAAATATGGTGGTGGCAGGATCTCTAATAAAAATAATTACAGAGCCCAATTCTCCCCTCCAAATTTCTTTGATTGTGTCATTACTTATAGCTGATATTCTGTCGAAGAAATAATTATTTTTGGCAGCTTGTCGTGATAGCCCCTTTATTTTAATTTCGCATAGAATTAGGATTAAAAGATAGCATTAAATATGATTTCGATTTGCTACAGTTTGTAGCTTGTAAAAATCCAACAGTCAAAGATACTTTAAATTTATGAAATTGTTCCTATTTCAATAAATTTTTACAAGTGGCTTGCAGCGACATCTATCATTTCGTGCTTGAACATCACGGCGTCCAAGGTAAGAAACCTGTATTCACTTTTCACCACAATTCATGGAACATAACGCCTGAAATGCACTCAACACAATTCTCAAGCGGACGTAAAATTAGTTGCATACATTCTCCAAACTTGCTCCAAACCTACTTGAACATTTACTTCGAAATTGTTTTTATTGTTTATCGGCGTGCCTAATAGTATTTTGTTGGATTTAACAACAAAGGATTCCTTTGTCATTACGTAACATAAATTTTAATCAGTCTGGTCTACGTGATTTTTAGTGTTTGTCGAGCTCGATATACTACTCTTTTAGCGATTTAGGCCAATCAATTTAGCATTGAAATCAGAAATGGGAAAAAATAGCAAAACAATGCAAACTTTCACAAAAGTTCCAATTTTGTTCTCAATGGAATAAGAATTTGCGCCCTCGTAAAAGGTCAGCAACATTGTTAAAAATGTAACTTATAATAAACAATTCTAGTTATTTTGTAGACAAAAAAAAATGCAAAAGAGTCGCAAAATGATGAAAGCAGAAAAAAATCATCATTCGTTCATCAGTTTTGCAACCATTTCCAAGTTTGGCTTCAGAGTATATATAGTTATTTACGTAGCAAGTCCGGAAAATACTGTTTTTTTGGACGAGTAGACCAAATTCTAGGACGAGCGTGAGCGAGTCCTGTATGCCTGCGGGTCCAAAAAAAACTGTTTTCGGGCTTGTTGCATACACTATTTTTTCGGCAACCATGTAGAATAACAAATCAATGAGACGCATTTATTCTAAGAGACGAAAAAAGGTCGACCTTAACCCATCTGATGAAACATACTTTTTATGAAGTTACATAAATAAAATGGATTACCTATCAAAAGGTGGTTATGACTATATACAGTGAGTTTCAAAAAGTTACACCATATGGAAACTTTTTTATTATCGATTTGTCCGAAAATTTTATTGTTCATAAAAATTGGTGCATTACGGAATACTTGTATTCGAGTTATCGAAATTCTAAATTTCCAAACGGTGTACACAAGTATGAACAAAAAATAGAATTTTGATCAAGAGTAAACTACCCTGGCTGTGATTCCTAATTTGAATATTTCGAACATTTTAGTTCTTATTTGTATTATACAAGGTTTCCCTAAAGAACCGGAACGGCCAAATATTTCAGCAACGGCCAGACATAAAGTTATGAAATTTGGTATATGGGGGTTAGTAGTAGTGCCGGATCTAAAACTAATAAATGCAACGTTGCTAGATTTACAGTTTTTCCTACGGGGCCCTCAATTTAATTTTGTTAAATGTAATGCTATGTTTATTTTTATCGCATTCGATTTGTCGTGTTTGTTGTGTTTCTTCTTTGTTTAATTGAAATATTCAGAAATATGAACAAAGTCTAAATTTCACTAATCATGTACTGACACAAAAACGTTATTTTTCAAATCTGCCGCAATACCGGGCGATACTACTTATATGCAAAATAAACACAATATTGTAACATGAATTAAGAGACATAACACTTCCCCTCGTCGTTATTCAAAGATTCAACCTTTCTGGTTTTTTCATCAATCTTGATGATCGTCTTAATTGCGGCTCGGCCAAGTTGGAAAAACCTGGGTCGGATATTGTTTCAGCTTCTGAAGATTTGTCCCCGGTTGTTGTAGAATTTGTTCCAGAGCAATTTTGATCTGACTCTGTTTCTGTAGTTTGTGGTGTTTCTAAACTAACTGAACTTTCCACTGAATGGTTTACAACATTCTCTTCAGGAGTTGATCGGTAATGTGGGGCATTTGATCCACAGTATTTGGTTGATCTCATTTGGTCAACATGTCGCGAAATAATGTTTCCCTCTACTTATACTTCATAGTGGAGTGTTCCTTTCTTCGCAATCACGGTACCGAATTTCCATTTAGATCTTCCATCGTAAGAGCGTATTTGAACCGAATCTCCAATTTGAAAAAATCTTGTTTCTAATCTAGATTCCAACTTGTTATCATTCATTTTCGGATCTACGTTTCGTTTCACTAAATCAATACGTATCCTAAATTGCCTCTTGAACATTAATTCAGCTGGGCTCAATCCAGTAGTGCTGTTTGGTGTTTTTCTATGCTGCATCAATATTCGACATAATTTAATGTTCAGAGGTTGTGGGTCGTCCATCATTGCACGTAATTTTTGTTTTAAAATTTGCACGTATCTTTCAGCTTGTCCATTCGTCGAAGGATGGTAAGGCGCAGTAAATTTGGAGTTTATACCATTTGATCTGAAGAACTGCATTATTTCTTGAGATTTGAATTGTTTTGCATTATCAGATACAATTCTTATTGGTGAACCAAATCTTGCAAATAAATTCCTCAAAATGTTGATTGTTGCGTTCGATGAAGTCGAACTTGTTGGTATAGCTTCAAACCATTTAGAGTAGGCATCGACAACTATGAGAAAATTTGTTCCATGAAAAGGACCAGCATAGTCAATATGTATTCGATTCCATGGTTCTTTAGGATACTCCCATGGATGTGTGGGTACTTTGGATGGATTGGTTTGTATTGAACAACAACTTCTGCAAGATTTTGCCATGTCTTCTATGTCCTTGTCAATTCCTTTACACCAAACATAGCTTCTTGCAATCGCTTTCATTTTATTTACTCCTGTATGAGCCTCATGTAACTCGTTAAGAACTCGATTACGGAGTTTTTTCGGAATGAAGATTCTTATTCCATAGAAAATACATCCATCTTGCAGAGAATATTCATGTAGTGAATCAATGTTGCTATTACCAGATTGTATGGCATTGTAAAAATCTTGAAATTCTTGATCATCCTTGACCTCCCTTTGGATTTGATCTTTTGTTATTGGAATAGTATCGATTTGATTGAGGTAAAAAGCTCCATCATCGTCAAATTCATCGCTGAGTGGGTTTTCTTGATTTACGCATCTAGATAAGTAATCTGCATTTGAATGTTTTTCGGTAGGTCTAGTTTCGATAGTGTAATCAAAACCAGCTAGAAAATTGGCATAATGAATTAATCTCAGCGCAGTGGTAGCAGGTAAATTCTTTTCTGGATGTAGAATTCTTGATAAGGGTTTGTTGTCAATGATCAATGTAATTTTTCTTCCATAGCAGTATTGGAAGAACTTTTTCAAACCCCAAATCAAACCTGTTGCCTCTTTGTCCAGTTGACTATAGTGTTTCTCAGCGTTTGTTAAGGATCTTGATGCGAAAGCAACTGGCCTTTCTGATCCATCTTCCATAATATTTGACGATACAGCACCTAACCCAAATGGAGATGCATCCGTAGCGAGTGTGACAGGCAAATTTACGTTGAATGGTGTGAGAACTTTCGAACTTGTAATTTCTGTCTTCAACTGCTCAAAAGTCGCCTCACATTCAGACGTCCATTGGAATTTCACATTTCTCTGAAGAAGTCTGTATAAAGGATATAATTTTCCAGCTAAATTTGGTATGAACTGATGGTAATAGTTCACAAGTCCAAGAAAAGTTCGGAGCTCTGATACGTTTCTTGGTCTTTTACTGCTAACTATTGCTTCAATTTTATCTTTCATTGGGTGAGACCATCTGAATCAATCACGTGACCTAGATACGTGATTGATTTCTTGAAGAATTGACATTTCGTTCTATTGAGGTGTAATCCTCTCTGACGTAAGCGTTGAAAAACTATTCGGAGCCTTTGTAAGAGTTTAAATAAAGCACTACCTTGTACAATAACGTCGTCAAAGAAACATGCGACACCCTGTAGATCTTGTAGAGTTTGATCCATAAATGATTGCCATATATTCGGAGCTACTTTGATGCCAAACATTAATCGATTCACCTTGTATGTTCCTTTCGTAGTACTTGATATCGAGTGTGCAAAAATAGGCTCCACCGCTCATTTTAGCAAATATGTCTTCAATACGTGGAATGGGGTAGTTATCATCGAGCAGGTATTTATTTAGTGTTACCTTATAGTCGGCACATAATCGAATTTGTCCATCTTTTTTTATTATTGGCACGACAGGTGTTCCCCAGCCTGAATAACTCACTTTTTCAATGATTCCAGCCGTTTCCAGTCGATCTATTTCGTCTTCGGTACGATCCTTCAGAGCGAACGGTATGGGTCGAGCACGAATAAAAACTGGTTTTGTATTTTCTTTAATTTTGAGTACACATTTGTAGTTTCTGATAATGCCAATTTCCTGCGAAAATAAATCACCATACTCGTTGAGTAGCTCCGTAAGATTGCTTTGGTAATTTTTGTCATTATATGTATCGATACTGTAAATTGCGGACCAATCCAATTTTATCAACCTCAGCCATTCTCTGCCTAAAATTGGTGATACCAAATTCCGAAGTACGTATAATCTCCCAACACTTTTTTCATTTTTATAATTGATTTTAACATCACATACGCCCAGTGGTTCAAAAATTTCTCCTGTGTATGTTCTGAGTTTAATATTTGTAGGTTGCAATTTTGTATTTGGACAAATTTGTTGAAAGAACTTTTCTGAGCAAGTAGAAACTGCTGCTCCTGTATCTACCTCAAATTGGCATGAAGAATTGTTGATATTAATGCGGATGAGGAATTTATCCGATGCTTCTGACTGAATTAATGTATTAATTTCATAGATTTCACCTTCTTCTGTAACATCAAGCAGATTAGTATTATGTGTAGATTGCGAACGTTTCTTGAAACAAATTGATTGAATGTGTCCTTTTCTTCTACAATATGTGCACCTCAGATTCTTTGAAATACATTCATCCGCCTTATGGTTGTATTTACCACATCGAAAACATTGATTAGAATCATCTTTGACATTGGGCTCTCTGTATCCGGCATAATTATTCGAAGTGGTTGGTTTGTTTGCCAAAGTGCTTTTATTTGTTTTTGATATTTTATTTATAGTTTGGGGTTATTGCATTTCCCTACTTTCGATTTTTGAAGATTCGATGGCCAAAGCTGTCGTTACTGCTTCTTCAAATGAAATTTTTTTACTCTGTTGTAAGAGTTTTTCTCGTGTTTCATTACAACGTACACCTCGTATAAATTGTGCCCTCAGATGAGTGTTGATCGTAGGTTTCTTGCAGGATTCACATATAAAGTTGCAATTTGTAGTCAGCCTTTTTAGTTCGGCTTGATAATTCGAAATACGAGTAGATTCACCTTCCTGCTGTAATCTCATCAAGAATTTGTGTTGCTCTGCTACTTCACTTGGTTTTGGACAAAGGTGGTCGCGGAGTACTTTAATAAGCTCCTTGAAAGACTTGGTATTGGGTAAATCAGGTGCCGTGAGGCTGTATAAAATTTGATAATTCTTTGGTCCCAAACAATTTATTAATATTTGAACACTTTTTTGTCGTTTTCCGGTGTATCGTCCGAAAGATTTCGTAGTTCCAAGTAGTTTTGGAGTCTCTGAAGGTAGGTTTCGAAAGATTCATTGAGTTCGTCGTAGGGCTGTAGTGATATTCCTCTTGTATCGATCTGAGATTTTCCCGAACTACTTTGCATTTGATTTGATAAACTTGTCTGCTGACTCTGCACGTTTTTGAGCGTTGTTACAAGTTCCCGTAGCAGTGCTTCCATTTTTCCTAATCTGTTTTTATCCTCGTCGCCAATCTGTTGTGTTTCTTCTTTGTTTAATTGAAATATTCAGAAATATGAACAAAGTGAAGTATACTTTATTTCTAAATTTCACTAATCATGTACTGACACGTAAACGTCATTTTTCTAATCTGCCGCAATACCGGGCGATACTACTTATATGCAAAATAAACACAATATTGTAACATGAACTAAGAGACATAACAGTGTTCAAACTATTATGACCTTATGATATCAAATTTTAATTCCCCCAATTTTTGTTAATATGACAATTCAACATTTCGTTAAAAAATATTACAAAATTTTAATATCTCGAGAAATCGTGGCGACATGACAATGAAAATTAATTTATTTGAAATTTGTTGGCAAGTCTGATCCGACAATACCATTCACAACGTTGTCAAATATACGTGTTATTTCCACTTAATCTTCCTAAGTTTTTATTTAAATTCCTTTATTGAATTTTGCGCATTTTATTTGATACCACAAAGTTACATTTTTTTTAACTGAAACAAATCAAACCCTATCGAATATAGTCATAACTAATAAAAAAGCACTAAGAAACAGGAAATAATACAAAACTACGTAGGTAGTAGGTACAAAAATTTCGTATTATTATGGTAGGTATCTAATTAACAAACAAAATTGTGTTCAAATAATCCAAAGACAAACGATAACAGTTCTTGGTTAACTAAACGAGAAAATAAAAGACTTAACGTATCAAATGCACAAAATGTTGGCCATTATTTGCCAAACAATAACCAAGCCTGTAATAAAATTCACCTATAGTATTATTTAACTCTTCTGGACTAATGAGAGTCGATTCGTATAGAATTGTTTCCCTCAGATGATCTAAACTTAGAGGTCTATTTTTGAACACCCTATCTTCTAGATGTCCCCAATGGAAAAAATCCATAGGGGTCATATCCGGGGAGCGTGCTGGCCACTCTATCGGTCCTCTTCGAACATTCCACTTTTCTGTGAATACCTCGTCCAAATATTATCGAACTTCTCGTGAAAAATGGGGAGGTGCCCCATCTTGTTGAAACCATATTTCATGGATGTCATTGTTCAACTCTTGCAATTTAGGAACCACGTTTCTTCTCAGAAGTTGTAAGTATTTTTGACTAGTCAGGTTTCCATCGATAAATAAAGGTCCAATAATTGTGTTGTTAAGAATCCCTGCCCAAACGTTGATTTTCTGTGGTTGCTGCGTATGTAATTCTTCCATCCAGTGAGGGTTAGTTCTGCTCCAAAACCTACAATTGTGGCCTGTTTACCCGCCCATTTAAACAAAAAGTCGAATCATCACTAAACAATATTTTGTTCTTAAAATCTGGATAATCGTTAATTTCATTCATTATGACTCCAGAAAACTAGATATGGTGGTCAGGACCATCTTCCAAAAGTTCTTGAGTGTAAATTAATTTATAATAAACGGAAAAGAAATCTGTAGTTCACAATGAGCTTATGACGAGAGGCATAAGATGTCCGGAGGACTGCTCATTGCTAATATCCTATACAATAGGAAAAGTTGGATCGAAAATTCATCAGAAAACAACTACTTTCCTGGCTAATGCCACGACGAACATTGAATTACATCTGATGAAATTTCCGTGCAGAGTTCCTACAAGGTTATCTCTGCAATTGCTTGGTTGCATGGGAATGATCATAGAAACATTCGGACCACCTATATATCGATTTCGGAGTGTTGCTCCTCATCAGTATAGGGTAGGTCTAGCAGTCAATAACTAATGACTACAACGAATGAATCGACGACCATTCCCATTTATTATTAAATGGGAATGGTCGTCGATTCATTCGTTGCAGTCATTAGTTATTGACTGCTAGACCTACCCTATACTGATGAGGAGCAACACTCCGAAATCGATATATAGGTGGTCCGAATGTTTCTATGATCATTCCCATGCAACCAAGCAATTGCAGAGATAACCTTGTAGGAACTCTGCACGGAAATTTCATCAGATGTAATTCAATGTTCGTCGTGGCATTAGCCAGGAAAGTAGTTGTTTTCTGATGAATTTTCGATCCAACTTTTCCTATTGTATAGGATATTAGCAATGAGCAGTCCTCCGGACATCTTATGCCTCTAATTTATAATAAGTTTTAATTTTTTCTTGCTTTAGAATCCTGTGAATTGAAGATTTACTTATATCTTCAGGTAAATTTTGTTTTAGTTCTGTTTTAGACATTTTAGGATTCTCTTCTAAAGATAATAGGATATTTAATTTATTGTTATCTGTAGTGGCCGTTTTAGGTCTACCAGTTTTCGGAATAGTCTCTACATTCCTTGTTTGTTGGTATCTTTTTATAGTTCGGCAAACTGAAGATTTCTTAATTTACTTCTCTGGATGTAAAGCATTGAATAAGGCTGGATTCTCACAGATCCGATGATCCGATGGTACGAAAATGTTCTGATTGGTTGAATTGGTAGGTGTGACAACAAATCAACCAACCAGGACATTTTTCCAACCAATCAGAACATTTTCGTACCATCGTATCATCGGACGTCGGATCTGTGGGAATTCAGCCTAACTCACAAACTTCTTTATAGCTTCTCAATTTATCGCCGTAACCACGATATATCAATATTTTAATCCGTTCAGCTTCACTTAACAAGAAAACCATTTTATCTCAAGTAACTTTCAGTATAATGACAGATTGTTGACAACAATAACAATAGAAGATGATTAGCAGTTTCCAAAGGCCTCTTGTTAATTTATACCTCATGAATCTAACAAAAATTTTATTAGAGTTCTGTTAATATCGGTTAAGTAAGAACATAACGTACGAATTTTCAGAACTAAAATTCGATTCAAGATTCGAACATTATCAATAGCGTTTGATTTGATTCAGTTGAAAAAATTACAGAAAAAAATCATTTTTCTGAAATCGTTCAAGAATGCCCACATTCTCGGAGCTACTGCAGGCCTCAAAATACGCTAATCTAGTATTTTAGTCCGTTGCTAAGCAACGAACTTTCCCGGACCGTTTTCGGACCTAAACGGTACGGGAATAGTAATTTACGTAACAAGTCCGGAAAATACTGTTTTTTTGGACGAGTAGACCAAATTCTAAAGTCTGCGAGTCCAAAAAAACTGTTTTCGGACGTGTTGTGTACACTATTTTTTCGGCAACCATGTAGAATAACAAATCAATGAGACACATTTAGTCTAAGAGACGAAGAGAAGTCGACTTTCACCCATCTGTTAACCGGATGAAACGATTCCAAATTTGAATATTTCGAACATTTCAGTTCTTATTTGTATTATATAAAGAAATTCGAACAGAAGATAGGTACCAACAGAAACGTTCTAATTCTTATTTATATTAATATTTGTATTAAAATTCGAGCACTTCCCGGCCTAGTCCGGGAAGTACGTACTCCCCGGACTAGGCCGGGAAGTGCTACTTTCCCAAAGAAAAAGTGTCCGGGAAGTGAACACTTCCCGGATGGTTGCCGAAAAAGTACTTTCCCGTACAGAAAACGATCCGAGTAAATTTTTGCCGGCTTGTTTACATTTTAGACAGTTATTGAATTCATGCAAACAATATGTAGAATTCCTTAGTTTTTGATAATGCTTATTGCGATTTCAGAAAAAATAGTATGTGTACCTCGTAGTAACAGCACATTCCCAGACTTGAATGCATGTTGGCCTCGGCTTAACGCCTCGGCCAACAATTTACATTGTCGCCCGGGAATGTATTGCTTTTACTACTAGATACACAATATACTATTATTCATACTTTTGTTAATAACTCGGCAGAAAAAAAATCTAAAAGAGAGGCAAACGCACGGACACGTTTCTCTCTTTGTCATAAGTCTCGCCGAAACTTGGCCACCTTCGCCGATGACGGCAACATTTTGTTTTTGTTTATTTTACAATATTTTTTTGCATCTTTAATTGATTATGGAAGAGATGCAAAAGTTTTTTCAACTGGCCGGGAACGTAAAGAGTAATTTTCCAGAAAATTAAAGGACATGGCACTGGACATGTATTCCCGAAGCTCAACAGATATTTTTTATTTTTAAATATATCATTCTAGAGGTCAAAAGAAGCAACTTTCTTCATTATACTTTTTTTGGCCCAACAGGGTGAGCTAAAAAATTGGATTGAATGTCTAATGTCAATTGTGGAAAATACTGTCTGTAAGTTTTTTTTTATTTTTGGGTATACGAGGATAAATTGAAAAATTCATAGCCTACTATAGAACCAAACAAAATTTCAATGTCAAAATATTTTATTACTCAACATATTATCCTCCTAATTGGATACATTTATAACAGCGAACCTGCAACGTCTCCAGACCTTTAAAAAAAAAATGTTCCTCCTTGCTCTGCAAACCAGACCTCCACAGCTCATATTACCTCCTCGTTGGAATAAAATTTACGACCTTTTAAACTTTTTTTCAGTTGAGGAAAGAGATGATAGTCATACGGAGCCAAATCTGGTGAATAAGAGGGCTGTTCTAGTAATTCAAACCCTAAATCACGAATTTTTTGCATGGCAACATGAGATTTGTGTGCAGGGGCGTTGTTCTGCAAAAACAAAACACCTTTGGATAGCTTTCCGCGTCTTTTCTCTTTAATTTTTTCCCGTAGAGTGGTCAGTAATGTCAAATAGTAATCTCCAGTTATTGTTCTACCCTTATCCAAAAAATCAATCATGATTACTCCATGGCAATCCCAAAAAACTGAAGCAAGAACTTTTCCAGCAGATTTTTGGACACGAAACTTCTTAGGTCTTAGAGAACCGGAGTGTCGCCATTCCATCGATTGTTGCTTTGTTTCTGGATCGTAGAAATGTACCCAAGTCTCATCCATAGTAACAATTCGGTTTAAGAAGTCTACATCGTTTTCAAATCGAGCACAGATCGAACGCGATGCTACTACCCTTGCACGTTTTTGGTCAACATTCAAACATTTGGGGATCCATTTTGTAGCAATTTTTCTCATGTCCAAACTGACGTCAACTATATGATGAACGCGTTCGTATGAAATATTCAGTGCTTCAGATATCCGTTTCAGCCCAATTCGACGGTCTGTTAAAATCATATCATGAACTGCATCGATATTTTCGGGGACTGGCACAGAAACTGGCCTTCCCGATCGGTCATCATCTTCAATGGAAAATTTACCTCTTTTGAAGCTTGCAGTCCAATTTTTCACGGTAAATCTGCTTACCTCTTAACACTTTTAAATACAGGTACTTGATGATGGCTCGATACTCCAATTCTTCAATTTTCATAATTTCGGTGGACATATTTTTTTCTTTTAATTTATTGCGAAACTCTGGTTTACTTTTTTGATGTCAAACTTTACACTGACACTTCTAATAAGTTATTGTTCGTTGCTATGGTAACGCAATATTTTGTTTATGCAGGGAACTGGTCAAGGCTAACTAGATATCAATACATCTTCGTAGTATGCTGAGAAAAATATTAATTGACTTTGAATGGTGTGCATACTTACAGGATGAAGTAGAATACGCGATTTTTCTAAAACCTGTTCATTAACTTCTCGCCCAAGTATGGACTTTTTATTGAATTTCTCGAAGTCAAAAGTTCTCCTGAGGTTGCTCGTGTTAGCATTTTTGTTTTTTACATGTTTGCACCCATATACAGTGTGTTCCACTTCTCATGGAAACAACCTCTTATCTTCCGTAATTTTCGACGTAGAACCATAAAATTTTCAGGATCGATAGATATACTAGAAATGAACTTACTGAATAAAAGGGGTCATCCTACTTGTTATACACTACACGCCATCAGCGACGGAACCACCCATTTTTTCATCGCTGCTGGCGTGTAGTGTATATCACGTAAGATGATCATATTTGTGCAGTGTTCATTTTTAGTGCATCCATTGATCCTGAAAATTTCATGATTCCACATCGAAAATTGCTGAAGATACGAGGGCGTTTCCATGAGAAGTGAAACAAATTAGAATTTTTCAGGAGACAGATGTATCAGTAGTAATTTGGGGTTCCTGAACACGAATCCGAAGGAATTTCGGGCAAATTTTGCCCCCTAATATAACTTTCCGGAAAATGGGTGGTTCCATCGCTGCTGGCGTGCAGTGTATATCACGTAGAATAACCCTTTTTGTGCAGTGAGTTCAGTTCTAGTACATCTATCGATCCTGAGAATTTCATGGTTCTACGTCAAAAATTACTGAAGATACGAGTGTGTTTCCACGAGAAGTGGAACACATGCACTGTATATGAGTGCAAACATGTAAAAAACAAAAATGCTAACATATCGGGAAAACTTTTGACTTCGAGAAATTCATTGAAGTCTACACTTGAGCGAGAACTTAATAAACAGGTTTTAGAAAAATCACGTATTCTGCTTCATCCTGTAAGTGTGATATACCCCCAGCCAACCCCCTGTAGAATCATTTAATCAGTTAATTAAATGCAGGACAACGTCGAAACGTAGGGAAAATAATCAAAACAATAAAAATCCTATCGTAGAACAAACTACAGAAGGAGAAGATCTAACATAAATATTTGTATTCCAGATGCAGAAAATGTTTCAATCGATTAGTCATCAAAAGCACAGATGGCCAAAGACAAAAGTTATTATGGTCTTAGGAATGCACAGACTATAAAAGTCTAGAGGATATATTTATAGGTGTAATAAATATAATTACAATACGCGTTTTTGACATTTTTCTGTCGATAAATCTCAATTTCAACCCGTTAAGAATGACAGAAAACCGAATTAACACTATGATATATGAGAAAATGACTATTAGAGTGTTATTAATAGCCGTAATTAATGTCACTATTGTGTTAGTTTATTATTCATTATGTTAAAATTTATAGCTTCATGAGTGTATAAAATGACTCGTAAGCGTATGTTCTTTCAGTATCAGTCCAGTATTCTTCGGTATCTAGTTAGTTCCGGGCAAAAGACTGAATGTTTCGCGAATTCGCAAGTCAGTTCCGAAGTTTTAATTCCTAGTCGTAGGAATGAATCGACGGTCTTCCATTGTAGTCGTCAACTAGGCGTTTCGTTCAGAGATGTCCAGAATAAAACGTTTTTTATTTCAATATGTAGATTGAGACAGTTCGTGACGAAATGGCGAATTGTTGAGACAAATCAGAGCCTGCAACAAGTTTAAGTAAAGTAGCTACGGCCATATGGATCTGTGTACCCAAGTATATAGTTATCAATCTGTTAGTTTCTGTGAAGAATAAACGTCGAGTTTTTATATCGAAAACAATTCAAGTGATCTTCGTACCAAAGTAAAGAAAGGTGAAGTTCTACGATCACAAAATTAAATACAGTATTTCTACGCCCTTCAATGAAAATCCGCATCTCTCCGAGATAGCTGAAGGCGTTGTCACATCATAAATCGTGTTGAACCAGGTTTGGCACTCGACGTTCCCCCTCACATCTGGTATAGTACGTTCGATGATGGTTATCTTATGTGAGTAGGTCAACGACCATAAATTCCCGCAAAGAAATATTTGTCACATCTGTTCGTACCCATTTTCGACTATATAATGAACTAAATATTCCTTTTATACTTGTCTCAGATATTTGTTTTTGCTCAACAGTTTTTTGTTTTACAATTAATTGTGTTTGCGTCTTTCTGACGTTTCGAAAATGATCTTTGCTGTAGACTCTTTTTGTAAGGAATTCGTTTTTACCATTTTCTTTTAATAATTGTTTTTGACCTGCACCGAGTGATACAAAACGAGTTTACAGTTATTTATCTGTCACCAGATATTTCACTTTAAGATTAATTATGCCATTCTTTTTCTCGTTTTAAATCTCAGTAAGAGTGACTAGAGTTTCATGTTTTTTTTAAATGTTGTTTTGTGTACCATTTGCCCATTTTATAGTTTTAAACAAATATTGTATTGTTGCACTGTATACCTTCGCAGTGAGATTTGCATGTTGTTCACTCGTTTAACGGTCTGTCTATATACAAAGGAGATCCTTTGATTTCACACCGAGATTTAAACCGATATTTTTTTGTTTTATCTTTAAATAAATTAATTTTAGTTATATCAATGTTTGACTTTTCTTTCTCCTCTCATATTAACAAGCATTCTATACTACGTGTTGTGACGAACCATAAATAAATCAGTGAAACTTTCTTTCGCCGGTCGAAGAAGGATTCCCGGTACTGCGACGTAACAGCGCTTTTCTTTTGTTTTCGACACCTGATTAGTCTAGTGTCAAAATAGGAGTGCGCTGTCTCGTCAACGTATCGTTTCGTGTGAAGCACCATATAAAGGGTGTTCCACATAAGTATGCACACCACTAAAAGTCAATTGATATTTTTCACAGCATATTATACCCAAAAATCAATTTACAGACAGTATTTTCCACAATTGACATTGGACATTTGACCAAATTCTTTAGCTCACCCTGTAGGGCCAGAAAAAAGTTGCTTATTTTGATCTCTAGAATGATATATCCAAAAAGGAAAAAAAATCTGTCGAGCCCCAGAAATACATGTATCCAGTGCCATGTCCTTTACGACTACCATAGATTTCGGTAACTTTGTCAAATTTGCAAAGAATGAAAAAATGCAAAATTGTTTTTTTTTGACAAATTTCCCGAAATCTGTGATGGTGACCAATTTTATGTTTTCTAGGAAATTACTACTACATTTCCGACCTATGCAAAAAATAATCAATTCAGGTTGCAAACAAAATTTTTCATTGTAAAATAAACCAAAAAAAAGTATGTTGCTGAAATAGTGCAAACGTTTTTTGAGTTGCTTGGAAACGTAGGTAGTAATTTCCTGGAAAACATATAAAATTTGCCACCATCACAGATTTCGTAAACTGTGTCAAATTAAAAAAAAGTTTTGCATTTTTTTATTATTTTCAAATTTGCAAAAATTCCCGAAATCTGTAGTGGTGTGAAAATTAGTGTTTTTTGGGAAATTGCTCCCTATGTTCCCGACCAACACAAAAAACATTTGCATTATTTTCATAATCAATTCAGGTTGCAAACAAAATTTTTTTGTTTGAAATGTGTTGCTGAAATAATCCAAAAAAAATTGATTTGGTCAGAAACGTAGGTAACAATTTCCTGGAAAACATAAAATTTGCCACTTTCACAGATTTCGGGAACTTTGTCAAATAAAAAAAAAGTTTTGCATTTTTTTATTATTTTCAAATTTGCAAAAATTCCCGAAATCTGCAGTGGTGTGAAAATTAGTGTTTTTTGGGAAATTGCTCCCTATGTTCCCGACCAACACAAAAAACGTTTGATTTATTTCCAAAATGAATTAGAGTTGCAAACAATTTTTTTTAGTGTAAAATAAACCAAAAAAAAGAAAAATATGTTGCTGAAATAATGCGAACGTTTTTGAGTTTGTCGGAAACGTAGGTAGTAATTTCCAGGACAACATATAAAATTTGCCACCATCACAGATTTCGAGAACTGTGTCAAATAAAAAAAAAACATTTTGAATTTTTTTCATTATTTTCAAATTTGACAAAGTTCCCAAATTCTGTGATGGTTGCAAATGTTTTTCAGGAAATTACTACCCACTTTTCCGACATGTCAAAAAACTTTTGGTTTTGGTCAAAAAAAATATGTTGCTGATATAATGCAAGAGTTTTTTGAGTTGGTCGAAAATGTATTTCCTAGAAAACATATACAATCACAGATTTTGAGGAACTTTGTCAAAGGACCCCGTACTAATCTTATGAAAAACCGGTTTCGGTAAAAATCGCTGAAATTTCAATATGATGTAGCCCATGCCATCCTGAACAAGTTACCATTGCGCTAACTCTCTGAATGCCGGCGTTTGGATTTGATATTTTGACGATTTTTCAATAAATCAGGAATTTCATTTTCATCGTATCAATCTGAATTGTTTTAATGGAATAGTCCACAATATGTGCATCAAAAAGTTCAAATAACAAAAGTTTCTAGAATCAAAACTGGCGGGTATACAGAGGGTTAAACTTTGTTATTGGTAATTTTTATCGAACTTTTTTTGAGAAAACATTCGTTTTCCTGCAGATCCATATACAATTGATGTTAACTTACAGTACATGAGAGGGCGATCATATTTTGCATTTGAACCAACCAAGATACCAACCAAGATACGGGGCGACCAAAAATATATTTTCAATTTCTGAAAAATATATCCCTTTGTATAGTCAGCTTCCACCAATATATTTAGCTGATTTTTTAAAACTATGTAGCTAATATACAGGGTGGGTCACGGTCGATGGTACCTTAGACGTTTACGGAGAACGGGACATAGGATCATTCTGAAAATTTGGTTTCTCAAGTAGTTGCTCTTGGTCTATCGATCTAAAATATTTTCAGCAATGCAGCGTTGCCGCATATACCAGAAAGTAGCAGCATCTTTGTTATTTCAAATGAGTCACCCTATATATTATCGCATTTTTGAACTTGTCATTCCTTTCTGATTATTTCTGCCTCATACTTCCCTATTTTCCATATTTTTTATCCAAAACATAGCTCGAATTGAATGTTTATTTCTGCGGTATTTGGATTCTTAGGAAGTTGCAATTTTGTGTTTAGTTCATCAAGATCATGTACATTGATTCTGTATAGAGAAGTTTGTTCTGCGTTATACAGGGTCGTTCAAAATTCATGATCTTACTGCTAGATACGAAAAGGGTTGAAAGTGCGTTTTTTTAAATGGAACATCCTGTATGTTATGAAATATCCTGAAAGATGACTAAATTCCCTTCGAATTAATATATTATGTTCCTATACCTAAATAGCCAGAATTCCGAGATATTAGCAATTTTCACTTGTAATCTCCCAGGTGCTTGAATTATTGCCGGAAATTTTTCGAGTACATGAATTTTTTGAAAATTAACCGAGTCGCGAAGCGACGAGGCTAATTTTCTTTGAAAATTCATGTACGAGATAAATTTACGGCAATTAATTCAAGCACGAGGGGGATTCGGTAAGAAAATTTCACACCGAGGAATGAAAATCATCTCCTTTCATATGAAAACTAGACCTCCATTTGTACATTAAAGCAAAATATCAACTCGTCACATGTCAAATGTTTGACAGAAAAATTTACACTTATTATGGTTCAATCCTTTTTACTTTCAGTCGCAGATGACTCCACAACTGACTTTATGAACATCCTGTTCATTTTTCAATGAAATCAACTGTTGTGATATTGTTAAGCTGTCCCATGACAACACGATGTTGGAATTTTTCTGTAGAATTCGAGGTACGTGGTTTGTTCTTTCCTCGGATTCAAAATGTAATCTTTCAGCGGGATTACGAAAAGTCTTGAACGACACACGGCCGATAACGGATTCGCTTGTTATAATCCTTGGCTGCGCCTCACAATA
Source organism: Chrysolina oricalcia (assembly GCA_944452925.2). Classification (NCBI taxonomy): domain Eukaryota; kingdom Metazoa; phylum Arthropoda; class Insecta; order Coleoptera; family Chrysomelidae; genus Chrysolina; species Chrysolina oricalcia. Next base: position 40,201,540 of record OX101828.2, on the reverse strand, counting down.
TTCAAACTCATCCGTTATTTGCTACATATCGGCCTTATAAACTCTCAAAACTCCAACATTATAAATTTTCCAAAAACAGTCTTAAACTTATGAAGTCTTATCTTGAAGACAGGCAACAAAGAGTATTTTTGAATGACAAGCATACAGTTCCACTTCCAATTGAGTTTGGAGTTCCCAAGGGGTCAGTACTGGGGCCAACCCTTTTCTTTATTTATATTAATGACATAGGACTTGACGACCCTAGTGCTGACTTCATATTATTTGCAGATGACACAACCATATCTAGCTCCGGCAATGATGTTGTTATTTTGCAAACTAAATTTGAGAACATACAGGTGACAATTAGTAACTGGTTTGCCACACATAATCTTAAGCTCAATGAAAACAAAAGCCAAATGGTTAAATTTTTCCCTACGTGAAATGTCCCACATAAATAATCCAGAATACGTAAAGTTCCTGGGTGTTCACATTGACCCCAAATTGAACTGGAACGTACAAACTTACAAACTTTCATAAAAACTTTCTAAAAATACATACCTATTGAGAAACTTGCAAAAATCCGTCTCTAAAAGGGCCGGTTGTTCAGTCCATGGTAAAATCCAAAGATTTATCAAACTTGGTTTGGAATCGAGTCCTAGATTACTGTCAAATGTGTTGTTCAGTAAAAATTCGACCATGGATAATGAAAACCAAGATTTTGCAGTTCATCTGAACTATTTCATGAAAAGTCAAAGTCAAAATATACTTTAATGTCAGTGTTTCAGCTTATCGACAAAGCTTTTTATTTTTTTGTTCCAAATTTAAACACATTTATTGATGAAAATTTTGTTAAGTATTTTACATATCAATATTTCAGTGGTTATAAATAGTTCAGGTGAAACCATCGTTAGTTATTTCTTATGAATTGTTGGATCATTTTCATTTCTCGGTGTGAAATTTTCTTACCGAATCCCCCTCGTGCTTGAATTAATTGCCGTAAATTTATCTCGTAATTGAATTTTCAAAGAAAATTCATGTACTCGAAAAATTTCCGGCAATAATTCAAGCACTTGGGAGATTACAAGTGAAAATTGCTATTATCTCGGAATTATGGCTATTTAGGTATAGGAACATGATATATCAATTCGAAGGAAATTTAGTCATCTTTCAGGATATTTCATAATATACAGGATGTTCCATTAAAAAAAAAGCACTTTCAACCCTTTTCGTATCTAGCAGTAAGATCATGAATTTTGAACGACCCTGTATAACTCAGAACAAACTTCTCTATACAGAATCAATGTACATGATCTTGATGAACTAAACACAAAATTGCAACTTCCTAAGAATCCAAATACCACAGAAATAAACATTCAATTCGAGCTATGTTTTGGATAAAAAATATGGAAAATAACCAGTATCTCAAAAACCGTTAGAGGTAGGTATAGGGGAGTATGAGGCAGAAATAATCAGAAAGGAATGACAAGTTCAAAAATGCGGTAATATACAGGGAGACCCATTTGAAATAACAAAGATGCTACTACTTTCTGGTATAAGCGGCAACGCTGCATTGCTGAAAATATTTTAGATCGATAGACCAAGAGCAATTACTTGAGAAACCAAATTTTCAGAATGATACTATTTCCCGTTCTTGGTAAACGTCTAAGGTACCATCGACCGTGACCCACCCTGTATATACAAATGTGTCAAAGTCTGTGCTCATTAATCTGAATCCAAATGTTTCAGAATAATTTTGAAATGATTTCTGAAATCATCCGTGAATTTTCTTATTTTCTGACATAATGTAGATGAGTCATTCCTGATCAAAAAGTTTCATAGTGCCTAGCTCGCGAATGCCACGGTTTGAATTATACAGGGGTTTGAGGTATAGTATTTCATCGATTTCTCGAATAATCAATAATTCCTTTGTAACGGAAAATAATATTATTTATCCACAATCACCTTATAATTGAAGTTTTATCCACACTTATGAACCGTATAAAGTACCACTTTATCCAAAAGTGGAATAATTAAAAATACAATCTTGAATATCAATCACATTTTACTTATTTTCACCATCTTCACAAATTTTTACAAAAGGAGTCGATAAACAATCGAAAATACATAGCAACCATTCAACACCTCCCGATATTTTTGTATGTTATTTCAATGATTTTTGAGGAGGTGACAGCCGCTGTCAGAGCAAAACGTCAAATCATGTCGTGATGAAAAATTTCCGCGATTCTGATTCTGAATGAATGTGATTGTAAATAAAACGTTGTATTGCATGCGTGTTTTAGATACATTTTATTTGCTTAAGAAATTTAAACGCTCGAGCTTCGCTCTCACGTTTAAACATTCTTACGCAAATAAAATGATATCTAAAACACTTATACAATAAATAACTATTCCTAGACGAACATAAAATGAAAACGATGGTCCTTATAGAATTTGTATTATATTTTCATACACTGTATGGAATATGAATCGTAGTCGTATACTCATGCACATGCACGAATAGTATATTCTTCAACGGCTCGTTTCGGAATTATCCGAGAAAATAATAGCTGTTATACGCGAGTAGAAGACTATACTTTCTCTACGACTATACGATAGTCAGAGTTTTAATGAAATCTAAATATTATTTATGAAAATAAGTATATATTATAAAGTAATATAAGGTAGAATAACAATTATACATAAATAATTGGTGTTCATTCATCGATGAATAAATGCCTTAATTAAAAATAATTTAAAAAAAAACTTCCAAAAGTGGGATTGGAACTCACGCCTATGCTGCCCTGCTAAGTGAAAGTGCCGTATGTACAAAACAGCCATTTTGGGATATGAGACTGTTTGAATTTAACTCTGGCCAAACGATCCTACGGTCAATTGCCTGGTGAAACATGTGTTTCTTGATTAATTCCAACACTCTCAATTCTTTACAATGGTCATTTTTCAACTATAACACTTCTGTCTGGTATAAAATGCATATACTGCAGAAATTGTATTAATATTACAAAGAAAAAATGCCGTATATGCGCGTATATACTGCTTCATTATTAAGCAGCGTTCACATTCTGCATCTATTCCTAGTTACACGTTGAATAAAATCACAATAATATGATGACAATTTCAATTTATTTATCGTTTTTCATCAGCGGCTTCTCAAAAATTCTATAGGTATTGAATTTTTTAAGGGACTACAGACGTAAAACGATGTGATGAAAAAATGTGAAGAAAATTGTGATGAAATATTTGAGTACAATGAATGTAATTTTATAGATTCATTAAAATATGAACAGTTTTATTGATCAAGAATTTACTTTAATTCAATTTCTCATAGTTGAAGGAATAATTTCCAACTCTTCTCAAAAGTGTTTCCTATTACTTGGAAGTACATAATTTAAGTTTTTCAGAATACTCTCACGTTTCTCTACTGACACTCCACAAGGTGCTGATAAAGGTGATGGTGCTGGCATTCCATTTCTTTTCATGTACTTCTTACACAGACAATCTATTATTATGTAATTATTCTCTTCATTTCAAATCATAACTGTGTACAATTAATTTTATTATGTAAAGTAACAATAACAAAGAAACAGCGGAAAAAATAAAAAAACACAATTGGCGCTCCGAGGCGGCTTAAATTAATTTGATGGCGCATTCGCTTTGACTGCTACAGGGAAACCCGGAAAAACCTGCAACACCACATCATCTGAAGAATTGGAATTGGTTAAATGATAACTCCTAAAGAGGTCTGTCGAATTTTAAATATATGCCTTCCGGTAGAACTTTGTTAAAAAAAAATTGTTTTCACGAAACTCCCAGGTTTTCAGAGAAAACCCCTCAAAAGCGGAGCTTGTGCGAGCAAGGGAGATCCGGGACCTACAGTTTAAATAAAAGTGGAATCCGAACCACTTCAGCTTAGTGATACGCTACCGGGGATCAAACCCGGACCACCTGGATGGAAAGCAAACGCTTTAACAACACGACCACTTCTCCTCGCTGCTTTTATACCGACGATGTCTGCGAAGTATAATCTGTTTTTCGCCTTTTTAAGTTTTTGTTGAGACGTGAAGTCTCTCCAAATAAGAAAATTGGTGTGTATTCAATATCTTCTAAATAGAGAAACCTACGTGAGGTAAGAAACAAGACAACCATCCACTTTGTAACCTCCAAACAGAACGTCACGCAGTGCGCAATCTCGCCAACTTACTGAGCAAAAACGCAGTAAATGACACTTGCTAACAAAGACTGCAGTATATTCACAGCATATGCTGCACTTATGTTTAAAATACTGCAGACACTGCGTTTTTATCTAGTATTTACGTTAAATGTTGTACATACGGCAATCGAATTCAATGAATATTTCCACTAATTATGGCATACAGTAGAAACCAGGCAAGTGCGAACATAGACCCAACGTGGGCGAATTTACTCATGCCCATTTAAACAAACGCACACATCAAAATGTCATAAGATTTTGACATATTCAAACGTTTTCATTCGAATTACTTTGTTGTTTTTGGGTCATTAATTGTGAAATGGATATCTATGATGTGTCAGAAAAAGTTAAGATTGTTGAATGGTATTATGGAGGTAACTCAATTCGTGAAATAAGAAACCGATTCATCAATGAGTTTAACAACAGACCTACTCCGACTATTTCGACAATTCATCGTGTAATAAACAACTTTCAAAAATTTGGTTGGCAACAATCAACGAGAATCCCGATAAAACAGCTGAAGCTGTTGCGAATGAAGTGAACATTAGGGCAACTTCAGTGAGACGAATTCGAAAAAAACATAGATACAAATCGTACAAAGTTAAGAAAACTCATACTATTTATCCGAATGATTATTTCAAGCGGATGCAATTCTGTGAAACGATGATGGAAATGGCAAATGCTGATGAAAATTTCAATGAAAATATTGTTTTCACGGATGAGTCAACCTTTCCTTTACAAGGACGTCATAATCCTTCTCGTGTGCGATATTGGTCCCGAGAAAATTTGGATCGGTTTTACGAATTACGAACTCAGTATCCACAGAAGTTGAATATTTGGGGTGGCATGCTGGGTGGAAATATGATTGGCCCATTTGTCATAGAAGGTGCATTGAATGGACCCAAATATCTCGATCTTTTGCAACTGCGAATCGTGCCAAAAATAAGAAGAATAGCAGGTCAAAATTTCCATAGGATTTGGTTTCAGCAAGATGGATGTTCAGCTCATAATTCTCAAGTGGTTCAACAATATTTAAATACCATTTTTCCAAATCGGTTAATCACCGGAAGAGGAACAATCTTATGGCCAGCTCGATCGCCCGATTTAGCCCCAAATGATTTTTTCCTTTGGGGGCACGTGAAATCTCTAATTTATGGCTTTCAAGAGGGTAGGGCTGATAACTTACAAGATCTGTTGAACAAAATTGAAAATTCTTTCAGAAGTATTACCCCAAATGTGCTTAGAAACGTCAGGAGTCGATTTTTTGATAATTTATGTTATTGTTTAGCACAGGAAGGGAATTTATTTGAACATCTACGTTGAAAGAATAGAATACACAGTTCACTATTTTTCATTGAGTTACCTGCGTTTGTTTTGTCATATTTATTTTATTTTGAATAAAAATGTTTTGTATTTTGCGTCATTATGAAACCCAAAGGCGTATCGAAACAGCCTCTATTTCTAAAATATTTTTTTCTAGTTTCGAGGAGGAACTTTCAGACGAAAGTCAATGCGCATGCGCCTGCGCAGCATGTTGTGCGTTTCATCTGATTTGAATTTTTTCTGCAAAAATGTTCTAATTAGTGCCATATCAGTAACTTTGTTTCATGTTTTCATTTGTGACATCATATGCGCATATGCTGGTCGTTGTGGATTTTTGTGGAATTATACAGAGAGATTTTTATGCAAAAGTACCTATTGTTTTTCACTTGGGTCTCCGTTTGAACTTGGGCCCCCATTCAATCCTAAACTGAGAAGGACTTTTTTCCAAAAAAATCTTTATGTATGAGCCTTTCTACCGTCAATATTTTAAATTAGATGCAACGCGCAACATACTGCGAATGTGCATAGGATGGAATACTGTATGGGATTTAACCTCTCATACCTAAAATTAAGTTAGCCCAAGTTCGAACGGAGGCCCAAGTAAAAAACAATAGGTACTTTTGCAAAAAAAACTATGTATGATTTGCGCAAGAACACGAAAATATGTCTGAAACTTTATAGGTAGACGCTTGTTTATTGTTTGAACAATATTCTTCCGCTAATATATTTCAAATTAGACACAATCCACAACGAGCAGCATAAATATGCGCATATGATGTCGCTTTGCGCATCGTATTCCAAAGAACGCATGCCTAAAACAAAGATACTGATAGGTACTAATACGGTTCGAACAAATCTAATGATTTTCAATAATTGAAATGAAGTGGAGCACCCAGAATTAGCCCATTTCACTACGCACTTTGTTTGATTCACGCCACGTTCCCAGCATTATTCAGAAGTCACTTCAATGTCAAAGCTAGAGAAGAACGGGCAAGAGTCAATTCCGCTACGCTCGGCCTATGTTCGCACTCGCCTGGTTTCTACTGTATAATGCGTTTTCACGTAGTAAACAGACCTCCGAATGCTCGAGGAATACAACTATCCCAATATCTCATTTTGGCCATTTTTTCACAAACGGCACTTTCGCTTAGCAGGGCAGTATACATATACATTTACTTCATGTACACGCTTCTACCAACTGAGCTATAACAGGCACTCGAAAATTTGTGAATGAAATACCTACTAGAGAAACTCTGACCAAGAACTGAGAGAGTGTGGAACGTTCAAGTAAAAATTGTTTGACATTCCTTTGTTGCAAGATAGATTTCATCTTCCTCACTGTCACTGCTTTCCCAATCCGCTCTATTCATTTTTATATTAGGTACTTGTCACAAAGATCAAAGTTAAAACTAAGAAAATAGTCAATCTGACATTCGCGGATGCCAAGCTGTGACAAAAGTTCAATCAAGCAAAGTCTTCATGAGAAATTTGTTTGTTAATCCTCTCAGTTCCCGTGGATTCTGAAAATTCTGAACCTGTGATTGGCCGAGTGCCGTTGAATAATGAGTTAGGATCCACGGTGTCTTGGAATCATCTTTATTCAATTAAAAATCAATATGTAATGAACGTAGAATACAATAGTCGTAGAGAAAATATATTTACAGAATGAGACTGAGTTGCAACCTTTTATTCATGAATTCTCACAGAATGAGACTGAGTTGCAACCTTTGTATATTTATGAATTCTCATTTCAGATATTTTGTCATTGAAATGTTTCGAAGTTTGTCTAGGAAACAATATTATTTCCCGTCACAAAGGAATTATTGATTATTCGAGAAATCGATGAAATACTTCAAATCCCTGATTAATTCAAACCGTGGCATTCGCGAGGTAGGCGCTGTGGAACTTTTTGATCAAGAATCATTTCAAAATTATTCCGAAACATCCCTTCTACATATTTTTTTTGACCATCGCCGCAACTTTATTTGGATTCAGGTTAATAAGCACAGACCTTGACACATTTGTATATATATATATATATATATATTAGCTAAATAGTTTTAAAAAATCAGCTAAATATATTGGTGGAAGCTGACTATACAAAGGGATACATTTTTCCGAAATTGAAAATATATTTTTGATCTCCCCGTATCTTCCAAATACTCAAAGTTGAGCACAAAAATACAACTTTTGTGAAAGTTTGCATTTTTGCATTTTTGCTAAAGAGATTGGCCTAATTGCCAACGAGAAATCTACTTGGAAAACAATAAAAGCTACCCACGCCTACCTTATTCAGATTATAAGTAGGTCTTTTGAATGACAAATTTGGTAACAAGGAGAAACAATGAAACCACAGCCAACTGAAACAAATATTTTATTGAAATTGATTGAAGATTCGAAAGGCCTTTTTCTTAAAAAAGGGCAAAATCTTCGTTCCACTGGAAAAATCCAAGAGTAAGCTCTTATATGAGAGTAGAAATATATACAACGTTGCAAAATATGATATCCATGGTTTACAATATACAGGGTGCGGAAATTATTTTGAAGTCTACATGGTGCCTCAAAAACATACATACATCCTTAAGTTGTTTTTTCATTTACACTTTTGAAAGGGCCAGGAAAAAATAATATGATTTCATACAAGGTACTATGTATCCAACTCTAACCGTTCTCTAGTCATTGTTTTTTTTTAACGAAAATGATAGGTTCAATTGGAAACTTAATAACATCGAAATGTGTAGAAATCACCCCTTCGAAATCTGACCATGCGCCAAAGAGATTTTGGGCTATAGATTTCGATACAACCAGTTTCTCAAAATTATAAAGAATGTTCAAAAACCATCTTTGCTTTTTGTTATAATTTCGAACGAAGATCTTTGTCATCTCAAATAGAACCCCCTGTATTTTTTTGTTCTGAGTAATATAAAATTCAATTATCTTTCATACCTAACATGAATAATTTTTCAGATATTGGCTTTTTCAAATAGTAGTTCTTATCTCAACACATTCTTTTAATCGAGATAGCTTTGACACGACATTTATTCAACTTGTTGAAAGAATTCTCATTGACAGTTATAGTGTTTTACGTTATTCAAAACATTCACTAAATATTTACCGTCGAAAATGAACACAAATCCCGTTCAAGAGCGGATAGATATGATTTTAGTGAGTGGGGACTGTGAAGAAAATTGCCTTTTGGCGTCGAGAGTGTATGCCCAAAAATATCCAGACCAGAATCATCCAAACAAGTTGGCATTCAAGCGGTTGCTAGATGAATTTCGTAGGATTAGAAGTGTAGCTTATGAAAAAGGAAATAGACCAAAACCTATCATTGGAAACGAAAATAATAAAGGACCCCGCACTATACTTATAAAAAATGGTTTTCGGTTAAATTCCCTGAATTTTTGGTATGGTGTAGATTTTGACTTCCTCGGCAAAAGTGTCCGTGGGCACAAAAAAATCGGCCAACTAGTTTTCGAAATACAGGGTGTCAAAGATGAAAAGTGAAGCTACCTGATCAAAATTTTTAACAATTCCAAGAATTGACAAACTGCCTATTTATTCTGGAAATACCATGCCTCAATGATGGTACAATGTCACCTTGATCTCGCACCCGTTACACTTTTTCGTTTTGTGCTCTACGACAGGGTGAACAAAGACAAATCCAAATCGATTAATTTTAAACCAACCAGTGTGAGTTCTCTAATGAGAATTAAAGATTCAATTTAGCCTGAATGAACTCCCTCAATCTCGGTCAAAGTGAACTGACATAATTTTTTTATACAGGGTGGTTCGAAAATAGGAGTACATCAACCCCTCGTTTTTTAGTTCGGATAGGGGAGAGCCATGTCATATAAATACCAAACATTCTTCAATGTTGAGAATGTCACAGTTATTTCATGTATACAGGGTGAGTAAAAAGAAACGGTCTAAGTTTTTTAGAAAAAATGCTGTTTTTTTTCAATGAAAACCCTCTAATTTCGAAAAAGAATCGGTTAATTTTCATGAATTTTTGATATAATGTACAGTTTTAGTAGTCTGAGAAATTGCCGTCAATATCAGCATAGGTCTCCGGACTCGTTTGTCGGCTATACAGGGCAATTCAAATTCGACCCCCACCATTGGGATCTCCTAAACTACAGGAGATACGTCGAAGCTTAAATTGGGGCAAAGTTGCGTATTCTGGTGCGTAACAAAATACTGTTTTGAAACTTGGAAAATTCCGAGTATTTCCGGAAATATCGGGAAAAAACTGAAAATCGGAATTTTCGTTTTTATTTTTTTCTATCGTTATTTGACAACAGCTCAAAACCAAAAGTACATTTTCATTGATACTTTTTTTCAGCTACACGTTTTCATGTTCAGATTTACCATCCGACGTTTCGTCTTCTGGCATTCATCATCAACTTTTTTTTCTGTTATGGGCGCCATATTGTTTTTTATACAGAAAAATAGTAATTCTCATTCTGATTTCATTGATGTATAATTTTTTATGATTTGCACTTCTGAAACCACAGATATTAAAAAAAAAACAACTTCATCTGAGATGGTCATGACTCCATCGAAAAATTTTGTTTAATAAACACTAGATGTCAGAACTCATTAAACATCATAAGTTTGCACGAATACTTCAGTTGAAATGTCCTCATTCTCAAATGAAGAAAAACGAGATACCTGTGTTGAAACTTTATTATAAATTTAATAGGAATATTACGAAAACAGCACAAATTTATTTTGAATTATATCCGGAAAGACAACAGCCGGATAGAACATTATTCGGAAATTTGCACAAACACTTGGCTGAGTACGGTGCGTTTCAAAAACCAAGAATGAAATATGGAAGCAGAATGGAACAAAATATTAGACGTAACTTATTAGCCGAGGTAAAATAATTGTTCATTCCATATTCGAAGAAGTATAATAATTTTTGGTACTTTTTTAGATAAATGCAGATCCTTCCAAATCAACTCATCAAGTATCGGCAGAAATGGATGTGCCACAGACGAGCGTTTGGAGGGAATTCAGAAAAAGTGGTTTGAAATGTTATAAGATACATATTTCACAAAAATTACATCCAGGTGATCCTGAGAGAAGGGTGGAATTTTGTAGCTGGCTCTCGAATAGGGTAGACCCTACAAACTTCTTGAAAAACATTATTTGGACCGACGAAAGTACTTTTTCGAACTGTGGTATTTTTAATAGAAATAATGAGCACATTTGGAGTGAAAATAATCCACGACACTTCAGAGAAGTCAGACCACAAGTTCGGTTTCGTTTGAATGTGTGGGCTGGAATTTATGACGACCGAATACTTGGACCTCATTTCTTCTCTAATACTTTGAACGGGGAAACCTATCTTCGGTTCTTAAGAAACGAATTCGAAGAATATATGGATACGTTTCCTCTTGTTAATTATAACAGCTGCTGGTTTCAGCATGACGGGGCTCCTCCACACAATAAAAGAGCAGTTTGCGAATATTTACACCAAAGATTTCCTAATAGGCGGTTAGGAAATTCTGGACCAGTGAGGTGGCCGGCAAGGTCACCTGACCTTACAGTTTTGGATACTTTCTTGTGGGGCACTTTAAAGAACAGAATCTATGGAGAGCAAGAATATGACACAGTAGATGAACTTATAGACAATATCATCACGCAATTCAGGTCTATCAGAAGAAGGGATATTGTTAGGGCTGTTCTTAATTTAAGACGACGAGCTCGGTTATGTATTCAAGAGGAATGCCATCATTTCGAACACTTGTTGTAATACTTTTTGTGCATTTCTTACAAGCTCATGATTTAATTCTTGTTTTTTGAAACGCACCGTACTCAGCCAAGTGTTTGCCCAAAATTCCGAATAATGTTCTATCCGGCTGTTGTCTTTCCGAATATAATTCAAAATAAGTTTGTGTTGTTTTCGTACTATTCCTATCAAATTTATAATAAAGTTTCAACATATCTCGCTTTTCTTCATTTGAGAACGAGGACATTCCGACTGAAGTATTTGTGCAAACTTATGATGTTTAATGAGTTCTGACAACTACTATTTATTAAACAAAATTTTTCGATGGAGTCATGACCATCTCAGATGAAGTTGTTTTTTTAATATCTGTGGTTTCAGAAGTGCAAATCATAACAAATTATACATCAATGAAATCAGAATGAGAATCACTATTTTTCTGTATAAAAAAACAATATGGCGCCCATAACAGAAAAAAAAGTTGATGATGAATGTCAGAAGACGAAACGTCGCATAGTAAATCTGAACATGAAAACGTGTAGCTGAAAAAAAGTATCAATGAAAATGTACTTTTGGTTTTGAGCTATGTTGTCCAATAACGATAGAAAAAAATAAAAACGAAAATTCCGATTTTCAGTTTTTTCCCGATATTTCCGGAAATACTCGGAATTTCCCAAGTTTCAAAACAGTATTTTGTTAAGCACCAGAATACGCAACTTTGCCCCAGTTTAAGCTTCGACGTATCTCCTGTAGTTTAGGAGATCCCAATGGTGGGGATCGAATTTGAATTGCCCTGTATACTTTTGAATTAAGGATTTTATTGACACCCCGTATACTCATATACTAATATACATATTATGGGCCGTGGTGGCCGTGCTGGTAGAACATTCGCCTTTGGAGCGAAGGGTCAAGGGTTCAAAACCTCGCATGGTCATCGGTCTCGTGCATGGCATCACACGTTAAAAGGTAACGGCTGCGTCTTCCCTAGCTCACACAAGTCTCTCGAATAGGTCCGAGGGTTGCGCGTAGGGGTGCAATCGGTTGACAGCAATAACAATTTTTTTTAACTCCATCGGAGACCGAAATGGGTTATTTTCAAGCAATTTTTCTTGTTGAAGAATATTCGGAGTAGATGAGTGCGGTACCCATTCCAATCATGCAATACCTTATATACATGGTGAATGAAATGTTTTTCATGTGAAAGCCCTGTTTCCTAAGAAACAAGAGAAAATTGAAAATCAGAAAAATTATATAACATTCATTAATTTCTGATGCATTAGTTCAAACCACCACTTTATATCGCATTTTTCATGTTTTTGAATCTGTCAGTCACAGAAAAATGTACACCCCTAAAGAAAAATAATTTTTCCTTTTCAGTGCAATTCAATGAAAGCTTGGCTCTTAAAAAGTGTGTTCATTTATATTCATTCATATTCTTTGTGAAAATTATTCAAATACATTTCAAAATTAGTTCATTGAAGAAATGACCACAAAACGTAGATATTTACTTTCGCGGAGTATCTTGTAGAATTTTGGAAAATTTAATACCATTTGTTGATTGTATACCAAAAACTCCATTCCTAGGTTTTTGTCGGCTTGATTGGAAAATATCTCCCATTTTGTAGAAACCCCACATTTCACAGAAAACTAAAATATTTCTCCATTTAAATCGAATCATCTTTCAATTAATGGAGAATTAGTCATAACCTTGAGAGGGTTATTGCTTTTCCTGACCCTTTCAAAAGTGCAAAAAAATACAGGGTGTTTCATTTGAAAATACACAACTTTGATATGTCACACTTTTTTGAGCCACCCTGCAGACTCCAAGATAATGTCCTGTTGTAGCCTTAATCAATATACATATAATGAAACGGAGAGATTTCCGAAAAATTAAATGATGTGGCTTTCAGAGACCTTGTCGTGTAGGGTGTCCCACCCTGTATAGAAATATAAACACTATCTTAATATAATAATATTACAATTTTTCAGTTTTAAAATGGTACACTAGGAGTTGCATTTTATGTAAAATACATCTTTTGAATGACAAAGGACCTCGCAAAATCCTTATGGAATTTGGGATCCAGTGTTTTTTTAAATTTTTGGTATGATGTAGTTCATGTAATTCTCTACCAATATTACCATTGCGCCAACCCAAAAAAATGAACAGTTTTGCTGCTAGGGGCCGTTGAAATAACCCCTTGCGCAAATTAGACTATTTATTTTTGAACCCGGTAACAATATTTTCACTTGTTTCATTATTGCTAATGTTGCACAATATTGTGCTGTTTTATAAAAAAAATCTTACCCCCCTCCTTCTTCCCTCAACTACAATTAGGAAACGCAAAAAAAAATTCTCGAGTGCTCTTAAATGTATCGTCGAATGATTAAATATGACTGAATAAGGGAAATGCAGTATTTTTTTCCTCAAATTCAAACTGTTGATGTCTAATTTTTATTTATTTTCAAGATTTTCGCACAATTAATTTAGGCCAATCAATTTAAATTGCTCCGCCGATAATTTTTTTTTTAATTGTAGGACACAGTGTGCACATTAATTCTGAGAAAAATTATCACATCCATGGGGGGTGAAACCCCCCGAAAAAACGCATTGAAATTACTTTTTGAGGTAATTTCGAAATATCTCAAAGAATTTACTTTAAATCAAAAAAATAACTTGATATTCAGAAAGAGCACAAATTTTACAAAAAAACTGTCCCTACCAAAATTTTGAGAAATCGCAGGGTATTCTTGAAAAAAATTGTTGAAGTTATAATATGCTTTCGCAATGAGGCAGGTGTTGCGCCGGCTCCGGCCAACGTGCATTTTTTCAACCAGCGCGTGAAGTAAAATTCTATAACTCCGCACATAAATGTTCAATTCGGATAAATCTTACGTCATTTTGAAGATAAAGAGCGCAGCTTTGTATTATTTATATTTATACGCGCAGTTGCCAGCTGCAAAGTTGCAATTGAAAATCTTATAATATAAAAGTTCCTGACTTCGTGAAATAATGCTTGTGATTACTGAAATAATGTCTTATCACTTGGAGCAAGTATAATGAACAGTTGAGGAATACTTCATTGTCAAATTGCATAACGTTTAACCGGTCCAAATGATGTTGGTTTTAAATGCGAGTGTTTTCAATTCTTCGCATATTTTAGGTTGCTAATAACTCAGAGATAAAAGCACGTATCAACATGAATGAAAAGCCAGTTTGAAGAAAAAACCCTGCTCTTATTGAAAATATTCATACAAATTTGGTTACTTGTAAAATTTTAAATGCAATCCTGTCAATCTTTTAATTACTTAAAATAGAGGTTACTCGGCATTTGATCGCATTATTGTTCTATGGAAAGAAATATAAAATCAGTCCTTGATGGAATATGGGGATTCGAGACCGAGTAAGACAGTGCACCAAAGGAAACTGTCCCGAAGTGTACCTGCTTTAAATCATTGAGATTCTAAAACCTGAAAAATATCGGCTTGGGACCTTGTCAATGCGGCAGCTAGCGTGCCGCTGTATAGTATACAGCGGCGTGGTTCTGTCGGTGCACAGTGGGCAGCAGTCAACGTTGCTCTATGTAAAAGTCAGATAATATAAAAGTTCCTGTGCAGAAAACACTGGATACTGAGATAACATCGATAGTCGGAGACGAGGAAACATCTCTTAGTGCTTTGTCACTGTTGTTAATTGAAAATGGTGAGTTTATTTTTGAAATATTTGTTTCATGTTCAACTTAGCTCTGTTTCAAAATATCGCAATGTCAGATATGACTTAGATACACTTCGAAAATTCCAAAGGTCCACCTAGGAATTCAGGAGAAAATGCCAGTTTGTTATTAACATTTTACTGAATGGAACTTGCTTAAAATGCATAAATGCTTAGGATTTTATACGCGCATTCAAAAATTTACCAGCAGAATATAAATGTTTGCCTAGTTGACCAAGTTTTCTCTATTCAATGGAAAGTGCCCAGTGTTAGTGTTGTTTCAGAACTTGATGATGTTACTCAAAATTTTCAAATTTTTAAAGGCCCAAGTAGGAATTTAGGGGAAACTACCAATTTGATATTGACATTTTTGTGAATCAAACTTGCTCAACACTCCCATAAGTGTACCCGCTTTGATTTTTAGGTGCTATATTACAAAATTTTACTTCAAGAATATGAAGCTTTTGTCTGATTAAGCAAGTTTCTACACCAACATTCCATAATTTCTCTATTGACGATATATGTATTCCTTAAAGGATGCCAGTTGGCATAGTACCAGTAGCACCTCTGCTGGAGAGGGACCCTCGACAATGGATGACGATAATCAGGAACCCCCTGCCTCTGTGACCACCTGCACCATTTGCAATCAAGATTTAGATGTAGAAGATGTCTTGGACACAATTATAAAATCTAGTACTGAAAGAAAAGATAACAAAGAGAATTTTTTTCGGGGGCTTACTTCAGTCACTATCCATAAATCATGCCGGGTCAAGTACACCACAAAACGGAAAGGACAGTTCGTTTACCAAAATTTTGGTAGTGTCGAGCCGAAACGGGTACATTTGTACAGCCCAGCGGAATCGAAGGCACGCAAGAGCAAGGAGCATTTTAATTTTGCCAAGTTATGATTTATATGTGGATTGGAAGCAAGTGAAATTAGGCTAGCTAAGAAGGGGTCAGCTACCTATGACACTATAGTTAGAACTGTTACATCTCGATCTTTTGTTGAAAATACAAGGCGGAAGTTGGAGGAACATCTCAATAAATTCAGTCAAGATATAATGAGAAGGATAGCGTTGACTGATTTAGTGGCTGTGAAAGCACAGTACCACAAGAAATGTTATTTAAAATACCTTGAAGGGTTGACTGGATCCACTGGGAAATCGCGTGGACGCCCTTATAGCGATATTTTTACGATGGAAATGGAAAACATTTTCGCTTATATAGACAAGGCAGAAGAGTGTCATCTCTCCCCCTTCCCTCTCACCCCAATGTTTCTGCGATGCGGGGGATATGCCCCGAATGCGGGGGCGGGAAAATCGTTTCTGATAGTTTATACCTATTATTTTTCATTACTCAGGACTGACAATTTTACATATTCATAGAAAATACCCCAAAAAATACGATTTCGGGAAGGGATTGGTGCCCCGGGAGGGGGTTTAATGTGATATATCCCCAGCCAACCCCCTGTAGAATCATTTAAACAGTTAATTAAATGCAGAATAACGTCGAAACGTAGGGAAAATAATCAAAATAATAAAAATCCTATCGTAGAACAAACTACAGAAGGAGAAGATCTAACATAAATACTCGTATTCCAGATGCACAAAATGTTTCAATCGATTAGTCATCAAAAGCACAGATGGCCAAAGACAAAAGTTATTATTGTCTTAGGAATTCACAGACTATAAAAGTCACGAGGATATATTTATAGGTGTAATAAATATAATTACAATACGCGTTTTTGACATTTTTCTGTCGATAAATCTCAATTTTAACCCATTAAGAATGACAGAAAACCGAATTAACACTATGATATATGAGAAACTGACTATTAGAGTGTTATTAATAGCCGTAATTAATGTCACTATTGTGTTAGTTTATTATTCATTATATTAAAATGTGTGTATAAAATGACTCGTAAGCGTATGTTTTTTCAGTATCAGTCCAGTATTCTTCGGTATCTAGTTAGTTCCGGGCAAAAGACTAATGTTTCGCGAATTTTAATCGTCAGTTCGCAAGTCAGTTCCGGAATTTTAATTCCTAGTCGTAGGAATGAATCGACAGTCTTCCATTGTAGTCGTCAACTTAGGCGTTTCGTTCAGAGATGTCCAGAATAAAACGTTTTTTTATTTCAATATGTAGATTGAGACAGTTCGTGACGAAATGGCGAATTGTTGAGACAAATCAGAGCCTGCAACAAGTTTAAGTAAAGTAGTTACGGCCATATGGATCTGTGTACCCAAGTATATAATTTTCAATATGTTAGTTCCTGTGAAGAATAAACGTTGAGTTTTTATATCGAAAACGAAACAAGTGCTCTCCATACCTAAGTAAAGAAAGGTGAAGTGCTACGATCGCAATAATAAATACAGTATTTCTACGCCCTTCAATGAAAATTCTTATCTCTCAGGGATACCTGAAGGCGTCTTCCCATCATAAATCGTGTTGAACCAGGTTTGACACGCGACGTTCCCTCTCACATATGGTGCAGAGCGTTCCATGATGTTTATCTTATGTGAGTAGGTCAATGACCATATATTTCCGTGAAGAAATATTTGTCACAGCTGTTTGTACCCATTTTGGCCTATATAATGAACTAAATATTCTTTTTTATACTTGTCTCAGATATTTGTTTTTGCTTAATAGTTTTTTGTTTTACAACTAATTTTGATTGCGTCTTTCTGACGTTTTGTAAATGCTTTTTGCTGTAGACTCTTTTTGTAAGGAATTCGTTTTTACCATTTTCATTTAATAATTGTTTTTGACTTGCACCGGGTGATACAAAACGAGTTTCCAGTTATTTATCTGTCACCAGATATTCATTTTAAGATAATTATGCCATTCTTTTTGCTCATTTTAAATCTCAGTAAGAGTGGCTAGAGTTTTATGTTTTTCGATGTTGTTTTGTGTACCATTTGCCCATTTTATAGTTTTAAAAAAATATTGTTTTGATGCACTGTTTACCTTAGCAGTGAGATTTGCATGTTGTTCACTTGTTTAACTGTCTGACTATATACAAAGTGAGATCCTGTGATTTTACAAAGAGAATTTAAACCGATACTTTTTTTTATCTTTAAATAAATTAATTTTAGTTATATCAATGTTTGACTTTTCTTTCTCCTCTCATATTAACAAGCATTCTATACTACGTGTTGTGACGAACCATAATTAAACCAGTGAAACTTTTTTTTACCGCTCGAAGAAGGTTTCCCGGTACTGCGACGTATCAGTGTTTTTCTGTCGTTTTGACACCCGATTAGTCTAGTGTCAAAATAAGAGTGCGCTGTCTCGTCAACGTATCGTTTCGTGTGTAGCACCACATAAAGGGTGTTCCACATTAATTGTTGAAAATAATTCGCCCCCATTATTAATACCTATTTTCACTCATATTTATTGCCCAGAGCTGAAATGTCACGAAAATACCTTTCAGAAAAAAGTTTTTACGATTTTGGGGGGGTTGCACCCTCCCAGGTGGTGATAACTTTATTGCTAATTATTCAACCCTCCGTGACGACCGAATTGCAAAAAATAAACCGGCGGATCAATTTAAGTTGAAATTTTATGAGAAAAATTGCTGTTTATTGGCCTAATTGATATTCAGATAACATGAACTACGCCCTACTAAGAAGTCAGCCAAATCCACCAATATTTTTTGGAATGGAGGGAAAGGTGAAATCAAACAACTGTACGATTTACTTAATTTGCGCATTTGCAAGTAGTCGAGAATACATTTTTTTTGTATTTCAAAATTACAAAAATTACACGATTGTTCAGCATAATCTAAACTAAATACGTATAGATAATGTTTTCTCCTATAATTCTGAGCAAGGTATGATTTCAAAGCCTCCTAGCATCAAAACTAATCATTTTTGGGGTTTGTCACCCAATTAATTTCTATTCAAAATAACTTGAGAATTCAGAAAAATCCACCAAATATTTTTCTTTTTGTGCCCTTTGGGAGGATGGGGGATAAATAATCATAAAAACCTGCTATTTCCCTTATTCAGGCATATTTAAACATTCGACGATACATTTAAAAGCACTCGAAAAATATTTTTCTTTTTTTCTTGCGTTTCGTAATAGGCGTTGGGGGAAAGAAGGGGAGTAAGAAGAGGGGGGCTTAGGATGGGGGTAAGAATTTTTTTTATAAAACAGCACTATATGTGCAACATTAGCAACAATGAAACAAATGAAAATATTTTTACCGGATTAAAAACTAAATAATCTGCGCAAGGGGTGACTTCAACGCCCCTTAGCAAAACTGTAATTTTTTTTGGGTTGGCGCAATGGTAACATTGGTTGAGAATTACATGGACTACATCATACCAAAAATTCGAAAAAATCCACCGGGACCCAAATTCTATAAGGATTTTGTGGGGTCCTCTGGTCACAAGGAGAAAAAATGAAACCACATCCAACTGAAATAAATACTTTATTGAAGTTGATTCACGATTCAAAACTCTTTTTTTTTCGAAAAAGGGCAGAATCTTTGTCGTTTTTCCCACCGGGAAAATCTTGGAAGAAGCTCTTATATGAGAGCAGAAATATTTACAACAGCAAATGATATCATTGGTTTACAAATATATAAAAATATAAACACTATCTTAATATAAGTTATTACAATTTTTTTGTAATAAATTAGTACACTGGGAGTTGAATTTTATGTAAAATATGAGAAGAAATGATACAATGTAGGTAACTCAATGAAAATATAAACCTATACACCTAGGTTCTACTTTGATATTTCACAAAATAAGCAAAAGTACATGGAAAATGTACAGAGTGGTCCAAAATATATAAAAAGATATCTGGATACAATAAAAGGAAAAAAGTTCAATTTGAAATTTCTCTGATATTTTCAAACTTGAAATGCCCCATCCCAACTTCGCATATTTCGTTTTATACAGTGTCATCTCTAAAGTACGCACCACATGGAAAACTTCTATATTATAGGTTAAAAAAATATATATTCCTGATCAAAGTTTGTGCATCCTCTAAATCAAAACACGCATCTACAAAATATAACAAAACATGCGTAATATAC
The DNA here is from genome assembly GCA_944452925.2 of Chrysolina oricalcia. Taxonomy (NCBI): domain Eukaryota; kingdom Metazoa; phylum Arthropoda; class Insecta; order Coleoptera; family Chrysomelidae; genus Chrysolina; species Chrysolina oricalcia. The sequence goes on along the minus strand of OX101828.2, from coordinate 40,181,517 downwards.
GAGGCGCATTGGAAAACTTGATGAGCCAGAAGTAAAGTACCATTATTTTGGAAAATATCGAAAAGTGTTATTTGAAAAAGTTGTTCAGCATTAAAAAATACATCTGGAGTTGAAGTCACGAAGTAAAGTTTAATTTTTTTACCAATTTTCATAAAATGCAGTCTTCAAAGAATTAAATTCATCATCAACTTAATTTTTTCAAATGTGTCTGATCATCACAAATTTTTTGAGAAATTTTCGAATTCGGGCCGGAATTGGAAAAAAATTGTGGTATCCTAGATCTGAAAAAAATCAATAGTTTGGGTTGACATGTAAATGATTAGTGAAAAATCTCTTTAAAATAGCATGATGATGTCCGAAAAAGATCCGAAACGTATTGAAACCGTCATAAGTGATACATCATTGAACTCAAAAAGTAAAATATTTCGAAAAACTGTATTCTTCGAAACTGGGCCGCTTTTGAAAAACTGAAGTTGATGATGGTTGCTCGATAACGAAACGTCGGACAGTAAAAGTGATGTCACCGCAAGAATGATTGTTAAAAGTTTCTGCAGAGAAACAAAATAAGCAGTTTTTCCAAAATAACTTGAAATTCAAAAATCTATTTGAAAATTTTATACTTCCATATAGATGGCCCTTCTTTTACACAACTTTTTCCCCATTTAACCAAAACTGTACTTTTGAACGTTTCAGATATCCTCTTGATGTACAACCTTATCTTGGACTCACTATATTTTTTAAAATAAAATGTATTAAAACAGCCAGTAAGCTGATTTAGGCAGAGTAGATTAGTATTTTTAATTTGTGAAATTTTGTAAAAAAATAAATGACAGAGCTGCACTGATATCCTGTGTAAACATTTAGTAGATTAAATCTAACATATTTTGGACCACCCTGTATACAGCCGAGTACGTAAAAAAATTAAAAAAGGCACTCTTTTTTTTAAAAAAGAAAAGTTGGCACCATAAAAATACAGACAGAAGTTTAAATAGCACCAGATTGAGACTTAATTTTCTTTACATGAACACAAACAGACAGAAAGAACATTTTTCTAACACCTCCTTTGAAAATTTACTTTTCCTCCCTAGTGTTAGGGTTAAAAGTTGCATTTTTCCTCCCCAGGGAAGAAAAGTAACTTTTCCTCCCTTAATATCAAAATAAGTTTCATTATTTAATATTTAGGGAGGAAAGGCACCGTCCTGAAATCTTGTAAAACCCTCCGAGCAATAAAATATATAGAGAGGTTTTGTTTATCTCTTTCTTGAAAGCAACATACCCGACGTTGTTTACACACATCAAAGCCCAAGTCGTGTTTAAAAAGAACATTGTCGGATATTTCCGTTTGTACTCGTTGTTCAGGTTGGAATTCTGAATTGAATTCACTCTTAACTTGGCGATCATGTTTGTTTACGTCCGTTTTCGACTTATTTATAGCCTTGTCAAATTAAGCCATGGGCGTCGGCAAGGTAATCATGGCATAAAGCATATTTAATTGGCATTCCGTGTAGACCTTTTTAGTGGTATTGATTGAGTTGAATTTTAATGAATCTGCTAATTTTTATCACGATTTTTACACTATTTATTGATATGGCTGTAAAAAAACTTTGTTACTAAGTAAGTCAACTTTAAAAACGATTACCTATCAATAATTAGGAAAAACTTGTTGCAGTGTAGGCACACTAACAAGTATGTAAGTAAGTAAGCAAACTCAACTATTCATAACCAAATTCAAATCATGAGCCACTAGCTATTATAGACTCAATCTGATGGGTACTGGATTATCACAAGGATTATCACAGGTATTATCACGTAAGTAATCGGTTCATCAGAAGTTTGCGATGTTCCCAATTGAATAAAATTTTGTAAACATGGAATGTCACATTTATCGACATGAATAATCGATCTGGAATGTTTTCGGTGGCGTAGCGCATCCGGTCCGGACACAAACTTCTTTATTGTAAAAGGAAAACAGTAAATCATCGCAAGTTTAAAATCTTATCAATGAGTTGAGTATTATTTTTAATCTTTTGAGAGAACCCATACTCCCAGGAGATTCCTCATTCTCCAAAATTGTAACTTACTTTATCATAGAAGGCTATGATTCCCTATTTAAAACTTTCTCTCAAATACATATATATATCGCTTCTTCAAAGACTTTTTTGTGTATTGTACTCCTAATTTTTCATGCCCCTCTTAGACAAATAAGCACAGTTTGGATAGCAAATTTCGAGTTTGGGAAGATGCAGGAATTCTTTTTGAAGAATAACATTTTCTGAGGAATTCCAAATAGGTATAGGCTTTCCTATTTGTATAAAAAAATTGCTGGTTACTATATAGGATTTATAGCCTCAAAGAGAAGTGCAAGCAACAAATATATTTTCCGAGCTATTCTATTGATAACATTGTGTCTTTCGAGTACTTAATACATAGTTCAGTACCATTTTTTTAGTTTGAATTTCTTGGTCATGGAATTTACTTCACTGTTCTGCAACTATAACAATATAACTTGGCAGTTATGTGTGTGTGTGTTTGAATTATATGCTATTTTAGAAGAATTCGTGATTGTGAAACCGATGATATAGATACAGATGATAGATAAGTTAAGACATTACTTTTTGATAACTATAAAAAACTTTTTAATTATCTGCTTCAGGATACCAATAATCTAAATTCAAAAGAAAAATAAGAAAAAGAGTTAAAGAGCTACTAACAGCCGTATGCATAGTCAATCGCCAGCGACTCGCCAGAGTTTCGCCGTTCGCTACACAAGGATTATAATGCACAGTCGAGCTCCAAAAAAGTGACAACTAACCTATCGTTTCGATTTCGAGAGATCCATAAATTCTTTCTGATGAGTGGGTGGCCACGAAACAGCTGTCAAAGGTTGGAACTCTCGGAATCAAATCTAAAAATACTATATTTTCACTTAGATTCTGCTTGCGTTCCTCATAACGTACTAGAAACTTGATTGAACCATGGGTTGGTCAGAACAACGAATTGTTGGCTGCCTGTCAATGAGTAGATAAACATCTAACTTTGGAATCCTTGGTTCGTGTCAAATTGAGTTTCAACTAGTGACTGTAGATGTCATAAGTAACTTTTTGTAATATTTTGTCTTGCCTTCACGGTACTAACTTTGAGTGGATTCGTTAAATCCTTTCTGATAAGTGGGTGGCCACGAAACAGCTGTCAAAGGTTGGAACTCTCGGAATCAAATCGAAAAATACTCTATTTTCACTGAAATAAATATATACATCTCTCTCTCTCCCTAAGGAGAAAAAGTGCAACTATAATATAATAACATAATATATTTGAAACACTTTATTCTTTGTTCTCAAGAGGTTGTTTTGTGCTAGGAGTGTTAGAAAAAATCACATGTTTATACTGGAGTTTGAAGTGTCCTTTCATCCCTCGTTAAACAAATAGCTTCTCAAAATAGTTCTCGTATCCAAATAGAAGGTAACAAATAATCACGAAAGAACCTAACAACCTCACAACTATCTAGCCCAATTTACCTTGAGACTGTCTCCTCGCTTCACACTCCTGATCGACCCCCAGCCCAGAATCAGAGTGCTCGTGGTGCCCTCTAGTTGCGAAATTAGGAAAACCATCCTTAAAACCATTCAGATGATTCCCAACGTAATAACTGGACGGTTTCAAGGGCTCGGGGAGTCCCACGCTAGAATTGCTCTTGGGATCATGATGCTCCGAGTAGGAAAAATTGGTCAGCGCTTCGTTGAACAAACTGTTGTGGTTGTAGATGGGATAAGCCTCGCTTTGGTGCTGCGAGTACGAAGACAGGCTGCTGGCGCGACTCTTCTCGTCGCTTCTGGAAGAGTTAGAGTGCTTCAGCTTGACGTTTTTGGAGTAGTTCGTTTGCACCACAGTGTAGGGAATTTCCTTCAGCTGTAGGTCGCTCAAGCCGGTGGTCTCCACCAGGTCGAACTCTAGGTGCTTCTTCAGCTCGTTGGGCAGCCAGGTTTTGGGATCGGCAGGGGATCTGGAGCGGGATCTGTGCTTCCTGTGCCTGCCTCTTCTGCCCGTGGTGTTGTAGTCGCTGGAGTCTTGCCTGAATCAGAAATGGTTTATTGTCGTAGAAAAAATAGTTTTTGTGAACAAAGCTACTGTAAGGTCAGGTGGGGTGAGAGGTGAGACCCATAATTTTTGTTGCAGTTTGGTTTTGTAAGTTTAATAGTTCTGGATTCAAAAGGCATAGAGAGTTCAAAGAACAGGACACAAAACCCTATGAAAATGGTTTTCAGCTAAATTCAATAATTTTTTGATATTTTGTTTGGTCACAAACCCTATACAATTTTGACAAGTTATAGATGGATAGATAGATAGATAATTTATTTCTTTGTTTAACATATACAGAGCATAAGAACATTACACATTGCCATGTAACAAAGAAAACGTCACAAAACAGAACAGAAAAATCACATAAATTAGTCACAATATGATGTAAATTCCAAATATTATAAAACACAACAACGAATATGAGGTAAAATAGCACTAGTTGTCAGCGAGTGAGTCACTAAGTGATTCACTGAACTCGTCAATCTTGTAGGGGACCATTTTGATAAGAATTTTTTTAATTTTCTTTTTGAAAGATTCTAGTGGTAGTTCCCTCATTTCACGAGAGAGCAAATTGAAAAGGGGAAAAACCTATAGATTTACTTTTTTCCAATCTCTTCCTAAGAGGCACGATGTTATGTCTGTTGCGAGTATGGAAGTAAGTATATTTTTCTTAACATGTATCAAATTTTCATAGATGATTTGAGCAAACAGTGTCATAATGCCGAAATTTTGAAAGAGTGGTTTGCAATGTTCACCATAGTTAACTCTTGCAATGCTTCGTACAGCAGCTTTTTGTAACATAAAAACTCTCTGTAAATTTGTGAAACTTGCCTTTCCCCAACTCAGTAATCCATAGCTCATTACCGAGTGAAACATCGCATAGTATGATGTTAAGGCTGCTTCTTGACCAACAGTTAATGCTATGCGCCGAATGACGTACACAGATTTTGCCAACTTTCCACAGACATGACTGATATGTGTGTTCCAAGAAAGGGATGGATCAAGATGTATTCCTAGAAATTTAACTGACTTCATGTTGGGATGAGTATGATGATTTGAAAATAAACATATCTCCGTTTCAGCCGCATTCAAAAATAGTTCATTATCATCGAACCACGCTTTGGCATGGGCAGTAGCATGTGCTGAAATTGCATCAACATCAGTACTTTTTTCAACTTGAAGAAAAAAGGACGTGTCATCTGCATATACGAGAATCGTATGATTCGGAAAGCCACTAGAGCGAGGCAAAATTGAATAATTCAAAATAATAATAATAACAACATTTATTATTCCCAAGAAACAATAATTGATGTATCGAAAACATTGGTAATAATAATAATTTAATAAATGTTCTTTATTGAATTATAAGCAGGTTATAATTCAAACGGCAATTGACCGAGGTCCTACAGCCTTTGAATGTACATTTGTATATAAACATAATAATAATAAAAAAAGTCTAGTTCTATATGATATAACATGATATCTGAGTATTACTAACATTGGTAATTTATACATACATGATGAATAAGCAGTAAAAGCAGAATTATTTGTGAAGGGGAAATGAATAAAGTATAGGAATATTCAAAGAATGAAATAATATTATTATGTTAATAAATATTTCTTCAATTTAATTTTGAAAGCTGTTAAACTTTTTGTGAGTTTGAGGAACTTGGATAAATTATTATATTGAATTATACCATTGTGATGAATAGATCTTTTGACAATATAATATCTGTTTTAACCTCAATGAGAGATAAATCATTAGCTTGCCTTTTCTTTACTGGTTTGAGTATACACGATTTGGCAGTTCCGCATATTGTAATTAAATATTGTTATTTTGAGTAAATCAATGAAAAATATTCAAACCCTAGCGACTGCAGAACTTTTTCTGATGGACCGAGAAAGTGCTAGGAATCGCACGTAAAAAGGTAAGACCTCGTTAATCCTTGGCTCGCACAAGTTTCGACTTTTGAGGGCTGCCGTTCGTAAGGGGACGACAGCTGGTTAACGGAAAAAACAATTTTAACAATATCCTTTTTCTCAATATTTCAGTATGCGTAGACCATGATAAATACTGATCAATAAATAAACCCAAAATTTTTATTTCATTGGAGTATTTGATTATATTATTGTTGAAACAAAAGAGAATTTTATAAAAATCGGATGAAGGTCTTTTTGATTCGTACATGTGTGAAGATTTAGAATAATTCAACGTTAGTTTATGTAAAGAGAGCCATGGTGATAATATATTCATATTATTCAAGATTTTTCCATTAATTTCCTCAGCATTATTTCCCGATTCCCCCGAATCTGTTTATAGGACCAAATTTTAATCTGTATGTTTTAAAATAGTGATTTACATTAGTAGTTTTTAAATGTACTTATTAGTTTATGCAACTAAATGAAGGAATTATATAGAATATACAAGTGTCGTACCGTCAGCAAATACATATGCCTATCCTTTCAGGTTAAGATACTGTATGGAATTTATGTAGATGAGGAAAAAGACTGGGCCCAGTATTGATCCTTGTGGCACGCCACATAAGATAGTTTTACTGGGGCTAATTTCTTCTCCCATATAATATAAACTGCTTTCTATTACTCAGATAATTTAGAAACCATGTGTACACGCCCCCTTATCCCTAAATTATTTAAAATGCCCAATAGTATATTATGATCAACAGATTTCTCAAATCAAGTGACAAAAGTCCACAAGTTTGGTTGGAATCCAATTCCATCTGGAAATGAGTAACTGCATCTACTGCTGCTGACTATATCTATCACATGACTTGAGAAAGCCACAGTGATATCTGCAGTGTGGTCCACTAAGTGTGCAACAAATGGGAAACTTGTTTATTATCGATTTCTCAGAAAATTTTATTCTTGACAAAAGTTGGTGTATGTTCCAAAACTATACCAAGTGTACCTGAAATGGCTTTATGACAAACAGCATACAGGATAGTCCAAAAAATATAAAGTTCGTTCAAGAGTAAACTACTCTTATTTCAAAAAATATAGAAATATGTATATGACGAGAAAAATTACTTAGAATTAAAAGTTATGTTCAGATACGAAGTCATGGCCTGCTTTTCGATTTTTTTTTCGTATGGAAAATATTGAATTACCCTCGTATGATACATATTTTTACTATTTTGATTAAATATGTATGTGAAGTAGCCACAATCAAATCAGTTTGGAGTGTTTTTTAACAAATTGAAGTGTATTTGTAAAGTTTACTTGGATTTGTATTTTTTTAGTTGACCTTCAACTTCATGTTTGTTGCAACGATATTTAACAGAACTCTAGAATAAAACAAAACGAGGCAAATACTTTACTAAGTAAATGTTCACATGAATAAACTGTCAATAAAAGTATAAAATTTCTGATCTTCTGACAACAATATGCCTCAACTAGAACAGATAATAAAAAACACTCCAAAATCTATCGCGGATAGCCATGAACAAAAAATACATACGCCCGAAAACAATACTGTAATTTGATAGTGTGGGCAGTGTGGCGTCTTGAAACTTGCCTGTCAAACGTTTTCATATTTGTCCTTAATTAAAAATGCCTCGCCCAGTAGTATTAACGTTAACTGAAAAGGCAGAATTAGTTTTAATCTGTGGTGATGGTTATAAAACAATGCGCGAAGCTGCAAATATTTTCAACGAGCGGCATCCAGACAAACAAATTTGCTATTCAAGTGTAAGTAGAATTTTAAAGAATTTCAAACAGACCGGCTCACTAGAATATAAACATAATACGAAACCTGTATGCACAGAAGAAAACCAGCTTGACGTACTTCAAGCAGTACTAGAAAATCTTAGAAGGTCCACCCAAGAAATTAGTGATTATACCGGCATAAAAAAACCTCTGTGAAGCGGATTCTCAAGAAACATAAGTACCATGCTTACAAACCTACATTCATTTGTACATTGCAAGAAAGAGACTATGATTTGAGAAATAATTTTTCCATGTGGATTCAGGGTGAAATAGAAGAACAAAGAGATTTTCATCGATGTATTCTGTTTGGAGATGAATCATCTTTTACAACAAATGGGGTTCTATCATCACAAAATTGCAGATGGTGGTCAGATGTCAACCCAAATTTTATTATTGACAACAAAAATCAATACTATCAGAAAACAAACGTTTAGTGTAGTATATTAAATGATACATTACTAGGTCCGTTTTTTTCCGAGAGAATTTGAATGGTGACAGGTACTTGAACTTTTTGGAAACTGAAATAGGAGAGTTTTTGGATGATATGGTATTAGAAGAACGGCAAAAAGTATTGTTCCAACATGACGGATGTCCTGCCCATTCTACTAGAAATGTTTCTCAGTGGCTGAATAGGACATTTCGTAATAAATGGTTAGGACGAAATACCGATCCTCGATGGCCTGCTCGTTCTCCAGACCTTACACCTCTGGATTATTTCTTGCTGAGCTTGAAACTTCAATACGAGTTCATTGCAGAAATAGTCCCGCTAATGTGTTGCGATCTACAGTAAACGAATTTTATGAGCTAACAATTAGATGCATCGAAAGAGAAGGTGGACATACAGAGACGCTTCGATAATTTTTATTGTTAGCATCTGTTCAGTTACCTACTGTAAGTTTCTGTATTATCGCTTATTGGTTCTTTTTTGTTCATGGCTATCCGCTATAGATTTTGACAGTTTATTCATATGAACATTTACTTAGTGAAGTATTTGCCTCGTTAAAAAGAATATTTGTTTTAAGAGTTCTGTTAAATATCGTTGCAACAAACATGAAGTTGACGGTCACCTAAAAAAATTAAAATCGAAGTAAATTTTACTAATACACTTTAATTTGATAAAAACTACTCCAACCTGATTTGATTATGGCTACTTCACATACATATTAAATCAAAATAGTAAAAATATGTATCATACGGGGGTTGTTCGAAAATTCAGCAATGGACTGTATAATAATTGCGGTTCTATTTTGTTCGATGCAAGAAATACGAATTCCACTTACCATATGATCTTAGGGCACCCACATGCGAGAGTAAATCGCGAGTTGAGAGTTCATTCAGTACTGCCTTTTTCGGAAGTGGGTACTTCTTCCTTGCGACTTGGTCCGCGCACAGTGGCGTTACCATCTCTTGCATATAAGGGTACGCGAGTAAGTTTATTTATTTATTGATATGGGATTAGTTTGATGACAAATGATACGCGGACTTAACAGGGGTAATTCAATATTTTCCAAAAGAAAAAAAAAATCGAATAGCAGGCCATGACTTCGTATCTGAACATAACTTTTAATTCTAAGCAACTTTTCTCTTCAACATATTTCTATATTTTTTGATATAAGGGTACTTTACTCTTGAACGAACTTTATATTTTTTGGCCTATCCTGTATGGTGTCTGTCATAAAGCCATTTCAGGTACACTTGATATAGTTTTGGAACATGCGCCAACTTTTGTCTAGAAGAATAAAATTTTCTGAGAAATCGATAATAAACAAGTTTCCCATTTGTTGCACTCTTAGTGGACCACACTGTATAGAGATAATCAATAGATTTCAAATAATCACATAATCTTACATTCATACATTTTTTGAGAATTTTGGAGAAAATACACATACAGATATAGGCCTATAGTTTTCCATTTCATTTTTTTACCATCTTTAAAAATCGGTCTAATTTTGGCAATTTTCATTTTTTCTGGGATGATTCCTGTTTCGAAGGATATGGATATTAGTTAATATCATGATTTATTTGATTGCGATGCATTTTTATTGCAAAAATTTTATCAAATCAAGGGTCAGTAATACTCACATGTATACAGTGAGCACCAAAACTCAAATAATTGAGTAACTGCAAGTACTGAAGGAGATGAAACAATAAAAAAGTTTGAAATGAAAATGCTCAAATCAATAACAATGAGTTACTCAGTGCAATAACAAAAATTAAAATATCAGACTGGTGCCTCGTTCTCGAAGTTTCCGAACGATATCGTTGAAAATTAGAAAATCGGAAAGTCATTCGTTGACGAACGTTCAAGGAAGTGAAACTGCTCATTCTGGAAATACATGCATTTCTTCTCGAAATTGAGAAATACTGAGTTATTAGAAGTGGGGGAATGAATGCACTCGTATGCATAATGAGAATTAACTCATCAAAAACCACAATGGTATCATTCACTAGAAGAACAAAGTTTCAGCACCTAAGGACCATACATATCAGCGACCCTGTATATGTGACATATAATATTATTAAAACAAATGAATAAAAATGACCAGGAGGAAGATAAATAAAAAAGAATCATAACCGTTACTCGTAGTTGCTCTCTAGGTAAACCCGATGAAGAAAGTAACGATAATACTCGGGTTATTTCTGAATTGTTTCAAATCAATTAAAGACGAAATGATAAAAAACCGAAAATGATCTAGGTTGCTTAAAAATGAATCATAAAAAAACGCTACCCAAATGAAAAAACTGTTTTTATTCAACTTGTAACCAAAATTTTGCCGATAGTTAAGCTATTCATCTAAAGAGAAGCACATGTTTTCAAGTTTCAAGTTTTAAGTTTTCAAGTTGTTGGACTTCTAGTAATTTTCAAATCTTCTCAATTCCGAAAAGAAATGCATGTAATTCCGGAAAATATAAATCCTTTATTTAGTTTCATAAACTAATGAGTACATTTAAAAACCACACATTAAAAATTCAGTCTTAAAAACTAATAAATGTAAATCACTATTTCCAAACATACAGATTAAAATTTGGTCCTGTAAACAGATTCATATCAACAGACACCGATACAACACAGATGAAATCAACACAAAATCATTTGGAGACGAAAACAAAATGTGCAGAACAACAAAACAATAAAATTTCAATTTTTGCCACGGACTACATTCCTAGAAAAGTGAAGAAAAAGTTTAAAATTATGTATAAATTTGATCAAGGAATCTGAGGATTTGATTTCTAGAGGCAGCTAGTTGAATCTGTTCAAGCCTTTAAAAAATACAGATGCTTGTGTCTGTCTCTTTGCAACCAGTGGGATGTGGAAATCATTTTGTGACCTTGTATTGTGTTCATCAGAATTGTAATTAACAATATTCCTCAAGTAGGTAACTTGGAGCTGTACCTGATTTTATTTTGAATATAAATATCAGAGTATTGTACTCAAAAAGCTCATCTGTTGATAATCACTGCATTCCCTTCAACATGTATTCAACAGATGTTCTCCTTAAGCATGTCGATATTATTCTCGATTTTGAAGTTTTCTAAATCGGAATAGTTCATTTTGATTCAGTAGATAAAGTATTGTGGAACAGTAGGTGAATTGAGGTAATATTAGTGTGTTAAAAAGAATAGTTTTGGCCCATCTTATCAGAAAATCAGCACATCTATACAATTGATTTTATATGAAATAATTTTGAATAAATTGTTTGCATGTTCTGTGAATTTGAGCTGTCTATCTATAATTACTCCTAAATATTTGAATTTATGTACCATTTCAATTGACTCGTCACTTACAGTAATATACAGGGTGGGGCAATAGTGCGTCAGAGTCCGATTGCTCGAGTTCTATGGTAGTCAGGAAGATAATTCAAAAACCAAAGTAAACTAGACATTATTGTCTACATCCAGTTAATATTGTATTATATACAGGGTGAACCAAGGAAAATATACAGGGTCAACTGCATTTTTTAAAATGGAATGCCATGTATATCAATCCATTTTTTCAAGCACATTAGTGGTCTCCATCCACCCCTCCAATATCATTTACTATATCCCAACCACTTAAGAGCTATAATTTGATGATATCTGCAGAAGCTTACCAAAAAAATCACTGTTCTCAAGATAATAGAACGCAGGAGAATATTATTATAACCCTATTCGTCAGACAGATGAATGATATTTTTGAATCATTATCATTCCCAAAAATTATACAGGGTGGCTGAAAATGAATTTTCAAGTTTTCGAATTGAATTTTCTCGAGTTTTTCAAATGGAACACTCCGTATATTTTTCGACCATGTGATGTAGGATTGAGATGCGAATGTTTTTTGTATGTACACCCCTGAGGCTATTCCTAGCCGTTTTCGAGTTATTCACTTGGAAAACTTTTAGTATCTCATTTTTACTGACACCTCTTATAAGGGTTATGGAAACACATTAGTTCAATTATTTTAACGAACTCCAACTTCTTTTATTTACAATTGATTGAAACATTGAAACAAAAACATGAAAGAAATAAACGAACAAATTATAATAAGTGCTCCACTGCTCTCAACACTGCAGGTGTTATACTCCTGAATACATCTATTATTCTTTCCTTCATATTGTCTATACTTGTTGGTGTGTCTCTGTAGACAATTTCTTTAACATATCCCCATAAAAAAAATCCATTTTAGTAAGATCTGGGGATCTTGCAGGCCATCGAATGGGTCCATTTCTTCCAATCCATCGAAGTGGGTAAGTATTATTCAGGTGCTCCTTTACTGGATTGAAATAATGAGGCGGAGCCCCATCTTGTTGAAACCACATTCTTTGTCTGTCAGGAAGATACATTAATAAATTTGGCAGATTGTGTTCTAGAAAATTCAAATAAACAGCTCCTGTCAAGGTATCATCAAAGAAATGTGGACCTATTACATGTTCTCCAATGATTCCACTCCAAACATTCAAAGACCACCTGTGCTGGTTATCAATTTGCCTGCAAAAATGTGGATTTTCTGTTGCATAATAATGAAAATTATGCCTATTAACGAATCCATTTTTATGAAACGTTGCCTCGTCAGTAAACAAGACGTTATTGAAAAAAGCAGCATCTTCTTGCATTTTTTCGCTCGCCCAATTGCAGAACTGAAGACGCTTTTGGAAATCATCTTCCCTTAGTTCTTGATGCATTTGAATACGAAATGCATGAAACTTATTTTTCTTCAAGATTCGACCAACGGAACGTCTACTTATTCCTACTGATGTACTTATTTCTCGCTGACTGATGTGGGGATTCTCAACAGTTGCTAACACTACAGAGAACTCATTCTCTTCGTTGCATATATTTTTTCTCCGTTCATTCTTTTCATATTGCACATTGCCAGTTTGTACAAATCTTTCAAGCAAGTTTTGGAAGCTGTTGACTTCAGAGCACCTTCTTTCAGGATATTTTTGATGGTAAATTCTAGTGGCGAGTAAAAAATTTCTTTCAGACTCTCCAAGAACAAAAATCATATCTACAAGTTCTTCTTTGTTGAAATTCATTTCAGCTACTTAACTTTCAAAACTTCAAAATTGACATTGATGGTAACTGACTAGGTACTGCGAAAATTTCACACCTCACTTGTTCTTGTTTAGATGCCATGGCAACTCTATAAATTTCCGGAAACTGTTATCTTCCTGGGTACCCTGGGCGAAATTAATAGGTAAGTGGAAATTTTTCTGTCAAACATTTGACATGTGATGAGTTAATATTTTTCTTTAATGTACAAATGGAGGTCTGTTTTTCACATGAAAGGAGATAATTATATATTTACTAGATATTTGGAATGTGCCTGAAAATATTTTCTCCACGATCATAGCAGAAATTGTCAATTCTGAAATAATATTTATGAAGAAGTTTAATACACCATTTGTCACAAGTTTTCATCACAAGTCCCGTAGCTCAGCAGTAGTGTGGCGGCCTTTGAGTCGGTAGGTCGATGGTTCTATCCACGATGAGAACACTTTTTTTTTGTTTCGAATTTAAACACATTTATTGATGAAAATTTTGTTAAGTGTTTTACATATCAATATTTCAGTGGTAGTATATAAATAGTTCAGGTGAAACCATCATTAGTTATTTCTTATGAATTGTTGGATGATGTGATGGTGTGAAATTTTCTTACCGAATCCCCCGCGTGCTTGAATTAATTGAATAAATGAAAGTTTATCTCGAAACATTTCCGGCAATAATTCAAGCACTTGGGAGATTATAAGTGATTATTTCTCTCATCTGTCTGAATGTATGTATGTACCCAAGATAAATATGTTGTTCAATTAATAGCACACAATAGCAAACGAAAATAATTCCATCCATTCACTGAAAAGTTCGGGAATCAAACACATGAAATAAAGTTGAAGAATAAAAGGAGTTGGGATTCGTTTAAATAATTGAAACGATGTGTTTCCATCATCCTTATAAGAAGTAGGTACCAGTAAAAGTGTGCTACTAAAAATTGTCCAAGTGGATAACTCGAAAACGGCTAGGAATATCCCCAGGGATGTACATACAAAAAATATTCGCATCTCAATCCTACATAACATGGTCGAAAAATATACGGAGTGTTTCATTTGAAGAACTCGAGAAAATTCAATTCAAAAACTTCCGAATTGAAAAATCATTTTCAGTCACCCTGTATAATTTTTGGGTACGATAATGATTCAGATATATCACTCATCTGTCTGACGAATAGGGTTATAATTATGACCTCCTGCATTCCATAATCTTGAGAACGGTGATTTTTTCGGTATGCATCTGCAGACAGCATTATTTTGACAAAAAATAAATTTATAACTCCCAAGTGGTTGGGAGATAGTAAAGAATATTGGAGGGGTGGATGGAGACCACTAAAATGATTGAAAAAATTGATTGAAGTACATGGCATTTCATTTGAAAAAAATACAATCGACCCTGTAGATTTTTCTTGGTTCACCCTGTATATCCGGCAATAATTTCTAGATATAGACACTGTTCTCTAGTTATCTTTGGTTTTCGAATCATCGTCCTAACTCAAGTAATCGGACTCTGACGCACTATTGCCCCACCCTATATAGCTGACTCTCGCAGAACAGTCTATACTTTTTTTCGTTGTTGATTAACATGAATTTGTTGTTTTTTGTATTCATTTAAAAAAAAAATTATTCTATTTTGTCGCCCTCTAGTGGGTCTCCTAATCATACAATCCTGTTATAACTTGTTAAAATTGTATAGAGTGATGGATCAAACAAAATGTCAAATTTTGCTGAAAGCCATTTTCATATGGATTTGTGCCCTGCCCTTTGTAATAAATGTGTACAGGAGTATGTAGTAGCTTTTTTGGAGTGTGCTATAAATGCTGTTGTAGCATTTAGTTCATCATTGTCAAGTTGAAAGAGTTAAGCAAATCGTCTAAGGATCTTTTACACAGTAAAGAGTTGTTAAAGTAATTAACATCGAACTCACCTGCTGTCGTGGTTCCTCCTGCTGCTGACCACGGTGGCTTTCTGAATACCGTTCACATTGGCCTCTCTAGAAGAAATATTCTTCTGGACCTCCTGCCACTGGGAACCCGAATCGACCAGCTCGTAGTAGTTATCTGGCTTGGACCGTGATCTCCTCTCCGACGACTTGCTCTCGTACTCTGACCCAGAATCCTTCTTCCCGCTCCTCGACTTCCTTCTGCGGTGCTTCCTCCTCGACCTGGAGGACCCTTTGGACAGCTCGCTCTCGTTGTCGGAGGTTTTGCTCCGGTGTTTCCGTTTCTTGCAAGTTCTCGAGTCGTTCGAGCTTTGGCTGTCGATGGACGAGGATCTGAACCGTCCTGATCTGACGGAGCGCGGGCTAGGCGGGGCAGAGCTGTTGTACAGACCTGGTGGTGAAAGAGGTGTGTTGATTGGTGGTATTGAATTCGATTTTTTTAGTGACGAATATTGTGAGCGGAAATAAAGACAATGTTTAATGGGTTGGATCAAGTTGTTCAGGATTATTTATTTTGTTATATTATTTATTTTGGTATATATTATATTTGTTTTATTTTATCTTATTTTATTTTAATTTACTTAATTTATTATATTTTTTTATTAATTTATTTTTGTTAATTTATGATTTTTTATACAGTGTGTCCCACTTTGAGCAGCCACACCCTCATATTTCGTTGAGCATGAAATAATTCGCAATTTTCTTTGACTCAAGTTGTAGTACTCGGAAATACCTACCTTTATGTTTACGTAACCTTTGTATATCCATTTTCCACGGCTAACTACGACCAAATGAAAAGTGACAAATTGGGAAAAACATACTAGGCATTTTTTTATCGCAAAAATAACACCAGATTCTGTTTCAGAACATCTTAAAACCCCCAAATCTCAATGCTTGAATCATTTGAATATACAGGGTATCATTCATTCTGATCAGAGTTAGCCTTGGAAAAGTGATATTTGGCTATTTTTCAAAGTATTAATTAAATATTTTTGGGAATTCTGTGACAAGAGAAGACATTTTGGAAATTTTCCAAGCATTATTTATGGATTAGAGTTGATAATGCTACCAGCTACAGATGATACCCTGTATATTCAAATGATTCAAGCATTGAGATTTGGGGGTTTTCAGGTGTCCTGAAACAGAATCTGGTGTTATTTTTGCGATAAAAAAATGCCTAGTATGTTTTTCCCAATTTTTCACTTTTCATTTGGTCGTAGTTAGCCGTGGAAAATGGATATACAAAGGTAGGTATTTCCGAGTACTACAACTTGAGTCAAAGAAAATTTCGAATTATTTCATGCTCAACGAAATATGAGGGTGTGGCTGCTCAAAGTGGGACACACTGTATATACATTTTTTTTTTCAAAAAGAGGTCAGTCGCAATTTGAGGATCACTTTCAAGATGTTAATGTTGAGGAACACCTAGTTCTGCGTGATACAGACACTTATGAGATTATTGATGTAATTAAGAACATCAGAAATAAAAAAAACTAGTGGTTTAGACGAAAGTTCTCCTGAATCTGCTCTAAGTACGCTTGCTGTTTTGATAAATAATTCATTTCACAATGACATTTTTCCATGTTTTCTAAAAACGTCTCTTGTTATTCCTATACAGTGCGTTCATAAAGTGTGGAAACGCTCTATTAGCTAACGAGTTGATTATTTTCGGAGGAAAAGCTCGGACAGTTCGATTTCGTATTTTAGTTTTCCACCTTTTTTTAGAAAAAAATAATTTTTTCCCTACCACCTTTCAAGATATGACGTCATCGATATTTTTTTAAATTGAAAGGGTATATTTTTATGTCTAAAATTGAATGCCCATATTTTACTGAGTTCAACCATACCACATACGTCATATCTTACAGTTCAAATCACAGTATACTGAGTATAAAGAAAACCAGTGTGACATATGCAATGGTAACTAAGAACTTATTGTCTGGTTGCTAAGGGCTTTCATATGTTTGCTTAGCATACTTAGGGACGCGCCAAGTATTTTCGGCGCCGTCGTGCGGAATAATGATAGGCGCCTTTCCTCATAGTTTACTGTCGAAATTTTTGAAGAAAACTCTATACTTTTTAGTACTAATGTCTATATTTATTTGTGACAAACGAAAAGTACACAAAAAATATTAGAAACTATTGAAAAAATTTAGAAATAAAATAACGATTGTTTTAAGACAGATATCTAATATATGATTATGATACATGATTGAGAGGATTTACAAAAATTGGACTTTTCTAGCTTTACTTTTTGCAAATTCATTTACAAGATCTTCCATTTCAAGTTTCTTTAAAAAGTCTGATTCTATAGAAATATTAGCAAGATTTTCTAACCGCTCTTGGCCCATTCTAGATCGTAAATAATTTTTAATCAACTTTAATTTAGAGAATGACCTCTCGGCTGTAGCTACAGAAACTGGAATGGTTAATAATATGCGCAATGCAATCATAATGTTTGGAAATGAGTGAGTTAGGTTATTTATTGCAATGTAATTAAGTGTTTCTACTACAGACGTCGCCTTTTTGTCGCCATTTTGCAGAAATTGTAATTCGTGTAAAAGTTCTGTTCCGTCTATATCTTTCTCGTTTCGATATTTGTCAGTTAAGGTTTCTTCCAGTATTTTACAAAAATTAAATTGATCTTGGTCAGAATATTTGCCGAAATCCTCAACATTCCACAAAAAATGGAAAACATCAGAATGGCACGATAATAATTTAAATCTTTTATATACGGATGAAAGAGTAATGTCTAGCACTCCGAAAAAGCAATTTACTTTAAATTTCATTTCTTGATTTTCAATCGGCTGGTCGTCACCTTCATAAGAATTTTTTTTTTAAATCTTTCGTGGCCTTAACATTTCTGCGGATTTGAATTTTGCATCAACTTCCAAGCAAGACGCTAGTTCTTTGGCATCTACTAAAAAGTCAATAAAGCCTTTGTCAGATCGATATTGTTTCACAAATTCATTGAGTTTATTCAAACTTTCGCAAGCTTGGGAAATATTAAATGTTTTTGATTGCAGAATCTTAGTAACAACATCCACTTTATTTAGAATATTGTACCACAAAACTACCATACACACAAACTCATAATTTTTTAGTTTTTTACCTAAGGAGGTAGCTAGATGTTTTGTACTATTGTCAAAATGATTTCCGGATAAAATTTCAAAAAGAGCATCGTAAATTTCGCCCAACTGAAATCTTAGAGGGGTTATTGCATCAATTCGGCTTGACCATCTAGTGTCCGACAAAGGCTTTAACGTCAGACTTGAAATGTTACTTTTCAAAACAGACCACCGATTGGTTGAGGCAGAAAAAAATTATATAATTCTTGAACAGTTGAAAAAATATGTATACTGGAAATGTTGGATTTCACAGCATCGTTTATGACAAGGTTCAAACTGTGGTTACAACAAGGTACAAACATTGCTCGTGGATTAATGTCTAAAATTCTTTTTTGTACACCTTGATGTTTACCCTTCATATTTGAACCATTATCATAACCTTGGCCACGCATATTATAAATGTCGAAACCATAATTCTCCAACGTTTTTAGTAAAAAGTTAGTTAAACCTTCACCTGTTGTATCACTCACAGGATGAAATGTTAAAAAACGTTCTTCGACACTAAATCTATTGTTTTTTAAATTAACGTATCTTAAGCAAACAGAAATCTGCTCCTGGCGGCTCACATCCGGAGTACAATCAAGTAATATAGAAAAATACTTCGCTTCTTTAATTTCATGTAGAATATTATTTCTTATATTGTCACCTATTAATTTAATGGTTTCGTTTTGAATTTTATCCCCAAGATAAAGTGGAATATTTTTTTGAGATCTATTAATATGTGCAGACATGACTGGATCAAATTTTGCTATCATTTCTATACATTTAAAAAAAATTCCATTATTTCTTTCGAATAATTTGTTACTAGGACCACGATAAGCCAAGTTTTGTTCAGCCAGAAATTGAATAGTATAAATTATTCTTTCAATGACGCTGCGCCAATGTTTGGTTTCATTTTTTAATAAATTTTGCATGTCCGAATCAACGGTTTGATTCGTTTTTAATCTTTCTAGTAAATCTGACCAGACACGTAAAGTTTGAAAATGAGATTTACTTTTTTCGTGGATTTTCAAATGTTCGCTCAAATGATGCCAATCATTGAAACCGTCTTGGTTACTTAATTTAGTGTTTTTAAAAGTCAATGGATTGTTGGGGTCTTGAATATTTTACAGCAAAAGCAGAAAACTGCATTTTTTTATTAGAATATAGCAACCAATGACGCTGAACCTTTTCACCATTTAACAAAATTCGACTAAAATATATATCGGAAAACGTACGTCCACTTTTGTCTTTAGGATACTGATACATAGTTTCATTTTGATATTGCATTGGCCCTTTTTCGACAAGTTCTTGCACCTGAATTGAAGACAATACACTTGGCCAAAGACCTGGATCGTAAGAAAGGGGCGCTTCTTCGCATAATTCGTCTTGCTTACTCGAACATGATGTTACCGTCACTGACTGCAACGTATCAAGATCTAATTCTTCAGAATCTTCATCATAAGCTTGCTTTTTTAATTCTGATGGAAAGTTTGACTGTGTTGATTGTAGAAAATTACTTTTATCAGAAGTAGTGTCTTGTGCAGTCTTTCGAAAAAAGTGACTAATTTTTAAATTGGTTTTCTCCAAGTCTTCCTCTCGTTTTCGCTTGTTAAGCAAGTTCTGGTAACCAGACAATTTCTTTTTTTCTTCTCTGGCCATCTAAATAAAATAAATAAAAATTATTAAACACCGCGTCTTATTTGTTTCATAAACAAAAGTCATTAAAAAGGAAAACAATTATTTGCAATGTTTGCATCCCTGTTAATTATCGTTTACTTACCTTTTTTGTAATTATTTTTCACAATTTCGGTAGATACGTAATAGCAAATGTCTGTATGTCTTATGCACTTATCAAGACAAGAATGAAAAATCAACCTGCTACATCGATTACGAACACGCATAATTTTGCAAGTTCAAACCTGCGTGTCGAAAGCTACGCGGATGTTCGCGCCCCCACAGGCCACAGGAATAGGAGTAGAAAAATTTCACCACTGGTACTGGTCGCAGATCGGCGGTCTGTATTGGCGGATAATGTAACGGACGACGAGCGATACTGTAATATATATTATAGCTTTGTTTCTCCAGACACGAGAAAATCCCTTTGCTATGGTAATAATATTATAGCATCTTGTGCGACGAATTGTTCTTTTTAATGATGAGCGATATTTTTGTAATATGTGAGATAAAATATATATTACATAAATGTCCGTTGCCGGCTTTAATTGTGTTGAAAATTCAACGTCCCTAGGCGCCTTTAAGACCTTGGCGCCGTCTTGCGCCGCACGACCTTGCCCATATGGACGGCGCGTCCCTGAGCATACTATTCAAGTGTAGCAATATACTCGTACTAACTAATGAGTAGTTCTTAGGTTTACGTTGCAAAATGAATAATGAAATGAATGTTGAGAAATATGAACACTGGTTTCCTTTATACTCAGAATACTGTAATTCGAAGTGTAAGATATGACGTAAGTGGTATGGTTGAACTCAGAAAAATATGGGCATTAAATTTTTGACATAAAAATATACCCTTTAAATTTATAAAAATATCGATGACGTCATATCTTACCAATGGGTGGTATGATTAAAAAGGGTATTTGCTTGTACTTCAAGTAAATGCTCCATGTTGTAGTTTTCACTTCAAAAAATCGAAGCATTTACTCCACATAATTAGTAACAGTTAAGTAAGTACTAGGAGCAATTACTGTATACTTTGCTTTATTTACTTCGATATATAGAAGTTAATACTGCAGTAATTACTACTGTTGTCAAGTATTTCCTCCATTTGGGAGTGTTTGGTGTAGTTTTATATCTTCAATTCAAACGGTTTAATGGCTCTTTTTATGAATTATGGTAGGAAAAGGACGGAAATGGGTGAACGTAGAACGCATGGGGAGGTATAATATAGAAAATTGTTTCGTCAATTATTTTAGCTATATTGCTACTATTAAGCTCTTTACTTTTAGGTTCAATAAAAAAAGGTTGAATGGGTAGCTAGTTCTTAGGAAATCATATTGAGATGAGGGGAGCAGCTTTATCAAATTTAACGAAAGTGGAGGTATTTTTCTCTAAGTGATTCGGGGTTTCAACAAGAAGTGGGGGATGTCGGGGTACATCAAACTACTGTGTCAAAAGTAATCAAAGAAGTTTCACAAAACATTGTGTACTCCCACTCCACTAAGCACGGTAAGTTACATTAGTTTGCGATAAGGTTACAAAATGAGAACTTGTTTGTGCGGACATTCCAAATATTTGCTGTCAAGAATCATTTGAAAGTATTCCAGTTAACACTTACTGTTACCTTACAATTGCAATATTGCCCGAGCAACTTCTCGTTTATCTCCAATTGTAAATTTGTATAACTGTACAATTGTAACGTTGCCGGAATTTGACACATGCAATCTTAAACCAGGAAGATTGTCATTCATTTGCAAATTTTCACTTTCGAGGAAATTACAAGAAATAGTTCGCTACAAACTTTTGAAACAACGTTACCCAATCAGATTTGCTGAAAAGTTTTAAATATTATTAATCATGAACATTACATTCACAAGCTTGCGGTCGAGTACCTATCAACGGCGGAAATAGGATTTAGAATTTCATGATGTCACTCCTGTACTTATTTATAAGAATATGTGTTATAGGTATTAACCTATCCCTAGGTAAAAAGCGAAAAACAAATTTTACATTGCAAACGAAATTTAAAGCGTTCTTGAGAATATTAGGTATGTGAATACCAACCGGCCTGATGGTGGGATAAAAGCAATGGATATAAATATCCATTTTCTAGAACTCCCGATAATTTTGAAATCTCCTAATAAACATTCCGGTTCATCCTAACATAACAACTTTGAAACCACGTTATCAAACTCTCAATTTCTGTCACAAATATTCAAAACGCTGATTTTAATTTGGCGCTCACTATGTTGCATCAGACACTGCCCATAGCTTTTGTTCGTGACCGATCGCGTCAGGTCGTTTCTCAGCACAGAGTTATGGCAGCGAGAGACGGAGTGACAGAGATAGGTTAGTATAGTAAGTGTCAGTTGTGTGTTATTTCGAGTGTTTGGAATGTTGAGATAAACAAAAACAATAATAATATTTTGTGGGTAGGTATATTCAATTGATAAAATGGTGAGTTTACTAGTTTTCTCTTACAGTATTTGAGTTCAAGATGGCGTTAACCTCATCGCCTGCTACATATCGTCAAATCCATAAAGTTTAATTTGCTGTTGACGTCAAAACAAAATGTGAATTTATAGGTATAATCCCTCGGACAAATTAAGAAAGATCAAATATGTGTACATTACCAAAAAAACTGATATTAAAATAGTCAAAACAATCAATCTATTGTTTAATTTGAATCCTTGAATATTAGTTTCAGCCACTTGTTTTCACTCTTCACAAGTCCTATTGTTGAAGGAGAAAATAGTCCTGAAGTGTGTGAAGAACTTCTCGAAACTTATAATTCAAACTAGGTTAAAATAAGAAATGCTTTTCAGCTTGTATTTCACTTCCTCTCATATATTTTGAAACTGAAAATGATATATGTAATGCAAATCTACGACAGAAGTGAGTGAACTTTGGGCAAGTGTCTGAAGATTAATTTACTAGCAGTTAGCTTTTGTAACTATACTGTAAACCTACAACGAAATTAAGTAAATTGCAGGTAAGTTTGCAAAATTGTATGTGCTGGAAGTTTGCATCTGTAAGCTTAGCGCAAACTCGTGGCAAAATTGAGAAGTTTCAGATAAGTTATCAAATATTTATTTGCTGGAACTCAGCATTTGTAACTGTACTGAAAGTCAGTATCTAACTCACTCAAGTTTCTGACAAGTTTGCAAATGATACCTTTACAATTGTAATGCCATGTGGGGGAAGATCTGCTGTTTGCAGGGGACTTGCTGAACGTTGGCTGCAAAGGACGTAACAACTTTACAGTTGCTCTTGATAGGTTTTTCAAAACTTTATGGAACCTCACCTTGCTTAGTGGGACATCTTCAGCAACCTCGGCATTTGGTTCAACACTAGCATTACTCTCACTCATGATTATTAAGTACTAAAGAACAAACAACAACAATCGAACCAATTTGAGGTTAATCAAGTACTAGTGGTTACTAGTAGTTTATACTTCTAACCTAAGTCAACATTTCCCATCGAAGAATTTACTTTATGTAAAACATTATACTCCACAAAATACTAGGAAGTAAAAGCTCTTACTTAAAGTACAAGCAAATACTCTTTTTAATCATACCACCCAAATGAAATGAAATGAAATGAAATGAAATGAAATGAAATGAAATGAAATGAAATGAAATGAAATGAAATGAAATGAAATGAAATGAAATGAAATGAAATGAAATGAAATGAATTGAAATGAAATGAAATGAAATGAAATGAAATGAAATGAAATGAAATGAAATGAAATGAAATGAAATGAAATGAAATGAAATGAAATGAAATGAAATGAAATGAAATGAAATGAAATGAAATGAAATGAAATGAAATGAAATGAAATGAAATGAAATGAAATGAAATGAAATGAAATGAAATGAAATAAAATGAAATAATATAAAAAGAACCTTTGGAATGTGGCTGAGACCACGGCGCGCTCCTCGTACTATGCGGCGAGTCGAACTTCTTGGCGTTGCCCGAGCTGCCCACCACCGAAGCGCCGTACCCTTCGTAGCTCTCCGCGGGCAGCGGCAGCGAGATGTGCTTGGTTTCCTGCCCGCGGTGGAACTGCGGAACCTTCAGCGGCTCGGGCATCCCACTAGAAGATTCGTTCCCGGCCACGTTGGGCCTCCTGGTGTACTTCCTCGAGGGCTTCCGCGAGAAGGAAGGAGGTTGCCGCAGCTTCATTTGGGCGTCCCGCACGGCCTGATTCTCGGTCCTGCCGCTGTACCTATAACAATGACATTCAACGATACAAAAACACAACCTATTTTTAGATATCAATATTCAAGAACGACAATAAAATTCACTTTAGAACCAGAAAAAGATAATCAACTACCTTGCTTAGATGTTTTGATAGAAAAAAATTTCTCGAGTCAATAGTATACCGGGTGTCCCGAATTTATGTGACAGGCAATATCTGGTTTGTTGGAGGAGATATACAAAAATGTTTTTCACAAAAGTTTTATGAGTTCATGAGAGCTATATTTTGATATAATTTTTAAATATACAGGGTGTTTGGTGTAGGTGCTATAGACCAAAATTCCATTTTTTTTAAATAGAACGCCCTGTATATCATTACATATTCAGATGCTACGTTAAATTCTGATATCATTTCATGTTTGGTTTTTGAAATTCGGTTACGGCGTTGTTGAGTTATTGCACTTGTCTTTAAATATAAGGTTTCAAAAAAACGTATTTACTCGTACACGAATCCAGTCTATATCTTTTATTAAATTGAACTAGACTACTACTGAATACAAACCATTATTCTCACCTCTACGATACGATATCGACAACAGTTGAATATAATATTGAAATTCTTGAGAATATGACTTAACTTGAGGGTGAATTGCTTTATATTGCACAATTTCATCAAGTAGCTTATGCTTGTGATTCTTTGCAAAACAGTAACTGTGTTCTTGTGCGAAAACTCCAGTATGCCTTTCGCGTTTAGTCCAAGTGATTGCATTATGTTTTTAATTTTTGGGGAATGTCAGAAAAACTGCCGTCAAGCACAACGTCTATACCAAGAACGTTTTCCAGACAGACCCATTTCGTCACGAATGACTTTTTCTAGAGTTGAAGAAAAATTGCGAACTGGGTCATTTCCTTGTACTATAAAGCATCGTCATCATACGAGATCTGTTAGAACTGAAGATTTAGAGATCAATGTGTTGGCTTATATCATTATTCATCCACATGTTTCTATCCGTACTCTTGCAGAAGAAGTCGCTGTGAGTAAATCTAATGTACAGATAATTCTGAAAGAAAATAAATACCACCCATTCTAAATTCAGTTGGTACAAGGTTAAAACCCACGGACTTTGATCGACGACTTGAATTCATTGCTTGTATTCAGGTAATATTACATGAAAATCCTAACATATTCAGTAAAATTTTGTGGAGCGATGAATCGCGATTCCACAATAATGGAGTTGTGAATCGACATAACAGTCACTATTGGTCTCAAGAAAATCCCCACTGGGTCCGAGAAAGTAAGTTTCAAACTACTTGGGGTATTAATGTATGTTGTGGCCGCATCATAGGACCTTACTTTTGCAGTGAAAATCTCAATGGATTGCGATATTTACATTTTCTAGAAAATGATTTGATCCAGTTGATAGAAGATATTCCCATAGCAGAACGACAAGGAATTTGGTGGCAACAAGATGGTGCTTTTCCTCACAATTCACAGGTTGTTACTGAATATCTGGATAGAACGTACTCAAATAGATTGGATTGGTAATAAGGGTCCAATTCGGTGGCCGGCTCGTTCCCCAGATTTATCACCGCTTGATTTTTTCCTATGGGGTTATTTAAAAGATATTGTTTTCACTACTCCCCCTTTGAATGTGGATGATCTGAAAATGAAAATTCGACTAGCGTGCAGTGATATTACGCCTAATATTATAAGAGCGACTTGTACGAGAGAAGTGATTCGACGTTTCGAAGCCTGTATAATATCTAATGGGCGTCACTTTGAACAATTTTTATGACTCAAATCTAGGTACCTACCATTCTTATGAAATGATTTATCAAGTTATATTATTTACATTGTTATTAACGATTTGTTTTCGAATACACCTCTTTCAATTTCGCAATTGTTTCATATTCAAAATGATTTCTGACTGAATTCCACAACTCAAAATTGAAACCATTACTTCGAACACCCAAAATTTTGACTAATTTTCATGTGATCTGATGCAGAGAGAATAATTGTATGAGATATTTTAAAAAATAATAGTCGTTCTCAAGACTTTACATTTTAAGCAATAACTCAACAACGCCGTAACCGAATTTCAAAAACTAAAGGTGAAATGATATCAGAATACAACGTAGAATCTGAATATGTGATAATATACAGGGCGTTCTATTTTTAAAAATACTATTTTGGTCTGTAGCACCTACACCAAACACATTTAAAAATTATATCAAAATATAGCTCTCATGAACTCGTAAAACTTTTGTATGAAACATTTTTGTGTATCTCCTTCAACAAACCAGATATTGCCTGTCACATAAAATGTGGGACACCCGGTATATCCGTTTATTTAGTTTAAAAACTAATACATCGTACATCCAATATAAAAATATGTTAAAACAGCACCATTACACCTTATCAACAATGCACAGTTGTTAATAATATATATATATATATATATATATATATATATATATATATATATATATATATATATATATATATATATATATATATAAAAAAGAAGTTCTTTATTGCACTAGTGCAATAACGTTTTTATTGCACTCATCTGTCATTCTACTTCAACGTGCTGTCATCATAACAAACATAAACGTTTAAACCTACTACATATTTAACAGATATTCTGTGAGATTGGCAATAGGTTTCAAACATATTTTATATTATTTTGTATTATTGTTAGCAGCAAGAGTTAAACAAACAATACCTTCCCACTTCTTGCCGATACTGGAGCAGATATACTAGAGCTCAAACGACACGGCGGATGAAAATCGTCGACAGTAGCAGAGGGATACGTAGAGGAATCACATGCAAACAAACTCAGTGTTGCAAAACAAATATTTCAGCCTGAAGGAAATAACGATGTACAGTTACCAAGTACTAATACGTTTACAGCAGTAACAAATCAAGAAGTGGATTCAAAAAGTACTTCACTACGAAATATTCATATTGAAAATTGCACCAATTGTTCATTCGCTTTCAACATTGAGGGTAAAAATAAAGTTTGAGTTAAATTGTTCGTAACGTATTAGTTCCTGTTTCAATGCAAATCGATATTAATAATAAAGTATTCAAGTTGCGCTTTTCATTTTCCTACACCTAGTGCCGCACCTCAATAAATCCTCGTCGGACAATTTCACGTCTAGTGCAATAAACATTCACTTTTTGCACTTGTTGCATAAATAACTATTACAAAATATATTAGGGATTGCTTCTTTCCAACAAATGTTTTTTCAGAGTCATTTTGAAATAATTTAGAGTGTGCAATTTTTATTTTAGATGGTAACTCATTGAATAAAAATGGAGTTTGAATAAATCTTTTGTGAGATTGAGGGATGTGGAAATCTCTTCTAGCTCTTGTTTCATAGTGGTGAAATTCAAAATTATTGTTTACTTTATCTTTCAAGTAGTCTGGTACACTTCCATTTCTTATTTTAAACACAAAAATGAGTGCCTGATACAATAAAAATTCGTTTACTGATAACCACTGTAGTCTGCTCAACATTGATGTAAAATAGGAGTATGTCGATTGCACGAGAGAATTGTGCGCATTGATCGGTTTTGCAATTTTTGAAATCTATATATTTCATTTTGATTTAGTAAATACAAAATAGTTGAGCAGTAAGTGCAATGGGGAAGTATAATAGTGTTGTATATAATCCTTTTGGTCCATTGATTGAGAAATCTTGAACATCTATATAGATAATTTACTTTGAAAGATATTGTTTTTATTAAATAGTTTGCATGTTCTTTGAAAGTTAGTCTATAATCAACTATAATACCAAGATATTTGAATTTTTTTACCCGCTCGATTATTTCATTACCAATTTTTATGTCCATGTTATTTATGAGAAAATTGTTATAATTTCTTTCATTAGCAATGAGCATGAATTTAGTTATTACCATTAATTTTTAGCAGGTTTCCACAGCACCATTTTTGTATTTGATATATCGAATTATTAAGAGCTTGTACTAAAAGCACTGGGTCTGATGTAGAGAAATAAATTAGAGTGTCATCAGCAAACAAATGGATTTCAAAATTTTCTACTGCTTCAACAATATCATCAATATATATCAAGAACAACAAAGGCCCAAGAACACTTCCCGTGTGGAACCCCATAGCCATTTTCTATTTCCTCAGAGAGTTCATTATTGAACCCTAGTTTCTGTTTTCTGTTATCCAGATAATTAGCTAGCCATTGCAGTGCTTTACCCTCGATACCAATACATCTTAATTTTTTAATCAACCTATCTCGATCTACAGTTTCGAACGCTCTTTGATGGTCAAGAAATACCGCACCTGTCATTTGATTTTCTCCTAGACTTTTTTTCCAGTCATCCAGATTACATTGGAAGGCTGTTTCACAGCTATGCCTACTTCGAAAAGCTGACTGGACATTGTTAACAAGTTTAATTTCCTCTACAAAGCTTACTATTTGCTCATATACTGTTTTCTCAAGGATTTTTTCAATAGAATAGAAATCTTTTGTGAAATTGAGGAATGTGGAAATCTCTTCTAGCTCTCGTTTCATAGTGGTGAAATTCAAAATTATAGTTTACTTTATCTTTCAAGTAGTCTGGTACACTTCCATTTCTTATTTTAAATACAAAAATGAGTGCCTGATACAATAAGAATTCGTTTACTGATAACCACTGCAGTCTGCTCAACATTGATGTAATAGGAGTATGTCGATTGCACTAGAGAATTGTGCGCATTGATCGGTTTTGCAATTTTTGAAATCTATATATTTCATTTTGATTTAGTAAATACAAAATACTTGAGCAGTAAGTGAAATGGGGAAGTATAGTGTTGTATATAATCCTTTTGGTCCATTGATTGAGATATCTTGAACATCTAAATAGATAATTTACTTTAAAAGACATTGTTTCTATTAAATAGTTTGCATGTTCTTTGAAAGTTAGTCTATAATCAACTATAATAATATAATCAATAGCCGAAAGAAAACACACACCAACAGATATCTCAACTATATATAGCTATTTATGATACAAGTTCATACGGGGGTGAAGTTATCCACAACCACAAATGTACACTGAGAAAAATGTAACATAGCTGGTAAAATCCCTCTTTCCCGCTTAAATGAAGATTTAGAGATTTCTCAATGGGTCCATGGAATCAAGTAGGTTGCTTACCATGGGATATGATTATTAAAGTTATTTTTGTGCGGGGAAAAGGGGGTGAAATTTTGTAAATGAATAAATTTAGAATTTAAACGGCACTGTAGAGTATTTTTTGTGACAGAATTGTTTTAAGGAGGATGAAATACATAAGCGTGGGTATATGAATTAATTTGTCGCCCCGTCGGAGAGGGCGTGGTAGGGGTGCGTTTGACGAAATAAATTAATATTCATTTCAACCGACTTTGTAGACTTTTTTCGATAGTGGAATATTTTTCAGGAGGGAGAAATACATTACTACGGATTTATAAAATCATTTGTCGCCCGTCGGAGAGGGTGTGGTGAGGGTGAGTTTGTCGAAAATAATCAGTTATCAGTTAAAACGACGGTGTAGAGTTTTTTCGATTGGAAAATATTAATCAGGAGGTTGAAATACATATGTGAGACCATATTAATTCATTTGTCGCCACGTCGAAGAGGGTGTGGTGAAGGTGAGTTTGTCGAAAATAATCAATTATCAGTTCAAACGACGTTGTAGAGTGTTTTAGATTGGAGAATCTTAATCAGGAGGTTGAAATATATAGCTGCGGGTATATTAATTCATTTGTCGCCCCGTCGGAGAGGGTGTGGTGGGGGTGAGTTTGTCGAAAATAATCAATTATCAGTTCAAACGACGTTGTAGAGTGTTTTCGATAAGATAATTTAAATCAGGAGGTTGAAATACATAGCTGTGGGTATATTTATCCATTTATCGCCCCATCGGAGAGGGTGTGGTGGGGATGAGCTAGTCGAAAAAAATCAATTATTTCAAACGACGTTGTATAGTGTTCTCGATGAGAGCATCTTAATCAGGAGGTTGAAATACATAGCTGTTGGTATATCAATTCATTTGTCGCCCCGTCAGAGAGGGTGTGGTGGGGATGAATTTGTCGAAAATAATCAATTATCAGCTCAAACGACGTTGTAGAGGGTTTTCGATAGGAGAATCTCAATCAAGAGGTTGAAATACATAGCTGTGGGTATATTTATCCATTTATCGCCCCATCGGAGAGGGTGTGGTGGTGGTGGGCTTGTCGAAAAAAATCAATTATTTCAAACGACGATGTAGAGTGTTTTTGATGAGAGCATCTTAATCAGGAGGTTGAAATACATAGCTGTTGGTATATCAATTCATTTGTCGCCCCGTCAGAGAGGGTGTGGTGGGGATGAATTTGTCGACAATAATTAATTATCAGTTCAAACGACGTTGTAGAGTGTTTTCGATAGGGGAATCTCAATCAGGAGTTTGAAATACATAGCTGTGGGTATATCAATTCATTTGTCGCCCCGTCGGAGAGGGTGTGGTGGGGGTGAGTTTGTCGAAAATAATCGATTATCAGTTCAAACGAGGTTGTAGAGTGTTTTTGATAGAAGAATCTTAATCAGGAGGTATATTAATTCATTTGTCGCCCCGTCGAAGAGGGTGTGGTGGGGGTGAGTTTGTAGAAATAATCAATTATCAGTTCAAACGACGTTGTAGAGTGTTTTCGATAGGAGAATCTTAATCAGGAGGTTGAAATACATAGCTGTGGGAATAATAATTCATTTGTCGCCCCGTCGGAGAGGGTGTGGTGGGGGTTAGTTTGTCGAAAATAATCAATTATCAGTTCAAACAACGTTGTAGAGTGTTTTCGATTGGAGAATCTTAATCAGGAGGTTGAAATACATAGCTGTGGGTATATTGATTCATTTGTCGCACAGTCGGAAAGGGTGTGGTGAGGGTGAGTTTGTCGAAAATAATCAATTATTAGTTCAAACGACGTTGTAGAGTGTTTTCGATAGGAGAATTTCGTAAATTATGAAATATTTGGCTCTACCAAACTACAATGTAATGTATGTTGTTTCACTATTTTATTTAGATGTATTGATAACACTTGTAATCAGTAATAACAAACAGGTTATTTAATGTTGATTATAATTAAGTAATAACAGATTTTAGTAACTACAGCACTAAGACGCACATGTCTGTTCTAGGAACCAAATAACTACTGGATGCAGGGTTACCAAGTAGAGGACTCTTAATTAACCTGACATAGTAATTATAATATTAACTATTAATATTAAATAGACATATATCACATACAAGATGACATTTTTTTTAACTACTCAACTAATTGATAAATGTCATTAATGGCGGGTTTTACAGAACAAGTTCAACAACAGTAGTAAACTCGCTCTGGTTGCTAGGGATTAGCCAATGAAATATCTAGTTCCTTAGCAACTGAGCTCAGTTTAGTTGAACTGTTGGTGAACTTGTTTTGTACAACCCGCCATTAATGACATTTATCATTTAGTTGAGTAAGCAAAAAAAATGGCATCTTGTAGTTTGGTTTTGCCAAATATTTCATGATGATTTGCGAAATTCTTCTATCGAAAACAATCTACAACGTCGTTTGAACTGATAATTGATTATTTTCGACAAACTCACCCCCACCACACCCTCTCCGACAAGGCGACAAATGAATTAATATACCCACAGCTATGTATTTCAACCTCCTGATTAAGATTATTCAATAGAAAACACTCTACAACGTTGTTTGAACTGATAATTGATTATTTTCGACAAACTTACCCCCACCACACCCTCTCCGACGGGGCGAAAAATGAGTGAATATACTCACAGCTATGTATTTCATCCTCCTGATTGTGATTCTCCTATCGAAAACACTCTACAACGTCGTTTGAATTGACAATTGATTATTTTCGACAAACTCACCCCCACCACACCCTCTTCGACGTGGCGACAAATGAATTAATAGTCTCAGATATGTATTTCAACCTCTCGATTAGGATTTTCCAATCGAAAAAAATCTACAACGTCGTTTTAACTGATAACTGATTATTTTCGACAAACTCACCCTCATCTCACCCTTTCTGACGGGGCGACAAATGATTTTATAAATCCGTAGTAATGTATTTCTCCCTCATGAAAAATATTCCACGATCGAAAAAAGTCTACAAAGTCGGTTGAAATGAATATTAATTTATTTCGTCAAACGCACCCCTACCACACCCTCTCCGACGGGGCGACAAATGAATTCATATACCCACATTTATGTATTTCATCCTCCTTAAAACAATTCTGTCACCTAAAATACTCTACAGTACCGTTTAAATACTAAATTTATTCATTTAGAAAAGTTCACCTCCTTTTCACCGCACAAAAATAACTTTAATAATCATATCCCATGGTAAGCAACCTACTTGATTCTATGGACCCATTGAGAAATCCCTAAATCTTCATTTAAGCGGAAAAGATGGATTTTACTAACTAAGTTACATTTTTCTCAGTGTACATTTGTGGATAACTTCACACCCGTCAAGTTCATAAGGTAGGATTTTTTGTATGAGCGTGAAGTTTGTTGAATGAGGCGCAGCAACAAACACGCGAGTACAAAAAAGCCCTTTACGAAAGTGTTCCATACAAAGTTTTTTCTTCGACAGTTATTATATTGCCAAATTGTAGCAATTATATCATTAATTTGAATGTTTAATGATATGAATTGTCGTTGTATTATCAAATAAAGACTTCCGAGTTATATTTGGCGCAAAATATTGTATTTTTCAAAAACGCAGAAATGTATGACCAGTGTGTAAAAAATTACTTTATGCACTAGCGGGCGGTAAAGTACACTTTACCGCCCGGTTCGCCGGGCGTAAAGTGGCACTTTACCGCCCACGGGCGCATTATGGCCCGGCGGGCCGTAAAGTAGACAAAATTCTCAAATTGTCTATATTCACACATCATTTCATGCAATTCCTAACACGAATTAGAATTATTTCAGTTCAATAGAGCAATACTCCCGCCCGATTCACCGGGCGTAAAGTGGCACTTTACCGCCCACGGGCGCATTATGGCCCGGCGGGCCGTAAAGTAGATAAAATTCTCAAATTGTCTATACTCACACATCATTTCATGCAATTCCTAACACGAATTATAATTATTTCAGTTCAATAGAGCAATACTACCGCCCGGTTCGCCGGGCGTAAAGTGGCACTTTACCACCCACGGGCGCATTATGGCCCGGCGGGCCGTAAAGTAGATAAAATTCTCAAATTGTCTATACTCACACATCATTTCATGCAATTCCTAACACGAATTATAATTATTTCAGTTCAATAGAGCAATACTACCGCCCGGTTCGCCGGGCGTAAAGTGGCACTTTACCGCCCACGGGCGCATTATGGCCCGGAGGGCAGTAAAGTAGACAAAATTCTCAAATTGTCTATACTCACACATCATTTCATGCAATTCCTAACACGAATTAGAATTATTTCAGTTCAATAGAGCAATACTCTCTCTAACATTTGTTCATAATCGTTGGCAATTTTTTCGGTGATGATCTATTTATTTGAAATAGATTCTCCAATATAGCACTCAGCCACTATAATTTCACATTCCTCATATTATGTTACCCTTAATTATTGTATGCATAACGTATGAAACGTGCAGACCATTGCAATTCAAGTCAGTATTTGTGATTCGCGCTATAAAACCGCTAGTGCATAAAATTTTGTATGTATCACGTGCGTAAAATGCGTTTAAGGCCTTCGGCGTGTGATGGCCCTCGGCTAACGCCATCGGGCCATCATCCACGCCGCAGGCCATAAACGCCTACTTTACGCCCTTGATACATAAATAACTATTACGCTCAGTCAATGATTTTACGCACAGGTGATTTTTTTACGCACTTGTGCGAAAAGGTAGTACTTTACGCACTGTCAGCAGGGCGTAAAAGCTTAGTTTACGCACTGTCGTAGAAAAAAAAACATTTATTTAGCAGAACTGCTTATAGTACATAAATGTGAAAAACAAACAGGGTCTTTCACGACGAGCGTTCGTAAGGAATATATGGAGAACGATTCAAATTAAAAACTTGAAATTTTGTCGTAGTGTGTCTCTTTCTGTTATTCCGGAAGTTGAGGGCAACTTCCTTATTTCAGATGGAACACCCTGTATTTTATTAAATTTTTGAATTTCTCAGCACATTTTTGGCCCACTTTGTATAACAATGCCTGTACCCAAATTTGTTAGTTTTCGAGATATTGATTTTTTTCTGAAAAATTTGACAGTTACAGCACCACTCCGAAAAAATCATAACTCATAGACAATAACAGTTGAAAATGTGAAATTTCACAGAATCACACCTTAAGCATCAAGTCATGAACAGGTCCATCGAATTTTCGAAAATAATTTACAGGGTGGTCGAAATTTCCACCTATAACGTAACATCGAGAAAACTGATGAAACACGATTTTTTCAAATGGAAACCATAAACTATTCTATTATTTTTGGATACTAAGATAAAAAAGGTATCAAGTTCATGAAGAAAGTCCTATACCTAAAATACACCCCTGGCAAGATGGCAAGATATGGGAAAAAATTTTATTATTGGATTATTGGAAAAAATATTCTGAGGAAAAGTTTGTGCATGTCCGATAACCTAAAAATCGATTTTGACACATGTCACGTGATCGCTAGAATGGCGGCAAAATGAAAAAAATTGTAATGCAAATGCAAAAAAAGGGGTAAGATGGCAAGATATCAAAAAAAGTTATTTGAAAAAGTCACTTAGAATTCAATTCTATACACATAAACGAAGTTTCAAGAAATAATTCAAAAAAATTGGAAATAGCAATTTTTTAAAAATATTTTTCCATCTATTTAAAAATATTTTTTTTTCTTATGAATAGCTTGACTATACTGAAACATTTGCATTTTAATGATAATGAAAAAACTTTTTCATTTTCTCCACACCAGAGGACACTAAATTGAAAAAATGGGAATTTGTCAGAACCCTTGCTGTTACATCGGTTCGTATCTAACAGTTATATCCGAATTCCACGACCATTGTGATGACATGACCCTCCAAAAACATGGTAATTTCCAGATTATAATCAAGTTCCGATGATAATCGTGCATGAGCGTTTCACTTCGCACATAAACTTGAAAATAGTGCGTCAAATTAAAGATTCTTAAAGTTTATGTGCAAAGTAAAACGCTCATACAGCATTATTATTGAAACTTGATTAAAATCAGGAAACATGGTGTTTCTAGATTGCCATATCAACACAATAGTCTTGGAATTCTGATATAACTGTTAGATAAGAACCAATGTAACAGCGAGGGTTCTGGCAAAAACCAATTTTTTTAATTTAGTGCCCTCTGGTGTGGAGAAAATGAGAAAGTTTTGTCATTATCATTAAAATGCAAATGTTTCAGTATAGTCAAGCTATTCATGAGAGAAAAAAAAATTTTTTAAATAGATGGGAAAATATTTTTAAAAAATTGCTATATTAAATTTTTTTGAATTATCTCTTGAAACTTCGTTTATGTGTATAAAATTGAATTCTAAGTGACTTTTTCAAATAACTTTTTTTGATATCTTGCCACCTTACCCCTTTTTTGCCTTTGCATTGCAATTTTTTTCAATTTGCCGCCATTCTAGCGATCACGTGACATGTGTCAAAATCGATTTTTATGTTATCGGACATGCACAAACTTTTCCCCAGAATATTTTTTCCAATACTCCAATAATAAAAATTTTTCCCATATGGTACACACTTTTTGGCGGTCACTGTTTATCCGATTTTGGGAAATATTTGAAATGTAAATCATTCGAAGCAATACCAAACTATGCAAGCTTTGAAAACAAATTAAGTTACAACAAATATGTCAAAATTTGATGCGATATAATTGACGTGTATTTCGTAGTTTTCTATTTGTGTGCAAAATGTCTCGTTTGGGGTATTCTAATGAAGATTTCCTGAATTTAATAATCATTTATGGCGAATTCAATAAGATAATGGACAGAACTTGTCGTGTTTTTGCAGAAAGATTTCCAAATCTACACAGACCCAATAAAAATATTCTTAGAAGACTTCTAAGAAACTGCCGTGATTTCGGATCTTTTTCGTCTGTCATCAACAAAAAAAAAACACTCGTAAACAATGAGGACATCGAAATTGTAGTTTTGGCTACTTCACAGCCTATCCAGAAAATTCGTTGAAAGACGCAGAAAAGTCCCTTCAAATATCACCAGGTTCAAAATCTGAAACCTCACGACTTACCTGCACGAGTGGAATTCTGCGAATGGTTTCTTATCAAGATACAGGAGGACCCTGAGTTCATGAAGAACATTAATTGGACAGATGAAGCCAAATTTGCCAAGAATGGTATGTACAACCGCCATAATAGTCATTTTTGAGCAGCAGAAAATCCAAAGCTCGTTCGACAGCGCAACTTCCAGGACTCATGGAGTTTTAATGTTTTTTTGCGCTATAAAGGAAGACCACATTTTATGTTTATATCTTTATGATGAGAATTTGAATAGCGATAGATATTCGCATATAATTAGGAATGTGGTTGGTGAATCCATAAGTCATGTTTCTGAACAATACCGTTCCAAGTTATGGTATCAGATGGATGGAGCCCCTGCACATAGTACTGCTACCGTTGCTGGGTTGTTGTATGGGATGTTCGAAGATCAGTGGCTTTGCTACAATGGGCCATTTAAATTTCCTCCTCGCTCTCCAGACCTGGCGCCACTGGACTTCTTTATCTGGGGATATATCAAAGAAAATGTTTATGCGGATCCTGTGAGTGATAAAGAAAACATGAGACGAAGGGTTCTGAGAGCTTTCAATAATTTGATTCCTGACTCCATACAGAAAGCTACAAATAGTAGTATGCAAAAAAGAATATATTCTTGTTTAGAACAAAACGGCAATGTCTTTGAATATCTGTTGAAATGAACCACAATATTATTTGAATTTAAAGAAATTAAGTTAAATTCTAAAATTAAAGTGAAATCTAACCTTAAAAATATAAACAAAATAAAATTACTGTATTCGATATCAATAAACAAAGATATATTTCATCTCTCTGATAGTATTTCATTTCAATCCATCCATTTTCATGTTGAGTTACCTTTTACCAACGACAAGAGTTAATATTAGTTCATTTGTTTTCAAAGCTTTCTTGGTTTGGTATTGCTTCGACTGATTTACATTTCAAATATTTCCCAAAATCGGATATATCTTGCTAGGGGTGTATTTTAGGCAAAGGACATTTTTCATGAACTTGATATCTTTTTTTTCGTAGTATCCAAAAATAATAGACTAGTGTATGATTTCCATTTGAAAAAATCGTGTTTCATCAGTTTTCTCGATGTTATGTTTAAGGTGGAAATTTCGACCCCCATGTAAATTATTTTCGAAAATTCGATGGACCTGTTCATGACTTGATGCTTAAGGTGTGATTCTGTGAAATTTCACATTTTCAACTGTTACTGTCTATGAGTTATAATTTTTTCGGAGTGGTGCTATAACTGTCAGTCAAATTTTTCAGAAAAAAATCAATATCTCGAAAACTAACAAATTTGGGTATAGGCATTGTTATACAAAGTGGGCCTAAAATGGGCTGAGAAATAAAAAAATGTAATAAAATACAGGGTGTCCCAACTTCTGGTATAACAGAAAGAGGCCGGAAGTCGACAATATTTTAGTTGCGAAGGCCATTTTGTAAAACCCACTACCACAAAATATCAAGTTTTTATTTTGTATCGTTCTCCATATATTCCTAACGAACGCTCGTCGTGAAAGACCCTGTATAAAACTCATGAATGAGGTCAGGACACTTAAAATATAAAATAAATCTAAAATATTAACAATACAGTCAAGACACTCTTACAATATAAAACACCACTAATAGTCGGAGAGCTGAGGGACCAAACATGCAACAGTTTTATGAAGGCTGAAATTTTAATATTAGTTCATAAATAGGATGAATATCAATCATGCAGGAATGTTAGCCTTCAACAGCCTGGACAGCAACCTCAAAGAATGTACTTATGTAAAAAATTATTTAAAAAATCACTTGCTGGGGGAATGACTAGAATCATTTTTTTCAAGATGTTTTATGTAATATTCTTAACGATAAACCTTCATATTGATATGGTTTAGAAAGTGTGAAGTATTATAGTCCAAGAGCTGAGGGACCAAAGATGCAAAAGTGTTATAAAGGCTGAAACTTGAATATTAGGTCATAAATAGGATGAATATCAATAGCCTGCCGCCAGTCTGCCAGTTTTTGGGACAACTGGCGCGGGGGTGGTTCCGAACTTGTAAAAAAAACACGTATGTCGCAACTGTTTTATAAAATCTGAAAATTATTCTGTGGATAGTGAGAACTAACAAACTATGCGGACATATTCAGCCTGCAGAATGTTGGGACAGTACGCGTCAGCAGCCCGCAGCCCCTCAAAAAATTTGGTCGGTAAAAGTGTTTGATAAAATCTAAAATTTTTCGTGCAAGTAGTTCATAGTAACTGAAACAAGACTAACATGGTCAGCCCGAAGTTTTATGGGACAATCGCCGTCAGCAGTCAATAAAAGGGCGCAGCGTGTTTCCTAACTACGGTTCCTTCTTAACTGCAGGGGACCGGTGTGAAGTTAGCGGCTACTTTCCAGCAGCCGTTTTTATCTAGCAGCCAAACGACCAGTGGCGTCGGATAAAATTAAAAATTGGCCAATCACTAGAAATTCAACCAAATTGAATGTTTTGATAATGGAAAAGACAAAATATGGATACAATGGGTCATTTGTAATGAAAGGGTGTTTAACGAATTTTTCCAAATTTAGATTATCATAAACTACACCCTTGACGGCTTCCAAGTCGGTCATCTCTCAGTATTTCATTCTTGTGTCAACTGGAAGTGTGTGTTTCAAAAAATCAAGTTGGCTAAATATTTCAGAGGGTGTTTAACGAATTTTTCCAAATTTCGATTAATATAAACTACCCCCTAGACGGCTTCCAAGTCGGTCATCTCTCAGTATATCATTCTTGAGTCAACTGGAAGTGTCTCTACTGAAAAATCAAGTTGGCTTAATATTTTAGAGGGTGTTTAACGAATTTTTCCAAATTTCGATTAATATAAACTACCCCCTAGACGGCTTCCAAGTCGGTCATCTCTCAATATATCATTCTTGAGTCAACTGGAAGTGTCTCTACTGAAAAATCAAGTTGACTGAATATTTTAGAGGATGTTTAAAGAATTTTTCCAAATTTCAATTAATATAAACTACCCCCTAGACGACTTCCAAGTCGGTCATCTCTCAGTATATCATTGTTGAGTCAACTGGAAGTGTCTCTACTGAAAAATCAAGTTGACTAAATATTTTAGAGGGTGTTTAACGAATTTTTCCAAATTTCGATTAATATAAACTACCCCCTAGACGGCTTCCAAGTCGGTCATCTCTCAATATATCATTCTTGAGTCAACTGGAAGTGTCTCTACTGAAAAATCAAGTTGACTAAATATTTTAGAGGGTGTTTAAACAATTTTTCCAAATTTCAATTAATATAAACTACCCCCTAGACGGCTTCCAAGTCGGTCATCTCTCAGTATATCATTCTTGAGTCAACTGGAAGTGTCTCTACTGAAAAATCAAGTTAGCTAAATATTTTAGAGGGTGTTTAACGAATTTTTCCAAATTTCGATTAATATAAACTACCCCCTAGACGGCTTCCAAGTCGGTCATCTCTCAATATATCATTCTTGAGTCAACTGGAAGTGTCTCTACTGAAAAATCAAGTTGACTAAATATTTTAGAGGGTGTTTAAAGAATTTTTTCAAATTTAGATTAATATAAACAACCCCTTAGACGGCTTCGAAGACGGTCATCTCTCAGTATCATTATTGAGTCAACTGGAAGAGTCTCTACTGAAAAATCAAGTTGGCTAAATATTTTAGAGGGTGTTTAACGAATTTTTCCAAATTTAGATTATTATAAACTACACCCTTGACGGCTCCCAAGTCGGTCATCTCTCAGTATATCATTCTTCATTCAACTGAAAGTATCTGTAACGAAAAATCAAGTTGACTCAATATATTAGAGGATAAGTATTGAAATATACAAGCTGCTGTATTTGGTAAACCAACTAACTCATAAATGCAGTTCATCACCATCACTCATCATTGCAAATGACCCATTCTATCCATATTTTGTCTTTTCCATCATCAAAACATTCAATATGGTTGAATTTATAAAGATTGTCGAATTTTGTTTATTTTACCCGACGCCACTGGTCGTTTGGCTGCTAGATAAAAACGGCTGCTGGAAAGTGGCCGCGAGTGACCGGTGTGAAGTTAGCAGCAACTCTCTAGCAGACGTTTTTATCTAGCAGCCGATTTGCCAGTGGCGCTAGGTGTGAAATCAAATTCGGCTTTTGATCCGAATAAGCTTCAATATCTGTACTTACATAGACTACTGAAAAGCCCGAGAATGATATACTGAGAGATAGTTGGTTTGCAGGCAGTCTAAGGAACAGTTTGTACTTGTCGATTTTTGGAAAATCATTCTGAAACATCCCTTAAAAACGTTTAGCAAAGTTCATTTTCTATATAAACATTTCTACGGGATGTTTCAGAATGATTTTCCCTCGGATTTTCCAAAAATCGACAAGTGCACACTGCCCATTAGACGGCCTGCAAATCAACCATCTCTCGGTATATCATTCTAGGACTTTTCAGTAGTCTATATACGGAAAATAAATTTGGCTGAACCTTTCTACGGGATGTTTCAGAATGATTTTCCAAAAATCGACAAGTACAAACTGCCCCTTAGACGACCTGCAAATCAACCATCATTCTCGGGATTTTCAGTAGTCTATATACAGAAATTGAACCAGTCTAAACATTTCTGAGGGGGGTTTCAGATTGACTTTCCAAAAATCAGCGAGTGTAAACTGCCCTTTAGGCGACCTACAAATCAACCATCTCTCGGTATATCATTCCCGGGCTTTTCAGATATACAGAAATTGAAGCTTATTCGGATCAAAAGCCGAATTTAGTTTCACACCCGGCGCCACTGGCAAATTGGCTGCTAGATAAAGACGACTGCTAGAAAGTGGCTGCTAACTTCACACCGGTGTGTATTTTCGATTGATTTGATCGATTGTACCTACCTGAAACGCGAGCCCAACGCGAAGATGTCGGGGGACGTGGGGGACACCTGCACCAGCCGGAAAAACGCGTGGTGCTCCACACAGCACTTCCACAAGTGTTTACAGGCGGATTTCGAAGGAGTCTCGAAACCATACGTGCACTCGTCATTGTCTTTATCACTCACTCGAAGCATGAAATAGCGCCCCTTGAAGTATATCTTGGTTATACGGGGCCAGTAATAGTTCCCCACAGTGTTCTTATTCCGTAGCACGATTATACCGCTGGGGGTGAGCCCCAGGAAGTACTCCACGTGGTCTTCGCCTAGCACCGGGTGTAAGTCCACACCGTAGTTCTCCAACCACTTCACTTTGTCCAAGTAACTCAGCTCTGCCTGCGAGGGCATCTGCCCCAGCAGCGTTTGGTGCAGCTCTGCTATCCTCATCTCGAGCTCCATGCTTTGATTGGGCAGAAAGCGAAACTCCGATGCGTAGCCAGGGTTATGCCTTCTGGGATCGTAGTCTCCCAGTTCGGACTGTAGAATCAGAGCCCCCAGCTCTGCGGTTAGCTCGAAAGGCACCAGCAACCTCCCCTGCAGGATATCCTGCTTGACTTGCAGGAAGAACTGGTACCTGGTGATCTCCTCCAGCAGCTTGCATGGGTCAGCAGCGTAGAACTTGACCCCGAAGTAGAGGGTGTATGGGTCGGAGCCCTTGATTTGTTTGTTGAGTTTCTTCGTGGGGTCCAGCCAGTGGGTCTGCCCGTTTTGGTCCAGGTAGCGCAGACCGAAGTAGGCTGTTTCCAGTAGATTTAGGTGTCGAAACACTACGTCTAGGAGGGCTTGGCCGTTGC
Organism: Chrysolina oricalcia; assembly: GCA_944452925.2. NCBI lineage: Eukaryota > Metazoa > Arthropoda > Insecta > Coleoptera > Chrysomelidae > Chrysolina > Chrysolina oricalcia. Next base: position 40,139,266 of record OX101828.2, on the reverse strand, counting down.
TGTTGTTTTGGAGTTCGTGTACCAGCTCGGTTTCGTCCAGGAACACAATTTTGCAGTGTACGGAATACACTTTGGAACAAAAACAATCCATTTCCGCTGGGAAAGTCTCACGTTCGCTTTTCTCTGCCTTGTGCCATGCTAAAAACAATAATAATAATATAAGTTTATTTACCACATATGAGTCACGGAAGAAAAAAGAAAAATCTTTTTGAATAACTTTTGCAAAAAATAGTTTTTTTGCAAAAAATTTCGTTTTTTCGTTTTTTTTTTGAGGTGAGAAATCATCATTTGGTATTAATTTTTGTTGTAGCACTTAGAGGGCGCTGCGAACGCTATCATTATTTATTTTAATATGCCTTAACTTTTTTGACAGTAAACTTTTGGATTTTTTTTATATTCAAATCTTAATCATACACCTTTTCTAAGCAATAAAGGTATACTCGTTCAAAAACGCTAAAGGCAACCGTTTTTGAGAAATTTGCAAAAGACCCCGCACCGAGCCCGCACTTTTTTTAGGTAAAATGGTTCTCGGTGAAATTGTCTGAATTTTCAGTATATTGTACTATTCGATGTACTGATTCAACGTGCAGAATCGCAAAGTTCGTTGACGGATAGATTTTGAAATAGAGGGTGGTTCAAGTTAAAAATCAGTAATTTTTATTTAATTATTTTCTCTTGATTTGAAAGAGCCAACTGCATTTTTTTCTTTCTTATCATCAACGTACCTTCATATTACTAAATATCATTCAGATGGTGCAGATTATATCATTATGTACAGAATGAACAATAAAAACATTTTAGTAATGTCTGAAAATTCGATGTAATAATGAAATATTGATAAAATTATTTTGGCATGCAATATGCTATTCTTATTCCATCATTAATCACAATTTATACATTTCGTACAGGGTGATTTGAAAAATTGGTGAAATATATGGCCGGGTCTTTCGTACATATCCTGTATATTCAAGTGAATTATCATTCTCCGAAGATAGCTGATTCCATATAAACATGATTTCGTTGGGATATATAGGGTGATCATGAAAATTTTCGATGATAAAAATGACAAAATATTTATTTATTTATTTATTAGAAACAAACAGGCAGAGCCCAATTACACGTTTCTTAGTATTTCAGAGTACAACATGAAATGAGTAAGTAATAATAATACATAGTAATACATAGTAACAATATATAGTTTTATGGTTTGACTTGAACAGTAAAAAAAAAATATACACATATATTAGACTATTCAACAATTTACCCAAAAATATCAAGCCAATAAAGATTCTTCGTCGTTCAAGGGTCTCTAGGCCGAATTCTTCTCTGATAGGACTATATGATGTGAATTCAGGAGAAACTCTGTATTTTTTGTAATAAAGATATTTCAAAAATTTATTTTGTGTATTTTCTATCATTTGTTTCATATTTTTTTGCCCAGGATCCCATATCATACTTGCATATTCTATTTTGCTTCGCACAATTGTAACAAATAGATGTTTTATGGTATTTGTATCTGTGAATGATTGTGTACTACGCTTCAAGAAACCTACCAGCTTGTTAGCCTCTTTCGCGATGTTTTGAATGTGCCTAGTAAACTTCAGATCGCTTTGAAATATCACACCGAGATCACATATTTCATCAATTCGTTCAAGGACTGTGTTTTGCATTGTGTAGATGAAATCATGTCGATTTTTATTTTTACTGTAAGTGATAGCTTTACATTTAGATAAATTGAATGCGAGTTTATTTTTCTCGGACCACGTCGATATATTATCTGTCATTTTGGAGTTCTAAATAATCATTGAGGTCTTCAATTTTTTGTACATTTTGAAATCATCTGCATATAGTATACAGTCTGATGAGACCGCTTCTGGGAGATCATTGATAAACATTGTAAAAAGTAATGGCCCCAAGTTCGAGCCTTGTGGTACTCCCGAGCCTACCAAAAATGACTGAGATTCTTCACCTTTGTAGATAACATGTTGAGTTCTTTCCTTCAGATATGATGCAAAAAATTGTAATAAATGATTACTAAATCCGTAGAATTTCAGTTTAGCTAGCAATATGTCATGATTGACTTTATCGAATGCTTTGGCAAAATCCGTATAGATACAATCAACTTGTGTTTTAGTATCGACGTTAGTAAATTGGTCTCTATAGACCTTTTTCTAGTGAACCCATGTTGCTCATCAACAATATATGATTTGATGCAATTATATAGTTTCTCATGAATGATGAATTCAAAAATTTTTGCGATACAGTTGAGTACAGCAATTGGTCGATAATTATTTATTTCATTTCTTTCACCTTTTTTTAATATTGGAGTTATTCGAGTTTGTTTAAATTGTTTTGGGAATGTACCATTTTTTAATGATTTGTTATATACAGGGTGTCAATTTGAAAACATCCCACCCTTAATATCTTCCTTCCAGTAAACAATATGAGTAATCGAAAAAACAGGTAAATTTTATTGTCAAGGGGGACACTTTCACGGACTATTTGTAGCCCTCGTGGTTCAACCCCCTAGGAGGGGTAGATGTTACCCTTAGAATTTTAAATGGGAAGGGGGGTCAAGGGCACATCATTTTGATGGGCATTCAATTCTTGTTCCAATGGTACCCTGACTTATTATTTTGTGATGAGCATTTTCCGAAAAATTGCGTTCTAAACTAACAGAAGTAATTATTAGAACGCCTATACTGAGATGCATTATTGTATTGACTCCCTTTAATAAAAATGGTTAGAAGAGTAGGTGGCACCGCTCCAACCCTTGAATGACAGGAATAAATTTATTACGCATGGGATTTTTTATTTGGTGGTTATTTTCCTTCTACACAATAAAATTTTATTTGCGAGAAAGACATTTCCAACATAAAATCTACTTACGCTTATCTTATTAGCTGTTCGAAATGTTGTCCATTTTGCTCTAAACAGTAATACAGTCTGTTTTCGAACTCCCCTCTAACATTACGGAAAACTTCACTAGGAATTGACCGGCATGCTGCTGTAATTCGTCTTTTAAGTTCGTCAATATCAGAAGGTTGTGTTTTATAAACAACGGATTTAAGATGCCCCCAAAGAAAGAAATCTAAGGGTGTTAAATCCGGTGATCTCGGAGGCCATTCAACTGCTCCCCTTCTGCCAATCCATCTACCCGGAAATCTCTCGTTTAACCACTGTCGGACGGGAAGAAAATAATGAGGTGGAGCACCGTCCTGCTGGAAATGTAACAGATCCTCCTGCAAAAGTTCATTACCTTCTGCATCAATTTGAGTTTCTAGCTCGTGAGTTATAAGAGGATCGATAGTCTCTTCAAGCATATCAAGGTACAGATTGCCAGTCAAGTTTTCTTCCAGAAATAATGGACCAAGAATGGCATTTCCAAGAATACCATCCCAAACATTAACTTTTTGTGGGTGTTGTGTATGCCCTTCCCGAAAAATATGTGGGTTTTCGTCACTCCAATAGCGACAATTTTGTCTATTAACATTGCCATTCAGAAAAAATGAACACTCATCGCTGAAACAGATGTTTAACAGAAGATTAGGGATGGTATTGACTCGATGAGACATGATTTCACAAAACTCTATTCTTCTATCATAATCATCCTCGTGGAGCTCTTGAAGAATATGCATTTTATATGGATGAAATTTATGCATTTTCAATGCTTTTCTTATAGTCTCGCGTGATATTCCCGTCTGTTCTGATACTGATCGTAAGGAGCTCGTGGGCTCTGCAGCAAATGTTCCCAAAACTTCAATTTGAGCTGCTTCATTTAGTACTCTGGGGTTATTTCTTTTTTTATTTGTCACTGAACCAGTTTCGTAAAACTTATTCACCAAATCAAGCACATACCGGTGACTTACATTACAATTTGGATGTCTTTCGTTAAAAAGACATGCCGCCCTTCGTGCGCACTTTCCAACTTCTCCATAAATTACAATCATTTCAATTCTGTCTTGAAGAATGTAAACCATTTTTACACTTTTATACACTTATTAAAGTAATTCCTAAACAGCCCAACAGGTACAACGGTATTCACAATACTACCACATAGTTCAAATTTGCTAACCAATTTTTTGCTGGAAAACAGAAACTTTTTACAGCAGAAGTAGCAAAAAAGGAAGGCTATCTGTACAATTTCTGCGATGACACTTAAAAATTCAGCATTCAATAAACACAACTTTACTACCATCTACGTTTTACTATTAGACTACTTTTTTATGTAAAGTGTTTGGAGCTAATGGCTAATGTTACCCCTAATAAAGGGTTGGAACGGTACCACCTAATATTCTAACCAGTTCTGGCCAAACCATGCATTCAAGGGTTGGAGCGGTGCCACCTACTTTTCTAACCATTTTTATTAAAGGGAGTCAATACAATAATGCATCTCAGTATAGGCGTTCTAATAATTACTTCTGTTAGTTTAGAACGCAATTTTTCAGAAAATGATCATCACAAAATAATAAGTCAGGGTACCATTGGAACAAGAATTGAACGCCCATCAAAATGATGTGCCACTTGACCCCCCTTCCCATTTAAAATTCTAAGGGTAACATCTACCCCTCCTAGGGGGTTGAACCACGAGGGCTACAAATAGTCCTTGAAAGTGTCCCCCTTGACAATAAAATTGACCTGTTTTTTCGATTACTCATATTGTTTACTGGAAGGAAGATATTTAGGGTGGGAAGTTTTCAAATTGACACCCTGTATATTTAAAGCATGCAAAGATTTGTTGGCATATCCACTCTTGATTATATATAACAAATCATTAAAAAATGGTACATTCCCAAAACAATTTAAACAAACTCGAATAACTCCAATATTAAAAAAAGGTGAAAGTTTTCAAATTGACACCCTGTATAACATGGGATATTGTCAGGCCCAGATGACCTTTTTGGTTTCAATTTTCGGAATGCTTGCTCAATATCGCAATAGGAGATTGTATCAAAATGTACATTTTGTGAATTATAAGTAGTATTCCATTGAGTAGTGATATTATTAATTTCATTCAAATTGTAGGTGGAGTCCTGATCATATACAGAGCAGAAATAGTCTGCAAATTCTTCTGAAATGATTTTGCTATCTGTTATTTCCCGATCATTGATTATAAACTCATTTTCATTGTTATTTCTTTGCTGTCTATTCTTTATGTAGTTCCAGAAGAGTGTGCTATCATTTTTAATGTTGGTTTGAATATTTTCGATATAATTTGCGTGGGCTTCTTTAATTTTAATCTTTAATGAGGCTCTTCTTTTTTTGAAGTTATCTAGGTAATGCTGAGATATATTTTTCCTCTCCCTGTAGTATTGTTTAATTTTCATATCAGCTTTGATTTCCGCTGTGAACCAAGGCGGATATATTTTACAATGCTTCGGGTTTTCATGGAATTTCGGTACCGATATATCAAGAATATTGTGAAAGACTGCATAAAAGTATTCTACACAGTCATTGACATCATGAAATATATTAAGCGCCGACCAATCATGTTCTCTAAAATATCAATGTTTCAGAAATCACACTGCAATTCACGATCAACTCGGTGAAATTCCTTCATTGTTATTTAATATATTCATCATTCTCTCCTCAACACTGTCCCAAAAATTAAGTATCCTACTATGACTAGTTTCATAGTTATTAATTGAGAAACTTATTACCATTTGCATGACGAGTTGAAGGAACTTGTTCACGCGTACATTCTACTAGTGGCCAAGATTTTTCACAAATAGTGAAACGTGAGAATGTGGAGATCAGTATAAATGTATCATTATATGCAGTAGTCAATGAGGGTCCATCCAATTCCATCCACCATTTAGGAACTGACTGAATATACGACAACTTACGACAACTTACAACTCAGGCATGAGCCAGATAAAATTCCTAATGAATGAATGAATGGATGTTTATTGAGCACACAAGTAACATACAATAAATACAATAAACATTAAAGAACCCACAGAAGTTGTTGAGAGCCTCAACAACTTGTACGTGGTATCACATAATTACATATCTTCAATAAAAATAAACTTAATATAATACGTAGATTATTCTACCATCTAAGGTGTGTGTAAATATAAAAATAATTAAATACAATTAAGATACAATAATCAAAAGAATAATATGTTGAAATATACCAGAACACAAAAAAATAAAAATAGAACAAAGGTTGAATTTGTATTGAAGAAACAAGACAGCACCTTTTAATTATAATTTACCAGAAGTTATTATAGCAATCCGATCAAAAAAATGTGTGCTATTTGTGCAGTTTTATTTGTTATTATTATCATTACCATTATTGGATCTCAATCAACTCACCAGTCTCTTTCCTAGATTTACTTTTGATATGAGTTATAAGGCTCTTTTTAAAATGTTTTAGAGTATTCTCACTTTTTACATCCTCTGGTAGGCTGTTATAAAATTTTATTCCCAGGTATGAATAACTCCTTTGTCCGATATTTTTCTTCATAGCAGGTGCAACATATTTCTGCCTATTTCTTGTTTCATAAGTATGGATGTTTTGTTGTAGTTTGTATTTGTTCGAGTATTGCCATATGTTGATCTGCATATAAAATAACTGTCTAATGTCAAGTAATGTTGTTTCGGAAAACAGTAGATCCGTTGGGTATCTTCGATGTTTATTCAAGAGGATTCTCAAGAATTTATTTTGGGACACTTGTAACATATTACAATATGGTTTCGAGACACCACCCCAACCTATGATACCATATTTCAAATGTGATTCCACAAGACTCTGATACTTAGATTCAAATATTCTACTATTTTCTTATATCTATACAGTATGCATCTTAGTTTTTGTATCACATAGTCCACATGGATATTCCATTTGAAACAACAATCCAACATGATTCCTAAATATTTTATTTTATTTGTGGGCCGTATAGCGAATGAATTCTGTATGATTATATCATAGTTTGGAAGTGAAGTCTCAAAACTACTAAATGGTAGGTAAAATGTTTTTTTTTAAATTTATTGATAAAAGTCTATTATCTAGCCAGGATTTTATTTTTGTGAAATCATTTTCAATTTTCAGCTTCAAGTTATACCAATTTGTGTCTCTGTATATTACCACCGTATCATCGGCAAAGCTGATTATTTGGCCATCCTTCTCCAGTAAAAATAGGTTATTTAAATAAATAGTGAATAGCAAGGGACCTAACACAGTTCCCTGAGGAACACCACATGTTATTTTTTGTGTTTTGCTTAATTGATTTTTTATTTTAACTTGTTGTTTTCGATTTTCTAAATAACTTGTGAATAAAGAATGTGCGGTGCCTCTAATTCCCATATCTTCTAGTATTTCCAGGAGTATTGAATGGTCAACGGTATCAAACGCCTTTGCTAAGTCCAGAAATATACCTATTACTGGTTCTCCTTTATCTAGGCTATCATATATAGTGTTTGTCAATGAGTGTATCGCATCTTGAGTAGATTTATGTTCCCGAAATCCAAATTGAGAGTTAGAGAGTAATTTATTTTTTTCAAGGAATTTATTAACTCTGACCTTTATTACTTTTTCTAGAACTTTAGCTAGACTTGATATCAAGGATATCGGTCTGTAATTAGTTACATTATACTTATCTCCTGTTTTGAAAATAGGTGTAACAATACTATTTTTTAAGGCGTTTGGGAAATGACCTGTTTCTAGTACACAATTTATGATCACTGTTAGAGGGTAACTTATATAATGGACAATTTTTTTCAGCGTTTCTGAAGTTATCTCATCAAATCCGGGGGCTTTATTAGATTTCAATTCTTGACTTATAATATTTTTGATTTCTGTTTCAGTTGTTGGATACAAAAATATAGATTGACAACTTACTGTTCGCTGTTCTACATAGTTATGTGGTTTTTTTATCCTATCGGCTAGGTGTTTACCTACATCAATGAAATAGTTATTAAATATATTTGCCATTTGTTCTCCATCACTGATTAATTCGTTACCGTCTTTTATGTTATAAATTTTGTCTTCTTCATTTTTACCAACAACCTCATTTACTAGCTTGGATAGTTTGACTAGCCCAATGGTGTATGAGACCCCGGTACGGGAAATCCCTTATCACTGAAGGTGACAAGGAACAGCCTTAACCGAATCCACCTACCCCGTAGCAGCGCTACCGACGGTCCTCATACAACAAGAAAACCCTATCGCCTATCGGGTACATTTTGATTCTGTCGTTGACGAAAAGTGAATGAAAAAGAAAACTCAATCTGTTGCATCAGTGATAATTGTCATTACCTTCACGTTTTAGATTACCTATATTGATGTCTATATGTTTCTACTGATAGCCAGCAAATACAAAAATCATTGAAACCTCTATCCGAGTGGAACACGCATTGGAAAAAAACCGTCGCTGCCCAGATTCAAATTCTCCTAATAGAAATAAAAGCGTTCTATCAATCATTTTCACATTTCCCAGATAGTTTGTTTTTTATTCCGACAAAGCTTAAACCAACAAAATTCACTTAACTATCTGTACCTTTATTATTAAATTCATATATCTGATGTGATTGTTATCTCTAATCTTCACCCTCTTTTACATTTATTTTGATCTCTACATTCTCACGTTTCACTATTTGTGAAAAATCTTGGCTACTAGTAGAATGTAGGGGAAACTGGCCTAAAATGACACACTCGGGTAAAATGACACATTGGCCATATTGCTACCCTGAGAAGTGACAACGCCGCCCTAAATACCTAATTGCAAACGTTCTTCATCCGTGATCTCAGTCTAGTTTATTCAGCGCGACTAGCCGTACGCGTCTTCGTCGAATCTCAAAAAGTCGTTTTTCTCGACTCAAGAAAATATTTGTATGGTCACTTAATTCGGCTGTAGCAATTTATGTGGTACAATAAGCCTGAGTTGGATTAGTACAGGTAAGCAATGTGACTTTTCTCCTTATTTAAGTGTAGTTAAACTTTTGTTTTGTGCTTTTAAAATATATATGTTTTAATAATTTCTAAGAAATCATAGTTTTGGGTAAAATGACATACACAGTGTTGGGGTAAAATGACATACCTATGTCATTTTAGGCAGAAGTGACTTTTTATTTTTATTTCAGATAATATGGTTGGTAAATACACGAGAAAATCGCTTCGTCAAAACTGGAGCGAGGTGAACATGCGGGAGGCTATTCAAGCAGTGCAAAACGGTGATATGGGTTGGTTGGCAGCATCTAGAAGATATGGTGTACCTCAAGCAACACTTAGACGCAGAGCACAAGATAAAAATAAAAACATTAAAGGGTTCAAAAAAGGCTTAGGTCGTTTTCAACCTACATTTTCTGAAGAACTTGAGCGCGAAATAGTGGAACATATAAAAAAATTGGAAACGTGCATGTTTGGGTTAAACACGAAAGAGGTAAGGCAGTTGGCATTCCAATTAGCTGAAAAGAAGAAGTTAGCCCACCGCTTTAATAAAATAAAAAAAATCGCTGGTTGGGATTGGCTTTTGAGCTTCAGGAAACGTAACCCAGATATTTCACTCAGAACTCCCGAAGCCACATCAGCGGCTCGTGCGCAGGGATTCAATAGGCCGCAAGTTAGGAAATTTTTTGATATACTGGAACGTGCCGTGGCGGAAAATAACATCACATTTGACCGTATCTATAATGTAGACGAGTCCGCGCTTTCCACGGTTCAACGGCCGCAAAAAATAATGGCTACAAAAGGAAGAAAACAGGTTGGTGCAATTACGAGTGCAGAACGGGGGGCACACACTACTGTAGTTTGCGCCATGAATCCAATAGGTAATTTTGTACCACCAGCTTTGATTTTTGCAAGAAAGAAGTGGAAGCCAGAGTTGATTGATGATGCACCAGCTGGAACATTGGGCTTGTGTCAAGAATCGGGCTGGATGACAGGTGACCTTTTTTGTGTGTGGCTCAAGCATTATATAAAGTTTACACGCTCATCCCAAGACAATAAAACTCTCCTACTACTTGATGGTCACGTTAGCCACAAGCAATTGGAAGTTATTATGATGGCTAAAGAAAATGGTGTCATAATGATTTGCTTTCCTCCACACTGCACGCACCGGTTACAACCCCTGGACGTTTCATTTTTCGGCCCATTATCCGCTTATTATAATCAAGCAATTACAAAGTGGCTCAAAAATAATCCTGGTCGAATTGTAACTCCATTTCAAGTGGGAAAGCTATTTGCTGAAGCCTATGAACGGAGTGCATCAATGGAAAATTCCGTTAGTGGGTTCAGAAAAACTGGAATCCATCCGTTCAACACAGATATTTTTCCCGACTGGATGTTTCATGCTTCTTTAACAACTGACATTCCTGAACAAAATGATTCCGAACCAGGAACATCAGACCATCAGCCTCCACTCACACCCCCACCACCATTGGAAGCTATTGAGATAACGGACATCCCTGGACCATCAAATGGAGGAGATTCACTAAACTGTAGCCGAATTTCCGTAGAGAGCATAATTCCAATACCAAAGGTTTCCACGTCTTTCAAACGATCAAAGCACAAGAGACAAGGGGCGATTATGCTGACCTCAACACCAAACCTGGAAGAAGTCAAGGCCAAAGAGGAGCAGAAACGCTTAGTGTTGGAGCGACGAGCAAAAAGAAACCAAGCTAAAGTCAAGCTGTGGGATGATGAAGATGAACAAGAAACCCAAGATCCATTTGCTGGTTTTGAAGATAATGAGGAAGATACTGCATGTATTTATTGCAACGGCCTTTATTCCAAGTCGAAACCAGGCGAACTTTGGATGCGGTGTCAAAAATGTGAGAAATGGAGTCACGCCGAGTGCGCTGGTGTTTCCCCCCGAACAAAGTTATTCACTTGCGAACTTTGCGATTGATTTTGGTTTTGTTTTTAGTTAAATCTTGGAATTTTTTACGTTTGGCTGAGTATGTTTTCCCTTTTATTTTTGTTTACGTTACCTTTATTTTTGTTTTAAAAATTAAACTATTTTGTAATGCTTCTTCCTTTTTTTATTTGCCGCCTTTCATATAGAAAAACTACCTATGTCATTTTACCCTAGTATCAGCCTAAAATGACACACTGCACAGTTTTTATTAATTTGGGTGTCATTTTTACAAAACGTAAAAGTTTGCGGTTTTGTGCCTTTAATTGCTAGAGTCATAAACTAAGGAAGCCATTAAACTCCAAATGGATGCTTGAATATTTGTTTCTCAAGTTTTGTAGCAGTTTTTGCTTAGGGTATGTCATTTTAGGCCAGTTTCCCCTACGCGTGAACAAGTTCCTTCAACTCGTCATGCAATTTGTAATAAGTTTCTCAATTAATGACTTTGAAACTAGTCATAGTAGGAAACTAAATTTTTGGGACAGTGTTGAGGAGAGAATGATGAATATATTAAATAATAATAAAGGAATTTCACCCAGTTAATCGTGAATTACAGGGTGATTTCTGAAACGTTGATATTTTGTCATTTTTACCATCGAAAATTTTCATGATAACCCTATATATCCCAACGAAATCATGTTTATATGGTATCAGCTATCTTCGGAGGATGATAATTCAATTGAATATACAGAATATATACGAAAGAATGAGCCATATATTTCACCAATTTTTCAAATCACCCTGTACGAAATGTATGAATTTGTGATTAATGATGAAATAAGAATAGTATATTACATGCCAAAATAATGTTATTAATATTTCATTATTACATCGAATTTTCAGACATTACTAAAATGTTTTTATTTTTCACTCTGTACATAATGATATAATCTGCACCATCTGAATGATATTTAGTAATATGATGGTACGTTGATGATGAGAACGAAAAAAAATACAGTTGGAACTTTCAAATCCCGAGAAAATAATTAAATAAAAATTACTGATTTTCAAAATCTATCCATCAACGAACTTACCATTGTGAAAACAGAAACGGTTGCAACGCCAGAAACGAAATATTAGTAAATGCGCAAGGGGGTCATATGTTACTCCTTAAAAATCTTCCTAATTTAGATTGCAATTGTGGTTTTCTACATTATCATCATGAAACTGATCTAGTTGAATGAAGGTTTAGACAGAAAGATGATAAAATTATGATAATGGTGGCTGAGACAATCACATATATCATGGGATGAAAAGTGCGTTTCTAGAAATTTATTTTCCAGTGTATATCCAGAACGATCTGATAAAGCATATCCACCCTATTTCAGATTTTGTATCTCAATACGTACCCTCGAAACTACCCCCGTAATCACCAAAATCTACAGAATAGCTTTAATTCATCGTTTCTGGAAATTTCTTTCTCACTGTATATTCAAAACGATCTGAGGAAATATACCTACCCCATTTCCGAGTTTGTATCTCAATACGCTCCCTGGAAACTACCCCCGTAATTAACGAAATCTACAAAATAGCGTTAATTCATAGTTTCTGGAAATTTCTTTTTCACTGTATACTCAAAACGATCTGAGGAAGCATACCTAGCCCTTTTCATATTTTGTGTCTCAATATACACCCTGGAAACTATTGTTTATATGATGAAAATAAACTTGCAAGTTCTAGTTGAAGTCCTTTTTATTTACCAAGATTTACTTTACAACTGGAAAACTAACTTGTTACAACATTTTTCAACCATTGACATATTTTAACTACTTGTACTATAACATATGACTTCTGACATACGATACATTGACATGAACCTAAGAACATAGAACAGTATAATAGAAATAAATTCATGGATTACATTTTCTAACACTTCTCCATTGATTTAAATAATTCCTAAATTTTCAACACAAAATTTATGTTTAGGACCATGCAGTCCTTTTGTAAAAATATCAGCTATCATCAGTTCAGTAGGTACATAATTCACAACAATTATACCTTTATCAACAATTTCTCTTATGTAATGGTACTTAGTATCTATGTGTTTGGTTCTACTATGATAAACTGGATTTTTTATAAGTTTTTGAGCACTTTGGCTATCGTTAAAGAGCATTAATGGTTCATTAAATTCAACAAGTTCCATAAGAAGGCCTGTAATAAAACTGCTTCTTTGCTAGCTTCAGTGATGGCGATATACTCAGCCTCTGTGCTTGATAATGCTACACAAGACTGTTTTTTAGCCTCCCAGGAAATTGCTGCATTACTCATTTTGAAAACATACCCTGTATATGACTTTCTATCATTCACATCGTTTGAAAAATCAGCATCTACATAACCGATTAGACTTTTGTCAGATTTAGTAAATGTCAGTTTTTTATCAATAGTGCTTTTCAAGTATCTCAAAATTCTTTTTACATGTTTCCAATGTTCATAGCTGAAACAAGTATTAAATTGGCTCAAATTTCTTACAGAATATGAAATGTCTGGCCTTGTATAAACTACTATGTACATCAATGAACCAATCAAATTTTGATATGGTAAGTTTGGTAATTCATCACTATTTGGTTTCAATTTTAAACCTGGTTCGATGGGAGTCAAAACCGTTTTTGCCTCTTGTAACCTGAATTTTTCTAAAAGTTCTAATATATAATCTTTCTGATGCATTTTCAAAATGTGTTTTTCTTCATCATATTCAATATTCAAGCCCAAAAAACATTTTACAGGACCCAAATCCTTCAGCTTAAAATGTTTTGACAATTCATCTTTAACGTTTGCCTTCATTGAGACAGAGTTTGAACAAACCAAAAAATCATCTACATAAATAGCTACAATTATTATTGAGCATTTTAGATTTTTAAAGAAAATACATGGCTCATGGCAAGACTGTTTGAAATTCATTTTCATCATTATATCTTTTACTTTATTGTTCCAAATTCTTGAAGATTGTTTTAAGCCATATATTGCCTTTTTTAATAAACATACTTTGTCTTCTTCATTTTGAATTATAAAACCCTCTGGTTGACTCATATAAATATCCTGATCAATTTCTCCATTTAGAAATGCTGTTTCAATATCTAAGTGGTCAACAGACAAATTCAATTCAACACTTAAAGCAAACAACAATCTTATTGAGGAGTTCCTCACTACTGGGGAAAAAGTTTCATAATAATCAATACCATATTGCTGGGTGAAACCCTTTGCAACTAAACGAGCTTTGTATTTCACTTCACTATTAGAGGCCTTTTTTACACAAAACACCCATTTATTTGGCACTATCTTCTGTTCAGCCTGTCGGTCAACTAAGACCCATGAGTTATTTTCCATTAGCGACTGATATTCTTTCCTCATAGCTTCCATCCACTGCTTACCGTCTTCTCTTGCTAAAGCCTCACTTACAGTCTTTGGATCCCCTATTTCAACCTCAAGTTTCTGATTTAGATTTTCACTGAAAACATTATATGTAACATAGTTTTCAAATATTTTCTTTCTTGATATTCTTCCAGATCTTGTAACTATCTCCGCTTCACGTTCATTTTCATCTGAATATTCTTCTATTATTTCTTCTCTCTTCTCGTGTTGAGGATCAGTTTTTTGTGTAGTTTCATCTGAGGACTCTGTTATTTCTCTAGTTTCTGATCCTAATGTAACAGTAAGTTCTGCTTCAGTTTGACATTTATTTATTTCTCGAAATGGTTGATTAACACATTCATTAATTTTAACTGTACGACTTACAGTTACTTTATCTGTTTTTGGATCTAAAATCCTGTAACCCTTACTGGTTTCACTATATCCTATCATTAGTCCCTCTTTAGCTTTTGCTTCCAATTTTGACCTTTTTTCTTTTGGTATGACTTCCAAAAGCTATTAAATGTGCTAAATCAGGTTTTTGTCCGGTCCAGAGCTCATAAGGGGTTTTGTCTCTTGGTTTAGTAGGCAATCTGTTTGAAATGTAGTTTGATGTTGTCACTGCTTCTCCCCAATACTTATATGACAGTTTAGCATCTGAAAGCATACACCTAGCTGTCTCTACCAAGGTACGGTTTTTTCGTTCAGAAACACCGTTCTGTTCCGGGCAATAGGGTACTGTATATTGAAATTTTATACCATTGTCTCTTAATGAGTTTTTTACACAGTTGCCTACGTATTCTCCGCCATTATCAGATCTCAAAATTTTAGGGTTCTTTCTAAACATATTCTTCACTTCGGATAAAAAAATTTTTAGTTTATCTATGACCTCATCTTTTGAATGCATTAAATATATTGTCGTATATCTTGAATAGTCGTCAGTAAACGTTACAAAATATTTTTTACCTCCCACTGTAGGTGTTTTCATAGGTCCACATACATCACTATGGACTAAGTCAAGAACCTCTTTAGTTTGTGAATTTGCTGACCGGGGATAAGGTTTTTTTCGTAAGTTTTCCTTCTATGCAAGAAATGCATTGCTTTATATTATCACATTTTCTAAAATTTATTCCAGTGGCCATTTTCTTATCAACCAAGTACATTATCGTTTCAGGGTTTCTATGACCTAGCCTTCTATGCCAAATATGTATGCATCTCTCAATTTTTTCACATGAATTCTTTATTTGGTTTACTTTCTCTACAAATGTTTTAACTAACCAAAACATTATCTTTCTTAATATAACATTGTTTTTCATCAAAGGTTATCTTGTACCCAGCTTGTGCTATTTTTGGTACCAATAATAAATTATTCTCCAACTCAGGAACATACAGTACTTCTTTGAATTTTAAGGTTCTAACACCTCTATCAATTTCAGACTTTATAGTTATGTCACCTTTTCCTTTTATTTGCATTTGCTGTCCATTTGCTACTGTTATTTTATCTGATTTTACATTTTCAAAATTAACAAAACAGCTTAGATCATTTGACATGTGGCTTGTCGCCCCTGAATCAATATACCATTCATTTTTGGAAGATTCTTGATCTTCGGTCAAATTGAAACAGAATTCAGAATCGGACTCACCTTTTTCAACAGCGGTTTTTGCCTGATCCCTGTTCTTTAGGTCCTTCTTGTGGAAATAACAGTCCCTTTTTAAATGCCCTTTACGGTGACAATAGTTACATTCCCTTGTTTCCTTTTTGAACCTTGATCCTTGATTCCATTTCGAGGTAGATCCTTTCGTATTCATTGCAACTTCACCACTTACATTTTTCTCTTTTCTTATGGCCTCGTCTAACAATTTTCCTTTGACATACTCCAAGGTTAGCTCATCGTCAGGTCGATGACGCTGAAGCTGGCAGACCAAAAGCCGCAGACAATTTTTGTCAGGGACTGTACCTACCGAAACCGCCGGCAAATATTACCGATAGTTCTCCTGCCTGGGAAATTGATCATTTAGATGAAAACTATTCAATATTATGAATGTGTTCGAATAGAAATGTATCATTCTTATGAATTTAAGGAAGAAATGCAGTAAATGAGATTATTGGTGGGATATACATACGTGTTCAGATCGTCAGGACATTTGCAAGAATTTTTCTCATAATTTCCATAATTAAGAACTTAGACTCGAAAAATTTGCCAAGAATATTTTTGAAACATTACACCATAAGACCTTGATATTTATAACGACTTGCCCCTTATCAATTATTTTAAAAAAAATTGCAAATTCAGAAATGGATTAGAACTGTGGAATTTTTCTTTTATTTTTTACAGTAAAATCGACACGCAATAACTGACATATGCGAAATTTTCCAGGAAGTTAGTTGAAACATTCCTTGATCATTTCTCATTATTGCAGTCGCGGTTCCTTTCCAAATTATTCTTTTAAAAAATCGCAAAGGCCAGTATAAGCTTGGTCTGCGGGATTTTTCGCGTTTTTTTTCTAATAACATCAACACGCAAAAACTGACTTATGCGAAATTTCTCAGGAAGTTAGTTGAAACATTCCTTGATAATTTCTCATTATTGCAGTCGCGGTTCCTTTCCAAATTATTCTTTAAAAAAATCGCAAAGGCCAGTATAAGCTTGGTCTGCGGGATTTTTCGCGGTTTTTTTCTAATAACATCAACACGCAAAAACTGACATATGCGAAATTTCTCAGGAAGTTAGTTGAAACATTCCTTGATCATTTCTCATTATTGCAGTCGCGGTTCCTTTCCTAACTTTTCTTTAAAAAATTCTCAAATTCTAATATAAGCTTGGTCTGCGGGATTTTTCGCGGTTTTTTTGCTAATAACATCAACACGCAAAAACTGACATATGCGAAATTTTCCAGGAAGTTAGTTGAAACATTCCTTGATCATATCTCATTATCGAAGTAGCGGTTCCTTTCCTAATTTTGCTTTACAAAAATCGCAAAGACCAGTATAAGCTTGGTCTGCTGGATTTTTCGCGTGTTTTTTCTAAAAACATCAACACGCAAAAACTGACATATGCGGAATTTCTCAGGAAGTTATTTGAAACATTCCCTGATCATTTCCCATTATTGCAGTCGCGGTTCCTTTCGTAATTATTCTTTAAAAAATTCGCAAAGGCCAGTATAAGCTTGGTCTGCGGGATTTTTCGCGTGTTTTTTCTAATAACATCAACACGCAAAAACTGACTTATGCGAAATTTCTCAGGAAGTTAGTTGAAACATTCCTTGATCATATCTCATTATTGCAGTCGCGGTTCCTTTCCTAATTTTTCTTTAAAAAATTCGCAAAGTCTAATATAAGCTTGGTCTGCGGGATTTTTCGCCGTTTTTTTCTAATAACATCAACACGCAAAAACTGACATATGCTAAATTTCTCCGGAAGTTAGTTGAACCATTCCTTGATCATATCTCATTATTGAAGTCGCGGTTCCTTTCCAATTTTTTCTATAAAAAATTCGCAAAGGGCAGTATAAGCTTGGTCTGCGGGATTTTTCTCGGTTTTTTTCTAATAACATCAACACGCAATAACTGACATATGCGAAATTTTCCAGGAAGTTAGTTGAAACATTCCTTGATCATATCTCATTATCGAAGTCGCGGTTCCTTGCCTAATTTTGCTTTAAAAAAATCGCAAAGACCAGTATAAGCTTGGTCTGCTGGATTTTTCGCGTGTTTCTTCTAATAACATCAACACGCAAAAACTGACATATGCGGAATTTCTCAGGAAGTTATTTGAAACATTCCCTGATCATTTCCCATTATTGCAGTCGCGGTTCCTTTCGTAATTTTTCTTTAAAAAATTCGCAAAGGCCAGTATAAGCTTGGTCTGCGGGATTTTTCTAATAACATCAACACGCAAAAACTGACTTATGCGAAATTTCTCAGGAAGTTAGTTGAAACATTCCTTGATCATATCTCATTATTGCAGTCGCGGTTCCTTTCTTAA
Source organism: Chrysolina oricalcia (assembly GCA_944452925.2). Taxonomy (NCBI): domain Eukaryota; kingdom Metazoa; phylum Arthropoda; class Insecta; order Coleoptera; family Chrysomelidae; genus Chrysolina; species Chrysolina oricalcia. Next base: position 40,121,080 of record OX101828.2, on the reverse strand, counting down.
TTTTTCTTTAAAAAATTCGCAAAGGCCAGTATAAGCTTGATCTGCGGGATTTTTCGCGGTTTTTTTCTAATAACATCAACACGCAAAAACTGACATAAGCGAAATTTCTCCGGAAGTCAGTTGAACCATTCCTTGATCATATCTCATTATCGAAGTCGCGGTTCCTTTCCAAATTTTTCTTTAAAAAATTCACAAAGGCCAGTATAAGCTTGGTCAGCAGGATTTTTCTCGGTTTTTTTCTGATAACATCAACACGCAAAAACTGACATATGCGAAATTTCTCAGGAAGTTAGTTGAAACATTCCTTGATCATATCTCATTATCGAAGTCGCGGTTCATTTCCTAAATTTGCTTTAAAAAAATCGCAAAGACCAGTATAAGCTTGGTCTGCGGGATTTTTCGCGGTTCTTTTCTAATAACATCAACACGCAAAAACTGACATATGCGAAATTTCTCAGGAAGTTAGTTGAAACATTCCTTGATCATTTCTCATTATTGCAGTAGCTGTTCCTTTCCTAACTTTTCTTTAAAAAATTCTCAAATTCTAATATAAGCTTGGTCTGCGGGATTTTCCGCGGTTTTTTTGCTAATAACATCAACACGCAAAAACTGACATATGCGAAATTTTCCAGGAAGTTAGTTGAAACATTCCTTGGTCATATCTCATTATCGAAGTCGCGGTTCCTTTCCTAATTTTGCTTTACAAAAATCGCAAAGACCAGTATAAGCTTGGTCTGCTGGATTTTTCGCGTGTTTTTTCTAAAAACATCAACACGCAAAAACTGACATATGCGGAATTTCTCAGGAAGTTATTTGAAACATTCCCTGATCATTTCCCATTATTGCAGTCGCGGTTCCTTTCGTAATTTTTCTTTAAAAAATTCGCAAAGGCCAGTATAAGCTTGGTCTGCGGGATTTTTCGCGTGTTTTTTCTAATAACATCAACACGCAAAAACTGACTTATGCGAAATTTCTCAGGAAGTTAGTTGAAACATTCCTTGATCATATCTCATTATTGCAGTCGCGGTTCCTTTCCTAATTTTTCTTTAAAAAATTCGCAAAGTCTAATATAAGCTTGGTCTGCGGGATTTTTCGCGGTTTTATTCTAATAACATCAACACGCAAAAACTGACATATGCTAAATTTCTCCGGAAGTTAGTTGAACCATTCCTTGATCATATCTCATTATTGAAGTCGCGGTTCCTTTCCAATTTTTTCTATAAAAATTCGCAAAGGGCAGTATAAGCTTGGTCTGCGGGATTTTTCTCGGTTTTTTTCTAATAACATCAACACGCAATAACTGACATATGCGAAATTTTCCAGGAAGTTAGTTGAAACATTCCTTGATCATATCTCATTATCGAAGTCGCGGTTCCTTGCCTAATTTTGCTTTTAAAAAATCGCAAAGACCAGCATAAGCATGATCTGCTGGATTTTTCGAGGTTTTTTTCTAATAACATCAACACGCAAAAACTGTAATATGCGAAATTTCTCAGGAAGTTAGTTGAACCATTCCTTGATCATATCTCATTATTGCAGTCGCGGTTCCTTTCCAAATTATTATTTAAAAAAATCGCAAAGGCCAGTATAAGCTTGGTCTGCGGGATTTTTCGCGTGTTTTTTCTAATAACATCAATACGCAAAAACTGACATATGCGAAATTTCTCAGGAAGTTAGTTGAAACATTCCTTGATCATATCTCATTATTGCAGTCGCGGTTCCTTTCCTAATTTTTCTTTAAAAAATTCGCAAAGTCTAATATAAGCTTGGTCTGCGGGATTTTTCGCGGTTTTTTTCTAATAACATCAACACGCAAAAACTGACATATGCTAAATTTCTCCGGAAGTTAGTTGAACCATTCCTTAATCATATCTCATTATCGAAGTCGCGGTTCCTTGCCTAATTTTGCTTTTAAAAAATCGCAAAGACCAGCATAAGCTTGGTCTGCTGGATTTTTCGCGGTTTTTTTCTAATAACATCAACACGCAAAAACTGCAATATGCGAAATTTCTCAGGAAGTTAGTTGGACCATTCCTTGATCATATCTCATTATTGCAGTCGCGGTTCCTTTCCAAATTATTATTTAAAAAAATCGCAAAGGCCAGTATAAGCTTGTCTGCGGGATTTTTCGAGGTTTTTTTCTAATAACATCAACACGCAAAAACTAACATATGCGAAATTTTTGAGGAAATTAGTTGAACCATTTCTTAATCATATCTCATTATTGAAGCCTCGATTCCTTTCCTATTTTTTTTTCTTTAATCGCAAATGCCAGTATAAGCTTGGTCTGCGGAATGTTCTGCGTATTTTTCACCATAACATCGACACGCTAAAACTGACCTATGTGGAATTCTTCATTTTATTTAAGAATTAAAATATAAAGCAATTGAAAAAATAATCAGAAGTGATAAAATATACGAGGTAAAAAATTACCAAGGTAATGAAATACAAAACATCTTTTCAAAAATTATGCGCCCGCCTTTGAAAAGCTATCAAATATACGAATCCAATCGAAATGTACCATTAGGGATCTAAGGATTGCTCAAATACATACCAAAAAAATACAAATACTCACTGGCCACCGTCGACCGCTGTCAACAGGAAGAAAATCGTCTATCGTCCTATAGTAGGTACCTCATATTTTAGGTAGTCTTGGAAATGAAGACTCGGAGGAATTTCCGCCATGTATATAAATACAAAACAGCACTATTTCACAATATCAAGAGAATATACACAAACTGCATCTTCATACTACTTTTTAACACTTCCTTGTTTTGACAAGGACCAAATTATTGATGATTCCGATAATTCCTTTTACTCGGAATAATAATCAGGTAAATAACATTAAGGGGTTACAAATAATGATAACAATGTAATATCCTCAACAACCAGGTCATTTCCACAAAATTATATATATTTGGGATTTAGGGAACATCCGTTAATTACGTGTAGTGGTGTAATTTATCTACAGTGAACCGAGGAAAAAACATTTGAACAAGGGAATTGATTATCTTCAAACTGAATAATTCAGAACTGGTGAACAAATTTGTTGACTGAATTTGACACATTATGTAATTTTCTACGTGTCGATGTTATGGGAAAAGATACGCGGAACATTCCTCAGACAGTTAAAATGTTTTTAAAAAAAAACTAGGATAGCAACCGCGACTTCAATAATGAGATATGATCAAGTAAAGGTCTAACTACCTTCCTTTAAAATTTCGCATATGTCAGTTTTTGCGTGTTGATGTTATTAGCAAAAAAACCGCGAAAAATCCCGCAGACCAAGCTTATATTAGAATTTGAGAATTTTTTAAAGAAAAGTTAGGAAAGGAACCGCGACTGCAATAATGAGATATGATCAAGGAATGGTTCAAATAACTTCCGGAGAAATTTCGCATATGTCAGTTTTTGCGTGTTGATGTTATTAGAAAAAAACCGCGAAAAATCCCGCAGACCAAGCTTATATTAGACTTTGCGAATTTTTTAAAGAAAAATTAGGAAAGGAACCGCGACTGCAATAATGAGATATGATCAAGGAATGTTTCAACTAACTTCCTGAGAAATTTCGCATAAGTCAGTTTTTGCGTGTTGATGTTATTAGAAAAAAACCGCGAAAAATCCCGCAGTCCAAGCTTATACTGGCCTTTGCGAATTTTTTAAAGAAAAATTACGAAAGGAACCGCGACTGCAATAATGGGAAATGATCAGGGAATGTTTCAAATAACTTCCTGAGAAATTCCGCATATGTCAGTTTTTGCGTGTTGATGTTATTAGAAAAAAACCGAGAAAAAAACCGAGAAAAATCCCGCAGACCAAGCTTATACTGGCCTTTGCGATTTTTTTAAAGCAAAACTAGGAAAGGAACCGCGACTTCGATAATGAGATATGATCAAGGAATGTTTCAACTAACTTCCTGGAAAATTTCGCATATGTCAATTTTTGCGTGTTGATGTTATTAGCAAAAAAACCGCGAAAAAACCCGCAGACCAAGCTTATATTAGAATTTGAGAATTTTTTAAAGAAAAATTAGGAAAGTTTCCGCGACTGCAATAATGAGAAATGATCAAGGAATGTTTCAACTAACTTCCTGAGAAATTTCGCATATGTCAGTTTTTGCGTGTTGATGTTATTAGAAAAAACACGCGAAAAATCCCGCAGACCAAGCTTATACTGGCCTTTGCGAATTTTTTAAAGAAAAATTTGGAAAGGAACCGCGACTTCGATAATGAGATATGATCAAGGAATGGTTCAACTAACTTCCGGAGAAATTTCGCATATGTCAGTTTTTGCGTGTTGATGTTATTAGAAAAAAACCGCGAAAAATCCCGCAGACCAAGCTTATACTGGCCTTTGCGAATTTTTTAAAGAAAAATTAGGCAAGGAACCGCGACTTCAATAATGAGAAATAATCAAGGAATGTTTCAACTAACTTCCTGCGAAATTTCGCATTGGTCAGTTTTTGCGTGTTGATGTTATTAGCAAAAAAACCGCGAAAAATCCCGCAGACCAAGCTTATACTGGCCTTTGCGAATTTTTTAAAGAAAAATTTGGAAAGGAACCGCGACTTCGATAATGAGATATGATCAAGGAATGGTTCAAATGACTTCCGGAGAAATTTCGCTTATGTCAGTTTTTGCGTGTTGATGTTATTAGAAAAAAACCGCGAAAAATCCCGCAGATCAAGCTTATACTGGCCTTTGAGAATTTTTTAAAGAAAAATTAAGAAAGGAACCGCGACTGCAATAATGAGAAATGATCAAGGAATGTTTCAACTAACTTCCTGAGAAATTTCGCATATGTCAGTTTTTGCGTGTTGATGTTATTAGAAAAAAACCGCGAAAAATCCCGCAGACCAAGCTTATACTGGCCTTTGCGATTTTTTTAAAGAATAATTTGGAAAGACACCGCGACTGCAATAATGAGAAATTATCAAGGAATGTTTCAACTAACTTCCTGAGAAATTTCGCATAAGTCAGTTTTTGCGTGTTGATGTTATTAGAAAAAAACCGCGAAAAATCCCGCAGACCAAGCTTATACTGGCCTTTGCGAATTTTTTAAAGAAAAATTACGAAAGGAACCGCGACTGCAATAATGGGAAATGATCAGGGAATGTTTCAAATAACTTCCTGAGAAATTCCGCATATGTCAGTTTTTGCGTGTTGATGTTATTAGAAAAAAACCGCGAAAAATCCCGCAGACCAAGCTTATATTAGACTTTGCGAATTTTTTAAAGAAAAATTAGGAAAGGAACCGCGACTGCAATAATGAGATATGATCAAATAATGTTTCAACTAACTTCCTGAGAAATTTCGCATAAGTCAGTTTTTGCGTGTTGATGTTATTAGAAAAAAACCGCGAAAAATCCTGCAGACCAAGCTTATACTGGCCTTTGCGATTTTTTTAAAGAAAAATTAGGAAGGGAACCGCGACTGCAATAATGAGAAATGATCAAGGAATGTTTCAACTAACTTCCTGAGAAATTTCGCATATGTCAGTTTTTGCGTGTTGATGTTATTAGAAAAAAACCGAGAAAAATCCCGCAGACCAAGCTTATACTGGCCTTTGCGAATTTTTTAAAGAAAAATTAGGAAAGGAACCGCGACTGCAATAATGAGAAATGATCAAGGAATGTTTCAACTAACTTCCTGAGAAATTTCGCATAAGTCAGTTGTTGCGTGTTGATGTTATTAGAAAAAAACCGCGAAAAATCCCGCAGACCAAGCTTATACTGGCCTTTGCGAATTTTTTAAAGAAAAATTAGGAAAGGAACCGCGACTGCAATAATGAGAAATGATCAAGGAATGTTGCAACTAACTTCCTGGAAAATTTCGCATATGTCAGTTATTGCGTGTCGATTTTACTGTAAAAAATAAAAGAAAAATTCCACAGTTCTAATCCATTTCTGAATTTGCAATTTTTTTTAAAATAATTGATAAGGGGCAAGTCGTTATAAATATCAAGGTCTTATGGTGTAATGTTTCAAAAATATTCTTGGCAAATTTTTCGAGTCTAAGTTCTTAATTATGGAAATTATGAGAAAAATTCTTGCAAATGTCCTGACGATCTGAACACGTATGTATATCCCACCAATAATCTCATTTACTGCATTTCTTCCTTAAATTCATAAGAATGATACATTTCTATTCGAACACATTCATAATATTGAATAGTTTTCATCTAAATGATCAATTTCCCAGGCAGGAGAACTATCGGTAATATTTGCCGGCGGTTTCGGTAGGTACAGTCCCTGACAAAAATTGTCTGCGGCTTTTGGTCTGCCAGCTTCAGCGTCATGTCAGGTCGGGCATCCAATGCAGTCACCAGAGTCGAATAACTATCTGGCAAGCCTCCCAGCAACAGTGCGGCAACATGAAAATCTTTGATGGTCTCACCAACACCTCTCAATTTTTCCACCAACTCCAAAACATCCTTTATATATTCAGACATGGACTTTCCCTCAAGCTTTGATTGATATAACTTCCTCAACAGGTATAATTTATTGCTCAAGTTGCTTCTTTCATGAACTTTTTGTAGTTCATTCCACATCTCCACTGCAGATTCACATTTACAAATATGAACTATTTGATTGTCTTCAATGCCCAATGAGATGGTGGCTTGTGCTTTTGCGTCTTTACGCTTCCATTCATCCGTGAGTGGATCAGGAACTGGATCTTCTATTACTGACCAGTTATCTTCCTTTATCAAAATCATTCTTACTCTGAACTTCCAGTTCTGGTAGTTAACGTTGCTCAACCTCGCAAAGGTAACATTAACTCCTTCAGAATCCATAATTTTTTTTTATTTTTTCCACGTGCATCCAAGCACGCTTTCAATAATTCTTGAACTTGCCTTGCTTTACTGTTTATTTTATATCCTGGGTTCTGGGCCCATAACCTATTGTTTATATGATGAAAATAAACTTCCTTTTTATTTGTGATTTACCAAGATTTACTTTACAACTGGAAAACTAACTTGTTACAACTATTTTTCAACCATTGACATATTTTAACTACTTGTACTATAACATATGACTTCTGACATACGATACATTGACATGAACCTAAGAACATAGAACAGTATAATAGAAATAAATTCATGGATTACATTTTCTAACAGAAACTACCCCCGTAATCACCGAAATCTACAAAATAGCGTTAATTCATCGTTTCTGGAAATTTCTTTCTCACTGAACGCACTTTTCTTCCCATGATATATGTGATTGTCTCAGCCACTGATAAATATGATCTCATGTTTTATTAAAAGCACCATTATCATAATATCATCATTTTTGTGTCTAAACCTTCATTCAACTTCATTAATTTCATGATAATAATGTAGAAAACCACAATTGCAATATAAATTCGGAAGATTCTTAAGGAGTAACATATGACACCCTTGCGCATGTACTAATATTTCGTTTCTGGCGCTGCAACCGTTTCTGTTTTCACACTGGTAACGAACTTTGCGATTCTGCACGTTCAATCAGTACATCGAATACTACAATATACTAAAAATTCGGACAATTTCACCGAGAACCATTTCACCTATAAACAGTGCGGGGTCCTTTCTGCATCGATGCAGGTTATGGTGTCACCTCGGGTGTCACTTAGGTCACTTAGGCGCTAGATGAAGTTGCTCAGAACTTTACAAAAACTGAGTATGAGATAGATCTCGCTTAAATAAACAACTTTTTTTTACGAAGATGTATCAAGAAATATAATTCATTTTCAAGATACAAAATAGTGAAAACCCGATATTTATTAAAAATTTAACACCCTCTATCTAAACGCTAATAACTATTTGAGTGATATGGATTGAAAAGACTGCATTAAAGGAGCGAGTTGCGAATTGATCGCAATAAAATTTCATGATATTTTCTCGTGCCCTTTTGTAAATATAGAAGCGTTCACGGATATTTCAACGGAGCATGTTCTCATTTTAAAAAACCACACGTATTTAAAATTTGATATTTGAAGACATAAGTAATGAGGGGGAGCTGAATTGATTGCAACGAAAATAAATAGGGTTTTCCATTTGGAAAAATTTTATTACCCTCAATATCTGAAAAACTGTTGATTTGGCCACATTGCCAATATCACCTTTGAATCAGGCATCATCAGAAACCATCTTGTATAAAATTTCACGAATTTTTCTTTAACCGTATTAAAAATATTGGAACGTTCCCAGACTTTTGAACGAAAAAGACATTTTGTCATATTTCAAAAACTACAATAATTTAAAATCTGATATTTGGAGACATAAGTAATGAGGCGTCGCTGAATTGATTACAATGAAAACAAATGGGGTGTTTCATTTGAAAAAATTGAGTTACCCTCAATATCTAAGAAACTGTTGATTTGGCAACATTGCCAATATCACCATCAAATCGGGCATCACCAAAAACAATCTTGAATAAAATTTCACGAATTTTTCTTGAGCCGTATTGAAAATATTGGGAAGATCCTAGACTTTTGAAAGAAAAATCCATGTTGTCATATTTCAAAAACCACATTAATTCAAAATCTGATATTTGGAGACATGAATAATGAGACGTCGCTGAATGGATTGCAATGAAAACAAATGGGGTATTCTATTTGAAAAAATTGAATTACCCTCAATAGCTGAAAAACTGTTGATTTGGCAACATTGCTGATATCATCATTAAATCGGGCATCATCAAAAATCATCTTGTATAATATTTCACAAATTTTTCTTGAACAGTATTGAAAATAATTAGAAGGTTCCCAGACTTTTGAACGAAAATGCCATGTTGTCATATTTCGAAAACTACTTGAATTGAAAATCTGATATTTGGAGACATAAGTAATGAGATGTCGCTGAATAGATTGCAATGAAAACAAATAGGGTATTCCATTTGAAAAAATTGAGTTACCCTCAATATCTGAAAAACTATGGATTTGGCAACATTGCCGATATCACCATTGAATCGGGCATCATCAAAAACCATCCTGTTGAAGTTTTCATAAATTTTCTCTGTGCCGTTTCTGAAATATGAGACCGTTCCGATACTTTTGAAAGACACTGTATAAACATAATAATTGGGATTGAATTCCCTTCAAAATGATGTATCACAAGTATAGTAGTCCCATTGAAAATTCCGAAGTAGGGGGTGCTGGGGATGAGGGGGTTGACAACACCATGATGATGTATTTGGTGAAAGTGTTCCCCCTTGAAATAAAAATCAACAGGTCTTAGCGGTGTTCAATTTTTTTAACGAGTTCGGAGATTTGGGGGTGACAAATTTAAGCTGGGACACACTCTGTATGTTTCTATTGTTGCTGTAGATTTTGATTTGCTGAACCCATGTTGTTTATCTGGGACAAGCTTAAATCTTGCAATGAAGGAGTTCATGCTCTCAAACATGCAGAATTCAAAGAGTTTTGAGAAAACTGAGGTAGGAATAGTATGGGCCCCAGTACAGAGCCCTGCGGTACACCACAATGGGTTGCCTCAATACGAGAAAGGTGGCTAGTTTTCACCAGTTGAGTGTTTTGAAGTAGGTAGTCTATTAAGATAAGAGCTGATGTTTTATCTGTATCATCAAATTATCATGTGCTATGTCTAAAATAACATATTATAGTTACAAAGTTTTGATATAACTTACTTCTGTTTGTAAAACTTTTTCCTCTTAAACTTTTGATAACATTTTCACTATTTTTGTTTCACTTTTGACCACTTTTGTTTGGGGACGACAGCAGACGTGTTTCACATTACTCTGTTGTTGTTCTTCAATAACCGAGTAAAACTGATTGACTCACAGCACAAACTGATTGTCCTCACCTTCCTGCCAAGTTCACACGTCCAATTTCGCACAGCCTTGTATATTGGACTTAGAGGAAGGGCAATCACCTCTAGAAGTTCACTAGTGGTTCACCGCACACTGCATACTGATTCCGAAGAGCTATTTTAACCAGGAATAGCCAACGATGGCTTGCATTGTCTCAAGTTCCCTTTCCACCGTACCTCAATAATACATGCCATATTCTACGTAGAGTGGTACAGGTGGTACCTGCTCGTACGGTACCCTCTCGTGAGGTGCAGTAGACGTTTGGACGAGCAGCTCGAACTTTAAATGAATCGGAACGAAACAATAAACGGATCATTTTCTTTTTGCTCTGCAGTCTTGCCTAATAATCGGTGTTAGACGATATATTTTAGTCGGTTTTATAACGTTGTTTGAAGGAATTGTCGCTCAAACTACCTGTTGAAGAATACGAGGTGTGGCTAAAAAGATTTATGGTACTTGGCAGACGCATTTGTCTATAAAATAAATCTAACCTATACGATGTGACAGTTGTTTGATTACACCCACCTGTTGGGTATATTTACCATTTCTTCAGTCTTCAAGCGCCAGTGGCGGAGTGTAGGGGGTCATTGGGTGGCATATTCTGATTGAAGTGAAGTTACCCTCGGTTTTCTCGCCACGTTTTTACTAAGTTGGAATAGAGTAGGTTGTTGGTGCGGGGTTGTTACGATTCCCAAAGATCGTTAGATGTGTACTTCTCATTTTTTGCATGATCCTCGATCAACACCACCAAAATATTATAAAAATATAAGGCTCTTAATATGTATGATGCCAGTAATACAAACGGATATCCCTATGAGAGATAGTGTTTTGTTAGAACGGTATTATTTAATATTGAACTGTTACATTGATGAATTTTTCTTCAAATTGTTATAATTAATAGAGAAAAACATGAACAACCTCAAATATCGAGTGGAGAAGGAATTTTTGCCACTATCTATATAATTTCTGGATGATCGTTCATGAATTTTGCATCAAAATGTTGCTAATAATGCACAGATAACAATGGATTCTTCAAATCAATTTGGAGCAGTGGCGTAACCAAGAGGGGGGCAGTGGGCACAGCCCCCTCCTCCACCGAAATCTTCCAAAGTTTCGACGATTTGGCAATTTGCCATTTTGTAAAGTAACTATTTGATATTATACTTTTTATAGACCATCTGCGGCACGAGATAAAGTGGGCATGTCTTCTTTGCTTGGAGGATATCCATCCAAACTGATTCCATGCATTTTAAATGGGTGAAATATGTCTTTTTTCAAGTTTTAATGTGTTCCATGATCAAAAGTAACTGGAAATGAAACCAAATAAATTAATAAGGGGATTTGTAATCCAATTACCTACAAGTAGAGTACCTGAAATTGAACCTATCCATATTAAAGGAATAATTTTATGTGGCTTAATAATTATGTTTCAGTTATATCTTTAAAATGGATTATATAATCCAGTCTTCCGCAGTAAGAGCTACAATAGGAATATTCATCGGAAAGTCTCTAACAGAAAACAACTACTGCACCCTACGACCGTTGAATTATATCTGTTGAATTCTTAGCAGAGTTTTCCACAAGATCATCATTCGTTTTAAATTTGTGCTAATGAAGTTAAATTGTATTATTTGAGAGTCTGTTTTTCTTAAGTTTGAGTGTTACATTTTTGTCATTTCTGATAGACCAACACTGAAATGAAATTATAATATGATGACTGGAATGCTCGTCAGGCTGCGCGACTGGATTTCTCATGGCATTGGCAGTGGCGGAGGAATCGAGATTGAGTTGATTGTAACATATAAAACTGATACAAAGACGCGCTGCACTGCACTGGCGTGTTTACAAACCATAAATTGGGAAACTAATAACACGTACGTGCAGATGAATGTCTCTCTCGCACCCATACAAGTAAGCAATAAAGTATTTCTCTGCTAGATTGCATGTGCCTCCTTTCTTCATCACCTAGAGTTATCACATTAAACGGGTGCGCAGAGGAACTAAGAGCACTCCAATCATATTATAATTTCATTTCAGTGTAGACCAATGGCAAGTGAACATTATATGAACGTGGATAAAGTCCTTGCTCAAAGACGTATGGAAAAAGTTTTATGTATAGGTTATGAAGATCCATATTGTATGAAAGGAATGTTGCCGACCTGCCACCAGTACTGTATTTAGATATTTTCCATATTTTAGTTCAGTGACTGAGAAATCTGTTTTTATGTTGGCTAGGATCATTTTGTTTTTTATGATTGTCATACCCTAACGAAATTCTATAAAATCCTACTCTCTCTTCCAGTCTATTACTGCCTCAATTCACTACCATACCGAGAAATGAGGCATTGTATAACGAAATCAAAAGCTTTAACTACCTCAACTAGAACCAAAACACAAGTGAAACATACAACTACCATCAATGTTTATCCTCCAAGCAACTGACCTTGAGATTGTGACGTCAGCCGCAAATCGTCTATACTAGCCCCTCCCCCCCCCCAAAAGAAAAATTCTGGCTAGGCCACTGAACGTAGGGGGGAGTGGAAAAAATGAAAACTCATATTTTTACAGATTTTACTATTATCTAGTTTATTACTGGATAAAGCGTTGATTAATTTTAAACCAAAATGTTGCTAATAAATGCATATAGAATGCAATAGAATTTCTAAAACAATTTGAGAAGCCGTAGGAAAGACGTCATCAAAGACAATTCTTTTTTATTTCTCCATGGACGTCATTTTCTCGCCACGGTTTTACATTTCGTATCTTAATATTTTATGATCGTTGATGAAGTTCCCATCAAAATGTTGTTGATAATGCAAAAATAACAATAAAAGTTCTGAATGTCCTAGGGAAAAGTGGAAAAAATAAAAACTCATATTTTTTTACAGTTGTATCTATTATCTCGGTTATCATACTACATGATCGTTGATGAATTTTGCATCAAAATTTTGCTAATAATTCATACAGGGAACAGGCATGGTCTCCGTTCTGAAATATTATTATTTGCACACAAACATATTAACATTCGAAAAGTTAAGTGACACACTCAGAAATTGGAATTTTGTTTCCTTTTTTCTAATTCGTAATTGAAAATCCAACTTTTTAATTTCCCATTTGAACACTCCTATAGCGACTCTGACGGACAAACTCCTGTAGAAGAATACAAGGTGTGGGTAGAGAGAGGTAGAGAGATTTATGACTCATTTATGGTACTTGGCAGACGCATTGTTTACTATAAATCTAACCTATACAATTTGACAGTTGTTTGAGTTAGATTACGACCACCTGTTGGATGTATTTACCATTTCTTCCAGTCTTCACTAGTGATTTACTTGACACAGTACGAACTTTCACCGTTAGAGGGCTCTTAAAGGCTTTGTAATATTTATCTAAAACTGTCAATATTACACAATGTTCCAGAAACAACTACGATGAACGCTAGTGTTTGGGGGAAGTTATTCGAATGAAGATCAAATTTTGTTTGATCAATTTCAAATCTTAGAATTTCGAGGACAAATGGGATTCAAGGAATAATTTCCACTGAATGTAATTTTAATTTTTGAGACTCGAATCTATGCAGTGCTGCCTTCTGAGAGCATTTTCAAAGTTTTATGTTTCGTGCATTTAGATTTTAAATATATTCAATTCCAGTGGCTGCAGCCTTGTATTTCGGACTTAGAGGAAGGACACCTCTAGAAGTTCACCGCACACTACATACTGATTCCGAAGAGCTATTTTGACCAGGAATAGCTAACGATGGCTTGCATTGTCTTAAGTTCCGTTTCCACCGTACCTTCATAAGCCATGCCATATTCTACGTACAGTAGTACAGGTGGTACCTGCCTGTGCGGTATCCCCTCGGAAGGTACACTAGATAGATGTTTGAATGAGCAGCTCGAACTTTAAATGAATCGAAACGAAACAATAAATGGATAAACATGTCACACAAAAACCGTAATTTTCTCTTTCCTTTGCGGTTTTCCTGCCTAACAATCATCGCCAGTGTTAGACGATATACAGGGTGTCAATTTGAAAACTTCCCACCCTTAATATCTTCCTTCCAGTAAACAATATGAGTAATCGAAAAAACAGGTCAATTTTATTGTCAAGGGGGACACTTTCACGGACTATTTGTAGCCCTCGTGGTTCAACCCCCTAGGAGGGGTAAATGTTACCCTTAGAATTTTAAATGGGAAGGGGGGTCAAGTGGCACATCATTTTGATGGGCGTTCAATTCTTGTTCCAATGGTACCCTGACTTATTATTTTGTGATGAGCATTTTCCGAAAAATTGCGTTCTAAACTAACAGAAGTAATTATTAGAACGCCTATACTGAGATGCATTATTGTATTGACTCCCTTTAATAAAAATGGTTAGAAGAGTAGGTGGCACCGCTCCAACCCTTGAATGACAGGAATAAATTTATTACGCATGGGATTTTTTATTTGGTGGTTATTTTCCTTCTACACAATAAAATTTTATTTGCGAGAAAGACATTTCCAACATAAAATCTACTTACGCTTATCTTATTAGCTGTTCGAAATGTTGTCCATTTTGCTCTAAACAGTAATACAGTCTGTTTTCGAACTCCCCTCTAACATTACGGAAAACTTCACTAGGAATTGACCGGCATGCTGCTGTAATTCGTCTTTTAAGTTCGTCAATATCAGAAGGTTGTGTTTTATAAACAACGGATTTAAGATGCCCCCAAAGAAAGAAATCTAAGGGTGTTAAATCCGGTGATCTCGGAGGCCATTCAACTGCTCCCCTTCTGCCAATCCATCTACCCGGAAATCTCTCGTTTAACCACTGTCGGACGGGAAGAAAATAATGAGGTGGAGCACCGTCCTGCTGGAAATGTAACAGATCCTCCTGCAAAAGTTCATTACCTTCTGCATCAATTTGAGTTTCTAGCTCGTGAGCATATCAAGGTACAGATTGCCAGTCAAGTTTTCTTCCAGAAATAATGGACCAAGAATGGCATTTCCAAGAATACCAGCCCCAACATTAACTTTTTGTGGGTGTTGTGTATGCCCTTCCCGAAAAATATGTGGGTTTTCGTCACTCCAATAGCGACAATTTTGTCTATTAACATTGCCATTCAGAAAAAATGAACACTCATCGCTGAAACAGATGTTTAACAGAAAATTAGGGATGGTATTGACTCGATGAGACATGATTTCACAAAACTCTATTCTTCTATCATAATCATCCTCGTGGAGCTCTTGAAGAATCTGCATTTTATATGGATGAAATTTATGCATTTTCAATGCTTTTCTTATAGTCTCGCGTGACATTCCCGTCTATTCTGATACTGATCGTAAGGAGCTCGTGGGCTCTGCAGCAAATGTTCCCAAAACTTCAATTTGAGCTGCTTCATTTAGTACTCTGGGGTTATTTCTTTTTTTATTTGTCACTGAACCAGTTTCGTAAAACTTATTCACCAAATCAAGCATTACAATTTGGATGTCTTTCGTTAAAAAGACATGCCGCCCTTCGTGCGCACTTTCCAACTTCTCCATTAATTACAATCATTTCAATTCTGTCTTGAAGAATGTAAACCATTTTTACACTTTTATACACTTATTAAAGTAATTCCTAAACAGCCCAACAGGTACAACGGTATTCACAATACTACCACATAGTTCAAATTTGCTAACCAATTTTTTGCCGGAAAACAGAAACTTTTTACAGCAGAAGTAGCAAAAAAGGAAGGCTATCTGTACAATTTCTGCGATGACACTTAAAAATTCAGCATTTAATAAACACAACTTTACTACCATCTACGTTTTACTATTAGACTACTTTTTTATGTAAAGTGTTTGGAGCTAATGGCTAATGTTACCCTAATAAAGGGTTGGAACGGTACCACCTAATATTCTAACCAGTTCTGGCCAAACCATGCATCTCAGTATAGGCGTTCTAATAATTACTTCTGTTAGTTTAGAACGCAATTTTTCGGAAAATGCTCATCACAAAATAATAAGTCAGGGTACCATTGGAACAAGAATTGAACGCCCATCAAAATGATGTGCCACTTGACCCCCCTCATATTGTTACTGGAAGGAAGATATTAAGGGTGGGAAGTTTTCAAATTGACACCCTGTATATTTCAGTCGGATTTGTAACTCTGCTTGATGGAATTGTAGCTAAAAGTTGAAGAATAAGAGGTGTGAGTAAAAATATTTATGGTACTTGGCAGACGCATTGTTGACTATAGATAAATCTAACCTAACCATGTGACAGTTGTTTGAGTTAGATTACACCTACCTGTTGGGTACATTTACCATTTCTTCAGTCTTCAAGCGCCAGTGGCGAAGTCTAGGGGGTATTGTGTGGAATATTATTGGTAATGAAATAATCGAGCGGGTAAAAAAATTCAAATATCTAGGTATTATAGTTGATTATAGACTAACTTTCAAAGAACATTCAAAGAACTATTTAATAAAAACAATATCTTTTAGGGCCGGTCTTTTCACCTATAGATAAGTCCCAGATAACTCTATCTATCAGATAAGGATATGTAAACCTGTGAAGTTTATCCGATAGATAGTTATCAGAGACTTTATTGTGAGGTGAAAAGACCGGCCCTGAAAGTAAATTATCTATATAGATGTTCAAGAAATCCCAATCAATGGACCAAAAGGATTATATACAACACACTATTATAGTTCCCCATTTCACTTACTGCTCAACTATTTTGTATTTATTAAATCAAAATGAAATATGTAGATTTCAAAAATTGCAAAACCGATCAATGCGCACAATTCTCTCGTGCAATCGACGTACTCCTATTGAGCAGACTGCAGTGGTTAGCAGTAAACGAATTCTTATTGTATCAGGCACTCATTTTTGTATTTAAAATAAGAAATGGAAGTGTACCAGACTACTTGAAAGTTAAAGTAAACTATAATTTTGAATTTCACCACTATGCAACGAGAGCTAGAAGAGATTTCCACATTCCTCATTTTCACAAAAGATTGATTTAAAACTCCATTTTTATCAAAGGCTTAGGAGCATTCAACGAGTTACCATCTGAAATAAAAATTGCACACTCTCTCAATTCTTTCAAAATGACTCTGAAAAAACATTTGTTGGAAGGAAGCAATCCCTTATATAATTTGTAAAATAATTTTATATCTTTATCATAGATATTATAATAAACTCTAGAATGCCAAACCCACCGTCCGCGATTCAGTTAAATGACCCCTCACAGGGAATGATGACAAACCTTTGAACTTGCGCATTATTGCTGTTTCTGGTCACGTCGTTGCCAAGTTTTCTTTTCCTTTTTTTCGTATTAGGGCAGGTAATTGTGGTCCAGTAAACTTGGAAACATCGCCTTAAAATCCTATCGTGGCGTATCAAGCGAAGAAAGATAACAGTGGCTTCTGAGTTTTGGCATTGTTACGTTTTAGCAGTTGTTCAGGGAAATTGTGTGAATCTGGATATCACCAATATATTGGCAACGACACAGAATACGCGGACTTGAATTTGAATAATATGTCCATTATAAAAAAATATGACATTGGTGTCAACGACATGTTAATCGAAGATGGGGAATTTTATCATTTAATTTCATTTCTCTCTTTTTTTTTTTGAGTACTCGCTGAAAATGTCTGGTTACACATATACAGGGTCTTTCACGACGAGCGTTCGTTAGGAATGTATGGAGAACGATTCAAAATAAAAACTTGAAATTTTGTGGTAGTGGGTTTTACAAAATGGCCTTCTCAACTAAAATATTTTCAACTTCCGGTCTCTTTCCGTTATGCCGGAAGTTGAGGACAACTTCCTTATTTCAAATAGAACACCCTGTATTTTATTACATTTTTGAATTTCTCAGCACATTTTAGGCTCATTTTGTGTAACAATGCCTATACACAAATTTGTTTGTTTTCGAGATATTGATTTTTTTCTGAAAACTTTGACAGTTACAGCACCACTCATAACTCATGACAGTAACAGTTGAAAATGTCCCGCGACGATGGACGTAGACTTCCCAATACCTGGAAGCCTCTCATTGCTCACATCCCCTCACTCCGCGCCAACCCAGTTCCCGCACACAGCTCTAGCGCCAACCCAGTTCCTGCACAAAGCTCATCACGCGCCAGCCCCGCCCACACGGTCATTAAACCTAGTATAAATATAGGTCCACAACCCGCAAATCCTCAGTTCTCTCGAAGGAGTAGGCAGATTGAGACCTTAGAGAGAGCCAGTGACGAGACTTGGGGAGTAGGCAGATTGAGACCCCAACGTCAAGTCACAAAATCCTAACGCGATAATACCTGAGGAGTAGGCAGACTGAGACCTCAGTGTAGAATCACGTTTCCTCACTATACCTATCCTTCTTATTCTTGAAAATGGCTCCAAAATCGGAGCCGAAACGTCGAATTTCAACAAATTCCAGACGCGGTTCAACCCGAACTTCTAGTTTTCATATATATATATATATATATATATATATATATATATATATATATATATATATATATATATAAATCAGGATGGATTTATCGAGGGGAAATATAACTGCCTCCGTGGCGACGTTAGTTGTTGCTTTGAAGGTTCAAGGTCTTCTAACCGAAGCCACAAATGTGTTGGCTTCCTGTTGTTGACTTCCTTTGTTTCTATTTTTACATCCAAGTGTTGTACATCTTCGCACTTGATTTTACCGTACTGATGAGAGCTTAAGCTCGAAACACGTGTCTACGGTTGCATAACAATTTGAGGGCTATACCCAATAACTTTGTTATTTATACTTTTATATAATTCCCCTCGATAAATCCATCCTGATTTATAATCTCCTGGGTAGGATTGTCACGCTGGTAGCTATAACTGCCTCCGTGGCGACGTTAGTTGTTGCTTTGAAAGTTCAAGGTCTTCTAACCGAAGCCACAAATGTGTGGTTTGAATTGTAAGTTATTGGGATTTTCAATTAATAGTTTGTACAGCTTGTTTTTTTCCTTTATTGATGCGGATAGCCCTGACGTGATCCATTTTTTTCTAATTTTATCTTTAGTTTTTATTTTGATTTCAGTTGTATGTTCATTTACATAGATAAGAATCTCCAATGGGATCTGGACATTTTATAAATAATCAACTATCTGAATGAAAATGCAAATTTTCACGTTCAGATTTTTTCTCTCAAGTTATATAGGGATTTCTCGATATCTATCAGATGTAGTTCAATGTCCAGCGTGGCTTTTGCCAGGGAAGTAGTTGTTTTCTGTTAGATATTACAATAAAGTAACTTCAATTTTATCGTAGGGTTTTTCCATTTCCAGAGGAGTCATGTATTGATTCAATTTTCAATTGAGAATGTTTCTCTTTAAAACATGAATACCTTCTAAGAGAGGTTATCTTGTACGATGGAAAATAAAGACTAATTTCCAAATTTCAGTCGTAGATGATTCCACAACTGACTTTATGAACATCCTGTTCATATTTTCAATGAAATCAACGTTTTCAACTCAAAGGGTTTCTGTTTTGTTGTCATTGCTGGCAACATTTTTGGTGCTGTGTGTGCTTAATTGAAAAACAAAGAAAAACAGAAACCCCTCCAGTATGTCTTTGCGAACTCCTAGGTGTTGTGGATGATGTCAGAAAATAAATATGCAGTATGTCGGGTGAACTGGTACATCAAGCTATGATTAAAATCTACAATTTCCAAAAATCTTAGTGGTACCGCCAAGCATTCAACCACATAGCATATCTAAAATTGCTATATTCTTTGATAGATCTTAGGGTCAACCATCAGCTATATTAAATCTTCAAAGCTAGTTCTCGCTGGACGGTTCAAGTTTATATTTTCACATAACTCCAGCCAAGTCGTGGAATCGTAATGATTACACTAATTCCGAGTTGTGAAGTCGGAATTATACTAATTCCGAGTTGCGAAGTCAGAATTAGGCTAATTTCAAGTTGTGAAAACGGAATTAGGATAATTCCTAGTTGTAAAATCAGAATTATACTAATTCCGAGTTGTAAAGTCAGAATTATACTAATTATGAGTTGCAAAGTCAGAATTAGTCTAATTCTGAGTTGTGAAGTCGGAATTAGGCTAATTCCGAGTTGTGAAGTCGGAATTATACTAATTCCGAGTTGTGAAGTCGGAATTAGGATAATTCCGAGTTGTAAAGTCAGAATTATACTAATTCCGAGTTGTAAAGTCAGAATTATACTAATTCCGAGTTGCAAAGTCAGAATTAGTCTAATTCTGAGTTGTGAAGTCGGAATTAGGCTAATTCCGAGTTGTGAAGTCGGAATTATATTAATTCCGAGTTGTGAAGTCGGAATTAGGATAATTCCGAGTTGTAAAGTCAGAATTATACTAATTCCGAGTTGTAAAGTCAGAATTATACTAATTCCGAGTTGCAAAGTCAGAATTAGTCTAATTCTGAGTTGTGAAGTCGGAATTAGGCTAATTCCGAGTTGTGAAGTCGGAATTATACTAATTCCGAGTTGTGAAGTCGGAATTAGGATAATTCCGAGTTGTAAAGTCAGAATTATACTAATTCCGAGTTGTAAAGTCAGAATAATACTAATTCCGAGTTGCAAAGTCAGAATTAGTCTAATTCTGAGTTGTGAAGTCGGAATTAGGCTAATTCCGAGTTGTGAAGTCGGAATTATACTAATTCCGAGTTGTGAAGTCGGAATTAGGATAATTCCGAGTTGTAAAGTCAGAATTATACTAATTCCGAGTTGTAAAGACAGAATTATACTAATTCCGTGTTCGAAGTCGGAATTAAGCTAATTTCGAGTTGTGAAGTCGGAATTAGCTGTGAATGTGATCAACAAAAATTCTTTCTTCTGTCATTCAGAACAACCACAATGGTTAAATCAATTTTTTATAAATAAATAAAATTTATGATGACAGTGATTATTTTGTTTGAGTTCTTCCTCACCAACTTCAAAAACTTCTATCTTTAATTCATGAATTTTGATAATTCGTCACTGGGAGGTTCTGGCTAGGAATGAAGGATCCACTTATCAAATTTTCAATAGCTTCTGTGTTGTCGAAGTAATAGACAAATGATGTCATCCTTTTCAAAAGCTGATTACAAACAAAGAATTTTAGGTGACATTCTCTGTTGATTATTTGCTGCTTTGCTTTCTTTAGTTTGTGTTTGGTTGTTTGGATTTTGTTATCTCAAGCAAAAGAAGTTCAAAAAACTTTAACGAAAACAATACCGGACAAGCTGATTTAAATTCGACGGAGGTTTGTTTGGAATCAGTTTTTGACAAGAATGACATTTGTGACGTCATCACTTTACTTGACTATTAAATTGAAAATAACGAATAAATTAGGGCGAGTTGTACAAAACAAGTTCTCCAACAGTTTAGGTAAACTCGCGTCAGTTGCTATAGGGATTAGCCAATGAAATTTCTGGTTCCTTTTGGCAACTGAACTCGCCCATAAAGTGATGAGAATGTTATAGCAAATGAAAACTAGATAGGTATATGGAAAATTATTGTACTTCCACAGAAAAATCATCTTTCATTAAGTGCAGCTTGCTACAAACAAACATATTTTGAGATATAGGTTCCCCTATCTTCAAGATTGTCTGCTATTTCTCAACTGCCATGGGATTCGAAGGAAATTTATGTAAAGAAATATCCGAAGTACCGTATGATGAGCATTGAGGAACAGAGCACATTTTTCGTGATCTTATTTTCACATTACCTCTTCCAATCCGAAGCATTTTCAGATCGTATAAAGTTCATTTAAATCAATTGTTCATGAAATTTCATCCAACTTTAACACTTTCCATATATACGAGGATATATTGATATCTAGTTAGCCTAGACCAGTTCCCTACATAAACAAAATATTGCGTTACCATAGCAACGAACAATAACTTATTAGAAGTGTCAGTGTAAAGTTTGACGTCAAAAAAGTAAACCAGAGTTGCACAATAAATTAAAAGAAAAAATATGTCCACCGAAATTGTGAAAATCGAAATATTAGAGTATCGAGCCATCATCAAGTACCTGTATTTAAAAGGGTTAAGAGGTAAGCAGATTTACGAATATGCTTAATACCCTTGGTGATCAATGTCCTTCGTATGCGACCGTGAAAAATTGGACTGCAAGCTTCAAAAGAGGTAAATTTTCCATTGAAGATGATGACCGATCGGGAAGGCCAGTTTCTGTGCCAGTC
This sequence comes from Chrysolina oricalcia, assembly GCA_944452925.2. Classification (NCBI taxonomy): domain Eukaryota; kingdom Metazoa; phylum Arthropoda; class Insecta; order Coleoptera; family Chrysomelidae; genus Chrysolina; species Chrysolina oricalcia. The sequence goes on along the minus strand of OX101828.2, from coordinate 40,099,106 downwards.
CTCGAAAATATCGATGCAGTTCATGACATGATTTTAACAGACCGTCGAATTGGGCTAAAACGGATATTTGGAGCACTGAATATTTCATACGAACGCGTTCATCATATAGTTCACGTCAATTTGGACATGAGAAAAATTGCTGCAAAATGGATCCCCAAATGTTTGAATGTTGACCAATGGCGTGCAAGGGTAGTAGCATCGCGTTCGATCTGTGCTCGATTTGAAAACGATGTAGACTTCTTAAACTTACTATGATTGAGACTTGGGTGCATTTCTACGATCCAGAAACAAAGAAACAATCGATGGAATGGCGACACTCCGGTTCTCCAAAACCTAAGAAGTTTCGTGTCCAAAAATCTGCTGGAAAAGTTCTCGCTTCAGTTTTTTGGGATTGCCATGGAGTAATCATGATTGATTTTTTGGATAAGGGTAGAACAATAACTGGAGATTAATATTCGACATTACTGACCACTTTACGGGAAAAAGTTAAAGAGAAAAGACGTGGAAAACTATCCAAAGGTGTTTTGTTTTTGCAGGACAATGCCCCTGCATACAAATCTCATGTTGCCATGCAAAACATTCGTGATCTAGGGTTTGAATAACTAGAACACCAGATTTGGCTCCGTCCAACTATCATCTCTTTCCCCAACTGAAAAAAAGTTTAAAAGGTAGTCAATTTTCTTCCAACGAGGAGGTAATAAAAGCTGTGGAGGTCTGGTTTGCCGAGCAAGAAGAAACACTTTTTTTTGAAAGGTCTAAAGACGTTGCAGGTACGCTATAATAAATGTATTCAATTAAGAGAATATGTTGAGTAATAAAATATTTTGACATTGAAATTTTGTTTGGTTCTATAGTAGGCTAAGAGTTTTTCAATATATCCTCGTATATGAGACCTAAAATAACGTAGAAAGATAACATTTCAGCATAAACACAAATAGGTTAATTTTTTGGTCACACCTCGAGTACTTTGAACAATTAATAAAAGATGTCGCCCACTCCGAGTTCCTTTCCTATACAAAACGTATATTCTCGTTTTGCGCTACACATCTATTACTATTACAACAAAATTTTGTTAACAAAGGGTGAATTTAAAGATTGGTTCAAGTATTCGCTAAAATTTCGTAAAATGAAATATCGAGAAAATACATACCTTTTCTTAGTCATTAGTAAGGGGCGCTTCCCAATTTCAATTGAAAGCGTGCTACCCCTGAACTGACCCTGAACTGAACTGAATGCATGGAAGGTGTTTTTTTGTGGTCTGTGAGATCACTTCAGGAGCTACCCCGAGTTACTCGGAGCTACTCATTGGGATCATTGGAAAGCGGCTAAAGGGTGTTTTTTATGCACACGAAATCCGAAATCCAAAATGACGTTTAATTTCATACAAAATATTTTCCAATTTTCATGAGACTTATTTTTCTTTCATAAAATGCTTTTGTTTTGTTTGTTGACTTCGAATTTTCAATAAAAAATTTATCACAAAATTAGAACACTATTAATTTTCAAAATATAACATCGATTTGTTTCATTGGTACTCATTTTGATATGGAGTAAAAATCAGAAAACGGGAATGAGAGGTTACTTAATTCTATTTAAACAATGATAATAGTCGTCTAGCTGTCATCAAGCACAAATCGACAAAGTGGTCTTAAAAGCTCTGCTTATTGCATAAAATAATGCCATATTAATGTCTTAGCTCTGTGACTGAAAAGGGTTAGATCGGAAAAATGATGACATTTGATTGGTTTCTATAATATGAGGGAAATTGCCTGGTAGATATTGAATTATTCGTGCAGAGATTGTGTTCGTTATCACCATCTTTTAAAGAAATATTCTATATTCCATCACAAAATATATATCCGTTTATTTAGTTTAAAAACTAATACATTGTACATACAAAATGAAAATATATTGAAATAGCACCATTACACCTTATCAACAATGCACAGTTGTTAAATATATATATATATATATATATATATATATATATATATATATATATATATATATAAAAGAATAAATAGAAAAGTTATTGGGTATAGCCCTCAAATTGTTATGCAACCGTAGACACGTGTTTCGAGCTTAAGCTCTCATCAGAACGGTAAAATCAAGTGCGAAGATGTACAACACTTGGATGTAAAAATAGAAACAAAGGAAGTCAACAACAGCAAGCCAACCACACATTTGTGGCTTCGGTTAGAAGACCTTGAACTTTTAAATCAACAACTAACGTCGCCACGGAGGCAGTTATAGCTACCAGCGTGACAATCCTACCCAGGAGATTATAAATCAGGATGGATTTATCGAGGGGAAATATATAAAAGAAGTATAAATAACAAAGTTATTGGGTATAGCCCTCAAATTGTTATGCAACCGTAGACACGTGTTTCGAGCTTTAGCTCTCATCAGTACGGTAAAATCAAGTGCGAAGATGTACAACACTTGGATGTAAAAATAGAAACAAAGGAAGTCAACAACAGGAAGCCAACCACACATTTGTGGCTTCGGTTAGAAGACCTTGAACCTTCAAAGCAACAACTAACGTCGCCACGGAGGCAGTTATATTTCCCCTCGATAAATCCATCCTGATTTATATATATATATATATGACTGCGAGGCCTCTATCTGCCTACTCCTCGAGTCGTGGTCTTGAGAGATATCAAGGTCTCAACCTGCCTACTCCTTGATCTCAAAAGACGATCCGATGTTGGTTGCACTGTAGTATTTATAGGTGGTTGGCTACCTGGAGGTGGGCGGGTCTTACGGGTTTTCTCGTTTGTCTTGTCTGCTGGTGCCTGCTGTGTAGTTGGAGTTAATGGGATAATAATTGATTGCGGATAAGTTTCACGTGGCCTGGTAATTACGGTTGGAAGAAGGGGCTTCCAAATGGGGTTCAATTTACGGCTATCATCTTTAATGTTCAGGCAATCAGGCCGTTTTTCGATTTCGATGGCTTCTCTGATAAAACGAGAAGTTCTTGAACGTACTGGGGCGATGGTTTTCGTTTTCTCGAAATCTATGGGGTGACCCGTTTGGATGAAATGAAGAGCTAATGCGGAGCTGGTGTCTCGATTTCTAACTGAAAGGGAGTGTTGATAGGATCGAAAATGGATCTGTTTCGAAGTTTCTCCTATATAAGAGCGGGGGCAGATAGAACAGGGAATTTCGTAAATACCATGGTCTTCGTTGGGAATTTTGTCTTTTGTTGGTCTGATGAGGTGTGATAGTTTTTGTTCTGTGGTAAAGATGGTTTTGATATTTGCTTTTCTGAAAAGTCGACTGATTTTGTCCGTCACCCCTTTGATGTAAGGGAAGAAGACTTTGGATGGACGGTCTTCAACTTGTGGTTCGTTTTTGGTTACTAATGGTTTCTGAAGCTGTTTTTGGATGTTTCTGTCTATGTGGTCTGGTCTGTATCCGTTTTGTAGGAGAGCTTGTTTTACGTTGTGAAGTTCGGATTGTCTGTTGTGGTCGTCGGTTAGTCGGATGGAGCGAGATATCAGAGTATTTACGACTGAGTTGAGTTGTGAGGGATGATGGTGGGACTTGGAGTTGAGATATCGGTTGGTGTGAGTGGGTTTTCTATAAACCGTGTACGAGAAACCTTGTTGAGGATTTTTAGTGATTTGTACATCTAAGAATGGCAGAGTTGAATTGCTTTCTATCTCCATCGTGAAGCGAATGTAAGGGTGTACTTCGTTCAGATGGGTCAGGAAAGAATCCAGGGTATCTCTCCCGTGGGGCCAGATGACAAAAGTGTCATCAACGTATCGTAACCAGCAGGAAGGTTGAAGAGTGGCTGATGAAAGGGCTTTGGTTTCGAAATCTTCCATGAATATATTGGCAATAGCAGCCACTCTTCAACCTTCCTGCTGGTTACGATACGTTGATGACACTTTTGTCATCTGGCCCCACGGGAGAGATACCCTGGATTCTTTCCTGACCCATCTGAACGAAGTACACCCTTACATTCGCTTCACGATGGAGATAGAAAGCAATTCAACTCTGCCATTCTTAGATGTACAAATCACTAAAAATCCTCAACAAGGTTTCTCGTACACGGTTTATAGAAAACCCACCCACACCAACCGATATCTCAACTCCAAGTCCCACCATCATCCCTCACAACTCAACTCAGTCGTAAATACTCTGATATCTCGCTCCATCCGACTAACCGACGACCACAACAGACAATCCGAACTTCACAACGTAAAACAAGCTCTCCTACAAAACGGATACAGACCAGACCACATAGACAGAAACATCCAAAAACAGCTTCAGAAACCATTAGTAACCAAAAACGAACCACAAGTTGAAGACCGTCCATCCAAAGTCTTCTTCCCTTACATCAAAGGGGTGACGGACAAAATCAGTCGACTTTTCAGAAAAGCAAATATCAAAACCATCTTTACCACAGAACAAAAACTATCACACCTCATCAGACCAACAAAAGACAAAATTCCCAACGAAGACCATGGTATTTACGAAATTCCCTGTTCTATCTGCCCCCGCTCTTATATAGGAGAAACTTCGAAACAGATCCATTTTCGATCCTATCAACACTCCCTTTCAGTTAGAAATCGAGACACCAGCTCCGCATTAGCTCTTCATTTCATCCAAACGGGTCACCCCATAGATTTCGAGAAAACGAAAACCATCGCCCCAGTACGTTCAAGAACTTCTCGTTTTATCAGAGAAGCCATCGAAATCGAAAAACGGCCTGATTGCCTGAACATTAAAGATGATAGCCGTAAATTGAACCCCATTTGGAAGCCCCTTCTTCCAACCGTAATTACCAGGCCACGTGAAACTTATCCGCAATCAATTATTATCCCATTAACTCCAACTACACAGCAGGCACCAGCAGACAAGACAAACGAGAAAACCCGTAAGACCCGCCCACCTCCAGGTAGCCAACCACCTATAAATACTACAGTGCAACCAACATCGGATCGTCTTTTGAGATCAAGGAGTAGGCAGGTTGAGACCTTGATATCTCTCAAGACCACGACTCGAGGAGTAGGCAGATAGAGGCCTCGCAGTCATATATATATATATATATATAAATCAGGATGGATTTATCGAGGGGAAATATAACTGCCTCCGTGGCGACGTTAGTTGTTGCTTTGAAGGTTCAAGGTCTTCTAACCGAAGCCACAAATGTGTGGTTGGCTTCCTGTTGTTGACTTCCTTTGTTTCTATTTTTACATCCAAGTGTTGTACATCTTCGCACTTGATTTTACCGTACTGATGAGAGCTTAAGCTCGAAACACGTGTCTACGGTTGCATAACAATTTGAGGGCTATACCCAATAACTTTGTTATTTATACTTCTTTTATATATTTCCCCTCGATAAATCCATCCTGATTTATAATCTCCTGGGTAGGATTGTCACGCTGGTAGCTATAACTGCCTCCGTGGCGACGTTAGTTGTTGATTTAAAAGTTCAAGGTCTTCTAACCGAAGCCACAAATGTGTGGTTGGCTTGCTGTTGTTGACTTCCTTTGTTTCTATTTTTACATCCAAGTGTTGTACATCTTCGCACTTGATTTTACCGTTCTGATGAGAGCTTAAGCTCGAAACACGTGTCTACGGTTGCATAACAATTTGAGGGCTATACCCAATAACTTTTCTATTTATTCTTTTATATATATATATATATATATATATATATATATATATATATATATTTAACAACTGTGCATTGTTGATAAGGTGTAATGGTGCTATTTCAATATATTTTCATTTTGTATGTACAATGTATTAGTTTTTAAACTAAATAAACGGATATATATTTTGTGATGGAATATAGAATATTTCTTTAAAAGATGGTGATAACGAACACAATCTCTGCACGAATAATTCAATATCTACCAGGCAATTTCCCTCATATTATAGAAACCAATCAAATGTCATCATTTTTCCGATCTAACCCTTTTCAGTCACAGAGCTAAGACATTAATATGGCATTATTTTATGCAATAAGCAGAGCTTTTAAGACCACTTTGTCGATTTGTGCTTGATGACAGCTAGACGACTATTATCATTGTTTAAATAGAATTAAGTAACCTCTCATTCCCGTTTTCTGATTTTTACTCCATATCAAAATGAGTACCAATGAAACAAATCGATGTTATATTTTGAAAATTAATAGTGTTCTAATTTTGTGATAAATTTTTTATTGAAAATTCGAAGTCAACAAACAAAACAAAAGCATTTTATGAAAGAAAAATAAGTCTCATGAAAATTGGAAAATATTTTGTATGAAATTAAACGTCATTTTGGATTTCGGATTTCGTGTGCATAAAAAACACCCTTTAGCCGCTTTCCAATGATCCCAATGAGTAGCTCCGAGTAACTCGGGGTAGCTCCTGAAGTGATCTCACAGACCACAAAAAAACACCTTCCATGCATTCAGTTCAGTTCAGGGTCAGTTCAGGGGTAGCACGCTTTCAATTGAAATTGGGAAGCGCCCCTTACTAATGACTAAGAAATGGTATGTATTTTCTCGATTTTTCATTTTACGAAATTTTAGCGAATACTTGAACCAATCTTTAAATTCACCCTTTGTTAACAAAATTTTGTTGTAATAGTAATAGATGTGTAGCGCAAAACGAGAATATACGTTTTGTATAGGAAAGAAACTCGGAGTGGGCGACATCTTTTATTAATGGTTCAAAGTACTCGAGGTGTGACCAAAAAATTAACCTATGTGTGTTTATGCTGAAATGTTATCTTTCTACGTTATTTTAGGTCTCATATACGAGGATATATTGAAAAACTCTTAGCCTACTATAGAACCAAACAAAATTTCAATGTCAAAATATTTTATTACTCAACATATTCTCTTAATTGAATACATTTATTATAGCGTACCTGCAACGTCTTTAGACCTTTCAAAAAAAAATGTTTCTTCTTGCTCGGCAAACCAGACCTCCACAGCTTTTATTACCTCCTCGTTGGAAGAAAATTTACTACCTTTTAAACTTTTTTTCAGTTGGGGAAAGAGATGATAGTTGGACGGAGCCAAATCTGGTGTTCTAGTAATTCAAACCCTAGATCACGAATGTTTTGCATGGCAACATGAGATTTGTGTGCAGGGGCATTGTCCTGCAAAAACAAAACACCTTTGGATAGCTTTCCACGTCTTTTCTCTTTAACTTTTTCCCGTAAAGTGGTCAGTAATGTCGAATATTAATCTCCAGTTATTGTTCTACCCTTATCCAAAAAATCAATCATGATTACTCCATGGCAATCCCAATAAACTGAAGCAAGAACTTTTCCAGCAGATTTTTGGACACGAAACTTCTTAGGCCTTGGAGAACCGGAGTGTCGCCATTCCATCGATTGTGGCTTTGTTTCTGGATCGTAGAAATGTACCCAAGTCTCATCCATAGTTACAATTCAGTTTAAGAAGTCTACATCGTTTTCAAATCGAGCACAGATCGAACGCGATGCTACTACCCTTGCACGCCATTGGTCAACATTCAAACATTTGGGGATCCATTTTGCAGCAATTTTTCTCATGTCCAAATTGACGTGAACTATATGATGAACGCGTTCGTATGAAATATTCAGTGCTCCAGATATCCGTTTTAGCCCAATTCGACGGTCTGTTAAAATCATGTCATGAACTGCATCGATATTTTCGAGGACTGACACAGAAACTGGCCTTCCCGATCGGTCATCATCTTCAATGGAAAATTTACCTCTTTTGAAGCTTGCAGTCCAATTTTTCACGGTCGCATACGAAGGACATTGATCACCAAGGGTATTAAGCATATTCGTAAATCTGCTTACCTCTTAACCCTTTTAAATACAGGTACTTGATGATGGCTCGATACTCTAATATTTCGATTTTCACAATTTCGGTGGACATATTTTTTCTTTTAATTTATTGCGCAACTCTGGTTTACTTTTTTGACGTCAAACTTTACACTGACACTTCTAATAAGTTATTGTTCGTTGCTATGGTAACGCAATATTTTGTTTATGTAGGGAACTGGTCTAGGCTAACTAGATATCAATACATCCTCGTATATATGGAAAGTGTTGAAGTTGGATGAAATTTCATGAACAATTGATTTAAATGAACTTTATACGATCTGAAAATGCATCGGATTGGAAGAGGTAATGTGAAGATAAGATCACGAAAAATGTGCTCTGTTCCTCAATGCTCATCATACGGTAATTCGGATATTACTTTACATAAATTTCCTTCGAATCCCATGGCAGTTGAGAAATGGCAGACAATCTTGAAGATAGGGGAACCTATATCTCAAAATATGTCTGTTTGTAGCAAGCTGCACTTAATGAAAGATGATTTTTCTGTGGAAGTACAATAATTTTCCATATACCTATCTAGTTTTCATTTGCTATAACATTCTCATCACTTTATGGGCGAGTTCAGTTGCCAAAAGGAACCAGAAATTTCATTGGCTAATCCCTATAGCAACTGACGCGAGTTTACCTAAACTGTTGGAGAACTTGTTTCGTACAACTCGCCCTAATTTATTTGTTATTTTCAATTCAATAGACAAGTAAAGTGATGACGTCACAAATGTCATTCTTGTCAAAAACTGATTCCAAACAAACCTCCGTCGAATTTAAATCAGCTTGTCCGGTATTGTTTTCGTTAAAGTTTTTGAACTTCGTTTGCTTGAGAAAACAAAATCCAAACAACCAAACACAAACTAAAAAAAGCAAAGCAGCAAATAATAAACAGAGAATGTCACCTAAAATTATTTGTTTGTAATCAGCTTTTGAAAAGGATGACATCATTTGTCTATTACTTCGACAACACAGAAGCTATTGAAAATTTGATAAGTGGATCCTTCATTCCTAGCCAGAACCTCCCAGTGACGAATTATCAAAATTCATGAATTAAAGATAGAAGTTTTTGAAGTTGGTGAGGAAGAACTCAAACAAAATAATCACTGTCATCATAAATTTTATTTATTTATAAAAAATTGATTTAACGATTATGGTTGTTCTGAATGACAGAAGAAAGAATTTTTGTTGATCACATTCACAGCTAATTCCGACTTCACAACTCGAAATTAGCTTAATTCCGACTTCGAATACGGAATTAGTATAATTCTGACTTTACAACTCGGAATTAGTATAATTCTGACTTTACAACTCGGAATTATCCTAATTCCGACTTCACAACTCAGAATTAGACTAATTCTGACTTTGCAACTCGTAATTAGTATAATTCTGACTTTACAACTCGGAATTAGTATAATTCTGACTTTACAACTCGGAATTATCCTAATTCCGACTTCACAACTCGGAATTAATATAATTCCGACTTCACAACTCGGAATTAGCCTAATTCCGACTTCACAACTCAGAATTAGACTAATTCTGACTTTGCAACTCGGAATTAGTATAATTCTGACTTTACAACTCGGAATTAGTATAATTCTGACTTTACAACTCGGAATTATCCTAATTCCGACTTCACAACTCGGAATTAGCATAATTCCGACTTCACAACTCGGAATTAGCCTAATTCCGACTTCACAACTCAGAATTAGACTAATTCTGACTTTGCAACTCGGAATTAGTATAATTCTGACTTTACAACTCGGAATTAGTATAATTCTGACTTTACAACTCGGAATTATCCTAATTCCGACTTCACAACTCGGAATTAGTATAATTCCGACTTCACAACTCGGAATTAGCCTAATTCCAACTTCACAACTCAGAATTAGACTAATTCTGACTTTACAACTCGGAATTAGTATAATTCTGACTTTACAACTCGGAATTAGTATAATTCTGACTTTACAACTCGGAATTATCCTAATTCCGACTTCACAACTCGGAATTAGTATAATTCCGACTTCACAACTCGGAATTAGCCTAATTCCGACTTCACAACTCAGAATTAGACTAATTCTGACTTTGCAACTCGGAATTAGTATAATTCTGACTTTACAACTCGGAATTAGTATAATTCTGACTTTACAACTCGGAATTATCCTAATTCCGACTTCACAACTCGAAATTAGCCTAATTCTGACTTCGCAACTCGGAATTAGTATAATTCCGACTTCACAACTCGGAATTAGTGTAATCATTACGATTCCTCGAGTTGGCTGGAGTTATGTAAAAATATAAACTTGAACCGTCCAGCGAGAACTTTGAATATTTAATATAGCTGATGGTTGACCCTAAGATCTATCAAATAATATAGCAATTTTAGATATGCTATGTGGTTGAATGCTTGGCGGTACCACTAAGATTTTTGGAAATTGTAGATTTTAATCATAGCTTGATGTACCAGTTCACCCGACATACTGCATATTTATTTTCTGACATCATCCACAACACCTAGGAGTTCGCAAAGACATACTGGAGGGGTTTCTGTTTTTCTTTGTTTTTCAATTAAGCACACACAGCACCGAAAATGTTGCCAGCAATGACAACAAAACAGAAACCCTTTGAGTTGAAAACGTTGATTTCATTGAAAATATGAACAGGATGTTCATAAAGTCAGTTGTGGAATCATCTGCGACTGAAATTTGGAATTTAGTCTCTATTTTCCATCGTACAAGATAACCTCTCTTGGAAGGTATTCATGTTTTAAAGAGAAACATTCTCGATTGAAAATTGAATCAATACATGACTCCTCTGGAAATGGAAAAACCCTACGATAAAATTGAAGTAACTTTTTTGTAATATCAAACAGAAAACAACTACTTCCCCGGCTAAAGCCACGCTGGACATTGAACTACATCTGATAGATATTGAGAAATCCCTATATAACTTGAGAGAAAAAATCTGAACGTGAAAATTTGCATTTTCATTCAGATAGTTGATTATTTATAAAATGTCCAGATCCCATTGGAGATTCTTATCTATGTAAATGAACATACAACTGAAATCAAAATAAAAACTAAAGATAAAATTTGAAAAAAATGGATCACGTCAGGGCTATCCGCATCAATAAAGGAAAAAACAAGCTGTACAAACTATTAATTGAAAATCCCAATAACTTACAACTCAAACAAATATACAATAATTACAAACGAAACTTAAATAAACTTACAAAAGAAGCAAAAAAACAATACTTTCAAAACGAAATTAAGAAAAATAAGAGTAAATCAAAAGGGCTCTGGGAAAGTGTTAATGAGATTTGCAATAAAACACGCCCCAAAACAAAAATAACCAAAATAGAAATAAATGATAATTATACCACTGAAAACAAACAGGTTATTAGTGATGAATTCAATAAACACTATAGTGAAATAGGGCAAAAACTAGCAAATAAAATCGAAAAACCAAATTCCTTCCGAGATATTACAACTGAAACAAACAAAAATATGTTCTTATACCCCTCAAACCATGAAGAATTATCACAAATAATCAAACAATTGAAACTCAAAAAAAGTCCTGGGCATGACGGTTTTACTGCAGAAACGCTGAAACAAATTAAAACACATTATAAATAGCTGTTTTGAAAATGGAATATTCCCGAACATTTTAAAAACTGGTGTTATCAAACCGCTTTTCAAGAGTGGGGATAAAGTGCAAATTTCAAATTATAGACCCATTTCTTTGATATCAAACATAGCAAAAATTTTTGAAAAAATAATGAAAAAAAGAATGATGCATTTCATGAAAAAACAAAATATTCTATCCCATAATCAGTATGGGTTCAGAGAGGGGAGGTCTACCGAAGATGCAATACTAAAACTGACATCGGACATTTACAAATCACTCGACATTTCTAAACCGTCGCTATGTATCTTTGTTGACCTTTCCAAAGCCTTTGATACCGTTTGTCATAAAAGGCTTCTAGAGAAACTGGAAAAAATTGGTATGCGTGGTAAGCCGTATGACCTCTTAAAATCATACCTCTCAAACCGAAAACAGGTAGTAGATATTGATGGTGTGGTGTGCACTCCGAGGACAATCACTTACGGGATTCCTCAAGGCACTACTATTCACTATCTATATAGACAGCCTGTTGAAAATGACATCTGTGGGTACTATTCTAAGTTTTGCTGATGACACGGCAGTAATTTACAATGACAACACATGGCAACAACTGAAAGCAAAGGCGGAAAAAGACTTCAACAACATATTTAAATGGTTCCAATGCAATAAATTAACTATAATCGCGGAAAAGACCAAATACTTACCTTTCACCTCCTATAGTAATAATTTGCCGAATATGGGACTATTAAAAATAAATCAAAATATATCCATCCCAGAAGCCAGCTCCATAAAATACCTTGGTATACAAATTGACAGACATATGAAATGGAATTCACATATATCGCATCTAACAAGAAAACTACGTGGATTCATATCAAGATTTAAGCTGTTGAAAGAATTCCTTGATATTTCTCACTTGAAACCTATATATTATAGCCTAATTCAATCCCAACTTATATACGGTATAACAGGATTGGGAGGCGTAAATGAAAGGCATTTAAATAGCCTGAATATTGTGCAGAAGAAAATTCTTAAAATAATCCTCGGCAAAGGAAAGACGTACTCTACCGACAGTCTGTATAACGAATGTGGCATTTTTGATGTCAGACAACTCTATTGCCAAAATATGTTACAAGGGATATACAAAAATAAAATTGAGATAACGCACTCAGATCACCCATATAATACCAGAAGACGAAACCACAGCGTCGTGGTTCCGAAATGTATCAAAACAGTGGCTCAGAGGCACTGCAGCTTTCTGGGTCCAAAAGCTTGGGAATTGTTACCTGAAACAATAAAGACCAGCCGAAGCTACGAAATATTTTTAAAAAAAGTTAAAAATTGGATTCAAAGCAATGACAGATAAATATTCCAAAAAATGGTTTCAACTTTTATTTAGCACGGATTGTTCATCAAAATCGAATGACTGTGATGTATGTGTATATGTGACTCTAAACCCCGATTATGACACTCACCATATGTGGGGCCTACCTGTATGTGACCGTTTTACTAATTGTAATATTTTATCTTGTGTAACACTCACATGGGATCAAGATCATATGACTGTGATGTATGTGTATATGTGACTCTTAAACCCGATAATGCCACTAACTTTATGTGATACCTACCTGGATGTGACCCTTTTACCAACAATTGTGAAATTTTATTTTCTGTGATACATGGGAAAACTACTTATTATGACATTCCAAACAACTTAAATGTGTTCACCTAAAAATACACAGCAAGAACTTTTACCCATATATTTTATACTTATACTTTATTTTATTTTATATTTTAATCTTACGTATTTTATTAGATCTAGATTTAGAGGCTATATCACGCACAAGGATTAATTTTCTAGAATTGCTTCTTCAGTGATGGAAAACATACTCTTCAGAAGCAATTTCACACTGTACTGAGGAATTGTATGATGGAAAATAGCGACTAAATTCCAACTTTCAGTCGCAGATGATTCAACATCTGACTTTAAGAACATTCTGTTCATATTTTCAATGAAATCAACATGCCATACCCATGACAGGTTTTATGTCAGAAAAATATTTTCAAAGTTTCACCGCACAAGAAATAGTCCAACAATTCCTCATTACAGTGTGAAATTGCTTCTGAAGAGTATGTTTTCCAGTTCTTCCGACCTCCCTGATGATGTTAGAAGACTGAAATAGATTTTTTGTCCACCAAAATGTATTGGAGGCCTAGCGAAAGAGATGCAATTTACGCATCAATGGAATGAGCGATTTTCTGTCAGTGATACTTCTGAATAACATTCTCTCTTATCTCATTCATAGATAAGAATCCCCAATGGAAACTGGACATTTAATAAATAATCAACTATCTGAATGAAAATGAAAATTTTCACTTTCAGATTATTTCTCTCAAGTTATATAGGGTCTTTCTCAATATCTATCAGATGTAGTTTAATGTCCAGCGTGGCTTTAGCCGGGGAAGTAGTTGTTTTCTGTTAGATATTACAAAAAAGTTACTTCAATTTTATCGTAGGGTTTTTCCATTTCCAGAGGAGTCATGTATTGATTCAATTTTCAATCGAGAATGTTTCTGTTTAAAAGTTGAAAACGTGTTTTTGTCCTTTTTTTAATGGAAACGAGAACGCGAAAAGTTTGTTTCATCCAAAAACACAACACATTTTGTTGAAGAAAAGTTTCAGATTTGTTGTTAAATTGTTGAAAAACATTGAGATGATGTTTTGTTTCTGTTATTTTGGTTTGATGTGGATCCAGCATGTTTTTTTCTTTTTTTTTAAATGGAAACGCATCAATTTATAAACGAAAAATCTGTCAGATTAGCAAGATGAAATAATGTAATGATAAATAATAAACGTGTTGCTAAGTAGAAAAGTTGCTAAGCATAAAACTAGTACTTTTCTTACGATTTTCTCTAAATAAAGTATACTCTTTTCCACTAAAAATACTTAACAAGTGCGGAAAGTTATACTTCCCCGCACGCTCCTGCCGAGGTGGTGTGCAGGAAAGATACGTTCTAATAATATTGAGTAATAACTATATACACGAATGCACATGAATTGACGAGTTTGGACATTAGGGATCAATGTTTAAACTTTCATTATAATTTCATTGGAATCGCAATGATTACACTAATTCCGAGTTCTAAAGTCGGAATTATACTAATCTCGAGTTGTGAAGTCACAATTATACTAAGTCCGAGTTGTAAAGTCGGAATTAGTATAATTCCGAGTTGTGAAGTCGGAATTATACTAATTCCGAGTTGTGAAGTCAGAATTATAGTAATTCCGAGTTGTAAAGTCGGAATTAGTATAATTCCGAGTTGTGAAGTCAGAATTATACTAATTCCGAGTTGTAACGTTAGAATTAGTATAATTCCGAGTTGTGAAGTCGGAATTATACTAATTCCGAGTTGTGAAGTCAGAATTATATTAATTCCGAGTTGTAAAGTCGGAATTAGTATAATTCCGAGCTGTGAAGTCGGAATTATACTAATTCCGAGTTGTGAAGTCAGAATTATACTAATTCCGAGTTGTAAAGTCGGAATTAGTATAATTCCGAGTTGTGAAGTCAGAATTATAATTTTTTTATTTTATGTGGCCCTTCTACGCTTTGGTAGTTTTCTACTAGTATTCTTGTTAAAAAATAACTTATTTTATGACGGGAGTGAAGCTAGCCACATCCACAAAATACACTGAGAAAAATGTATCGCGAAAGAAATGGTGAAGTTTTTTGTCCGATTTCAGATGAAACTTGGAAGAATGTGTCATTTACTAAAGCAAATAAAGGAATAAATAGATTAGTCTGGATTTTCCGATACCATGATGAGAAAATGAAATTCAAATCGAATTATCTCCCTTGAAATGTTTTTTACAAGATATTTGCGAAACTAAAACTATAATTATGTCCGAATTTGATAGGAAGGTGATGAAATTGAAGTCTGTCAGGCAGTCTGAAGGGGTGGAAAAGAGGTGAAAATAAAAAATGAATTATTAACTCCGTTAATACGCGCTGTACATGTATTTTGAAGGCAGGAAATCAATCTAGGGGTCAAATTAGGAAGTTGTTATATTGATGTTTGTCAGGCCGTCCAAGGGGGTGGAAAAGGGGCGAGTATAGAAAATAAATCACCATCTCTGTTAATACGAGCTGTACATGTATTTTGAAGGCAGAAAATAAATCTAGGGGTCAAATTTGATTAGGGAATTGTGAATTTATTGTTGGTCTGGCCGTCCAAAAGGTGGAAAAGGGGTGGATATAGAAAATAAATAATTTTTCATGGTTGAGTGGAAGAGCAATTAGCGATTTTATTGTGAAATTGAACTCTGCCATTTGAGCGGCATATTTAGTCATAGTGTAATGTTATGTACTTTTAGGTCTTCATTTATTATTATTATTATTATTATTATTATCTCTGTTAATACGCGTTGTACATGTATTTTGAAGACGGAACATCGATCTAGGGGTCAAATTTGATTTTCCTCCTTCAAAATACATGTCCACCCCTTTTACATCCCCTTGGACGGCCTGACAAACTACAATTTCACAACTCCCTCATCAAGTTTGACCCCTATATTGATTTCCCGTATTCAAAATACATGTACAACGCGTATTAATAGAGATAATGATTTATTTTCAATGTGCACCCCTTTTTCTTCCCCTTGGATGGCCTGGCAAACTACAATTTCTCAATTCCCCCATCAAATTTGAACCCTAGATCGATTTTCCGTCTTCAAAATACATGTACAACGCGTATTAACAGAGATAATGATTTATTTTCTATATCCACCCCTTTTCCACCCCTTGGACGGCCTGACAAACTGCAATTTCAGAACTTCCCTTTCAAGTTTGACCCCTAGAATAATTTCCCGTCTTCAAAATACGTGTACAACGCGTATTAACAGAGATAATGATTCATTTTTTATATCCACCCCTTTTCCACCCCCTCGGACGGCCTGACAAACTACAATTCTCCTATTAAATCTGGCCCCTAGATTGATTTCCCGCTTTCGAAATATATGTACAGCTCGTATTAACAGAGATGGTGATTTATTTTCTGTAGTCACCTCTTTTCCACCCACTTGGACGGCCTGACAAACTACAATATCAAGACTCCCCTATCTAATTTGACCCCTAGATTGATTTCCCGCCTTCAAAATACATGTACAGCGCGTATATTAACGGAGTTAATAATTCATTTTCATTTCCACCCCTCTTCCACCCCCTCAGACTGTCCGACAGACTTTAATATCATCACCTTCCTATCAAATTCGGACATAATTTTATTTTTGATCTCGCAAATATCTTGTACAAAACATTTCAAGGGAGATAATTCGATTTGAATTTTATTTTGACATTTACCCCTCATTTTCACCCCATCATAGTATCGGAAAATCCAGGCTAAGCTGTTCATTCCTTTATTTGTTTTAGTGAATGACACATTCTTCCAAGTGTCATCTGAAATCGGATAAAAAACTTCACCATTTCTTTCGCGATACATTTTTCTCAGTGTATTTTGTGGATGTGGCTAACTTCACTCACGTCATTTTATGCTCTATTGATTGGACTAATTTGTCTGATATCGTGTCTCATATGGTAAGGTAGTAAAAAAGCAATATCAAAGATCAATAATAATGCTAATATCTACAGGTTTCCGCAGATCGCCTTGTAATGGGATCATTAAAAATAGCAAATTTTTCGTCTAGTCTCCTCATTATACCCAAAAATGGCATCATCCGCTGAGAATATCTTTGTACGTGACCGGATTTGACGTAAATCGTATATAATGGATATCTATGTATCATTATAACGATACAAAACTCTTCGTAATTGGCTTCGGCTTTGTGAAAATTAACCCATAAGTGTCCACAACAGGCCCGATCTCTGTATATGGTACATGGAGGAGTTACCAAAGTTGACAAGTAGGTACTAGTGAGCATGGGCGTGCGTAGGGTAATTTTTGAGGATAAAAACTGTTATATTTTTTTCGTACATTGTGCCAAAACCAACGATCCGACAGCACCTGTTTTGTGCACCAAAAAGTACTCATGATTCAATACTTTCATGTGACGGGCCAACCCTACAACTTGAAAAATGGCGGAGTTAAGAATTTTTCAAAAAAATTGCAAAATATTCCGTTTTAAGTTTTCCTCCGTTACCAATGATCCGATTGGGTCGTGGAAATTTTCATTTCGTTCGTATTACACTTTTCTACAATTTTTCTCATTGAAGCAACCTGATTGCTCTTTTAGTTTTCATTTTGTAAGCAAAATACCAAATAAGTATTTTTGTACAACTGTCAAATTTTTTTGACATTTCTGCATCTCTATTGATGCGTAGTTGTTTACTTTTTTAACTGTCAGAATAATTCACAAAATAAACATGAAATATTTAACAGAATCAATTATTATAGCTATTTATGTACCAAGTGCGTTAGTAATAGTAATAGTAGTAATAGTAATATTTATTTATCAAACACAACACAATAATATAAAATTTTACAATAACTTTGATTTAAATTTACAGTGAATATAAATAAATAGGATAAACCGCATGGATATAGCATCCGCTCGCGGTCGTGCACACATACATATACAGGGTGTTAATTAAGTACATTGACAAACTTCGGGCGGTGATTATTTGAAGGTTTTCAGGACGAAATGTTCATATAAACATATGTCCCGAACGGCTTGGTTTTCGAGATACAGGGTGATAAAAATACATTTTTTTCAAGATTTTTTAGAGTTAACTTCGACATTTTCTACAATAATCAGTTCAAATTAGGCAAGTACAATCCATTCAATAGTACGCACGATACAAAATAATGCATTTCTCAAATAATTCACAGGGTCCTCCTTTTTTTCAGAGTCAAGCTTTGTTCAACCCTTCAGAATTTTTTTTCCGCCGCCACTGACATATTATGAAAAATCAATGTTGTTTCATTTAACATCTTTTTGCTCTCCTGATGTTTTTCATTTACTTGTACGGTTCAGGAGTTACAATGAAAATATTAACGCAAACATTTTCCAGTAACGCATAACATAAAGAAATTTGAGAAGCAAATAGTCTAACAAACTTGAAGGGTGATTCTTTGAAAGGTTTCAAGATGAGAAGTTCATATAAACATTTCCCAAGCGGCTTGGTTTTCGAAGTACAGGGTGATCAAAATACATTTTTTAGGAGTTTTTGGAGTTTACTTCGAAATTTTCGACAATAATCGATCCAAATTAGTTCAAATTGGACAAGTACAATCCATTCAATAGTGCGCATGATTTAAAATAATTCATTTCTCGAAGTGTCATTGCCACTCTCCAAAGATTAGCGCGTGACGCAATACGTCATTTTGTTCTCATTACACAAATAGCTATTTTCTGCTCGTGTAGAGAAAATGTAATGTTATGGAGCTCCCATACATTTTTTACCATAACTCAGGTTGAATATGTATTGCACAAAGTTAATTATGGCAAAATAATTTTGGACATTTTCAATAGTGAATAACTTTATTATCAAATACTAGAGCAAAGTAACATAAATTCCCTAGGAATAAAATTAAGTTCAGAAAAGGACCATTATTGAAATTGATATGTCAGAGCAGCTGCTGGAAATGGCCACCGCCAACTTCAATGCATTCATTTATGCGCCTAACCATAGACTGACGGACACGCTCAAAAATACCAGGAGTGTTTCTTATAATTCCGCATGACTCCTGTATGCGATTCCTCAGGTCTTCTTCACTTTGAACTGGAGTTCGGTACACTAATGATTTAAGGTGCCCCCAGAGGAAAAAATCAAGTGGATTCATATCGGGTGACCTTGGTGGCCCACCACGCCCAATCCAGCGATCAGAATAATTCTCATCTTAATATTGGCGTGCAACCAATCTGAAGTGTACTGGAGCACCATCATGCATAAACCAAATTCCAATTCTTTCCCTCAGTGGGATCTCTTCTAGGAGTCCAGGTAAGATGAATTCAAGAAAATGTCGATAATGGTCACCATTGAGTCTATGAGGCAGAAAATGTGGCCCGATAAGGAAATTCCCTACAATTCCAACCCAAACATTCACAGAAAACGTCTCTTGAAAATGGTTTTCAATCACGGCGTGTGGGTTTTCATCAGCCCACATATGATTGTTGTGAAAATTAATAATGGCTTTACGGGAAAAGCATGCCTCATCGGTGAATAACACTTGAGATAAAAACCGTGGATTTTCCAACAATTTATTTCGAATCCAAGTGCAAAAAGTTAATCTCTTTGGAAAATCCCTTGGCAGAAGAGCTTGAACACGCTGTATGTGATAGGGATAAAGTTGTTGCTCTTTTAAAATTTGCCATACCAATACATGGGTTACGTTAAACTGTGCCGCAATTTGTCTTGTACTGGTGTCTGGATGCTGCTCAATTTCGTTAAGTACAGCTTCTTCTATCTGAACTGTTCTAACTCTCCTGGGTCTTCCTATGAGAACAGCAGACCTCTTGAAAGTACCCGTTTCACGAAGACGGGAGTGAATATTGATGAACATTTGTGTGCTGGGAATATGACGTTGTGGAAATCTTTCTAGATACATTCGTCTGGCGGCACGAGCGTTACCATCAGCCATTCCATACATTAAGTGCATGTCTGCCATTTCTGAATTTGTATATTCAACCATTTTATCCAAAGGAATATTGAATGAATCTGCTTTATAGCTTGCACTAATGAAGAATTAACAATGAGACAGTTTCTCAACTTTCGATAACTGTCAAGTTGTTGATATTTAAATAAATGAATTAATATCAAAGCCCACTTTGCTATTTTTATGAATTCAAATTGATTACAAAATTTCTGCGTTACTGCAGAAGAAAAAACAAACCGAAATTTCTGATAAAATAATGTACTCCGTACGGAAACAAAAATTTGTTTGATTTAGTTTTTCGGAGTTATGACCAGAGATTCATAAATGAAAATCAAATGTGTAATGATCTGCGACTATTAGGTAAACCCTATTAACCATCTTCCATTACAGGATTACCTTTCGGAAGTTTTTTATGTTGAAAAGGAAACGTTCAATTGAAATCTAAAAAATATCTTTTTTTAAAATAACAAAAAATTTGTATGAGTTCTCTATCAAGACTGATGGGTAAAAACATTTTTAATCAAATATCTCAATGAAAATGCACATTTTTACCATCAGAATCTTCAGGTTGAAAGTTAAGGTTTTCCCAATATCTGTCAGATCTAGTTTAATATCCAGCGTACCGCAGTGACGGGGAGATAGTAGTTTTCTGCTAGATATCACAAAAAGAAATCACATCTTTACAATAACAAGCTTATATTTAGCTTCACTTGTAACTAACAAAGAATTTAATAAAAGTTGAATTTGACCCACTTCTAATACTCCGATTAATTTGAAATTTGGCAGGTTTCCGTAATTCCGGTGACAATGCATTAAAAAAATGTTAAAAAACAAAATGGCGGCTCCAATATGGCGGACGAGTTTTGTGATTATGATCCGATTCTGTTCAAAATTGGTATGTGATGGTTTTTGGGTTGGAGATTTTCAGTTTCACATAAAAAATAAACTAAAATGTTAAAAATGAAAATTATAAAAAGAAAACATTTTAAAGTTTTTATACAATACACTGAAAAGGAAAAAATAATTCATTTCATTGTTTGATCTAGGTAATCTTGTACAGAAAGATTTTGATACTCACAGAATAACCTACAAAAAATTAAACAAATTATTTTTTCATTTTCAGTGCATTTGTATAAAAGCTTGTCTTTATATTTTTTATTGTATAATTTTTATTCATCGTAGATTTTTCTAATTCTGAAAAAATATTTCCATCAATTTACAATAATTGAAAATGTTTAATTTTCAAATTTTCTAATGTTATGCCACACTGGAAAATGTTTAAATTAATATTTTCATTATAGCCCCTGAACCGTACAAGTAAATGAAAAAATGCAAGATATAAAAGATGTTAAATGAAACAACATTGATTATTCCTTTCTCATAATATGTCAGTGGCGGCGGAAAAAAATTCTGAAGGGTTGAACAAAGCTTGACTCTGAAAAAAGGAGGACCCTGTGAATTATTTAAGAAATGCATTATTTTGTATCGTGCGCCCTATTGAATGGATTGTACTTGCCTAATTTGAACTGATTATTATCGAAAATGTCGAAGTTAACTCTAAAAAATCTTGAAAAAAATGTATTTTTATCACCCTGTATCTCGAAAACCAAGCCGTTTGGGACATATGTTTATATGAACTTTTCGTCCTGAAAACCTTCAAAGAATCACCTCCCGAAGTTTGTCAACGTACTTAATTAACACCCTGTATACACCTAGATATGTTTCCATGTTCCATTTTTGTGTATAAACAAATTTAATCAAATATAAACAAATATAAACAGATATAAACAAATATAAACAAATATAAACAGATATAAACAAATATAAACTAATATAAACTAATATGAACGAATATAAACATAGAAGAGTTAATTAATAATTTCCAAATGTCTGTGGATTTCTTCTCTCGTCAACTTATATACGATTTTTTTTACTTTTAAGTTGAACATTTTTTGTGAGTGTATCGACTCGATATCAGATGACAGCTTGTTATATAGATCCTAACGCCCTGAGGGTAACATTCACCCGAGGGCCTTTGGCCCGAGGGATAGGATCTAGTAACGCTCGTGGTGCATCCAAGATTTTATTTTTCACGAAAAAATTATCTTAAACGACGTTGTTTACTTCATAAATTTCTTCTCATAGTATTTACTGCGTTCTGGTCGGCAACTGAGCACAAGTGAGCTCCTATGCAATTGCCATGGAAACATTGAAGAGGTTGCTAAGGGTTGTTTATTCAATAAAATGACGCTGCATTTTTGTAAGTATTGACAAGCTTGTTAGTGGAGGAAACTACAAACGGTCGTGTTCAGAATAATTATGGAGATCCCACAGAATATGACGCTCAAAGCTGAAAAAGCGTTGGGAAATTTACTGCCTGTGAAATCCAAATACTTATACGAGGAGTATGACAATTTTTTGAAATGGAAAGATGAAAACAGAGTGAATACCGTAAATGAAACTGTCTTAATGGCATACTTCCAGGAACTGGTGAGTTTATCTCATGAAAAATATTACTATTTTTTATTAATTTTACATTATTTCAGTCTGAAATATACCGGGTGACCAATTTACCCCCCTGTATCTTCGTTATTATTTTATATGGATGTTTCAAATTCGGTACTTCGATTTGATGTTATGAATGTACAATTTAGCAAGTATGAATCCAAATATGACACTTCCGGTTTGACCGGAAGCGCATCCAATTTTTATATTTCAAATCGGAAGTATATATTTTTTGGAAAATTACAATTCGGTATTTTGTACATACAACGATATATCACAATCATACTTTCAATCCATTGACGTGAGGTCTGGTGACCTTGGTGGCCAACGAACTGGGCCATGAGTACCAATTAGTCTGCATAAAACTTATTGTGTAAAAAGTTTGGCCATGAATTATTGTTACTTATATGATATTGTTCAATTCTCCACAGCATACTTTCATGAAAATGTTCCGTTACGAGGAGAACACAAAAAGTATTTTTTTTAATAAAATATCACTTATATCAGCAGATTGTGAATTGAAAGTATGATTGTGATATATCATTGTAAAGGTAATTCTATACCGAATTGTAATTTTCAAAAAAAATATATACCGGGTGGCTACGGAAGTATTGCCTACGGAATATCTCAGTTATTGTATGAAGTAGGTTTGTGAAATTTGAAGCGTCGATATAATGACATAAGAGCTAGAATTTGAGCATATTGACATGTCGGAGTTAACTTCCGGTCTGACCGGAAGTAACATCAACTTTCTTATTTTAAATGGAAACCCTATTTTTTTTCTTTTCGCTTTATTCAGCATTCAATTGCCTTTCTAATGACATATCACAAGTTGGTATCTAACCAGAAACTAGATCAGAAAAAAATTATTATTGAAATTCACCGAGTAGGCCGTGGAAGCAAAATGAAAGCCAAAAATTGAAAAGTTGGCTATGGAAACCATACGTCACTTGATAATAGTTGCTACTACTGTGATATTTTATTTTCATTCGTCGGCGTTATAAAAAGCCGCCAAAAAAATATTGGAAAAATTGGGAAAAAAACAATACTCTGTAGGTCCATAACTTAAATAGGATACAACTTTTTCTTGCCTGTACTATTCAGCATAATCATTCCTTTCTAATGATATAATAGAAAGTAATTTTTTGAAATGAAATACCAAAAAATCCAATTATTATACTTCAAATAACAAAACAGATTATCGCCATACGCAAAAATAAAATTAAAAATAATGTGGAATGATAAATTATATCCTGTAGGTTCTAGGTTAAATAGGAACATAAATGTACTTGGTCTGTGCCATCGTCCATAGATATTCTAATATCTACCTATGGACGATGTTTGTGCTATTCAGAATAATCATTCCATTGCAATAATCATTCGAACCAAAATATTAACAAGTAGGCTGATTAAGATGTATTTTGGAATGAGACAAAAAAGAAATGAGAGCTGTCACGAACGCTGCTATCCATATTATTTTGACGTTCGAAGTAGTGTTTTTGATTCTGCCATTTTAAAAGTGTTTGGAAATCGAAATCAGTTAGTGGAATATTCAAAAAATGCCCCGTTATTCACGAACCGAACAAACTGACATGCTTCTCGTTTATGGTGAATGTTTAAAAAATTGTTATGCCGCTGAACGATTGTATTTAGAGCGATATCCAGGGAGGCAGCAACCGTCAAGAAGGTATTTCCAGTGGCTTGAAGAAAAATTAAGAACTGAGCCTGATGTTCACGAAGACCAAGAAGCATTTGTTATTAATGAGGAAACTGAAATTAATGTATTAGCTTTAGTACAATATGATAGCACAATTTCCTCAAGGCAGATTGGCGCCGAATTAGCTATAAGTGAGGACTCTGCTAGGAAAATTTTGAAAAAACATCGATTGAAATCCTTCAAGTATCAGTTGCATCAACATTTGTATGAAAATGACGGTGAAAGGCGCCTGGAATATTGTAATTGGTTTCTTCGACAAAATGCTGAGAATCACCTATTTAGCTATTATATCTTGTTTACGGACGAGTCAAGATTTACCAACAATAGATTATTTAACAGGAATAATACAAGGTAGGTACTGTACTTTATTTGGATTATTGTCGATAGTCGAAGTGTAAAGTGCTAAAAGTGTGAACGGTCTTTTGTTCCAGGTACTGGGCGATAGCAAACGAGCACCGGTTTCGACAAGGCGGCTTCCAGGAGAGATTTGGTGTGAATGTTTGGGCAGGAATAATTGGAACTCATATTGTTGGCCCATTCTTTTTCAAGGCCAACTAACCGGAGAGAGATACTTTAATTTTTTAACGAATGAAATTTCGGAATTCATTAACAACCTACCAGCGGAAATAACTGAGAGAATGTACTTCCAGCAAGATGGCGCCCCTCCGCATAATTCAAGAATAGCGAGAAATTATCTTCAAAATCGCTTTCAAGAGAGACTTATAACAACCCATGGTCCAGTCAGGTGGCCACCAAGGTCACCTGATCTTACTCCGTGCGACTTTTTTCTATGGGGGCATCTTAAAAATAGGGTGTTTTCGACACAGCCTACAACTCTACATGAGCTAGAAGTAAAAATTCGTAGAGCTTTCCAAGATATCACGCCCCAAATGTTGAGAAACGTTTTACATGAAAATATCACCAGAGTCAATAAATGTATTGACGCTGAGGGAATGCATTTCGAACATTTGTTTTGAATTTATTTTATCTTTAATCCTATCAATTTGAATTTTTTTTCGATAAATCTGTTTTTTCGTTATTTGAAGAATAATAATTGGATTTTTTTGTATTTCATTTAAAAAAATTACTTTCTATTATATCATTAGAAAGGAATGGTTATGCTGAATAGTATAGGCAAGAAAAAGTTGTATGTTCCTATTTAAGTTATGGACCTACAGAGTATTGTTTTTTTCCCAATTATTCCAATATTATTTTTGGCGGCTTTTTATAACGTCCATGAATGAAAATAAAATATCACAGTAGTAGCAACTGTTATCAAGTGACGTATGGTTTCCATAGCCAACTTTTCAATTTTTGGCTTTCATTTTGCTTCCACGGCCTAGTCGGTGAATTTCAATAATAATTTTTTTCTGATCTAGTTTCTGGTTAGATACCAACTTGTGATATGTCATTAGAAAGGGAATTGAATGCTGAATAAAGCGAAAAGAAAAAAATAGGGTTTTCATTTAAAATAAGAAAGTTGATGTTACTTCCGGTCAGACCGGAAGTTAACTTCGACATGTCAATATGCTCAAATTCTAGCTCTTATGTCATTATATCGACGCTCCAAATTTCACAAACCTACTTCATACAATAACTGAGATATTCCGTGGGAAATACTTCCGTAGCCACCCGGTACTTCCCATTTGAAATATAAAAATTGGATGCGCTTCCGGTCAAACCGCAAGTGTCATATTTGGATTGATACTTGCTAAATTGTACATTCATAACATCAAATCGAAGTACCGAATTTCAAACATCCATACAAAATAACAACGAAGATACGGGGGGGTAAATTGGTTCCGGGTCACCCGGTATAGTGCAAGTAGTCTATGGACCAAATACTCACAGCTGAAATCAACATTGATTGTTAAAGAAAACATTAATATATCAGCATTCAGTCAACTGATGGCCTTTCTGAAAGTTAAATCAAAAGGATGCATTCCTTAAAAATCAAAGGTGTTGGAAGGTGGACAAGTATTACTTTTCACAAGAAAAGCTCCAGATGATACTTTTCTGCTACATAAAGTTGTTCTGGTAATGGGCGTATTTGGAGGCTTAAGACGTGATGAAATGGTCAAGATGACAATTGATGACATTGAAGACAGAGGAGCCGTTTTACTGATCAAGGTACCATAAACCAAGACCTGCACCTCAAAAAGTTTCACCATTGTTGGAGAAAGCGAAATAGGAGCCTTGAACTTAGTTGAAAAAGGCTGTAAACAACGTAGATTTTTTTTTTAACCTACAGAAATAATAAATGCATTGAGTTACCAGTAGGTAGAAATACTATTGGAAGTGTCCCTTCTATCATAGCGAAATACTTTGATTTGGAATACCCGAAAAGTCATACCGGACATTGTCTAGGCCGAACGTCGTCAACGCTTCTTGTTCAAGGTGGTGCTTCCTTTGAAACACTAAAATTACATGGAAAATGGAAGAGTAGCACGGTAGCGGAGATCTATACTGAAAAAAGTATCTCCTCGAAGAACGTAATTGCTACAATGGATAGTATTTATGAAAGGTAGCAAATACTTTTACTACAGCTTTGTCTCCCTCATAACTCAACAAAATGAATACGTCTGTTTCAAGAAATCCAAGAAAAAGCATTTGCTCAAGGTTTATGCATACGACCATTGATAGTCCATTCCGTTTCCGAAAAAGAAAATGATAACGTTCCGAACGAAACCGAATGAACATTGAGGAGTTCATCATCGGTCAGCTCACAGAACTTCAAACTTGGTACTAATTTTTCAGGAATATTTGAGATAAAATATAATTGGTCACTTTTTTATCACTGAGGAAAATCGTGCTATTAAAGTTTTTGCTAAGATATTTCTTGCTATCATAATAAGAAATACTATTACTATGACAAAGTGTCGAATAGTACCAGCACATTGAAATCCTACGGCAGCGAAAACGATTTTGCTGGAGGTGATTTTTCTGCAACAGAATAGTATACTGCTGTCGCTCTTAGGCAGTCGGTCTGGGACAGAAAGTTTTTTT
The DNA here is from genome assembly GCA_944452925.2 of Chrysolina oricalcia. Classification (NCBI taxonomy): domain Eukaryota; kingdom Metazoa; phylum Arthropoda; class Insecta; order Coleoptera; family Chrysomelidae; genus Chrysolina; species Chrysolina oricalcia. The sequence continues at coordinate 40,071,811 of OX101828.2, read as the reverse complement.
ATTACAACATTTTAACTTTATAACTGAATAATCACTAGCGAGTTACATGCCCGTGGCTGTAAGGTTTCTGCTTACTATAAGTGGAAAATCGCATAGATTTTCATCCACTTACTGTAATACAGTTGTCAACCAGCCACTAAAATATTACTGGATGAACACGCTTACCATTATTCTATGCCTTGCTATGATTATTCGATGTTTTGCTGATATTTCAACGGAAATTACCCCTTCCACGAACACAACAAATATTTTTAGGTCGTTTAGTGCGAATGAAAACGAAGAAACAGAATCATTCTCTGGCTGGTCTGGTGGTCGTTTGGACAAGACATAGATTAGGTTATTGTTCTTGGCTTCGTGTTTGTGCACGTGTATGCTTTTGTTTCCGGCTAATTCATATTTCATAGTCTATGAGTACTGATTGGGAATAACGCCGCTGTGTGGTAATCAAGTTTAGTTTTGTGTGTAAGGCCTCTTTATGCAGGTGTGGTTGTGTAGTTTTCGGTCTCACGACAAAACATTGAGCGTTTCCGTGTGGTGCCTTGTACCTTTTTATGCAAGTTGCAACGGTTCGAGAAGCTTTAGTGCAGTATGCTATCAGAGCAGAGAAACAAGTATTTTGTATTATTTATTAAAATTTCACAAGAAGCGTTTCGTGCCGTTCGACTGCAAACCAGTAGGTACCTTTCTACCTAATGGCTAACAAGATTATTTTACAAGAATGGGAGCTAGCGGAATTAGAATGTTTACTCTTTATGAATTCTATACAAGTGGTTGAAATTGATGAACCTATTTTTGGGACATCCTGGAGCAAATAATATTGCAACCATTGCTAGCAGGTAGCAAACTTGCAAATCTACAATTGAAACCATTACTTATAGTCTAGGTAGATGCACTCGTTAGCAGTAGGTGGAACAGTACCCCATTAGTTCTAGGTGGATGCATTCACGAGCGGTAGCAAAGTCAGATACCTACGACTGAGACAACCTTGTAGTCATAAGTAGGTGCAATCGCTAGCGGTACCAAAGTCAGATACCTACGACTGCAACAATGCATCATAGTCTTAACTAGGTGCACTCACTTGCGGTAGCAAAGTTCGAGAAAATAAGTTATTCGACAAAATCTAGTAATCCCAAGCGAGTTGTAATCAGCAAAGTCGACTTTATAACCACAGGTGAGAACTCGCTTGTCCCCTATGCTATTAGAGTTTCTTGCTGGGGTTAATCGATTTCTAGCTGGGGTTAGTAAAATTTTTCCTCAGTGCAGTTATAAATAAAACTTTTCTGCTCAATTAATTTATTGAACTACAGAAAAAACATTTAGGGGCGTTATGATTCATAATGCCCTCCATAACGCCCCGGGCGTTATTGGTCTGTTGATATCGACCGTTGCCGAGGTATTATAAAGCATTAATGGACAAGTGGAAAATAAATTGATAATTCATCATAAAACAATTTCATTTATTGGAGTAATAATTGATAGTAAAGTTTGAACAATTACTTCCAACATAAATTCCCGAAGATGTTCTATGTTGCTGCTGATCAGAAACGTTAGATATTTCTTGAAGAGTTGATTCCACAATTTTATCAGATGTTTTAATTTGTTTGGAAGAAGATGAACAATTCAATATTTTGTTAGAAATCTCAATTTTGTTATTCAAACCATCATATATGCTTCTTCTACGGAGGCACATTTCCAGCGACCGTGACGTTTCATGGATGTAATGTTGCCCCCCACTAAACATGTAATGTTACAAAATATTGCCACGATATTATGTATGGCTTGCCATCGTAAAATGAAAATATAATATTGCATAAAGCTCAATGCCATATTTAAGTTTTTAACATAACAGAGTAAAGTACAGACAAGTTGTTTGTAAGTTATAAAGCAAGCTATTGATTGAGTTTCAAGTGCAATGTTACATGATCCATGAAAGTTCATTGTAAATGCAACAATACAGAAACTATCTACGAACAATGTGAGTGTAAGTTACATTTGGAACTATCAAACAAGTTCAAATCGCAATGTTGCACTCAGTTTGAAATTCCATGATATTTACAACCATACATAAGCTAACTACAAACAATATTGACAGTATTTAGAAAACACAATACACTTTAAATGTTCGATTGCATCATCGCAGAAATATACAAAATGATACGCTAGGACAATTTTAAATGGCAAGTATAAAGAAACTTGAGATAATATTTCATTTATCAGGAATCCAACCAGTTTTGAATTTCCCGGTCTTGATGAGATGCCACCTAACGGGGCGACCAAGTAACCCATATCCCAGACAAGCACGCGCCTCGCGCCATTTTGATATTGTAAATTGTATTGTTGACATTGTTGTTGTGTGTCGTGCCTTTACGTTAGTTTCGTTTTGGATACTTTCATTCGTTCTTAACCTAGGTACCTTAGTAAAGTACATATTCTTCTGCAATTTTGTTTTTTGATTAAGAGTTCACTGAGTGTTGAAGCAGCATAATGGATAGTGCTAATAAATTTAAGGCATCTTCATATAAGGTAAGGCGATACATCAAATATTATTTTAGGTTAGGATGGTCTGGTATGCTCATTCTGCGTTTATTAGGGGAATGTTTTTTTCTCCTTATATTGCGAATAAATCTGGTAGTAGTGTCAATTTGAAAGGTACTTTTACATTGGTAAATGATGCGGAATACTTTTACATCTCGATTTTAGTTGCAGGTTTTTCAATATATTGGTGGCTTGAATGAAAAGTTTTGTGTTGGAACAAGTCTTGAACGTTTTTTCACAAATCATTGTGCCATGTTTTGCAATTGGATCAACAAAAAAGACAATTTCAGAATCAAAGAATTGAAATCTAAACAAATTTTAAAATTCGAGTCAGTTCAATTTGGATATAAAGCAAATATGTAAGCACAACCCAGTCAACACAGAATGGTCTCAGAGATGGTAGTGGGATTCACATTCATGTTTCAGATCACACCAGTGAATCGCAAAGTGACTTCCATTATTATCGCATATACGTCTATTCGGTGCCCCGTCGGTCATGTCGAGACATCAAAATGTGAAGCAAAATGTGACTCGAAATTAGCCCAATGCGACATTCCATTTATACTTCGGAATCGAATGCACATTGAGACCCTTTCGATGTAACAATGTGAAATTGAATGGACTGGTACTTATTTAAAACTGCGCTTCACTTTCTGATTCACCTGTATGTCAAGAATAAAACAAAACTCACCATGTTTCAACATAAATAGAAATTATACCTCAATATTATTATTCTTACTAATGAATTACTGTTCATATGGATTGGAATGCTAGAAAACAAATGCGAAAGTTGATACCGTAGTAAATACTTCTCACAAACAAACAAAAAATACCAAACTATGTTTGAATCATAATAAAAAACATTTACAGAAATGTAGAAAAATCTATAATTCAACTCCAATCCTCTGGACAGCATTTTCTTCGCGGCGAAATCAGTAGGTATACCTATCCTGAAAATGCCAAATTCTGTAAATCACTGAATTTACCTTTCTGTTTCTACTCGCCGTTCCGGTCCTTGAAGAGATTCAGTTCTTGGTAGAAATAATAATTGGGCATTGTTAATAAACACATTTGATTCAACTATTGAAATAAGAAGAAGCAAACAGAACACTACACACTACCAGAAGTATCTATAGAATATTTAAAGAATGGCGTCAACCAAACACAAATTCTACTTTTGACTCTCGACTCGACAAACAACTCTGGCCATTTTGTGTCGTGATGGTGATGTCATGCTCAATTTTGTTACCAACCTAATTCTTTCAATACCGACAAAATCGCAATGAAACCAAAAGTCGTGTTAATGTGCTTTGCAATTTTCTTCACATTTTGTGCCTCAAAGCGACACTAACGAGAAGAAAACTGTGAACAATTCATAACATTTAGCATCACTAAGTGGTAACAGTGATGTCTAAATGCAACTCATTTTGTTACCATAATAATCAAGAAAGCGACATCTCCTAGATGTTTGTGTTGACTGGGAATAGTGTCATTATCAAGGACAAGTTCAATTGTACATTCTATATTGAAATAAGACCATCATTGTTGAGTTGACTAATTTAATATTTATTTATAATATTTTTGTTCCAGATGCAGTGAGAAATTCATCTCCATGCATCAGATGCATTTCAAATGAATGTGAAAGCTTGGCTACAATTCGCAAAAACACGTTACTTGTAGGGTTAGGTAGTAGATCGAGATGTCGATATTTGAGCTATTTTGTTTCAGGTACCTGATAAGGCCAGAGTTTTATTTTAAATATGACATTTTAATATGAGTACTTATTTGTTTTTTTGTGATATTTTAATTAAAGGTTTCAATATGAAATTTTTGTCTTTTTGATCTCCAAGATTTAAATGGACATTCAAATTAATAGGTATAATTTCAGAAGATTTTTTGGGTTGTCACTGCTTGTTTCTAAAAATCAGAAAATGATTAATCTGATTTCCATAGAGGACACATCAATACTGAATGATCTGTCTCCCATGAAGATTGTATTCATTTTCTATAAATATTAGTAGCAAGTAGTGAAAATCCAAAAATTCTTCAGTAGCGAACAAATCTACTGGAACGTAATTTATGAAATCTTACTGTTATGTTATGGAAAGGAATAGACAACATTGGTGGTAAGTTGCTGCTGTATAAAAATATTGAATATGTTGTTTTCCACTAATTTATATTCTATGTTGCGGTAACCTTGCTGCAATTACTAATTATGAAAGATTACATCCATCAATCCATTTCAGTAGTTGCTGCAACATTGTCATAAGACGTCATTTTCAATATCACATTTGCAATTTTCCTGTATATTATATGCAATGTTGCAGAAACCTTGCTGGATTAATTGATAATGGCATATACCATTTGTAATATTGCTGAACGTCCGTTTCAGTAGTTGCTGAACCTTTGCAGTAAGGTAGCAGAAAACTCTGATGTAACATTGCACATTACCATGAAAGGTTACTGAAATATTGAATGAATGTTACTTTGCTTAGTGGGGCCCCTGCATTGGCTAGAAGAGTTACAGAGCTTCTCCTGAAACAGTGACTGTGTAGCTCTTATACATGTCTTTTCCCAGACATTTTGTAATCAAGCTGGGAATTTCTCCTATTTTATTTATCACCACATGTTGATTAATACATTTTCCTCCCGAATATTTCAAAACTAATCTGTTACTTTTTGTATGAGGCAGCCGTGGTAATCTATACTTGCGAAATGTCTCAATTTAATCAGAATTTGAAAAAGTAAACGTTCTAGCGCAATAGGTCTTCGTATCAGGTATTTTAACAATCAATATAGATCCAGCATCTTCAATGTCATCAATATGTAATAATTCTTCACGGCGACAAGCACCGCTGATAACCAAAATTAAGACAACCTATATACAAATACAAATTATTGAGATTACTACTAATCTTACAAAATTATGATCATATAAATTTGTTTCCTTGTCAGCTTCTTGAATGAAATTATTGATATCATCCCTTGATAATACTTTAGATTTCTTTCCTCGGTATCCGACGATTTTATTTTAATTGAGCGGGACCAATTTTCCTCAACATTCAATGTACTTTTCAACATTGGGTAGACACTCCATAAATTAGGTTTTAAAATTTTTTACTTTTCCTCAAAATATCATATAAGCACATTTAGAAACCTCTTTTACATGTTTCTTGTCGCACCATTCACGAAATTGGTCATATGTTTTCTCATATATAACTTGGATTTGGCCGGTAACATATTAGATACTATTGCATTTGCTTTCTCAGATATATCTGATGGGGTATCACTTCCACTATCAAAATCAACATCCATTTTCTTGAAAATAACTTGAAATTGAAGCAACTACGAGCAAACACAGTCAAACAGTCAAACACTTGACGTGCCAACAAACCGTTTCTATAGTAACGACACAGAAATACCACTGGATGCTGTGAAATTGTATTGGAAGTATTACGCCCATATGCACCGTTTTCATAGACTAATCCCAGTTAGCTAATCTCGCTCAAGTTAATCTTCACCCAGTGTAATGCACCGTAAACCAATCAGGGTGGATTAGGTAATCTCTTGTGAGGGATTGGCAACATGGCTGGAAAGACGCAAAATTTAGTTTTTTTTCCTTTGTGTTGGTGCAAATGACAAATTGACAAATGTACACGTCAGAAAGAACGAATAACTAAGAATATCTTATCGCTGAAAAGTAAAATTTAAAATAGAAGTTTGATTTGAAATTTGTTTACTTCATGTCAAAGTCACAGAGAATACAATTAATACATCAATACAACCAATTATTTTTGGAAAGCGTGAAATATTGTGATAATCCGTTGCAGCCCTCAATATTTCACGGTTACTTGACGGCATGGCAATAAAATTTGGTCTGGTACAAGATGTATAGAAACCATGGTGTTATTAATGATTCGCTTTTGTTTTAACAGAGTTGTTGAGACTGTAATTGCACTGATACCGTTGGCTTCATTCGTCGATGGATGGCGTATAAGTCGAAAATAGCGGAGTTTCCAATATTCCGAAGTACTGAGTCATAATTATTTGATTGAAATTTGAATGTTTACAAATTATCGTTAATGAATATCACAACAAATAAAATTCAATGTTTAAAATCACATAACATGACACTTGTCCAAGCGTCATCATGAATCTGTAATTTTGCCGCCATCTGTGTGCTAAAGAGGTGAAACGGTATCAACGCAGTAAAAATATCACGAATCAAGTAGGCCGTACCTTAACACTTTTGTATGTCGGTTTCACAGCTATAAGAGATCACACCAGGGTTTCTATGTATCTTGGTCTGGTACGTGCAATGGCATTCGTCAGTGGTCACACTTTTCAAAATTCTGTATACAGTTGTTTGATGACATCCAATAAAATCCGATAATCCAATTTGATATGTGCCACAAGAATAAAGCCTCAATGTTGTTAGAAGTTGGTTCGTAGGTGTCAAACTGTTATTTCTACAACAAAAGTTTGTTATACAAGTTTTAGAACTTTCAAAGTACTTACAAAGCATTGTCGTGCTCAATTTCTTCTTCAATATCTGGTAAGAAATTCAAAACTGTATGTTTGGTAATCGAAATCAACTAAAAAATGACAAGTTGTCCATTGTATCGAAGTATATTCACTTCTTTCATAGTTTTGTCGTGGAAACCCCCAATGTATGATATCTAGGATATCCTGATCATCTTCCAGAAAATTTTCATCTTCCACTTCCATTTCTGGACAGTACAAAACTCGATTACACACCAAATAACGCCTTTGCAAATAACCACTTTCTCTTTACAATCCCAAGCACAGCAATGAAATTTTACTTATGATCGTATGACGTGTGATCATAATTATAATTTCATTTCTGACAAATGCCGAACAATGAGGTTAGGAATTCGGCCAATACAGCGATTAGATTTGGTAATCCACCCTTCATAGATGGTTTAGTTTTATACTAGCTTAAGCCATTGTTTCACAACGGTGCATTACAATCTCCGAGCAATAAAAGATATAGAGAGGGCTTTTCTGTCTCTTTTTCGAAAGCAACACACCCGACGTTGTTTACAAACATCTCAGCCCGAAGCATGTTGAAAAGGGCATTGTCGGATATATCCGTTTGCACTCGGTGATCAGGTTGGAATCCCGTATTGTATTCACTCTTAACTTGGCGATCATGTTTGTTTACGACCGTTTACGACTGTCTCATTTGTCGTCTTGTCAAATCAAACCACGGGTGTCGCAGCAAGGTAATCATGGCATAAACCATATTCGACCTTTTGATTGGTATTAAATAAGTTGATTTTTATTGAATTTGCTAATTTTTATCCCGATTTTGAGACAAAATTACGCTTTTTGTTGAAATAGCTGTAAAAAAACTATGTTACAATGTAAATCGACTATAAGATTACTTATCAACAATTAGGAAAAATTTTGTTGCAACGTAGGTGTACTAAAAAGTAAGTGAGTGAGCAAACTCAACTCTTCAATAACTAAAATCAAATCATAAGCCACTAGCTATATCTAAAGGGTTTCAGAATGTTTTGTTGACATACAGGGATTATCACGTAGGTAATCCGTTCATCAGAAGTTGTCGATGTTCCCATTTGAATAAAATTTTATATACACGGAATATCACATATGTAAATCAATATGAATAATCGATCTGGAATGTTGTCAGTGACGTATCGCTTCGAGTTAAACCGGACGTGGACATGAACTTCTTCACTGTGAATGGAACACTGTGAATCATCGCAGGTTTAAAACCTAATCAATGGATAGGTATTTTTAATATTGAGGGAGCCCATACTCCTTCTTCGGATTTCTTCTTCTTCGGATTTCGGGAGATGCAGGAAGTTAAATAATAACTAGATAAGGAATTCTCGATTTCCTACCAGACAGACTTGTAATATCGATCGCTCCTTAAGCCTAACTCTACACAAGTTAAGAAATTACTTTTTGACACTTCTGAATTAATTTCAATCATCTGCCTCAGGATATCAATAACCTACGGCTTACTACACTTTGGATGCGTATTTCAATGATACACTTCCATCATGGATTTAAATGTAATTATGTGTATTATAGTTTATGCGTAAATTCTTATGTGTATTATAATTAATGTATATCGTATATATAGTGTGTACCATAGTTTACTAATGTGATTCAACGATTTGAATATTTTGACTCTTCAGCACTTTGATTTATTTTTTCAGTATTTATGACCTTGTTCTATGCTTCATCAGCAATAATCTAATTCTTCGCACAATACAGTATTTTTGATCGATTGAACCCCTATCAAAAGTAAGTGTTCATTGCAATTTAGTTTCTATTGCCACACAGCAATAATAGCTACCTTTCTGCATTTACAATTGACGATTAAAAGTCAATTTTTTTAAAGATCGTAGAAAAAATAGTGTATGCTATAGTAGTACGTGGCGTTTTGACAATTCTCTCGTGATTTATAATTGTCACTTATTTTTGTTTCTATACATCGTAATAAAATATGTTACTCTCTACTGACAACACTCGTAGAGAGTACTCAAAGGCATATCCTGTGAGGGTACATGGCGGCTATTAGTTGCCGTGGCGCTCCGGGGCGACTTAGAAATTATTGGTAGTGCGTTAATTTTTTAACCTGAGAAACAGTATTAGCACGCCTCTGGTTCTACGATTACGTCTGAATATCAAAACAATAACAAATCTCCCCCTCCGAACTCGGAGTTTTACCCCTCACCCACAATCTGTAGCAAAGGATAGTGTTATGGAGCTTTCATAACAAATGTATGTTGTGAATATAGAAATGGCATCTCTATGTCTTCTATTGCTCGGAGATTACAATTTCTTCATCTAATCGAGATTGAAGATCTAATCCAGATTAAGTACATACGGTGCATACGGGTGTTAATAACATTAAAGATAACATGTATGGAAAAAAGCAGCATTATCTAGTAATTTTGAACTAATTTTTTTCGGACAGTAAAAATTTTTGAATACGATTTTACTGAAAACATTGAACGATATTTCCAAGACAACAGTCTTTTAAAAGCGATAACTTTTCGGGACAAAAAACCACGTCAAGATGTGTTGGAAGTATTTATTTTTAATATATTTCAGACGATGTAAATTCACATTCACAGTTGACAAAAATGTTGTTTGTATTTCGTGTATAAAATTCGTGTTTCCATGGCACATTCGAGAGAATTTTTGATCATGTGCAATTTTACGCACATGATACAAAATAGTATATTATGCAATGATCACAAAATTATGCCCATTTTGTACGAGAGTATGAAATTTGCAGCTCGAGCCGAAGGGAAGTGCTGCAATTCATAGGAGTGCAAAATGGCCATTTTGTTGCGAGTTGCATACTATACTTTATCTATTACAACATATCGTTCACGTTTAATACATGCATACATTGCAAAAACTTTGAAAGAAATAAACTGATGATATTTCATTACTCCGAATTCGCCGCTAATGGGCTTTCTATCACAATTAAAAAATAAATTGAAGAAATATGTAAATATATTCTTTATTGCTATTTCTAATAGGTACACAGAAATAGAAGCCTATAAATGTATGTATGTATCGAATTGAAGTTGAACGTGCAATTATTGAATATAGACTGCCGCTTGAGGAATGCTTTCAGTTTCAAATATTTGGCTATATCTATATCATTATAGATACTGAGAGTCGTTCTCAGCATTGAGAAATGTGACCACAAAGTGGAACTTTTAAATTTTTTTGCTAAGTCGCCAAAATAAGCCTTTAGAACGTTCTCGGAAAACGATTTTGGGCTCACCTTTCGTTTAGCTGAAATCAGTTACAGAAAAACTGTTGCCATGGCAAACATTGCTAGGTTATGGTGGATTTATAAACTTAACTAAACTAAGAATTAAATTAACAACTAAGAATTGAGAAAGATAAATACAAGGAAACCCCATCTGTGTTTTATAAACTTTCAGCTGTCAATTAAATTAAGAATCAGCAACTAAGAAAATGGTTATCTTTTATCTTTTCAACTAAGAATGAATTGTCTAAGTTGAAAATGGAAACGGGCATGCGCAAAATCGGTGAATGAATGTTTGAAAATGATTTTGTTTATATTTTGCAGTGATTTGTTCGAATATTTTCTTTCATTAACAATACAATGGATTGAGAAGAAATGTTGACCATGATGGATTTCATTATAGTTGTAACGATTTTCTCCACATGGCATAATTCTTAATTTCTTAGTTGACGTTTATAAACACCTTCTTAATTGTTTATTGTTGATTCTCAATTGATAATTTTGAATTCTTAGTTTAGTTGAGTTTTTAAATCCACCATTAAGGAGAATACAAAAAACCGATTCCCATGGTGTGGAAATGTGTGGTTGCCAAGTTGGCTACTTTAGTATAGCTGAAATTAGTTATGGAAAAAAGGTTACCATGGTGACCATTTTTGGGGTGGAAACTAAACAAAAATGCTATTCCCGTTTTATGGAAATGCACGGTTGCCAAGTTGGGCCAGTTATACATTAGCTAAAATCAGTTATGGAAAAACTGTTGCCATAGAAACCGTTGCTATGATGACAAGTAAACAAAAACCCAATTCTCATAGTGGGGAAATGCATGGTTGCCAAATTATTTGCTTTACTTCAGCTCAAAGTTATGCAAAAAATGTTGCCATGATAGTCGTTATGGTGAGGAGTGAACAGAGTGTTTAGCGGAAATGCGAGATTGTCAAGTTGGGAAAGTTATAGTTTAGCAGAAATCGGAAAATGGAAAAACTGGTAAATAAAATCAAAATAAACATTCATCCTAATCAGTTGGTATAATTTCAATTTTACGAAATTTCATTAAGGTTGAGTTGGCTCGTTAGACTAGACACCACTGGAACTCTGAAGGTGCAATATCTATCAGATGTAGTTCAATGTCCAGCGTGGCCTTAGCCGGGAAAATAGTTGTTTTCGGTTAGATATCACAAAAAAGTGTCCTAATTTTTATCGTAGGTTTTTTCCATTTCCAGAGGAGTAATGTTTTTTCTATCGAGAAAGTTTTCCTGTTCGAATTTAATTTATTTTCAAATTGATAATTTGGCAACCACGCATTTCGGCACAACGGAAATCGAGTTTTTTTGTCACTCATCCCAGCAACGGTTGACTCGGCATCTACTTTTTCTCAACTGATTTCAGATAAACTAAAGCAGACAATTTGGCAACCACGCGTTTCCGCACCATGGGTATTGTGGTTTTGTTAACTTGTTATCAAAGAGAGGTTGTTATGGCAACAGTTTTTCCATAACTGATTTCAGCTAAACTATAATTGGCTCAACTTGGCAACCATGCGTTTCCGCAAAATGGGAATAGCATTTTTGTTTACTCTCCACCCTAACAACGGTTACCGTGGTTACCTTTTTTCCATAACTGATTTCAGCTAAACTGAATTAGACAACTTGGCAACCACGCATTTCCGCACCATTGGAATCCGTTTTCTGTATTCTTGTTACCATAGCAACGGTTGCCATGGCAACAGTTTTTCCATAACTGATTTCAGCTAAACGAAAGTTGACCCGATTTTGTCTTTTGATCTACCTTCCATTCCAAAAAAAGTTATAAGCGCGTTGATACATACCTACTCTTTGACGTTTCCGGTAATAAATTCAGTGTTGTTACCTTCGCTGCTTCTACTATGGAGGTGTCAAATCTAAGTCGTTATCACTATCAGTTTCCATTTTAATCAATAGTTTTTATAGAAAACAACTATGAAATTATTCGTTACCTACCAAAACTTGGACAGAAACGATCTGCTGACATTTCATCAATTTGTCGCTGGACGTCATAATTTGACAAGCCGTAGTCGTCGTGATTTTAGAGTGAACCTAGACCTAACACGAAATATTCCATTTCGCATTTGTTGCTTAGCAACTTGCCTAGAAACCGATGCAAAAATGAAATTCTGTACAAATCAAATCAAAATACACTTTATTGTCGAAAGATGAACATCTCGTTGACAAAGCCATTATAAATAAATAATGTTATGATAATACAAAAAAAAAGTCTGGAATAACATAGATGATATTCATGAGCAACAAACATATAACATAAAATTATAAATGAAATATATGTGAATATATAGACATACACATATACAGGCCGTTTCTTTTATCATGTGGTAACATTGCTATATTCTAAACCGTAACAGATACGAAGACGATTAAATGGGAGAAAAGGTAACTATTGTGGAGAACAGTACAATGGTCAAAGAAAATTTACAGGGAGTCTCGCCCTTCCCGAGTTATACAGGGAAAACTAAAAATGCTGTTATTTGTTTTTTACGAATAGAATTGTTATTTCTGAAAATATAAAAAAATGGAAAAGGAAAGTTTTAATGTATTCTAAATGTACTATAAAAATGTAACGATGAATCTTTGATTAAACGTTTCGTGTCAATACGGCCACCATCAACATTTCTTTTCAAATACGGACCTGTCTGTTTTAGTACAAATATTGATAAAGCGATAAAATCACAATTCAGTGGTACATCACACTTGATATTTTTATAACGTTTCATTTAAAATAACTAACATCATCAGTGACAACAATTTTTAATTACGGTCCTGTCGTTAGGTCGTTTATGGATTCCACAAAACCTAACTCTCCGATATAAAAATTATCAGTAACGCTTTGAATAAATGTATCTATTAAAATTGTGTTTACACTATAATAAAAGATATCTGTAGTTTCAGAGACGAACGATAGCAATTTACCTCGGAAATAAACTTACTTAAGAGTAGAAGAAATCAAACAAACAGAAAACAATTTATTTCATATTGAATTTTTGAGTGAAAATAAAACCAATACAGAAAATTAATTCTTCATGATAACCTACATTAAATGCTCGAATTACCGACCTCTTTGTTGAATGCACATAAGTTGTCTGTCCATACAATTTCTGTGGCAATTTTCTAGCATGATGGGTGTAATGCTATTACATGCATCTCTTATTTTTTGTTTGAGATGGTCGATATCTGTACTAGTTGTCGAAAAAACTTTATCCTTTATGTATCCCCAGACAAAAAAATCTAAAGAAGTCAGGTCTGGGGATCGAGCTGGCCAGGCAATTGGTCCATTGTTTCCAATCCATTTTCTTGGGGATATTGCATCTAAATGTTCCCTTACTATTGCTGCATTATGGGGAGGGGCACCGTCTTGTTGAAAATATTGTATTTCACGGTGGATGTTCAGTGGCAACTCATCTAATTAGCCATCAAACTCATTGGATAAAAAATGTAAATACATTCCACCATTCAAATGCTCGTCGTAAAAGAAAGGACCTAGTATGTTTGTTCCCAAAATTCCCAACTAAACATTTATTCCGAACCTTTCCTGGAAATTGGTTTCTCTATGTAAATGTTCATTTTTATTATTCCACCTATAATGGATGTTTCTGTTAAACCAACCATTGTTGGTGAATTTTGATTCGTCCGTCCATATTATTTTATTACAAATATTTCCAACTTCCCTATTTCTACGTCTCAACCACATCGCAAATCGTACTCTCCTTCCGTAATCCCTTTCATTGAGGTGATGAACTTTGCGTATTCTGTAGCATTTGTATTTGTTCTTTTTCAAAATATTTCTGGTAGATTTTACAGAAATCCCTAGTTCGTGGCAATTTCTCCTAAAGAACAATCTTGATTAGAAATATTTTTGTAACTGACCAATCCTAAATTGAAAAAAAAATATTTTCGTCACTTTGTTAATCTTTATGAAGTAATATTTGCTTACCTAAAACATTTATTTGGTTCCGCATACTTCCAGTAACAACACATTTTCTAGTTTTATTTCTATCAAATGCACCACAGTCTCTCAAATTTCTTTCTAATCGTCTAAACATTTGAATGTTTGGAATACGACGATTTGGGTATAGCTCACCATACATATTTTTTGCCAAAAGAGGATTTCTATTTGATTTTGCATAAGCAAATAGCTTATGCTCGTCATTTGAATACATCTTTGATATGTCTGAGTGTATAAACGACTGACAGTTCTTAACACGTATCAACAACTCATTTATTTGTCCTGCCATAGAAACCAAGCAAAGCCTACTTGTTTAAAAATGGTAAATGAAGTGAGATGCTATTTAATTGTACCATATCAGACAATAGTCGTATTTTGACCAAAAACTAATATTTTCGTTACTTCCAGGATTGAGAATTATAGAAATATTCAGTATGATAATTGATTCAGAAGAAATCAGCCTTGAAACAAGGATTTCTGTAATACAAAAATGCCCAAGAAGGAAAAATACGAATGTTCGTTGTGTTGGGGTATCTTCTTATCGAAATTATTGGGTGAAGTCTGAAGTATGCCAATAGTTGAATAGGTTTTGAAGAAATCAAAATAATTTACAAAAGAACTAACGACAGGACCGTAATTAAAAATTGTTGTCACTGAGGATGCTAGTTATTTTAAATGAAACGTTATAAAAATATCACGTGTGATATACCACTGAATTGTGATTTTATCGCTTTATCAATATTTGTACTAAAATAGACAGGTCCGTATTTGAAAAAGAAATCTTGATGGTGGCCGTGTTGACACGAAACGTTTAATCAAAGACTCATTGTTACATTTTTATAGTACATTTAGAATACATTAAAACTTTCCTTATACATTTTTTTATATTTTCAGAAATAACAGTTCTATTCGCAAAAAACAAATAACAGCATTTTTGGTTTTCCCTGTATAACTCGGGAAGGGCGAGACTCCCTGTAAATTTTCTTCCACAATAGTTACCTTTTCTCCCATTTAATCGTCTTCGTATCTGTTACGGTTTAGAATATAGCAATGTTACCACATGATGAAAGAAACGGCCTGTATACACATAGATACATACATCTTGGATAAAAGAATAGTCACACTTCAAAAACTGTATAGGAGTTATAAATAAAATATGTAAACATAAATAAATAAATAAATACGATAATAAAATGGATGAAACCATAGCGCTCACACTATTTAAGTAAACATGGAGAATATTTACAATGTACTTACACAATAGTTAAAAATTTAACATATAATTTTATATCTGTATACCATTTGTCAATGTACTCTTGAACACTATAAAACACTTGTTCAATAAGAACTTGCTTAACAGCCTGTCTAAACCGATCAAGCGATTGAATATCTTTGATGCTTGTTGGAAGATGGTTATATATTTTGGCAGCATTATACAGCGTGTCTCACGGTCGATGGTAGATTAGACGTTTATGGTAAACGCAAAGCAGGATTTCCCTGAAAATTTCACATCTTACATTTTGTTACCTCATCTATCGATCTAAAATATTTTCAGCTTTGCGGCGTTGCCACGCCTATAAAAAAAACTAGCAACTTTTTTTTTTTTTGAATCGCTCTTTCACTATAATACTTTTTTGTTAATAATGTCTATCTGTTTTCGAAATAAAAAATTATTTGTGTTAAATATGGTCCAAAACAAAGCCCTAATTGAACTTTAGTACATCAGTACTCTCAATTCATGAAAAGTTGATATTTTGATTATAGGTTGGACAAATTCGAAGTATTTACTTAACACCAAGAAATCGACTCCATATCATACAGGGCGTGCTAAAATTACTGTTATTTCCATAATGCATAAAAGTGGTCTAAAGTTCATTTTTTCAAATGAAACCCCCTGTATATTACTAGATAAATTGAAAGATGATGAAAAATGCTTCAAGATGATATATCATGTCCCTATACCTAAATCATCAACTTTTCTTAATAAAGCCGTTTTTGTGGAAAAATAGTTATTTATGATACCTACAAGTGATGGAAGTGGCATTTTATTTTGTGAGTGGGGAATATTGCGAAACAAACGTCAGCTAGTGGAGCAAATCCATGTATCATACACATTTTTGTGTACAACAGTTACAGCTAGTAATAAAAAAAAAACAAAAAAATGAATGAGGTCCATGGGATTCGAACACACGATCTTTGGATTACAAGGCAGATGCTTCAACTACATACACCAGCGCACATGTTTATTTAAATGTTATTATTGGTTATTCATAAAGGACTTTCTACAGTTGAATTGAATAGTAGGTACTTCGTCAGTTACTTCACAGGGAATATTACCAATTGCACAAACTGCCAAATACATGTGTGAACTTTTCTAAGTAGATATTCTGATTATTTCTATTAAAGAGATTTTTAATGACAGTTCGGACAGTTGTATAAAATATTTAAAGAATTTGATTTTAGGTGGCCGTGGAAGTATCAAACTTATGACAGCTTGGTGACTTTTATAAGTAATTAACTAATGGTTATTGACGGTGTTTTAAAAAATCGCCAAAAATGAATGCTATTGACTATTCAAACGAAGTTCTTATGAAATTATTTATTATACACGGGCAGTGTGATCAAATCATTGCCAGAACTTGCAGAAAATTCAACCAAATGTATCCTGAATTAACACCAATGAACGAGAGGAAGTTTGTAAGATTACAAAATAATTTCCTTAACTATGGCTCAAAGTTAAAAGCGCCTTCAACATTACCAAAACCTGTTACTTTAAATGAGGAAAATACTGTTAACGTCTTGGCATATTTTTATTCATATCCAGAAGCTTCCGTTCGCAGTGCAGAAAAATATTTGGGTGTATCACATGCTTCAGTACAACGAATTTTGGAAAATCACGAAATGCATCCGTATAAATTTACCAAAGTTCAAGCTCTCAAAGTAGAAGACTTTGAACGCAGAGTGCATTTTTGCGAATCCCTTCTAATACATATACAGGAAGATCGGGAATTTTTGTCAAAAATAATTTGGAGCGACGAATCAAAATTTACGAGGGGTGGCATTTTTAATAGAAGGAATAAACATTTTTGGGCTGATCATAATCCTCATGTGACAAAAGAAATGGGTTTTCAAGAAAAAATTTTCTTGAATGTGTTTTGTATTTTGAAGAAAAATAAAATTAGCTTTTTTATTTATGAAGACACACTGAATGCAGAGAGATATCTTCATATTTTAAGGACGACTGTTACCGATTTCCTTGAAAACTTGCCTTTAGAGGAATATAAGAATTCGTGGTTTCAACTGGACGGAGCGCCAGCTCATTGCACTCAGGAAGTTTCCAGGAAACTTCACCAAATGTTTGACGATCGTTTAGGGCCGTGGGATTGGCCACCGAGATCACCCGATCTCACGCCACTTGACTTTTTTTATGGGGTGTTTTAAAAGAAAGGGTGTACAGTACTCCAGTGCCTACCAAAGAAGAACTGCGACGGCGAATAGTGCGGTGTATTGAAGATCTAGATCCCCATGAAATTGAAAAAGCAACGACAAGTCGCGTACAAAAGAATATTTTAAAATGTTTAGAATGTAATGGACAACATTTCCAGCATTTATTGTAAAAATGTGATATTTTGTTTACAATTTTGTTATTTTTAATCCTCCTTATTCTGTTTTTTTCTGTACTTTCACATGTTATATTCCAGAAAATCATACTTTTTACCTAGAAATGCCTGGTTTTTGGACAGTTGTTCCCTGGAAACTTTCAGCCATAGTTAAGAAAATTATTTTGTAATCTTACATACTTCCTCTCGTTCATTGGTGTTAATTCAGGATACATTTGGTTGAAATTTCTGCAAGTTCTGGCAATGATTTGATCACACTGTCCGTGTATAATAAATAATTTCATAAGAACTTTGTTTGAATAACCGATATTTGCATTCACTTTGGAAGATAATTTGAAACACCGTCGATAACTATTCGTAAATTACTTATAAAAGTTACCAAACTGTTATAAGCTTGACAAATCCACTGTTACCTAAAACCAAATTCTTAAAAAGCAATTTTATTAAGAAAAGTTGATGATTTAGGTATAGGGACATAATATATCATCTTGAAGCATTTTTCATCATCTTTCAATTTATCGAGTAATATACAGTGGGTTTCATTTGAAAAAATGAACTTTTGACCACTTTTATGCATTATGGAAATAACAGTAATTTTAGCACGCCCTGTATGATATGGAGTCGATTTCTTGGTGTTAGGTAAATACTTCAAATTTGTCCAACCTATAATCAAAATATCAACTTTTCATGAATTGAGATTACTGATGTACTAAAGTTCAATTAGGGCTATGTTTTGGACCATATTTAACACAAATTATTTTTTATTTCGAAAACAGATAGAGATAGGTATAGGACATTATTAACAAAAAAGTATTATAATGAAAGAGCGATTCAAAAAATGAGTTGATATACGGGGTGTTCTATTTAAAAAAATAAAGTTGCTAGTTTTTTTTGATAGACGTGGCAACGTCGCAAAGCTGAAAATATTTTAGATCGATAGATCAGGTAACAAAATGTAAGATGTGAAATTTTCAGGGAAATCCTGCTTTGCGTTTACCATAAACGTCTAACCTACCATCGACCGTGAGACACGCTGTATATTATCGAATTTTTGATCAAATTTGATGATGGGATGGGTAGTCTCAGCTTGTCATTTTGGCGGGTGAAGCCAACGAAAACTTCGTAAGATGATTTGTTCTTATGTACTAAGCACACAGTTTCCAGGATAAATAGAGAAGGAAGTGTAAGTAATTTTTGCTCCTTGAATAAGGGTTTACAAGACACTCTAGGCTTAACTTTGCACAGATATCGAATAGTGCGCTTTTGACTAACAAATATTGCTTTGAAGTGCTGTTGGTTGCATGTGCCCCAGTATGGTATGCCATACCTCAGATGCGATTCAATTACAGCGTGATACACAATTTTTGCAGTCAAAATACCCACTTCCTTCGACACCATCCGCAGAGCATAACATCCCGAAGCTAGTTTTTTGCTCAGTATTTTAGTGTGGTTATTAAAATTAAGGTTGTTATCCAAGTTGATTCCAAGAAATTTGCTGGAAATTTTATTCGGTATAACATCATTTCCCAAGGAAATGCCTGTTAAATTACAGTTAAATGACATGAGGTTGGTTTTTTCTATATTGAAGGAGAGCAGATTGGAATTGCACCACTCTCTCACACTGATAATATCTTGTGCTATTTTGTGTCGAAGATTGTTTTCATTGGTGTCATGCCACATAGTTGTATCGTCTGCAAAAATTGTAAATATGCCATCAGATTTAATGTAACCAAGATCATTAAAATATAGCAAAAAAAGTATTGGCCCTAATACCGAGCCCTGAGGCACACCGTGCCTGACAAGGCCAATATCTGACAGAGTGTCAGTTCTCACAACTTGGGTGCGTTCACTCAGATATGATTCGATCCAGCTAATACTTTGATTTCTGAACCCATAGTGCTGAAGTTTGCGCAGTAGTATTTCGTGGTTCACACAATCGAAAGCTTTCGACAAGTCACAGAAAACTGCTGCACATACTTTTTTTGAGTTCAACTCAGAATAGAGCCTTTTCAACAGATGGAAAATAGCATCTCCAGTACCCTTTTTGGATTGAAAGCCAAATTGATAAGTATTAAGGATTTTGTGGACGGATATAAAATTCATCAACCTAATTTTGACCAACTGTTCAATGATTTTTCCGAGAGTTGGAATAAGCGAAATAGGTCGGAAATTTGATGGATCTGTGATATCACTCCCTTTGTGAAGGGGTACCACAACATTCAATTTTAGAAATTATGGGTAGATGCCTTGGGCGAAGGTGTCATTAATGAGTTGGACTAGTAATTCCAGTGCAAAAATAGGCATATTCTCAAAAATTTTAATCGAAATGTTATCGAAACCACAAGAAGTTTTATTTTTGATATGTTTTATTGTGTCCAATAGCTCCTTCAAATTTGTTTCATATAAAACGAATGTTTCAGCGATATTTATGTCATTCACAAATGATAATGGATCAGGTGCTTCCACTATATTTTTTGACAGCTGGTCAGCTATCGAACAATAGAATTCATTTAGAGTGTTGCAATCCAAAATAAATGTGCTTGTTTATGTTTGAAGTTACGGTTATAAAATTAACATTTATCGAGGTTGTCGTAGAAAATAAGCTATTTATGATACAAGTTCGTAAAGTACTTAGGACTTTTTTGTATGAGTACAAAAAATCCCTTAACGAAAGTTTTTGATACATAGTTTTTTCTTCGACAGTTATTATATTGCCAAATTGTAGAAATTATATCATTAATTTGAATATACGATGACTGAGTTTTTCTGCATCGTATATCCACACCACTCCACTTTGAGATACAATGGACTTCTACCACAGGTTATTAATTTGAATGTTTAATGATATGAATTGTCGTCATATTATCAAATAAAGACTTTCGAGTTATATTTGACGCAAAATACTGTTCAAAAATGCATAAATGTATGAACAGTGTGATTTTTTTATGCACTTGTGCGAAAAAGTATTACTTTATACACACTGTCAGCAGTGCGTAAAAGCTTAATTAACGCACTGTCGTAGAAAAATAACTATTTTTCGTATTTAAATGTTCATCAAAAATGAACAAATGACAGTTGCTAGTGCAGAACGTAACAGAATATAACTAAGGACTGTCTTTCATGTGACAATCGGTTTCCTACTAGTATTTTTGTGACGAAAAAATCCTCTATTGATTGGTCTATTTACAGAAAAGGCGATGAAAACAAAAACATCTAAATTAGCACATGCATTTATCAGTATCTTCTCTTCTTGCTGCTGGCAATAATCCAGTTCTGCTTCCTTTTTAATCATGCAACGGATATGACAATTTATGTAAGTCTTCTTCCTTTCGCTGCAATTAGCATTGTAAGTAGATACGCCAATTAAAATGATATATTATATTTATATATACGACGCTTTATCTTATTATCTTGTACCAAATTAATTTAGTAATTCCTTGTGGAGTAGATTTAGGCGGGCCAGTAAAAAATTTAATGCTCATTCGGAGAAATGGCGGTATACAAGGTGATCGAGCCCACGCGAGCCCCTGACTTCCTGTAGAACGTGGGAAAGCCTAATTATATACAGGATGTCGCACAATTTATTGCCTTTGAAAAGTTGGGTCGCTAAATCGAATGGAATTTTGCACCGTAATTTTTTTTTTGGGAATGTACAGTGTTTTGGTTTCATTTGTCCCAATTTTAAGTGACTGTAAAATTTTTTTATGGGCAATAAGATCTAATAAAACAGGAATTGCAGTGTGTTTGAAAGGTTCTCACAAAATTTATAAACTGCCAAAAGTCAAAATTGTTGACATTACTCACTTTTTCAAAATTGGTGTGAGTTACCCACAGATTTCTAGCCACACATGCTGACGTAGAGGAAATCGAACGATTTGTGATATAATTTAATGAAGAGCCAAGCAAGTAAAGAAAACATTACTACAATTGAGAAGAACAAATCGAATAAATTTTATTCCATCAAAGTATCATTGTCTAGTGAGAGACAGTGGTTGATGCTGGACAATGATTGATGTAGAACCAGAACCGTTTGTTTGTCACCCATACAAATTCAGAGTAAATGATTTTCCATCAGTTAAAGTTGTAATCCGACGATCATGAAAATCAAATGAGATATATCAGGATGCCATGTAGATTAACATGGCGAAAACTGTTTCTTTGTCACCTATAAGGTTTTGAGTAAGTGACATTCTTGAGAAATATCTTCAATGCATCACACGTTATAAAAGTTGTAACTCGATGATGTGCGTACATGAAAATCACATGAAATATAGAGCATTTTATGAAGATTTACATGATGAATACCGTTTCTCTGTCACCCATACAGATTTTGAGTAAATGATATTCATTTATTGTGAAGTATCTTCAAGGCATCACACCGTAAAAAAGTTGTAACCCGATAAAGTGCGTTAATGAAAATCACATGAGATGTAAAGGATTTTATGCAGATTAACATAATGAATGAAAACGGTTTCTCCGTCACCCATTCAGAATTTGAGCAAATGATATTCTTTCATTGAGAAATATCATCCCGGCATCACAAGTATGGGTGAGAGAGAAACGGTTTTCACTATAGCAATCTACGTAAAATCTTCTATATCTCATATGATTTTCATGAACGCACATCATCGGGTTACAACTTTTATACCGTGTGATGCCTTGACGATATTTCTCAATGAAAGAAAATCATTCACTCCAAATCAGTACGGGTGACAGAGAAACGGTTTTTACCATAGCAATCTACAGAAAATCATCTATATCAGGTTACAACTGTAATACCGAGTGATGCCTTGACGATATTTCTCAATCAAAGAAAATCATTTACCCCAAATCAGTATGGGTGACAGAGAAACGGTTTCCACCATAGCAATCTACGTAAAATATCATATGTCTGATATAATTTCACGATCGCACATCATCGTTACAACTTTTAATGCCTTGACGATATTTCTCAATGACAAAAAAAACATTTACTCTGAATCGGTATGGGTGACAAAGAAACGGTTTCCTCCATGGTGAACTACATCAAATCTTCTATATCTCATGTGATTTTCATGAACGCACATCATCGGGTTACAACTTTTATATCGTGTGATGCCTCGACGATATTTCTCAATGAAAGAAAATTATTTTCTCCAAATCAGTATGGGTGACAGAGGAACGGTTTTCACCATAGCAATCTACAGAAAATCGTCTATATCACCTATGATTTTCGAAAACGCACATCATCGGGTTACAACTTTTATACCGTGTGATGCCTTGACGATATTTCTCAATGAAAGAAAATCATTCACTCCAAATCAGTACGGGTGACAGAGAAACGGTTTTTACCATAGCAATCTACAGAAAATCATCTATATCAGGTTACAACTGTAATACCGAGTGATGCCTTGACGATATTTCTCAATCAAAGAAAATCATTTACCCCAAATCAGTATGGGTGACAGAGAAACGGTTTCCACCATAGCAATCTACGTAAAATATCATATGTCTGATATAATTTCACGATCGCACATCATCGTTACAACTTTTAATGCCTTGACGATATTTCTCAATGACAAAAAAAACATTTACTCTGAATCGGTATGGGTGACAAAGAAACGGTTTCCTCCATGGTGAACTACATCAAATCTTCTATATCTCCTATGATTTTCGCGAACGCACATCATCGGGTTAAAACTTTTATACCGTGTGATGCCTTGACGATAATTCTCATTGAGAGAAAATCATTTATTCCAAATCAGTATGGGTGACAGAGGAACGGTTTTCACCATAGCAATCTACAGAAAATCGTCTATATCACCTATGATTTTCGAAAACGCACATCATCGGGTTACAACTTTTATACCGTGTGATGCCTCGACGAAATTTTTCAATGAAAGAAAATGATTTTCTCCAAATCAGTATGGGTGACAGAGGAATGGTTTTCACCATAACAATCTACAGAAAATCGTCTATTTCTCCTGTGACTTTCGAGAACTCGCATCATCGGGTCACAACTTTAATACTGTGTGATGCCTCGACGATATATCTCAATGAAAGAAAATGATTTTCTCCAAATCAGTATGGGTGACAGAAGAACTGTTTTCACCATGGCAATCTACAGAAAATCGTCTATATCACCTATGATTTTCGAAAACGCACATCATCGGGTTACAACTTTTATACCGTGTGATGCCTCGACGAAATTTCTCAATGAAAGAAAATGATATTCTCCAAATCAGTATGGGTGACAGAGGAATGGTTTTCACCATAGCAATCTACAGAAAATCGTCTATTTCTCCTATGACTTTCGAGAACTCACATCATCGGGTCACAACTTTAATACTGTGTGATGCCTCGACGATATATCTCAATGAAAGAAAATGATTTTCTCCAAATCAGTATGGGTGACAGAGGAACGGTTTCCACCATGGCAATCTACAGAAAATCGTCTATATCTCCTATGATTTTCGAGAACGCACATCATCGGGTTACAACTTTTATACCTTGTGATGCCTCGACGATATTTCTCAATGAAAGAATGTCGTTTTCTCCAAATCAGTATGGGTGACAGAGGAATGGTTTTCACCATAGCAATCTACAGAAAATCGTCTATATCTCCTATGATTTTCGAGAAGATATTTCCCAATGGAAGAAAATCATATACTTCAAATCTGTATGGGTGACACAGACCCTGTTTTCACCATGGTAATCAGCATGAAATCTCCTATATCACGTATATCATCACAACTTTTATAACCGTGTGATGCTTTGAAGATATTTCTCAATGAAGAAAATTCATTTACTTCAAATCTGTATGGGTGACAGAGAAACGGTTTCCACCATATGAATTTACTTCGAATCGTCTATTTGTCATGTGATTTTCATAATCTCACATCATCGGGTCGTAACCTTATATTGTGTGATGTCTTGAAGATATTTCACAATAAAAGAAAATCGTTTACCATAAATCTTTATGGGTGACGAAGAAATGATTTTGATTCTACATCAACCATTGTCTCTCTCTAGACAATGATACCTTGATGACCCCAAACTCATCTGAATTGTATAATTTTCTGGATTAAGCGTTATTGTATTTGTGTGTCTCAGATGTAAGTAGTACTGTTTTCTGTACTCACTTGTCGCGTCATTAAATTGCATACGAACTTATAAACCCAACCACAGATTTTAGTCCGGTTACTTACAACTGCATTGTCCCACAAATCGTTCGATTTCCTCTACGTCAGCATGAGTGGCCGGAAATCTGTGGGTAACTTCACACCAATTTTTTCAAATAGTACACCCTACATACCTTTCAATATTTGATAATACTCGTTTTTTCTGATTACGAAAATATCACACTTGTACTTTCTCTTCCTTAGTTTAGCGTAAATTGATTAAAATAGTAATTTTTCAGCAACATCAAGATACCCGCGTTTATTATTTTGTTTCCAAGAATTGTCATAGTTTTGAACGAATTGTTAAATGTCATACGTGGATATTGTTATATGACAGTTTGTTGGTAAGGAAACAAAATGGGATTTTCCATAGAGAAAAAAAAATATTTTTTGCACTTTAGGTAATAAAAGGGTAGGGGAGACCGGTGTCAATTGTAACTTTGATATATATCCCGCCATCTGTCGAGAAAAAGTAAAATGTATAATAAATAATAATAATAATAAATAATAAATTTTATTCACACACACATAATACATAATAAAAATGGTATAGATAAAAACACATTAAAGAAGACACTCACACTATATAGGGGAGAGGAGGGTGAGATGACGAATGGGGCAAGATGACAAATTGTATGTTTTATTGTTTTGCTAATAGGTGGCAACATCGGACGTTCCTATATTTGACCTTGTATCACGTTATGTTAGTTCCATGAATGCGGTGCTCTGATGTTAACAGTTTATCGAATCTCGAGCGTCAGTTACTGAATACTGTGTTTCATGTAATATTGCGAGTATCGGAAATAAGAGAATTTCGACTATTGGTAAGTACTATTTATATACAAACCGTATAGTATTCAACTATGCTTGTTCCTACTGTAATCGTATCAGTTCAGTAACACTATATCCATCCATTTTTTTAAAATTATATTTTTTAACTGAAATGCTATGGTGGGGCAAGATGGTTCGGGTAAGATGGCGAAATCGTCATCTTGCCCCACTGTTTTTCTCAGAGTGTAATTCTGTTATTGGAATTCCTGACCCAGATTTATTGAAGAAAAAAAATGGTGAGGAATTATAAACGGAAAACCAATAGACGCAATTGGTCGGAGGAAAATTTAAAAGCCGCGATTAGGAGTGTTCATAATGGTAATTCTTGCAATGCAGCCGCTATTGCTTTTGATATCCCAGAGCCAACTTTGAGACGATATGTGAAAAAAACTGAGCCTGTAAGTGTAATCCTGATTTTTTTCTATATAGTGAGTTTCATCAGATCCTTCAATTTCCAGGAATATGCGGTTCATGCAGGGAGATTTCGCGAAACATTCAGTACGGAACAATTGGAAGTCCTCAGAACATATATAATTGATATTGATAAAAGGGCATTCGGTCTAACAAGAACGCAATGTAGGCGCTTAGTATATGACTTTGCAGAAGAAAATGACATACCACATCGGTTCAATAGGCAACTGAAAATGGCTGGTAAGGACTGGCTATTCAATTTCATGAAGAAAAACAAACTGAGCTTGAGAAAACCAGAAGCCACTTCAATTGGCCGATTAATGGCATTCAATAAAGTGAATGTAGCTGCTTTTTTTTCTACATTGAGAGAAATAAGACAAAAAACACCATATGAGCCACACCAGATTTTTAATGTAGATGAAACTGGTATTTCGACGGTACCGACAAAATTGCCTCAAACTATTTCTCCCACAGGAGCTCGTCGAGTTTCGAAAATTGTGTCAGGCGAGAGAGGTAAAAATGTCACTGCAGTATGTTGCATGAGTGCAACAGGAAAATACATTCCCCCATTTCTAATTTTTCCCAGAAAGAGGATGAAACCAGAATTGATTCAAGGGACTCCAGTCGGAACTGTTGGATTTTGCAGTGATAGTGGATGGATGACAGCGGACCTGTTCTATAGCTATATGCAGCATTTTGCAAAATATGCTTTACCTAGTGCAGTTAATCCGATACTACTTCTTCTTGATAATCACGCTAGTCATATCAACTTGAAAGTTATTAACTTCTGTCGAGGAAACCATATCACGTTGTTAGGATTTCCCGCTCATACGAGTCATCGTATGCAGCCCTTAGATGTCGCTCTTTATGGACCCCTCAAAACATATTTTTCTCAGTTCGCTGATGATTTTATGGTGTCAAATCCTGGACAAGTAATAGCTGAAAAAGATCTAGGTAGAATATTTGGAAAAGCTTACGCAAAAGCTGCAACTTACGAAAATGCTGTCAAAGGATTCGAAGCTTGCGGAATTAAGCCATTCAATTCTCAGTGTTTCTCAGATGCAGACTTTGCCGCCTCTTCAACTACCGATAGGGAGTTGGAGTCAATAGAGCCACCAAAAGAGCTACCCAAGGAACGACAACTCAACCAGGCTGTACAGCCAGTTGAAATGATTTCTGAAAATTCGCAAGAAGTGGATCAGAATGTACAGGATCGTCCAAATGACGGTTCGAAAACTCCAACGGAAACAATCAATCAGAATAATAATGACACTCAAAATAATTCCAATAACAATAATGAACCGGTTGCAAGCTGTTCGTTTACCATCGAACCAGAAGAACGTAGAACTAAGTTAGTTCGTATAGCATCTCTTCCGGTTGCGATTCGGAAAGAAAACAGAAGAAAGAGACAAAAAGCACCTTCTATGGTGATAACTAGCACACCTGTCAAAGATTATTTGGAAGAAAAAGAAGCAAAGAAAATTGCAGCACAAAAAAAGAAAGAAGATGCCAAGAGAAAACGAGAAGCAAAGAAGAAAGAGAACACGAAGGAAAAAAATCTGAAAAAAGTCAAGAGGAATGTGTTCGATAGCAAACGGGGTAAAAGCTCTGAATCCTCAGATTCTTCACTATCAGAACCCAATTACGTTTCAACCGATAATGAAGATTCTAGCGAAGAAGAAAATCAAGACACACTTTGTCTATATTGTTCTCAGCAGTATAGCACTGATACTTCAGGTGAACCATGGATAAGATGCATTAGATGCCTTGAGTGGGCTCACCAGACATGCTGGGGAGAAAAGGACTGGAAAAAATTTCTTTGTGATAATTGCCTTCCTTTGAGTTGTCATCTTGCATTATCCCAGTTTCATCTTGCCCCACCCCAGTTTCATCTTGCCCCACCCCAGTTTCATCTTGCCCCATATCGGTTATCATCTTACCCCACTAGTTGGGTAAAACGACGAATATGTCTTTTCTTTTGTTAATTAAAATAATGAACTTTTAGTTGGAGACTTGTGCAAATTTTTTAAATAGAATGTTTATATATATGATGAAGTTTGTTTTGCATCGAACCTGAGTTGCCTATATTTGCAAAAAATTATCATATTCTGATTAGCATCGTCATCTTACCCTCCTCTCCCCTAAATGCAGTAAATACAGTTACAAGTACGAGTGACAACATATAAAAAAATCTAAAATACAAAAACACGTGTGAATAGAATATACTCGGTAAGTGACTAAGACTTGTTCCGAGAATAAAAAACATGCATAAAAAGAGAAAAACTTATCTAAATACAAATACTAAAGAGATAAAAACAATTTGCTAGCAAAATTTGGATCATATTATCATTGAAGGATTAGGGAGGTTGAGAATAAAATACAACCAGAGGGTATATGTTTCATAACACAATTTTACTGGTGAGTATAGCCGTACTATAAGTATAACTTGGGACACGTAAGATATTCAGAAGCTTTTTATATCTATGAATTCGTGAATGAGATTTCTGGGTTTCTCTAATATAAAGGTTTTCAGTTTTTTTTTTTTAAACCATGCTCGATAAATTCTTCAACTCTTGGGGTAGAGTATTGTATAATTTCGGGGCCAAAAATTCAAACGATCTTTGACCAATCGATTTCGTCATGAAAGGGACGGAATGTAGTTTGTTTTGTCTTGTGTTGTGATCATGGTTGTGATTTTCCAGTTTTCTGTTTTTGTGATAGGTAAGTACACATTTGAAGTAAAATTCTTGTCTCAGATCAAGTATTTGCGATTCCATATAGGTCAAATCTGTCGAGTAATCCCTTTTCTTATGCATCATTATTTTGAGAAATCGTTTCTGGAGAATTTCTAGAGGGTTAATATGTGTTTTCAGTGATGAGCCCCAAGCCAATATACCATATTTCAGGTGACTTTCCACTAGTGCATAGTATACAACTTTAAGTTCTTTCTGGGGTATTATGTCGCATAGACATCTAAATTTGTAAATTATGTATTGAAGTTTCTTGATCGTATGTTGTATATGAATGTCCCATCGCAAGTGTGTATCGATAAAGATACCAAGGTATTTAACATTTTTTGATGGTAGTAATCGATGGACCGACCCTCCTACCTGTATATCTATGAAACTGAAGTTTGGTGACGTGGATTTGTTGCAGCTGAATGGTAAATACTCATTTTAATCGAAGTTTAAAGTTAAAATTTTCTGGTCAAACCAGTTTTTAATGTGAGAAATATCAGTTTCTACTTTCGCTTCTAATTCCTCCCAGGTAGTCGCTTTGTAAAAGATAGCTGTATCGTCTGCGAATCCTATAATATCACCACTACTTTTTATATTGAATAAATTATTTATGTAGATCGAGAAAAGTACTGGGCCTAATACAGTGCCTTGAGGTACCCCATACTCGATAGTTCGTTTTTCGCTGTATACATTTCCTACTCTGACACACTGTTTTCTATTTGAAATATAGTTTTCAAAGAGACTTAGACATTTTCCTCTTATCCCAATTTATTCCAAAGATTCTAAAAGAAGTGTATGGCTTACGGTGTAAAATCCTTTGGCTAGATCTATAAACACACATAGGCACGGCATACTTTCGTTCAAGGCAGAGTACAACATACGGCTAGCGATACGCCTGCAACTTTGGACTGAGCATGCGCCAAACTCGAATTTAAGTGATGTACAACAAGATGGTCATTTAATGGCGGAGAAGCAAGAAGAGGAAGGAAAAATAAGATTGCAAACCGTGTTGAAAATGCGTGAATTTGTTTTTTCGCTCGCAATTTACACAGAAACCTAACCTGAGCAAGCTAACCTAGCTTGCGATTCGAAAATTCGTTGAATTAGTTTTTCGCTCGCAATTTACACACAAACCTAACCTGAGCAAACTAACCTAGCTTGCGAGTCGAAAATGCGTGAATTATTAGCCAAACCAAACCTGACCTGACTAACCTATCCTGCGGTTGGAAAATTGTTAAAATTGTTACCATATAACGACTATTTATCCAAAATTCAGAGAGAGAGCAGTGATGTAGCAGCCATGGCAGCCATATTTATCCATTTTTGGAGTCTACGGAGCATGCTCGAGTTTGGCGCATGCTCAGTCCAAAGTTGCAGGCGTATCGCTAGCCGCTTTACAGAGTACACGTTGTTAGTTAGGTGAAGAATTGCATCTTGTGTCGACACATTTCATGTGAGCTACTCAGGATGAAGTACTATCAATTTGTCAACAATAGTGTGTTAACTTTTGGAACGTGCGAAAGTGATTTTTGGCCTAAAATGTAAGTATTGCATTCCATAATTGAGCGGTGATAGCAAGTTTATTATTGAGCCTACCCCAAAAACAATTATTCCACTGAAATCAGACTATTTTGGCGCTAATATTCACACTGATTTGGTTCCCAAATTTGAAAGTTAAGTTTAGTGAAATGATTGTCTAACGGTTGGGGAGCTGTTGGTGTCGAATGTAACAGATTCGAGGGTGTCAATCGTAACATGTTACAATTGACACCAGTTGCGGTAATATCAGTATTTATTTAGGTCTTTAATTGGTCCAGTGTGAAAAGATGGTGAAACCTAGAGTCAAGAAGACCACTAGAGGTGAAATTCCTCAAGAGTCGTACGAGCAGGCTGCTAATGATGTTAATAAAGGAAATGCAAAAGTCCGGACTAGAGAAAAAAAAAATGGAATGTGCCATATTTCTCTCAGGCGATTTGTTATTGTTAAGAAGAATAATGAAAACCCACCAGTTGGTTACCATCCACACATTAGAGTTTTTACTCCCGAACAAGAGCAGCAATTGGGCCAGTACTGCACAATTTGTTCCAAACTGTATTTTGGACTCACACCAAAGGATTTACGCGAATTAGCTTACCAGTTTGCCAAAAAAATGTGTGTAAAATTCCACAGGGGTGGGAAAGAACAGAAATTGCGAGTGAGGATTGGCTTACAGCATTAATAATCCGGATCTGTCAATACGCACCCCTAAATCCGCCAGTTTAGCAAGAGCTATGAATTTCAATCATAGAAATAAATATTATATACTTACTCTAGAATGCTAATCCCGCCAATTCTCACGGCGAAAAACATGCCGCGTATGCGACTCGTTTACGATGTGCGCATGCGCGTCATCAGTGTAGTTTGGGTAGATTGTTGCTTTGGTGTTCCAATTCAGAATTTTTTGTTATGAGGCAATAAAACACATGTCATTTGAAAGAGAGAAATTTGACAGCGCATTTAGGACTTTTTAAAACCGAAAAGAACCTTTTAGAGATAGATTACTCCGAATTTTAGGCGCGAAAGAAATTTATTTAAAACAATAATGTACCCTATGCTACTGTAATTATAATGACCGTGCAACAGTACTTTTTCATCCACAGGAAGACTTGTCACTAAGATCTGTCACTCTTGTCAGAGACAGAGACGGTTTTTAGAATTTCAGATTTTCTCTTGTCGTTTCGTGTGGTGTTTGTTGTCGTCAGTTATTCCTTCATCATTCGTGAATTTGCATTGATCTTGTTCCTTTAAAGACAATTTCTAATAAAGCTGTTTCTTCCCACAAATAAACAATGAACTGTTTAGTGTTGTGTAAAGGAAAAATACCTGAAATAAATCATTTTTGGTAGATAATGGAATGTTTTATGTACCTATATGCCTTGCTCAAAATAGCTTAAATATTATTGATTGATTGATTGATTTTCGGTTATTGTTTTTAAGAAGAGACCCCAGCAGAACATTTGAGTGAGAAAATTGTAATTTGTGGCAGACATTTTCCTCATGAAGATTCATGTGAAACCGACAAAAGAATAATCTGAAACCTAGCGCAGTACCAATACTATGTCTGCGTAAGCATGCAAGGCGAGTGATACAACGCTTATATTATGAGTTCTAGATTCCTACAAAAAGTACTAAACATACACAGAATCGCCTCA
Organism: Chrysolina oricalcia; assembly: GCA_944452925.2. Taxonomy (NCBI): domain Eukaryota; kingdom Metazoa; phylum Arthropoda; class Insecta; order Coleoptera; family Chrysomelidae; genus Chrysolina; species Chrysolina oricalcia. The sequence continues at coordinate 40,039,542 of OX101828.2, read as the reverse complement.
GAAAATTAATGTCAATATGGAAGTACTTTCCTTTGATGGTGAGGAAAATGCTTCTGGCCTCACTTTTTCATGCACCCCCATTGTGGAAATTGTACTAAGGTATTAAAACCAGAAATACTCGTAGAAATAGCATTTTTATCTCTTCAAATGATTTAAATTAAATGCAGTTGCGTATTTTGACATGAATCGCTCTAGAAAAAAAACCTCTAGCTTCCAAGCATCCAATTTTATAAATCTAATTCGAGTTGAAATTGTTCATAATACCTATTAGCTGAAATAAATTTTCATAGTTTTTTGTACTTTCAATTTATTTTCCCATCCTGTGCTTCCTTGAAATTCGCACCGACGATTTGGGGTGGTTCCGTAGGTTTTTGTTGGTTAACTACAGCTGAAAAGTGAATGTGATACCAAAAATCAGTCGCTTCAGAGCGGTAAATAATAATAATAACCGTACTCTACTTTCTGAGGGCCTTTGCTGAATATTTGGGATCCTAAATATGTGAACATATGTATTCAAATCGACTAAATATAAATAACAGGTATGAGTACAATGAGGTTTCCAACCTTACTCTCCGAGATTCAGAATTAACGTTTGTTAATCTGCACAAGTACCATAATATCTTACTAAAACCGGGCCTGTTACAAAAATCACAATGGCGCGCATGCGCATTGCGGACTAGCCTGAACTTTTTACACGTTTGACATGGGGATTAGCATTCTAGTATATATATTTCTATGATTTCAATCAAGAAATTGTCAATAAATTCTTTGACAACCTGGGTGATGTATTACAAAGATACAATTTTGGGCCGAACAATATATACAACGTAGATGAAACCGAGTGCACTACGGTTCAAAAACCTAATAAAATCATAGCAACAAAAGGTGTGAAACAGGTTGATGCAATAACTTCGCAAGAAAGAGGAACGTTAGTTACGGTATGTGTAGCCATAAATGCACTAGCGAACATTTCTTAAGAGATGGGCCACCTGGATGCATCTGATCTGGGAACAAGAGCGGTTGGATGCAAGAGGAGGAATTCCTAATTTTCGTGAAACATTTCGCAAATTACGTGAAACCAAATGCAACAAATAGAATCCTGCTTATTTTTGATAACCATGGCTCGCATCTGTCTATTCCCGTTATAGATTTTTGCAAACAAAACTACATAACCTTACTTACATTTCCACCGCATACGTTCCATAAATTGCAACCGCTTGATCGCGGAGTTTATGGGCCCTTTAAAAATTTTTTTAATAATGAATGTGATCAGTGGATGAAGATGAACCCGGGCAAACGAATGACTATTTATAATATACCATCCTTAGTGCGAGACGCTTTACCACTAGCTGTAACTCCCAGGAATATCACTGCAGGTTTCAAATGCTCAGGAATATGGCCTTTGAATAGGAATATCTTCACTGAAGATGAATTTGCTCCTTGTAGTGTAACTGATAGACCCGTTGAAGCAAGTTTGGTGGAAAAAGACACGTCTAGATCAAATGTCGAAGAAACCGTTAACAACCCCCAACACAGCACATCGACAGCTCCTTCAATACCAATTCGGTCGCCTAATGGTAAAGATATTCTGCAACTACTTCCAGCACCTCCTATGAAAGCCCATACTCCGGAGCAAGTTCGTCCTTTGCCAAAGCAAAGATTTCAGCAAACCAAAACGCACTACATCCAGAAGAAAAGGCAAAACTGCAATTATGACCGACACCCCTGAGAAGGAACTATTGGAAGAACTATACAACAAAAGAAAAGTGTCTTCCGCTAAAAAAACGTTATGGCATCTAAAAAAACTAGGAAAATAACAAACGTCGCAAAGAAGCGAAAGATTGTCAAACAGTCATCGGAAGAGTCATCTGAAGATTACACTATATGTTTAGTATACTGTGGTCCTTACTGCAGTAGTAAGGAGGATTGGCTGCAGTGCAGGAAGTGTCAAGGTTGGGCTCATTCTTCTTGTGCTAAAAACGATCCTTTGGCTGTATGCAATAATTGTGAGTCCTCAGATTCAAATTAATTCTGTGTCACATTGTGTCACATATTTTTCCAGAACTTTACTTTCAGTTTTCGTTGTTGTCATTCAATAGTTTTCATGTTGTTGTTTGAACTCATATTTTTTGTATTGTTTCTCAATAAATTATAATATAGGATATAATTTTACCTCATTTAGATTAAAATAAGATTTGCGTCACAATGATATATCAAGGGCTTAACATCAAATTTCATAATAACGTAATTTCGTATGACTCTCACATGTTTTCATACTCCTGTTACAATTGACAATTAATAGTTACTATTGTCACCAAGATGGTGTCAATAGTAACATTTGGTTTTTGACAAAAAAACTGTTTCTGGAGCTAAAGTTAATTGAATTACACCAAATCTGACTATATCACGTTATTCCAAGAGCTTGAAGTAACCCTTGGATGTTTTTATTTTCACAAGTTGGTGACTACTGTAATTAGAAAAAATCAAAACCAAATTTTGTTACAATTGATACCGGTCTCCCCTACTTTTAATCCCTCAGTTGAGTTAGCTATTCAGGTGAAGTAAAAATACTACATGGCCAAGGACTGTTCCCCGTAACTGACTTCTGTGAACTGGGTGTATCCTTCAATAAAACCCTCTGTGGGCGATCACTATGGTAATAGACTACAAGCCCAGGCCAATTTTGGAGGGGTCATTTGACCCAGCATGAATCTGAATATTATGAGCATTATTTTGCTTGGAAAATTATGACGGCGTACTAGTGCCACTGCAGAAATAAAAATTATCTTAATTGACACATTTATTTTGTCAATTGACACATTTAATCTGTCAATTGACACATTTAATCTGTCAATTGACACATAATCTGTCAATTGGCATATTTAATCTGTAAATTGACACATTTAATCTGTCAATTGACACATTTAATATATCAATTGACACATTTAATCTGTCAATTGAAACATTTCATCTGTCAATTGACACATTTAATCTGTCAATTGACACATTTAATCTGTCCAAAAAAAAATTTGGATTTGAGGGGGTGAAATGATTTTTTTTGATTTTTTTGAATAGCCTTTGGCACACACTTGGATAATTCTAGAAAGATTTGTATTTTTCACTTTTCTTGATACGACCCCCCGTTGAGGCTGTGCGCGTATCCGCGGATTTTCGAAAATGAAAAAAAAAATTGAAAATGAAAAATAAAAAAAAAACAAAAAATATGGTACTGTACAGGACCGTCGTTGACTTTTTTTCGGTGGAGAGGGTGAGTGGGCCAAAAAAAATTGGATTCAGTGGGGGGAAATAATTTTTTTTAATTTTTTCAAATAGCCGGGTGCACACCCATGGATCATTCTAGAAAAATTTCTAGAAAACACATTTTTCGATGCGACCCTCCGTTTAGGCTGTGCGCGTTCCCGAGGACTTTCTAAAAAAAAAACAACAACAAAAACAAAAAACAAAATAAAAAGCTAGGTCAGCCAGCAGTTAGCTCATGTCTAATCAATAGTCATGTTCAAACTACCCACTCCGTGGTGGTCGTGCTGGTAGAGCATTCGCCTCTCAAGCATTGGGTCTTGGTTTCGATTCCTGGTATGGTCATCGGTCTTGTGCACGGCATTACACGTTAAAAGGTGCGGGTTGCGTCTTTCCTAGCTTGCACAAGTCTCTCGAAGACTTATGGTGGTTCGTCGTACGGGTGCAACAAGTTGACGGAAATAAAAATTTCAACAATTTTAATGAATGTGTCAATTGACAGATAAAATGTGTCAATTGACAGATTATAAATGTGTCAATTGACAGATTAAATGTGTCAATTGACAGATAAAATGTGTCAATTGACAGATTATAAATGTGTCAATTGACAGATTATAAATGTGTCAATTGACAGATTAAATGTGTCAATTGACATATTAAATGTGTCAATTGACAGATTTTTAAATTTTTGCCGTGGCACTAGTACGCTGTCGTAGAAAATAGTTGCACAATAATTTAATAAACTCCCGAGACTGCGAAGCGGTCGAGGAGTTTTATTTTAAAATTATTATGCTTGAAATTATCTATCAGAAAGCACAATCATGCAAAAAATATATTGATAGCTCAAATCATTAAAATTTATAGTTCGTGTGATATACGACAAGATTATTTCTTGAATGAGGTAGATAAAACCAACAACAAAGAATTTTGTCGATAATGAACACCGACATTTTCTAACAATTTCTTTATAAAAAAATATTTTTAAAACAATGAAACAGTGTACAGTACGATGCAAATATATGGAATAAATTCATTATTTCTGAATATAAACATATTTTGGAAAATTCCTGGAACACGTCGATTTTCTTTTCCGATTGGCCAATTTTTGAACCCCACCATATAAAGGGTTATCCGCATTCGAGTGAAAATGACTTTAGTGATATCTTCAAATGGAACACTCAGTGTTTTTTTTCATATTTGGTTAGGGATCGTCATTACAATTCCAGTAATACCAAGTTTGATGGGATTATGTCAAACGGCTGCAGAGATATGGGCAAAAACCTTCCTCGTATAAATGCAATGAGTATGTCTGAGACTCCACACGATTCGGAAGGTCAAAGGTCTCTGTCGCCTTCATTGGGCATATGTAGAAGTTTTGTGCTCATATCTCCGCAACCGTTTGACATAATCCCATCAAACCTGGTATAACTGGATTTGTAATGACGATTGCTAACCAAATATGGAAAAATACACTGGGTGTCCCAATTGAAAATATCACTAAAGTCATTTTTACTCGAATGCGGATTACCCTATATATTTAGGGTGGGGCTCAAAAATTGGCCAATCGGAAAAGAAAATCGACGTGTTCGAGGAATTTTCCAAAATATGTTTATATTCAGAAATAATGAATTTATTCCATACATTTGCATCGTACTGTATATTAAAAAGTTCTAATAAATATAAAATAGGGTACGCATGTAAAAGCTATGCAATTGAAACAACAAATAACTTGAGAATATATGACATATTAATCACTGCCTACTTTAACCTGAGGTTGTTCTAGTTTCTAGCTATTTCTAAAACAGTTAAAACCAGATCAATGAAAACGTGCTACCAGAAAATAAACAGCTTGGAGAAAAGAAGTGAAAAAAATTATCGAGAAAAACTAGCACCCAATAATGATTAATTATTTGGTCTTTAACGATGCATCGCTCTACAAAACCTCATCTCACCACCCGGATTCAATCAAGCGGCCTAATTAGTCTATGTGAAATCGCACCGATGGTACGGTCACGTTAGGGGTTTCACCTCTGAATGAGAGGTTAAAGGCTGAATATTTGCACAAACCTTTGTTTTGGCATTCTAAATGATGCGTCAAAAGTCTCATTTAATCTCGTTTCCGCGTCTTGAGATATAGAAGGTCAAAGGTCACAAAAATTAGTTTTTCGCAAATTTCTCGCTTCCTATGCGTTAAATGGTATCAGCATTTATTATAAAAGTTGTAGAGCGTGAAATTTTCCACATTAGTTTTCAGAAAATTTCATACGGTTTACCGTTTTTGAGGTAAAGCGCGGAGAGCGCACAGCGCTCAGCCATATATGATGTGATGCTATGTCAACCGCGATTCCCTCTCAATAATACGTTGTATAAAGTTGACCACCGAAAGTGTTATAATTATAAATGAACTTTCATTATTTATGAATTAATACTCAATATTTAATAATATTATTCATAAATCAAACATATTATACAGGGCAATTCAAATTCGACCCCCACCATTGGGATCTCCTAAACTACAGGAGATACGTCGAAGCTTAAATTGGGGCAAAGTTGCGTATTCTGGTGCTTAACAAAATACTGTTTTGAAACTTGGAAAATTCCGAGTATTTCCGGAAATATCGGGAAAAACTGAAAATCGGAATTTTCGTTTTTATTTTTTTCTATCGTTATTTGACAACATAGCTCAAAACCAAAAGTCATTTTCATTGATACTTTTTTCAGCTACATGTTTCATGTTCAGATTTACTATCCGACGTTTCGGCATTTATCATCAACTTTTTTTTCTGTTATGGGCGCCATATTGTTTTTTTATATAGAAAAATAGCGATTCTCATTCTGATTTCATTGATGTATAATTTGTTATGATTTGCACTTCTGAAACCACAGATATTAAAAAAAAACAACTTCATCTGAGATGGTCATGACTCCATCGAAAAATTTTGTTTAATAAACACTAGTTGTCAGAACTCATTAGACATCATAAGTTTGCACAAACACTTCAGTCGAAATGTCCTCATTCTCAAATGAATAAAAACGAGATATGTTGAAACTTTATTATAAATTTGATAGGAATAGTACGAAAACAACATAAATTTATTTTGAATTATACGGAAAGACAACAGAACATTATTCGGAATTTTGGGCAAACACTTGGCTGAGTACTGTGCGTTTCAAAAAACAAGAATGAAATCATGAGCTTGTAAAAAATACACAAAAAGTATTACAACAAGTGTTCGAAATGATGTCCTTCCTCTTGAATACATAACCGAGCTCGTCGTCTCAAATTAAGAACAGCCCTAACAATATCCCTTCTTCTGATAGACCTGAATTTCGTGATGATATTGTCTCCAAGTTCATCTACTGTGTCATATTCTTGCACTCCATAGATTCTGTTCTTCAAAGTGCCCCACAAGAAAGTATCCAAAACTGTAAGGTCAGGTGACCTTGCCGGCCACCTGACTGGTCCAGAATTTCCTAACCATTGGTGTAAATATTCGCAAACTGCTCTTTTATTATGTGGAGGAGCCCCGTCATGCTGAAACCAGCAGCTGTTATAATTAACAAGGGGAAACGTATCCATATGTTCTTCGAATTCGTTTCTTAAGAACCGAAGATAGGTCTCCCCGTTCAAAGTATTAGAGAAAAAATGAGGTCCAAGTATTCGGTCGTCATAAATTCCAGCCCACACATTCAAACGAAACCGAACTTGTGGTCTGACTTTTCTGAAGTATCGTGGATTATTTTCACTCCAAATGTGCTCATTATTTCTATTAAAAACACCACAGTTCGAAAAAGTACTTTCGTCGGTCCAAATAATGTTTTTCAAGAAGTTTGTAGGGTCTACCCTATTCGAGAGCCAGCTACAAAATTCCATCCTTCTCTCAGGATCACCTGGATGTAATTTTTGTGAAATATGTATCTTATAACATTTCAAACCACTTTTTTGAATTCCCTCCAAACGCTCGTCTGTGGCTCATCCATTTCTGCCGAGACTTGATGTGTTGATTTGGAAGGATCTGCATTTATCTAAAAAAGTACCAAAAATAATTATACTTCTTCGAATATGGAATGAACAATTATTTTACCTCGGCTAATAAGTTACGTCTAATATGTTGTTCCATTCTGCTATCATATTTCATTCTTGGTTTTTGAAACGCACCGTACTCAGCCAAGTGTCTGTCCAAAATTCCGAATAATGTTCTATCCGGCTGTTGTCTTTCCGGATATAATTCAAAATAAATTTGTGCTGTTTTCGTACTATTCCTATCAAATTTATAATAAAGTTTCAACATATCTCGTTTTTCTTCATTTGAGAATGAGGACATTTCGACTGAAGTATTTGTGCAAATTTATGATGTTTAATGAGTTTTGACAACTAGTGTTTATTAAACAAAATTTTTTGATGGAGTCATGACCATCTCAGATGAAGTTGTTTTTTTTAATAACTGTGGTTTCAGAAGTGCAAATCGTAACAAATTATACATCAATGAAATCAGAATGAGAATCACTATTTTTCTGTATAAAAAAAACAATATGGCGCTCATAACAGGAAAAAAAGTTGATGATGAATGCCAGAAGACGAAACGTCGGATATTAAATCTGAAAATGAAAACGTGTAGCAAAAAAAAGTCAATGAAAATGTATTTTTGGTTTTGTGCTGTTGTCAAATAACGATAGAAAAAAATAAAAACGAAAATTCCGATTTTCAGTTTTTTCCCGATATTTCAGGAAATACTCGGAATTTTCCAAATTTCAAAACAGTATTTTGTTAAGCACCAGAATACGCAACTTTGCCCCAACTCTAGCTCCGACGTATATCCTGTAGTTCAGGAGATCCCAATGGTGGGGGTCGAATTTGAATTGCCCTGTATAAAAATATTGATATTGTAACGATCATTTCATTCATGATGAAATAGACCAATCAGACACCACCATTTTTCGAATATATTTTGTTTAAATAAGTGATTATTCGCGATTAAATTTTCGTCCTCCATATTGGTTTTTGTTGTGTCGTTTTTCAGGTATTCTAACAATTCTTGACAACAGTTTATAAAAAAACAATAATTTCTTAATCGTTTGAATGACCTAATATTGATTTTCATTAGTGAAAACTCCATTTTCGATAGGATTTATAGACAAATATTTTGACATGAGGCAACGAAAATACGTCAGAATTTGAAATGTTTACATGCGAAATTCGCAGCAAAGGCTTCTTCAATGCATTGTTGGGATGCATAACCAAACATCATCAACGAAGCGTTTGATTCTGAACCGTCTCTTATTTAAGCTTAAGCAAAAATGAATTCACGTTTCAGTATTTCGCGTGAAAATATCGATTTGCCAATTCATAATAGTAGGGGAGATCCGGTAAAAATGATCCCCGCGAGTAAAATGATTCCCTGACATTGTGTATACATAATGGACTCCACCTATCGGATACTACCGGCAATACGTTTCTAACATTGATCTAGTATGAGTTCAGAGCTTGCCCCGAAAGGATGCGTTCTTGAATCGTTTCTGTTTTGCTGTGATTTCATCTAGTTACAAGCAATTTTATATTATCTATAGTTTTCATTAGTGAAGAGAGAGCCAAATTCTGTTTTGATTACGTGAAAGGGGGCTATTTGAAGAGGTTAGTTCAATAGTTTCTTTAAAATGCCGGATTATTGAATGAAAATTATTTTAAGGTTAAATGAAAATTGTCGTTTGGGGCAAAATGATCCCATTGCCGCAAGGTAAAACGATTAGGGATCGTTTTACCCCTGCGCATTTGATAAAAGTAGGTCATTGACACGCATTATTTCATTTGTTGCAGGCCAGAGCATGCCTAGGAAATATGTCAAGAAATCACAGAGGCAAAATTGGACACTAGAGAATATGATGAGAGCTATTGATGCAGTAAAAGGTGGAATATGTAAGAAAACCGCATCAAGAGTATTTTCAGTTCCAATAATGGCTCTGAAAAGACGCTTGGCTAATAAGGTTCTGAAAATGAAAGGTTTGGGCAGAATAAAATCAGTTTTTGATGAAGACCAAGAAAGAGAGTTAGTGGATTTCATTCTGAAAATGGAAACAATGATGTATGGTTTGACTAATCGTGATGTGCGGCGTTTAGCTTTCCAGCTCGCAGAACGAAATGCAATAAACCACCCATTCTCAAAACTCAACCAAACAGCAGGAAAAGACTGGTTAGCCAATTTTCGTCAAAGACATCCTCAGTTAACTTTGAGAAGCCCTGAATCTACCTCAATCGCACGTGCCAGTGGCTTCAATAGACCAATTGTTGATAAATTCTTCAATCTACTACAACAAGAGAGAGAGAAACATAATTTTCCATCCCACAGAGTTTTTAATGTTTATGAAACTTCATTATGTACAGTGCCAGGAAATAATTCTAAAATTATTGCTTTAAAAGGTCGTAAACAAGTTGCAAGAGTGACATCTGCTGAACGCGGCATATCTACTACAGCTGTTATCTGCATGGGAGCTGGTGGAAATTTTGTTCCTCCTTTGATCATCTTCAGTCGAAAAAGAATGAAAGAAGAACTGAAGGATGGTGCGCCCCCCGGATCTATTTTCGCATGCAACGAATCTGGATGGATGAAACTTGACGTGTTTGATTTATGGTTCGACCACTTTTTACACCACACCAAGCCATCTGTAGATGATCCCGTACTGTTGATTCTAGATGGTCATTCATCGCATACAAAAAACTTGAATGTTATCATCAAAGCGAGAGAGAAGCACGTAACTCTCTTGTGCTTACCACCTCATACGTCACATAAGCTCCAGCCACTCGATGTTGGTGTAATGTTTCCACTAAGTCGCTACCTAGATAATGCGTTGGAGAACTGGCTGAATAATCATCCAGGTCGCGTTGTAACAGTTTTCCAGATGAGCCGAATATTTTGTGAAGCTTATTTTAAAGCTTGTACACCAGAAAACGCAGTGAAAGGGTTCAGAAAATGTGGTATAGTTCCATTCAATAAACACATTTTCAACGACATTGACTACGCTGCAGCTGAAGTCTCCAACAGACCTTTACAGACTGAAAATATTGAAGTAAATTTGAATGATTTGAATTTAGCTCCTCCGCAAACAAATTCCGAAGACATAAGCAATGCCAGTAACAACACCCAAATGCTCCAGACTGCATTAGATGAGAAAGAGCCAGATTCAACAGATCTTGAATCCACATCTCTTCCATCGACTAGTGCTGAACGTTCCATATCCAACTCTACTCGAAAACAGGTTTCTTTTGCAATATCTCCAAAAGACATTCGTTCGATTCCGAAAAAACAAGCAGTACTGCAAACTAAAAAGGGTAAGAGAAAAGGCACTACAGTTATTTTAACATCAAGTCCTTACAAGAATATGCTGGAGGAAGAGCATAGTAAGAAAGCAGAGGAAATGGAGAAGAAAAAGTTGAGATTGGAGAAGAAAAAGCAAATTGCTAATAACCTGTCAAAGAAAGGAATTATAAAGAATAAAAATACGTCAAAATTAAAAGGAAAACAGCCAAAGAAAAAGAGACTTGACGATATAGATGATGAAAGTTCGAATAACGGGGAAGATGATGATTGTGAATGCATTATCTGTGGTGAGGCATATTCGAATTCAACAGTAGGAGAAGGATGGATAATGTGTAGCAAGTGCCATCAGTGGGCTCATGACGAATGCTCTGGGGTCGAGGATGATGAGGAAAATTTTGTATGCGATATTTGCATCTATAAGCCCAACGAGCAGAGATCTTTGCTATCGCAATTGTGATTTATCGTTTGAAGTATTTGTTTATTTTATATGCAGGTCCTAAATTTTGTTGACAAAAAAGCGAATTTCATTTCATAAACATGTATTAATTTTTATAAAAATATTTATAAAAAGAATTTTGAATAAAGCATTATTTTTCAAGAATAAAACATAGTGGAATCATTTTGCCCCTCCGAGGGAGCCTTTTTGCCCCACCTACTGGGGCAAAACGATCGTTTGGTAGAATCTTACTAGGATGTATGTAGCTGGGTCACTAAAGGGCAGGACTAGCTACTGACAAGTTAACGATTTTTTGTTTATTTGTTTTCACCCAAAAATTTAATTCGAAAGCTTAGGGGGATCATTTTTACCGGGTCTCCCCTACACCAGTCAACAATTGTGTGGAAATCTATATTAATTATCTCCCCGCGAATGATATGTCAACTTTATTGAAATATGTAATCGCTCAATAAACCTTTCACACGCATTTTAGAAACTTTAACGATTCGGTCCGTTTCTCGGTGCTGGTTTATGGCCACCCTAGAGAAAGCGGACACCGAGAACACGAAATGGGTTGCTTAGAAAAAAAGAGATTAAGACATCTTTTAGCTATTCCAGGCGGGCAAACAATACTTGAGTTGTTTTCGGACTAAAAGATGTTCTCTTGAATGAATGTTGAAGATTTTATGAAAAAAGTAACGTTATTGAATGCAAATCTGTGGAAAAGTAAGACATATGGTAGGCAGACAAAGACGGTTTTTTTATGCCTGGCAGAAAGTTCTGGGAAAATAGCTTTCGAATAGGACAGGAGAGAGTTTTGGAATTGTGAAAAAGGACACTTTTCATCGGGCTTTGGTTCGAACGAGACGCGCATAAAGCAGACTTAGCGTCGAATGTCGGTACGGACGAGACGCGGGCATGATAGACTATCGCGACGATACGCGAGTCGGCGATTTTTTTAAACTGATTGGATAAGTCAACGAGACAGATTTCTTGCCACGGCTCAATTATTGTGCAGTGTTATTGCGGTTTGCGATTATTGCAGTGCAGTGTTGCGTATTTAAGAGTCACATATACACATACATCACAGTCATATGATCTTGATCCCATGTGAGTGTTACACAAGATAAAATATTACAATTAGTAAAAGGGTCACATACAGGTAGGCCCCATATAAGGTGAGTGTCATAATCGGGGTTTAGAGTCACATATACACATACATCACAGTCATTCGATTTTGATGAACAATCCGTGCTAAATAAAAGTTGAAACCATTTTTTGGAATATTTGTCTGTCATTGCTTTGAATCCAATTTTTAACTTTTTTTTAAAATATTTCGTAGCTTCGGCTGGTCTTTATTGTTTCAGGCAACAATTCCCAAGCTTTTGGACCCAGAAAGCTGCAGTGCGTCTGACCCACTGTTTTGATACATTTCGGAACCACGACGCTGTGGTTTCGTCTTCTGGTATTATATGGGTGATCTGAGTGCGTTATTTCAATTTTATTTTTGTATATCCCTTGTAACATATTTTGGCAATAGAGTTGTCTGATATCAAAAATGCCACATTCGTTATACAGACTGTCGGTAGAGTACGTCTTTCCTTTGCCGAGGATTATTTTAAGAATTTTCTTCTGCACAATATTCAGGCTATTTAAATGCCTTTCATTTACGCCTCCCCATCCTGTTATACCGTATATAAGTTGGGATTGAATTAGGCTATAATATATAGTTTTCAAGTGAGAAATATCAAGGAATTCTTTCAACAGTTTAAATCTTGATATGAATCCACGTAGTTTTCTTGTTAGATACGATATATGTGAATTCCATTTCATATGTCTGTCAATTTGTATACCAAGGTATTTTATGGAGCTGGCTTCTGGGATGGATATATTTTGATTTATTTTTAATAGTCCCATATTCGGCAAATCATTACTATAGGAGGTGCAAGGTAAGTATTTGGTCTTTTCCGCGTTTATAGTTAATTTATTGCATTGGAACCATTTAAATATGTTGTTGAAGTCTTTTTCCGCCTTTGCTTTCAGTTGTTACCATGTGTTGTCATTGTAAATTACTGCCGTGTCATCAGCTTAGAATAGTACCCACAGATGTCATTTTCACAGGCTGTCTAGATAGTGAATAGTAGGGGACCCAAGACCGTGCCTTGAGGAATCCCGTAAGTGATTCTCCTCGGAGTGCTCACCACACCATCAATATCTACTACCTGTTTTCGGTTTGAGAGGTATGATTTTAAAAGGTCATACGGCTTACCCCAGTTTCTCTAGAAGCCTTTTATGACAAACGGTATCAAAGGCTTTGGAAAGGTCAACAAAGATATATAGCGACGGTTTAGAAATGTCGAGTGATTTGTAAATGTCCAATGTCAGTTTTAGTATTGCATCTTCGGTAGACCTCCCCTCTCTGAACCCATACTGATTATCGGATAGAATATTTTGTTTTTTCATGAAATGTATCATTCCTTTTTTTTATTATTTTTAAAAAAATTTTTGCTATGTTTGATATCAAAGAAATGGGTCTATAATTTGAAATTTGCAGTTTATCCCCACTCTTGAAAAGCGGTTTGATAACATCAGTTTTTAAAATGTTCGGGAATATTCCATTTTCAAAACAGCTATTTATAATGTGAGTGAGAGGAACTGTTATGAAGTCGGCTATTTGTTTCAGCGTTTCTGCAGTAAAACCGTCATTCCCAGGACTTTTTTTGAGTTTCAATTGTTTGATTATTTGTGATACTTCTTCATGGTTTGAGGTGTATAAGAACATATTTTTGTTTGTTTCAGTTGTAATATCTCGGAAGGAATTTGGTTTTTCGATTTTATTTGCTAGTTTTTGCCTTATTTCACTATTGAATTCATCAATAATAGCCTGTTTGTTTTCGGTGGTATAATTATCATTTATTTCTATTTTGGTTATTTTTGTTTTGGGGCGTGTTTTATTGCAAATCTCATTAACACTTTCCCAGAGCCCTTTTGATTTACTCTTATTTTTCTTAATTTCGTTTTGAAAGTATTGTTTTTTTGCTTCTTTCGTAAGTTTATTTAAGTTTCGTTTGTAATTATTGTATATTTGTTTGAGTTGTAAGTTATTGGGATTTTCAATTAATAGTTTGTACAGCTTGTTTTTTTCCTTTATTGATGCGGATAGCCCTGACGTGATCCATTTTTTTCTAATTTTATCTTTAGTTTTTATTTTGATTTCAGTTGTATGTTCATTTACATGGTATTTCAGTCTATTTATGATTATTTCACATTTCGAGTTGACATCATTTTGTTCATAAATGTTTGCCCATGTTTCACTTCGTAGTGCCATGCGTAGCCTGTTGTAATTTATGTATACTTTTGTATTTTTGAATGCTTTATTGACAGCTCTATCACCCATATCTACTGTTAAAGCAATAGGTCGATGGTCAGTAATTTTATCCTGAAATATGATTGACTTTATTCGATCATGCATTTCTATATTTGTTTTTACAAAGAAATGGTCGAGGCACGTGGAGCTGTCTGGTCGAGTGATATCGTTTATATAAGAGATGAATTCGAAGTATTCCAAATTATTTTTATATTCATCAATGTATTCATTTTCTGATAATGAATCTATGTTCATATTGTCAAAAATATATGGAACATCCTGTACATTAAAATATTCAATATTTCAATACGTGGGTAACCTTTTAACAATTCAGTACGTGATCGAAGATATTTTATTTTGGAACACAACTTGTCCTCAACATAACATAAACAAGAGTTTTCAAAAAGGCCACTGATAGTTCGATCTGGTAGTCGAGTCGAGTTTAGAGTTCTGCCGTGCCCACAGCTATGGGGGGAGTTTGGAAGATTCGATATTAAATAAATGGAAAATGTTCATAAACTGTTTAAGCCGATATGTATTGTAAGTAAAGATCTTTTTAAAATAATTTATCCAATCAATAACTAGGAGAGATTCTTCAATTCTTTAATTCATTAATTCTTTAATTCATTAATTCTTTGATTCATTAATTCTTTGATTTATTAATTATTTAATTCATTAATTCCTTCATTTAATTCAATCGTCGTAATCTCATATTTGTACATAGTAAAATAAATGTTTTTATATTTTTCTGAAGTGTTTTAAATCTATGAATGATCAGTATCTACCTAGTTAGTCGTGAATCAACCCCAAGTCACGACAAGTGGTGGAGGCTGCCGTGGTTTAGTTTGTGGATTCATTCTTCATAATGAACCAATTTTTATTTTGTTATAAATTTGAATAGTGGTACAATCAACTCAATATAGTTGTTTAGCTTGAAGTTCATAGACTTTGAACTTGACCTAGATCCGGTACAACTAGGTAGAAATTGCTGATCCATATGTTTTGTTTCTGAATGAATCTCTCCAAGTATTGTGCAACAATAGCATTTCTAAATAAAAATATATTTGACGAAAGTACGCTATTTCGTACGCAATAAACTCCAGAGAATTTTATAAAGATTAAATAAAAATGCTATTGATGTTAAGTTCTAACGATTTATTTTCAGTATAATTATTTGAATTTTGTTGTTTTCCCTATTGATTTTTACAAGAATAATTTGTGTAAAATTGTTATATTTCGAGTTTATGAGAGTAATTACGTGTAGTTACAAATGTATTACTACTTTACTCTGAATCTTCAGCTTCCCCCTAGCCCCTAGCAGAGATCAGTATGATGGCAAATGCAAGAAAGAAAGGTACGGCCGTTGCCTTTCCAGAATTCGTGGCACCATATGGATTTTTGCGAAGAATCACAAGAGATGAGCTGAGAGAATGCATGGAGATGCATTATTATTTTGGAGTGTACCCAATAGGTGCAGTATACGAGTTGTCAGAATAATGAGAAAGGAATTTGTTGAATACTTGGTGTATTCTTAATACACGGTTTTGACAGAGAATTTGACAAATGAATCGCGATTGGAAGTCGTATCGAGTAAGCTTATGAGAAAGGAATTTGTTGAATCCTTATTGGTGTATGCTAAATACACGATTTTGTCAGAGAGAATTTGACAATGAAATCTCGAATGAAAGTTGTATTGATACTATGATGATTTATTTTATGTTGTAGGAAAATCTATGATGAGAAAAGTGTGCACACAATAGTTCTTCAGAGTGATTTGGAACTGGAAGAAAAAGAAGAGTTCGTAGGAAAACGACATGATGGTGTAGGCAATGGCCGACAATTACAGGGTGAAGTATGAAACTGCCAATGATAAAATTGTGCACAGTGGTTTAGTGGGTAAAGAGTGATGAATGAAGTTGAACAGAATGAAATAGAAATTGTTGATTGTGAAAAGTGAGTGTGAAATTGTTTTGTGATATTCTGTATTCAATCCTAGGCAAAGAATTGCAGGGTATCGCATCACAAAATTAGCCTCGTAATGAGAGAGATGGTGGTATTTTTATTTGTTGTAAAAGAGAAAAAGAATAGCAAGGATAAATGGACAATGTGAAAATTGGTATACTTCGAAAATGAGAGTATGAGTATGGTGTAATAATTATATATTGATGTCAAAAAATTTGAAAAAGTATTTTGAAATTGAATTGGTGACATATACTTGTATCATAATTTTGTCTAATGAGAATAATGTTGATTGGTATATGATAAATTTTGGGCCACGGTATTTTTTATTGAATTAGATGATAGCATTACGTTTAAACTATGTATTTTTGTATTATAGGAACTGTACTCCTGTAAGGAACGCGGAAGAGTCTTCAACCTTGTACCACTCCAAGAGAATCCCCAGGTGAATCGTGATGAAGCCACAGTTTCCACAGCCATGTCGAGTTGAGCCTTCTCACATTCAATGAGATAGAGCAGAGCCAAGTTCTACAATGTCAAGCTCCATGTTGTCTAGTAAAGCTGAGCCAAAATAGGGTATCTAACCGGACCAAGCAGTGCCAATGTCCAGTAAAGCCATGCCAAGTCCCGGCAGGCAGATACACGCCAAATACAGGGAAGCAGAGCCAAAATGGAGTTCAACCGGACCAAGCCATGCCAAGTCCCGGCAGGCATATACATGCCAACTACAGGGAAGCAGAGCCAAAATGGAGTCCAACCGGACCAAGCTATGCCAAGTCCCGGCAGACAAATCCATGCCAAGTCCACAGGAGCCATGTCAAGTCCTGGCAGGCAGATCCGTGCCAAATACAAGTTGTCCAGTATGTTTGGGTCATACCTTACCTGGTCCAGCCAAGCCAACCCAAGCCTGAATAAACCGAAAAGAGTGGGCCTACGCTAATCTCATTGTACCCAGTCAACGTTGAATCATGGTACAAGCTATTGAATGGAAACGAAATGAGCCAATCAAAGATGGAAGAGGCAGCAAGGGGGAGAAGAAATCAAATGGAGATGGTGCAAGCAGACTTCTTCTGCGCATATTTATTTGTATATTTATATTTACATGGTATTAATTTCATAGTTTTTGTAAACCTGTATCGAATTGTCAGTTGGTTTTAATATAATCGCTCGAGGCGCGCGATTTTGAACGGGGGGGTATTGTCAAAAATATATGGAACATCCTGTACATTAAAATATTCAATATTTCAATACGTGGGTAACCTTTTAACAATTCAGTACGTGAGCGAAGATATTTTATTTTGGAACACAACTTGTCCTCAACATAACATAAACAAGAGTTTTCAAAAAGGCCACTGATAGTTCGATCTGGTAGTCGAGTCGAGTTTAGAGTTCTGCCGTGCCCGCAGCTAGTGAGGGCTATGGGGGGAGTTTGGCAGATCAGATATTAGATAGAAGGAAAATGTTTCTTAAATGTAAATGCCGCTATGTATTGTAAGTAAAGATCTTTTTAAAATTATTTATTCAATCAATAACTAGTCTAGGAGAGATTCTTCAATTCTTTAATTCATTAATTCTTCATTGATTATTTCCTTCATTAATTTCAATCGTCTTAATCTCATATTTGTACATAGTAAAATAAATGTTTTTATATTTTTCTAAAGTGTTTTAAATCTATGAATGATCAGTATCTACCTAGTTAGTCGTGAATCAACCCCAAGTCACGACAATATCGCCGGTTATTACGTGAATATCACTTGGGTGAATATTTTGTAGATAGTTTTCATTGAATTCATAAGGACATAAACTAGGAGATCGATATATAGAGGTTAATATAATTTTTTTTCCATTTAATTTTAAATTGAGTTCGAGAAATTTAATGTTTCCTATGTTTATTTGTGTGATCATAATTGATTTCGTTTTTAATGAATATTATGACTCCATCATTTTTATTTAATGAGGATTCATTATACACTGTGTTATATCCTTTTAGTCCATATATACTGGCATCAGTGACTTTAAAAGTTTCTGTCAATACGATTATATCGAAATTGCTTTCTAGTTGGTTTAAGTAAATGAACAATTCATCTATGTTTTTGGAAATAGGGGAGAGTGGTCGAATATCAACCGCTGTCCAATATCGATCACACACCCCTACCCAATTCTTGAAGCTTTTCAACTTCTTAATAGAGCGAGACCGCATGCGCTGGGATGGTATTTACTATGTATACAGTCACGTACGCACTTAGGGCCGGTATTATAAACATCTCTCGAAGTTAACTTTAATTTTAACAGTCAAGTTAACTTCAGTTTTAAAATGGCAGTTTTATAAAAGTCTCATTTCTGAAATAAAAAGAAGAAGAAGGCAAATATGTAACCTACAATTTTTCGCACTTTTTCCTGTGACATTTTCTAAATTTCTAATAAATAGTAAAATTGCTATCAATAGATTTAAGAATCCTCCAAAATCTCCAATAACTACCAAGAATAAACATGTTTCATTAAATCTGAGTGTAATTAACGTGTTACTGGCGGTAGAAGATTATTTCTAACATTGAAAATACTTATAATTGCAAAGTAATTGGAACTATTAGAAATGTTGACTTATTAGTTGGTCTTTGCAAATATTTGCCTCTCTATGTGCCCCTTTAACAAGCATTCAGACTATCTTGATGATTGAAATCCGTTTTAATTTATTTTCAAATTCTATTTCGTTCCACAAGATAAAATGGTTTAACCGATTTCTAAATATACTTCGACCCCGAGGGCCTTCAATAATAATCACAGCATCTCCTTCATCGCCGCTTAAAAGTTCCTCGAAAATAACCAGAACATCGTTTGCTAACATTTATTGCGAAAAAAAAAAACAATCAAATTGAGTTTTATGCTAAATTATTGACAGAAGAACTGTCGAAAACCACCATTTTCTACAAAGTTAACTTTAACTGATACCACGTCCTCCCGATAAAGTTAACTCCTACATTTTGAAGTTAACTGTAAGATGTGACGTCATTCCTCAAGTTAACTTCTAGTTGTCTGTCAAAATAGTTTTATAATACCGACCCTTAGTCGATGTTTGACCGTAGTGAATGCTTGATGTTAAATTTTGCCTTATTCCTTATAATATTTGTGACACCGATACGAAAGTAAGTAATGATTTAATTTGATTGTAGCTTTGATTTTTGTGCAGTAAGGTAATTAGATATGTATGTGCTTATTATGTGTGATGAATTATCGTTACATTTTCACAGATTTTTTTTGTAATTCATCTTTTTTGTCTACCACGTGCAGTCGGCTAATGTCAACCGGGGTGATCGATATTTTCCTACTGTGATCGATATTGTACCAATGGCGTTTATTCTTTTACAGATGCCTCGTCAAAAGTATACACGCAAAACTTCTCGCGCTTCGTGGTCTGAAAAGGATATGGAACGTGCGCTTAAGACAATACATGACAAAGTTGCTTCCATACGAAAAACTGCACAAATGTTCAATATTCCATATGGAACATTACAAGACCGTTTAAAAGGTCGCTTCGCTACAAAAAAGTACAAAATGGGCAGAAAATCTGTTTTTACTGTTCAGCAAGAAGAAGATCTAGCAAAACATGTTATAAACCTCTCTCGCCTTTTTTATGGACTAACATCTTCGTCCATAAGGAAACTTGCATTTGAATTTGCACAAACCAATAAAATAAAAAACACTTTTAATAAAGAGAAAGCAATGTGTGGAAAAGATTGGTTCTATGCATTTATGCGGCGCAACCCGACATTGAGCTGCCGTAAACCGGAAGCCACAAGTCTGAGCCGTGTGTTGGCATTCAATAAAGATGAAGTTACGATATTTTATGATAATTTAGATAAGCTCTACTCTGAACACACTTTTGAAGCTCATCGCATCTTCAATGTAGACGAAACAGGGATTAGTAACGTTCACGTGCCAAGCCGCATTATTGCCCAGAAAGGTCAAAAACAGGTAGGAGCTGTCACAAGTGGTGAGAGGGGCCAACTTGTAACTGTTGTTGTAGCGATGAGTGCTGCAGGTTCGTTTGTTCCACCGATGTTTATTTTCAAACGAAAGAGAATGAAAGAAGCTCTAGAAAGAAACGGGCCAACTGGTGCTGTATATAGGTGCTCTAAGTCTGGATGGATTACTGAGGAGATTTTTGAAGACTGGATTCAACATTTTGCAAAATTTACAAAAGCTAGTAAAGATGATCCGGTCCTGTTATTAATGGATAACCACTCCACTCATTCAACTTTAAGGTCATATCATTATTGCAGAGATAATGGCATTAAAGTTGTTTCAGTTCCGCCCCACACCGGTTGCAACCGCTCGATGTTGGTTTTTTCGGACCATTAAAGAGTGCATACAATCAAGAATGCGATAGATATATCAAAGCAAGAAAACACGAGAAGATTCTGCAAACGGATATTGCGGAGTTATTTAAAACTGCTTTTAATAAAGTGGCAGCTGTAGAAAAAGGGGTCAAGGCTTTCGAAACTACTGGCATTTATCCATTTAACCGATCTGTATTCAGTGATGAAGAGTTCAGTACCTTACTAGTCGATCCAGCGCCAAATGCTGAGCAGAATCAAGAACCGATAATTGCTGAAACAAATGCAATAACACGATTAGAAAAAACACTGCATTCTGTACCTGGACCATCTAAGATAAAACAACACGATCCACCTTCCATGAAAAGAGCACTTCCTATATCACCTACCTCCACAGTTCAACAACCATCTCCATTAAAAGCTCCGTCGCCTATCCCTGGACCATCTAAGACAAAACGTCACCGTACACCTTCCTTTGGTAGTGAATCTTCAGAATTAGAGCTTGAAGAAATTGTAGACGATGAATTGACCGACGATGATGATCCGACACTTCAGCTACCCGTGGAAAATAGAAGCTTTGCAGAACTTCTACCCTTGCCAACAGTAACAACTAGAACCAAATCGCGAAAAACCAAGCATTCCCAGATACTGACCTCAACGCCATTAAAAGAGGAATTGGAAAATAAAGAAGAGAAAAAGCAACAAAAACTGAAGAAGTTAGAAAAACAAAAAGATATTAAACAGGAGAAGCTGAAAAAAGCTTCACGACGTATAGTTCCCGAAAAGAAAGATAATTCTACAAATGCCGACATATGTTCTGTTTGTCAAGAGTTTGGAAAATCAAATGAAGTATGGTGGAGATGCCGTTCATGTGCCGTGTGGACGCATGCAGATTGCACAATCATTGAAAATGCTAAAGATTATGTTTGTAGTAAATGTTAAAAAGTTTGTTGTAACCTTACTTTTTGAATAAACTAAATTTAAAAAATTTGGTTGATATTACCCGATATGGTTGACATTACCCGACTTTATGGTTGATTTTATCCGACTGGTCGATATTATCCAGAAAAGTACCGGTATGAGTTTTGTACATTAGAAAAGAACAAACATTATTTATTCCATTATCTTTTTTTGCCATAACGTTACTTATAGTTTTTGAGGTAATTTCATATACAAAGCGTCTTTATACATATATTACATATACAGTTATGAACAATTTTGCTTAAGTGGTCGATATTCGACCACTCTCCCCTACTTCTTATATTGGTATGAAAAAGTTTAAAGTCACTGAGTTCTTTCTTCATACAGATGTTGAAGTCTGTGACTTCTTTGATATTTTGTGATTTGATAGGATCATTTTGATATTCTCTTATAAATGTGTCCATAATTGATTTGGATCTATTCCTATTCCTATTACCTAATCGAAATAGTATCAAGTAAAACTGATAAAAACAAAAACAGTGACACATATTATCTAACTCCACCAGTTTGTTATTGTTTAATACTACTCACTAGTTTTTATAGTCCGAACGTGTTCTTGGCTTCTCTTGTGTGGTTTTGTGCGTTTGAGTTGAGTGTGTTGGTTTCTTCGTGGCAGGGATCTTCGGGGTGCTGGGTCCACTTTGCAATTCCGGTAGATTTCTTTCATTTAATTCCAAAATTGTAGGTGTGGATGGGGCGCTATTTGATTTGTTTTCCAGACCATCTACTTTTTCTAGGTCATCTATTCCATAGGATACTCCATCAACGATAAGTTTGTTTCCTTTTATGTAGTGCTCCTCAAAATTTCCCTCTTGCTTGGCGAGAAAGAGATGTTTCCTCAATATTTTATTTTCAGTTCTTTGTGCCGGTGTTTGGTCGTGGGCTATAGATATGTTCTTCCCTTTCAATTTATTTGAGTTTTTTAGAACCTCTTTCTTTTTGAGGGTTGAGACAAACTCGATCTTTATTGGGCAGTTTTCCGATTTACCGAGTGGATAGACGTCGACAAAATCGCTTTCTTTCAATTCTACCCCAATCAAGTCTCTGAGGTCCTGACACAAATTTCCTGCATCAACCTCTTCTCGCTTTTTATTGAGACCGAAAATCACAATATTTTTCTTATTTTGAGTTCGCTTTAGGTATTCCTCCTCTTTCTTGAGGTAACTATTTTCTTTCTCCAGTTTTGATACCGTGTTTTTTAATTCTTTTATGTTCAGTAAAAGTCGGGTTTCACTAGCCTCGATACAGCTTTTCAATTCACTACGATTTATCAGGATCTCGTCACGAATGATTTTGATCGCCTTTTCCAGTTCTGTCATCTTAACTTTATCATAAAGTATGTTCTCCTTTATGTTGATCCCCAGAATAACTTTGGTGTCTGGCAACCTGGCAACACCGTTAATCGGAACGACCTGAACACTGGAAGATTCCATGGTACGAAGTCCAATATCGGGCGGATTCAGTTTTGTGAAATACTTGATTACAGCCTTGGAACACTTGAAAAACTGGAATGTACTTACACGTATTGTGCAGGGACATAGAGTAAGTTGATTTTGGTACTTGCACTTATTTTAAAGTCATAGTTTATTTTGAAATATAAGTATATGACAACTACAGATATTTTACGTTGTCGAAAGGAAACATTTACCCACTTCAGGGTTTAGCATTGTACGCGTTGTTTAGTTCTGTCTTAGGGGAATTTACTAAGTATAAATCACGGTACGCGATGTCCTACAATTCACGTCCGAGGACTCGCAGACAAACAAAAGTTCAACCAACTTCATGTGTACTTCATCCCGCTGAAAATTTCACGAGTATTATATCCAACCAAGCTCTTGATTGTTCTCTGTTTGAGAAACATCCGGCCTTAGAGCCCATCCTAACTGCTCCTATAAGTGGTACATTTTCTGTTGAAAATAATTTTTCTTTTGGCTCTAGTTTGGAGAGCCCCACAATCGATAGAAACCCAAGGGTTTCACCAGGCGTGGCCGTCAAGGAAGGCGGGCCCCACGCATTTCTCCCGAAGCGCTCACAAGTAGTTGTTGAAACGCGTCGCGTCGAAAATAACGCCACAGAATCTAGTTACCACCTGGATTCTCAAAAAGCGGTTCATTTAAATTTATTTGCATCTCCTAGGTTAAATTCTGCGCATTGTAGTATGGATGATGTGAATGTGAATAAAAGTCACGTTGTGGGCTGTCCTGGTGAAGACAATGATGATGAATCTCAAAACAATTTTTTTGTTAATCAGAATACAAGGCGTGATCTGAGTCTGAGGGAAATTTCAGCTCAAAATTGTGATAACAGGCCTTTGAGGGCCTCACCTAGTTCTTTGTCTTTCGGCGGTCAACCCGCTGGGGAATTTCAAACTCCGAAAAATACCGGCACTCCACGCCGAATTTTGGAAGCATTCCAGAATTTAGAACGTAATACGTTACGTTCAGGGACCTCCAGTCCACTCAATAATTCTGCAGACTCACAAATAGAGTCGAGAAAGAATGAAGCGAGAATGTTTGAACAAAACCGCCCCCGAACTACTGACAATATTTCAGTAATTTCGGGTCTCAATGTCTCTCGAGCTAGCACCGGGAGTAGCCTTGCACGCGGAAACGTTCATCAAACAGCCCGCACGAATAGTGAAATCCCTGCTTTTCGGCAAGTGATTTCTGATGAGGAACAAGAGGAATGGAAGTGGTTTGTGGAATTCAAACAAATGAGAAAAGCTCGTGAAAACCGCCAAACTCAAGTAGAGCTTCCATCTTCCCCTCCTCTTCAGGCTAATGCCTGTTTGCCCAGACGTGACCCATATTTTTCAAGACATGGCGCGGAACGTGGGGCACAACAGACATTTCCTGACCCCTATTTTACAAGACACACTATGAAAACCCATGCTTCTGTATGGCTACAGTTTTTCGACTTTTGTAAGGTAAAAATTTGGTTTACTGGAAATCTGTTATGAAAAAATAAATTGAACGTAAATTGAATTGTAATGGTACCATTTTTGTTTTGCGGAAATGTCCTGTTGCCAAGTTGACCTCTTCGGATTACTTGAAATCTGATATGAAAAAAACAGTTGAACCCTCAACCTAATCTAATGGTACAAATTTTGTCTTGCGGAAATGCGCCGTTGCCAAGTTTTGGTCACTTGGAATTACTGGAAATCTGATATGGAAAAAATAATTGAACGTCGTCATTTTGTGCTATCAGACGATTCTAATAGTACCATTTTTGTTTTGCGGAAATGCTCTGTTGCCAAGTTGGTCACTTTGGATTACTGGAAATCTGATATGGAGATGGCCATAAGTGGACATTATTCTATTCAATCAGGTGGCTCCTGCTATGACATTTTTACCTTGCGGAAATGCGCTGTTGCCAAGTTATGGATGCGGGAAATCATTCAGAGAACGAAAAATGAGAAATAATACTTTCTATGTTTTTATACCACTTCTATTTGTAACCAACGTTACTGCAGTTTCGTCCTATATGGACATTACCAAACAATACAATAAACTGAAATAATAAATAACACTCCTTAAATACCCTTAATTCTACCCGAGGCCTGTCTTAATGACTAACGGTCATTAATAACTTTTACCTGGACCTTGTTTATTTGCGACAATGTGACTGAGCTGCCTTAAAAACCGGTGAATAGACCAATTCCAGTTGATCATTCAGTAGGTTACATCCACAATATTTGTGTTTATGAATTTCTAGGGATTCATGTTCAGCGTATCTTTTTGAAAAATTACGTCCACATTGTCCCACATAAACACCGTTACACTCTGGACACTTAAGCTTTATGTGGGACAATGTGGGCGTAATTTTTCAAAAAGATACGCTGAACATGAAAGGTCCTTGAGACTAGGAAAAAATGATTCGACGTTTTCAAACCATTCCTTGGAATGCAACCATAAGTATCCGATTGTGAACGATACGGAAATTTTGCACTATGCAAGCAAGGGTTGGAAACTGAATTATTTAGAATCCCTAGAAATTCATAAACACAAATATTGTGGATGTAACCTACTGAATGATCAACTGGATTTGGTCTATTCACCGGTTTTTAAGGCAGCTCAGTCACATTGTCGCAAATAAACAAGGTCCAGGTAAAAGTCATTAATGACCGTTAGTCACTAAGACAGGCTTCGGGTAGAATTAAGTGTATTTAAGGAGTGTTATTTATTATTTCAGTTTCTGACGTCAGAGAGTTGATCAGGCTGAGAAGACGTCAGAAAAAACGTTACCAGAGAACGTTGACGCCCGATGACAAGCGACAGCTCAATCACGTGTCTCGACGGCTGAGAGAGGAGCTGAAGCTACTCAGAGAGCGACAATGGTCTGAACGTTTGGACGAACTCGACTCCGAAGACAACTCCCTATCCCTACGCAGAAAGTCCTCAGACACGGCCGAAGGAAACCGTACCCCCCACTTCATGGTGAGATGGGCATCGTTTTCACGGAGACGGACAAGGCAGAAGCTTTTGCGGACTCCTTCGAACGTCAGTGCCGTGAGAACGAGGTCGATTACACCGATGAGGTCGAGGACACGGAAACGCATGTAGACCAGACGATCCGACGGCTTAGAAGAACCGACGATTCAGTCATTCTTCTAGAGCCGAAATCTCCAGAGGAAATCAAGGACATACTTAGACACGCCAAGACCAGGAAAGCACCGGGCCCAGACGACATTCCAGTCAGGGCACTAAAAGCCTTACCTAGGAAAGGACTAGCAGCCCTGACAAACATCATAAACGCTGTACTCAGACTTAGACACTTTCCATCCAGCTGGAAAGAAGCAATGGTCATCATGATTCCGAAGCCCAACAAGAACCACACGTTCCCGCAAAACCACCGCCCCATCAGCCTAACACCTGCCATGAGTAAGGTCGCAGAAAGGGTGATCAGGACTCGACTTGAGACAATGTCTGAAGAATTGAACATCCTACCAGATGAGCAATTCGGCTTCAGACAGGAACACTCAACAGAACTCCAGGTCACCCGGATAGTGGACGCCACCATCCAGAGCTGGATCCGCACGAGAAGAGGACATCTTACAGGAGCAGTCTTCCTTGACGTCTCCAAGGCCTTCGATAGAGTTTGGCACGATGGGCTGATCGCAAAATTGGTTGATGCCGGATACTCCATACCAATGGTCAAGCTGATAAACTCCTTCCTAAGGGGTAGACATTACCGATGCAAGGTCGGAAATGCTCTCTCTTCACGAAGGAGGCTAGAAGCAGGAGTATGACAGGGAGCAGTACTGTCGCCACACCTGTTTTCGATCTACACTGCAGACATGCCTATGTCGGACAATCCCATGACCAAACTTGCTCTCTATGCAGATGACACGGCAATCTTTGCTGAGTCATCTCATGAGAGAGGAGTAACATCGAAGCTGCAACTTCAGATAAACAAGCTGGAACCGTGGTTCAATCGTTAGAAGATCGGAATCAATGCAGACAAAAGCAAGGCCATACTGTTCACGAGGGGACGTAGGACACCCGAGGGCCATGTTACTATGAACGACGAGAGAATTACATGGGTAGACGAAGCCGTTTACCTAGTAGTCATAGTCATAGTCGTCCAACGAACATGTGTTTATGTGCGTTCCCGGAAATATAGTGATTATTGGTGGTTAAAAGTACCATTCTTAGTTGAAATTTGGATCGACATGTTCTTTAGACCGAACCAAAAACTTTGAGTGAACTTTCAATAAATGATATCGAAAACTGAACTATGAATAATGAAATAACACCAGAAATCATTAATGCATGAGAATTATAAAAAACAAGCAAATAGATAAAAAAACGTACTTAAACACCAGCAAAAAACCGAACTAGACCAAGAGTTATTAGTACGGTATAATAGTAAAGAAATATGAATGAAATTTCAAACAACGATTTGCTTACAAAACTAGAAGCTCTTATAAATAATAAAACGATTGAGCTAAAAACTGAAATACAAAGTATACGGGATAGTCTAAACGACAAAACCAAGAAACTAGAGGAGAAATACAATAAGTTGGAAAATAAAATTATTACAATAGAACGATTTAATAAAAGAAACAATATTGTCATTTATGGACTAGATGCAAACAAGGATAATATACTCGAAATTGCTATTGGGAAACTAAATGAAATCTTCAATTGCAACTTATCCGAAAGAGATATAAACAATATTCATTTTATCGGAAAAAAAGGTACGATCATTCTCGAGTTCATTTCATATCTGATAAAACAGAAAATTTTCCAAAACTTAAAAAAACTACGAGGTACTGGTATTTCCATATCACATGACCTAGGACCCGAGGATCAAGCCGCGAATAAAATATTGGTGAAACATATGAAAAATGCAAGGAGTAATAATTATCAAGCATATATTAGGAATTACAAACTATAAGTAAATGGTACCTCATACAGTCCAGATGAACTAGAAAGTGACAGCAGAGAATTCAAATTTGAGCTACTACCTAAAGCAACTAGCGCACCACCCACCCCAACTTCTAATCATAGGTCTAGAAACAGTAACGTAGAAACACAAAAAAACTGGGGAAACCTTGAAGGAGCGGAGGCAGAAGAAGAAAAGACAAAAACTAGGAATCAAAAGGATGCCAAAGCGAAACCTGCAACACCCACAATAAAAAATACCCGCACAATCTAAGAACTTAACCAAAATATCAGGGCGACCTACCAGAAGCAACTCAACTTCGAACAATAAATAGTTCCTAAAGAGTGATCAAAATCCTACTAAACCATACTAATTTTATACATGCTATTCTAGTTTATATTCTATTATTATTATTCTTTTTATAAATATACGAACTAATTTTAAAGTAAGATACTGGACTAATATTCATTTAGATGGATCCATACATTAATGATTTTACTGTTGAAAAAAATGAAACATTTAATCTGGAAACAACTAAAGAAGCAAAACAAGTATTAGAAATAAATAATTTAGCCGCGAACTTTAAAATTGTGAATACCAATATACGTAGTCTAGGCTGCAATTTAAATGAATTCTTATTGTGCATTGAAAGCATGGATAGCAACATCGACTGCATAGTTTTGACAGAAACAAGGCAGATATCTGATATAAGTGTTTTCAATATTGTTGGGTATAAAACATTGTATAATTATGGCAATTACAACCAAAACGATGGAGTGGTAGTATTTATAAAATCTGAACAGTATGTCTCTCATCAACTCATTCACCTGAATAAAAGTCACCTCCTTAGCCTTAAAGTTAACTGCGAAAATAAAGTATTTCTAGTCAATTCATTTTACAGATCTCCTGCCAGTGAAATAGACACATTTATTGAAGAATTCAGTGACATACTAGCAAATAATAATGAGATATGCGATTATAAAATATTTCTGGGCGATATTAACATAGACATATTAGAAGAAACAAAAGAAGCTAAAAGTTACCTGGATACTTTAAGTGAACATGGTTATCAGTCAATGATTAACAGCCCCACCAGAGTACAAAACAATACTCGCACTTGTCTGGACCATATATTTGTACACACAAAATGTAACATCAATGATACGATACTACCTATGACAATATCAACATCAGTAACTGACCATTACACCACTCTGATGCAGATCTTTCTGAATACTAGTAAAAAAACAATTGAAAACCATCATAATAGTAACTTAATCAAATATATCGATAACAAAAAATTTATTGAAAATGTTGAAATCACCAAGTGGAATGATGTACTTTTGGAAAATGACATCGAATCTAAGACTAATAAATTAATTGCTATGATACAGAATGTAATAATAAAATCCACAATACATATAAGAATAAAACATAACGAGAGAAAACGGAGAAAATGGATCACTCCTTCACTGGTTAAACAGGTAAATAAAAAAAATAATCTGTATGTTGAATCCAAAAGAAACCCTTATAATGAAATATTGAGAACTGAATATTTAAATTGTAAAAGAGAAACGGAAAGATTGATTAAGAATGCTCAGCGAAATTATTTTAATAGAAAAGTTCAGAAAGAAAGAGATTCTTCTAAAAAACTATGGAAGCTAGTAAATGAGGTTGTTGGTAAAAATGAAGAAGACAAAATTTATAACATAAAAGACGGTAACGAATTAATCAGTGATGGAGAACAAATGGCAAATATATTTAATAACTATTTCATTGATGTAGGTAAACACCTAGCCGATAGAATAAAAAAACCACATAACTATGTAGAACAGCGAACAGTAAGTTGTCAATCTATATTTTTGTATCCAACAACTGAAACAGAAATCAAAAATATTATAAGTCAAGAATTGAAATCTAATAAAGCCCCCGGATTTGATGAGATAACTTCAGAAACGCTGAAAAAAATTGTCCATTATATAAGTTACCCTCTAACAGTGATCATAAATTGTGTACTAGAAACAGGTCATTTCCCAAACGCCTTAAAAAATAGTATTGTTACACCTATTTTCAAAACAGGAGATAAGTATAATGTAACTAATTACAGACCGATATCCTTGATATCAAGTCTAGCTAAAGTTCTAGAAAAAGTAATAAAGGTCAGAGTTAATTAATTCCTTGAAAAAAAAAAATTACTCTCTAACTCTCAATTTGGATTTCGGGAACATAAATCTACTCAAGATGCGATACACTCATTGACAAACACTATATATGATAGCCTAGATAAAGGAGAACCAGTAACAGGTATATTTCTGGACTTAGCAAAGGCGTTTGATACCGTTGACCATACAATACTCCTGGAAATACTAGAAGATATGGGAATTAGAGGCACCGCACATTCTTTATTCACAAGTTATTTAGAAAATCGAAAACAGCAAGTTAAAATAAAAAATCAATTAAGCAAAACACAAAAAATAACATGTGGTGTTCCTCAGGGAACTGTGTTAGGTCCCTTGCTATTCACTATTTATTTAAATAACCTATTTTTACTGGAGAACGATGGCCAAATAATCAGCTTTGCCGATGATACGGTGGTAATATGCAGAGACACAAATTGGTATAACTTGAAGCTGAAAATTGAAAATGATTTCACAAAAATAAAATCCTGGCTAGATAATAGACTTTTATCAATAAATTTAAAAAAAACATTTTACCTACCATTTAGTAGTTTTGAGACTTCACTTCCAAACTATGATATAATCATACAGAATTCATTCGCTATACGGCCCACAAATAAAATAAAATATTTAGGAATCATGTTGGATTGTTGTTTCAAATGGAATATCCATGTGGACTATGTGATACAAAAACTAAGATGCATACTGTATAGATATAAGAAAATAGTAGAATATTTGAATCTAAGAGAAAAAATCATAGTGTATCAGAGTCTTGTGGAATCACATTTGAAATATGGTATCATAGGTTGGGGTGGTGTCTCGAAAACATATTGTAATATGTTACAAGTGTCCCAAAATAAATTCTTGAGAATCCTCTTGAATAAACATCGAAGATACCCAACGGATCTACTGTTTTCCGAAACAACATTACTTGACATTAGACAGTTATTTTATATGCAGATCAACATATGGCAATACTCGAACAAATACAAACTACAACAAAACATCCATACTTATGAAACAAGAAATAGGCAGAAATATGTTGCACCTGCTATGAAGAAAAATATCGGACAAAGGAGTTATTCATACCTGGGAATAAAATTTTATAACAGCCTACCAGAGGATGTAAAAAGTGAGAATACTCTAAAACATTTTAAAAAGAGCCTTATAACTCATATCAAAAGTGAATCTAGGAAAGAGACTCGTGAGTTGATTGAGATCCAATAATGGTAATGATAATAATAATAAATAAAACTGCACAAATAGCACACATTTTTTTGATCGGATTGCTATAATAACTTCTGGTAAATTATAATTAAAAGGTGCTGTCTTGTTTCTTCAATACAAATTCAACCTTTATTCTATTTTTATTTTTTTGTGTTCTGGTATCTTTCAAAATATTATTCTTTTGATTATTGTACCTTAATTGTATTTAATTATTTTTATATTTACACACACCTTAGATGGTAGAATAATCTACGTATTATATTAAGTTTATTTTTATTGAAGATATGTAATTATGTGATACCACGTACAAGTTGTTGAGGCTCTCAACAACTTCTGTGGGTTCTTTAATGTTTATTGTATTTATTGTATGTTACTTGTGTGCTCAATAAACATTCATTCATTCATTCATTCATTCAACCCTGGAGAAGAAACTCACGTTTCAGAGGCACGTCTCCCACAGATTAGCTATAGCGAAAGCCGCAAGGCATAAGCTGTACCTACTCATCGGACGTAGGAGCAACATGGCACTCGAGTTGAAACTACGCCTCATCAAGACAATTCTTCTGCCTATCATATTGTACGCATCCACTGCTTGGGGGCAGTGCGCGAACAGTTATAGGCAGAGGATACAGGCCTTCTTCAACGTCTGCCTGAGGATGGCAACAGACGCACCACAATATATGCCCAACAGGTTCATATATCGAGACTAGACATCCACCCGGACTATATCGACAGACTGATTAGACAACATGTGGGGACTACTCTAGACAGAGTAGAGACCCACACGAACCCGCTGCTCATGGAGCTCCACGAGAACAGACGTGAGCAAGACGGCAGAGACAGAGACAAATACAGACGTCCAGTAAACCAAGGAGACAATGACACCCCTGAAGAAGTACGGCGGAGGCGAGTCCTTCGGCGACGCCAACGTCTACTTCAACAGGCACCAAATCACGATTAATCATGCTTTTATGTTTCAGATACCAAGAACCGACCAAGTAGTAATTTCAATTTCAGTTAACTCAGTACACAGCACTCGGCCCTCAGCCGAGAGTTTTTTTCAGGCCTTCAGCCAGTTTCAGGGGGGCACCATGCACATAAAGTAAAGTCATTGTTTTAAAAGTCAACTCATGTCAGATATAAGGGAGCTTCAAGTCGAGAATGGGCTGGGCACTCCATATCAAACGGTCACATTTTATTCTGCTGATCGCCAGTCATCAGGATGAGGAACCGCTTTAACGAGCGGGGGTGGTGGATTGGGGGGTTGAGCTTTCGAGTGCGTACGAGTGCTGGGGAGTTCATCCTTCCGGGCCTCAACCTTAGGGGGTGCATGGTGGGATTTCAGTTTATTGTATTGTTTGATAATGTCCATAAAGGACGAAACTGCAGTAACGTTGGTTACAAATAGAAGTGGTATAAAAACATAGAAAGTTTTATTTCTCATTTTTCGTGACGATTTCCTACCACGTAGTAACGGCTACATCCATCAATTTATTCATTCAGAGAAGCTTACTAGAAATTTTCAATGGAGAGTATTAATATAAATTTTCATCCGATTCTAATGGTGCCATTTTTGTTTTGAGGAAATGCGCTGTTATAAATTACCAGAAGAAAGAGACACGCCTTCAGCTATGAACCGAATTTCTAAGCGTAAAAAAGGGACACAACCTAAACTAACCGAACTAACCTAGCTATCCAAGTTGCTGGTAATTTGATCACTGATTAGTATGAATAGGTGAAATTAAAGCAGATGCTCGCTGCGCTCGCATTTTATAAACTACTAACAGGAAGAGACACGCTGTAAGTCTTGTTTCCATGGAAATGAAGTTGATGTCAAACTCCTGACCATTTATATAGTCGGTGAGCTGTAAGTAGTATGATAATTTGTGACATTGTGAATGAGAATCCAGAACTTGAGCATTTCAACGTTGTTTCGCATCATTTGGTAATTTCAAGAATTTCTGACGTATATCATTTTAACTTAAAGTGAGAACCTAAATGAAGTAAAAATGGTTCTTTAGATCACGCGTCATCACATTTGCAGAAGTATTTTAAAAAAAATTATCATAAATATTGATAAGGATGAATATTTATAATGATATTCTTTGAGCAAAATTTCCTTAAATATTTTTTAATGATTTCCAGCTCCCACGACTTGGCAACATTGGCGCATTTCTGCAAGGTTCAAATATCATTGCCCAATCATCTAATTGAATAGTATGGTATCCACTCAGAACTATCCTCATATCAGATTTCCAGTTATCTAAAAAGACCAAAACTTGGCAAACGGCGCATTTCCGAAAAACAAAAATAGTATCATCAGAATAGGTTGAGAGTCCATCATCCAGACGTTCAATTATTTTTTACATATAAGATTTCCAGTACTCCGAAGTGACCAACTTGGCAACATGGCATTTCCGCAAAACAAAAGTGGTACTATTACAAATGGATGAGGGCACACAATCGCTACGTTCAATTATTTTTTCAATATCAGATTTCCAGTAATCCCAGGTGACCAAAACTTGGCAAAGGCGCATTTCTGCAAATCAAAAATAGAACCATTAGAATAGGTTGAGGGTCTATAATCGAGACGTTCAACTGTTTTTTCCATATCAGATTTCCAGTAATCCGAAGACGTCAACTTGGCAACAGGGCATTTCCACAACCACGACGTTGAATTGTTTTTTCCATATCAGATTTCCAGTAAACCAAAGTTCAGCCTTTTGTGAGACAAAGGGTTACTCTTTCAATGAAGATACCAGAATTGATGAATTGGCTGTAATATTGAAAGACTGGGGGTTTAATATGCGGAAGAAAGACGGAACGAAATATAAAGGCGTGGAATATCGTAGCAAAAAAACTGCAAGAAATGTACCACGTTCAATATAATGTGAGTTTCGATCCATTTAAATATATAGTTTTCAAAACTGCTAGAGATGCAAGAAATGCGAAACGAAGAATTCTCCAACAAAATCCAATTGAAAGAAAGGAAAGCTCTTCTGCCTTAAGTGACGAAGAACGTCTGAAAATAGTTGAGTTATAGGATGAGATTACTCCCGAGGGATTGCAAAAAAAAACATATAATAGCCGTTTAATTAGCGTGGAGAGGTGGCGAAGCGACCTTCTGTCTAATAAGTTACTTTAGAAGAAGTTGACCATGAAAGAAATTCTACAGGTAAAATGTTGAAAAAGCATTTCTGTCTAGAAACATAATTTTTTTCTTGTAGGTAGAATAGAAAACAACCCCATATTCGCTAAAACTGCACAAGGAGGCGATAAAAAGCTTACGGACAGCAAATGGTTGGTTCTGAATACTACAGAAACAAAAATGTGCCCTGTAAGATCATTTAAAAAGCTTCTTTCTCAGCAAAGGAGACAATAATATTGAATCGGATGGGTTATTCGTAACCCCGAATTCTTTTTGGAAAAGACCCGAATCTACTACCTGGTACAAAAATTGCCCGACATCAAATATCGAAATGGACCCGAGAAGCAGCACAGACAATCGGAATCAAGAAAGCAGAAATAACTAACCATTCTAACCAATCAACAACAGTTAGTAAGCTAGCTAAATTTTCGACACATACATTTTTTTGTTTGTATTGACATGTACTTTAAGATTTTAGGTGTTTGCCACTTGCGAATTACAGCATATACCGGAAAAATAAATAATAATAATTTTAAATACAAAAGTATTCTCCCACAACTGCATTTTCTCTGCCCAACAATCAAGGTATGGATTTAAGTCTACTTCTTCCATGCAAAACGTCATTAGAAAACCACATAAAACATGTCAACTACC
This sequence comes from Chrysolina oricalcia, assembly GCA_944452925.2. NCBI lineage: Eukaryota > Metazoa > Arthropoda > Insecta > Coleoptera > Chrysomelidae > Chrysolina > Chrysolina oricalcia. Next base: position 40,004,301 of record OX101828.2, on the reverse strand, counting down.
AATTTTACTTATGGAATAACGCACATGTACCTAAACCCTCCACACCAACTCCAGTGGGACATGGGTGGAAATTGGAAAATGGTGAACTCAAATTCGATTGGAGTAAAGGAGATCCGTTGCCACTCGAACTGCTTGACGTTCCAGAAACCTTCGAGCCAGACGAATTTGAAGATGAAGATGAACCAGAAGTACAAAACTCAGACGACATAATATACGAGGATGAAGAAAATGACAGTTGATTATAAAAGATATTATAAAATCATATGCTGTTGAGACTTTTTATTTTTTTTTGTTATTAGACCTTAAATGAATACCAAATAAGTTCATAAAAAAACATGGTAACTAATGTACCTACCCTTTTGTAAACTTAAACTTAAACAAAACAATTTTTTTTATTCTTCAGTTTTTCTTCATTTTCCGGAATATGCTGTAATTTAAGAGAGGCAAACAATTCAACAAAAAAAAGTAAAAGTCATAAATTCCCACGGGGGGGGGGAGAGTTTCATATTGGTGGCTTTTGGTCTATAAGACGCGGACTCAATTTTCCATGAGACTTTTAACACATCATTAAGAATACCAAAACAAAGGTTTTCGCAAATATCCAGCTTCTTCCCTTTCATTCCGAGGTGAAACCCCTAACGTGACCGTACTACTACGTGAAATCGCACCAAATCAGAGAAGTAAATCGACTACCAAATCGAAAGTATCGCGTTCGGCTCTAGGCTAAAAACACATCACGAAAAAATCCGAAGAAAAAAACACCGAGACGAGCTGCCCGTAAATTATTATTCATTTTGAAATGTAATATGTAATTATGTATTCCGTGCAGACAGAACGCTGGGCTGGCTGTGCTCCTCCCGCGGATATTTTACTGTTGACTGTTAAGTCTGTAGACGGAATACGAATCCGATGAAAAATTCCGAAAGTACATTTATTTTTCATTTGTTTGTGTTCCGATAGATTTATTCATAACTTCGGCGTTGCTTTGGGAATGCATAAGAAGGCCTCGGTACTGCGTATCAGACGTGGTCAACTCGAAGTGATCCGTTCTGAATGATTATCACGATACAACAACAATTATAATAATAATCTGAAAGTTGTACGACCTTTGTTATGATGACTGATTTTGATTTTTGGGGATTTGAGGACTCAAATTAAAGATTTCTTTAATCCAACGTTTCGTCAATTTGTTTTGACATCTTCAGGGCACTTTGAGATACAAAAAATTGATGTTTTTAAAAATAATAATGAAAGGATATAAAAAAATAATAATAACAAACTAATCAATTTGCTTCTACTACTTTTCCAGAAACAACCACTGAACAATGTGTTGGCAACAAATAAAAATTTAGAATAAATTAGTATATTTTCACTTACAAAAGGATGGATTTTCCGTATGAAAAAATATGTACAGTGCGGCTTTTTTTAGTCCCCCACTGTTAACTTTTGAACGGTTCGACGTACAAATTTGAAAAAAAAATGTTTGGAGGGTTTCACCGATACTACTTTTTGATAAGTACAAAAAACATGGTGATTGTTCGACAGGGAGCGCGGAGGGGCACATCAACTCAAAAATGTTAAAAAGCATGGGGTTCAATTGTCACATCGTTGAAATGAAAATTCAATTCTCTTCACAACCATCTAAATTTATTTAATTTCGTTAATATTTTTTTTTTTAATTAAAATTCGAAATATCAAATATAAATGAGGACCTGAAAACTACTCATACCTTGATAAATTTGAATAGTTTGTTGTGGAATGATGAAACCAAAAGCATTCTGAAGGGAATTACCGATACTACTTTTTGACAGAAGAAACATTGCAATTACTCGACAGATGGCGCTGGGGGTACATCAACTCGAAAATTTCGAAAGGCATAAAAATAGAAATTGGGAAAAAAATTCTCAACAAAATTCAAAAATATTCAGATGGTTGTAAATATAATTGAATTCTCTTTTCAACAATGTGACACTTGACCCCACATAGCATTAAAAAATTTTGAGTTGGGTTGTCCCCCTGTGCCCCCTGTCGAGCAATCACCAAATTTTTTGTTTCAAAAAGTAGTATCGATAGAACCCTCCAAACATTTTTTTTCATGATTGAATGTCGAACCGTTCAAAAGTTAACAGGGGGGGGGAATAAAAAAAGGCGCACTGTATATATCCTAATACCATATTAGTATTGGGTCGACGATAAAAAACAGAAACAAACGATACACAACACAAGACGTCAAGACACGTCAAAATTTAAATAATATAATAGCTTATTTGGATGCATGCCAAAGCGAAACTGATAAACTAGCCGATTGTAAAATTGAAAAAGCAGCAGAGAATTAGAAAAATCAATAATTAAAAAACAAAGTATATTATTTATATACAGGGTGGGGCACCGAAAACGAAACAGATCGAATGTCCTCAAAACATGTGTTGTGAAAAAAATGCGGAAACACGTCGATTTTTATTCCAAAGGGGACATGTTCCTATCATAAATTCAACTGTCATACCTCTACCCCACCCCTTGGTCACTATCACCCAAACAATTTGAATTGGGAACGTAGTAAGTGTGACACATCATTAAAAAGGGAATTTCATAAGGAATTCAGCCATGTCAATTTTGGGTCCTAACTTTTCATTTTGGCGCCCTCTTGCAGGAACAACAACTGTTTTGTATTCCAAATTATGATACTTCATTTGCAAGCTGATTCGACATAAATTCGGTGACAATGCATTATGGAATTTTTCTGAAGAAACAAACAAAATGACGGACAAGATTTGCAATTATGCTCTGAATTGATTCAAAATTGATATGTGATAGTTTTCAGGGTCGGAAATTATGATTTGTTTGTCAATGCAAAAAACAAAATGGTGGCTCCAAGATGGCGGACGAAATTTGTAATTATGGTCTGATTCAAATTAAAACTAGGACGTGGGGATTTCCAGGGTAGGAAATTATGATTTTTTTGTCAATGCAAAAAATCAAGATGGCAGAAGAAATTTGTAATTGTGGTTCGATTCGATTCATATGGGGGCATATGGGGGTTTTACAAGTTTCCGGCATGAATAAAATGAATTAATTAAATTGATAAAAAAGCTCTTATACAAATGCGCTAAAAAGAAAATATCATATTTTTTTTAGATGTGTGTCTATCGGCGCGAAAATGCCTATTTTGTAATCGCGGCAAGCTTTTGAATCTGTAAACAGAATAACCTACGTCCCACATCTAAAAAAAGAATTATTTCCTTTTCATCGCATTTGTATCGAAGCAGTTTTATTAATTCTATTAAATTATTTTTAGTCATTCTGAAAACCTGTACCTAAAACCCCCACAATCCAATTTTGAATCGAATCGGACCATAATTACAAATCTCATCCGCCAACCTGGAGCTGCCATTTTGCTGTTTTATTCTAACAAAAATTCCATAATGCATTGTTATTACAATTATGAACACCTATAGAGTTCAAGTTGATGTGACAACTAGAAGTGGGTCAAAAGTCATCTGCAAGATTTGTATTTCACATATTTACAAACTAACTAAGAGGGCAAGTAGAATAAAAGCTTTTGAAAAATAAATGATTGAACACTGCATAAACTTTAAAATTGGAAAACCTTGCATAGATTCAAATCCAATCATTCCAATGATGTACTGCCATACATGAGTATAAGTAAGTTAGTCTCGAAACGCTGTCTGGCGTTTTTGAGCTATACAGGTGTGGTAACATTGCTATATTCTAAACCGTAACAGATACGAAGACGATTAAATGGGAGAAAAGGTAACTATTGTGGAGAACAGTACAATGGTCAAAGGAAATTTACAGGGAGTCTCGCCCTTCCCGAGTTATACAGGGAAAACCAAAAATGCTGTTATTTGTTTTTTACGAATAGAACTGTTATTTCTGAAAATATAAAAAAATGTATAAGGAAAGTTTTAATGTATTCTAAATGTACTATAAAAATGTAACAATGAATATTTGATTAAACGTTTCGTGTCAACACGGCCACCATCAACATTTCTTTTTCAAATACGGACCTGTCTATTTTAGTACAAATATTGATAAAGCGATAAAATCACAATTCAGTGGTATATCACACTTGATATTTTTATAACGTTTCATTTAAAATAACTAGCATCCTCAGTGACAACAATTTTTAATTACGGTCCTGTCGTTAGTTCTTTTGTAAATTATTTTGATTTCTTCAAAACCTATTCAACTATTGACATACTTCAGACTTCACCCAATAATTTTGATAAGAAGATACCCCAACACAACGAACATTCGTATTTTTCCTTCTTGGGCATTTTTGTATTACAGAAATCCTTGTTTCAAGGCTGATTTCTTCTGAATCAATTATCATACTGAATATTTCTATAATTCTCAATCCTGGAAGTAACGAAAATATTAGTTTTTGGTCAAAATACGACTATTGTGTGATATGGTACAATTAAATAGCATCTCACTTCATTTACCATTTTTAAACAAGTAGGCTTTGCTTGGTTTCTATGGCAGGACAAATAAATGAGTTGTTGATACGTGTTAAGAACTGTCAGTCGTTTATACACTCGTCATATCAAAGATGTATTCAAATGACGAAAGGACTGATATGCTATTTGCTTATGCAAAATCAAATAGAAATTCTCTTTTGGCAAAAAATATGTATGGTGAGCTATACCCAAATCGTCGTATTCCAAACATTCAAATGTTTAGACGATTAGAAAGAAATTTGAGAGACTGTGGTGCATTTGATAGAAATAAAACTAGAAAATGTGTTGTTACTGGAAGTATGCGGAACCAAATAAATGTTTTAGGTAAGCAAATATTACTTCCTAAAGATTAACAAAGTGACGAAAATATTTTTTTTCAATTTAGGATTGGTCAGTTACAAAAATATTTCTAATCAAGATTGTTCTTTACGAGAAATTGCCCACGAACTAGGGATTTCTGTAAAATCTACCAGAACTATTTTGAAAAAGAACAAATACAAATGCTACAGGATACGCAAAGTTCATCACCTCAATGAAAGGGATTACGGAAGGAGAGTACGATTTGCGATGTGGTTGAGACGTAGAAATAGGGAAGTTGGAAATATTTGTAATAAAATAATATGGACCGACGAATCAAAATTCACCAACAATGGTTGGTTTAACAGAAACATCCATTATAGGTGGAATAATACAAATGAACATTTACATAGAGAAACCAATTTCCAGGAAAGGTTCGGAATAAATGTTTGGTTGGGAATTTTGGGAACAAACATACTAGGTCCTTTCTTCTACGACGAGCATTTGAATGGTGGAATGTATTTACATTTTTTATCTAATGAGTTTGATGGCTACTTAGATGAATTGCCACTGAAAATCCGCCGTGAAATACAATATTTTCAACAAGACGGTGCCCCTCCCCATAATGCAGCAATAGTAAGGGAACATTTAGATGCAATATTCCCAAGAAAATGGATTGGAAACAATGGACCAATTGCCTGGCCAGGTCGATCCCCAGACCTGACTCCTTTAGATTTTTTTGTCTGGGGATACATAAAGGATAAAGTTTTTTCAACAACTAGTACAGATATCGACCATCTCAAACAAAAAATAAGAGATGCATGTAATAGCATTACACCCATCATGCTAGAAAATTGCCACAGAAATTGTATGGACAGACAACTTATGTGCATTCAACAAAGAGGTCGGCAATTCGAGCATTTAATGTAGGTTATCATGAAGAATTCATTTTCTGTATTGGTTTTAATTTCACTCAAAAATTCAATATGAAATAAATTGTTTTCTGTTTGTTTGATTTCTTCTACTCTTAAGTAAGTTTATTTCCGAGGTAAATTGCTATCGTTCGTCTCTGAAACTGCAGATATCTTTTATTATAGTGTAAACATAATTTTAATAGATACATTTATTCAAAGCGTCACTGATAATTTTTATATCGAAGAGTTAGGTTTTGTGGAATCCATAAACGACCTAACGACAGGACAGCAATCAAAAATTGTTGTCACTGATGATGTTAGTTATTTTAAATGAAACGTTATAAAAATATCAAGTGTGATATACCACTGAATTGTGATTTTATCGCTTTATCAATATTTGTACTAAAACAGACAGGTCCGTATTTGAAAAGAAAAGTTGATGGTGGCCGTGTTGACACGAAACGTTTAATCAAAGATTCATTGTTACATTTTCATAGTACATTTAGAATACATTAAAACTTTCCTTTTCCATTTTTTTATATTTTCAGAAATAACAATTCTATTCGTAAAAAACAAATAACAGCATTTTTAGTTTTCCCTGTATAACTCGGGAAGGGCGAGACTCCCTGTAAATTTCCTTTGACCATTGTACTGTTCTCCACAATAGTTACCTTTTCTCCCATTTAATCGTCTTCGTATCTGTTACGGTTTAGAATATAGCAATGTTACCACATGATAAAAGAAACGGCCTGTATATGCAATATTTTTCAATTTGTGAGTTCATACAATGGTAATTTTTTTAATTTTTGTTGTTTCTGTGAATTGTCCACATTAGGTTTCAAATCAAATATCATAAAAAGTTAGGTAGGGAACACTCACATGTCCTCATGAAATTAACTTTTCAATGCTGTGTCACACTTAGTACTTTCCTTATTCACATTGTATTAATGACCAAAGGGTGGGGAGAGTGGTATGACAGTTGAGGTTATGATAGGAAGATGCCCCCCTTGACAAAAAATCATAATTTCCGACTCTGAAAATCCCCACATACAGATTTTGATTCGAATCAGACCAAAATTACAAATTTTGTCCGCCATCTTGGAGCCACCATCTTATTTTTTGCCATTGACATCAAATCATAATTTCCGACCCTGAAAACCACCACATATAAATTTTGAATCGAATCGGACCATTGCAAAAATGAAGTAACATAATTTGGAAGGCAGAACAGTTGTTTTTCCCGAAAGAGGGCGTCAAAATAACAATTCAGGTAGCAAAAATTGACATGGCTGAATTCCTTATGAAAATACCTTCTCAGTGATGTGCCACACTTACTACTTCCCCTATTCAAAATGTTTGGGTGATTGTGATCAAGGGGTGGGGGGAGAGGTATGACAGTTGAGGTTATGATAGGAAGATGTCCCCGTGGATTAAAAATCGACCTGTTTTTGCATTTTTTTACAGCACTTGTGTTTTGAAGATATTCGATCTGTTTCGTTTTCGGTGCCCCACCCTGTATATAAAGCAGTGCTTGATTTTTATTCTCGCTATTAGATTGAAGTAGGCACTGTTTGAGTTCTCCAGGTCTTTTCTGAAGTAGGTCGTATCGCATTTCATTATATTTATCATTTCAGGGAAATTTCTTTTGAATATCAGGTCTGTAGGTATATTTGTAAAAAGTGAAGTGTAACATCTACCCAAACTTTCTTTTAGAGTTCAGACATATAAGTGATATATTGATAATATTTTTTTAATAATCCCCAGGGAAAAACAAGATGAATTGTTACGTGTTTTCAACCAATTTCATTATATAACTGTCTAGCATTTTTAGATACTTTGGTGGTTATTAGGACATCTAATAATAACCTACTGATAAATTGGTATCATAAACCAACCTTCTCAGAAAGATACCTAAATTATAATTCCCATCATCATCAGACAGAAATTAAATATTATACCTAATTTGATGGATAGAATGATAAGAATCGGTAGCCATGTTTTTATCGAGAATAATTTTAAACAATTAAAACATTATTTGATAAAAAATAATTATCCAAACATAATCATCAACAGAATTCAAAATAGTGTAGTATATTTAAACTCTAATTCACTCTAAAATAATTTATTTAACGAAATACAATGATTCACAATGCTCTAATTTATATAACAATCACTCTACTATTTATATTCGACTTTCACTTCACTGACTGCCCGTCTGTCTGCTGCGTCGTTCTTTTTATAATCACTGTTGACTTCTCCGAATGCTCTAGAATTTTCCATCGAATCGTCCAGATTCATCGAATCGTCCAGATTCTTCTCGGTGCATAGCGGTGTTCAGGCCCGGCATCGCCCACAGCTTCGCCACAATAGATTCACTACCATACCTAAAAAAAATGGAACTGATAGAAACTAATAAAGAATATTTCAAAATACCTTATGTGGTTGGTCTTTCAAGAAAAATTGAGTACTATTCTGTTATGTTCTAAGAAAAACACTAAATAATCTTCCGCAATTAATGACAATCAATCTTTATTTTCGTATCAATGTCATACTGACTTTTTCCTAAACTCACAATACCAAGTGATTAATATTATAATACATAACATAATAACAACACGACATATTCTAGAAGCTTTCACTTCAAATATTAAGATTGCTGTCGAAAATGTTGTTAAATGATTTTTTTTAACGAATATTTCATTATTGCTATTTTAACATGGCACTAATTAACACTGGTTACAATTTTTTGCCGTCATTTGTTCATAAATTAATTATAAACAAATAAGCAAATATAATATTTTAAAAAAATATTTCCATAATGCTGTCCTGGAAAACATTGATTTAAAAATTTTATAATTTTTCTCAAATGAATTTTTTGATTGTTTATTATCGTTTTTTACATTTCGATTGTTTAAATAATTACTTAGGAAATTATTTCCTTCTGAAAAATCATAATCTATTTTGTTCTTCTCAGTAGGTAAATAAAACAAAACACTTTTCAATATTATTTTTAATTTATATTTGGCTGCTTTTTGTAATTTTATTATGTAGTATACAAAATATTGAATATTGAAACTCTCCTGAACTTCTTCCTAGAATCAGATTTAATGAGCCTGCAACATACGAAATACTCTAAGTTTAATACCAATAGGTACCCTTAGTTTGTACTACCGCAAAGGTCCCTGTCATAATCATGTTGCGAATGGCCAATATTCAACTTCATAGACTTATAGTTAGGGCGGTGGTGAGCAAAATATAATATATAGATATAATCAGCACACTTGGCAGAAGGTAATAATAGCGGTAATTATACCTTCAGAAACATCAAGGACCACGTCTGCTTTCATGGTGGCGCTGCGTTATCAATTGACAGCGTTTCAAAAACATGTCTGCCTCTGAGGCTGATAGTAACAATCATCCTGTAAACACAAAAAATCGAAGAGACAGATATCCAGGGCTCTGACTGTTGTAGTATTCAATTTTTAAAGTTATTTCTATGATTTAAAAAACTGTATATAAGATGTAAACTTGGCAGACCTGAATTGTTCGATTAACATCAATGATAAGGACCATGGAAAAATAGTCTGCCAGCGTGTTGCCTCTACGTTGTTTATTGACAGCGCTTCAAAAATGTAAAAAAGGTGTGCTACATTATGCGCACATGTCTGCCTCCGCTGCTGATGGTCACAATCATCTTTTTAATACAGAAAATCAAAGAGACAGACATCCAGGGCTCTGACTGTTGTAGTATTTAAATTTTTAAGTTATTTTTATGATTTAAAATACTGTATACCGGGTGGCTACGGAAGTATTGCCTACGGAATATCTCAGTTATTGTATGAAGTAGGTTTGTGAAATTTGGAGCGTCGATATAATGACATAAGAGCTAGAATTTGAGCATATTGACATGTCGAAGTTAACTTCCGGTCTGACCGGAAGTAACATCAACTTTCTTATTTTAAATGGAAACCCTATTTTTTCTCCTTTCGCTTTATTCAGCATTCAATTCCCTTTCTAATGACATATCACAAGTTGGTATCCAACCAGAAACTAGATCAGAAAAAAATTATTATTGAAATTCACCGAGTAGGCCGTGGAAGCAAAATGAAAGCCAAAAATTGAAAAGTTGACTATGGAAACCATACGTCACTTGATAACAGTTGCTACTACTGTGATATTTTATTTTCATTCGTCGGCGTTATAAAAAGCCGCCAAAAAAATATTGGAAAAATTGGGAAAAAAACAATACTCTGTAGGTCCATAACTTAAATAGGAACATACAACATTTTCTTGCCTGTACTATTCAGCATAACCATTCCTTTCTAATGATATAATAGAAAGTAATTTTTTGAAATAAAATACCAAAAAATCCAATCATTATTCTTCAAATAACGAAAAAACAGATTTATCGAAAAAAAAAATTCAAATTGATAGGATTAAAGATAAAATAAATTCAAAACAAATGTTTGAAATGCATTCCCTCAGCGTCAATACATTTATTGACTCTGGTGATATTTTCATGTAAAACGTTTCTCAACATTTGGGGCGTGATATCTTGGAAAGCTCTACGAATTTTTACTTCTAGATCATGTAGAGTTGTAGGCTGTGTGGAATACACCCTATTTTTAAGATGCCCCCATAGAAAAAAGTCGCACGGAGTAAGATCAGGTGACCTTGGTGGCCACCCGACTGGACCATGGGTTGTTATAAGTCTCTCTTGAAAGCGATTTTGAAGATAATTTCTCGCTATTCTTGAATCATGCGGAGGGGCGCCATCTTGCTGGAAGTACATTCTCTCAGTTATTTCCGCTGGTAGGTTGTTAATTAATTCCAAAATTTCATTCGTTAAAAAATTAAAGTATCTCTCTCCGGTTAGTTGGCCTTGAAGAAGAATGGGGCCAACAATATGAGTTCCAATTATTCCTGCCCAAACATTCACATCAAATCTCTCCTGGAAGCTGCCTTGTCGAAACCGGTGCTCGTTTGCTATCGCCCAGTACCTGGAACAAAAGACCGTTCACACTTTTAGTACTTTACACTTCGACTATCGACAATAATCCAAATAAAGTACAGTACCTACCTTGTATTATTCCTGTTAAATAATCCATTGTTGGTAAATCTGGACTCGTATGGCGATAATCTGTTTTGTTATTTGAAGAATAATAATTGGATTTTTCGGTATCTCAGTTCAAAAAATTATTTTCTATTATATCATTAGAAAGGAATGGTTATGCTGAATAGTACAGGCGAGAAAAAGTTGTATGTTCCTATTTAAGTTATGGACCTACAGAGTATTGTTTTTTTCCCAATTTTTCCAATATTTTTTTTGGCGGCTTTTTATAACGCCGACGAATGAAAATAAAATATCACAGTGGTAGAAACTGTTATCAAGTGACGTATGGTTTCCATAGCCAACTTTTCAATTTTTGGCTTTCATTTTGCTTCCACGGCCTACTCGGTGAATTTCAATAATAATTTTTTTCTGATCTAGTTTCTGATTAGATACCAACTTGTGATATGTCATTAGAAAGGAAATTGAATGCTGAATAAAGCGAAAAAAAAAAATAGGTTTTCCATATAAAATAAGAAAGTTAATGTTACTTCCGGTCAGACCGGAAGTTAACTTCGACATGTCAATATGCTCAAATTCTAGCTCTTATGTCATTATATCGACGCTGCAAATTTCACAAACCTACTTCATACATTAACTGAGATATTCCGTAGGCAATACTTCCGTAGCCACCCGGTATAAAGTGCAAACTTGGCAGACCTGAATTGTTCGATTAAAAATAATGAGAAAGACCATGGAAAAATAGTCTGCTAGTATGTTGCCTCTGCGTTGAGTATTGACAGCGCTTCAAAAATTTTAAAAAGGTGTGATTATGCGCACATGTCTGCCTCTTGAACTGATGTTTATAGATTTCTTATAAAAACCAAGAAAATCGATGAGGCAGACATCCAGGCCTGTGATATACCAAAGGCAGACCATTTGAATTTTTTTTTTCAAACCCAACGCTCGCGCCAAGTTACGAGTACGAAATTCTACGTCTACTGAATATTATTGAAAATTCCACGCCCAACATTTTCGACCAATTGAAGGCCTGTATTTTTTATCATTACCAGTGATGATGCATTTTTTAGATGAAAACATTATTACAAAAGTTTTCGATTTTTTTATTATCCACAACTTTTCTATCGAACATTTTCTGCTAAGAAGTCACGTTTCGCCGCAAATTACAAAAAACTGCATCCCAATTTCACCCTTTTGAGTGTTTTCATGTTTAAATATTTTTTTTCGTCAACAACAACATTCTGCACCTGGTCCTTGCCTGTAACTTTCTTTTTTTATTTTAGGCGTTTAAATTCGTTTTGCTAACTAGGAGCCGCCCCTTTTCCGAGTACTTCAAAGAGGTTCGAGAAAAATGAATATTTCGCTGCAAAAAAACGTCTAATTTAGAATATGAAAAGGTAAATTTCCATTATATTTTGCGACAAATATACAATTTTCACAAAAAAAAATTAAAACCAAATTGAAACGGTTTTTCTGATTCTTCCGGAAAATTTAGGATATGTGGAAAAATCTGGAATACAAAATTTGTAGCTCTTTTTATTGCCAACAACTTCTTCTTTTAATTTTTTTTGTAGGAAGTTAATTTTCACTGCAAATTGTGAGAAACTATTTTTACCCCCAAAATTTCACCTCCTTTCGCCCTTCTATCATAATCAAATCTTTATTTATGTCCTTGTTTATTTTTTGTACCTATTGAAGTAACATGAAATTAATATTGAAATTTCGATTCTCGAAAGGTTTCAACTATTAATTCAATAATTTTAATACAGGTCATTTACGCTTGCACAATATTCTCTCGATCAGTTTGTCCTCCCAATATCGCCTTGGACAACATACTCTCCGGTTATTTGCTCTCCGGCAATTTCCTCCCAGATCATTTGCTCTCGTGTAATTTCCTCTCATAGTATAGGTATATTAGGAGATGTTGAGCTAAAACCTCAAGTTAAATTGGGCCCTTTTGATTTTTTAGATTCTAGGAGGTTTTGGGGTACCGAATAAGTCTAGCAACTCTTCATAAAAGTACGTGCACGGATTTTCGAAATTTTGGGACATGAAACTCAAAAATATTTTGAATCGCGAATAACTCGAAAACTATGAAGAATTTGAAAGAAATGGCCAGAACAAAAAATGTAAATCACAAAATTCTCTACAAAAAAGTATCCAAGATATTTTTTCCTAACCTCAAAATTTTCACCTTAAAACGGGTTTAAATACTCAATAATAGTTTGAATCGCGAATAACTCGAAAACTACGAGGAATTCGAAAAAAAGACCCGAAGCACAAAATGTAGAGCACAAAATTCTCTACAAATTGATCCCTAAAAATTTTTCCTAACCTCAAAATTTTCATCGTAGAATGGGTTCATGTACTCAAAAACACTTTGAATTGCGGATAACTCGAAAACTATGAGGATTTCAACACAAAATGCCGGCACAAAAAATTTAGAGCTCAAAATTCAGTACAAGAAAGGTTTCTCTTTTGTCCTAACCTAGGAAAATATTTTGATTCAATTAGATTTATGATCCACAATTTTTGCACTGGCCCCAGTGAACAATCCAATTTTTTTATGTGAAAAACACCGTGAAGACTACAGAAAGCAGTACGCACTTGACAAATGTTTACTACACAAAACACGTCGTCTGCACCACAGAACTCATAATTATATCTTATGATATTATTATATCTTATGATATAATTATGAGTTCTGTGGTCTGCACACGTGCGTGGTTATCGGTGATAATGGCTGTGGTTGCCGAATTCTTCGCGGGAAATAGACGAAAAGAAAGCTTTCGTATTCTTAAACCAAGTAATTGAATACAATGTAACGACCCGCAATCGATTCTTTGTAACGTGTTTTCACAAATACAACATGAATTTTTCGAAGAAACTTACTCTTGGATAATTAAGGAAATATTTACGGAAAAATGGGACATTTCAAAAATCTTCAAAATCTTCATAATGAGGATACATCATACTAAGAATGTTTTTATATGAACTTGAAGCTGAGATTCTACGCTTCAAAATGAATACCCTCATCTTTGGATAAAAGAAACTATTAAAAAGTCTGTGAATATCGAAATAATAATCAATTGAGAACGAAGATCGTGTTCATGATCGCGTTTTTTGAAAGTTAGTTCATTTGAAACCAAGAAGTAACTCATGTATGTTATATACATGAAAATATTGATAATAATACGAACGACAAATCTCTCGTTGGATTTGCTTGTTTATATTGCGAGTGATGGAATATATTCATTGAAACTTCAAGTGCATGTGTGGCCAATATACCTCTTCATCTCACAAGATTTTCGAAAATTTCCTAAGTCGAAAATTATGCTACCTTACCGGAGTACAAAATAGAGAACTTACCCATTATTATGCATTTTGATTCTCTGAAAACGGAGTAGTTTTCAACGAGTTAGAGCAATTTTAATTTGCGCTTGGGATGTAAATTTGCTTGAATTCGCACTGGCGGGAATTCGCTAGCGGGTGCTCAGTCTTTCGGCTTTGAGAGAGAATTACTCAGAAATAGTGGCTCCAACGAAAAAATGACTGAAGACCTTTTTTGTAGAAAATTTTGTGTTTCACATTTTTTGTCACGTCAGTTTTTTTCGAATTCTTCATGGTTTTCGAGTTATTCACGATTCAAAATATTTTTGAGTTTCAAGTCCCAAAATTTCGAAAATCCGTGCCCGTACTTTTATGAAGAGTTGCTAGACTTATTCGGTACCCCAAAACATCCCAGAATCTAGAAAATCAAAAGGGCCAAATTTTTTTTTGGGTCTTATCCTATTTAGCCTGTACTACTCAATCACAATCTCTTAACACTATTCACTGTAATTTATGCAGCGGATTGTACCTGACGAATTAAAAGATGAGGGTCTTGTTGGTGTGGATGGTATCGTTTTTCGTACACTCGCGTTTCGTACACCTCAAAAAATTTCCTGAAATATTCTTGTTTGGTACACTGACTTAATTATTAAATTTTCCGATTCTCGTTTCGTACATCGACCACGTAAAATTTCCACGCACTCAAATGTCTAGGTAAGGTTAGTTCGTTCTGGTTAAATCTTACTAAAAAATTACTCCTCACAAAATGCATTTTCACTGGAAAAACTGTTGCAAAACCTACCTACCCGGTGAACATTCAACTTTACAATTATAAGTCATAAAATGGTTTTCATCAGATGTCCCATGCGTTATGTTGAATGAACTTAACCGATACGTACTTCAGAAATCGGTCATACTCATGACTAAATTAAACCATTTTACGTCGAACGTTCGCTTTAACACATTTCAATTATGTTGCATTTTTGATCATATTAAACGATCAATACCGTATAATCACGAATGTATCATTTGAATGATGATAACTTTGAAGATTGCATACAAACATATTTTTTATGTACTTTTTCAAATATTATCTCTTCAATAATTTGCAGACATCAAGATAGATATGAAAATATCTAACGTTTTAAAATATAATCGTATATACATCTTCATCAATATAATTAATAGTAAGACCAAATAGCTATGTATTATTGCATATTTTGCAAGACGTAATTTATGTGCCCCAAAAAAATATATAATTATTGATCGAAATAATCAATAAAAATTATTATATCATTAATACATATCTTGAGTGACAATAATTTTGAAAACCGAGAATATACGTATTATTTATGTTTGTTTCCAAGAATCGTCTCTCCATAGTTTTCCTGACATCAGGCAAAATATGAATGTTTTATATATTTCCTAATATAGTAATGAAAATATTATATTGTATTCGATCCATTCAACGACCGAATAACTATGTATTTTTGCATACTTCACCTGACGTAAGTTGAATGACTAAAGAATTATATTCATTTATTGATCAAAATAATCGATATAAACTATTCCATCGTGGATACATCTCCTGGGTAATGATAATTTCGAAAATCGAATGTAAACATATTATTTATATATGTTACCAAACTTTGTCTGTCCAAAGTTATCCTGGTGTCAGACAAATTATGTGTACTTTTCGTTTTCCATGATATGGTAATAAAAACGTTTCATTCAGACCAATACATTTTCTGACCAAATAACCATGTATTTTTGCATACTTTTTCCAACGTAAGTTAAATACCTGAACAAATATGTTCACCTATTGATGTAATTAATCAATAAAAAGTATTATATCATTTATATATCTTTTGAGCGATGGTAATTTCGAAAATCGATTATAAACATATTACTTATATATGTTTCCAAACATTGTCTCTCCAAAGGTTTTCTGGCAACAGGAAAAACATGAAAATTTTACAAATTTCCTAATATAGTAATGAAAATATTATATTAGATTAGATACATTTGACGAACAAATAACTATGTATTTTTGCATACTTTGCCTGACGCACCTAAGTTGAATATCTAAAAAAATGTATTCATTTATTGATCAAAATAATCGATATAAACTTTTATATCATGAATATATTTTTTGAGTGATGGTAATTTTGAAAATCAAATGTAAACATATTATCGATATATGTTTCCAAACATTGTCTAACATCGTCTCTCCAAATTTTTCCTGACATCAGGCAAAATATGAATATTTTACATATTTCGTAATATAGTAATGAAAATATCATATTTGAATCGATCCATTTTATGAACAAATCCATGTAACTCTGGGTACTTTTTTGCATACTTTGCCTGACGTAAGTTAAATATCTTAAAAATATGTTCAGATATTGATCAATATAATCAATATGAAGTATTCTACCCAACTATAGGTGTCGCTGCTATTGAAGTTACGAAGCATCATCTCAAACTCAGTCACAGTATATGAATACCATCAAAAGCTTTTGTGAATTGTCCATTAGTTATTGGACCTCGTGGGTTACCATGATAACATGCATAAAAGGCCTAACAGGCTGCTTAGCTTATACTAAGATGTCTAAAAATCCTGGTGTGTCGACTCATACCTGGAAAACTGTGGGATAAAACGGGAGACAATTCGCCAGCTTGATTAAGAGAAAACAAATGAATTCGTGGTCTGTTTCCCAAATATTCCGCATTTGCGTGTACCGCCACGGTCGGTTTTCTTGTTAGGGTAAATTTACAAGAACAGAAGTTTTCAAGTATTGCCGACGAATGAAATGAATAAAGAAACGTAATTATTGGAATTTACTGAAAAACTTCACCAATCAGTTTAATTTGTTACATTTTCGACTTATTTATTAAATTTTTTACTGAAATGAAATTCACTACAATAATAACCACGCATTTCATTTAGAAATATTGAAGTTAAGCTTCATGAAAAGTCACCATTAGAACCTGTCAACCTTGTGCTAATAAGCGGGAATGGCGGGATTCCGTGTGTGATATATTCGTGCCATGATTTTCATTAAAATGTTTTCTAATAATACAAGATACTATGTGATAATCTTCATAATATGGTGGTACTTACTATACTCACTTTCGGTAATGGATATAAATGAATTATTTTGTTCGTCTCTCTGGATTGCCCACAAATGATACAAAAACGCAAGGAAGGAACATGATCAAATTATTATTGTACAAACCATACAAACTACACATGAAACGATTAGATATTCACAAATTTTATTTTATCACACATGTTTTACCTGCACACTAGCTTCTTCACTGTCTGATTAAATAAAGTTTGTGGAGGATCGAATCGTTTTTAGTGTAGTTTGTACAATTACTATGGATCTTCATCAAGTAAATGACGAGTCAATCAGAATAATTAAATTATTATTGGATGAATTTCTAAGAAAATATACAGCAAAATGAAGAAACACATCAATAATAGTAATCAATACAAGGAAATTGCACTATGAAATTTAGATTCTGTCACCATCATTCACTTTCGGATTGTATTTAAAGTTTGTTGAAATTCCATAAAATTGACAAAAGTCATCGATCACCATATCCGTGGAATATTGACAAGACTAAAATTCTATATAAGGGCGCCATCTCTGGAACCGACCAAAGAAGTAGACCACTATTTCATTTGTTTATTTGTCTTCTGAAAAATCAAAACAAAATCGAATCACTCGACACACCATGGTTTTTATACTTCTTAGCTTATACCTACAATATTATACCATGATAACCATTTTCAGTCTTTGGACATTGTGCATAATAGGTCATTTTGATGATGAAAATATGATCAACGAAGTATGACGTCGATATAACGCTGAAAGATAGGACATATCGCCTCAGAAAGGACAGTAGTATTGGGAACATGACATTTGAATCATTTACTTGATATATATACAGGGTGTCAATTTGAAAACTTCCCACCCTTAATATCTTCCTTCCAGTAAACAATATGAGTAATCGAAAAAACAGGTCAATTTTATTGTCAAGGGGGACACTTTCAAGGGCTATTTGTAGCCCTCGTGGTTCAACCCCCTAGGAGGGGTAGATGTTACCCTTAGAATTTTAAATGGGAAGTGGCACATCATTTTGATGGGCGTTCAATTCTTGTTCCAATGGTACCCTGACTTATTATTTTTTGATGAGCATTTTCCGAAAAATTGCGTTCTAAACTAACAGAAGTAATTATTAGAACGCCTATACTGAGATGCATGGTTTGGCCAGAACTGGTTAGAATATTAGGTGGTACCGTTCCAACCCTTTATTAGGGTTAACATTAGCCATTAGCTCCAAACACTTTACATAAAAAAGTAGTCTAATAGTAAAACGTAGATGGTAGTAAAGTTGTGTTTATTAAATGCTGAATTTTTAAGTGTCATCGCAGAAATTGTACAGATAGCTTTCCTTTTTTGCTACTTCTGCTGTAAAAAGTTTCTGTTTTCCGGCAAAAAATTGGTTAGCAAATTTGAACTATGTGGTAGTATTGTGAATACCGTTGTACCTTTTGGGATGTTTAGGAATTACTTTAATAAGTGTATAAAAGTGTAAAAATGGTTTACATTCTTCAAGACAGAATTGAAATGATTGTAATTTATGGCGAAGTTGGAAAGTGCGCACGAAGGGCGGCATGTCTTTTTAACGAAAGACATTCAAATTGTAATGTAAGTCACCGGTATGTGCTTGATTTAGTGAATAAGTTTTACGAAACTGGTTCAGTGACAAATAAAAAAAGAAATAACCCCAGAGTACTAAATGAAGCAGCTCAAATTGAAGTTTTGGGAACATTTGCTGCAGAGCCCACGAGCTCCTTACGATCAGTATCAGAACAGACGGGAATGTCACGCGAGACTATAAGAAAAGCATTGAAAATGCATAAATTTCATCCATATAAAATGCAGATTCTTCAAGAGCTCCACGAGGATGATTATGATAGAAGAATAGAGTTTTGTGAAATCATGTCTCATCGAGTCAATACCATCCCTAACCTTCTGTTAAACATCTGTTTCAGCGATGAGTGTTCATTTTTTCTGAATGGCAATGTTAATAGACAAAATTGTCGCTATTGAAGTGACGAAAACCCACATATTTTTCGGGAAGGGCATACACAACACCCACAAAAAGTTATTGTTTGGGCTGGTATTCTTGGAAATGCCATTCTTGGTCCATTATTTCTGGAAGAAAACTTGACTGGCAATCTGTACCTTGATATGCTTGAAGAGACTATCGATCCTCTTATAACTCACGAGCTAGAAACTCAAATTGATGCAGAAGGTAATGAACTTTTGCAGAAGGATCTGTTACATTTCCAGCAGGACGGTGCTCCACCTCATTATTTTCTTCCCGTCCGACAGTGGTTAAACGAGAGATTTCCGGGTAGATGGATTGGCAGAAGGGGAGCAGTTGAATGGCCTCCGAGATCATCGGATTTAACACCCTTAGATTTCTTTCTTTGGGGGCATCTTAAATCCGTTGTTTATAAAACACAACCTTCTGATATTGACGAACTTAAAAGACGAATTACAGCAGCATGCCGGTCAATTCCTAGTGAAGTTTTCCGTAATGTTAGAGGGGAGTTCGAAAACAGACTGTATTACTGTTTAGAGCAAAATGGACAACAGTAGAAGTAGATTTTATGTTGGAAATGTCTTTCTCGCAAATTAAATTTTATTGTGTAGAAGGAAAATAACCACCAAATAAAAAATCCCATGCGTAATAAATTTATTCCTGTCATTCAAGGGTTGGAGCGGTGCCACCTACTCTTCTAACCATTTTTATTAAAGGTAGTCAATACAATAATGCATCTCAGTATAGGCGTTCTAATAATTACTTCTGTTAGTTTAGAACGCAATTTTTCGGAAAATGCTCATCACAAAATAATAAGTCAGGGTACCATTGGAACAAGAATTGAACGCCCATCAAAATGATGTGCCACTTGACCCCCCTTCCCATTTAAAATTCTAAGGGTAACATCTACCCCTCCTAGGGGGTTGAACCACGAGGGCTACAAATAGTCCGTGAAAGTGTCCCCCTTGACAATAAAATTGACCTGTTTTTTCGATTACTCATATTGTTTACTGGAAGGAAGATATTAAGGGTGGGAAGTTTTCAAATTGACACCCTGTATATTATGATATGTTCTTTGGACATTGTGCATAACACGTCATTTTGATGAGATCAATGAAATATGACGTTGATACAAGGCTGAAAGTTGGGATTATCGCCTCAGAAAAGACCGTCGTATTGGAAACATAAGTTTTGAATCAGTTACTTGACAAATGTTACAATATGCTATTTGGATATTGAGCATGATACGTCATTTTGATAATGAAAATATGATCATTGAAGTATGCCGTTGATACAACGCTGAAAATTGGTACTTATCGCCTCAGAAAATACGTATAATGGATACATATTGATGATGTTGACCATCATCGTAAGACGTTGAGTTTATGTTCCACATATGTAACAATTTAAAAAATGTTCACCGGGTAACTACGTTATCAATTTCCACGAACTCAAATGTCTACGTAAGGTTAGTTTGTTCTGGTTAGATCATCCTAAAAAATTACTCCTTACAAAATGCATTTTCACAAGTAAAAATGGGTCGGTGTACGAAAGGAGAAATCGAAACAAGAATATCTTTTTATTTTTGAGGTGTACGAAACGCGAGTGTACGAAACAACGAAACAGGAACAAGCCTTGGTGGAGGTGGTGGTGGTGGTGGTGGTGAAGTTGACAGTATATTGAAGAGACAATGCCACTGAAATTTACTAAGAGTCCAAGAGGTGAATTTAATTGAATTATTCTGTATTTTAGTGCGAATAACATGAGAACAAATTGAATCAGACCTAACTCTTTGAGGGAAATTGTGTGAGAGCGAATAACATAGAAGCAAATTGAATAAGAGCAAATTGGTTAAGAGCAATTTGTGCGAGAGCAACTTGTGCAAGAGGAAATTGTGAGAGGAAAATTTCTGAGAGGAAATTAACTGAGAGTAAATGATATGGACCCATAAATATGAGTTTAGAACAAAAATTTGAAAAATTAATTTTTGAAAATCTGTTTTTTAATTTTTTCGCGTTTTCTGGAAAAAAATTCCACAGTAGTGCTACTCTTTTAGTACATAATCTGAAAGAAGACGCTTCAACGAAAAAACTGGTGGCTGGCGAGGTTGGAAATGAGGTCCTTTTTCGGAACTTTTCGGAAAAAAAAAGGAAAAATTTGTATTCCACTGCAAAAAAATTACAGCTTACAATAGTTCTCATGCTATTAATAATTTTTCACGCTTTTATATTTTTTGTCGTCCATCAGCACTAGTCTATTTAGAAAGATTTGCGCTTAAATTGTTTATAACGCAATGGTGCAAAAACTGCACATCAGACAGAAAATATTTTGCGTACAGTTGAATCACATGTTTTTATCTATCAGTTTTCGCAATATTGTTTGTCAAGCTTCAGATTTATGAAAATTATTAATTTTTGAAAAATTGTCTCTTTTTCGAGGTTTTTCCGAATTTTCTCAGTGAAAAATGCACCGATCTGGTCGTATATAAAAATCTATTTTATAGGTTTTATAATATTTCTCTACAATAGTATTTTGACTGTAAAACGATTCCTCCAATACTTTTTGAGATATTCGCAAAAAAAAAACAAAAAAGTTTTCATTTTTTTTCACTAATTTTTGTTTAAAAAATTCTACAAAGCGATTTTGCTGGGGCGAAATCCGGGGTTTCCATTCACAAACTATCTTATAAAAAGTAGTATAGGACGTTTTCGTCTTTTATTGTGTGTGAAAGGAGTCTCCTATTTTTATCTATAGTATGGCCAATTTAACCCACTGGGTTATAATATATTAGTATATAATATATTATATTATATTAGGTTTAAGGTTGCTGATGTACTGAACATTATCTACTGAATAAATACTTTATTAAAAAAAATAGGTCAGGAGTGCCTCGGTCGAAATATAAAAAATCTCAAACTCGACACACAAAAGTTCTCCACCGAATTTAAATTCCCACACTTATCTCGAGGACGAAAATTGATCGATGAGTGAATCTGCGGCCGCACATAATCTTAGCCGACTACGCAGACCGTGAAACAAAACCGATCCAATTTTTATTTTTCCCGAGTTATGCATCAATAACTGGCGGGTACATAATCCTTTCTCCTCAAGGGCAGAGCGATTTAAAAGGCATTAGAGGAGAATGCAGAGCCAGAAACGCTTCCGGCGCTCTTCAGGTATATGAGAGAAGAATTGATACGCGCCGCTGTATTTGGCGCCCGACAGGGGTGCATTCAGAATTTTTCTGTTCGGGTCGGGGTGAGTACATTTATTAGGAACCCCGAGTTTTTTCAGATTGATAAATCTTTCTTTAATTAGGAATCCTTGAAAAACCTTGCGTTTTTGCACAAAACTCTTGAATGAATTTTTTGAAATGTAAAGGAATGATTGACAGTTTTCAATGGTTTTGCCAATCATGAGATCGCTGAGGTCATCCCAAAATACAAACGGAGTGTTTAAATCACTTCCTGATATACTAAATTCGTAAGTGATTAAAAAAATTGAAAAAAAAATTGGTTTCAAAATTTTACCAAGTTTCACCCAATTTGACGTCACGTTTAGGTAGTCTATTCCATACCAGTTTCCAAAAAACCTCCTTTTCTGAGAAATCAAAAAAGTTAGCCATGCTTCTGGAGGACCTTGAATCACAAGTTCTGTGACGTCTTCGGTGCTGTAGACACTTCCAAATATTTATGTGAGGTTAAAATTGTCGAGTGTTTTAATTATGATGATTATAAATCGAATAACGTTCGAAATGTGTTGTTTCATCAGAGAGTTTTCAGATAAATGAAAACAAATGAATTCAACTAAAGTTGAAAATACCCTTCTCTTCATACATTCCCACATACTCTTTGTGGGAATGTGGAGAGAAGGTTATTTTCAACTTTAATTGAAATTATTTGTTTTCATTGATATAAGGAATGCATACAGAATAAATATTGGGATTGTATAAATCGAACATATAAATGAAAACAAATAATTTCATTTAAAGTTGAAAATACCCTACTCTCACAAAATGTAGATAGAAGGGTATTTTCAACGTTAGTTGAAATTATTTGTTTTCATTAATATTGGTATTAATAAATCCCAATATTTATTATAGGCTCATTTTGAGAATATAATGCCTTAAATGTTCTCAGAATATTCTTAGACCATCCGAGAGTATGTTCCACAGATATTCTGAGGATATTCTTGAAAATATACTGATGATGTTCTGAAAATATTCTTGGGTATATTCTGAGGATGTTTCGATAATGTTCTCAGAACATTCCGAACATATCCAGGAATATTCTGAGCATGATCTTGGAACTTGCGTTTCTGTCCCATTTTCATGTTCTCAGAATATTCTCAGAACATTTGGTACACTTTGTGAGAACATTCAAATGTTCTACGAAACTATTCTGAGAACATTCTCAGAATAATCTTGTGCTGTCTGGGTATGTGATGGTATCCAGACGAATTTAATTTCTTTGTTCTTAGATTCTGCTTCGTGGAGTCTAGTTTTTATTTTGACTACGAGTTGGTTTGTGGGGTATATTTCCGTTAAATATTATGGTTTAAAAATATTTCATTCCCCCTGTACCGCTCAAAATCTAGATAGAGAACGCAAAGGAATTCGGAAAATGTTTCAACAGTTTCAAACATGAAAAATAATTATAAAAAAACATCGACCGAGGGGCTCGCCCCCTTTTCTGTCAAGAAAAAAATAGGAAAACTCGCAAAATAAAAATTGAAAAAATCCGTAAAAATAGTGAAAATTATCTTACCATTCAATACTACAGTTTCAAAAGAATTTACACTCTTCCCTCCTCGAGAGCTAGATAGAGAACGCGTAGAAATTCGGATAAAATTCCAACGGTCAATTAACAGGCAAGCGACCGTGCCAAAATGACGCATTATTTGAAATGAACAGACTAAAAAACATATCCAAAGAAAATTAAAAAAGAAATAAATGAATAAAAAACCTATATCTTATATATCATTTAAAATTTTTTAATGTAACAAAATGATTGGTTTATTTCACTTTAAAATTTATCTTCTGATTTTAAGTGGATTTAAATAAAAGCTCTGCTCTGAAAAGTTTTTTATAACTTTATTTATTTTCTGTAAAATCCCTTGTATATTATTATACAGTCTGTCCATAAAGTAAACTCCCCTCCTGTTAACTTTTGAACGGAATGAAATTTTCCTTTACAATTTTTTTTTGGTTAAATGGTATTTCACAAGCTACTTTTTGACAATGATAGAAAATTCTATCTTTCAAAAGTGCGGCCTGGCGCCATTTTGATATATTTTTTTAAATGGCATGGGGGTCGAGTGATACCTCATTCGATTCATTTTTTAATTATCTATTCGGCAACCAAATTTCAACCAGAAATATTGGTCCAAAACAAAATGGCGGTACATTATTTGAGAACTCTCACGAGAGGATCCTGTCGAATAAATGGCTATTAAAGAGCTTTAGTGCAATGATAAAATATTTTTTCGTTTCAGCAAGAGCTTCTTGTCACTCAAAATGGCATATGGGTGCCATATTATAAAAAATTCAAATAAGAAGATAAGTAGTGTAATACCACGTTTTATTGAATCTCAGAAAATCTCAGAAATTATGTCTCATATTCGATTCTGAGGGATAGAGAACATTTGTAGATATCCAAAAATATGTTTTCTTCTCAATTGAGCTCGTTTACAGCCATTTATTCAAAGAAATCGCGTATAAAAGTTCTACCATAATGTGCCGCCATTTTGTTTTGGATGAATATATTTGTCTGAAATTTTTTAGTCGTATGGAAAATCAAAAGACAAATCGAATGAGGTATCACTCGACCCCACATGCCATTTGAAAAAAATCTTTCAAAATGGTGCCTGGCCGCCATTTTGAAGGATAGATATTTTTTATTACTGTCAAAAAGTAGCTTATAATATACCATTTCACCAAAAAAAAATTCAATAGAAAATTCCACCCCGTTCAAAAGTTAACAGGGGGGGGGGTTACTTTATGGACACACTGTATATTTTCACTCCAACGTAAATTAGAGAATCTTTGACTAGATTGGACATGGGAATCTTCATGTGAATTTCGTTCTGGCGAGTATTATAGGGTGCGTTGTTGATTTCGTACTCCAATCTATTCTTATGAATTATAGAAACTGTCTCCAACATAATATGTCTCCGAATTTGAGTCAAAAGTTACGATTTTATGATCTTTGCATAAAGGTTTTCATGATCTCCTCAATTTTGCTTTGAAAGGGTATCTAATTGCCCGTTTCTGGAGTACAATACTAACTGGAAGAGTTGATTGTTACGTGCCCCTGGAAAGATATGCCATAGTGTAAATAGGAGTCTATAAGTCCATAATAAACCGATTTGGCAGCCGTAAATGCTAATTCGTTTGACAGTGTTCTCAAAACTTCCAGAACCTGCAGTTTTTTTATTTAATTGAGTAATGTGCTCTTCAAATTTTAAACTGTCCAAAAGTAATCCCAAAATTTTTGCAGAATTCTTATTTTCTTTCGTTTGACTTCCTAAATGCACATTTTATATGGGATTGTATTGGTAACTTTTAAACCATAAGAGTTAGAAGGTCGGTCAAATGGAGAAAAAGTTGCATTTATAGAAGCATTGTCAAGTGGTTCAAACAAATCGAGATTATCAGGACCGGTTATTGAGATATCATAAGAAAAGTAAATTCTGTCATTTTGATTTTTCTTTTTTCCCACTTTATTTCAAATATTATCAAAAAATGATATAGGAATTTTTTATTGATTTTCAGGTGATTTTGACCCTTATCCAAATTTCTCTGGGTCGGATCTGTATTGCATTTACCTTTAGTTTAATTAACAACATGCAATACATTTCGATTAAAAAACAACTCAGTCATCTCAAATTGAATGGAACGTATCAGAATCAAAGCAAGAAACAAGTAATATTTATTTACATAATATTTCAAGCGAAGAAAAACCTAATGCAGAATAATTAAACGAAACTATCATTTATATGAAAGAAAAATTAAATGATTATTCGAAAGTAAATCAAAATTAATGAAGTAAGTGTTCGAAATGTCCACCATTTTGTAAAATGCACTTTGCGGTTCTGGAACCCATACTTCTTATACATTTGCTTATTTCGTCTCCTTGAATACCTTCCAATACATTCTCAATCTTCTCGCGAAGAATCTCTATTGTTGGGTTCGTAGTATCATAAATTTTATTTTTGAGATATCCCCACAAATAAAAATCCAGCGGATTCAAATCCGGAGATCTTGCAGGCCATGCTACTGGACCTCTTGTTCCAATCCATGAATCGGGAAAAGTTCGATTTAGATAATCTGTGACTATTCTTGAGTTGTGTGGACCACATCCGTCTTGTTGGAACTTGGAACCATGGACTATTACGCCGATACCGTATAGGAAGATCATCCAACATTTCTTCTATAATTTCTACATATTTTTCTCCGGTTAGGTTGCCATCAATAAAATAGGGTCCCAGTAATTTATTATTCAACAAACCGCACCATATGTTCAAAGAAAAACGATATTGATGTCTAACTTCATGAATTAAGTGAGGATTTTCTGTGGCATAAAAATGTTTGTTCCTTCGATTGAACATGCCAGAATTTGTGAATGTCGTTTCGTCTCCCCAAATAATATTGTGCGCAAAATTGTTGTTATTCCGCACCTTCCGTTGAAACCAATTGCAGAATTGCAACCTTCTCTCAGGATCATTACGATATAGTTTTTGCACGGCTTGGTATTTATAGTCATGGTAACCGTGCCTCTTGACTATTTTATTAACAGCACTTTTTGATAAATTGCATTCACTGGCCATAATTCTCGATCCTATTCCTGGATTCATTCGAATTTGGGCTAGAACATTGATGTCATTGATAGGCTCGTTTCGTCTTACATAAGGACCTCTAGGTTTGATGAATGAATTATGTTCAAGTAACGTTGTAGATAAACGTCGAAATATTTTAATATTTGGTGTTGTTCTTTCAGGATATAATTCACCATACCTTTGTTGTGCTTTGAACAAATTCCTATATAGTTTTATGTACACTTCGTACATATCTCTCTTTTCTTCATTTGTGTATCTTACCATACCGAATAAGTTAAATTGAAATTACACAGAAAAGTATTTAATGACAAGTTCTTGTAACACAATAATGAACGAAGTGACAAATAATATGACATTTCTTGTTATGTTCTTTTTTATCCACTGCCTACTACTTGAAAATAATACATTCAATAAACCTAGAGTTTTGTGTATGTAAGAAAAAACAAGTCTATTAACGATATCAATATTCTGCCCAAATTCAATTGAATCCATAAAAAAAAAATCGAAAGCTGTTAATAAAATAGTCAAGAGACGCGAATACAATGATTTTAAATTTGAATACCAAGCCTTGCAAGAATTATATCGTAATGATCTTAAAAATAAAGTTCGATTCTGTAATCTGTTTCAACGGAACAAATGACAAATCCAACAATAGTGATTCCTCTCGAGAAGATTTTGAATGTATTGGAAGGTATTCAAGGAGACGAATTTAGCAAATGTATAAGAAGTATGGATTCCTGAACCGCAAAGTGCATTTTACAAAATGGTGGACATTTCGAACACTTACTTCATTAATTTTCATTTATTTTCGAATAATCATTTAATTTTTCTTTCATTAAATGATAGTTTCGTTTAATTATTCTGCATTAGGTTTTTCTTCTCTTGAAATATGTAAATAATTATTACTTGTTTCTTGCTTTGATTCTGATACGTTCCATTCAGTTTAAGATGACTGAGTTGTTTTTCTAATCGAAATGTATTGCATGTTGTTAATTAAACTAAAGGTAAATGCAATACATATCCGACCCAGAGAAATTTGGATAAGGGTCAAAATCACCTGAAAATCAACTTTGAATGACATTGTATGATATATTGTTGAATTTAGCGTTAAAAGTTATTTCGAAATGTGTCATAAAATATGCAGGTCCGTATTGAAAAAAATGAGGTTGAGGGTGGCCCAGAGAGTACGAAACGTTGGATACGAAATCTGATTCGGTCAAATTGAGGATAATTTACTATCGAATAAAAAATTCCTGTATCATTTTTTGATAATATTTGAAATAAAGTGGGAAAAAAATAAAAATCAAAATGACAGAATTTACTTTTCTTATGATATCTCAATAACCGGTCCTGATAATCTCGATTTGTTTGAACCACTTGACAATGCTTCTATGAATGCAACTTTTTCTCCATTTGAATGACCTTCTAACTCTTATGGTTTAAAAGTTACCATTAAAAAAGTGGCCACTCTGTATAATATTTGAATGATAACACTTGTTTTCCAAGAATTAAGAGAGAGTAAATTAAAATCGAACCAATTCTGGAATTTAACCATGTCAGAAGACATCATTTCGTCTAGTTTACTTTTATATTTATGGTGCCATAGTACGGTGGTGTCGTCCGCAAATAATGTGAATTTTCCAGAAATTCGTAACATGGTCATATCATTTATGTATAAAAGGAATAAAACAGGACCTAGTACAGAGCCTTGGGGAACTCCACATTTCATTTCCACAGTATTTGAAGATGTTGATAGTCTCACATTTCTCACAATTTTGATTATGTAGTGAACCTTGACGAATGCCTCGACCTCCCCCTCGATCCATTCCTGCCAGCCGGGTACACGCAATCTTTCATAAACACTCGTTTCTTTTGGTAATTATAAGTTTCCGACAGAATTGTTTAACCGTATTTAAAAGCGCAACCACTCCCATAGCGCTGCCAGGTAAATTAACTCCCCAATGATGGTATGATTCGGGTATGGGAAGCTGGTCAAGACGATATGGAACCACGAATGTTTCTGTTCTACCGCTGCATCATCACCCATGCTGCGGATAACATTAATTCTTGGTCCGGTGGAATTTGGCTACGATATTTAGCTAGTGCATCTTTTAGACACCTCGATTTGAAGCCAGAATATTTTTTTATACTTTCATGCAAAAAACAAAACTTATTTGCACTGTATTTAGTGGAAAAACTGGTTCTTTATTGCACTGAGTGCAATAAAGTCTTTTATCCACAGTCACCTTATAATTGAAGTTTTATCCACACTTATGAACCGTATAAAGTACCACTTTATCCACTAGTGGAATAATGAAATTACTTTATTCCTGTAGTGGAATAATGAAAAATACAATCTTGAATATCAATCTCATTTTACTTATTTATCGCAAGCTCTCTTCAAAAATTCTTCCACGTGTGCTATTTCCAATACTGCAGCTTTCTTCGCCTTCTATCCTCTCGACTCACTCTTCAGATAGGCAGTGAGTTTACTATATTTCCCAATGTCTATGTTTTTATAATAATAAATGATAAAAATCTTTATTATCCAATTTGATGACTCGAACATATTACAAAATGCTATAGCCTATAAGGATAAAAGGCGCATGATCAGTATAAAACTGTTCTATACAATAGACCTTTATAGCGGCCTTCAGCATCGAGTACTTCGACAACATGGATGAAATTGCATACTTCTTCTTTAAATTTAAAAAATACGATAGCATGACTTCCTCACTTATTGCCATTACCCTCCGTTTTTCTTTCCATTCATTAAATTCGGAAAATACTTTTTCATAATGTTCCCTGGACTTGGCAGGCAATAATTGGCGTGTTGCTTCTTCAGCTTCCTCAAGGATTATATCAGGAACAGAATTATTTTCTTGCATTTTTCACCAACTTCACAAATTTTTACAAATGGAGTCGATAAACAATCGAAAATACATAGCAACCATTCAACACCTCCCGATATTTTTGTTTGTTATTTCAATGATTTTTGAGGAGGTGACAGCCGCTGTCAGAGCAAAACGTCAAATCATTTTGTGATGAAAAATTTCCGCGATTCTGATTCTAAATGAATGTGATTGTGAATAAAACGTTGTATTGCATGCGTGTTTTAGATACATTTTATTTGCTTAAGAAATTTAAACGCGCTTCGCTCTCGCGTTTAAACATTCTTGCGCAAATAAAATGATATCTAAAACACTTATACAATAAATAACTATTTTCTACGCCCATGTCTGTAAACGTCAAAAAATGCACTGTCAACATTCCTTGTAAATGACATATAACAATAACATGCACGTAATGAGATCTCATAAGATACACGTGCGTTTTGAGAAAAAAAAGCTTAAACTTCTTGGTTTAATTAAATTACAATCAAATTTTTATTTACGTAAGACTTTATTTGGTCTATTTACACAAATTTAGTCAATTAAAAAACATAAAAACTTTTAGCATTAGCGAGATATATTTAGGATTGAAAGAGTGATGCCCCTAAATGTAGACAGCACGTTATGCAATTTCTTTGAAATTAGGACACGTTTTCTTAAGTAGCATGCTATGAAAATAAATGTCATGCCATTTATATTGTCAATTTCTTGTACAAAATATAATTGTATCCGAACATTTTCTCAACTTTATCTACGAATATGTCTGATAGTAGTGAAAGTGATGAAATTATGAGCACTCCACCGAAGATTTTAGAAAAAGCTCAAGCTGCCACACATAATTTGTTACCGCTAAAATCCAAAGAACAGTACGAAATTACCTCTCAAAAATGTATGGATTGGCGATAAAAGCATAACGTTAAAATGAATGGGCGTTGAAAAAGTATAGTACGTTACACGAGTTGTGAGCCCATTACGCACTCATGAAATTTATGCACTCGCCGTGGCGCGGCTTCGTGCATAAACTTTTTCATTTCGTGCGTAATGGGTTACTTACAACTCTTGTTACGTAATATACTATTTCCGACGAGCGTGCGTAAAGTAGTACTTTTCAGCACGCACTTGCGTGCGTAAAGTTACACTTTTCCGCACCCGTGCGGATAACAGTGCGGAAAAGTAAAACTACTTAAAAATCTCACTGGTATGGAAAATTTTTATTTATTTTAGTTGCTGTAGACTATTTTAAACAATATGAGAAGCCGTTGCAAGTGTATTCCCCTTTACCTTTCAATCGTATTTCCCGATATTTGCATATCAGCTAAGTCAGTGTTCATCAAGCCGTACTACAAGTCACCCATTAAATGAACTGACCGAATCTGCAATAAATTTGCAAAATGTCAATAATTGTTCTTTCAATATAAATATTACGAACAAATAATTTAATTTTTT
The DNA here is from genome assembly GCA_944452925.2 of Chrysolina oricalcia. Classification (NCBI taxonomy): domain Eukaryota; kingdom Metazoa; phylum Arthropoda; class Insecta; order Coleoptera; family Chrysomelidae; genus Chrysolina; species Chrysolina oricalcia. The sequence goes on along the minus strand of OX101828.2, from coordinate 39,972,911 downwards.
ATTGTTATGTAATTGTTTGTTGTATGGTTCTTTCTATCAAGTTTAAATAATAATTATTCAATGAGTTTTTTTTTTTTTTTATATTCGTTGCTATCTGATATGAAGCTCGTAGGAAAAACTTTGTTCTTAACACGTGAAATATAACTTTCGGATGTCAAAGTCTCTTTTTAAAAACTAAATTTATTGACAAAAGTACGTCTTTACAGTATGAGAGCAAAAATATATCTGAATAATAAAATGAATCTTCCCATGAAGATAGAGATGCTAGCGCATCAGTTTCCTGGAATCGCGAGATTCTGCATCAGCATAGTCAGCGGTTCACACGGGAACGGGCGATGTAATTCCTCCCCCTGAAGATTCAACGTAGGAGGGTTAGCGAGGAAGTTGAACCCTAGACATCTCGATTTCCTGTTGTTGGTGGTTTGGTCCCTTGGTTTTGCAGCCTCTGAAACCAATCTTCTTGTGGACAATGTATAAGCATATTGATATTAGAACTAGGTATATGAACATCGTCCAAAACCTTGGGATATATGCTACGTCTTTGAAGGATATCACCGGTTCGTTCTCCATTATCGCTGTTTTTATTGAGTGAAGTTCGTCCAGGTTCAAGTCATCAAGTTGTATTCTATACTTGATTTGGGTGGATCTTGCTTCATTTCTTCTAAGTCTTGTAGGATGATTGGTTCATTATTGGTGACTTGGTGATCGTTGATTATAATTTGGTCCCCACAGGATAACTGGCATCCAATTGGAATGTCGAATAGGTAACTTCCAGATGGCAGGTTTTCGATTTCATTTTGGTTTTGGCACCTTAGTTTGGTCGTTTGTTGAGACGGTAGGAGGACAACCCATTTGTTTGAGTGGTCTAGCTGTCTGATGGCTGGTCTTGATAGGTGGATGGTTGTTCTCTTGCAGGTGGAGGTGTTTTGGACATTGAGTAATTGGATTTCGCATGGATTATCTCCTGTCAGCTCGCTGATGTTGGTGAACGGGCAGATATAGGTTTGATGAGACATCTCCAAACAAGGATCGTTCAAAAATGCATACAATTTCTCGTTTTTTGTCAAATACTTATTTTGAGGTAGGGGAAAAGCGGGTTAGATGACGACCTTAAGGATCGAGGTCCGATAACTACTAAATGAACAAACATATTATATGTATTTTTTATAAAGTACAGAAAGTAATCATTTTTCTACACAAATCGTTCAGGTGATCATAATAAATTTGAACAATTTCATAAATTCTGACATTTAAAAAAAAATGTCAAATTCGTCAACTTACCATAACTAGTTGCTAAGATGACTCTTATATGTGGTTAAGATGACGACCATGGAATAATATTGTCATTTCAATGTGATAGTTTGGCAATAAGGTAACATTTCGACTTCAGTAACGATTTATTCAAAAACAAAAATAATTGTAACAAAACAAAAATGGTTCTCGAACAAAAATGAATAAAAGGACTGACAGAAATTATGAAATAAACAATTTGTCATCAACTACTGACAAAAATCACAAAACCACTGTTTTGCTTTTGCTTCTTTAACGTTCAATCCAGTGCATTCGGCATGGGCCCACTCTCTGCACTTAGCACACTGGTACCATAGCTCCTTGTGCTTTCCTGCATCGTCACAAATGATGCAATTTCTGTAATCTTCAGAGCTCATATCCATCTCATCTTCAGTATCAATCATCTCAACTTCGCTAGAGGATTCCGAAGATGAACTAAAATTAACTTTCCGCTTTATTGTTTGTGTTTTTATTCTTTGGTTCGCTTGCTTTAGTTTCGAATTCCTTAATTTTTCCTCTTTATTCAATTGTCTCAACCTCTTTTTCCGTTCTTTCTCCATTTTTTCCTGTTCTTTGGCTTCGTGAGATGTCTTAACTGGTGTGCTAGAAATTATTAATGAGGGCAGTTTTTTTCCTCTGCCGTTTATTTTTAACTTCAGCAACAGGAGATGAAGGAAGTCCTGTCTTATTCTCAGCAGATGGAGGTGTCAAGTGCTGTTTTTCATGAGACTCTAGTTCATTTGAGGTACATGGTTGATCCTCGTTAAAATGATTATGGCCTCCATCTGGACGATTTTCAATAGGTTGCAAAACAGTAGTCGGATTCAGGATTTCATGGGTATCATCGGGTCTCTCTGTAGTTTTGGATGCCATAAAATCTACTTCAGAAAAAATATTTGAATCGAAAGGTTCGACTCCACAGGCCTTGAAGCCATTTATAGCATTCGGTATAGATGCAGCTTTTAAATATGCTTGTCCAAATAGATGAGCAATATCATGGAGTGTTATTGTCTTTCCTGGATTACTTATTAGAAAATTTTCACAAACCACGCTATAAGCTGTTTTTAATGGACCGAAAAAAAAACATCCAAGGGCTGCATCCTGTGACTTGTGTGTGCTGGAAACCCAAGTAAGGTGATGTTATTCTCTCTACACGAATTTATGGCATCCAAAGTTACATGTGTTGCATGGTTATCCATCAGTAACAATATAGGATTATCTTTTGATGGTTTGACATACTGAATAAAATGTTGGAGATATTTGCCAAGATTTCCGGATGTCATCCAACCCGTCTCATGAGCTACGCCAATTGCACCTGAGGGAGCTCCGTTCATGTATGCTGGCTGCATTCCAACTCTTGGAAATATCAAGAGCGGGGGTACAAATGTACCAACTGCACTGATGCAACAAAGAGCTGTTACATTCGTTCCTCTTTCGGTCGATGATATTTTAATTACCCTACGTTTTCCTCTGGGAGTTAAAATTTTTGGATTTTTAGTAGGAACTGTCGAAATACCAGTCTCATCACAATTATAGATTTGATTAGCAGTATAGTTATATTTTAGTCTGAGTTCTTTAAGTGTTTTGAAAAATTTGTCAATATTTTCTTTGTTGAATGCCATCAGTGGTGCAATAGAGGTTGACTCTGGTGCTATCAAAGACAAATTGAATTTCTTTATGAAATTTTCGCAAAATTCCCTTCCAGCTCTTTTCTTATCTAAGTTGAATCTATGTTCAATGCCATGGTATTCTGTATAGCTATAAACAATTTTACTGAATTGTTTTTTTGTTAATCCAAATGCCCTTTGGTCTATTTCTACAATGTAATTTTTCAGCTGCAATAACTGCTCATCAGTAAATGTGGACTTGAAACGTCCAGCATTTTGTGGAAAATTCTGCAACATACTTATATATTACCTTCAGTATTTTATAATCACCTAATTTTCTGTACAACTATGTTACCTTGTCACCATACTTCTTGACGTAACGTCTAAGAGTTGCTTCTGGGATACAAAATTGTTTTGAAGCTGCATTAACACTTATTTTATGGTTTTCAATAGCTCTCATTGCTTCTCTCATGGCATCCTTGCTCCATGATTGCCTTGCAGTTTTTCTTGCGTATCTTCCCATGATTGACCTATAAAATATGATAACTTTAAGTAAATCTTGAGTATGCGGCTAAGATGACGACATCGTCATCTTAGCAACAGTAGTAATACGTCATCTTAGCAGAAATGACGACATAATATGAATAATGTTTAATCAAGTTGGATGATGAATAAAATCAACAATTCATTTGTTCAGAGGTCACGAAATGTTACAAATTTCATATCATGCAGTTAAGGTGAAATTATTACTCACCGAAATTTGTCAATACCTTATTTAGTGAATTTGCCCAATAAGATCGTAGCCTACGTAAACCCTTTGATGACCGGTGGCAAACTGAATACAATTCCAAAAGTATCGACGCACTTCAAATTCAGTGGCTTGTCAAGTAAACAATGTCCACGGTTGACCTCGTAGCCCCATCTTGCTTTGAATAGCTGAAATTCGACATTCGTCATCTTAGCGACTTCGCCATCTTACCCGCCTTTCCCCTACAACAGCCTTAAACTGACCCTTAGTTGATATCGGAATAGAAAATAGGTAATAATAATCAAATTTTGATGAGTAGGTGATTGGAATATGTAAAATATAAGTTATTCTGAAATTTTATATATAGCTTTCGACATTTATGATTTTTTCAAATAGCAAAGTATTCTCAAAACTTATTTCAATTGGTAATTGGTCTTTGTTGACAATTTTCTTTAATTTTTGTAGTTCGTTGAACAAGTCTTTTGTTTTTATTATACTGGGATGAAGAATGTTCAGTCTGGAAAATTGTATTGAATTTTCGATATCTTGTAAAATTGAATTTATAATTTCGTATGTGTTGATTATCTGATTCATGATGTCTTTGATAAACATAGAATTTTCTCTATAGTTTGATTTTCAACAATTTTTGCAATTTGATTTATTTTTGATTCTGAGAACTTTTCGTTATGTTCCACTTGCTGAACTGTACTATTGAATTGGTTGATTAATGAGATTGAGAGTGAATTTTGCCTTTTGATGTTCGTTACTAGATTATTTTGATTATTTTGCAATTCGTTAATCAGACTATCGTATTTTTCTCCGTCACTGCAATCTAAATTTCCTGTAATAGATCCAATATCATTTATGCGACCACGTTTTGCTCTGAGTGAATGTGGTATAACGTTGGGGAGTCTATCAGTCACACTTTCTTCTGAAAATTGTAATATTTTCAAATAGTTTGATGTGTCCCATGATCAGTCTTTGTGACCGCCTACAAGTGTCTTTACGTTTTTAGAGTAAAATTTCAGTTTATTTACCTCAATGATTATTGGATTCAAGTCGTAATAATGAATAAGTGAATACGCGTGTGTTTCTACCTTGGCTGTTCCAAGTTTGAGAGGAATAAGTCCTGGGTTGTTCTTTAGGTTTTGTTTAGATATTTTTTCCTGGAGTCAGAGAGTTCCAGATAATCTGAAAAATTAATTAACTTTTAATGGGAGATGGGTATTTTTTGAGGGGGCGTTTTAAATTATCCATATGAATTTTTTGTTGGTTTTCCGTAGATATAGTTTTCATGGTAGGATCAACCGTTTTGATTTGAACAGGCTTTTGAAATTTATTTGCATTTTTCTGTCTAATATATTTTTTCACACAAGCTTTTTGCTTTGTTTTAAATATTATGGGGTCATCACGTTTTTTATTCTCTCGTTCTACTATCTTTTCTTTTTGCTTGATTATATTCGAATTGATTTTTGAATAGAGTAGTTTAGATCGTTCCTTATGATCGTTGGTATAATCATTTAATAGTTTTCTATCAATTTCTATATTGAAAGGGTCATTGGTTGAAATGTGACCAATTATGACATCAATCGGTTTGAACTTTGTGACTGAATGTATTGAGTGGTTGTATGCTAGAATTGCAAACAACATTTTCATTTTTGGAGGGGTTTTCAAAAATCCTCTAGTGTTGAGTAGACGAATGTGTTCCAAAATGGTAGAATGGAATCGTTCTATCATTCCGTTTGACTGCGGATGGTGAGGTGATATGAAATGGACTTCTATTTTGTAAGTTCCGAGATGAGGAAATTATTGAATTCGGTACCATTATCAACGATAACTCGTGTGGGAATACCATGATGAGAAAAGAATTGAATGAGATTATCTGCTATTTTTGTACATCTATGATTGTAAGGAATTTTGTGTTTTCGACAGTAAATGTATCTAGATGTACAATCTCGAAAGGTTTGGTCGCTGTAGGGGTAATGTTAAGCTTCATTTTGACGGGGTCTCGCTCATATTTACTTTGTTGGCAAGTAACGCATTTATTAATGTATGTTTGAATGGATTTTTTTTATGTTTGGCCAATAATACTATTCTTTAATTCTTGCGAAAGTTTCGTCAACAACCGGGTGGTTTGATTTACCTTCGTAGTGGTTTTGAATGATATCTCGAATGTCATCTTTTTTTGTGACATCCAAAAGTTTTTTGGTACATCTTTTAAATTTGATAGAAGGCCATTTGAAATATTTTTGAAATGTTGTCGAAAATGGTTCATAGAGTTCAGGGTTTTCAAAATAGACATGGTATCGCACCCCTGGGGCTATAAATTGTTTGATAAAATTTAGGATATCGTTTTCTGTGTCATTTAGTGATATTTGTATATGAATTCTCATCTTTTTCTCAAATAGGATGTTTTTTTTTGAACGTGAGTGGGCCCGTATCAGGCCCTCCACTGCGGCCAATGGCCTATTGTGGATGGTAGTTTTGGTAGTTTTGGGTTTCGCTGGGGAATGGAGAACTGAGCTTATGATCAACTGATTGAGCCCTAAGTTCACAGCACATTGTGCTATTGGAATTGCTATAACAGGGTTCTGTTCAGCCTCTGAGTGAATGGTGTCATCTTCGTGGTTTTCGGGTTCTGGTAGGAGTTCATCTCTTGTATGTTCGGTGTCAGGTTGTACTTGTAGAGAAAGGTTGTCATTTCCTTCATTACCTGTGGAAGGTAACTCATTGTCTTCTGTTGGTAGGGGTTTATTTCTTGTTCGTTCGGTATCAAGTTGTACTTGTAAAGAAAGGTTGTCATTTTCTTCATTATTTGTGGAGGGTACCTCATGCATTTCGTTAGGGGGTATCATGATAGGAGTATGTTATTTTGGTTCTCCAATGATTTGAATATCAGAAGAGGGTTGATAGTCTGGGGTTTCAAGGCAACGATTTACTGGGTTTCCTTGGCCACCGAAAGTAACGCATTGGTTTGCTATACGTTGTGATTCATGTAGTATATCATCCAATTCCTCCCAAAAGGTTGTTGTATCCTTAGTATGGATTTCAACACGGGATAAAGCATCGGCGTTGGTGTTCAATTTGCCTTTTTTGTAAATGATGTTATAATCGTTTTCGTCTAGTTCAATCCGCCATCTCAGCAATTTTGAGTTGGGGTCCTTCAGGGAGAATAACCACTGAAGGGGTTTATGATCAGTGACGATACTAAACTTTCTCCCAAATAGGTATGGGCGGAAGTATTTAGTAGCCCATACGATCGCGAGAAGCTCTTTCTCGATGACTGAGTAGTTTAGGGTCCGAGATGCGTATGCAACTGGCAAATCTTGGCCAATAGGGCCTTGGGACAGGACGGCTCCCAGGGCAAAGTTGCTAGCGTCCGTGGTGAGGTTAAAAAGGTTCTTGCAAGTATTAAAACATTCCAAAAACTCTGCGTAATGCTCGATTTTTGCGCCTTTCTTTAGACATTTGGTTAATGGTTTCGTAAGTCTGGCAAAATAATTTATAAAGCGTCGATAGTAACCTAACAGACCCAAGAATCCTTTGATCTGTTTGGTGGTTTTTGGGACAGGGAAATTTTTAATGGCTACGATTTTATCAGGATTTGGCTTGACTCCTTCAGGAGTCACGACGTGACCTAGATAGGCTACTTCCTTTCGTAGGAATTCTGACTTATCTAGCTGAATTTTGAAATTGGAACTCCTTGCCGATTGAAGACAGAGTTGAGACGCTCGAGGTGTTCTTGCAGGGAAGTCGAAAAAATGATGGTATCGTCGAGGTATACCAAACACTTTTCGTTCTGGATACCACGTAGAATATTATCCATTACGCGCTGGAACGTTGCAGGTGCGTTCTTCAACCCAAATGGCATTCTCATGTACTCGTAATGCCCCTGTTCCATATTGAAAGCAGTTTTTTCAATATCGTCTTGTTCCATCTCAATTTGGTGGAAACCAATGGCCAGGTCAAGAGTCGTGAAATACTGGCATTTTCCCAGTTTGTCCAACAGATCAGTGATATTGGGCAAAGGTTATTTATCATCTATTGTCTTCTCATTGAGCTTGCGATAGTCAACAACTACCCTCCATTTTTGCTTTCCAAAAGCATCATCCTCTTTGGGAACCACCCAAATTGGCGATGACCAAGGGGAGTTACTTGGCTGATTATTCTCTGATCGAGCATTTTTTTAATCTGGTCTTCGACTTTTTGCTTATGAATGAATGGATACCTGTATGATTTTGTATATACTGGTACTTCATCAGATGTTCGTATTTGGTGTTTCACACGGCTTGTAAAGGTCAGTGGAGTATCCTCATAGTAAAATATGTCTGAATACTCTTTGCACAAGGAAAGAATCTTGGATTTTTCCTCATCATTCAAATGATCACAACGAATTTTTGAAAAATCTAAATTTTGTTTTGGAGAATCGTCAAAATTATGAAAATCTATTTTTTGAATTTCCTTCTTATCGAATTTTTCGACAGCAAATGGTTCCGAAAAATTATTGGTTTTGTGGTATTGTTCAAAATTGTAGTAAGAGCTTTGCCTTTGTTTGCAACAGTAAGACACTCTGGCACTTCACAATTATGAAAACGTTAGTGAGGTATTATTATTTCACCATTCTGGATTGATGTTTTGACTTGTATCACTTGCTCAGATCTCGGAGCAATCGTAATTAAATTCAGATCATTTTTCGTTTTCTGAAATCTAAGTTTTATCTTCGTATAAGGAGTAATAAGATTACCGTAACCAAAATCTAGGTTAGCTTGTAAAAGTTTTAAATTGTCAAGACCAATCAATCCTTTAAAAATATTGTGAAATTTGAAAAGGAAAAATTTTAAATATTTTTGTTGTGGTAAATTGAATAATTTTGAGGCTGGCATAGATGCGCTATATCAATGAGCCGATTTCTGAAAAACCGTGGAAACAATCAATGAGTCGTATTTAATTGAATTTGGAAAAAGTTTTTGAGCAATTTCTGGATCCATGAAAGATTTTGTGGAGCCTGAATCAATGAGAAATTTTGCATCATACTCCGGAAAGGTTATGTATGACATTTCGCTAGAACTAGAATTATTGAAAGAAATAATTTGCGGAACTAGGTTTGGTTTTTTGAGGTTGACAGTTCCTGAATATTTTCTTCGGAATTGTCAAAATTAGTTTTCTGATTCTCATTTTCGTTAGATTGAAATTCGTCAAAATGTTCGGTGTAATCTTCTCCAGCGTAATATTCTTGTTCGGTAAAATTTGGTTCGTTTTGACTGTCACTAACCACAGTATTAAATAATTCCTGTGATATAAAATTTCTGAGGTTGATTTTGAAATGAATTTGAGGGTCCCGGACGATGATTGATGGTGTTTCTTGTTGAAACACTCATTGGTAACGGTTTATTATACGTATTTCTAGTGGATACACTCATGGGTGAAGGTTTTGGAAAATGTTGGTTTTGATTTGTCCTGAAAACGTTTCTGTTTTGAAATGGTTGTCTAAAAACTTGTGCATTGGTAAAGAACTTTTGCGGTTGGCTGGTGCTCTAGGTTGAATCGGTATTGGTTGAGATGGAAACTGATTTTGTTGTCTGAAAAAATTATTTGGTGTACTATAATGATTAACTGGAGAAGAATTTGGCTGTCTGATTTGAATTGGAGCCCTTGGAGGTGGAAAGTTTGGTCTAAATGTATTTTTATGTGAGAAATTCTGAAAATAATGTACGTTGTCTTCCTGTAAGACGAACTGTAGTGCTTCACTAAGCGATTTGGGTTTCATACAGCGTATGGTAGTATCCAAAGGTTCCTTGAGCCCAGAAAGAAATGTTTTCAATGCCAAGTTACAATATAAATCTCTTTTACACCTTTTAGAATCTGCTGTGATTTCATGTACGTCTATATAATCACAGAAAAGGTTCAGAATATTCAATATATTCTCATAAAATTCTTGAGGCTTTTCATTAGGTGATCGCCTTCGCATTACCATATCTCTGTTTAGGCAAGTTTCATCCCTCTGATCGGCAAAGTTTCTTGTTAAAGTATTTTTAAGTTCCTGTCAATTTGAAACGTTTTGAATATTGGCTATTATTTTAGCATTACCAGCTTATTTCGAAATAAGGCAGTTCAACAAATAAACATTTTGAAAATGTGTCGGCTAGGCCGCATTATAAAAGTTAGTAATTATTGAATCACAAACGGATATGGCACACACTTTAAGTAATCTGAACTGAATTGATGAGCCATTTTCTTGTTTGAATTAATAATAATAATAATAATAATAAAGTTTATTCAACAAAATTTACAAGAAAAAATATATGTATAATTTTTGAATAAAGCAGAGAAAAAAATTACAGAAGCAGTCAATTTTGCTGCTTGTACGTGACATACCTATATATGTTTAAAAAAGTTCCTATAGATTCACTTTTATAGAGTGATACACAAGATAAAAAGTGAAGTAATAAGTAAATGTAATAGTATAAGTGATAAGTAAAAAAATAATAATAAAAAATAATAATAATAATGATAATAAGAGGGCTTATATAGCATTTATATTACAATTACAATGGAGCAAGAAATACAAAAACGTGTAGATAAATTAAGGGTTCATATATTTGACTTGATCGGTTATTTTGTCATAGTTTGGGTTTTTGGCATCGTTTAAATGTGCTGCAAAAGTAACAATAATAGTCGTCCAAAACAGGCTATGCCTTATTTGGGTACACTCATGTGAGTGTTTATGAGGTAGCGATATTATCATCATTTCTCAGTTTACTTAGTCGGTATTTATTGTCATAGTTCAGATTTTTTGTTATCGTTGGAATTTATTTTTCATGAAATCATGATGCATTCAAATATGTTTATAAAAATTCACGCATACAAATATAAATACAATGTAATGCAGACGCAATGCACACATATCAGTTTTTCACACACTATATACACACACATGCCCATACGCTAGTGTAATTATATTAATATTCATTTATTCAATTTAATTTATTTAAATTATATAAACTGTATTGGAAGTAATTCCGAGGCTTGTCAAATATCCATTCCTTCAATCTTTTTTTGTAGTGATGGTATCCTAAAAGATTTTTTAGTTCTGCTGGTAGCATTGATGAAATCCTAGGTGCTATATAATCCACACTTTTTTGACCAATTGTTTTCTCGCTACGTGGATAAAAGACGCCATCTTGTTTCCTCGTGTTGTGCGAATGTACATGTTCTTTCAGGACAATCTTACCTTTTCTCAAAAATAGGAATATTTTCAAACAAAAAAGTTGTCTACTATCAAGCACTTGGGCCATTTTGAAGAGACTATTTGACGAAAAGGTGATATCTTTCGCAAAAATTATCTTCAGAATCCATTTCTGTAGTACGTTAATTTTTTCTAAGAAGCATTCATTTACTCCACCCCAGCCCAAGATACCATAAGTTAGTTGCGACTGTGCCAAAGCAAAATAAACTGTTTTTAAATGTTTTATTCCTAAAAAATCTTTCAAGTATTTAAATTTTGGGAGTAATCCTCTTAATTTCCTTGCTATGTATTTCATCTGAAGATCCCATCTCAGGTGCCGATTTATAATTATCCCAAGATATTTTACCGATTCAGCCTCTGGAATTGTCGAGTTTTGTCCAAGATTGATATCTCCTAGATTTGGTAAGCCAGTGGAGTATAATGAGAATGGTAAATAGCTGTTTTTTTTAAATTTAACGTAAGTTTGTTAAACTGTAGCCATTTAGAAATTCTAGGAAAATCAGTTTCAATTTTGTTTGTTACTTCTTTCCATGTATTCGACTTATATACAATCACGGTGTTATCTGCAAAACTGATGATTTCACTAGTGCTATCCATAGTGAGTAGGCTATTTATATACAGAATGAAAAGAACTGGTCCCAATACTGACCCTTGAGGTACTCCATAAGTTACTGTTCTAGGATTGCTACATATTTCATCAATTTGTACAACTTGACTCCGATCAGAAAGGTAGTTTTCTATAATATTATACGCATTTCCTCTTATTCCATATTTCTGTAGTTTGTTTAAAAGCTTCTGATGACTCACAGTATCAAAAGCCTTTGAAAGATCTAAAAATACATTGATGGTTGGTATTGACTTATCCAAGGAATCATATATGGTTGATGTTAGCCTATAAATTGCATCTTCTGTAGATTTGTTCTGTCTAAAACCAAACTGATTTTCAGACAAAATTTCAAATTTTTTGAGGAAAAGTGTGAGGCGCGATTTTATAAGATGTTCTATTATCTTTGAGATGTTTGAAATCAACGATATTGGTCTGTAATTTTCAATTTTAGTTTTATCGCCACTTTTAAATAAAGGTTTGACAATGGCATGTTTCAAATCTTTTGGAAAAATACCTGTCAGAAAGCAGAAGTTAGCTATGTGAGCCAAAACTGGAGCAATTTCATCAGCTACTTGTTTCAAGACTTCGGATCGAATATTGTCATGCCCCGGAGATTTCTTCAGTTTTAAGTTCTTTATAATCGAAATGATTTCAGATGTATTGGTTGGAAACAGATATAATGTTTTTTCTGAATTGTACAATCGCTCGTCATAGTTCAGAACATCTGGAATTTCATTTGCTAATTTTTCACCGAGATCACTATAAAAATTATTGAATAAGTTGGCAATATGAACCTTTTCCTCTACTTGAATTCCATCTGTACCTTCAATCATTTTAATATCTGTTTTTAATTGTGATTTACCACTTATATCATTTATGGATTCCCAAAGAGCTTTTGAACTATTTCTATTTTTTTCAATTAGATTCTTGCAGTAATTATTTTTGGTTTTCTCATTTCTTTATTAAGTTGATTCCTGCATATTCTATACTGCTCTTTAATATCATTATCTTCTGGATATTTCAGTGTCAAGTTATATAACTTCATTTTCTCCTCTATACGACTTAGTAAACATTTATTTACCCACTTTTTCTTGAAGGCGTTCTGTTTTTTAATAATTTTCACACTTCGTGTATTCCTATGAATCAAAAGTTTCAGTACGTTGATAAAATTTTCTGCCATAATATTGACATCATTTTGCCGATATTATAATATTATCTCAATTTTCAAGAGTTAAATCGTGTTTCAATTTTTTGTAGTCGATATATTTTTTTATTATTTCAGAATTTGTTGTGTGTCTATTTTCAATATCAAATGTGAGTGCGATAGGGGCATGGTCTGTTATATAATACCTGAAAATATAGGATTTCAAATCAATCTGATCTGAAGGTAGCTTGCTATTTACAAAAAAATTATCTAGACATGAATTACTGGGTACCCTGGTGTAATCGTTTATGTATGATATGTACCCAAAACAACTCATAATGTTTTTATATTCTTCTACATAATCGTCACTTTCCATCAAGTTTATATTAAGATCACCAGCAATTATATCCACATCATATTTTTTCGATTCTTCAAGAAATTTCAGTAGTTCAGAATTGAAAACTTTCGGACATATTACTGGTGAGCGATATATAGCAGTAATCGATATATTTTGTTTGGCTGTGATTATAATTGTCATTCCTGTAACCTGCCCAAGTTTGAAAATATGCTTCTCAAGTTATTTCTAATGAATATAATAATTCCATCATTTTGATTCAAGCTTCCCTATTATAAATAGTAACAAAACCCTTAAAGCTATATAAATCAACATTATGACATTTCTAAGTTTCACTTAAAATAATAACATCGAAAAGTGAGTTCAATTCATTCATAAATATGCAAAGTTCATCAAAATTCTTTGCAATGCTTCGAATGTTCATATGATTTTCAAATGATATAAATTGACTGACTGTTTGAAGCATTTCAAATTTTCAATAATATTTGCAGATACATGTTCATTTGCATAGTCTCTAGAAAGGGTTCATGTCGAAATAAGTGGTATGGTATCTATATTTACTTTAATTTCCCTAATTGTTTGTTTTTTCACCCACCCACTTTTTTACCACTTCTAGTGTTCTTTGGACTATATTTATTGGTACTTTTTTCGATCTTCTTTGTAAAACGGCTAGAGTCTGTGTGCACCTTTGGTTTTTTGGAATTTTCGGTAGTTGATTCACTATTTTGTGTATTCCTGGCAAGGTTCGCTGATACTTCCTGTTCGTCTTCGGAATTTTCTTCTTCGGAAGAAACTTCTGGATTATTCTCAAGTTTTCTTAGTTCATCTGCTGTGTATGGTTTGTCATTTATGAATAGTTTAAGTCCACGTATCTTAGCATCATGATTTTGTGATCTTGCAATTTTCAAAAGATACTTCAATACTTTAAGTTCTTCCCTATCGTCTTTTGAGAGATCATCTGATATGGATAGTCCTTTCTCTCTGAAGTTCCTCGGATTTTGCGGATTTTCAAATAATTTGCGTTTGTTCAAATGAGAAACGAATTCTAACAGTACTGATGCATTTTTCCCTTTTCCCAACTTATATACATTATTTAAATGATCCTGATTTAGATTGAGTTCAAAATTTTCATTTATTACTGAGAGTGTTTTTTTTCACAAGTTTTCATTTTCCTTCGTCTCGATTCCAAATATGACAATGTTGTTTGATTTGCCCTTCCTTTCCAAAAATGAACACTTCTCATTCAGACAGACTATTTCCTTTTGAGCTTGACCAAGTTTATTTGTTAGATAATCAATAGTTTGTTTGAACTCAGTATGTAACTGATTGGTTTGAATTTGGTTTGCTTTCAGAAGTAACTTAAATAAGTCCCTATGTTCTGGATTAATATCGGCTAAATCTCCCATACTTTACAACCAATAGTGGAATAGGATTCTGACCACCGGTACAGCAACGTTTGCGATATAAAACCATAAAATTATGTACTCACGGATAAACGCTTCAAACTGGCTTTTTTTAATCAGTTTTTTTCGTGTATCAGTTGCAACACCTTCCACCCACACTCTACAAAAATTTGAAGAATATTCCTATTACTAGAAGTATTAGGTAAAGAAACTATAGGATCAGCTGAAAGGTTTTCGTTATTCAAATTTAACTTTCCAAGACCTTGTAGTAAACTATCAATTGACATTTGAAAATAATAAACTTACATTGAAATTGTAAGAACTTTGAGCATCCTTTATAAGGTAGACGACTGGTTCCTCGATTTTTGATTTCCAGAAAGACTTCCTTGCGAGACTGGACGATTTTTTCCACTCCCCGATGATCTGCCTGTTGATGGTAGCTACAGGTCCTCGATGGACTGGGTTTCTTGATTTTCGAAGAGCTGCTCCTTCGCAAACACAGAAGAAAACAACAAGTTCGATACCCGATTAATCGTTGATACGAAAACAGCACGTTCGATACGTTCAATTTCGAGTATCCTACCGACTGCGCCAAATATAACTTTCGGATGTCAAAGTCTCTTTTTAAAAACTAAATTTATTGACAAAAGTACGTCTTTACAGTATGAGAGCAAAAATATATCTGAATAATAAAATGAATCTTCCCATGAAGATAGAAATGCTAGCGCATTAGTTTCCTGGAATCGCGAGATTCTGCATCAGCATAGACAGCGGTTCACACGGGAACGGGCGATGTAATTCGTGCGCAAAGTGCCTTTTCCGCACGCAAAAACTTATACGAACTCCGCTTCGCGTCGTTCGCCTAACTGTATTTGCGTGCGGAAAAGTAACACTTTGCGCACTTGTTAGGAAAATAACTATATTGCACTCACCTGTCATTCTGCTACAGCGTTCTGTCATCATGACAAACGTAAAAGTCAAATCGACGCCATATTTAGCCCATTTTGTATGACGCTTTAAACAGTTGCATATTTTATTTTAGTGTTAATCATATTTATTACATACTAGGATTACAACATCACTAGAAAATACAATTTGATAAAAATAAAATTTGTTTCTTTGAATATTATTATATTACTTTTAGCAGCTTGATTTGAACAAAGAATGTCTTCCACCTAAATGAAACAGTTTTTGGTTTTTGCACAAACGTAGAAAAAATATGGTAAGCAACTCGTGCAAAAAATGTTTGTTGCACTTGTTGCATAAATAACTATTACACGCTTTTATTAGGTTCACCTCTAACTAACAATGTATTAAGATTTTGGAAGTTGATTTTCACCCACTTCCAAAAGTCCAAAAAATTAGAAAGGACCCCGCACTATCCTTTTGGAAAATGGCTTTCCGTTAAAGGACCCCGCAAACTCCTTATGGAATTTGGGTCCCGGTGGATGATATATGATGATGAATAAACATTATTATTATTTGATTTGAATTAAAATTCTCCAGTCAGACCCTGTCTCCGATGCTCCGATACATTCGGAGGGCGCGCTGGCAACTTCATTACCCCAATAACCACTCCCCAAACTATGGGGTAAACAGCTATTGGGTCCGAGAATCGTGTGCCCTGAGCAGACGTAATGAACCGAGGATACAGCCTTCTGCATTCTTCCGGCTATGATATCTGACATCTTCCTACATTCCGGTATGATTTTTAGGTTCGAGAGTAATGAATTCATCACACCGCCAAGGGACTCTATTATATGGATTGTTGATATATAAACAAACTTGTACGGTTACATTATGGATAGGATAAATAGCGTATGATATTCATAAAAATATAGATAAGTTTGATATTACAACAATAATGTGAAGGCTGTAAAATAAATAATAATAATAAGAGAAATAACAAATACTCATGTATTTTAATGATTCTAGGTTGGTTTAGCATTAGCTATAATCGGAGCCATAAGACTGGCTAATTGGCAACTTGCATTAAAATTTTAATAAGAAAATGATATTGAAAATCAAAAGAGGACACTGTGATAAGACGTATACTCACCAAAAAATAATATTTTCTCATTCCACGTCGTACATATGAAGGATTAGAAGTGTCCTAAAATTCAAATGTTATCACGTGAGTGGCAAACGCGCTAGCATTGGCCGTGACGTCAGTCATCATGAATACGTTGGCGTCTTAACTCGACACATGCAATCACCTGCTTAATTTGATAGCGGACAGATTGTGTTTGGAAAAAATTGGGTTGTGAAAGTGATAATAAAAAATGACTGACGAAGGGTTCTTCAAAGGACAATCTGACAATCTACCACATGTAGATATGTTTATGGTTGCCACATTTATACAAAATGCGGAATGTTTTTCACTTGGAGAATTTCGAGACGTGAAGGCAGATGAGTATGTATTGTTTTAGAAGAAAAGAATGAAATATACCTAGTGGCTTTCGAAAATCGACACATTAACGTAGAAGTTTTTTTGACGAATTGGAAAATATGTCATCTGAGAACTTATATACTTTACTGGATGAAATTCCTTCAGATGTCGAATTAGAAATAGATGATGGGGATGAAGGTGAAAATGAAAACATAGCTGAACTGAATGATGATCCCAGTTCAGGATACCAAAATTTTGACATAAATAATATGGCAATAATCTATAGTCACTCGTTGAAACTCAATTTGAAACGAACCAAGGAATCCAACGTTAGATGATTAGTTACTCATTGACAGGCAGCCAATGAGTAGGTAATATATATATATATATATATATATATTTCAGATACGAATCATGCACTCATATGCCATTGCACGGTTCGTCAAGAAGATGTTTATTGTGTAGCACCAAGGAGCAACCCCACCGCACTAGGTGGATGTGCACAAGGTAATTATGGAAAAAACAATTTTTTATTGAATAACGCGTCTTTTTTCTTTTAGATGTAACGTGGGATTATGTTTATCAGACAAAAAAAATTGTTTTGCAATGTACCATAAAAAGTAAATTGAATAAAAGAATAAAAGTGTTCTTGCCTAGTGGTTTCTCTATGAAACCACCCATTCCTGTCAATGTCAACCTACATATTCAATTTTTTTAACTATGACTTCATTTCAGATACATTACATATCAGTTTTTATCACATGACAACATTCATTATTGAATTTGGGAAATTCAGTCAATAAAGGGTTAATAGGTGGTTATTGAAAGAAACAATCTATTTGGTAGGTCAATATTTATACATTAGATTTCAAACAGAAGAAAGACAAATAATTTCATCATATTGGTCATTTCATAAAAATTTTGATTCAGGCTTTAGTCGTAAACTCACCATTTTCATACAGGGTCCAACCAAGTTCAACAAAGTAAATGTTTTATTTGTGATATAAGGTAGTGTTGGGTAATAAGGCCCACTTAACTTTTGCAAATTTCTGTATCCTTTATATTTCATTAAAAAAATCCGAAACTTGATGAGACGATTGTGATGTTTGCCGCTATGTTAACATCAATATTCGTCTCCTTCAATACCTTAGTAACCAAAATGAGACAAGTTTCAAAAACTTGCTGTTGGGCCTTATTACCCGCCTATTAGGGTAATAAAGCCCATAGTAAATTATGCAGAATATATTTATTTATTGTAAATATAAATATATACAGATCATTTATATCAATCAGAAATGGTAGAAACTCAATGAAACTCTAATAGAAAAAACAAAAATAAACATTATTTTCTACAAAAAGTGATAAACTTAACAAAACTCAAACAAGGAAATTAAATTATTAAAAAAAAACTGATTGACTAAATTTTAAGAACATTCCCTACATTAAAAATCCTCAACATCTTCAGTCGTCAGTCCTATGCTAGTTTCGTGTAACCAAGTTCCACATTCTAGACACTTTCGCATATTACCCGCGGGCCTTATTACGCGACCGTTGGTAGGGCCTTATTACCGGGCGAGCACTTTTTCTCAAACATGTAATTTCCAAAAAAATGAACAATTCTTTTACTTTTTCTCTCAGTGCGAAAGATAGTACCAATGTTATAGTAACTGATGGAGAACTATTGTTTCTTCAGGTAAAATAGGTTGAATTAAAAAAGACGTCTCACCAATTTGCGAACTTATAATCTGTGCGGCCTAAAACTGCACAATCACCTAGTGTTGTTAATGGCGAATTGAAGTCAACGATCTTTTAATAAAGCTTCACCACTCGGATGATGAAACTAACCATGTTGACAGATTTGAAAAAAATTGCCAGTCTTTAAGGAAAAAGACAGTGGGCCTTATTTACGGCCGGGCCTTATTCCCAAACACTACCTAATAAATACTCATTCAAATATATTTGTATTACAAGTTTCATTTAACTGGCTCCTTTCGTATGTCTTTCCTGTTCAAAATTTATAAGGGAAATTAGACCCACTTCCTAGTCTTTCGATAAACGTGAAATTTGGCAGGTATTTATAAATGACAACGTGTTATGAAAATTTTGTTAAAGTAAGTAAAAAACAAAACGACGGCTCCAAGTGATATGTGGGGGTATTTAGGGTCCGAGATTTTGAATTTTTTCACTAATTACAGAAGGCGGACGCGTTGTATGATCAAGGTTCTATTCAAAATTGGTGTATGGAGATTTTTGGGGAACAGTATTATAAATTGAATTTGTTGTCAAAATATATAAATTCAAAATAGCGGGAGAGTTTTATGATTTATGGAGCGATTCTATCCATAAAGAGTATGTATGGGTTTTTAGAGTCCGAAAATATAACTTTTCGTAAAAATTAGGTACCTAATTCATGACGGCGGATTTTAATCTTTTTCCTTTAAGGTGCATTCGAATAAAAGCAGTTCTCAATTTTTTTTTGTTATTTGCATTCGCAGAAACAACTGAAACATTGATAGTAGTATTCAGTATGTTTTTTAGAATACATCTTTTCTAAATCCGGAAGACATTCCTACGGAGATACAGCTGTGGGGTGGGTACAAGTTCGAAGGAACAAAAATGTGTGCACTGTGAAAGGCAAAATTACACCTGAACATAATGTTAGTAAAAAACAATACACCGTAAGCTGCAATATTGAAGAAGAAGAGGAAAAAGTATTGGATTTTGCTCTTTCCTCTTACAAGCTCTCAGCCATTTCGAGCGACGACTGCGATCTACTGGCAACATTATAAATATTTTTTATTTTCCAAGACGAATATAGATATTTCACTGCAACTGCAACGATACCTAATGAACCACACGACTCTTCCACACTCTGTAACCGAATAGAATAACTTGCTCCATGTATTTATTTTCCGCAGTGGTAGGAAATGACGTCACGACCGTTCCAGGGATTTTAAGCTTGTCTGAAATGAGTCGCTGGCACGCAAAACTTTGATTATCTATAACAGCCTAATTACTTATATTTATATCATATTTTGCATAGCTTATTTTTTATCGTAATTGAACATTTTTATGCAGTCAATTGGAGTAAGGCAAGTTGCCTATTGGCCAATGTGAAAATGAACGATGTAAATTATGCAACAACTGCATTAATTGTAAAGGTTCCGAACACCAAAAATAAAGTACCACGAACTTTTGCATTAACACGAACATTTTATGGAATATATAAAAAGTACGCTGATCTACGTCCCAAAACCATGGTGGATAAAAATAACAGATTCTTCATTAATTACCAGAAAGGCAAATGTACCTCTCAGTTTGTGGGAATTAACAAGTTTGGTGCAATGGCCAAAGAAATCGCTACATTTTAGAAATTACCAAACCCAGAAAACTACACTGGCCATTCATTTAGGCGTTCTTCAGCCACAATATTAGTGGATAGTGGCAGTGATTTATTGACTCTGAAAAGGCATGGCGGCTGGAAAAGCAGCACAGTTGCAGAAGGTTATATTGATGAATCAATCAATAAAAACTGGAAATATCCATTCAAATAACCAAATCTATTGAACATGCAACAACCTTCTCAACAGAATTATTCGGAACTAGCTCGGTATCACAATCAGTCCCTACTGCGAGACCATCAACCTCCACTACAGTTTTGGAAACTAATAATAATATGACAGGAATTAATAATCAAGCCATTCAAGGTTTGAAAAAAGAAAATAATAGTATTCCGTTAGTACTGAACAATTGTTCAAATATTACCATCAATAACTACTTATTTTTCTAATATTTCATCAATATTTCAAGTACAGACCAAAATGTACCCAAATATTTTTGTTGAATGCTCAATAAAATGTGTTTTCTTTGTGCGATACATCTTTCTTATATGCTTCTTCAGGCAATTGAATTGGTTTCCTGTAAAAATGATTTGTAAGTAGGGATAATACAGTCATGCGAAATTAAAATCTGACATACCTATGTTTTTGATGTTGGTCGTGGGAAATAATAATTTTCCTAACAAGTGCGGAAAGTGATGCTTTCCCGCACGCGACTGCCGTTAACCCGAACGACGCGCAGCATGAGTTAGGAACAATACTTTTTCTACAAGCGTAGGAAACAAATTCATTTTTTCAATTATTTATTCATGCAAATGGAAACAACTAACAAGAGTAACATTTTCTATCCACTAATTATTCGTAATATTTATTGTAAATGTACAATTTGATGCATTATGTAAATTTATAGCGGAAGCCAGCATATTTTTTGAAGATGGCTGATTTCCTGAAGAAGAAGGTAACTCGGGAAATACATTATCGAAAGAAATCGAATGTGCAGGCACAGGCATCAAATCGTCGTCGATCGATATAGACGCGGATGGTTCTAAAATGCACCCGGAAGACGATGTAGTGTTCAAATTGAGAATTTTGTTGAACATTTATTTTTTTAGATTGGTGGAGTCTTCTAAATACCCCTCTGCAACTGAAGTCGATTTCCATCCTCCTAGGCGTTTGATATTAGTTATACCCACACCACAGTCAGCAAGTAAAGTGGCTGAGGAACGCCTGAAGCTGTGACCAGTGTAAAGCTCTAGATTTTGAAGGCGCAGAAATACTGCTATTTCGGAGGGTATCTTTCCTATGGTATTGATTCTTACACATTGCACAGTACATTTTCCACTTTTGTAATACAAGAATAAACGACGGTGATGAGTCTCTTTTGGACGTAAATGTACATAATTTCTGTATACGTTCAAAAAATAACCATCATTTGCTTCTTCAGATATCACGAAGGATCTAGAGGGATGATTTTTGGAATCCTTGATATTAACAATTATCAGGTTTTCTTTGTCGTCTATGTCGTCAATGGTGAGTTTTGTCAGCTCTTCTCGTCTGCACGCACCAGCTAATCCAAAAATTGCTACTAACTTAATCATGAGGTATATGTCATCGGGTGCTTCAGTCATAAATTTTGAAACGTCTTCTTGAGTCAAGATTTTGGCTTTTTTCCGTCGAAAACCGACATTCTGTCTTTTAATGAATGCAATTATTTTTTTAAATTTGCTAATATCCAAATTTTGCTTTACTTTGAATACACTCTTCAACATTGAATATCTTGCCCATAAAGTGTTCGGCTTCCATGTTTTAGACATTTCTAGAAAATAAGCCAAGAATACTTCTTCTTTATTTGGTGTTTTCACTTTCTTATTGTTGTCATTCAATAAAACTCGTGTATTGATTCTCATACCTTTGTTTAGATTTCGTTGGCAATAACTCTAAGTTCGCATCTGTAGCTGCTTGCACGATTTCTTGTGGAAGTTCTTCATCAGATGAATGTGGCAATTTCACTGAATCGAAAATTTTATATAAGTAACGCTTTGTCTGTCACTCTGACAATTACAAACAAATTTGTGTATTGATCGGCATGACAACATCAATTGTTACCTACTGGTTATCAGATCAATCAAAGCCTATATATACATGAGTATTTATGCTGCAGACAACGTAGCCCCTTGTCTTTATAGACTATTTGCATTGTCTAATCATTGTGGGACTCTCAATAGCGGACACTACACAGCCTACTGTAAACATCCGTATGTAGGTACGTGGCATGCGTATAATGATTCAAAAGTGTCCCCAATTTCATCTGAATCCCTAGTAAGCGGAGATGCTTATGTTCTCTTCTATGAGCTGGATGACATTAAAGGAGATCATACTTAGTTTGATATATAAATTGAGATATATATTGTTTTAATTATTATGTGATTTGTTATATGTTTACTATATATTAAATAGTTATCATATATAGGGTGATTTTCATAACAATACATTTTTATTTATCAATATTTGTTCATTTTTTCAATAAATAGTGCAAAATGATGGATGATTTTGAACAAACCCACTTAGTATTGCAACAAAAAAGCTTGAACTTTCATATTTTGTCACCCACCACTTATATTTTACGAGGATATCATATAAATGTTTTTCCCGCACTAGTGTGGGAAAAAATTTCCCGCACTAGTGTGGGAAAACTTTTCCCGCACAACTGTGGGAAAATGACACATTCCAAACTGAATTGCGTGCGGGTAGAGGGTGAATCACGCACGCTTGTAGGAAAAGTATATTGTGAAACTAGTGCGGAAAAAAGGATATTTCATACGAGTTTGACAAGATTATGAGCCGTAGGCGAGTGGTTCATAATCTTGTCAAACGAATATTCATGGTGAGTGCCAAAGAAATGTTTCCAGAACGTAACGGAAATTCAATGACCTTCATTCAAATTTAGCACGAATTAATAGAAAAAAATGTATCGATTGAAATAAAATTGAGTTCTGCTCAAGGACACTCGTTCTTCAAATACCCTGAATGGGAGATAAAATTATCATGGAGATGAACAACCGAACCAAGAATACTTTGTTCATGTAACCAAACGAATTTTATGACCGGAAATAATAATTTAAATCAGACCCAAACCCGAATTCAAATATCTGAAATGTTTTCTCAAACCCTCGAAAACTCATGTTATTCTAGTAAATATTCTCAGAAATACATGGTTACCAAGGGTCCTCTTAAAATAGACGATGTTATTGATTATTTTTAAGTGTTTCCGTGTGTGTATTTATCTCAAAATTGGGCATTTCAGAATAATAGAGAAACAAACAGTCAAATAGTTCGCATATGTTTATGTTCTTGTGAGAGGCCAGTTGTTATATTTTCAGGGACCACCTATAGTTCTCAAGGGGGGCGGAACATGCCAACTTTGAAATTAGGGTCGAAAAATAGGTTAGTCTTTCGTTTCACTCGGTAAAGTTAACATGTCGCGTAGTTATTTCATTAGTTTTCTTAAATTATTGTAATTTTCATAATTCAACTCTGTTCAACAGAAAATGCAATCAGGGTAAATTCATTAATTTTCATTATTTGAATATATATAAAGTTGATTTTCTCTACCTGTCTCTAAAA
Source organism: Chrysolina oricalcia (assembly GCA_944452925.2). Classification (NCBI taxonomy): domain Eukaryota; kingdom Metazoa; phylum Arthropoda; class Insecta; order Coleoptera; family Chrysomelidae; genus Chrysolina; species Chrysolina oricalcia. The sequence continues at coordinate 39,949,160 of OX101828.2, read as the reverse complement.
AGTTGATTCTTCTAATCAACTCTTACTATTTATTGTATTTGAATTATTTTGAATCTTTTGCAGTTTATCTTGTTAAATTATTAGTAAATCATCTGGGCTCATTTCCTGTTTAAATTATATTCTCAGTTAAAATCAGAAGTTACTTTATCAATTAATTTGAGAAATGTCCCAAACATCTTTTGTTGTTATTCTTTATTGTTTTGTTAATAGATATAAGTGTTATGCATTCTGGCATTTCATTCTCAAAAGTTCACATTCCAGTTAACAAAAATCCTTTTGATTTGAGAGAAAAATATTTTAATTAGAGGAGTTGAACAGAGTAAGTAAATTTGAGTGCTAAAGTGAGTTCCGCAACGAGTTCTCAATCCAGCATCGAGTATAGAACGTCGAGATCATCTGATGAAAAAGTAAGGTGAGTTAAAATCTTAAATGCTGTGAGGTATGATTCCTGGTTCCAAGAAAATTAGAGCCCAACGTTCCCAATTATTATTATGTTTTAACGACTCCGCTCGGTCGAATCAGTTGTGACAATGCTCTATTTAATTATAAAGACAGCATTTGTTACATTCAAAATCTGAATTGCAATTTCAAGTCACTGTATTTCTCGGTTAATGCAATATTAGTTTTGGAGAAGACTGTTGTGAAAAAAGTACAAAATATCAATATCCATAGAACAGTTAGAAATATGGGACAAATTCGACAAAAATTTATCAAATTTACATTTGAATAATTATTATCTTCCATTTTGATTCTTTTCCAATCAAATTTACGTTAAAGAACGCGCAAACGTCTTATTATTTATGTACTAATTTTCTAATTTTCATAATGACATATTCAATTACATTTCATATCTACCCAATACAAAATATGGCAAAATAATACAATTTTTATAGAAAACTTGCTTTCATTTCGGAAACCTGACTCTTTAGGTATTGGAACATGATACATCATTTGAAAAAAAATTCAATGCTCTTTCAGGATATTTGATGATATACAGGGTGTTCCATTTAAAAAAATGCAGTTTTCACCACTTTTGTATCTATCGGTAAAATCACAAATTTTCAATGACCATCTATAATGGAGAACGAATTCCCCCCCTAGTCATAACTAATACACAGGACATTGTCAAACTACATCCAGAATTTCAGCTTTCTACGTATTCAAATAATGCAGTAATGAACGTTTAATTGAAGCTATGTTTTGCACAAAAAATAAGAAAATTATTGATTTTCTCAAAATCCACTGGAGATAGGTATAGGGAAGTTTTATGTGAAAATAATCAAAAAGCAATAGCAAAGCGAAAAATGCAATAATATACAGGGTATTTGTTGAAGAAACAAACTGTGAAGTTGGCGTAGTCTTTATATTTTTACTCTGTGTGTTTATATATGAAGTTAGTCAGTTGTTATTGAAATACGTTTCACGAAGTTGTCACTGTCTGAATAAAAATTAAGTTTCTCTATTTTCTGATTTATTCACGAGTTGAATACTGCGTTTTATTCTGATTTAATTGATTACGGGTCCAGAGTGAGCGGAAAACAGAAAAATGGAGGTAGAGGCAGTTAAAGTCGAAAAGTTAAAGGATCCGATCAATTGGAATGAATGGAAGTTCCAAATGAAAGTAATTCTGAGATCTGCAGATATCCTCGAGGTCGTGAATGGTGAATTCAGCAAACCACAGAAACCATTACATGAAAATGAAGGAGCAGCGGATGAGCAGGAGAAGGCTAAACAGAAGAAGGGAGAAGATGAGTACCTGAATAAACTAACGAAGTGGAACAAAGCGGATGCAAAAGCTCAAAAGTACATTGTTACTTCAGATGAGAAGAAAGTTTTACATCTCATGTGTTGTGAAACTGCAAAAGCTATGTGGGAAAAACTGCATAGAGAATTCGAACAAAGGTCAGATGAAAGTCTACATCTGATACAGAAGTTGGACAGCGATGATATGGGAGAGCAGCTCAGGCAATTAGGAGAACCTGTTCCAGAATCTATGATTACCAGAATCCTTACTACCACCTCACTTCAATCATTTCTACAGTGCATGGGAATCTACTCCAGATGAAAAGCGAACCATAAATAATTTGACATCGAGATTATTGCTGGAAGATTCAAGAATGTCCACCCAAAGTCCAACAGAAGAAACGTCAGCTTTTGTTACAAAGAAGTTTGATTATCATAAACCACAGATGAAACGAGAAAAAGGAAACTTCAAAGCTGTACCATCAGGAAGATGTTTCATTTGCGGAAGAAAGGGCCACTACAAAACTGATTGTTGGTATCGAGCAGAAAATACATACAAGAAACCAAACAGAAAAGCCAATACTGCAGAGCTGCAGGATAATGTTGATGCATTCGTTGGAGAATTGTTAACTATGAGTGAAGCAGGATATTCTGATAGATTTAATGACTGGTTCATGGATTCAGGAGCAAGTGATCATATGACCAGCAGATATGAATGGTTCTCCGATTATCAATCCTTTGAAGAACCTATACCCGTCAGAATAGGTAATGGTGAAAGTGTTCTTGCTGAAGGAAAAGGTTCCATCAAGATTTTATCATTGATCAATGAGAAATGGCAACCAAAAATGCTCATAGATATATTATATGTCCCGGATATCAAAATCAATTAATTTTCTTCGGGAGCAGCATTGCATAAGGGATTAAAAATGACATCAGACGACAAGAAATGTATATTCACTAAGAATGGAAAAGTTGTTGCTGTTGGAATTCGGCGATTCAAGCTGTACCAGATGGAATTCAAAGTAATTCAGCCAGAACATGACAATGGAATAACATAAGTTAACATCACTGAACAAGTCGAACCATTACACCTATGGCATGAGAGACTAGCACATCAAAACAAGCAGCAGATCAAGAAGTATCTAAAAATAACCAAATTAAGATTAGTTCTCTTGAATACGACTTCAGTTGTGAGGCATGTTTGTTTGGAAAACAAAATAGATTGCCATTTCCATCAAGTTCGACAAAAAGCAGCAGACCCGGAGATCTCATCCATACAGATTTGTGTGGCCAATACAGAACATATCAGTTGGTGGAGCAAGATATATGTTACTATTGAAAGACGATTTTTCCCATTATAAGATGGATTATTTTCTGAAAAACAAATCTGAAGTTTTTGTCAAATTGAATGTCTACTTAACATTCGTATCTTGATTAGTAGAAAACCAATTCGGCATAAATGTCAAGAAATTACGTTCAGATAATGGTTCAGAATATATAAACGAAAACGTTCGAAAATTACTTGAAGATAGAGGAATTCAACATCAGAATACTGTTCCATATACTCCCCAGCAGAATGGATGTGCTGAGAGAGAAATGAGGACAATCATTGAAGCGGACAGAACGATGATACATGCTAAAAGTATGAATTTGGAGCTGTGGGCGGAAGGAGTCAATATAGTCCGAGAGCCAGTGACAAAAAAACTCGATGATCGCGATTCGGCTGAAAAAATTCCCAAAAACCCCAAAAAGTTCGAATATGTCACAAATGGGCGCCTGCCGGCTCAAAGCGGTTGCGTTATTTAAATAAAAAATGTTTATTGCTCAATTACGGAATCAAAATACGTACAATCGCGATCCGGTCGAAATTTTCAGAAAACCTTGGAAAAACATTGTACATGACACATTTGGGTGCCTGCCAACCAAAATCGGTTGCCAAGTCCCGCCTGCCAATTTTTGAAAGTGCCAAAAAATTTTGAAAAATCGGATCATCGCGATCCGTTTCAAAATTCGTAGGCATATATTTGAAGGCATGAGAATTTCATTTTTGGGCGCCTGCCAGGTCAGAGCCCTTGCTTTAGGGTGCCTGCCGGCCTCCAAAGTGAGCGCTGCGCCGCCGTCTGGCCTCAGCGGTCGCTGGGAGCTCAATGCACTTTGTCGGGCTTTCATGAATGCAATGTAGTCATGTCGTTTTTTAAACGTATATAATTATGTATGCAATGTATGTATATACATATAATTGATATATACATATAATTATATATTAGAAATGTTACAAATTAATGAAGAGAGTAACAGCCTAAACAAGAAAACTGATCTCAATAATTTAAGTAAAATTTACACATATACCTTAAAATTGAACAGAGATAAATCGAAAAATTATAGTAATACTGATATACCCAGTAGAGTAACTTGATTTTTAGTAATCAATTTTGAAGTTGATTGACAGTTATTTTCAAAACACCATCTGTCCAATATTTTTATACAACATTCTTTTTTTGATGCTAATTTCAATTTTTACTCAAGTTATGTAAGTAGATTCAATGTTTGTCTCCATTATATTGATTTGTAGTTTTATAGTTGTCCTGAGGAAGGAAATAAACATTTCCGAAAGCTTGACTAGATGACAAAGAGTTTTCTTTAATTCCAAAATAAGACTGCAACCTCAAGATATATTCAATTCTATAGTTATTGTCAGTCACGAATTACCCAATTTTCATATATATATATATATATATATATATATATATATATATATATATATATATATATATATATATAAATATATATAAAATATGTATAAAAATAAATTATACATGAAATTTTGAAATAACATTTAGAAAAGTGTATGAAAATATAAATTATAATAATATGTATATAAAATCAAGTTTTAATAATAATTACGAAAATCAATAATATATATATATATATTTATATATATATATATATACCAATTTTCATCAATTTTAATCAATTTTAATTATTTTTTGTACATTTTCTCACATCGTCGAGTGAAAGGTTTTGCAATAAATGAAAAAGTTATATAGTTTTGTTACTGGTATATTTATTAAGAAAGAACACGAAAATTTTTCGCTTAATCGCTAGAAACGTCGCTGTCACTGAAAGTTACGTCCTCTTCGAAGTTTTCGAAATCGTCAGTTTCATCTACGTTCTCTACATCCTCAGATTCAACATTTTCGGGTTGGATAACAATGCGTTTAACAAAACGTGGGACTTGTTCTCCCTTGAACCACGAAAACGTATATTTTCCACTTTTTTCGGCCCATCCGTAATTCGTTGGGAAGAAATCGGTTGGGTTTAGCATTACACCAAAGATTTGCAATGTACTTTGTGCGCAAAATTTGCTCTGAAAGTTCTGATTTACATGGTGGAATGGTCGCTCCATCGAAATTTGTCGCTTTTCTCATAAATTTTTCTGCGACGTCGTCAACTTTAAAGTTTTTATAAAAAACGTACGTGCCTCGTTCACACTTGTGACGCCTTTGACGTTGTATATATGGCAAACAAAATTTTCTACTGTTGTAAACGTCGAGTTGTCGATCGTTCCGTCATCACTTTTGCCGAGTTTTGCAAGAGCTGCCTGGAACTCCTTTGATTTTTGTAAAATTCCCAACGGTTTTTTTTCCTTTTCGGTAAAAAGACGGATTAAAGTCGCATCCCGTTAATGCGTGGAAACCAGGCAGCGACTTGCAAAAATCGGGACCAAGATGCGAGTATAATTTCGTGACATCAATGTATCGTTGCGAATTGGCCACTCCGACATTCATCCAAACAGTGGTTCCATTTTTAACGTGATCCATATTTGCAAGCATTATAACGAGAATATCTGTATCAGAACACCGAATCATGACATTAAAATCCTCGCTTGAGTTGCAAATATGGTTCACGATTTTAGTGTCAGCTTCTTCGTGATTTTCACATGACAATTCATCGACAATTGTCGAAACAATCTTTTCTTCCACAACTTCAAACTTGTGACACACGTCAGCAGTGACATAAAGTACTTTTGACTTGAAATTGCTCGCATACTCGTTTTTTGACCATTCTTGAATGAAAAAATCAATGAGAGCCTTTTTGAAATTGATATTTTTCAAATCTTTTGTAAAATTAGTGCAGCGCTTTTGCTCGGGACCTGATATTCGGAATGAACGTTCTTCGGTGTTATCCCGAAGCAAATGCTCGTTGTCCTTGATGGATGGACTGAAGTAAGAGTCAAATATCACTGCGATCTCTTTTGATTTGTGGTTCAAAAAGATACTCAGACATTTGCTCGCAATTTTACCGTATTGTATTGGGATTTCTTTGATTGTATGTAAAACAAAAAATCCATCAATGACAACAAGGTCAATGTTTTTCGGTTCGTTACTGGTAATTTGAGATTCCAATGATTTCAAAAGTACTGACTTATCGGTTTTGTGAATGGAACCGTCAACGTGACACATTGATAAAGGCATCGGTGTCAAAGGGTACTGGAAAACTTCATCGTCATCACTTTCATTTTGCGACGAAGTTTCGCGAATGTCTTGATAAATGCTACCGACAGTATCATGTAGAGTTTCTTTCCCGGTCAAGCTATCAACGAATCGATCGAAATTGTTAAAAGCTAACCCTGTGCAAAGATATGGGGACTTGATCACGTCTTCAGGGCAAACTTGAGCTGTTTCTAGCGACGAAATAACAGCCTCGGTTTCAATCTCTTCGACTACATTATAACTGCATGAATGACCATAACGATTCATTATATCGATGATTTTCCTACTACTCGTCAAACTTTTCAGTGCGATTCCGAGTTGCATATGCTTTGCAGGTTTAACTTTACCGTTTGTAACCCCGAAAATAGCATCTTGAGCAAAAGAGCTACTCAATCTTTTACATTTTTCCCCAGAACGTCTACGTAAATTAGCCCCACTCAATAGTGTATCGTAGAAAATTTGCAAAGAGTCAGGAATCGAACATTCCCCACGAGCAATTTCAGTGGCATTGAGAGCATCGGGGAGCTCTCGTTTTGTAATAGAAAAAATGTCTTCTCTTAGAGTAATTGCAGCTCGCTGCAACAGATCCATTTTATCCAATGCTTCTGGACGAAAATTATCGGGGATTATCGTGTTTCGAGGCTGAACAATCTTTTTTTTTTGACAAATGACCAATTTCAATGTCAGTCTTCAATTCTTTCAACAATTTTATTTCAAGTTTGTTACTTTCAATGTCAGTAAAATTCAATTGAGCATTGGATTCGTGAATTTGCGTTGCGATACTGTCATTATACAATTTTCGCAGTGAATCAAGATAGCAAAACATTTTATTTTTTACTACTTTTTCTTTTACGAAAGCACACATTTCTTCAAATGCATTTTTATTGAACAGACGAATCTTATGCCAATCATTCCCTTTCTGTTGTAACTCACGTTGCATTTGCTCTTTCCTGTTGAGAATTGACGCCTTGCAGCGTTTAAGGTACATGAAGATCTTTTGATTACAACAACAAAGAATATTCTGTCGAGTTTCCTCGTCTCCAACAAATGCAGCAGCTTCATCGAGTTGTTCCAATAAGGCATGATCGGTGCTTGTCACGAGTGGAACTATTGTTTTATTGACCGTGACCCTTGATTTTTTGCAAATATTACAGACGTTCTCCTTTCCTCCTTTGTCCGTAATTTCTGAACCAGAAGGCTCTTCCTTAGGGCACATTTCTTGTGCCATTGTATCACCACCACTGAAAATTTAAATTCAAACAATGGTACTCCACTTAAAATATTTCAAATAAAACTTTGCATCAGAATATCTTGTCGTATTTTATGTTATCAATCTCGATGAAATAAATTAGTTTTGATTAATTGTATTTGAAAAATCAAAACTTATATCTCCAAAAGAAATTTCAGAAAATCGTTATTTCAATTTTTTTGCTCAATTTTGACTGTAATTAAAATTACGTTACGATTTCTATAAAAAAATTCACTTTGAAGCGTGATACATTTCTATAACTTTTTCCTTGACTGATATTTTTAACATTTCAATCTCAATTAATTTTCTTTAATTTTTATTCAAATCTCATTATACGAAAATATGATATACATGTTACTTACTCGGTCTCTAATGTCGACACATTTTCATTCTCAGTACCTCCTTCTTCAGCTTGTTTTTTCTCGCCTTGATTTTCTCTTCTGTTTTCGACTTGCTCCTGTGAATTTTTTGGAGCCAATTCACTTTCTTGCTCAGACCCATTCTCTGGAGTGGATGTTCTCTCTCCTCCATTGTTCCCCGAATTTGCAGCTGCGGGAGCCGCAGTCTCAGCAACATTTTGCCTGCTCGACGGTCTTCTAACAAAGAAATTTACGAATTCAAATTTCCAAAGCAAACGTTAAAAACCGTTAAAAACCGTTGCAAAAAAGTGAAAATTTACTACATTGTAACTGTAGCAATAAATGAAATTTATCTTTTGATGGTTTTTATGAGGGAAATTTATTAATAGTTATTTAATCAACTAGTGTATTAATGAAGGCGATTAATGATCGAGATATTTTAACGCGTAAGCGAAGCGAGCGCGTTAATGTTCGAGATCATTAATCGCATTTTAATATAAGAGTTTATTACAAAATTTTTCCGTCGACCTCACTCTTGTTGAAATAACGAAATTCTGATTGTTTCAGGCAATAAACTCAAAAATGCTACTTTAGCAGTTTCCGTAACATCTGGCAAGGTAAAATTATCGTCAATATCCATTTTATATTTAGAAATTATGGGTCAAATTAAATAAAAAGAAAAAACTTTAAATACGAACTAACAATTTTCACTTAAATCTGCCACTTTCGCAGTTTCCGCAACGACGTAAAATTATCTTTAATATTCATAATTAGATTATTAGATTAGATAATTAGATTAGATAGAACGCTTTTCGTATACTTACGCTTCATCATCGGGAATATGTTTGTGCTTCTGCTGCAAGGCCACAAAACTGTTCCGGCATGCTCGGTGATAGCCATGGGTAGCGTTGGCCGTTTCCGGCAACTCCACGTCACTAAACTTGAACTTGTAATATTTTCGACATTTCAGAATGACTTTACATGTCTCCAAATTGGGGACTGTGAACAAATTCACGTTATCTTTGCTTTCCTTGCAAAAAACACAGAATTTCGCAGCGTTACTCATTTTGAAACGAAAGAATATTCTACGTGCTGTACGTTTGAAGCACGAGCTACGACTGAGAAAAAAAGGTTCTCTTTCGACAGAATATTACGCAGCAAAAAACGAGTTCTCTAAAATGTGTTGACGAAGTCGATTTCATTGTCGAGACAGCAGCTGCTAGCTGTTCTCAGAAACGGCCGAGTGAATAGCGATTCCCTGGCAGGAGCGGCGCAGCGCTCACTTTAGAGGCCGGCAGGCACCCTAAAGCAAGGGCTCTGACCTTGCAGGCGCCCAAAAATGAAATTCTCATGCCTTCAAATATATGCCTACGAATTTTGAAACGGATCGCGATGATCCGATTTTTCAAAATTTTTTGGCACTTTCAAAAATTGGCAGGCGGGACTTGGCAACCGATTTTGGTTGGCAGGCACCCGAATGTGTCATGTACAATGTTTTTCCAAGGTTTTCTGAAAATTTCGACCGGATCGCGATTGTACGGATTTTGATTCCGTAATTGAGCAATAAACATTTTTTATTTAAATAACGCAACCGCTTTGAGCCGGCAGGCGTCCATTTGTGACATATTCGAACTTTTTGGGGTTTTTGGGAATTTTTTCAGCCGGATCGCGATCATCGAGTTTTTTTGTCACTGGCTCTCGGACTAATAGGGCTGTTTACGTTCTCAATAGGACTGGAACCAGCACAGTAGCAGACAAATCTCCATTCGAGTTATGGACTGGTGAAGTTCCTAGAACAAATCATCTAAGGATATTTGGTTCCGAAGTGTTCACTCATATACCAAAAGAAAAACGACAGAAATGGGATCAGAAGTGCAAAAGGGGCCTATTCGTTGGATATTCCGAAAACGTCAAAGGTTATAGAATATGGTATCCAACAGAAAGGAAAATAGAATTGAGTCGAGACATCATTTTCAAAGAAGAATTATCACAAAGTCAGAGAAGAGGGCCAAATCGTGTTGAAAATGAAATACGGGACAAACAAGATATAATGACAAGCATAATACAAAATGAAAATGAATCGTCAACAGAAGAGGTATAACAAATGTCAAGCATTTGACAGCGACTTAAGAAAGCAGAAACTTGTAAAATAACTCTTGAAAATGCTAACCACTCGTGTTGGCGAAACGTCGAGATCTTCTTAGAACATACGTCGGCCTTACAACCCGAAGAACCATCATGTAAGGAGAGGAAAATGTTTTAGAAAATGAACATGAAAACGTCGAAACTATTGCACAATCAAACGAAATCGCTGAAATTGAAAATCCTGAAAACAGTTCATATCAGCTGAGAGACAGATCAAGTTTAATTCCACCTTCGAGGTATGGCAATTACTTCATGGCTATGACGATGGCAACAGAAATGAATTTACCAAGAAACTACAGAGAGTCTGTTACATCAGAAGATTCCGTCGAGTGGAAAAAGACCATGGACGATGAAATGTCATCTCTTATTCAAACTAATACATGGAAGATAGTGGAATTTTCAGAAAATCGATAAATCATTGACAACAAATGGGTATATCAGCTGAAAATGAAATCTGATGTCAGTATCGAAAGATACAAGGCTCGATTGGTGATCAAAGGTTATTCGCAGCAATACGGCATAGACTATGAAGAGACCTTTAGTCCAGTTGTCCGATTTGACACAATTAGGATGATTTTGGCATTAGCAGCCGCACATCAATTCAAGTTGAGACAATTTGATATAAAAACAGCCTTTTTGAACGGTAATTTGAAAGAAGACATTTATATGGCTCAACCTGTGGGATATGAAGATGGTACCAATAGGGTTTGTAAACTTCTCAAAGCCCTTTATGGATTGAAGCAGGCATCACGAGTATGGATCGAAAAATTTACAAAATTCTTGTTGGAAATGAATTTTGAAATTACGAAAGCAGATCCATGTGCTTTTGTGGGGAAAAATCCTAGGCTAATGTATAGTGCCTTATATGTCGATGATGGGCTGGTAGCAGCTTCAAATGAAACTGATATTAATCATTTGATGGCCCACTTAGAAGATGAATTTCAACTGAGGACAACGACATTTCAATACTTTCTTGGATTAGAAGTAGAACGAAGACAAGATGGGTCCATACTTCTCCATCAAGCAAGTTATATTAATAAAATCCTAACTAAATTTGGTATGTCAGACTCAAATCCTGTAACTGTACATGTCAGTCCTGGTTGTGATGAAAACTCAATTCAGAATGGGAATCTCAGCAGAATCCCTTATAGACAAGCCGTTGGAAGCCTTATCTACCTTGCTATAGGCACTAGACCAGACATTTCATGCGCAGTGGGCAGGGTCAGTCAATTTTTGGAAAATCCCAACAATAATCATTGGAATTCAGTAAAAAGGATTATGAAATATCTGAAAGGAACCATAAATCTTGGAATTTTATACCCTTCAGATGCGAATATAACTCTAAGAGGCCACAGTGATGGAGATTTTGCAGCTGATACGAGTACAAGACGATCAATCAGTGGATATGTTTTCTTTTTGGGAAATAGTCCAGTAACGTGGGGTTCTCAGAAACAAAGTTCTGTTTCTCTATCCACGACAGAAGCAGAGTACATAGCAGCTAGTCAAGCACTTAAAGAACTGATCTGGTTGAAGCTTCTATTTGAAGACCCTACTCCAAGGCATGTTTTATTCGTAGACAATCAGAGTGCTATAAGATTAGTGAAAAATCCGGAATTTCATAAACGTAGCAAACATATTGATGTTCGCTTTCACTACATTCGTGAAAAATTTCAAGAAAATGTATTCCTGTTGGAATATATCGCTACTGAACATCAGATTACTGATATATTCACGAAACCTTTAGCAAAATTAAGATTCCAGTATTTACGAAGCCTTCTGGGAGTAACCTCATCCTTGAAGAATTCAGAGAGTCACCAATTATCAGTTTGAGGGGGAATGTTGAAGAAACAAACTGTGAAGTTGGCGTAGTCTTTATATTTTTACTCTGTGTGTTTATATATGAAGTTAGTCAGTTGTTATTGAAATACGTTTCACGAAGTTGTCACTGTCTGAATAAAAGTTAAGTTTCTCCATTTTGTGATTTATCATGAGTTGAATACTGCGTTTTATTCTGATTCAATTGTATTCCATTCAATATATCAAAGTTGTTGCCACTTTTCGTATATTGTAACTAATAGAAAAAAAATTATTTAATAAACTTGAATTTGAGTCAATACACCAGAGAATGAACGCGCTATTTTTCATTTACAACAATTCCGGATTATCTAACGAGAGCACAAGACGCACTGTACATGATTGATGTAAAAAATGTAATGAGTTGTAGTGATGGATAGTATCGAGTCCCTGGCGGAAGAACTTTTCTAAATGCTGTAGAAAATGATCCGATCATTATTAAGTATTATAAACAGTTATCGCCTGACAGGATTGACAGGATGTGATGGTAGTTGGGTGAATTAATTTCAATGAATTACGTAGAACTACCTTGGGAATCTCGTATTTTGAATTGCCGACAGAGGCGTGCGGCGCACCTTTATAACAATTGGCACTGGAATAATTTTTTTTTAGCGGAATCAGTTGTAAACACATAGTGACATCATTGAAGTGGGCAATATTAGAACAGTGCTGATGCATTTTTGAAACAGAAAAAAATATTAATAGCACGAGACCTACTGGAAGAGGAGCAAAATATTTTAATGACGGGAAAAATGAATTGGAGTCGAAAAAATGGAAAAGGGTTGAAAGCGACATTTCACGTTTTTTCGAGAATTGCAACGAAAGTTGACCTCCTATCGAAAAAACTTAAATGGCAGAGTTGTTGATAATGAAAAGGTCAAGAGCTTTTGTGTAACATTTTTTCGCTTAACCACAAAGGACCCCGCACTTTTTATAGGTAAAATGGTTCTTGGTGAAATTGTCTAAATTTTTAGTATATTCTAGTATTAGATGTACTGATTGAACGTACAGAATCGCAAAGTTCATTGATGGAAATATTTTCAAGTTAATTAATCAATTTTTATTTAATTATTTTCTCCAGATTTGAAAGTGCCAACTGCATTTTTTTCCCGTTCTTATCATCAACGTACCTTCATATTACTGAATATCATTCAGATGATGCAGATTATATCACTATGTACATAGTGAAAAATAAAAACATTATAGTAATGTCTGAAATTCTATGTAATACTGAAAAAATGATAAAATTACTTTGGCGTGCAATATACTATTCTTATTCCATCATTAATCACAATTCATACATTTCGTACAAGGTGATTTGAAAAATTGGTGAAATATATGGCCAGTTCTTTCGTACATATCCTGTATATTCAAGTGAATTATCATCCTTCGAAGATAGCTGATACCGTATAAACATGATTTCGTTGGGATGCTTGGATAGTTTTACACGCCCAATCGTGTATGAGGCTCCGGTAGGAGACATCACTTATCACTGAAGGTGACAAGAAACAGCCTTAACCGAATCCACCTCCCCCGCAGCAGCGCTACGGTCCTCATACAACAAGAAAACCGTATAGGCTATCGGGTAAATTTTGATTCTGTCGTTGGCGGAAAGTGAATGAAAAAGAAAAATCAATTAGTTCTATCAATGATAATTATTATTACCTTTACATATTGAATTACCTATATTGATGAAATATAATAGATTTCTATGTTTCTATTGAGTAGATAACAAATGAGAGGGCAACGGGAGGAGGGTCTATAAATGAGAGAGCAACGGGAGGCACTCGTCAGCAGAAAGTGCACGAGAGCGCAACGGGAGGAAGGTATATACAAATGAGAGTACTACGGGAGGTACTAATCAGAATATTGTTCATGTGGCAATCGATCATTGCCTTGATTTTGGTGATTACACGTTTCCGCTATGAATGATGATGTACGAACAAATCAGAATTCCTTATACAAGGTCTCTTATTGAAAAGTTTCGACTTGATGTCATACACTTGATAAGTTCGAGAGATGAAGTAAACATCTAAATAAATTTCAATGTGATATGTCTCAAGGATCAGTTCTCTGGACATTTTTCTATTACAAGTTATTTCAGTTTTAGTGCCTCAAGGAACAATCACATAGACAGAGACTTTACCATTATTTAAATTTCAATGTGCTATATCTCAAGGACCAGTTCGTTTAATAAATTATTTCATTGTGATATGTCTCAAGGATCAGTTCTCTGGACATTTTTCTGTCACAAGTTATTTCAGTTTTTGTGCCTCAAGAAACAATCACATAGACAGAGACTTTACCATTATTTAAATTTCAATGTGCTATACCTCAAGGACCAGTTCGTTTAATAAATTATTTCATTGTGATATGTCTCAAGGATCAGTTCTCTGGACATTTTTCTGTTACAAGTTATTTCAGTTTTTGTGCCTCAAGAAACAATCACATAGACAAAGACTTAACCATTATTTAAATTTCAATGTGCTATACCTCAAGGACCAGTTCGTTTAATAAATTACTTCATTGTGATATGTCTCAAGGATCAGTTCTCTGGACATTTTTCTGTTACAAGTTATTTCAGTTTTTATGCCTCAAGGAACACTCACATAGACAGAGACTTTACCATTATTTAAATTTCAATGTGCTATACCTCAAGGACTAGTTCGTTTAATAAATTATTTCATTGTGATATGTCTCAAGGATCAGTTCTCTGGACATTTTTCTGTTACAAGTTATTTCAGTTTTTGTGCCTCAAGAAACAATCACATAGACAAAGACTTAACCATTATTTAAATTTCAATGTGCTATACCTCAAGGACCAGTTCGTTTAATAAATTACTTCATTGTGATATGTCTCAAGGATCAGTTCTCTGGACATTTTTCTGTCACAAGTTATTTCAGTTTTTGTGCCTCAAAATGAACAGTCACATAGACAGAGACTATGTTATTTTTGAATTTCAATGTAGCATCCCTCAAGAACCAGTTCGTTGGGCATTTTTTACATATAATAAATCATTTCAAAGTGGTAAGCTTCAAGGACCAGTTTTCTGGAAATTTTTCCACTACAAGTTATTTCAATTTTTGTGCCTCAAGTAACAATCACATAGACAACACTTTTACAAATTTAATTGTGGTACACCTCAAGGATCAGTTCGTTGGGCATTTTTATATATAATAAATTATTTCAATGATCCTCCAGAACCAGTGCTCTGGGCCTTTTTCTATTACAAGTTATTCCAATGTAGTGCGTTTCAATGACCAGTTTTCTGGCCATTTTTCTATTACAAGTTATTTCAGTTTTTGTGCTTCAAGGAACAATCACATAGACAGAGACTTCAACATTTTTTTAATTTCAATTTGCTATACCTATAAATTATTTCAAAGTGGTATGCTTCAAGGACCGGTTTTCTGGAAATTTTTCTACAGGTTATTTCAGTTTTTGTGCCTCAAAGAACAATCACATAGACAACACTTTCGCCATTTTTTCAGATTTAATTGTGATACACCTCAAGGATCAGGTCTTTGGGCATTTTTATATATAATTAATTATTTCAATGAGCTGAGCCTCCAAGACCAGTGCTCTGGGCCTTCTTCTATAATGTAGTGCACTTCAAGGACCAGTTTTCTGGAAATTTTTCTATTACAAGTTATTTCAGTTTTTGTGCCACAAGGAACCACATAGACAGAGACTTTAACATTTTTCAAATTTAAATGTGCTATACCTCAAGGACTAGTTCGTTTAATAAATTATTTCATTGTGATATGTCTCAAGGACCAGTTTTCTATGCATTTTTCTTTTACAAATTATTTCAGTATTTGTGTCTCAAAGAACAATCACATAGACAACGCATTCGTAATTTTTCAAATTTCATTGTGGTACACCTCAAGGACCAGTTTTCTGGAAATTTTTCTATTACAAGTTATTTCAGTTTTTGTGCCACAAGGAACCACATAGACAGAGACTTTAACATTTTTCAAATTTAAATGTGCTATACCTCAAGGACTAGTTCGTTTAATAAATTATTTCATTGTGATATGTCTCAAGGACCAGTTTTCTATGCATTTTTCTTTTACAAATTATTTCAGTTTTTGTGTCTCAAAGAACAATCACATAGACAACGCATTCGTAATTTTTCAAATTTCATTGTGGTACACCTCAAGGACCAGTTCTTGGGGCATTTTTTATACATAATAAATTATTTCAATGAGGTAAGCCTCCAGGTCTCTGTCACCAGTCTCTGGTCCAGGAGGCTTACCTCATAGTTTATTATATATAAAAAATGCCCCAAGAACTAGTCCTTGAGGTGTACCACAATGAAATTTGAGAAATTGCGAAGGCGTTGTCTATGTGATTGTTCTTTAAGGCAAAAAACTGAAATAATTTGTAAAAGAAAAATACCTAGAAAACTGGTCCTTGAGGCTTACCACATTAAAATAATTTATTAAAAGAACTAGTCCTTGAGGTATATTACATTTAAATTTGAAAAATGTTAAAGTCTCTGTCTATGTGATTGTTCCTTGAGGCACAAAAACTGAAATAACTTGTAATAGAAAAATTGCCAGAGAACTGGTCCTTGAAGCGCACTACATTGGAATAACTTTTAGTAGAAACATTTTCAGAAAACTGGTCCTTGAAGCTTACCACTTTTAAAAATGCCCAATGAACTGGTCCTTGAGGGATGCCACATTGAAATTCAAAAATAGCGTAGTCTCTGTCTATGTGATTGTTCCTTGAGGCACAACATTTGAAATAACTTGTAATAGAAAAATGTCCAGAGAACTGATCCTTGAGACATATCACAATGAAATAAATTATTAAACGAACTGGTCCTTGAGGTATAGCACATTGAAATTTGAATAATAGTAAAGTCTCTGTCTATGTAATTGTTTCTTGAGGCACAAAAACTGAAATAACTTGTAACAGAAAAATGTCCAGAGAACTGATCCTTGAGAAATATCACAATGAAATAATTTATTAAACGAACTGGTCCTTGAGGTATAGCACATTGAAATTTAAATAATGGTAAAGTCTCTGTCTATGTGATTGTTCCTTGATGCACAAAAACTGAGATAACTTGAAATAGAAAAATGTCCAGAGAACTGATCCTTGAGACATATCACAATGAAATAATTTATTAAACGAACTGGTCCTTGAGGTATAGCACATTGAAATTTAAATAATGATAAAGTCTCTGTCTATGTGATTGTTTCTTGAGGCACAAAAACTGAAATAACTTGTAACAGAAAAATGTCCAGAGAACTGATCCTTGAGACATATCACAATGAAATAATTTATTAAACGAACTGTTCCTTGAGGTATAGCACATTGAAAATTAAATAATGGTAAAGTCTCTGTCTATGTGATTGTTTCTTGAGGCACAAAAACTGAAATAACTTGTAACAGAAAAATGTCCAGAGAACTGATCCTTGAGACATATCACAATGAAATAATTTATTAAACGAACTGGTCCTTGAGGTATAGCACATTGAAATTTAAATAATGGTAAAGTCTCTGTCTATGTGATTGTTCCTTGAGGCACAACGAATGAAATAACTTGTAATAGAAAAATGTCCAAAGAACTGATCTTTGAGACATATCACATTGAAATTCATTTAGATGTTTACTTCATCTCTCGAACTTATCAAGTGTATGACATCAAGTCGAAACTTTTCAATAAGAGACCTTGTATAAGGAATTCTGATTTGTTCGTACATCATCATTCATAGCGGAAACGTTTAATCACCAAAATCAAGGCAATGACCGATTGCCTCATGTACAATATTCTGATTAGTACCTCCCGTAGCACTCTCATTTGTATATACCTTCCTCCCGTTGCGCTCTCGTGCACTTTCTGATGACGAGTGCCTCCCGTTGCTCTCTCATTTGTATAGACCCTCCTCCCGTTGCCCTCTCATTTGTTATCTACTCAAAAAAAAACATATAGAAATCTATTATATTTCATCAATATAGATAATTCAATATGTAAAGGTAATAATAATTATCATTGATAGAAATAATTGATTTTTCTTTTTCATTCACTTTCCGCCAACGACAGAATCAAAATGTACCCGATAGCCTATACGGTTTTCTTGTATGAGGACCGTAGCGCTGCTGCGGGGGAGGTGGATTCGGTTAAGGCTGTTCCTTGTCACCTTCAGTGATAAGTGATGTCCCCTACCGGAGCCTCATACACGATTGGGCGAGTAAAACTATCCAAGCATCCCAACGAAATCATGTTTATACGGTATCAGCTATCTTCGAAGGATGATAATTCACTTGAATATACAGGATATGTACGAAAGAACTGGCCATATATTTCACCAATTTTTCAAATCATCCTGTACGAAATGTATGAATTGTGATTAATGATGGAATAAGAATAGTATATTGCACGCCAAAGTGATTTTATCATTTTTTCAGTATTACATAGAATTTCAGACATTACTGAAATGTTTTTATTTTTTGCTCGGTACATAATGATATAATCTACATCATCTGAATGATATTCAGTAATATAAAGGTACGTTGATGATAAGAACGAAAAAAAAAATGCAGTTGGCACTTTCAAATCCGGAGAAAATAATTAAATAAAAATTTATTAAACGAACTAGTCCTTGAGGTATAGCACATTGAAATTTAAAAAAATGTTAAAGTTTCTGTCTACGTTCTTTGAGGCAGAAAAACTGAAATAACTTGTAATAGAAAAATGGCCAGAGATCTGGTCCTTGAAGCGCACTATATTGAAATAACTTTTAATAGAAAAAGGCCCAGAGCACTGGTCCTGGAGGCTCACCTCATTGAAATAATTTATTATACAGTGTGTCTCACTTCTCATGGAAACACCCCGTATCTTCCGTAATAATTGAGGTTGAATGATGAAACTCTCAGGACTGATGGATATGCTCAAAATGCACCTACCACCTGAATGGAGTTGGCCTACGTGATATACACTGCCCGCCAATCGCGATGGAACAACACATTTTTACGGTAAAACATACTAGGGGGCAAAAAAGGCTAAAAATTCCTTCATATTTGTGATCAGGACCACCAACTTACTGCAGATACACTTTTTCTCTGAAAAAATTTCAGTCTTGAAAAATCCGAATTTGTCTCACTTCTCATGGAAACACCCCCGTATTTTCCGTAATTTTATATGTAGAACCCTGAAATTTGCAGGATCAATAAATACACTAGAAATGAACTCACTGCGCAAAACGGGTCATCCTACATGATGTGCACTGCACGCCAGCAGCGATGGAAAAATGGGTGGTTCCTTCGCTGCTGGCGTGCAGTGTACATTACGTAGATTGACCATTCCCGTGCAGTGAGTTTATTTCCAGTGTATCTATCGATCCTGGAAATTTCAAGGTTCTACGTAAAAAATTACGAAAGATACGGGGGTGTTTCCTTGAGAAGTGAGACAAATTCGGATTTTTCAGGACTGAAATTTTTTCAGGGAAAACGTGTCTCTGTAGTAAGTTGGTGGTCCTGATCACGAATCTGTAGGAATTTTGAGCCTATTCTGCCCCCTAGTATGTTTTACCGTATAAATGGGTTGTTCCATCGCGAGTGGCGGGCAGTGTATATCACTTAGGCCAACCTCATTCAGGTGGTAGGTGCATTTTGAGTATTTCCATCAGTCCTGAGAGTTTCATCATTTTACCTTTATTGTTACGAAAGATACGGGGGTGTTTCCATGAGAAGTATATAAAAATGCCCAAAGAACTGATCCTTGAGGTGTACCACATTGAAATTCAAAATTATCATGGTCTCTGTCTATGTGATTGTTCCTTGAAGTACAACAATTGAAATAACTTATAATAGAAAAATGTCCTGAGAACTGATCCTTGAGACATATCACATTGAAATTTATTCAGATTTTTACTTTATTCCTCGAACTTATAAAGTGTATGGCATCAAGTCGAAACTTTTCAATAAGACGCCTTGTATAAGGAATTCTGATTTGTTCGTACATCATCATTCATAGCGGAAACGTGTAATCACCTTAATCAAAGCAATGACCGATTGCCACATGTACAATATGCTGATTAGTACCTCCCGTAGCGCTCTCATTTGTATAGACCCTCCTCCCGTTGCTCTCTCATTTCTTATCTACTCTATTGATAGCCAGCAAATATAAAAATCATGGAAACCTCTATCCGAGTGGAACTCGCATTGGAAAAAAAACCGTCGCCTCCGAGACAAATTCTATTAGAAATAAAAGCGTTATATCATTTTTACTTTTCCCAGATGGTTCATTTTTTATTCCGACAAAGCTTAAACCAACAAAATTCACTTAATTATATGTAACTTACATTATCAAATTCATATATCTGATGTGATTGTTATCTCTAATCTTCACCCTCTTTTACATTTATTTTGATCTCCACATTCTCACGTTTCACTATTTGTAGAAAATCTTGGCCACTAGCAGAATGTACGCGTGAACAAATTCTTTCAACTCGTCATGCAAATGGTAATTTCTCAATTAATAACTATGAAACTAGTCAAAGTAGGAAACTGAATTTTTGGGACAGTGTTGAGGAGAGAATGATGAAAAGAATCTGGTCGAATAGGAGAACGTTCCTAAGGCTTTCTAGAAATATCAGGAGCATTCCAAGAAATGAACGGTGAATATGAAAAGAACCACGCAGCAGAGTTGGGACAGACAGTAAAGCGGAAGTCGTACATAAATAGTACAGTGATTGTTATATAAATTAGAATATTGTGTTGAAGTTATTGAGGCATTCTATTTCGTAAAATAAATTATTTTAGAGTGAATTTGTTTAAATATACAACAGTGGTGACAGAAGTGCGATCTTTGAAGATAAAGAGAGTTCGTGTAAGTAGACAGTTTGTGTATTTCGGACAATTGTTTTCGCAAAAAATAGACAGTGACTGATAAACATTTTTTCGTGAAGTTGACAGTTGTGTGCATTAATGGAGTATAAACTGATACACTTCTCGCGTGTGAAAATAATAATAATAATAGACTGGTGGTCCGTGAGATAGACTGTGTGGAATAGACAATAATAATAATAGACTGGTGGCCGTGGAATAGACTGTGTGAAACAGACAATAATAATAATAACAGACTGGTGGCCCGTGAAATAGACTGAGAGATATACACTAAGACAAAATGTGTTCGAGGAAACTTCGCCTGGTCGATTTGATACAAGTGGTAAAAAGGCCATGCTTCAGGCAAGACTTTCTGACGGATTAATCCAGGAGGGCGACGATCCAGAAACATTTTTAGGGTCTAGGACATTTGGGCGCGAGCCAACTGGGCGCGGCCAACTGGGCGCAGGGACAACTGGGCGCAAGGACGACTGGGCGCCAAAAAAATATCTACTAATCACAATTATTATCATAAATTCATTTTGAGTGTAGTATTTTATTAGTCTGGTCTAATCTGACCGAACTAACCTAGTTCGCAAGTTGGGAGCTTGGAAGTTGAATAAAAATTCATTTTAAGTGTACTATTTTATTAGTCTGATCTAACCTGACCGAACTAACCTAGCTCGCAAGTTGGGAGCTTGGAACTTGAAGAAAAATTCATTTTGTGGACTCCGCAGGGGTACTTTGGTCAAATCATCCTATCCTATGATTAGTAGATGAGAGTAATTAAAGAATTATTATTAATTTTGTGTTTTTGGCGCCCATGCGTCCCTGCGCCCGGTAGTCCTTGCTCCCAGTTGTCCCTGCGCCCAGTTGTCTTTGTGCCCAGTTGTCCCTGCGCCCGGTTGGCCGCGCCCAGTTGACTCGCGCCCAGTTGGCCGCGCCCACATGTCTTAACACCCATTTTTATTCGAAGTTTCTGGAATTGATTTGGGTTCCATAATGAATAAACTCGACGAAAATTGCAAATCAATGAAAGTAGAGCTGCAATAAAATTCAAGCAGCCTTGAAGAAGAACTACTAGAAAATTCGAATACTCTCAAGGAAGAACTTCAAGAGAAACTTCTAGAGAATTCGAAAAATCTGGAAGAAAAGCTGCTATAAAATTCGAATACTTTGAAGGAAGAACTTCAAGAGAAACTTCTAGAAAATTCGAATGCTCCGAAGGAAGAACTTCAAGCAAAACTTCCAGAAAATTCGAATAGTCTGAAAGAAGAATTTCAAGAAAGTTCGAGTAATTTGGAAGAAAAGCTGCTAGAAAATTCGAATACGATGAAAGAAGTACTTTCTGGTGTAGCTAATCGTTTAGAAGAAAGAATAGGGACTGTCGAGGAAGAGATGGAAAAATTGAAGGAAACAATCAGCGATGAAATCAGAGGCGGAAACGAGGAAGAAATCAACAAATTGAAGGAGAAAATCAGTAAGTTGGAAAACCAGAATGACACTACCCACACCACAGAATCTGTCAATGAAAATTCAATGCTGGAACTGAGTTTGAACTTGGATGATGTTCAAAAGGGTCTGAAAGATGTGAAGATCAGTTCGGAAACAGGAAAGCTCTCCATGAAACCACCTCAGTTTGATGGAAAAACACCATGGGCAAATTACCGCCAACAATTTGAAGCTGCAGCAAAAGCGAATGGGTGGAATGCAGGAGAAAGAGCTGTAGCATTAACACTCTGGCGTTGCGTGGAGAAGCAACAAACCCTCACGGCCCAAGAACAAGCTAGAGGACTACGAGCAGCTGAATAAACATTTAGAATTACGGTATGGACAAACCCATCTAGAACATGTATACCAATCACAGCTGAAAAACCGCTGCCAGAAATAAGCGAATCCTTACAGGAATTTGAACCAGACATTGCACGCTTGGTTCGCCTTGCCCAGCCACACCGGAAAAGGTAATGGAGCGACTAGCAGTTGAGGCATTCTTAGATGGACTTTGTTACCAGGAAACCAGACAAGCATTGACACTAGCACGTGGTGAAAGAAATGTTGCCTGAGAGAAAACAGATAAGATACTGGAATTGTGGCAAAATTGGGCATGTGCGTAACAAATGTCCAACATTCGCAGAATTGGCACCGATGCAGGAAAACTGAAGAAGGTCGATGAGGATGGGCAATCGTCGACCTGTATCCAGCAAGCCCCCGTTAAAAATGCATATGTCGCTATCCTTCAACGTCAAAACAACGGTGTCTTTGTAGACGGTCTCATCAACAACGAGCCTTGCACCATGCTGCTAGATACAGGTGCGACTAGGATAATCCTTGGACCTGCTTTTATTGAAACACCAGAGCGAATGGAACCATCATCCTGGGCAGCACAGCAACAGGAGAGCTACCGATTGAACTGATTCTAGGCAGTACAAAAGTGAAACATCGGGCATTAGTAGCGGACATTGAGGACGATGCAATTATTGATATGGACATCATGAATTCCAGAGGGTTCGAATTGAACTTCGTGTGAACGGAGAAGAGCCGGTGCTACATGGAAGAAGTGAAGAGATGATTCGTGTTCTGCTGGCTGAAGATGTAAGTGTACCCGAGATGGCCGAGACCATACTGAATGCTCGCTTGGACGGAGGTGCGAGCAATGGAAGTGTGGTGATGTTCGAGCACAAGCTTCATGATGAGAAAATTGGACGAGGGATTGCACTAGGCAAGACTTTGTTGCGTGCTGATAAAATTGTGCCAGTAAGGGTAATGAATGTCAATTATTACCCAGTGACTTTGAAGAAAGGAACTGTTTTGGGGCACTGCTCGTCAATTTACTCTGTGATCAGGAGTGTACACGATACTGTTAGTCAAGACAATAACCTGACAGCGGAACTGGAAAAAGTGGTTACCATCTTTTCCAAGGGCATTGAACCAGCTCAACAGCCCAGATTGAAAGAACTAATCAGCAAGTACCAAGACATCTTCGATACCGGACAAGAAAAAGGGGGTCGAACGAATGTAGTTCAGCATAAAATTGATACTAGGGATGCCTGACCGATCCGACAATCAGCTAGAAGACTTCCTCTTGCCAAGAAGGAAGAGGCTGACAAAATAGTCAGTGATATGGGGAAAGATGGAGTTATTGAACCATCCGACAGTCCATGGTCCTCTCCAGTCGTGCTGGTGAAGAAGAAAGATGGATCAACACGCTTTTCGTAGACTATCGTCAACTGAACAACGTGACGAAGAAAGACACGATTTTCTCGACCTTTGATCTGAAGAGTGGATAATGGCAGGTAGAACTGGCTCGAGAAGATAGAGAAAAGACAGCCTTCACCATCGGCTCAAGACTGTGACATTTCACCGTTATGCCGTTCGGGCTTTGTAATACTCCAGCCACATTCGAGAAATTAATGGAGACGGTTCTGAAAGGACTTTCATGGTGGACGTGTTTGGTATATCTCTACGACATTATTGTTGTTGACAAATCGTTCTAAGACCACGTAAAAAACCTAGAGGAGGTATTCCTGCGACTGAGAAACTCTGGACTGAAGCTGAGCCCCAAGAAATGCCACCTGTTCCACGTTACCATGGCCATGTTGTCTCTGGGCACGGAGTAGCAGTAGATGACGAGAAGATCAAAGCAGTGAGTATTCAACACTTTTCGACATAACCTCAAATTGACCGTCAAAATGGCGAAAACACGATTTTTCAGTATTTAGTTTTTTTGTCACCTATAAATGATATAATTTTCATGAAAATTTGTAGGAATATATCTTTTTCGGTGTCGTATGAACACGATTTTTTCGCAATTCAGAAGACTAAAGCGAAGTTGTCGTGGTGTTAGAACGTTTGGCTTCCACCCAGGCGGTCCGGGTTCGATCCCCGGTCGCGTGTCGCTGAGCTGAAGTGGTTTGGATTCCACTTTTATTTAAACTGTAGGTCCCGGATCTCCCTTGCTCGCACAAGTTCTGCTTTTGAGGGGTTTTCTACGAAAACCTGGGAGTTTCGTCAAAACAAATTTTACAAATTTTTTTATTAGTTTTCGATTCATGTAAACTTTTCGAAAAAAATATCCTCTTCTTCCACGAACAATTGTCTTGGTGTTTTTTGTATTTTGAAGGTCTATAAGTGATCTATGTGGTCTATGTAACTTAGTGGTTTATTGATCGTTAACTACATGAAGATGAAAGTTGAAAATATTGGTAAAATCATGATTCATAGAGACACTTTATCCAACTTTAGGTGGTCTAACGATCAATGAACCACCAAGTTACATTGACTATTTAAAAGTAGACATTTCAACAATTAAAATGACCACTTATAAATGATTTTTTTTTTGAAAAATGTACATAACTTGGAAACTAGTATTCTTCTGAACTGTGAAAAAAGCATGCTCATTCGACACTAAAACAGATATATAACTACAAATTTTCATGTTAATTAAGACATTTATATGCGAGAAAAAAATTAAACACTGAAAAATCGGTTTTTCGCCATTTTGACGCTCAATCTGAGGTTATGTCAAAAAGCTTTAAAACATTTTAATTTTTTTATTATCCGCCACTTTTCTATTGAACATTTTCCGCTACGAAGTTACATTTCGCCGCAAATCGCAAAAAACCGTTTTCAACTCCTAAACTGCATCCCAATTTCACCATTTTGATAGTTTTAATGTTTAAATATTTTTTTTTCCCAAACTTGAAACCTCTACAATATTCTCCAATTGGTCCTTGCCTGTTACTTTCTTTCTTATTTTAGGCGTTTAAAATTCATTTTGGCACCAGCCTAACTAGGATCCGCCCCCTTGCGAGAAAAATAAATATTTCGCGGCAAAAAAAAATGTGTAACTCAGATCATGAAAAGGCATATTTCCACTAGATTTTTCGACAAACATACAATTTTCATACAAAAAAAAGAACCAAATTAAATCGGTTTCTCCGATTTTTCCGGAAAATTTGAGGTTACGTGAAAATATCTTGCATACAAAAGTTGTAGATCTTTTCATTGCCAACAACTTTTTCCCTTAACTCTTTTTTGTGGGAGATCAATTTTCGCTGCAAGTCGTGAGACACCATTTTTATCCACAAAAGTTAACCTCCTTTCGCCCTTTCTATCATAATCAAATCCTTTTTTATGTCCGTTTATTTTTTGTACCTATTAAGGTAACATGAAATTTTTATTCTCGAAAGGTTTCAGTTAATTTCAATTGTTTTAATAACTTAATATGAGTTTAGAAAAAAAAATTAAAAAAATATTTTTGAAAATCTGTTCATAAATTTTTTCGCGTTTTCTGGGAAAAAATCCACAGTAGTGCTAATTTTTTATTACATAATCTAAAATTTACGAATGCGTGGAAAGGCCACACAGAATAAAATGAATTAATTCGCCTAATTCCGACTTTGCTACTCGAAATTAGTATAATTCCGACTTCACAACTCGGAATTAGTATAATTCCGACTTGATAACTCGGAATTACTATAATTCCGACTTTACAACTCGGAATTAGTATAATTCCGACTTTACAACTCGGAATTAGCCTAATTCCGACTTCACAACTCGGAATTAGCCTAATTCTGACTTTGCAACTCGGAATTAGTATAATTCTGACTTTGCAACTCGGAATTAGTATAATTCCGACTTCACAACTTGGAATTAGTATAATTCCGACTTGACAACTCGGAATTACTATAATTCCGACTTTACAACTCGGAATTAGCCTAATTCCGACTTCACAAATCGGAATTAGCCTAATTCTGACTTTGCAACTCGGAATTAGTATAATTCTGACTTTGCAACTCGGAATTAGTATAATTCTGACTTTATAACTCGGAATTAGTATAATTCTGACTTTATAACTCGGAATTAGCCTAATTCCGACTTCACAACTCGGAATTAGCTTAATTCCGACTTCGCAACACGGAATTAGTATAATTCCGACTTCACAACTCGGAATTAGTGTAATCATTGCGATTCCATTTTAATACAGCTGATGGTTGGCCCTAAGATCTATGAAAAAATTTACCAATTTTAGATATGCTATTAATGTGGTTGAACGCTAGGCAGTAACACGATTTTTGGGAACTGTAAATTCTACTCGTAGCTTGATGCACCAGTCCACCCGACATAATGCATATTCATTTTCTTACATCATCCACAACACCTAGGAGTCCGCAAGGAGTGCAAGGACATACTGGAGGAGTTTCTGTTTTTTCTTTGTTTTTCATTTAGGTACACACAGCACCGACAATGTTGCCAGCAATGACAACAAAACAGAAACCCTTTGATGTTTAACGCCTTCCAACAGGAAGTTGCTGCAACACAACACGTTTTGTTGATGAAAAGTTTCAGATTTGTTGTTGAATTTTTTAAGAAAATGTTTTATTTCTGTTTTGTTGGATTGAAGTGGACATAACATAAGAAATTAAAACGTGTTTCCCTTTTTTTAATGGATTGAATGGATTTGTTGTTAAATTGTTGTAAAACATTGAGTTTATGTTTTTTTCTGTGTTTTTGGTTTGATGTGGACACGGCGAGTTGAAAACGTGTATTTTACTTTTTTTTCAATGGAAATGGGAACGCGAAGTTGCTGCAACCAAAAACACAACACCTTTTGTTGATGAATACTTTCAGATTTGTTGTTAAATTGTTGAAAAACATTGATTTATAGCATAAGAGTTGAACACGTATTTTTTCTTTTTTTGATGGAAACGTATCAAATAATGAAATAAAAATCTGTCAGATTGACAAGATGAAACAATGTAATGATCAATAATAAAAGTTTAGCTAAATAGAAAAGTTGGTAAGCATAAAACTACCCTGCCAAAAATGTCACATATAATCTCATAAAAAAATATAGACGAATTATGAGAATTTACAAGGATCTACGTGGAAAGTCTGTAACCTACACGTACGTTATCACTGGCACATACACGTTTTGGAAGTATGTATGAGGATGAGTAGGTGTAATTTATATAGATAAAACCGATGATCCTAGAGCAAGGACTTTTCTTTTACAAAGAATAAGTATCGCAGTCCAAAGAGGAAACGCCGCATCTGTCATGGGTTCCATTCCATCCTCTCAAAATCTGAATGAAATTTTTATCCGTCCTCAAACATTGAGATTTCTGAACATGTCCTTTCACAGTTCAGCATATCCGCTTTCTACTTGCCCACTTCCTCCGCAAGATATGTCCAACAACCTTAACTCAGGTTCGATATCACGCCACTATAATAAAGACATGAACTCAATTACAGACCACTCAGTAAAAGGTGTCAGTGGTGAAAGCAGCAGAAAGCCTGTGATACATAGTTCTGCAAAAACAGTGAATACTCTCGGTCTTAATGGGTTGAAAAATATTGGTAACACTTGCTTCATAAACAGTGTTATCCAGTGTTTGTCGAATACTAAATGGTTGCTGGAGTATTTGAAGAAGGGCGCCTACACAAGAGACATAAACACAAGTATCTCTAGTATGAAGGGAGCCTTAATAAAAGCCTTCGCTGAGGTGATAAAGGAGCTATGGTCAAAAGATTCTTCTGATCGAGTGGTAAATACAGTCTCTTTAAAGAGTCAAATACAAAGATTCGCACCTCGTTTCATTGGTTACTCCCAACAAGATGCCCATGAGTTCTTGCGATACCTTCTGGAGGGTCTTCACGAAGATGTGAACAGAATATCGGAGAAGCCAAAATCTATTCTGACGGAGATAGACGAAAAGTTAAGTGACGGTGAGAAGGCGCAAGAATCTTGGTCGAGGTACTTAAGAATGGACAATTCCAATATCGTTGATAATTTCGTTGGCCAGCTTAAGTCCACATTGAAATGTACGTATTGCGGGCACTGTTCCGTCACCTTCGATCCGTTCTGGGACCTATCACTTCCAATACCGCAACGAACAGGTCAACTGAGATTATCACAGTGTTTAGATTCGTTTACGAGGGAAGAAATCTTGGATGGCGACGAGAAGCTGACATGTGTTAAATGCAGAGAGAGAAGGAAGTGTACCAAATCCCTATCAATTTACAAGTTTCCCAAGATTTTAGTGATACATTTAAACAGGTTTTCTCCGATGGAACGATTCAGAGGAAAATTGAATGTAACCATCAATTTTCCGATAGAGGGTTTGGATATGAGTAATTATGCGGCAGACAATGTAGCCCCTTTCCGCTACAGTCTGTACGCATTGTCAAATCATAGTGGGACTATCTACAACGGACACTACACTGCCTACTGTAGGCATCCGCATGCGGGCACGTGGCACGAATATAATGATTCTCGCGTGTCCCCTATTTCATCCAGATCCCTCGTGAGCGGAGAGGCTTACGTTCTGTTTTATGAACAAGAAGGCACTAAATCGCACCTTTGAGTTCTATTTTTATTTTTATTATATATTGTTAATTTTACAAAATGTCTAATAAAGATAATCAGAATGTGTAAATTTATAAGCATACCCGAATACATGGCATACCTACGAGTTTGTATCAGGTAGTGGTTGTTTGAGGAGACTATAAGATTCGATGAGGTATTCCACTTTCAATCACAACGTTATTTTATGCTCATTCACAAGCTTGTCAACGTATGAGATATGTGTGGAAATTCACAATTACTAATCTTGTTTGGTATCGTATGAAGAAAGAGGATTCAGTATTCGATGATCTGTATCAGAAATTCCGTATCCAATTTTATTGGGTATCTTGTGGAAAAAGTGGGATCACGATGTGATGGTTTGGATCAGGAATTCCTTATCTAAGTATATGCGATTCCTATAAGTTTTCATACAACTCAAAATCACTGAGAATTCACAAAAGTGTCGATAAGAAAACAAGGATACAGAGTATAAGAGTTTGTTTTAGGCAATGGTGGTGCAAAGAGACTATATATACGATTCGATGAGGTATTTCAATTAAAAAAATAAATAATGTTTTATACTCATTTAAATCTTGAGTATAAAAAAAGTGTGTTCAGGACTTGATGGTCCAATCTGTATTTTGAATTCCGTATCCAATTTAATGCGAATCCTTTGAGATTTCATGAGATCCAACAGTAGGAACATTACGAAACCAAGTGGAAAATTCTAAACAAAATATTCTTAAGAATATTCGAATAGATTATTATTATCATATCATGCTAGAATATTTCAAAAATATTTCAGAAAGATCAACACAAGATCAACGACATGCAACATTCCAGGAAAATCTTTCTAGAATATTGCTGAAATATTCGAATAGATTATTATTATTATTTTAATCCAGATTTTCAAAATATATCAGAAGAATCATAATGTACCCTAGGTTATTTTATCTACGCCTACAAATTATGAGATATATTTCAAAATAACTTCAATTGCAAATGATCAATTTTTTTTAATAAACATCATAATCGAGAATTAATTAATTTACTTATTATATCCCTCGTATGTCGAATGTATTAGCTGAAAAACAGTTTTCGTTTCTTTTCCAATGAACTGCATAGTTCTTTCACGAGTCGTGAGCTCTGAATGTCTGAATCGTTGTATGAGGGGTAATCCTCATACATCGTCTGTATGTATGTAATGAATGAATCTCTAACCGGCTACTCGGAGAGCTTCTTCCTCTACTCGGGAGATGGTGCGGCCTAGACCACGTTTCATAGAGCGGGATCAGAGTAAGTAAATAACAACCACGTTGAGATGAGAGTTGTGATAATACAGACGAGGAATAGATGGTGTTAACTGGCTGCACAGATCTACCCGATCTACCTCCTTTTCGTTTCTGTTAGAAATGAATGTGTAATTTACATATTTTTTCTAATTTGAAAATGGCTTAATTCTTTAGGTGCATAAGTGCATATAAAATTATAAAATCCATTGGATTATTTTATTCAATCTTCATATGGAACGTGCCAGGAACAATCTGGCAGACCTCGCAAAATATCAATGATTTTTTTTTAAATAATCAAGTTACTGCGATGAAATCTAATACGTTCTAATTTATTTTCAAACTGCAGGACCTCATAGAAACATGTAGCATCCATCCCAGTAATCGCTGATAGAAACGGATAACAGTTATGCATGTCTAAGAACACATTAGAAATTAAAGGAATATGTATCTGTAATGTCTTTTAAATACTGATGAATATCGAATATGGCTTTATACGGATTTGCGGTTTCACTTTCCAACTTGGATCTCATAAATTCTCTAAAATATTCTTCTTACGATTTTCTCTCAATAAAGTATGCTCATCTTTTTCATTAAAAATACTTAACAAGTGCGGAAAGTTACACTTTCCCGCACGCTACTGCCGATGCCCAAACGACGCGAAGCGGAGTTCGGCAAGAAGCAGCGTGCGGGAAAGATGTTTTCTAATAATATTAAGTAATAACTGTATACACAAATACATATGACCTGACGAGTTTGAACATTAGGGATCAAAGATTACTCTTTTACTATAATTCCAATGGAATCACAATGATTGCACTACTTCCGAGTTGTAAAGTCGGAATTATACTAATTCCGAGTTGTGAAGTCGGAATTATGATAATTCCGAGTTGTAAAGACGGAATTATACTAATCCCGAGTTGTGAAGTCGGAATTATACTAATTCCGAGTTGTAAAGTCGGAATTATACTAATTCCGAGTTGTGAAGTCGGAATTATGATAATTCCGAGTTGTAAAGACGGAATTATACTAATTCCGAGTTGTAAAGTCGGAATTATACTAATTCCGAGTTGTAAAGTCGGAATTATGCTAATTCCGAGTTATGAAGTCGGAATTATATATTTTTTATTCTTTGTAGCCCTTCTACGTTTTCGTAAAAATTAGATGCTTTAACGAATGAACTGTCGGCTGGCAAGCTTGAAAAGACGAACTTTATCGGTGAAACTTTTCAGTTGAAAATGAGGTCGTTTTTCGGAATTTGTCGACAAAAAAAGGAAAAATCTGTATTCCTCTACAAAAAAATTACAGCTTACTTGAAACATTATAAATTATATTTTCACCAAATTTTACGCGAATTTTTACGCGAGAGAAAAATTAAAAACTGAAAAATTGGTTTTTCCGATTTTTCCAGAAAATTTGAGGTAATGTGAAAATAATGTTTGGTTCAGAAGTTGTAAATCTTTTTATTTTCAACAACTTTTCCATTTAACTTTTTTCGATAGAAGGTCAACTTTCGTTGCCAATCGCGAAAAATAGTGAAACATCACTATCAAAGTTCACCCCGTTCCACCCTTCTCCATTTTTTCTACTCCAATTCATTTTTTCCGTCACTCGACCAATATTCTGCTCCTCTTCTAGTAGGTCTCATGCATTCAATATTTTTCCCTCTTTTATATTTTTTGTCGTCCATCAGCAATGGGATAGGTTAGGTTATTAGGTTAGGTTATTAGGTTAGGTTATTAGGTTAGGTTATGGTAACATTTTGTATTAATAGACTTAGGTACATAAATTTGGGCTTTGGCATTAGGTTTTGCTTTGAATCAGACTAAAAATAACTTGTACATTTGTCACTAACTTTCATTCGTTTCCTGTCAAAACTCACATATTGACATTTCATCAAATCCAGGGTTCTTATGATAGGAAGGGGTTATGAAATAAGTGAGAATTTAGATAATTGGAAGACTGAGGATAGGGAGAGAATACGTCATTGGAGGGAAATTAAGGTGGCTGTCCTGAAATTGGTAACTTTGGTTATATTTACGTCAATTTGCGAATAAAGTTACTAAAGCCCGTGGCTTAGATAAATCATAATAAAATATTATGCCTATTTCTTGTATTTTGTATAGCAAGTTGTTAATTACTCGTTCAATATTGTAACAATACTCCTATATCATACTTCGATGATAAATTGTCGTTCCATATATTCCCCAAGAACAGTAAAGCAGCAATGGATCAATTTCTGTAGTATGGGTACCCATTGATTTTTCCAGGATTTGTTTAGACTATTTTAATGAAAGAGATTTTGAAACCAATGTTCAAGAATCTCTCCTACATGAGAAGTCACGACAAATGCTTAGAACAGGTGAGTTCAAACTGTTCTAATGAGAAACAGAAGTCAATTTGGTTTTGGATAGAAACTGTTGAAAGCCAATATTTCTGCTATGACATTACGATATAATGTTGGTGTTCCTTTTTAGTTATTCCTACCAAGACGTGTTGGTAAAAATCTGGTCTGTCCACTGTGACATCGTATCAATCTGTTGGAGTTCTATTGGAGATAGAGAGATACTTGCTAGAATCTGTACCCATGGCCGATCGTTTACCATCAAATAATGGTTTGTTCATTATGTTCTATTCCTGGTGCTATGAAATGATTGATATTGATAGGTCTTTATGCCATTTCAGATGAGGATTCACAGTATCCTTCCACCCCTTGTTTACAACAATGTTACGAAGAACGAGAGAAACTCATTGAACAGTTCTGTGTAATAACACTATTGTACAACAATTATCAGAAGGAAGAAATAAAATTAAAAGAAAACTTCCCATTACTAAGTGTAAGAACTATCCAAACTCAAAATTAACTATCAAAATTATTATTGAACATTGTAAATGCAAATGATATGTTCAGCTTTATTTAAAATATTAGATATGCACAATTTTACTACTTGCCATTTAATTAGGATTTTAGGTAGATATACAGAAATGTTGAATTTTTTCTACTTAAGGAAATTGTAAATTACTATTTATGAAACAACGTATAAATTATACATACCAAAATTTATAAAATAAAACATTTACTCATATCATAAATATCAGTAGGTACTCAAATCATTTCTGAAAATATTATAAATGTTGTCGATGAAATGTGAGTTAGTTTTGTGAACAAGGCAGGGTGAATGACAATGACTATAGTCTGATAAGTTTTTATATTTGAGTAAACTTCAAGACGAATATATATTTATCTATCTATCATTTTAATCATGCATTTACCCCATTTTACATTCACACATTTCAGACTAAAATAGAGATCAATCATATTACAAATCAAACTTTCTTCTTGCACCTGAGGTTCTGGAATAATTTCAACACGAGAGACTTGTTTTGATTTCTTTCATCACACATGAAAAGAATTTCTCTTTGAATGGTGCAATTTACTCAACTAGTGTTACAACAGATATATTGAGATTAGTCTTTGAATCTTTGAAATATATTTCAAATCTCAGATTCTTCCAACATTTCATTTGAAACGGCTCATTAAAAATTTGTTATTTTCGTCAACTTTGAAACTCTCAGAAGCCTTCGAAATACTTATGCGAACTAGGGAATATATTAATAACAAATATGTATCAACCCCTCGCACGTTTTTCAATTTACTCCCACCGATAGGTTTCGAATTCAACCAATAAAATGGGATTTTTAGTGTAATTCAAAATTGGCGCCTCCAATCTCAGGATAGCCACCTTAATTTCCATCCACTGACGAAACAAGATGTCCGACAAAATCGATGACATTTCATCAGACTGAATTCTAATTTCTGGTAGACCGAGACGGGAACACCCAATGCATCATAATGTACAGTACAGGAATCGTAAAACACAGAAAAATATCCCATCATATCGTCAAAGGGTAGAAATCGCAATAGATCATATTGTACAAGACAGAAATGTACAGCGTCACATCGTATGGTTTCAGAACGTAATCCATCACAATTTGGATCTAGCCAAGGCTTTCGACACCGTGAGTCACTCACAACTGTTGACTGTCTTGGAGGACGAAGGAATGCGTGGCAATGTCCCAGAATTGTTCACGACCCACCTCGGAAACAGAAAACAAGTCTTTAGAATAAGAAACACCCTCAGCCAAGAACGGATCATTGAGTATGGTGTTCCACAGGGAACGGTGCTTGGGCCGCTCCTCTTTACATTATACATCAATGGTCTACTTATGCTGGGTGGTGGCAGAAAAATAATAATAGACTGGGATCCCACGCCTATTTTCAAAAATGATTAATAACAGGCTGAATCTTCCTGAGTAGCTTCATTTTGCCGAGACGCCCAACTTTTTCCTCTACGAAAATTCTCGTTAGTGGTAGCTAATAAAATGCGCAGGCGTCAATCATGTCGATTGGGTGAGTGCAAAAAATTCATTAA
The DNA here is from genome assembly GCA_944452925.2 of Chrysolina oricalcia. Lineage (NCBI taxonomy): Eukaryota > Metazoa > Arthropoda > Insecta > Coleoptera > Chrysomelidae > Chrysolina > Chrysolina oricalcia. Next base: position 39,914,406 of record OX101828.2, on the reverse strand, counting down.
TAACAGTTAGTTTTTCAGTTGAACCTCGAAATTCGATGAAGTACTCGAAAAAACTTTTGTCCTAGAAAATGGATGGTAGGACTGAAGAATCCCCCAATCCCAACATGTACCAATGACGTGGTCATAAAATTTCATTAATAACCAGCGGATTTTTTTACCGTTTCTTGATTAATATTTGTATAATTGAATGGTCATATTGTCCTACAAATTGAATGGTAGGTGTTCCCAGTCCTACGCTCCGAAATTGTCAATTCCATGGTAAAAAAATGTATTAATAACTGTAGGACAACGATAACACATGAAAGGTAAGTGTATTCTTCACCTAAATAATACAGTGTCAAAATAACGAATTATTTTGAAATTCTGCTTTAGCTAATTTAATATACTTTTATTCGTAAAGTAATGTTACTTTCCATGTATAATTGTTTCTTCAATTCAAAAAGATCATAATTTACGTGAAAAGTTTATGAAAAAAGTGGGAAATTTTGTTAAGCTTTCATAATTTTTATAAACATATTGAAAACAAGAATAACAAAGTAAAAACATTGAAATAATCAATCTACCTTCCTTGGCAGCTTAAATGATGTCGCATTCACTTTAACAGATGCAAGGAAACCCGGAAAAACCTGCAACACCACATTTTCGTCTGAAGAGCTGAAATTTATAATTGATAACTTACGAAGAGGTCAGACGAACTGTGAAAATCTGATCTACGGTAAAATAGTGTAATATATTTAAACTCTAATTCACTCTAAAATAATTTATTTAACGAAATACAATGATTCACAATGCTCTAATTTATATAACAATCACTCTACTATTTATATTCGACTTTCACTTCACTGACTGTCCGTCCCTCTGTTGCGTCGTTCTTTTTATTTTCACTGTTGACTTCTCCGAATACTCTAGAATTTTCCATCGAATCGTCCAGATTCATCGAATCGTCCAGATTCTTCTCGGTGCAAGCGCAAAGACGTTCACCCGCGGCCGGGCGCCGGCTACGTAAGAGTTCAGGTCCAGCATCGCCCGCAGCTTCGCCACAATAGGATGTATATGGTGTTTCCGCCAGAGGCCTCAAAAAGTCCAGTTCGAAAGAGGTATATTTTACGGGGGTCAAGTGGCCAAGTAGTTAAAATACCGATCTTTTATGCACTCTGGTAGTCGGTCGTGGGTTCGAAGCCTAGCGACTGCTTGTATTTCTCTGATGGCCCGAGAAAGTGGAATAGCACGATGTATGCTCGTATCTCATTCTTGTAACAAACTGAATTAATAAATAATTACAATAAACAACACAGTTAAGATTGTTGTTTCAATATATAACATGGTGTCAGGTGTAAACAGAAATTAAAGGTACTTAGTGTACAAGCTGATAGTATTCCACAATACGTAACGGAAAGAGAGGTTAAAAATGGAGGGAAACTTCAGTAATTTCAGGCCCCCTAAAGAATTAGTATTTGATGGAGAAGCAGCAAATTGGAAGCGATTCAAACAACAGTTTGAAGTATATATGGAAGCCACAGGGCTGGATAAAAAAAAAGATGGAATGAAAATTGCTATATTCCTAAATGTTGCAGGCGAGGAAGCTCTGGACATTTTCAATATACTTAATTTAACAGAAGAAGGATAGGAAGAAATACGACGAAGTATTGAAAGCTTTTGAAGCATATTGTTTACCAAGGAAAAATGTAATAAGTGAAAGTTTCAAATTCTTTTCCAGAGTACAAAGACATGATGAAACCTTCGACCACTTTCTCACATATTTACGTTTACAAGCAAAATTATGTGAATTTGGAGATCAGGAAGAAAGGTTGATGAGGGATAGAATTGTGATAGGAACAAATAATTCACTATTACAAGAGAGAATGTTACGGGAGAATGATCTTACGTTAATAATAGTACATTATATACCGCGGGACTGAAGTAGTACATTTAATCCTGAAGGTAAAGTTTATGGCCCGACCGCAGGGAGGGCCATAATTTACCTGAAGGATTAAATGTACTTCAGTCGCAAGGTATATACGATACTTTTCGTACTTCCGGTATGATTTTATTAATTATTTCAATAATTTCAATCAGTTTTTTCTCTCTTCAACTCATTTAATAAACTGTCTTTAAAATAAGTTACCATAGTAACATTGCGTTGTGACAGTTATAATTTAGAAACATTGTCATTACTAGTGTCATTGTAAAGAAACATTGTTATTGATAATTATTGGTATCATGAGTGAAGAAGGTGTATCTGATATTGATAAAAGAGCAGCCGAAGTAGGTGAAGAATTGTTACCACCGAAATCTAGAAAACTATACGAGCAGCAGTACGATGCAGGAAAGACTGGTCAATATGACGAACTGTCACAATATTAATTTGAATATTAACGTTAATTACCATTCTAATTAATTATATTTTTCAATAAAATATCCCTTAAATTCGTTTGTTTGTGATTTAATCGTTCCGGGAGTTTCGTCAATATTTAATCCCGGAGGGATTAAATGTGACACTTTAGTACCTGTCACAAGGGAGTGAAGTTGTCACTTTAGGCCCGGAAGTACGAAAAAGCCATAAACTATTGTAGGGCTTCAGAGACAGGCAGAAACCAGGCTAAAGCACTAAAGGAAAAGCCTCTAGAAATAGCAACAATTAAGAGACAAGCTAGCAAGAGAAATAATTCAACTTCAGATCAGGAATTTCAGTGCACAAGATGTGGGAAAAAACATAAAGTCAGGGAGTGTCCAGCTTATGGAAGAGTGTGCGCAATTTGCAAAATTAAAGGACATTTCGCAGTGAAGTGTAGAAATAAAGAAGAACACAAGAAACCCATGAGGAAAGTTCATGAAGTAACAGAAAATGATGAAGAAGAGTTATTTTGCTTAGATTCCGTTTTTACAGAAATGCATGTAACGGAGGCAACCATACAAGAGGTTGATTCAGAATATACTGTACATAGTAATAGTAAGCAATGGTACCAAGATGTTACGGTAGGAGATTTAAAAATTTCTTTCAAATTAGACTCAGGGGCTGAATGTATAAATATTATCTACAGTTAAATAAAAACAGGGAACTAAAATTGGTTGGGAGCAATATAATGTTGGTAGTTTATAATGGAAATAAACTAAAACCTTATGGTTCAGTAGAATTAAAATGTAGGATAGAAGGAAAAGAGGCAATTATAAAATTCTTAGTGGTAAACTTAGAATCAGTTCCTATTTTAGGTTTGCAAGACTGCATTAGGTTGAATCTAATTAAAAGAGTTCACAGTGTCATAAACACAAAAGAAAAATCTTATTCAAAGGAGGAGTTTTTGAGAAAAAACAAAGTAATATTTACAGGATTAGGAAAAATAGGAAAATATAAAATAAAACTCAAAGAAAACTCAGAACCAGTGGTGAAACCACTTAGAAGAGTACTTGAAGCAATTAAGGATAGATTAGAAAGTACATTAAAATCTTTGGTAGAAAGGCAAATAGTATTGAAAGTCGGCAATCCTACAGAGTGGTGTCACAATCTAGTTATTGTGGAAAAACCAGACAAATCGTTAAGGTTATGTTTGGACCCCAAGGAGTTGAACAAATGTATATTAAGAGAGAGGTATTTGATTCCATCTCCGGAGGAGATTTGTAATAAGTTAGCTGGCAAACAAATATTTAGTGTACTTGATCTGAAAGATGGGTTCTTTCAGGTCGAACTTGATGAAACGAGCAGTTATGTATGTACCTTCGGCACACCGTTTGGTAGGTACAGGTTTAAAAGAATGCCCTTTGGCATTTCTTCAGCTCCAGAAATAATGCAAAAAATAAACACAAAAATATTTGGGGATATACAAGGCGTTCAGGTATATTTTGATGACTTAATTGTGGCAGGTGATGGTGAATTTGATCATGATGAAATTATGCAAAAAGTAGTAGATAGGGCAAAAGAACATAATATCAGATTCAACCCGAACAAACTACAGTATAAAGTAGATCATGTTAAGTATGTTGGGTTAATAATTTCAAGGTCTGGCATTAAAGCAGATTCAGAACAAGTAGAAGCAATTTTAAATATAGAGAAACCTAAAAATATTAAATCTCTTCAAAAATTTTTAGGAATGACAAATTATTTGAGCAAATTCTTACCTAATTATTCGGAAACAACCTACCCATTAAGACAACTTTTGAAAAAAGATAATGCGTGGGAGTGTGGTGAAAGGCAAGACAATGCTTTCAAAAACATAAAATCAAAATTCAGCTGTGCACCCACCCTAAGTATTTTAGACAGGCATAGTCCAATAATACTACAAACTGGCAGTTCAAAAACAGGAATGGGGGCATGTTTATTGCAAAATGGGCAGCCAATATCCTTCTACTCTAGAAGTTATACTGATAGTCAAGTTAGGTGGGCGACAATAGAAAAAGAATTATTTGCCATTTGTGCATCTGTTGAAAAATATCATCAATTTATTTATGGTCGTAAAGTTATTGTTGAAACTGACCATAAACCTCTTATTTCGATTGTTAAAAAAGATATCAATAAAGTTAGTGCTCGACTTCAAAGAATGATACTTAAATTACTGAAATATGAACTAGAAATAAGATATGTACCTGGTAGTAAAATGTTTGTTGCAGATTTTCTATCAAGGAATTATATTGCTAATAATGCAAAAGATCCTACATTAAATGAAATAGTTCATTGTTTAGAAATAGATTTACCAATCTCAGATTATAGATTAAATCAGTTAGCAGGTGCAACACTGGAAGATAAGGTTACCAAACAAATAATAACCTGGTACAATAGTGGTTGGCCCAAAAATGATAATAATATTACTGAACAGGAACTAAAAACATTTTATAAGCTTGAAAATGATATACACGTAATCTATCTGAATAGAAAAGTAGTAGTACCCCTATCGTTGAGGAAAGAAATGTTGAATCTCATACATACTGAACATTTTGGTATTACTAAATGTAAGAAGCGTGCTAGAAGTTTACTTTATTGGCATGGAATGTCGTCAGATATTGAAAGGATGGTAAGCTCATGTAAAACTTGCGAAAAGTACAAACCTAAAAATATTAAAGAGCCTTTAATGTCTCATGACATCCCATCATTACCATTTATGAAGGTAGGTATGGATATTTGTTATTATGGGAATCATGACTACTTAGTAGTAATTGATTATTTGTCCAAGTGGATAGAGGTTAAGTTACTAAAAGATAAAACTGCTGAATCTGTTATTTCAAAATTGAGAAATATTTTTTCTGTACATGGAATACCAAAAATTATTGTTAGTGACAATATGCCTTTTGCTAGTAGAAAATTCAAAAGCTTTGCAGATAGTTATGACATAAAATTGGTGCATTCAAGTCCACATTACCCAAAGTCAAATGGCCTAAGTGAAAAAGCAGTTGGTATAGTCAAAAATATGATGAAAAAGTGTAAAGACAGTGGCTCTGATATTCACTTAGCATTGCTTAATTATAGAAATACACCAGTGGCAGGACTTGACTGTAGCCCAGCACAAATTTTAATGAGCAGAATGTTACGTTCTAATTTACCATGTACTGAAGAAACTCTTAAACCAAAAGTTGTTAATAATGTAAGAAATAACTTGTTAGTTGAACAGAGTAAATCAAAAAAGTATTATGATAGGAATGCACAAATGAGAAAGAATTTTGAAAAGGGAGATGATGTGGTAGTACAAAATCTTCCAAACAAAACTTGGTCTTCAGCAAAAATAATAGACTTTCAGGGTCCCAGATCATTTATTATCCAGAAAGATAATGGCGATGTGTTGCGAAGGAACTCATTTCACACAGGAAGTTAATATCTCTAATGATGTACCTCCTCCTGAGAAACATCCATTTATTAGTAATGAGACTAAAAGTAGGACAATAAATGATCAGGAACAGAGACAAGTTACCCTAGCTTTTGTAACTCGTTCAGGACGTACAATACGACCTCCCTCGTATTTGAAAGATTATTGTTAAAATTAAAAAAGGGAGATGTTGTATAATATGTTCTATGCTTTAGTTGAATATGTTAACGTATATAAGTTGGCAACATTGCTAGCCACCACCAGGCAGTAATGAATACATGCAAGATGTATGCTCGTATCTCATTCTTGTAACAAACTGAATTAATAAATAATTACAATAAACAACACAGTTAAGATTGTTGTTTCAATATATAACAAAAAGTAAGAATTCTGTAATCCTTCGCTCTCACAAGTTTCGTCTTCTGAGGGCTGCCGTTCGTAAGGGGACGACATCTGGTTAACGGAAAAAACAATTTTAAACAATGAGGAAGGGAAGGGGAATAAGTGGGAGAGCATTTTTCACCAGCTATTCAAGGAGGTATCACATGAAGAGATTTCTGAAAAATGTTATTAGATGCGGGTGGCTGTAAATCAGAGAGTGACGTGACTTGCTGGAAATAAGGGGAGTTGATGGGAGGATTATTTCATGAGTATAATTTCACTTTAATTCTCATAACCTAGTAACAGATATGGACAATTCGTAATAATTATTTCATGTTGTTCCTGAGATATAGCCTTTTCAAGCATTCAAATTGTCACTGTGTACATGAAAAACTATATACTGTTGAACTAGCAATCATAATATAAATCCTCATGTAATTGATGAAGACGCATTCTTTTTCAAAGAATTTGTAGAATAAAAATGATAATGGTATTGATATTCATCTATTTCTTTGAACAGTGTCTTGTCATCCTATGTAATGCAACACCCTTTGTGAAATATAATTTATTATTCGAATGGAGGGACTTACGAGCTACAAATTAGATATAATGTGTTTATTTCTAAAAAAAATCGATTTAGAATTAAAGCAAAGAAATCAAATCGATTCATAATTTGCAAAATAGCAGTGATGGAATTTTTGACACCCTGTAGCTCGAAAACTGGCCATAGGATCGATCTGTGAACTGGACATCGTAATGAGGATGGCAGGATCAAAAAAACATCCTATCAAAAATAAGGATAAATGTGCCTACTTACAAAATATTTTGATAATTTTTTATTTCAGAAGGTATGGTCGAAATTTCTGAAGGCTAGTTGAGCCCGTGGCTTACGGTCAAATAGATTGATTTTACTGCCTTGAAATGAAGTTAATTCAATTGGTTTGTTTCACCATGAGCCATGAGCTTTAGATTTGATAAAACTAACAGTTAGCCATACAATTTTTGCGCTCACCAAATCAACATGACTTTCTCCTACGCAGTTCATTAGCTACTAATATCAAGAATTTTCGTGGAATTGACAATTTCGGAGCGTAGGACTGGGAACACCTACCATTCAATTTGTAGGACAATATGACCATTCAATTATACAAATATTAACCAAGCAACGGTAAAAAAATCCGCTGGTAATTAATGATTTTTTATGACCACGTCATTGGTACATGTTGGGAGTAGGGGACTCTTTAGTCATCCTACCATCCATTTTGTAGGACAAAAGTTTTTTCGAGTACTTCATCGAATTATCTCGAGGTTCAACTAAAGAACTAACTGTTATTAATGACTTTTTTGCACTCACCAAATCGACATGATTGACTCCTGTGTATTTTATTAGCTACCACTTTCGATAATTTTCGTAGAGGGAAAAGTTGGAAGTCTCAATGAAAAGGAGCTACTCACGAAGATTCAGACTGTTATTAATAATTTTTTTTCTACCATGGCATTGACAATTTCGGACCGTAGGACTGGAAGCACCTACCATTCAATTTGTAGGGCAATATAACCATTCAATTATACAAATATTAACCAAGCGTTAGCAAAATGTCTCAGATGTATGATTTCAAAATTCAAATATCAGAGGGACTCGGTGGACATCAATCATCTCAAGACAATATATTACGCCATTGTTGAATCTTGTCTGCGCCACGGAATACTTAGCTGGGGCGAAGAGTTGAAGTTCTTCAAAAAAGAATATTAAATTTAATATACAACAAACAGTCCTCCTACTCATCGGACCTCATATTTAGAGAATCAAACCTAATGAATATAAGGCAGCTTTACATGCAGAGTCTAATTACTTCAAAGAAAAAAGTTATATCAAAAAGATATAGAGCAAGATCCCAGGGCCGTCAGACATTACTTATTTTTAAACGAACGAAATGTGTACGATTGAGTAGTGTTAGTATATGTACTATGTTCGCATGCCTACCTGCTAGCTTGTCCAGATGACCATTCTTCAGATATTAGGGAATCAAGGTACACAAAAACACTACTTATTTAGTTGAATTGCCAGTCTACAGAACTGTTTCTATAACCCATGGTGGATCAGTGGATAGAGTATCTAGCTCCGAGTTCAAATCTCGTTTGCAACAACTTTTTTTTTCTTTTTTTTAAACAAAGCAGACGCATCACACTAGGGTCAGCCATGTCGGATGGAAACGACTCTGGGAGGATTTTTGTTCAAAAAGAAATTTAAAAGTAGGTAAGCAGAATTTTGGTAAATAAAATGTTTTGTTAAGATTTCCTTATAAGTAAAATCCCAGGGCCTTCAGACATAACTTATTTTTGAAAAGATGAAGACTTAGGTTCTGAGTGGTGTCTCATGTACTCTCAATACCTGCGTGCTTGTGGAGTTCGCTCTGTGACACCTGGGCAGCTACCAGGTGAGAAAGGTAACTAAATATAAGAGTTACTTAACTTAAATTTGTGTGGCTGATTTTTACGTATAATTTGTTGAAGATCACTCTGAAGCAATTTGTGGAGCATTACAGCGTTTGACAAAAGTTCTGGTCTATGGAAAGCGACTGACACTTTTGAAATTACTCGAAAGCGATATTCTACAAAATATATTTATAAAAATAAGCCATACAAATTCTAGTTAGATACCTGCCCAGGTAATTTTTATTTACCAAAATTCTGTTTTCTTTTAAATTTCTTTTCGAACAAAAATCCCCCCAGAGTCAAGCCGTTTCCAACCGAGATGGCCAACCCTAGTGTGATGCGTCTGCTGGGTTTAAAAAAAAGAAAAAAAAATTGTTGCAGACGAGATTCGAACTCGGAGCTCCGGGGTGGTAGCTAGATACTCTGTCCACTGATCCACCATGGGTTATAGAAACAATTCTGTAGGCTGGCAATTTAACTAAGTGTAAGTAACTTCGATTCCCTAATATCTGAAGAATAGTCATCTGGACAAGCTACCAAGCTAGCAGGTAGGCATGCGAACATAGTACGTACTAACACTACTCAATCGTACACATTTCGTTCGTTTCAAAATAAGTAATGTCTGACAGCCCTTGGATCTTGGACTAATAGAACAAAACAATACAAATGGTTCAAATACATACGTCAAAAAAAAAAAACAATAGGTCGATGCTTCACATATCTGGCGGGGAAATGTTTCAACTTCCTACCGGACATGTATAAAACTTATTTACTCACGCTGAATTCTGCTCAAATGATGAAAATCATTTTCAAAAACTCCATTAAACGCTTTGAAAGGGTTGGCTGTTCATTGTATCATCGACGCGGAATATACTAAATTAATTGTCATTGTTCATCAAATATGGTGCGATATTTTATTTCTTGAATATGTGCGAAATGTCTTGTGCAATTGTATGTATCACAATGTCTCATCATGATGATAGTTATTATCTTATTGAAATGACTGATAATAAACAGGCAAACAAAGCATACCCATACATAACCTTCTGGTATAATGGGAACTATACTCTGTTCATTTAAAATTTTTAATAGTTAGTAAGTAGTAGGATCTAAAATGTGATGTTTTTCTATTTTTTATATTACCTACCTGAAAGTAAATTGAGTATGATATTTACATGCAACTACTCTGATTCTTCTTCATACCTCTGTATTCTTTTCTATTTACTTCCTTTTTCCTTTCAAATAGCAGACATTCCAAAGTTTTTATATGTATACATTATAATTCAATACACCACATTTATATAGGGTTATGATAAGTAATGCACAAAATTCATAAAACGTACAACGATCACTTTTGAAAAAAATGCAAAAACACATCAAACTGTTTTTTTTTGTTCCGCATCTTTTGACATAAGTTACAAAAATAACACGTCAAAGTTGTCAAAGTTGTCAAAGTTATGACGTCATCAACAAATTTTTTTAATGGGAAGCTAAGATTTTTATTACATTATGTGATAGAGCTTGTGTTTTTACACAAGGGAAAAATAGTTGTAGTAGGGCTCACATTAGAAAAAAAACGAGAAAATGAATAAAAAACGAAATAAACGTAAGTTTCATAATAACTTTTCAATTAACTAAACAGTCCATTAAACCAACTTTGACGTGTTATTTTTGTAACTTATGTCAAAAGATGCGGAATAAAAAAAACAGTTTGATGTGTTTTTGCATTTTTTTCAAAAGTGATCGTTGTACGTTTTATGAATTTTGTGCATTACTTTATCATAATACTGTATTGTATTACTACTATACACTGACTGTTGTCATTTTAGGAATTTTATCTATAAGCATATCACTCACAAGCTTGCAAGCTTCTGTGATTTCTCATGTTTTATTTTCATCGTCTTTTATGTGTTAGTAAATATTTGTAAAATTTTTGGAATTTTTGAAAATATACATTATTATTATTATTATTTCCCCTTAGGAGTGTACCAGTTAGGCCCTGTCTCCGGTGCTCCGACCCAAGGTGTATAGAAACCATGGTGTTATCACTGATTCGCTTTTGTTTCAACAAAGTTGTTGAGACTGTAATTGCACTGATACCGTTGGCTTCATTCGTCGATGGATGGCGTATAAGTCAAAAATAGCCGAGTTTCCAACATTCCGAAGTACTGAGTCATAATTATTTGATTGAAATTTGAATGTTTACAAATTATGGTTATGAATATCACCACAAATAAAATTCAATGTTGAAAATTACATAACATGACACTTGTCCAAGCGTCATCATGAATCTGTAATTTTGCCGCCATCTGTGTGCTAAAGAGGTGAAACGGTATCAACGCAGTAAAAATATCACGAATCAAGTAGGCCGTACCTTAACACCCAGCGAGCACAAAAACATCTCAGAGATGTTAAAAGTAAGAGTTTTTGAGACATCAAACCTCCGCTGCGATGTTCTGTTCATACATGAATAGAACGTGTATGTAGGTGCAAATGTCCGCCGCACGCGGCTATTTTTAGGATGTTCCTGGGACATCATAAAAGGCATTTCTTTCACGTTTTTTTCGACGCCTTTTTTAAGACACAACATAACATTTTTAAAGCTTTTCGCCTACATTAAATCACTGTATATAAAACATTGTTTGAGATGTTCCTGAGACATACAAAATGCACTTTCATCTCGTTTTTTGTCATTGATTGTACAAATCGACAATAGTCAAAATATGAAGAGAACTCTGGGGCGATTAAAAAAAGATAATCGATATAACTTATTTTAATAGGATCAAAGGAACACACATGCAAATTTAATCCTAAAATATTTTCTGTTTACACAAATTGAACAACTTTTCAAAAATGTAAATATCACTCTAACACTGGTTTTTGTCTGGTTCAACTGAATTTAAACAAAACTGTGAATACAGTCTCAATAATACAGTGTCCTTGACTAATCACTTTACATAGATAAGGTATACATAATGATTATGCGATGATGATTTTACAAGTCAGAACCGGTATATGTTTTTGAGGTTATTTATTTTCTGAATATCGACAATTCATTCCTTACTTTGCAGTCCGTAATCAACTTGATTACTAAATATAATATTATGTCTTGAAAAAATGTTTCACTTCACTCTAAAACGAATACTTTTACGGAAAACAAAATGGGGTAAATTAAGTCGAAACTAGAATCGATAGGTACTCTCCGTCAACTCAAACATATCACTGAGATCACATGATCACATTGCGAACGCTAGATATATTCTCGGTGAACATCTCAAAGGTGAACTATGTTACGCCAAGTGAAAACATCCACAAGATAACATTTTGTGCACATCTCCGATACATTCCTACAGGCATTTAAAAAAACGCCACAGAAGAACAAAAACAGAACATTGAATATCGTTCAGGGACCTCTTTGGGAAGTACATATTTCGTCTCAAAGAAACATCGGCGTGACTACATTTTTGAAAAGTCTCAAAACCTCCCAGAGATGTTTGTGCTCGCTGGGCACTTTTGTATGTCGGTTTCACAGCTATAAGAGATCACACCAGGGTTTCTATGTATCTTGCTCCGACCTATCCGGAGGACGCGCTGGTATCGTTTACCTCAATAACCACTCCCTACGTCCGTAGGATGAGTGATTATTGGGTCCGTGAGTCATGTGTTCTGAGTAGACGAAGTGAACCAAGGATGACGGCCTTCCGCAGTCCGTAGTTATATAGTTGTAGATGTGTGCATTATTTTCGCTCTTGGAGTAAATGTGACTTTTAATGTGCATAAAGTTAACTTTTGTGGTAGAAATTTATATCAAACTGAAGTGAAAACCTGGATGATTCTACTTGGCGGTACTCACCCCCACAAAAGTAAGAAATGATACATGTAATTAATGTTTTAACAACATCTTCACTAATGTACTTGAACTAGATAAAAACAAATTGAACAAAAACTTATCCAGTATAAAAACATTCATTCTTTCATTATCTTGGGATTTGAGTTGGATTTTGGAAGTGGCTACTCGCCCAATCAAATTACACTGAACAAATGAAAACAAATTGAAATATACTATAAAATCGCAGAAATGAATGAAATTGATGAAACTATAACATTGCAGACATTACATAAAGAAATAATTAACCGTAACTCTGAAATAAAAAATCTTATACTTGCAAGCGAAGCAAAAATTCTGCTCAAATTAGAAGACCAAAGACAACAAATTAAAGAACTCGAGCTAGAAAGAACTTCACTTAAAGAAAAATTAGAACAAGTAGAAAGAGAAAGTAAAAAGAAAAATTTAATTATATATGGTCTAAAAAGAACAGATCCTGGATGTGCTGTCAATAAATTGTGTGAAGAAATAAATAACCTACTAGAGCTGAATTTATCCGAAAACGATTTTGGTGATTGTTATCCTTTAGGCAGGAATGTAAACTGCCCTATTAAAGTAGAGTTACTATCACAATTCAAAAAACAACTTATACTGAGAAATACAAAAAAACTCAAAGGAACGAAAGTGTCCATATCTCATGATTATACAAAAATTCAGCAGCGGGAACAAAAAGTATTGAAGGAGAATTTAAGTAACATAAGGAAGAAGTATCCCTCCACCGTGAGTTATATAAGGAATAATGAGTTATTTATCGATAACAAGCCCTATAAAATAAAAGATTTGCACGAATTTGAGGGAAGGGAAGGTCAGGACGAAGAACTAAAGGAAGAAAGACGTAGAAGCGACCCTGGAACACCAACTGTAGAAATAATTCATGAAACGCCGAAATCAAATAACCTTAACACAATCATATGGAAAACAAAAAACATTCAACAGTTACCCAATCAACAGATCAATCAAAAACCACAGTCATCCAATGAATCGAAACAACAGCAACCAGAGAAACAGCATCCAGTCCTACGAAATCAACAGCAAAACCCGGTTCGAACCAGACTTCAATCTCAAAACAGTAACTCGAGGAAACAGTCTACAAGTTAAATATTTTATAAATAAATAAAGATATATGGATCCATGTATAAATGATTTCAAAGCAATTGAGATAAATGATAAAATTATTGATAAAAATGATCTGTCAGATATTTGTAATACTAACAAAGCTAATTTTAACATATACCATAACAATATTTGTAGTATTAACAAACATTTTGATGAAACCTTAATTATTCTAGAGCCAATTTTGAGTAACTTGAACTGTATTGTTCTGACCGAGACCTTCAATATACTGAATGAGGATATTTATCAAATAAAAGGCTTCACAACTATATATAACCAAGGAAGACTTAATAGAAATGATGGTATTTTAATATACAGGGTGGCCCATCGAAAACTTGACATCGGGGTTTTGGGTGATAATATCGCAGATGTGGAAAAACCCTCGGACAGGTCGATTTTAGTTACGAGGGGGACAGTTTGTTCTCCTACATGCACCACCGTCACGGCAACACTCGAGGTGTGGGGTGAACAACCCCTAAAATTTGAATAGGGAATAATGGTGGAGTGGCACATCTTTTGAAAGCCCGTTAAGTTCTCTATCCAACGGCGTCCTGATTTTGAAGTTGGGATGAACCGTTTGGGAAAAAATAAATTCAGGAATAAACCTGTACGAAAGTTAAGAGCTTACTTGTACGTCTCTGGAAAACTCATTTGCCAGTTTTTGCAATCTATCATTTATTTGCTACGATACTGTGAATGATTTTGCTCAGTTTTTTTCGCGGTACCCATGAAATTTTTTTAATAAAATAGAACAAACAGATAGAGCGTGCAGTTTCTGTTTTTCACGTGTGTACTACAAGTGAGGTTCATTCGTGTGTGGTATCGTACGTCGAAATTAAAACGAAACAATGGTGTATACAGTGGCAGAGAGGGTTGCGTTGATTGAACTGTATTATGAAAACAATAGATGTGGGAAAAGGGCTGCGGAACGGTTCAATCAACAATATGGCAGGACATTATTGAAAATGACCATCATTATCAGGAAGATCAGTTGATATTTCAACAAGATGGTGCTCCTCCGCATTATGTTATGCCTGTTCGGCGATATTTAGATCACCACTTCCCTGGTCATTGGATTGGTAGGCGAGGTTCTATTGAATGGCCCCCACGATCACCAGACCTGTCTCCCTTAGATTTCTTTCTGTGGGGTCATTTGAAAAGCAGAATGTATGCTACACCACCAGCTTCACTAGCAGATTTACGGCAACGAATCACAGTAAAATGTCGCCAAATCACCCCAGACATGCTCCAAAATGTACGAGAACGTTTTCAACAAAATCTGTATCATTGCATGGAAGTTGGAGGTGCGCATTTCGAGCATTTATTACGATGAGACTAATGTAAGTGAATTTTACTCTTAACTTAATTATGGCTCATTTCCGTTAGAAAAACTGCCGACCGTTTTGTTTCGAGAATTCCACGGGCTTTCCAACGATGTGCCACTCGACTCCTATTCCCTATTCAAATTTCAAGGGTTGTTCACCCCACTGCTCGAGGGTTGACCTGACGGTGCTGCCTGTAGGAGGGCACAATGTCCCCCTCGAAACTAAAATCGACCTTTCCGAGCGTTTTTCCAGATCTACGATATTAGTACCCAAAACCCCCATGTCAAGTTTTCGATGGGCCACCCTGTATATCAAAGATAACATAAATTTCACTCATAATACAGAAATGCTTGGGCCAATTACTGCCATACACGTTTTTCTTAAAATTTTGGATAAGAATATTGATTTTATAGCAATATATAGATCTCCGTCCTTACCTCCTACTGATTTTAATCATGATTTATACGCATATCTTCAAACTTGCAAGAGAAAAAGTGACATCAGGTTGATTTTGGGCGATATTAATATCGACTTGATGAAAGATGAGCAAGAAAAAGACGACTATCTCAATACGTTAGCTGAATTTGGATATGTTCCTGGTATCAGCTCACCTACGAGAACCCAAGGTAATTCATCTACATGTTTAGATCATATCAACATTAAAACTAATATGCCCCTTGATTCCTTCAATTTTCTTATAGTACATTATTTAATAACTGATCATAATCCAGTACTTCTACATGCTATTTTCCCCGAAAACAAAGAACAAGATCTAAATAAAGACAGGTACAAAAAATAATAAATTACAGTAAACTAAAAGAATGTGTTAAAAGTGAAAATTGGTGTGAAATTTACAATACAAATGATTTAGATAAGATAGTGGATATTTTTACTGATAAATTGAAAGTATAGTTGAATAATAACAATAAAATAAAAATAATAAAAAGAGATGATGTTAAGAGGAACAGTTGGGTCACAGAAGGCCTAGTAAAGTCTATAAATACAAAGAAAAAATTATATAAAAAAATTAAACGTGAACCGCAGAACCCAGATATAAAAAATGAATTTAGGGCATTCGATAAGCTTCTGAAAAACTCAATTGTACTGGCTAAGCAAAATTATTATAAACAGAAAATAGAGAAAGAGCAGAATAATCCAAAAAAATTATGGGAAACACTGAGAGAAATTGGCAAACTAAAGACAAACAAAAAGTTAACTAAAATAAGATGCGATCGATGGCCAGGAAATGACGAATCCTGTAGATATTTCAAATAAGTTGGTAGATTTCTTCACTTCGATGGGAGAAACATACGCTGCAAAAATTAAAATACCTAACAAGGTTTTTCTAACAAAAACTACTGTAAATAGTATCATGATGTCTCCTACCACTGAAGATGAAGTAAAAAGTGCAATATTGAATCTCAAGAAGAACAAGGCTCCTTGAATTGATGAAATCACATCGGAAACATTAATCGCTATTGTAGATGGAATCATTGTACCTCTCACATACATACTCAATAAGTGTATCTCTGCGGGATTTTTTCCACTCAAATTTAAGGAGGCTATCGTAATACCAATATATAAAGGAGGTGACAAAGAAAACTGTAGTCAGTACAGACCAATCTCATTAATATCTGCCTTGGCTAAAGTCTTTGAGGGAATAATAAAATCAAGAGTATTGGGATATCTCAATAAGTACGAGATATTATCTAGTAGACAGTTTGGGTTTCGAGAAGCCAGATCAACCCAAGATTCAATTGCATACCTCACAACTAAAATTTATAGAGCCATAGATGAAGCTAATCCTGCAATTTGCATTTTTGTTGATTTGGCAAAGGCCTTCGATACTGTCAGCCATGAAAAATTACTTATCGCTCTGAATAACATTGGTTTCAGAGGCAGTAGCAAAGTTATCTAGAAAATAGACACCAATGCGTTAAGAATGGTGAAACTTACAGTAATTTCAAAAAAGTCAATTATGGAGTGCCTCAAGGTACTATATTGGGACCTATGCTGTTTACTATATTTATATATATATGTATATATATATATATATATATATATATATATATATATATATATATAAGTGAAAATAGAGTATATTTCGTTTTAATTCCGAGAGTTCTAACCTTTGACAGCTGTTTCGTGCTAACGCACTCATCAGAAAGGATTTATGGAGCTCTCGAAATCAAAATGAATCCACTCAAGAATTAATACCGTGAGGCAACACATACTATAAAACGAAATATACTCTATTTTCACTTAGATTCTGCTTGCGTTCCTCATAACGTATTAGAAACTTGATTGAATCTTGGGTTGGTCAGAACAACGAATTGTTGGCTGCCTGTCAATTTGTGGACAAACCTCTACTTTTGGATTCCTTGGTTCGTGTCAAATTAAGTTTCAACTAGTGACTGTAGATGTCATGAATAACTTACTGTTATAGTATGTGTTGCCTCACGGTATTAATTCTTGAGTGGATTCGTTTTGATTTCGAGAGCTCCATAAATCCTTTCTGATGAGTGCGTTAGCACGAAACAGCTGTCAAAGGTTAGAACTCTCGGAATTAAAACGAAATATACTCTATTTTCACTTAGATTCTGCTTGCGTTCCTCATAACGTATTAGAAACTTGATTGAATCTTGGGTTGGTCAGAACAACGAATTGTTGGCTGCCTGTCAATTTGTGGACAAACCTCTACTTTTGGATTCCTTGGTTCGTGTCAAATTAAGTTTCAACTAGTGACTGTAGATGTCATGAATAACTTACTGTTATAGTATGTGTTGCCTCACGGTATTAATTCTTGAGTGGATTCGTTTTGATTTCGAGAGCTCCATAAATCCTTTCTGATGAGTGCGTTAGCACGAAACAGCTGTCAAAGGTTAGAACTCTCGGAATTAAAACGAAATATACTCTATTTTCACTTAGATTCTGCTTGCATTCCTCATAACGTATTAGAAACTTGATTGAATCTTGGGTTGGTCAGAACAACGAATTGTTGGCTGCCTGTCAATTTGTGGACAAACCTCTACTTTTGGATTCCTTGGTTCGTGTCAAATTAAGTTTCAACTAGTGACTATATATATATATATATATATATATATATATATATATATATATATATATATATATATATATATATATATATATCAATGAATTATTCCTCCTACCGATGAAAGGAGATATCATTAGTTTTGCTGATGATACAGCTGTACTCTATGAAGACACAAATTGGGATAATTTGAGAAATAAAATTGAACGAGATTTTGGAATGGTCACTGATTTTTTTAGTCATAAGCTATTGACGGTAAATGGAGACAAAACTTTTTTCGTTCCCTTCTGTAGCAATTCAAACGGACTCCCAACATACAATCAATTAGAAATATCTTCTGTGAACTCCCCCATGAAAATACAATGTAGAAAAGATATAAAATACCTCGGAATTTATTTGGATTGCCACTTGAGGTGGGACATCCAAACTAATAACGTAAACAAAAAATTAAGATGCCTAATCCCCAAATTTAAGTTATGCAAAACATTTTGTAATATCAAACAACTCAAGTGTCTGTATTATGCACTGGTTCAGCTTCATTTGAATTATGGAATCGTTGCATGGGGGGGTTCATCAAATTATCTACGGAATAGAATTGAAGTGACCCAGAAGTGGATTCTCAAAATTGTATTTGATAAACCTTATCGGTATTCAACCGAATCATTATATAATTTGAGTGGCATGCATGACTTGAGGCAAATATATTACAAAACACTGATAACTCAGCAGTATCGAAATAAGAGCCAAACAATAGAACATATATATAACACAAGATACAAACACTCCTCAATAACATTACCTGTAGTAAATAAAACATTAATCCAAAGAAGCTTCATTTACATGGGTCCAAAACTTTATAATATGTTGCCATCTGATATCAAGTCGATAAATTCCCACAAGGTGTTTATCTCAAAAATAAAAAAGCATATGTTTCAAAAGTCAAGAACAGATATTCATCGACTTCTAGAAGTTATTAATTAACTCTCCTTTGTTTATATTGTTATTTATATTCATACCTATATTCTGATATAACATCTACATCTATATATGTCAGTAAATAAATATGTCTGTGTGTGTGAATGTGTGTGAATGTAAGTAGATATCTACATGTATGTCGACCGCGAGCGGATTCTATATCCATGCGGTTTCAATCATTTATTTATTAATGTTTGTAAATGTAAAATTACCTGTATGAAAATGTTATGCTGATAAATATATTGATAAATAAATATTACTATTACTATTACTATTACTACTATTCTGCATTCGAGCTGCTAAGATTTCTGCCATATTACGGCAGGCCGGTATTAACTTCAAGTTAGAGAGCAGAGTGTCCATCGTTCCACCAAGGACTCCTATGATCAGAACCACCATTTTGACAGAATGGTCCGGATACAACCTGCGGAGTTCAAAGAGAAGATTTCGATATTTAGTCTGTTTTTCCTCCTCTTTCCGAACGATATTCATCTTGCCTGGAGCAGAAAACTCCACGACGAATATCGTTTCACTTTGATGGTCGAGGAGGACAACATCAGGCTTATTGGCATGGGTAGTTCCAATAGATTCGGCACCTCTCATTCTCCACCATGGACTCAATATCCCCCGGAACATAAGGCAACACCGGTGTCTCGTCTATACCGTACGAGTGTCTTAGATGGTAGTACAACACTCGTAGCGCCGCGTTATGCCTGTGGATATAGGCTGAGACCGCATAAGCTGGGCATGCTGATAGCAAATGCATTACGGTCTCAGGTGCCCCACGACATGCCCTGTATCGGGTGTCAGGGACGTCTATACCCATCACGCGACTACGGTTGACAAGGGTGTTGAGGACACCATCCTGGCAGGCCATTATGAATCCCTCGGTCTCCGACTTTAGCTCACTCGACCTGAGGAAGGCAAAGGTCAAGCTTTTGGATAAGCCAAGGTCTTCGATATTGTTGAAGAAAACACCATGCATTGGCTTATCCGTATGCAGCTGTAGGAGAACCTCTGTATCCGCAGCTTTGATGCGAGCTTTTAGCGGAACGGGTCCCAACTCGGTGACAGAGTTTGGGTTAGCCCGTTCATTGTCGAATACGAGACCAAGTTCATCGGCTGCACGGGTTGCTGCCTTAAAGAGAAATGCTCCAATCCCTGCTTTTTCATGGTCGCGGACCATACAGAGAAGGGGATCTGAACTCCTGATGACTTTACAGGCCCCATCCAGCACCCTTCTGTTATGCAGACGCTCCAAACTCAAAAGTCCACGGCCTCCCCGTTGTCTGGGAAAGTATAACCGTGGAATGGACCATTTAGGATGCAAGCAAGCTCCTATTAAGATGCATCATTTTGCGAGTTTTAACGTCGAGTTGTCGCAGCTCTTCCTGAGTCCACTTCATCACTCCGAAGGAGTAGAAAAGGATCGGAACGGCAAGAATATTAGTTGCAGCAACTTTGTTCTTCCCCGACAGTTCTGATGAACAGATCTGTCGGAGTCTATGCTGATACTTAACTGTAAGTCGAAATTTCGAGTTAGACGTCAACATTTTGTCTTATTTTTTTTTGGCACTTGCCCTCTTGAGCCATGTATTTTGATAGAGGGATTTAGCCATTGAAGAAAAACTGTGAAAGTACACATAAGAGCTAGTGCAGTCAAAAATAATCTTTATCCCAAAAAGTTATTCAATAAACAAATGTATCAAAAGGGAAGCTGTGTCTGTACTACAGTACTGAATTTGTATTTTGAGATGACTATTTGATACTTGCTAAATACCATTTTAATTTAAAATTTGTAGAAGTGGTCAAATTTTTCTCACAACATAATTTTAAAAAAATTAAAAGACTTGCCTTCATCAAACGTGTATTATTACACTCACATTATTCATGTAACGTGAACCTGTATAAATATCATATGTGATTCCTCGAAAAAATAAAGAAATGTCGAAAAACTTTCCATCCTTCTCAATATCAAATTGGTATATTAATGACACTGGATAACGTATAAAAGATAGAAAACAGTTTTGAATTCGTCGTTTTTGAAACAGTTTCATATTTTCAGGTAGATTGCATTTTCAGCAAAAGTAGTTTTTTTCTGGTTAATCACTCAAAGAACAAAAATATTAAAATCCAACAAAAAAGTATTTTTTTTTTAATAAAAATTCATTACTTCAAACCCACTAAACAATATCAAATTGCTGCAAATTTTCTGCAAAATTTGTTTTGAGAGTGTAAACTTTACAGTTAACTGCCAGCAAGTTTTCTCAGAGATGGCATCTTCCCCTCCGTTAACTTACAAAAGTAAACTTGTCTTTTGCGAGTTTACGGACAATTTAATATGAGTATAACTGAAGTGACCAGGAAGTTCACTTGAAATGATATGAAAAATTGTATATAATTTATGGTCAACTTCTATGAAAGCCTACAAAAAATTACTGAAAATCTTATGTGAATTAACTGAGAATTGCTGTGAGAGCTGAGAATGAGCTTATAGCAATATTCCAAGAAATAGAAAGTACCCAATCACCAAAACTACATCACAATCACACTCGACGCGTGTTTCGCCAACAAACTTAGCATCTTCAGGGGCTAAAAGCTTTTCTAGAAGCTTTTAGCTCCTGAAGATGCTGTGTGGATGAAATGCGCCTCGAGTGTGATTGTGAACTATTTTGGTATTTGGGTAGTATCTATTTCTTGAATTGTATATTTACACCAAAGGTTCCAAAATATTCATTCACTTGATTATAACAATATTGATTTATTTTCATTGTAAATTCAAGGAATGTCTACAATAAAAATATGGTGAGTGGGAAATCAGTTATGCAAGGAGTCATTCACAATTAACATAAGTTTTTAGTGTGGTGGGTTGGTGCAAATTTGACAATATTTTTGGTTAAGGTACTTATGTTGTTTCTCTTAACAAGAACTGAGAGTCAACATGTGGTATTAGTACTTCAGGAAATACACCTTCCAGATATATTTTCATTAAAAAATCCGTTATACATTATGATTGTATCATGAAAGGTTCTCGATTGAAGAAAATAATTTTTTTTTCAGGTCCCTCCTGAATCCTGCGTATCCAAAAATACTATAGGGAACGTCAAGTTGCGACTTTATATGCCTATAGATACGAGGCTGACAATAAAGTAAGGTCTCCAATTTTTTTTTTCATAGAAAATGACATTTATTTACAAAAAGCGATACACCGTTGGAAAGGCCAAGGTCTTGGCTACTTTTCTACATAATCGCCATTTTTTTCCAACACCTTGCGCATCCGCACGATGAACTTGTCTATGCCGGCAGAATACCACTCTCCGTCCGCCTCGCGTAGCCAGGTGTTGACCTCTTTCTGAACCTCCGCGTCACTATCAAACTTCTTCCCTCCGAGATGTTTTTTCAGGGCGGGGAACATGTGGTAGTCACTGGGGGCCACGTCGGGACTATAGGGAGGGTGATCGATGATTTCCCAGCCAAATGTCTTAAGCAGGTCAAGGGTAACGTTGGCTGTGTGCGGGCGCGCGTTGTCGTGGTGAAATTTCACTCCTTTGCTCAGCAATCCCGGGCGTTTGTTTTTTATGGCACGACGAAGCTTTTCCAGGGTCTCACAGTACCTTGCTGCATTGATAGTGGTTCCCCTTGGCATGAAATCCACCAACAATACCCCGTGGCGATCCCAAAACACCGTAGCCATCACCTTGCCGGCTGACAGTGTCGCCTTAAACTTTTTGGGTTTCGGAGAATCGCTATGGCGCCATTGTTTGGACGACTCCTTTGTTTCGGGTGTGTAGTGATGAGCCCACGTTTCAATAGGTGTCACCTTTTTCGCACTCAAAAAACGTATTACAGAACGCAATTCGCACTTGGACGCTGACGCGAGTGGTACCTCCATCGTTGACGGCTGCTCAGCCAAGACTGAGCGGTCGGGGAAGCCTCACCCAGCAGCAAAGTGGTAGTGGGGGAACCAAGGAACACGGCGGTGTTGCCAGATTTCGCCTAGCGCGTGATCCGGCGAAGTTGCAGCGTTGGAGACCTTACTTTATTGTCAGCCCTCGTATAAAAATTAATTTAAAAGTACAAAAGCGTTTTGAATATAAAATAATATCAAGATGAAAATCTTGATTAAAGTTCGGGACTCAAAGTGATATTTGGCGCATTTGCTGTTTCACTTAGAGGAAAACCCGGAAAAACCCATTGAAATTGGACCGAAATTCAGCCAAAATAAGAACCAACAAGAAGTATAGGAATAAATCACAAACTTTGAATGAAATAAAAAGAACACTACCTTCAAATGTGGTTTCACAAGACTCCAAAGAAAACTGTATTTTCATATTAAGTTTTTTGTGACTGTATTGTACATAACTCATACCAAAAAAATGGAGTTGTTTATTTTATCTCATCACCTATAATTCTAGTCCAATTGTGGAAGCACCCTCAACAGAATAACACACAATATAGCTTTCTGCTTAAACGTGTTAAATGTGTGGAAATATTTGTACTTTTCAACAATTACTAATGCCATCATATGTAGCCTTATGCACTTTCAATGTTTAGGAATGTAGATCTTATATATTTATGGGCCATACCTATGTTCAAATGAATCCTTTTACGTAACATTTTTCCCACTCACCACACAATACTCATAATCGTTGCAAGCGGTTCTTCAAACCAGTAGAAGTGAGGTTAGAGTCCAAGTGGCGTGGCCCCCTTACTCAAGGTTTTGGCGAAGTATAGTGTAGAGCTAGTGCCATAAAAACTGGAACGAACGAATGTACTTTGCGATTCTTGCACCAACACAAAACATAACTTATTCTGTCGAATCTCTGTAACAATCTAGCAGGATTGATATCCTTACTACCCATTGAGTTAGTGGATATTTCATTTGCAGTGTAATCGTTGCATGTGAAACTTCACCATCAACTCTTATATTAGAGTTACAGTAAGATTTTGTTCTGAAAATTGCAGTGAACTTTAATCAGTAAACATCGCATGTGGAAGTTCACCACCAACTCTCATATTGAAGTTACAGTAAGATATTTATGTGAAATTTGTAGCAATATCATTTTTGTAAGTTTTACGGAGGAAGATTGTAGAGACTTTTCATTTGAAAACTGAAAAAAACATATTTGCAGTAAACCCACATTAAATTTGCAAAGATACATTACAAATGTAAAAAACAGTCAAACTTGCTGCAATATTTTGTAATTTACAATGTTTAGTGGGAATATAGGCACTAACCAGAAATTAAATTTTGTCTTACCTAACTTGTATAAAACAATTTTCTACTTGGTAGTGGGTGGAACGGAAAAATGATGTTTCGCTACATTCATCAGATGGTTTGATAAATAGTTAGTTTTGATCATAATAATTGGGGAAAGAATTACATGAATCTAATAATGATTGAGATTATCCCTTCGTCACATATTATATCTCTTGATTTTGGCATTAACAAAATCGTTTATTTACCCATTATTATTATTATTGAGTATTTTGCTATCTCTTTCATTTTCATTTAACAAAATGAGAAAAATTAATGAATCTGAAATGAATTTAAGATAACGTACAAACAAAATAAACAAAAGACAGATAGGAGATCGGGTTCGGTCTAGCCTGCAATTGGTTTTGTGGTGTGAACTGGACCTCAAAGAAGCCAACTTTCTTGAAATATCAGTTATTATTATAATGTCAAATTATGGAAAATTAAGAACAATTGATGTTTTTTCCCCACATGCATTGTAACAACACACCCTTATTCTAAACACGCTACATTCGAGCATTTTGTAACTATATTCATTAAAGTACTTTTATTATTATTATTAAGAACAATTGATGAATAAATCTAATTATTCAATGATAATTCAAGCCTCCTCAATTTCATAGATCTCTTCTTAGGTCTTCAATTAGTATGAAACTTTCACCACCGCCATTCTTCCCACAAAGTGTAAGCAAGCGCATGGACTATAGGATTAGGAAAAAGTACGTTCTGAAACATTACGTTCGGAAGTATTACGTTGTGATGAAATGCTTTATGATACGTTACGAATTCTACCAAATACGTTTATGATCGTTTGATGTTATGATGCATTGCTGTTTTGATAGCTTGATATCATGATGCTTTGTTTTTATGATGCAATGATTTTATGAAATTTTATTGTTATGATGGAGTACGTTATGAAAAAGTACGTTATGAAGGTGTAAATAGAGGACTTCGGATAAGGATTCAGTCATGCCACCACACAATTTTTGGCCTTAAAACTACTGGCACGTTTTTCGGCAAGTTTTCTTCATGTCAGGGTTCCTGGCAGCCTCAGGAACCCCGTAATATGATTGAAATTGTTCATAACGACAAGAATATTGAGATTTTTCATAAAATACAAAAGCCTAGGGACTTTAAATTTTTTTAGGGATTTTTCTCACAAAATGGCGCTAATTTCAAAATAAATCATTTTCCTGAATTTAAAAAAAATTGCCTATTTCACGTTTCCTAGTTGCCAAATAGTTGATCGATCTAGAAAATATTCTGAGTGGTAACTTTCACGGATAAACAAACCTTATGACCTCTCTGATTAAAATGCTCTTGGCCTGAATACTTTGAGGATACATCACAGAATTTGTATTTTGTTTCAGTTTTGTGTGTATGTGTTACATTTTAATCATAACTGTTAAAATGGTTGAATATCATTTTCACTTTTGAACTTTTTTATGGAACGAATGTGCGCCTGTGCGCAAAGTAAAAAAAAAACTATCAAGTAAGATATGTTTTTTATACCACACCTACAGAAAATGAATAAAGTTAGAAATGGGAATAATAACTATAGCGTGGAATGAAATTCTAGAACACTTTGCTGCAGTCGTCCGATCAAGATCTTAACACGAGATAGGTACGCTCTTTATAAATCATTACAAGGCTACTTCCAAGCGTTACGATCCAAATTTTCAGGCAAAATCCAAAGCCCTAATTGGCTGTGAAGAATATCAGCAATCGACTTCAAGAAAACGCAAGTGAAATACAAAGTACGACCATTTCAGCAGCAGCTCTACTCACAGACCTCATAAAAGAAGGCTATACTACACTCGAAGAAGTTGTAGAACATCAAACACCCGGACAACGTTTTGAAATTCATGTTTTTATTGTTGTAATTGTCTGCATTAGCTAAATGCATGGAAGCTCACCATCAAGTGACTAGTGTATTTGGAATACTTCGGCAGAAAAGATCTTAAAAAGAACTATCGTCAATTATTTCCTAGACGATGTGGAAGACAGTCTGGGCAATGAACTGGTGCAGTTTGTGAAGATGCTGAAAACAGATGTGGCTGCTGATATTGACAGCAGAAAGAAAAAGCACGAGGCTCAGGAACTTCAAGTTTATAAACTGTTAACATAAAATTCATTGGAATCGTGTTTCCCAAATGTTGAAATAGTGTTTCTCATTCACTTGATTTTGATAATCACCAACTACAGCGAAGAATGTTCTTTTTCAACGTTAAAGTGTTTTAAAAATGTGTTAAGGAGCACAATGGGACAAGAACATCAAACGACCTCAATATAATGAACATAGAAAGTGATGAACTTAGAAATATTGATTTGACGAGTGTTATCTCCAAATTTGCTCGGATTAAATCACGGATAGTCTTTTTGTAAATGTGCTGTTTTTTTTTTCTTTGGTGTCTTGGCATTGACTGCTATGGTCATTAGCCACGTGTTCTGGATAGGCCTTGTTACTAACTCCATGCGCCACCTTAGGAGCAGCACTGTTAATTGGAACGCAACAGTGAATCGTGCAGGACTCACCCCAGTCCAGCCACGAGATTTGAATAATTTAATCGGTCAAATTAAATTAAAAAATCCCAGCCGTAACTGGGGCTCGAACTCCGGACCTTCCGATCCAAAGTCGGACGCTCTAACCACTGCGCCACGCCCCGACATATGTGCTGTTTTATTTTATATGCTATACTTTAATACTTAATGCAAATCAAGAGCCTCTTGTTCACATTTGCTACGGACCCCACTGTGGCTTTATCCGGCACTTCCTAGACTACACAATACCTCTTTCAATAACAAAACTCTAGCTCTAGTTTTGAATTTAGCGCCATTTTGAAAGAAAAATCCCTAAACAAAATTAAAGTCCCTAGTGTTTGGTATTTTATGGAAAATCTCAATATTTCCGTCGTTATGAACAATTTCAATCATATTACGGGGTTCCTGAGGGTGCCAGGAACCCTGAAATGGAGAAAAAATGCCAAAAAACGTGCTAGTAGTTTTAAAGCCAAAAGTTGTGTGGTGGCATCACTGAATCCTTATCCGAAGTCCCCTATTGTGATAGATTACGTTCCGAAACTTTACAATGTGACGCTGTACATTTCTGTCTTGTACTATATGATCTATGCGATTTCTACCCTTTGACGATATGATGGAGTATTTTTCTGTGTATTACGATTCCTGTACTGTACATTATGATGCATTGGGTGTTCCCTAGCCGAATACAATAAAAGATATAGAAATGCAAGGAGACTAAAATTTAAGGAGAGTTTAATCCCCATAAGACAATGGGGACACTGGTAGAAAGAGATGATAGAAAATTTGTGACGAAATGTGACGTAGTTGGGCGTGTCATGGCCGCCGTTCTCTATAGACAGTGACGGACTAGCTCTTGGTAGGTATATGAGAGTTACTGCTGACAGTTTTGTTTCTTGGTTCGAGTTCGACTCTGTACTCACATCCTAGTACGTCACTATGACGCGTTGATGCTACAAGGTTCTGATTGGCTAGAGCTTATTAAACCCCCCTTGTGAGTTTAGTCACAGATTAGAGAAACTTACTTGGTTGGTCGGTTGGTGACACTGTTACATTAAAACGTCAAAATATTTTTATATCAACATATCTGATCTGACATCTATTATTTTATACAAAAAATTTAATGACGTTATGTGACGTTATGCAATACTGTGAATTGTCATGTTGATCTATTTGTTTTTTTGGAGAGCGCATGGATAATCATTGTGTGGTTATTAGAAACACGTTACAAAAAAGAACACTGGTTAGTAGAACAAAATTCAATTTTGACACATCAGCTGTTGATGTTGTTATTTACCAAATTTACTTGACATTTTGCAGTTTACATTCTCATTTCTCATGCTTGTTTTTTTCAAAGGCCAGACAAGATTTGCTTTTTCATTATTTGTTTTTTTAATGTTAAAATCAAGTATACAATTGTTCTGGAAGTTCATGATGAGATATGAAAATCTGTAGAAAGATAGGTTTATTCTGAACTTTATAAACATAAAACTTCACTCATAATTTGCATACTAACCTAGGTTTTGAGAAGCAGGGGGCTGAATGTAAACATTACATTTAGAACTATTCCAAAACGTAATAGAGGATGTAAATAGTAATAATGAATTTATCAAGTCTATTCTATTACCTTTTCTAGACAATATAATTTTCATAATTTTCAGACCACTTGAATATATTCATCAGTGTTTTTTGATTGGATGGAGATAAGAAGTGAAAATAAGTACTCACTTTTTATTTAAATTGAATCAAGCCAGTCAGCCAGTGTTGATATCTCAATTATAGACAAGGGTACTAGATCAATAGTTCTTTGGCACTTACATTCTTTCATTTGTTATTATGATTCTGTAAAAAATTAAAATAACAGGTGGAATAGTGCTGCAAAGAATTGATGAAAAAGTTTGTTCTCAAGAAAGCAATAATCCAACATTGTGGTTGCTGAAAAAGTGTGTTTGAAACACTTGAAATGGCTTTTATAGGTTTGTAGAAAAATATGATATGTATGGCCTTAAAATTATCCTGAAAATTCTTGAAGTTCTAATTGTGGATTTTTATCTTGTAAGGTGACATTTTTTATATGAACTCATTAACAAGAAGAATTAGGTTAGATATCAATTCTATTTGGATGTTTCTGGATGTTACACTTTCCCTATCAATATATAATAACTCTCCTAAGACTTTATATGTATTTCAGTTACTCAGTGCTTGTAGGAAATCAGTTTTTGAAATGAGCCCAGACTACATGAAAATGCGGTAGTTTTCTGAATGCAAAGAATACTTACTATCCTATTTGAAAGCAAGAAAGACTTCGTTGTGAAAAAGAAACTTGTTTGTGAATCCTTGGAAGTTCTTAAGGCCATCCCAGAACAGAGAGTAAATCTGTTTTGATTGCAACAGAGTATCGCCAAAAGAAATATCTGATGAACTTGTGAGACGTCACTTTAATTTTAGACTTAGACCAGTTCCTACCATATCGAAATGTCTATGATAAACTCAGTACTTGATTTTGCCATGATTTTCTGAGTCAAAACCTGTCTGTGCAAAGTGGTTCTGTTGGAATGCTAGTTACCAGGTAGACCCCATAGGAAGCTGGCAGAATAGCAGACAATATACATATTATACAGACTAATATACAGGAAGATCAAGCGCTAATCTTGCTTTTTATGCAAAAGATATCCTGTTCTCGAACCAGCTTATCGAGATTCTAAAAGAAAACACTCTGATCTGATATCCATGGTAAAAAAGGAATATTACAAAAATAAAATATTCGATTTTAGCAATTCATATTCTAGAACTGCTTGGAAAGTGATAGATGAAATATCAAATAAAAACAGGGTAACGTAGCAGTAAGAGTCGATGATTGAGAAATAAGTAAGTGATCCCCATTTGATGGCTTCATCTTTTGACAGTTTTTTTACAGATGCTCCCAAAACAATAATCGTAAACTTGACTAACTAACAAGTATAGAACCCATGTATTAAATTGTAGAGTAATCTAATATTATTCCTTTTTTTCAACACCTTTCGGATAAGATGAATTAGAAATACTTCTTAAACACAAATTGAAAAATAAAAGTTCTTCGGGGTCTGATTATACACATGTTTTTAGAGAAAAAGATCACATTATCTTCTTTACTCACTTGGTGAATTTATCATTCATTGCAGGACCAATTACTGCTTGAAAGCTATATATAACTAGACCAGTAACAGTCCCTCTCTCGGTTTCTAAAATTTCTTAATACTATGCAATTTTATCACGTCTTGATAATTTCTGAGTAAAATTTAAAATGCCTATTAACATAAAAAATCATGAGTTTCGTGCAGGAAAATCTTTTGGTAATAATAATAATAATATGTTTTCACGTCCAAATAAAATGAAATCAGACCGTTAAACAAGAAAAATAAAAAAAATCTTTATTTGAAATACTTAGGTAGTCCTAATGTACATTTACAAAATATAATAAGTATACCTAAAAGAAAAAAATGTCATATTACATGTAATATACAGGGTGTTTATTAAGTACTTTTACAAAGTTTACAGGTGGTTTTTTGAGGTAAGAAATCAAAATTTGGTATTAATTTGTATGTAGCACTTAGAGGGCGCTTCATACGTTACCATTATTTATTTGAATTTACCCTACCTTTTTTGACAGTAAAGTTTTGGGTTTTTTATATTTGAATCTTATTCCTACACATTTTCTTGTCAAAAAAGGCATACCCGATCAACAACGCTAGGCGATTTTGAGAAATCTGCAAATTTCTGCATCGATGCAGGTTATGGGGTCACTTAGGCGCCAGATGAAGTTGCTCAGAACTTTACAAAAACTGAGCATGTGATAGATCTCGCTAAAGTAAACAATTTTTTTCTACGAAAATGTATCGAGAAATGTTTAATTCTCAAGATACATTGAAAAATCAATATTTTCTAAAAATTCAACACCCTGTATTTCGAGAACGAATAATTTTTCGATAAATTTTGATTGTAAAAAAGTGGGTGTAACTATTTTGCAGTTCTGCAGATCAGCAAAATGTTCTCCGTTCAAAACCTTGCAGGTTGGACCGATTTGAGATTTAACAAGTAGAAATAAGAACTTTTTGACCAATAAAAATCATACCCCACTCCCAAATATGATATATTGCTGTATAACATTGAAATTGAGCTGAAATCCTTGCAGGTTGGACCATATACAAATGTAATCTGACCATATCAATACATTTTTGACAAAAAAAGTTCATACCTCCATTTCCAAATAGAAGATATTACAATATTAAAATTTGAGTAGAGAAAAAACTTTGTAGGTCAGCCGAAATCCTTGCGGGTTGGACTGATTTGAAATGAAACTAGACCATATTAATACATTTTTGACAAAAAACTTCCATACTCCCTCTCCCAAATATGAGATTTTGCCATAGAATTATTCAAATTGAGGGAAAACCTTGCAGGTCGGCCAAAACTTTTGCAGGTTGGACCGACTTGAGATGAAGCTAGACCATATCAGTCCATTTTAGACAAAACGCTTCCATATGTGAGATTTTGCCATAGAATTATTTAAATTGAAGGAAAACCTTGCAGGTCGGCCGAAATTCTTTGCAGGTTGGACCGATTTGAGACAAAACCAAACCATATCAATACATTTTAGACAAAATACTTCCATACCCCCACTCCCAAATATGAGATTTTGCAATAGAATCATTTGATTTGAAGAGAAACCTTGCAGGTCGGCCAAAATCCTTGCATGTTGGACCGATTTGAGAAGAAACTAGACCATATCAATACATTTTAGACAAAACACTTCCATACATCCACTCCCAAATGTGAGATTTTGCAATAGAATTATTTAAATTGAAGGAAAACCTTGCAGGTCGTCCGAAACTCTTGCAGGTTGGACCGATTTGAGATGAAACTAGACCATATCATACATTTTAGACAAAAAACTTCCACACCCCCAATTCCAAAATAGGAGATTTTGCCATACTAATATTTAAGTTTAGCAAAAACTTTGCAGGTCGGCCGAAATACTTGCAGGTTGGACCAATATGAGATGAAACTAGACCATGTCAATATATTTTTGACAATAAAATATATAAATTGAAGAAAAACCTTGCAGTGTGGCAATATCTGATATTCGAGAGTAGGGGTATGGAAGTTTTTTGTCAAAAATGAATTTATATGGTAGTTTTATCTCAAATCGGTCCAATCTGCAGGAATTTCGGCCGACCTGCAAGGTTTTTCTTCAATTTAAATAATTCAATAGCAAAATCTCATATTTAGGAGTGGGGGTATGGTAGCTTTTTGTCAAAAATTTATTAATTTGTTCTACTTTCATCTTATATCGATCGAACCTGCAATGATTTCGACTTGCAAAATTTTTCTTCAATTTAAATAATGCTAATGCAAGATATCATGTTCGGTAGTGGGATTTTGGAAGATTTTTGTCCAAAATGTATTTATTAATATGGTCTAGTTTCATCTCATATTGGTCCAACCTGCAAGAATTTCGGCCGACCTGCAAGGTTTTTCATCAACTTAAATATTACTAAGGCAAGATCTCATATTTGGAAGTGGGGGTATGGAAGTTTTTTGTCAAAAGTTCATTAATATGGTCTAGTTTCATCTCATATCGGCCCAACCTGCAAGTATTTCAGCCGACCTGCCAAGTTTTTCTTCAATTTAAATGATACTAAGGCAAGATTTCATATTTGGGAGTGAGAGAATGGAAGATTTTTGTCAAAAATATATTAATATGGTCTAGTTTAATTTCAAATCGGTCCAACCTGCAAGGATTCCGGCCGATCTGTAAGGTTTTTCTTCAATTTAAGTAATACCATGGCAAAATTTCATATGTGGGAGTGGGGGTATGGCAGTTTTTTGTCGAAAATGTATTAATATAATCTAGTTTCATTTCAAATCGGTCCAACCTGCAAGGATTTCGGTGGACCTGCAAGGTATCTCATGGCATTATCTCATATTTGGGGTATGACCATTTTTTGACAAAAATGATAGATAGATAGATAATTTATATTCCTCTCAGTGTTACAATACAGGTACAGCACATAATGGGAATCGTCAAAATATTGATGGTCATTACATTATCTAAGAGCTTATAGACTAGGTACAAATATAAAGATTAAATAAAAATTATAATAAAACTTAGTTGTAAAATTGTAATGAATACAATATTGTAAAAAAAAAATATTGTAGATCTGTGAGAATATTAAATATAAAATTTTGGTACTCACTAACATTTTAAAATAAATTAAAACCTGTGATGGGTTGAGAGTTATTCAATCAGGTTATCCTCCATGAATTCTTGCACTGAGTAGTAACTTTTCTGTTTCAAAAATGATTTTAAATTATGTTTGATGGTATGATCAAGTCCCATCTCAAATCGGTCCAACCTACAAGGATATCGGCCGACCTGCAAGGTTTTTCCTCAATTTTAAAATTATTATGGAAATATGAGGTGGGGTAATGAATTTTTTTGTCAAACGAACTTATATGATCAAGTTTCATCTCAATTCGGTCCAACCTGCAAGGATTTTGGCCGACCAGCAAGGTTTTTCCTCAACTTGAATATACAGGGCTATTCAAATTCGTTTCTGTACATGGGGATCTCTTAAACGATAAGAGATAGAGTGTCGGTTAAATTGTGGCAAAGTTGCTTAATTTAGAGACCTATTCAATAATGTGAAGAATCCGAATTTAGCTCTTTTGGTTCTGGAGATATACAGGAAAAACCAAAATATCCCAAATTATTTTTTTGCCTGTATCTTCTTTATTCGCAGACATATTGAAAATTTGTCCACATTTTGCTATTGGCACTTGATGTGGGCTATCAGAATATGTCCATGAATCTTTTATACAGGGTGTCACCTGACTTGGACCACCCCCATCTTAGAATTTTTAAATACGGACCTGTATTTTTTGTTGTAGTTTTTGGATCGTCGACGTTCACTTCATACTAAGGAATTAAATTTAATTTAATATTTCAGGATATTTCGGTAATATTTTATTATAATTGGGTAAATTATTCCCTTTTGAATTACGGCCCTGGAAATTGGTTGACTGAGTTAAATAAAAACACAATAGCAACTTTCACTTCTCCCCATGTACCATAGTGTTTTTCGAGAGTATTTTTTTCATTTTTAGGTACCAAGTCATATTTCTTCACATTTTCAATGCTGTTTGAGCATTTTCTACATTGAACTTCGCCGACTAGCAAAACCTACAACAAAAATAGATTAAATGTATTTTGATAAGCTGAAAAAGAAATGATAGCCTTAATTACATCCGAAACGAACAATATAATTGTAATGAAAATTGAAATGAAGTAATGTATATACACAAAAAAATTAATGGCGCAATAAATGTTCGAATTGGAGTCCTTCCATTTCGAGACATTTTTGAAATCGTTTTTTCATATTATTTATTATCCTTAAAACACTTCTTTGCTGCATTGTTGCGAAAGCATTAAAAATCCTCAATCTCAAGTCTTCCACATTTTCTATTTCTCCGCCAGCGTAAATCCTATTTTTCAATGTCCCCCATAGAGAATAGTCCAAAATAGTAAGATATGGTGATCTTGTAGGCCATCTTATTAGCCCATTAGGAATAGCTCAGATATATGAATTGGTACCTAAAAATGAAAAAAGTACTCTCGAAAAACACTATGGTACATGGGGAGACGTGAAAGTTGCTATTGTGTTTTTATTAAACTCAGTCAACCACTTTCCAGGGCTGTAATTCAAAAGGGAATAATTCACCCAATTATAATAAAATATTACCGAAACATCCCGAAATATAAAATTAAATTAAATTTCTTAGTATGAACTAAACGTCGACGATCCAAAAACTACAACAAAAAATACAGGTCCGCATTTAAAAATTCAAAGATGGGGGTGGCCCAAGTCAAATGTCACCCTGTATAAAAGATTCATGGACATATTCTGATAGCCCACATCAAGTGCCGATAGCAAAATGTGGACAAATTTTCAATATGTCTGCGAATAAAGAAAATACAGTCAAAAAATAAGTTGGGATATTTTGGTTTTTCCTGTATATCTCCAGAACCAAACGAGCTAAATTCGATTTTTGTACATCATTGAATAGGTCTCTAAAATACACAACTTTGCCACAATTTAACCGACACTCTATCTCTTATCGTTTACGACATCCCCATGTACAGAAACGAATTTGAATAGCCCTGTATTTATGGCAATATTTCGTATTTGGGGTGGAGGTATGAAATTTTTTATCAAAAATATATCGATACGATCTAGTTCCATCTCAAATTGGTCAACTTGCAAGGATTTCGGCTGACCAGCAAGGTTTCTGCACTGAGAACATTTTGCTGACTGGCAAAATAGATTCTCACTAAAAAAGTTATTTATTTTAGCGAGATGTATGTATCACATTCTCATTTTTTGTAAAGTTCTGAGCAACTTCATCTGGCGTCTAAGTGACCCATAACCTGCATCGATGAAGAAATTTGAAAATTTCTCAAAAACGCTTGTCCCTAGCGTTGTTGAACAGGTATACCATTTTTGTTTAGAAAAGATGGAATAAGATTTGAATATGAAAAATTCCAATAGTTTACTGTAAAAAAAGTTAGGGCAAATTAAATTAAATAAAGGTGGAACTCTGGAAATCAATCACTTATATTTGTTTATTTATACAGTGCGACTTTTTATAGTCCCTCCCCTGTTAACTTTTGAACGGTTCGACGTACAAACATGAAAAAAAAACCGTTTGGAGGGTTACATTATAATACTTTTTGAATCAAAAAATATGGTGATTGTTCCACAGGGGGCGCGGGGGGACACATCAACTCAAAATTTTTGAATGGCATGGGGGGTCGAGTGTCACATCGTTGAAAAGAGAATTCAATTCTCTTTTCAACCATCTAAATATCTTTGAATTCAGTTGAGGAATTTTTTCCCAATTTCGATTTTTATGTCTATCGAAATTTTCTAGTTGATGTGCCCCCAGCGCCATCTGTAGTGTAATTGCAATATTTCTTCTCTCAAAAAATAATATCGATAATACCCTTCGCAATGTTTTTGGTTTCATTATTCCACAACAAACCGTTCAAATTTATCAAGGTATGACTAGTTTTCAGATCCGCATTTATATTTGATATTTCGAATTTGAATTGCAAAAAAAATATTAACGAAATTAAAAAAAAAAAAATAGATAAGAGAATTGAATTCTCTTTTCAACGATGTGACACTCGACCCCCTATACCATTTAAAAATTTTGAATTGATGTGCCCCCCCCCCCCCGCGCCCCCTGTCGAGCAATTACCATATCTTTTGTTTCAAAAAGTAATATCGGTGAAACCCTCCATACGGTTTTTTTTTCATGTTTGTACGTCGAACCGTTCAAAAGTTAACAGGGGGGGGGGGACTAAAAAAAGCCGCACTGTATACATGACTATTGCTATATTACAACAATACAATCTTTCGCAAAATTAATGATATCTATCTAGTAAAAAGCTTCTGCTTACCTTGGCCACTATCTGTTTTTCGTTCACACAATATTATTAAAAATAATAATGTTGATTTTAAAAATGCTACAATTATTTATGTAAACATTATTACAACACGTAATAAAATGACGTCACACACAATGATATTTCAAAAATCCTCAATACAGTAGGTTTCTAGATCTACAAGTATCTTTTTGATGTTTTTTTAAAATTGATTGTTACTAGCAGAACGTCTTACAAGTACTGGTAATTTTTTGTAAAATTTGATTGCCATATAATACTTACTTTGTTCCATCATAGCAAATAAGGTTTATCAAATATAATAATACAATTTTTTTTTCAGTGCTTATCATGGAAAGTGTCCCAGGACAGATTCCAAAATTCCAGATACCAATCAGTACTGAACGTCTGAATGTAAGTTAATCACTGATGAGATGCTCAATTATGTTGAATCGCTGACTCATATTCAGTCATATCAGTCAACTAGGCTCGGAAACTACTCTAAACAGTGATCAAAATCAATTTA
The DNA here is from genome assembly GCA_944452925.2 of Chrysolina oricalcia. Lineage (NCBI taxonomy): Eukaryota > Metazoa > Arthropoda > Insecta > Coleoptera > Chrysomelidae > Chrysolina > Chrysolina oricalcia. The sequence goes on along the minus strand of OX101828.2, from coordinate 39,877,644 downwards.
TTCAAAACAGAAATATACATGTGTATTTGATCTACACCAAAGACAAACGCATACTTATTGGACTAGTCAGAAAATAGAGTAAAATTTAAATATTAAATACAATTAAAATTTGAATCACATTACAATCTATACAATCATAACACACATGACTATGCAAATACAAACAGATTTAAATGTAGGAGGTATAATACATATTAAAAAGATTATTATTTTTTTCTTTCAAAATTGTAAAAATTGTTCAATTGTATAAAATGCATTTTCTGTTAAAAAAAAAATTTAAATTTAGTCTCAAATGACTCATTATAATGTGATTACTTATATTTCGGACGTCCATCATCTTAATGTGTCGTAGTGGAAGAAGACACACACAGGACAGTACCGCAACTACGGCTCTAATCACCCAAACTCCACAAAGAGGGGAATCGTAAGAACGTTGTTGGTGGAGAGAGCAATGTCTATTTGCAACAACCAGGAGTCATTGGAGGCGGGAATTAACCACATCAAAAAGGACCTACGCCGAAACGGATACTCCGAGAAACTCATAGGAGAAGTTCGGAAACAACTCGAAAAGACCAAGAGAACCGAAGAAAGACCACAAAACCCCGTTCTCATTCTTCCCTATATCAGGGGTATCTCCGAGAAGATCAGAAAGGATCAGAAATAAATACAACATCAAGAGTTGCTTTCAATCCGGCAGTACCTTACGAAGCTTCCTCACCAAGACGAAACCAGAGAACACAACAGAATCCAGCAAAAGCTGTATTTACAAAGTCCCATGTGAATGTGGAGATTCCTATATCGGAGAGACCAAGAGGCCATTATCAGTAAGAATAGCCGAACACAAAAAGTGGACTCAACGAGGGGAAACATCAAAATCGGGAATTGCTGACCACGCCTGGACAAAACTCCACCGAATTCGTTGGGACGAAGCTAGTGTTCTTCATAGAGAGGAACATTGGTTCAAACGGAAATTTATGGAAACCACCTATATAGAAGCCAATAGTGCCTTCAGTCAACCAAGCGTGGAAATTAAAAACGTATGGAAATCGCTCATGGACCGTTTTGGAGGGAGAAAAAGCGCGAAACCACGCGCGCCACAAGACCGCGCGTAATTACACTTTAATTATAGAACTATAAAAGGTCGCGTAGCATCTGATTTTGTCATTATTCACCAGAAGACGATTGCGGATTCAAGCAATTGAAACGTTGTGAACAATTTGAAAGTGATAGAAATTTTTCAACCATTAAGATGATGGACGTCCGAAATATAAGTAATCAAGTTACTACATCGTCTAAAACATTCAAACAAACACTTATTATAATGTTTATCGTACTTGTACATTAGTTTGACTTTATTATGCAATTTGGTTCCGATATAGTTAGATGAATTTTGGCATATTTTTAATCGGGAATAAGGTTGATGAATATCATTTTTTCGTCTGGTGTTGTGAAAGTGCACGTCCTCGTTCTTCTCAAACGTATGGATTGAATGTATAGGATTAGTCGATAGATATATAAGCTGGGTAATGTCATTAATTGTGCTCTAATAAACAAATTTTTACAGGTAGTTGTTGGGTGAACATGGTTCTTAGGATTTTTTTTGGGCAATAAACGCCTTTTCAAAGTGTGCCGATGATCCCCAGAATATCAGACCACACTGTAGAATTGCACGAGACCGAAATACAACAATCTCAATACACTGTTTCTCTCAGATTCCTTATCATGTATGAGCATGTGCTTAACTTGGTGCATACAATTTTTATGTGAGGTTCCCAGGTTTTAGTTTTGGGTCAAGTGTTACACCCAAGAATTTTATTGTGTCTGTAGTTTGAATTGATTTTCCTTGAATATGTAAATAGAGGTCATAGCCAGGAGATATATTTCTTTGTATAAATCGCATGAAGTATGTTTTCATAACATTCAGTTTGAGTCCATTCTGAGAGCAATACTCATGAAATTCATTAGAAGCGGCATTGCTGTTTGCCACTGGTTGGACAATATCCTTATGGGACATCAGAATATTTGTATCATCAGCATAGAGTAAGTACTATTTGATCAGGAGAGTCGCAACATTTTTTTATATCAGATGTGAAAATAATGAAGAATAAAGGACCTAAAATTGATCCTTGGGGCACTCCTAGACTGGTTTCTTTTGATTGTGATTTAATGTTGTTGAACATTGATACTTGTGTACGGTTAGACATATATGATTTTGCCCAATCAAGGGGTACCCTACGGATACCTACAGCCTCTAGCTTATGAATCAATAAATTCCTATCTATTGTGACGAAAGCGCGGCTTAGATCTTAGAACAGACAGAGTGGGTTTTCTTTATAATTAAGAGAGTTATGTAAACATTCCAACGTATCTTGAATTGTAGTTGTAGTAGACTTTAGTTTTCTGAATCCAAGCTGTGTATCGGGAAGTAGGTTGAAGAATTCTAGATATTTTGTCAATCTTTGACAGTAAGCTGATTTAAAAATTTTTGAGAATTGATTTTGGATGCAAATTAACCTGAAGTTCGTTATATCTCTGGCAGATCCCTTATTTTTGAAGATAGGTAAGTATACCTTTAGATTCCTTTATATTTGGAAAGATCCCAGACACAGAAGATTAATTTATTAGGTGACTCAAAGGTTGAGCAATGATTGTTGCAATTGACTTGATTATTTTACCATCAATTTCATCAGCTCCAGGCGTTGTTTTTGCAGATGTTTTACTTATTATTGAGATGATTTCTTCTGGTGTTATCGGTATCAAGAAGAAGCTCCTTTTCAATATGCATGTCATAGTTAGGTGTCTGTTTTTATTACAATCTATGAAAAAATCGTTTATGTAGTTAGCTTGTTCAAAGGAAGTAATACCTCCAGAAATCCAGCAATTGCAGTATTTGTTGACATACTATTTTTACTCTCTTTGATAATTTTCTAGCTTTCTCGCGTTTTATTGTGCGAGTTTAAAATTCGTTGGTTGTTTATTGTTCTTTCATGATATTTCACAAGTGTTCTATACTCTTTTTTATACTGCTTGTATCTTTCTGTATACCTAGAATTATTCATAGCTTTACTTAATTTATTCATTTCACAGAGATTTTCATGCATTTGCTTGATTTCTGGAGAGAACCATTTCTTTCTTTTTGTTTTTATATGTGTATTTCTTATAGGGAAAGCACAATCGTAATTATATAGAAAAGTATCGTAGAAATGAGAAAATTTTCCTTGAAAATTTGTGGTCTGATACATTTCACTCCATTCCTCTCTTAATAATACATTTTGGAAGGTCTGGATGTTAGTGTCACTTAGTTGTCTTTTTGGGATATATACATTGTTTTCTATGCTATCACATACTATATCATTAAAGGAGCATACCTGATATGTGTGGTCTGAGAAGAAAGATTCGTTCACGCTCACAACATAATTTTCTATATTTGAGAAGATATTATCGATACAGGAGAAGGATGTTGATGTTATTCTTGTAGCCGTCTCTACGTGACGTTTATACCATATTCACCTAACATATTAATTATTTTGTGTTTTTCATCACTATTTTTTAGGAAATCTATATTGATATCTCCACATAACATAAAAATTGTCTTTTTATAAATATTGTGTAGCAATGTATCAAGCTTGTTCAAAAAATTGTTCAGGTTTTTATAATCGGTCGATAAACCACAATGAAATAGACATGCCTATTTTTGTTCAACAGTTTCATTTTGGCACCACACGCTTCAAATTCTCCTTCAACACTTACATTTATTGGTATAGGTTTTAGTTGTATTTTGTTGTCTGTGTAGATGCATACTCCCCCTCCTTTCTTATGCACCCGTGCAAAGTGTGATACAAGTTTCAAGTCTTGGATTGGTGTAACACTGATTTGTTCTTTTGTGAGCCAGTGTTCACTCACACACAGTATATTTGCTTTCTTCTCTTCCATTATGATATTTAGATCCTCCACTATTTTTACAAGACCACCTTGAATATTGGAGTTGATAATTGTAAACCATTGGTTGTTGTTAACACTTGTATTCTGATTTTTTTTCCTTCCTCGGATGCTGGTCCTTTCACCAGCTACACCTCAGCCTCTTGGGCTTTTTGTGTTTTCCGTGTTGGTTTTACAGCACCCCTTCCGTAACTCTGGTCCCCAGTACCAGTCTCTACAGGTTCTTCACCGGTTGGCTGTTGTATTCTTCGGGAGTTAGATTGGGTTTCCCAAAAATTGCCTGTCTCTTGCGGTCTATGTCTATGTTTGGCTGTTTCTGCCCCTTTACGACATTGTCTGCAGGAAAGTTCTCCGTTGTACAGACCCATTTTGTGCAGGTGTTTTCTCATTGGACTGTGACCAGTGAGAAGACCCGTTATTGTTCTAACTTGATTCCTGCTCAGCTCTTCAGTTGTGTGTTTTGACGGTTCTTTAATGTATGTTTTCCCGTGGTGCATGAGGGAGGCTTCGTGCCACCTCTCCTTTTGTTTTCGCTTGACCCAGTCCCGAATGCATCCTCGAATGTCGGATTTGTTTATCCCGAGTGCGGGTTCTGGGCCAAATGGAGTTGATGAGCCCTCTCTAGCTAGCTCATCAGCTTTTTCATTGCCCTCGATACCGCAGTGTCCTGGAACCCACATCAAAGTTAATTTGTTGTGTTCTGTGAGAACACTGAGTTCTTCTCGGCATTCCCATACCAGTCTTGATGTCAGTTTCGGTTTCATAAGAGCCTTCAGTGACGCCTGGCTATCGGTGCATATTTTGATCCGTGCATTGGGCATTTCCCTCATATTGATTTCTCTCGCGCATTGCAAGATGGCGTACATCTCTGTCTGAAATACAGAGGTGTTTGTTCCTAGTGAGACGCTTATTTGGGAGTTTCTCCCCTCACTGTATATTCCAACACCAGTTCCTTCTCTGGTTTTGGATCCGCCCGTGTACCAGATCCTCTCTCCAGGTTTTCCCCTGATATTGTCGTCTGTCCGTTCCCTTCGATCTTGCAAGATAGCCTCGAAGTTGATGTATGAAGAAGTATCTAGGAGTCATGTGGTCCGTTGGTTTCATTTCAAGAATGTTGCCTCCCACTATTTCCTTTATCTTGTTGTGATCCGATCTGTTGCTCGTATTTTGTTGCCTCAGAAGTCCCATTCTTGCTTTTCCCATGATTTCTATGTCAATCGGTGGGAGGTCCAACAGTACTTCCATGGCTAATGTGGGTGTTGTTTTCATAGCTCCCGTTATACTGTGGCATGCAAGTCTTTGTACCTTGCTCAACTCAGCCGCGGCTATTTTTTGTGTCATCTTTGTCCACCATACCAAAGATGCATATGTAATCATGGGTTTCACCACAATGTTGTATATCCAGTACACCATTTTGGGATTTAGCCCCCATGTTTTTCCGTGTGCCCGCCTGACTAACATCAGTGTCATTTCGGCTTGCTTCTTAACTTTTGCCAGCTGTTTATTCCAGGTGAGTTTCGAGTCTAAAATCACCACGAGATATTTAACTTCCCCTGACAGCTGTATTAGGGTACCTTGTAGGGTCAGAGGTCCTAAGCTCTCTAACTTCCTTCTACGGGTAAACGCTACAATGGTTGATTTGGAGGGGCTAATAGTTAGGCCCTCCTTATCTATCCATGTACTTGCCAGATTTAGGGCCGATTGCATTCTTTCCCTAACCGTGGTGTTGAATTTGCCTTCGACCGTGATGACTATATCATCTGCGTACCGAAGTGTTTTGTGCCCACCCCTCTCCAGTGTGAGTAGCAGGTCTTCCACCACCAGGTTCCACAGCAGTGGGGACAGGACACCCCCTTGCGGACAACCCCTGGTGACCTTGGCTGCCAATGTTTCTCCCACTAAAGAGGAGTGGATAATTCTATCTCTTAGCATGCAGTCTATCCACCTGCAGCAGGTCTCATCGATGCCTTTTCGTCTCGATGCCCTTGAGATTGAGTTTAGAGATGTGTTGTTGAATGCTCCCTCGATATCCAAGAATGCACCCAACAAGACCTCTTTGTTTCTTAGTACAGTTTCCACCTTCTCTACGAGTTGGTGTAGTGCTGTTTCTGTAGATTTGCCTGTTGTGTAGGCATATAGGTCCTTGTGTAAGGGTTGGTTTACCAACACCGTATCCCTGATGTGCCTGTCCAACAGTTTTTCCTGTGTCTTAAGGATAAATGACATAAGACTTATTGGCCTCAGTGCCTTCGCTCCCTCCTGTGCCGTTCTTCCAGGTTTAGGGCTGAAGACCACTGTGGTTGCTCTCCATGCTTTTGGTATGTATCCCAGTGCTAGGCTGGCCCTTAGTACCGTGCATAGTTTGTGTGCCAGTAGGTCGATGCCTTCTTGTAGCATGATAGGATAAATGCCATCCGTCCCTGGCGATTTATACGGTTGGAATTAGTTGATTGCCCATTTCGTTTTTTTCACGTCTATCACTTTCTTTGAGACCTGCCATTCTTCCCTGGAGGCCCACGAGGGAGATCTCAGTTCTGAATGTCTCCAGGCCTCAGTTGATATATTTGTGTTTATTGATACTGGAAAGTGTACCCTGTACAGTTCTTCCAAGGTATCTTTTCCATTCTGCGTGTACGCCCCTGACTCTGTCCTAATGGTTCGAATCGTTTGTTGGGGTTCTTTAGAGAGAATTTTGCAGAGTCTTGACGCCTCGTGAGTGCCTTCTACTTCCTCACAGTGTTTCCTCCACGATTCTCTTTTGGCTAGCCTTAGTGCTTTATTGTACCCAGTGAGAGAGTTCTCATACTCGCTCCATTCTCCTTAGTGTTTTGATTTGTTGAAGAGTTTTCTGACCATTTTCTTTTTCCTAGCGAGTTCCTAGGGCACGTTCCTGGGGTTTACCTTGCTAATAAGTGGACAGTTATCGTTAAATGTTGAGGTGATTGCGTTCTGTAGTTGTCCCGCCATCAGCTCAAGTTCATTTGTGTTTTGAATTTTTATTTTAATCCCCTTCAACCCATTCTCTAGGTCAGTTCTATAGCTATCCCAGTTGGTTTTGCGGGGATTACGATAAGTTTCTGTTTCGGTCTTACTTCCCGTCAGTTCGAATCGGATGTGTCTGTGGTCTGAACAGCTTACCTCATCAGACACATGCCAATTTTTTACGATGGTTCCCAATGTTATGTCAATTACCTCTTTCCTAATTGATATTACGAAAGTCGGTTTATTGCCTACATTTAGTATATCTAAGTTATTAGTCATAATAAATTGAAGAGTAGAAGTAACAAAGGTGCTAAGTGCCATAATTTCCTATATTGAGATATTGCCCTAGAACGGTGTTAAACGACATGCTTCCTGACCTGACCAATGCTGTAAGTGCCCTGAGTAATATTATGCTTCCTACAACAATTATTAGATGGAGCCACCGGTAAGCGACAACGGTTATTTGTCATCAAAGGGGGCAAGTGCCAGAATGAATCGGATCTCTTGTTGAATTTTTAGTTACGCCTGTGCGTAGTATCTGTCCAAACGTGAAAATATATGAATAATTACTCAATTTGGGAAAGTTGTTGTACAATATGAGTGAACTGGACTAGAATAAACGTAGAAAAAGTGGCAATAGTCGTTGTGGCACTAACCCCGTTTCTATTATTTTTTTAAGAAATTATTTTTATTTTACGCTGTGCTCCATAACTTTTATCGGTGTATGTTAGAATTGGTTTTCCGTTAACCTTTAACACGATTTTTAATGCTAATAAACCAAAAAACAAATATTGTCCTTTTTATTACATTTTTCTTGAATATCTCGAAACTTTATTTTTGGCACTTAGCACCTTTGTTACTTCCACTCCTCAATTGTAGTAAAGACTCACCTCTGGCATTGGTGTTCGTGCTTCCCCACGCTGCCTTGTGATGTGCATTAGAGTCGCAGCCGATGATTAAATGAGATGCTCCTCTAATTCATTGGTAGGTGGAGGGTTCGGGTCATCATATGGGAGGTAGTCCGACGATATCACTATCTCCCTCGGCCCCTTCTTCCCTGCCATCTTGAGTTTTACTGCCGTTAGGTCCCTAGAACAGAAATTCCCTAGCGGTAGTATCTGTATATTATTCCTAATTATTATACAGGTTCTCGGTGAGGCGAATGAGTAAATTATCCTACCTATTCCCCCGAGTCCCATGATTTTTCCCTTGTTGATCCAAGGTTCATGTATGAGGGCCACATCAAATTCCCCTTTTATTGCAGCAAGGACTGCCGAGGCTCCCTTGCTATGATGCAGGTTGGTTTGAAGGACCTTGACCATCGCCATTGTCCCCACCTGTGAGACCCTTCAGGACCCGGAATGTCACCCTGTTCATCTTATAGTAAGCCTTGAACTGGTCTCGCTCCAAGGCCCCAAAGGACTTCTCATCGACGGAGTACGCCAGTATCTGGCCCCCCTTCTCCGCCTTCCTGCTCAGGAGTAGCCAGCTCCCCACTTTTGGGTTTGGGTTTTGTTTCCCTAATCGTGTTGGTGCTGTCTCCTCCTGATCGCTTTCTGGTCCCGGGAAGAAAGCCAGGACCCTGGGTCTTCTTGGGATTTCCTTTCACTCCACAACGGTGATGTCAGCATCCTCCCAGATCTGACCCATCTCTCCTACCTTTTCCCGGAGCCAGTCTCTTGTCTTGTCGTTCGCGCAGGTCACCCAGAGTGCCCCTTCGCTGAACGTTGTTTTGAGGAACTGGATCGGTTCTTGGCTCCCCGAAGAATCCATTTCCTCAACTATTTTCTCTTGGATCAGGTCCGCCTGCCTCTGATCCAGGGAAATCTCAGGATGGCGTTTGTCAATCACCGCCATTATGAGTTTATTTGCGACCTCACTGTAGGTACCAGAAGGTTTGGTGGCCTTCCTGGCCTTTTTGGTCGTCTTATCGGGCGTCTTTGATTCGTCCCGAGTTCTCTTTCTACCCTCGGTTCCTTTGTTGCCCTTAGGTTGTTGGGTATCTCGTTCTTCTCTCCGTGGTTTCACCATTGTCCACGTTCCCGCCGCAATTTTTTCCGCCTTCATCATTTTCCTCCACTGGGCACCGGACATACCAGGGGGTCTTCTCTGCAGTTTCAGATTCTTTACTCCCTCTGAAACTGTATTGTCGGTTCCTTGCGTACAAGTTGATCTGTCACTACAGTGGTCCATCTCCATAGTAGTGGTGGTTGAGGTGCTTGCTGATGAGTCTGAGTCCTCACCAGCACCATCCCTCTTAAGTTTGGAGTCTATCTTATCCATATACATCCCACGAGTATGGGGGAAATACTGTGTCCAGCCCTACGGTGCCCCTCGTGTAGGGCTAAGGCACTCTGGGGTTTCGCCCGTTCCCCAGAGGCTCCGTTAAGGACCATATATCGCTTGGCCATTCACCCCTCGGCAGGGTCGCTTCAGCTTCATCTTGGGTTGCGGATTTTTGATAGCTGTTTTTTGAAAATCTTTGCTTTTAAACGATGTTGGTCGAGAATCGTTTTTGTCACTGTGATTGTGTCCAAGAAGGTTGAAATTAAATCGCTTAAATACAACACCCTTTGGCCAGAACTGCCAATCATAGAACAAGTCTTTGTAGGAAAAGTCTGCAGCCACTTTATATTCTTTATAGTGGCCATCGGTCTGAAGTTCTTCAACAATGAAACTATCACCAGAATTCAAAGACCTTTCTCGTAAAAATTCGATTATATCTTCCTTAGTCGCGTCTGGGGAAATTCTCTGCAGATGCATCCAAACCTTGGGTTTTACGGCCTTGAATGTACTATTTGTTTCTGCTTGACCTACATGTTGCTTTCGCCTCGAATTTTTTCATAGTTTGAAGTGTTAGAATTTCATTTGACACTATATTGATTGTTATCCTTGATTGATTAATCAGTAGATTATTCGATACAAATGGGAAACATTTCAATTCGAGGTACTTTTCATAGCAGTGTTGGCATCTATATCAATACTGTGCCACAGGGCTCTGTACTTGGACCCTTGTTTTATATAATTTATCTCAACGACATGCCAATTAATCTAGGCCAAACTGTTAAACCTGTACTTTATGCTGATGATGTAACCTACTTAGTTACTGGAAAAAATAATCAAGAATCGTTCACTTTTCTAGATCAGTCCGAGGCCATATCTAAAGACTGCCTCATCCTTACTGAAACAAAAACTCAAAATATCTGTTTTTCCACAACTTTCCATCACAGCTAACCAGTTGAACTCTTAGGTGTGCTAGGTTTGAACGTGAGTGGGCCCGTATCAGGCCCTCCACTGCGGCCAATGGCATATTGTGGCTCACCCTATGGTTATATTATTATTATTATTATTATGGGCCGTGGTGGTCGACTAGTAGTGCGTTCGCCTCGCATGCGTGGGGTCGTGGGTTCGATCCACCGATTCACCGGTCTCGTGCATGGCATCACACGTTAAAAGGTAAGGGCTGCGTCTTCCCTAGCTCACACAAGTCTCTCGAAGACTTCTGAGGGTTGCGCGTAGGGGTGCAATCGGTTGACGGAAATAACAATTTTAACAACAACAACAACAATATTTCTCCCAGTATATCTAATCTCTTAACGAAATTGAGGAATATATTGGGAGAACAATTTATCAGGTTTTCTGGCCTTACTCTGTCGTTCCGCCAAATATTGAGAATCTGGTTCTGGATGCTGCAGGGTATGTACACAGAATGTGACTTTTTGAGGTTATATTTAGTTTGAAGTATTTTGTTCATTAATAAGTTTTATTCTGTGTTTATCGTGAACTGTTTTAATAAAAAATGTCACGGTGTGTTGGGAGTCAATGCAAATACTCCTGTAGTGCAGTTTACAAGATGGATATGGAATTTGTTCATCTATTCCCGTGAGTTTGTTATGGATTTAGGGGGAGTAGTCAGGGTACCAGGGGTTAGGTTAGGTTTGAACGTGAGTGGGCCCGTATCAGGCCCTCCACTGCGGCCAATGGCCTATTGTGGCTCACCCTATGGTTATATTTCTCCCAGTATATCCAATCTCTTGACGAAATTGAGGAATGTATTGGGAGAACAATTTACCAGGTTTTCTGGCCGCTGCAGGGAATGTGTTTGGCCATTTCATCATCCTCCATGCATAGCCGGCACTCTGCATCTTGTGCAAGTCCGATTTTATGCATGTGATGTTTGAGTTTGCAGTGGCCAGTAACCAAACCTACTATAACTCTGAGATGCGCTCTACTGAGTTCTAGCAGTTTGTCAGAGTCCTGTTTTTCCTTGTACAAGCAATAAATGCTTTGGAATGGGCTAGGCCCGGAAGACTACGCCAGTACTCAAGTCTTTTATTGTCTGCCCAAGCTGTTACGACATTCTTGGCAGTGCTATATGCTAAACTGATTACCGGCTCTGGTCCAGTGAACGTTGTTTCGGCCCCCCTTTTGCTAGGGGGGGTAGCAGGGGAGTGGTCAAGGTACTTGGGCCGTATTTCTCTTACTGTCAAAGTTTACAATTCATATTACGTACCCATAATAAATGAGACCCAACTGGATATACCGCGGTTTCGACCTTCACGGGAAATTGAATTCCATTACAGACTATTTCAATTATGACACCTAGTGAAATAATATACAGTGTCACACATAAAGTTCGGGACATATGGAAGTTTTTTTTTTTTAATAGATATAAAGAAAATTTGACGTCGCAGTTAGTTTGTACTTGAAAAATTAGCAAAAAACAGCATCTTTCCTTTTTTCATGTGCCACTATAAAACTGTCAAATTTGACATTTTTTTCGAAAATCCTCAAAAAATCAGATTTTTGGAAATTTCGAAAAATGCCAAAGAAAAAAGTTGCTCGGTTTCCAATTTTATACATTTGCTCCAAATTTGGACTCTCTACTGTCACTTCGACTTTTTTCCAATTTTTTTTAATTTTTCGAATCTTTCGCTCTATCGATTCGAACGAAACATGATTCAAATTTCATAATTTTGATGAATATGTGACTTCAATATCATATCTTGTCCAGAAAATACCCACATTGGCGTCTTACCAGAAAATAAAAAAAATGCACCTCCAGAAATTCGTCTTTGTTGTTGCAAAGTTCATCTAGTTTTTTCATTTCATTGTTAACCTGATTCGGATTTTCAATGTATGGACGTTAATGTGTTAGTAATCGAACAAACGAATTTCTCTTCATTCTTATTACACCTGTATTTCTTTTTTTTAATAGACTTTTATTCAGTTTGATTATTTTTCTGACCAATAATTTAGTTACAAACAAACCCGAAATATCATACTTTTCTCTAAACTAAACAATGACCTACAGTTTCATAACTATTCATATTCATCAAAATTATGAAATTTGAATCATGTTTCGTTCGAATCGATACAGCAAAAGATTCGAAAAATTAAAAAAATTGGAAAAAAGTCGAAGTGACAGTAGAGAGTCCAAATTTGGAGCAAATATATAAAATTGGAAACTGAGCAACTTTTTTCTTTGGCATTTTTCGAAATTTCCAAAAAAAAACTGATTTTTTGAGGATTTTCGAAAAAAATGTCAAATTTGACAGGTTTATAGTGGCACATGAAAAAAGGAAAGATGCTGTTTTTTACTCATTTTTCAAGCACAAACAAACTGCGAAGTAAAATTTTCTTTATATCTATTAATAAAAAAAAACTTCTAAATGTCGCGAACTTTATGTGTGACACTGTATAAATCATGTGCAGGGAAAGGATAACGGAGGAAGATGGTGACATAGAAATAACAGATATTTTTCATGACAATGTATTCGGTACCAATTTGACAGAGTATAAAAAATAAGGAGCCATATACCGGGTGTCCGCGAAAAGTGGCACACCCCTATAACTTTTTTGTTTTCGAAGATAATGGAATGAAATTTGGAGGATCTGTATAAGACAATAAACTGCATCTTTTGGCAAGTAACTCAACTTCCGGTTTCACTAGAAGTGACATAAACTTTCGATTTTCAAATGAGACACCCGGCATATTTTCACTTCTTTTGTCTCCATAATATGACATACTAAATACAACCATGTGTTACTTGTCACTTTTGTGACCGAATTTTATTTTTATATCGAAATTTATTTTTCATTCTAGCGGGCAATGGATATCTTCAAATCACTAATTTCAGTCCTAAAATTTTCAAAATAATACAACTTTACTCTTTTTAAACAAAACGTAACAACAAAAAGTGATACATGGTTGTATTCAGAATATCATGTGGATACAAAAGAGGTCAAAATATACTGAGTGTCTCTTTTAATAATCGAAAGTTTAGTCACTTCTGGAGAAACTGGAACTTGTATGAACTTATGAACTTAACTTTTTCGTCAAAAAACGCAGTTTTTTTTTATGTAGATCTTCCAAATTTCATTCCATTATCTTCAAAAATAAAAAACTTATAGGGGCGAGCTACCTCACGCGTACATCCGGTATATGTCTGGAATGTCTGGATATGTTATTCATAAAATTAAAAAAATTGTGGACACTGTATTGGGGGTCTCATAGGAGATGGAGCAGACTTTTTGTTGTCGTTCATCAACCAAAAAGATAAACGTGTCTCGTTGGTATATCTCTCAGAATATGTGATTACCATATACATATACAATATTCCATTTTAAGTTGGGGAACAGCCCTTCCTACCTATATGAAAAAACTAGAGATCCTCCAGAAAAAAATTATGAAATTAATATACTCGAAAAAAAGCACCTATTCTTCAGAAGATCTATATAATGAAACGAAAATATTTGATCCTAAACAACTATACGTATACAATGCAATCATAAATCTATACAAAAATAAACATTTGATAAAAAAAAAACTGAACACAGACACGACACACGAACTAAACAAAATATTCCAATAGACCGAATGAACAAATCAATCGGCCAGCGCTCTTTAATGTATCAAACAAAAAAAATATATAACACACTCCCAGAAATGTACAAAACTTATTTAGAAGTAATACACTCCATAGGATTCATTAAATGCAAATTCAAAAAATATATCGAGTCAATTGACAGACTTACCTTACACGCTATAATGAAATAAATTCTACAATGCATTTTAAAATAAACACGCTAAGTGAAAAAAATTATTATTCTTTTTATTAAATTTTAATTTTTACAAGAAAATGTGTGCTCCTCATTGAATTAAATATATACTTTCGATTTTAAATAACCACCAATAGATTACATTTTACCTTTATTGTATACAAGAGGATATTCTCAACTGATATAGTATATAAGTAAAAAATACTTTGAACATCCATGCAAAACCTCACGGTTAAAATGGAGTTCTCTGTTTATTTACAACTAATTATATGCATAGAATAAAAATGTTAATATTATAATATAACTATATAATTATTGTATATGTGTAGATTAGGCATACTCTTGAATTTTAAAATATTAACCCTCCTTTTACTTTCCCACCCCATGCACAAGGTTTTACCTTTTTATGGGCGTTTCCCTTGTTTATTTGCCATATCCTGAATTTTATATATAATGTAACTACCGTTTTAATTGTATTTTTGGGCAAATAAATTATTATTATTATTATATGCACAACTGCCACAACTGCAGAAAAGGTTTTGCAGAATAATTTTAATAAAAATAATCCCGCATGCTTTGTGAACTTCCTTGTCATAAAAGTATTGAATATGTTGTTGAGTCATAATTTATTTAAATCTCTTGAGGAACACATAGGGAACCAACTTTTTTCTCTTCCCATTTCAACAACTTGATAACACTCATATGCTCAATATACAGGGTGTTCCAAATTAAATCGGCACCATTGCCAACTCCGTCATTATTGATGCTACGAATCCAGTTAAATGGGCAAACTAGTAGCATTTTTAATGGCCTTCTCGATGCCGAAAACAAAAAAAAATTGACAGTCGCGTTTTCAGAATATTTCATGAAAGGATATTTTTTTCAATGGAACACCTTATATGTTTTCATGCATTTCATGCATTCTCAATAACAAAGCTTATATCACCTTTCTTCCTAAAGTGGAAAATGAGCGACTTATGTGGAAATATTTATTTCTTTCACTACACCTTTTTCAATTGTAATTCAGAAAGTATAACTCGAAATTCAGATTAGTAACATGTAAACTTGTTATTCAGAATTGTTAACTGTAATAGAAACCGTAACACGTAATTCAGATCAATTAATTGTATTTCAGAAACGGTAACATGTAATTCAGATTAGTACCTATATTGTTATTATTATTATTATTGTTATGGGCCGTGGTGGCCGTGCTGGTAGAACAATACACCCGACCCACGTTCAATTCAGTAGTCAATAGAAGTTTGCCTTGCGAGAATGTTTGATGATATTTTCCAATTCGAGGAAACTTCAGTTAAATTTTATGTCGTGTCTAGTTTTGATTTTATTTATATGTTACGTGTTATACTTTATGTTGACGGAGGAAAACCAAAACCCTTCACGTAAGTTTACTTGATAATTTTATTAAAATAGTTTCTCCAGACTGGTTTCTGAATTTGGCTGGTATTGTTAATAGTGTATTTGTGACACAAACGTTTATACGTGATTTTATATTGAAAATTTCAAAATTTTATTTTAAATTCTATATTTGTCTACATGTACCACAAAAAAAAGAAAAGATGTTTTTTAGAAAAAATTTTAAAGAAAAACTTTTTTATAAAATTTCTTTTTTCAAAATTTTATATTTACATAATAACAATTGTCCATAATTTTATATTGTAGAGCCCTGAGGATGGCAAAATATATTGCCGAAACGTCGGGCCGTTGAAAAATACTGGTTTTTCTATAAGGCGACCTAACCCCAACAACCTAGATGCAATAATTATTATGAATAATAATATTTATCGCCCAACGGGCATGTCTTGAAATGCTAAAGCTGTAGCATGCTGAATGGTGGTGTGTTGTGCAGCCCTACCGCACAATCGCCTCCAACGATGTATACTTCTTTTGCCTGGTCAATGATTTACTCAAGATACACAAGCCGCTGTTCTCCAACACCCGGACCTCGAACCTGGGGAACTCGAAGATTTTCTTTTTCATAGAACTTTATTTTCGACCATATTGTTTCGACTGGGTTCAACATTGGGGAGTATGGACTCAAACGAAGAAGACTTGCCTCAGTTCCATCCAGAAAATATGTACATACGGGTTGTTCTTGGTTTCTGAATTACATGTTACGGTTTCTGAAATACAATTTACTAATCTGAATTACACGTTACGGTTTCTGAATTACAATTTATTATTCTGAATTACAAATTACACTTTCTGAAATACATCTTATACTTTCTGAATTACAATTGAAAAAGGTGTAGTACAAAAAATTTCTTTGTTTTGACGAATAAAACCTCATGATTGTCCAAACACCCAATTTTGTTACTTATAAGAATGACAATTTTTTGTTACTAGGTAATAGCAAAATAAGACGGTAAAAAGAAAAAATTGCACTGGGATGTGAACTCGTGAAACCCGTGATAATCATGTCGCACCACTCAATTGACATCACTGAGCTATTTGGTATTAATGTACAAAACGATCATTTCCATCTTAAAGCAATTCCGCTATCCGCATTTATTTTGTGAATCAAAATATGTCTGCTATAATGATAACTTTGAAGCCGTTTTTGTACAGAACAGAAAATACTGGAGGGTCATATGAATGTGGTTGGAAAAAATGTGTTACATTCGATAAAACATAATTATTATAAGCAATCAAGTAATGCCTTGAAACTTTGTTAAAATACTACTTGTCAAATATTCTCAAGTATATCATGACAACGTCATAAATTATTGTAACTGTCAACTACTGTTCGAATTTGGTTCGAATATTTTTCGAAATGACGTTTTCCCATCAAGAAAAATGTGATATGTTAGAATCCTACTTGGTTTGCCAGAAAAATAGTGTAAGAGCACTCCAACACTACAGCAATTCGTTCCCCGATCGTGAATTACCTAATCGGCGTTTTTTTGCTGTGCTTCATCGTCGATTCAGGAACAATGAAAAAGTTTTTGAGAAGAGGAGAACTAAAAAACGTTTTGTAATATCTGAAGATACAGAAATTGACGTTTTATCCTACTTTGAGGTATATCCAAATAATTCCACCAGAGATTTATCTAGAGAAATAGCTGTTCTACTGTTTGGTATTCAACGAATTCTGAAGAAACATAGGATTTCTCCTTACAAGTTAAGACCAGTGCAAACACTAGAACCTGGTGATCCTGAGAGACGATTGGGGTTTTGCCGGTTTATGAATAAATGCAGACACGATCCAAACTTCTATAGAAATATTATATGGAGCGATGCGGCGAATTTTTCAAATCGTGGGATGTATAATAGAAAGAATTTTCATTATTGGAGTAGACATAATCCATTTCTAGTCAATCCCCACAATCCTCAAAGACGATTTAGTATTAATGTTTGGTGTGGTTTATTTAGAGGCAGAATTATCGGTCCATTTTTCTACCATGGTTCTTTGAACGGACCCCGTTACATTAATTCATTAACAAGAGTGTTGGAAGAGTTTTTCGATGATCTTGATCTGGAGGCTCGTCAGATGATCTATTTTCAGCAGGATGGAGCACCAGAACATAACGTCAGTGGCGTAAGAAGAATGCTGCGAGGCTTTTTTAGTGTAATAGACGAGGAAAGTGTGTCGTCACAAATGTCATTCTTGTCAGACTGACTCCAAACAAAGAATTTTAGGTGACTTTCTCTGTTGATGATTCGTTGCTTTGCTTATTAGTTTGTGTTTGGTTGTTTGGATTTCGTTTTCTCAGGCAAAAGAAGTTGAAAATTAACGGAAACAATTTCGGACAAGCTGATTTAAATTCGACGGAGGTTTGTTTGGAATCAGTTTTTGACAAGAATGACATTTGTGACGTAAGCACTTTCCTCGTCTATTCTATGGCGTTTACTCATTCACGTTTCTCAGTGTGGCTGTAAGTGGTGTTCAAGGTCATTGATTTTTGAACATGAAACAATGAAATCATTCTCTTCTGTATAGTAGGTCTTTATTCTGTGGTTGAACTGAAACGTGTTTCAATGGACCTTTCCACGAGATATGAGAAAACACTGTAATGAGAAAGTATATACGCTAATATCACTCGGGATTTTTTTTTCTGGCCGCCAGTTTCTCTATAATCAGAAGAAAAACGATTCGTGACGTCACGTTCATCGAAACTAGACTTGGCAACGTTGTAAAAGTTGTGGATGATGGAATCTCAAATTCTGATTAAAATATAATGACGGATGACAGGTGTTATTTGATACTAGATGGGCTCGTTCGTCTGTTTCACGTATCAAACCAATAAGAATCGTTTGTCTCTGTTTAACTCGTTTGCCTACATTAAAATTGGATACAAATAAAGTAGTTCCATAAATTATCTATGCTGCACACGAACAGGCCCTACGTGATTTCTTATTTAAAGTTAATGCGGTTTTCAAAGTTTTTGTTAATTATAATTTACAATTTTTTAATTCCTGTATCTGTATCCCTGTAATAACTGTTAACATGTCGAAAAAGTGCTTTGTACCCGGTTGTCTGAACACCAGTGAAAATTTTAATAGGTAAACAATTTTTTTATGCACATATAAATAAGGCGCGTCGTAAAATGTGTTTCTAAGCAGTGAATAAACCATGTGTAAAAAGCGGAAATGTATTGTGGCGAAGCTGCGGGCGATGCCGGACCTGAACTCTTACGTAGCCGGCGCCCGGCCGCGGGTGAACGTCTTTGCGCTTGCACCGAGAAGAATCTGGATGATTAGATGAATCTGGACGATTCGATGGAAAATTCTAGAGCATTCGGAGAAGTCAACAATGAATATAAAAAGAACGACGCAGCAGACAGACGGGCAGTCAGAGCGAAGTGAAAGTCGAAATAAATAGTTCCGTAATTATAAATTAGAGTATTGTGTTATTGAATCATTGTATTTCGTTAAATAAATTATTTTACAGTGAATTAGAGTTTAAATATATTACTGTTGGTGTTAGAAGTGGGATTTCTAAAGATAAATAGTGTTCGTGTTAATAGACTGTGTGAAACAGACAATAATAATAATAGACTGGTGTCCGGGAAATAGACTGTGTGAAATAGACAATAATAATAATAATAGACTGGTGAAGTAGACTGTGAGACATAGACTAAGACAAAATGTGTTCGAGAAAAGTTCGCCTGGTCGATTTGAAGGTTGCGGAATTGTAGCAAGAACTGGAGGAGAGGGAACTTGATACTAGTGGTAAAAAGGCCGTGCTTCAGGCAAGACTTTCTGAAGGATTACTCCAAGAGGGCGAGGATCCAGAAACATTTTTATTCGAAGTTTCTGGAATGGATATGTCTTCCATAATGAGTACTTTGAAAGAAGAACTTCAAGAAAATTCGAAAAGTCTGCAAGAAAAACTTCTAGAAAACTCGAAAAATCTGGAAGAAAAGCTGCTAGAAAATTCGAATACTTTGAAGGAAGAACTTCAAGAGAAACTTCTGGAAAATTCGAATAGTCTGAAAGAAGAATTTCAAGAAAGTTCGAGGAATTTGGAAGAAAAACTGCTAGAAAATTCGAAGAACATGAAAGAAGAACTTTGTGGCGTGGCGAATCGATTAGAAGAAAGAATGGGGCTGTTGAGACAGAGATGGAGAAAATCAAAGATGGAATTGAACAAGAGATGGGGAAATTGAAGGAAACCATCAGTGATGAAATCAGAGGCGGCATCAAAGATGAAATTGAGGAAGAGATGGGAAAATTGAAGGAAACAATTAGTGACGAAATCAAAGGCGGACTCGAGGCGGAAATCATCAAAATAAAGGAGAAAATCAGTAAGTTGGAAAACGAGAATGACACTACCCACACCACAGAATTTGTCAATGAAAATTCAATGCTGGAACTGAGTTTGAACTTAGATGATCTGCAGAAGAGTTTGAAAGATGTGAAAATCAGCCCGGAAACAGGAAAACTCTCTATGAAACCACCTCACTTTGATGGAAAAACACCATGGGCAAACTACCGCCGACAATTTGAAGCTGCAGCAAAGGCGAATGGATGGAATGCAGGAGATAGAGCTGTGGCACTAACACTAGCGTTGCGTGGAGAAGCAACGAATATCTTACAAACCCTCACGGCTCAAGAACAAGAGGACTAGGAGCAGCTGATTAAACATCTCGAATTACGGTATGGACAGACCCATCTAGAACATGTATACCATTCACAGCTCAAAAACCGCTGCCAGAAATCAAGCGAGTCCCTACAGGAGTTTGAAGCAGACATTGCACGCTTGGTTCGCCTTGCATACCCAGCCACACCGGAAAAGGTAATGGAGCGATTAGCAGTTCACGCCTTCTTAGATGGACTTCGTGACCAGGAAACCAGACTAGCATTGACACTAGCTCGTCGATTGGAATTCGAGGCGGCAAAGCAATCCTGCAGAAGCCAGAGTAAAGTCCAAGTTATTGAAGAAAACCCACAGGAGCCTACTAACCTGGAAACTGCCATAAGAAAGGTCGTGAAGGAGATGTTGCCTGAGAGAAGACTAGTGAGATGCCGCAACTGTAGGAAACTCGGGCACGTGCGTAGTCAATGTCTAACCCTCATGAGGTCGAGACCAACGAAGGTTGTTGAGAAGGGGCAATCGTCGGCCTATACTCAGAAAGCCCCGGTGAACAACGCATATGTCGCTGTCCTCCAACGACAGAACAAAGGAGCCTTCGTAGACGGTTTCATCAACAACAAGACTTGCGCAATGCTGCTGGATACAGGTGCGACTAGGACAATCCTTGGGCCTGCTTTTCCTAAGACATCATACAAAATGGAACCATCATCCTGGAAGCTACGCACAGCAACAGGAGAGCCGGCCACTGTACATGGAGAGCTACCGATTGAACTGATTCTAGGCAGCACGAAAGTGAAACATCCGGCATTAGTAGCGGACATTGAGGAAGATGCAATTATTGGAATGGACATCATGAATTCCAGAGGGTTCGAATTGAACTTCAAAGATAGCGTCCTACGTGTGAACGGAGAAGAGCTGGTGCTACATGGAAGAAGTGAGGAGATGATTCGTGTTCTGCTGACTGAAGATGTAAGTGTACCCGAGAGGGCTGAGATCATACTGGAGGCTCGCTTGGATGGAGGTGCGAGCAATGGAAGCGTGGTTATGTTCGAGCCCAAGCTTCATGATGAGAAAATTGGACGAGGGATTGCACTAGGCAAGACTTTGTTGCGTGCTGATAAAATTGTGCCAGTAAGGGTATTGAATGTCAATTATTACCCAGTGACTTTGAAGAAAGGAACTGTTTTGGGGCACTGCTCGTCATTTTCCCCTGTGATCAGGAGTGTACACAGTACTGTTAGTCAAGACAACAACCTGACAGCGGAACTGGAAAAATTGGTCACCCTCTCTTCCAAGGGCATTAAACCAGCTCAACAGCCCAGATTGAGAGAATTAGTCAAGAAGTACCAAGACATCTTCGATACCGGACAAGGAAAAGGGGGTCGAACGAATGTAGTTCAACATAAAATTGATACTGGGGATGCTCGACCAATCCGACAATCAGCTAGAAGACTTCCTCTTGCCAAGAAGGAAGAGGCTGACAAAATAGTCAGTGATATGGGGAAAGATGGAGTTATTGAACCATCCGACAGTCCATGGTCCTCTCCAGTCGTGCTGGTGAAGAAGAAAGATGGATCAACACGCTTTTGCCTAGACTATCGTCGACTGAACAACGTGCCGAAGAAAGACTACCCTCTTCCGAGAATAGACGACACCCTAGACACGTTGGCCGGCTCCACGATTTTCTCGACCCTTGATCTGAAGAGTGGATACTGGCAGGTAGAACTGGCTCCAGAAGATAGAGAAAAGACACCGTTATGCCATTCGGGCTTTGTAATGCTCCAGCCACATTCGAGAGATTAATGGAGACGGTTCTGAAAGGACTTTCATGGAGGACGTGTTTGGTATATTTCGACGACATTATTGTGGTTGGCAAATCGTTCGAAGACCATGTAAAAAACCTGGAGGAGGTATTCCTGCGACTGAGAAACTCTGGACTGAAGCTGACTGAGTCCCAAGAAATGCCACCTGTTCCAAAAAGAAGTACATTACCTTGGCCATGTTGTCTCTGGACACGGAGTAGCAGTAGATGACGAGAAGATCAAAGCAGTGAAGGAGTGGACTATTCCGAAAGACATACATCAACTCCGTAGTTTCCTTGGTTTGTGCACATACTATCGCCGATATGTGCTAGGGTTCGCCAACATCGCTAAATCACTGACCAGGCTCACGGAAGGTCAAACAAAGTTCCAGCGGTCCGAAGAGTGCCAAGACTCGTTCAGAAAGCTGAAGGGGGCACTGATAAACGCACCGATTCTGAGTTATGCCCTTCCGAGTGGAAAATTCATTTTGGACACGGACGCCAGCAACGTGGGACTTGGAGCTGTCTTGCCCCAGATCCAGGATGGGCAAGAGGTCATCGGATACTTCAGTAAAACTCTAAGTAAACCGGAGCGTAACTACTGTGTCACCAGACGAGAATTGTTGGCTGTTGTCAAGGGAGTAAAACACTTTTACAAATACGTGTACGGAAGAAGATTCCTGTTAAGGACTGACCATGCAGCCCTCAAATGGCTCCCACAGTTCAAAAACCCCGAGGGCCAAGTAGCACGTTGGATCGAAAGACTCCAAGAACTCGACTTCGAGATCGAACATCGAGCAGGGAGTGGCCACAAGAACGCAGATGCCCTGTCAAGGAGACCATGCCCAGACGACTGCTCACACTGCCGACGAGCAGAAGAGAAGGAAGCAGCAATTTGTAGAACCACGGCAGTTGACAACAACTGGAATGACAACGAGGTCCAGAAAGACCAGAAAGCGATCCAGATCTTGGCTTAGTCGTCGGTTGGAAAAAGAGTGATCAAAGACCGACATGACAGGAAATCGCAAGATATTCCCCAGCAGTCAAATCCTACTGGGCCCAATGGAATTCCCTTACCCTGGACAATGGGGTCCTGAAACGTGTATTGGAGTCCGAAGATGGTGGGGAAGACAGACGTCAGATAGTGGTGCCCAAGAACAGAAGACAGGAAGTGCTCCGAGAGATCCATGATGGAGTTGCTGGAGGACATCTGGGTGTGACGAAGACCTTGCAGAAAGTAAGGCAACGGTTTTACTGGGTCAATTGTCAAGTTGATGTCAATGACTGGTGCAGAAAGTGTGCTGTTTGCGCTGGCAGCAATGGACCTCGGACACGACCCAAGGCCCCGATGCGTCAGTATAACGTAGGTAGTCCATTCGAAAGAATCGCCATTGGCATCGCCGACCCGTTCCCCGTATCAGATCACGGAAATAAATACATCCTTGTGGCAATGGACTATTTCAGCAAGTGGGCCAAAGCCTATGCCCTGCCCAACCAGGAAGCCATCACCGTCGCGGACGTCTTGGTGAAAGAGTGGATATGTCGATTCGGCGTTCCCTTGGAGCTGCACTCGGACCAAGGCAGGAATTTTGAATCCAATGTGTTCCAAGAAATGTGCCAAATGCTGAACATCCGAAAGACGAGAACCACAGCTCTACATCCACAGTCCGATAGAATGGTTGAGCGGATGAACAGGACTATCAATCGCCACTTGT
Source organism: Chrysolina oricalcia (assembly GCA_944452925.2). NCBI lineage: Eukaryota > Metazoa > Arthropoda > Insecta > Coleoptera > Chrysomelidae > Chrysolina > Chrysolina oricalcia. The sequence continues at coordinate 39,854,090 of OX101828.2, read as the reverse complement.
CCAAGGTAGTCTCTGACCATCAAAAAGACTGGTACCAGTATCTCCATTTGTTCCTGATGGCCTACCGTTCCGCAGTACACGAGTCGACCGGCCAAACCCCTGCAAGTATCATAATGGGCCGAGAGCTGCGACTCCCCTATGACCTAAAGTTTGGGATGCTACCAGGACAGGATACCGCGGAAGAGGACTACGTCAGTAAACTCCGGCAGCGAATGGAGGACATCCACAAACGAGTCCGTTTGAACATCCAGAGTGCCAGCGACTGAATGAAAGCGACTTATGACATCAATGCCGATGCTGGAGGATTTCAGGTTGGTGACCTAGTTTGGTTGTACAACGCCGTGGCCTGTCACCAAAATTACGGAATTCATGGGAAGGTCCGTACAAGATCATCAAGAGGATAAACTTGCTTACCGAATCCACAAGCAACCCAGAGGTAAACCCAGGGTCGTTCATTTCAACAGGTTGGCCCCCTACGCTGGAAACCATGACCAAGTCCGCACCCTCAGACCACCAGAGGATGCGATGACGTTCCAGAAATTCATGTCCTCATGTACTCAAATGGACAGATAGTGTCACACGGGGTAACTGGAGAGGAGCCACGGGACCTTTTCAAAGTGCCAGTCGATTACGCCCTAGCGCACTGCGTCGCAGAAGATCTTCAAATGTCCAGGGGCATCGCTGTGGTGTTCTCCAAGAAATTTTGCCAACTCCAAACACTACGGAAACAGAATCCAGAAATTGGAGGTGTGCTACAGCTGAAGAAGGGCCAGAGGAACATCTACTACTTGGTGACCAAGAAGCAATCCCAAGACAAACCGTCCTATGAAGATGTCTGGAGGAGCCTCACCCAACTGAGGGATATGATGGTGGACCAGAATCTGGTGGACTTGGCAATCCCAAAATTATCCTGTGGTATTGATGGGCTGGATTGGAGAGTTATAAGAAGTGTGTTGGAGACGATATTCCGATCCAGCGGCGTCCAGATTTTGGTTTGCTGTAATCCTATTTCACGACCTAACATGAAGACTGTGGAGTGTTATTTCCATCGAACTTCACGATGCAGATATGGGGGTCCTGCAAATATCGACACACTCCAAGGAATACATTTCGGGACGAAATGTCTCTAAGAAGGGGGCAATGTGGCGAAGCTGCGGGTGATGCCGGACCTGAACTTTTACGTAGCCGGCGCCCGGCCGCGGGTGAACGTCTTTGCGCTTGCACCGAGAAGAATCTGGATGATTCGATGAATCTGGACGATTCGATGGAAAATTCTAGAGCATTCGGAGAAGTCAACAATGAATATAAAAAGAACGACGCAGCAGTCAGATGGGCAGTCAGAGCGAAGTGAAAGTCGAAATAAATAGTTCCGTGATTATAAATTAGAGTATTGTGTTATTGAATCATTGTATTTCGTTAAATAAATTATTTTAGAGTGAATTAGAGTTTAAATATATTACAGTATGTTATTGTGAAGAACATTTTCAAGTGAGTACTTACCTTATTATTGTATTCAAAGCAGAGTTCAAAGAAACATGTAAAATTTTGGTCATTGCAAAAAAGAAGAACTATCAAAAAATTTTAGGTACTAGTAAAGATTCAGAAAAATACATTTGTAAAAACAAATTCAAAGAGATGAAAGTCACAATGAAATCGTAGACATTGCTTTTTCTGAATTGATTTCACCCGATGAATAATGAGCACGTTATTACGATTTGCGGTATTGCCAATGCTCGTTTTTCATCAACAGGAAGGTTCGTTCAGAAAATTTGAAAGCTATAAATACAATAAAAATAGGTAATATGTTGATTTTTTTTCTCTGAGTTGATCAAGTGACAAAGTTTTAATTATTTCTCAATGTCTTGTATCAAGATAGAAGCTATATTTTTAACTGTAACGGTATTGCCTGTTTCGGAACTTGGATTATGGAGGGGAGTGTTTCCGATGAACGTGACGTTAGCGGCACACTTTCAAATGTGATATTTTTTTCAAAATGAAAGAAATATAGTGGAACTCTTTGTTAAATGGACGTTTCAGACTAGAACTAGTTTTGCAATTTATTTTTCGTAAATGTACAGGTCCATTTTCAGATGTCTGTTTTTTTTTCAGGAGAGTTCATATGCCATCACCACAAAGCAAGATTCTGGACTGGGCGAAAGAAAAAGGAAAATTACGGCCCAGGATAAAAATGTTGCTAAAATGATGTGCGACAGAGAGGTTGGATTTCGTCTTTTCTTCGTACACTCGACAAAATATTTCGCTATAGTAGTAATTTTTCAGGTTGGATTTTACGGCAATTTTTCTTCAGGCGAAAAGCGTAAAATATCAAATACGTATTTACCGAATTGCATGTCATTTATGGATACTTACAGAAGCTTGAGCTATTGCAGTATTTTTTCAAAAGATGGCGATCGGTTACTCACTGGTGCACAGGGTAAGAGTTGGTTGTGAATGGGGGAAGTTTCTGAAATAATTTTATTTTTTATACTTTCTCGGGGATTAAAATATGAGGCGCCGCGCCGTTTGGGTAAAAAGTGTTTTTGCAAATATTTTTGGGCCATTCTGCTTATTTACCATATGTCAAAAATCTGTGTAATGATCAATTCATTTTTATTTGTATACTTATGGTGAATAAAATTTATTATTATTATTATTATACAAAATTTTGTATAAAAAGTGCGGCTTTTTTTCAGTCCTCCCTGCCTGTTAACTTTTGAACGGTTTGACTTAAAGACATGTATCAAAACTTGTTTTGAATGGTATCACCGAAAATACTTTATGGAATAAAAGACATTGTGATTGCTTGATATAAGGGGGTGGGGGGCACATCAATTAAAAAATTTCAAATGGCAAGGGGGCGAGTAACACATCTTTGAAAAGAGAATTCGATTCTCTTTCCAACCATCTAATTTTTTTCGGTTTTCGTTATTTTTTCACTCTATGCACTCGAAATATCAAGTATAAGTGAGGATCTGAATGGTACCCTTATCGCGATAAATTTGAACGGTTTGATGTGGAGCAATGGGACAATAATAATTTGAATGGTATTGCCGATACTAGATACTACTTTTTGAGAGAAGATACATTGCAATTACTCCAAAGATGGCGCTAGGGGCACATCAACTCGAAAAATTTGAAAGGCAAATATATCGAAATTGTGAAGATACATATAAACGAAAATTCAAAAAAATTAAATGGTTGAAAAGAGAATTGATTTATCTTTTCAACGATGTATAATTTGATTTGAATTGATGTGCCCCCTTTTAGTCAATCGCATTGTCTTTTATTTCAAAAAGTCCAAAATGGATTTTGTTCCATGTCTTCGTCAAACCGTTCAAAAGTTAACAGGGGGAGGGGCGACTAAAAAAAGCCGCACTGTATGTATTAGTTGTAGCAATATTTTTTATTTTGCTTTCCGATATATTTTTTTCTGATCAAACACAATATTTACGTTTCAATCGTTCCAAATATATAAAAACGTGAATTCCCATATATTCATAAATTCAATCTATTTTATGTTGCCAAGTGATTCAATACACTCTCGAGAAAATAGTGGCCGAATTATATCGCAGCCTCCAGAATATATTTTCAGAATATTTTTTCATTAATTTTTTTGAATAATCATTGGATTATTAAAAGTCAAACACTTTAGAACTGAAAAAATTAAAGCATGTGATGATAAATCGCGTCGGCTGCGCCATCTCTTGACGACATAAAGTAGATCGAATTTGAAAATATAAGGGAATACACGTTTTTATATATTTGTAACGCTTGAAAAGTGAACATATTGTGTTTGATCAAAAATATATACAGGGTGTTAATTAAGTACGTTGACAAACTTCGGGAGGTGATTCTTTGAAGGTTTTCAGGACGAAAAGTTCATATAAACATATGTCCCAAACGGCTTGATTTTCGAGATACAGGGCGATAAAAATACATTTTTTTCAAGATTTTTTAGAGTTAACTTCGACATTTTCGACAATAATCAGTTCAAATCAGGCAAGTACAATCCATTCAATAGGGCGCACGATACAAAATAATGCATTTCTTAAATAATTCACAGGGTCCTCCTTTTTTCAGAGTCAAGCTTTGTTCAACCCTTCAGAATTTTTTTTCCGCCGCCACTGACATATTATGAGAAAGGAATAATCAATGTTGTTTCATTTAACATCTTTTTGATATCTTGCATTTTTTCATTTACTTGTACCTACGGTTCAGGGGCTATAATGAAAATATTAATTTAAACATTTTCCAGTGTGACATAACATTAGAAAATTTGAAAATTAAACATTTTCAATTATTGTAAATTGATGGAAATATTTTTTCAGAATTAGAAAAATCTACGATGAATAAAAATTATACAATAAAAAATATAAAGACAAGCTTTTATACAAATGCACTGAAAATGAAAAAATTATTTGTTTAATTTTTTGTAGGTTATTCTGTGAGTATCAAAATCTTTCTGTACAAGATTACCTAGATCAAACAATGAAATGAATTATTTTTTCCTTTTCAGTGTATTGTATAAAAACTTTAAAATGTTTTCTTTTTATAATTTTCATTTTTAACATTTTAGTTTATTTTTTATGTGAAACTGAAAATCTCCAACCCAAAAACCATCACATACCAATTTTGAACAGAATCGGATCATAATCACAAAACTCGTCCGCCATATTGGAGCCGCCATTTTGTTTTTTAACAAACATTTTTTTAATGCATTGTCATCGGAATTACGGAAACCTGCCAAATTTCAAATTAATCGGAGTATTAGAAGTGGGTCAAATTCAACTTTTATTAAATTGTTTGTTAGTTAGTTACAAGTGAAGCTAAATAAAAGCTTGTTATTGTAAAGATGTGATTTCTTTTTGTGATATCTAACAGAAAACTACTATCTCCCCGTCACTGCGGTACGCTGGATATTAAACTAGATCTGACAGATATTGGGAAAACCTTAACTTTCAACCTGAAGATTCTGATGGTAAAAATGTGCATTTTCATTGAGATATTTGATTAAAAATGTTTTTACCCATCAGTCTTGATATAGAACTCATACAAATTTTTTGTTATTTTAAAAAAAGATATTTTTTAGTTTTCAATTGAACGTTTCCTTTTCAACATAAAAAACTTCCGAAAGGTAATCCTGTAATGGAAGATAGTTAATAGGGTTTATCTAATAGTCGCAGATCATTACACATTTGATTTTCATTTATGAATCTCTGGTCATAACTCCGAAAAACTAAATCAAACAAATTTTTGTTTCCGTACGGAGTACAATATTTTATCAGAAATTTCGGTTTGTTTTTTTCTTCTGCAGTAACGCAGAAATTTTGTAATCAATTTGAATTCATGAAAATAGCAAAGTGGGCTTTGATATTAATTCATTTATTTAAACATCAACAACTTGACAGTTATCGAAAGTTGAGAAACTGTCTCATTGTTAATTCTTCATTAGTGCAAGCTATAAAGCAGATTCATTCAATATTCCTTTGGATAAAATGGTTGAATATACAAATTCAGAAATGGCAGACATGCACTTAATGTATGGAATGGCTGATGGTAACGCTCGTGCCGCCAGACGAATGTATCTAGAAAGATTTCCACAACGTCATATTCCCAGCACACAAATGTTCATCAATATTCACTCCCGTCTTCGTGAAACGGGTACTTTCAAGAGGTCTGCTGTTCTCATAGGAAGACCCAGGAGAGTTAGAACAGTTCAGATAGAAGAAGCTGTACTTAACGAAATTGAGCAGCATCCAGACACCAGTACAAGACAAATTGCGGCACAGTTTAACGTAACCCATGTATTGGTATGGCAAATTTTAAAAGAGCAACAACTTTATCCCTATCACATACAGCGTGTTCAAGCTCTTCTGCCAAGGGATTTTCCAAAGAGATTAACTTTTTGCACTTGGGTTCGAAATAAATTGTTGGAAAATCCATGGTTTTTATCTCAAGTGATATTCACCGATGAGGCATGCTTTTCCCGTAAAGCCATTATTAATTTTCACAACAATCATATGTGGGCTGATGAAAACCCACACGCCGTGATTGAAAACCATTTTCAAGATACGTTTTCTGTGAATGTTTGGGTTGGAATTGTAGGGAATTTCCTTATCGGGCCACATTTTCTGCCTCATAGACTCAATGGTGACCATTATCGACATTTTCTTGAATTCATCTTACCTGGACTCCTAGAAGAGATCCCACTGAGGGAAAGAATTGGAATTTGGTTTATGCATGATGGTGCTCCAGTACACTTCAGATTGGTTGCACGCCAATATTTAGAAGAGAATTATTCTGATCGCTGGATTGGGCGTGATGGGCCACAACTTTGGCCACCAAGGTCACCCGATATGAATCCACTTGATTTTTTCCTCTGGGGGCACCTGAAATCATTAGTGTACCGAACTCCAGTTCAAAGTGAAGAAGACCTGAGGAATCGCATACAGGAGTCATGCGGAATTATAAGAAACACTCCTGGTATTTTTGAGCGTGTCCGCCAGTCTATGGTTAAGCGCATAAACGCATGCATTGAAGTTGGCGGTGGCCATTTCCAGCAGCTGCTCTGACATATCAATTTCAATAATGGTCCTTTTCTGAACTTAATTTTATTCCTAGGGAATTTATGTTACTTTGCTCTAGTATTTGATAATAAAGTTATTCACTATTGAAAATGTCCAAAATTATTTTGCCATAATTAACTTTGTGCAATACATATTCAACCTGAGTTATGGTAAAAAATGTATGGGAGCTCCATAACATTACATTTTCTCTACACGAGCAGAAAATAGCTATTTGTGTAATGAGAACAAAATGACGTATTGCGTCACGCGCTAATCTTTGGAGAGTGGCAATGACACTTCGAGAAATGAATTATTTTATATCATGCGCACTATTGAATGGATTGTACTTGTCCAATTCGAACTAATTTGGATCGATTATTGTCGAAAATTTCGAAGTAAACTCCAAAAACTCCTAAAAAATGTATTTTGATCACCCTGTACTTCGAAAACCAAGCCGCTTGGGACATGTTTATATGAACTTTTCATCTTGAAACCTTTCAAAGAATCACCCTCAAGTTTGTTAGACTATTTGCTTCTCAAATTTCTTTATGTTATGCGTTACTGGAAAATGTTTGCGTTAATATTTTCATTGTAACTCCTGAACCGTACAAGTAAATGAAAAACATCAAGAGAGCAAAAAGATGTTAAATGAAACAACATTCATTATTCCTTTCTCATAATATGTCAGTGGCGGCGGAAAAAAAAATTCTGAAGGGTTGAACAAAGCTTGACTCTGAAAAAAGGAGGACCCTGTGAATTATTTGAGAAATGCATTATTTTGTATCGTGCATACTATTGAATGGATTGTACTTGCCTAATTTGAACTGATTATTGTAGAAAATGTCGAAGTTAACTCTAAAAAATCTTGAAAAAAATGTATTTTTATCACCCTGTATCTCGAAAACCAAGCCGTTTGGGACATATGTTTATATGAACATTTCGTCCTGAAAACCTTCAAAGAATCACCTCCCGAAGTTTGTCAACGTACCTAATTAACACCCTGTATACAAGTGCGGCTTTTAATAGTCCCCCCCCTGTTAACTTTTGAACGGTTCGACGTAGAAACATGAAAAAAAAAACCGTTTCGAGGGTTTCACCAATACTACTTTTTGAAATAAAAAAAATAGTGATTGCACGATAGGGGGCGCAGGGGGGCCCATCAACTCAAAAATTTTAAATGGCATGTGGGGTCAAGTGTCACATCTTTGAAAAGAGAATTCAATTCTCTTTACAACCATCTAAATATTTTTGAATTTCGGTAATATTTTTTTGTAATTCAAAATCGAAATATCAAATATAAATGCGGATCTGAATACTACTCATGCCTCGATAAATTTGAACGGTTGGATGTGGAACAATGAAACCAAAAATTTTTTGAAGGGTATTACCGATACTACTTTTTGAGAGAAGAAACATTGAAATTACTCGACAGATGGTGCTGGGGGCACATTAATTTAAAAATTTTGAAAGGTATAAAAATCGAATTTGGGAAAAAAATTATAAACAAAATTCAAAAATATTTAGATGGTTGTAAAGAGAATTGAATTCTCTTTTCAACGATGTGACACTTGACCCCACATGCCATTTGAAAATTTTGAGTTGATGGCCCCCCCTGTCCCCCCTATCGTGCAATCACAATTTTTTTTATTTCACAAAGTAGTATTGTTGAAACCCTCGAAACGGTTTTTTTTTTCATGGTTCTACGTCGAACCGTTCAAAAGTTAACAGGGGGGGGGGCTATTAAAAGCCGCACTGTATATACAGTATGGCTTTTTTTAGTCCCCCCACACCCTGTTAACTTTTGAACGGTTCGACGTAGAACCGTTTGGAGGGTTTCACCGATACTACTTTTTGAAATAAAAAATATGGTGATTGCTCGAGAGGGGGCGCGGGGGGCACAACAACTCAAAAATTTTAAATGGCATGGGGGGTCAAGTGTCACATCGTTGAAAAGAGAATTCAATTCTCTTTACAACCATCTAATTTATTTTTAATTTAGTTGAAATTTTTTTCACAATCCTAATTCGAAAAAATATCAAAAATAAATGCGGATCTGTATTACCGATACTATTTTTTGAGAGAAGAAACAATGATATTACTCGACAGATGGCGCTAGGGACAGATCAATTTGAAAATTTCGAAAGGCATATAAATCGATATTGAGAAAAAATTTCTCAACAAAATTCAAAAATTGTCAGATGGTTGTGAAGAGAATTGAATTCTCTTTTCAACGATGTGACACTTGACCCCCATGCCATTTAAAATTTTTGAGTTGATGTGCCCCCCCGCGCCCCCTTTCGAGCAATCACCATATTTTTTGTTTCAAAAAGTAGTATCGGTGAAACCCTCCAAACGGTTTTTTATTCATGTTTCTACGTCGAACCGTTCAAAAGTTAACAGGGGGGGGACTAAAAAAAGCCGCACTTTGCTTAAGTTGGCTACATATGGGAAACTTTTTTATATTATTGATTTTACAAAAAAAAGTTATTCTTCATAAAAAGTTTTGCATGGTCTAAAATCCATGATGCAACCATCAGATATTGAATTTTATCAATCTTATACGAGGTATGTCAAAAGATATGAATTTTACCCAAGAGTAAAGTAACTTTATATTTCACAATATGGAAAATTGTTATTATGAAAAGTTGTTTGGAATTAAAAACTATGTTTCAATATGCAATTCCAATTGGAAAAATATTTTTTTTTACAATTTTTTTTTAAATTGTCAATAATACAATTATCATTTTTATTTATTACAAACATGTTAACCTTTCCGATCTGTTTAGAAATTAATAAGCAAATTTTCATGAAACAAAATTTTTTAAATGATAAATGTTCGGTATTGATAATTTGAGAAAAATTTGTAAAAAATTATTTTTACAATTAGAAGGATGTAATTGCATATTGAAACATATGGTGCGTTTTATTGGAGGCAGAAATGCTCTTCTCGTAGAAGTAGAATTTGACACATCTGTTTTTTTGACACCAAATATATCTACTTTCGCTACGATCAAATTTGAGGGTAGCAAAAGTAGATAATTGGTTGAAAAATGAAAATTCCTAAATCGTAGCAGAAAATGACACTATTGACATTGAAAATAGTTTGAACTTTAATTTCTGTACATTTCAGTTTGGTTGCATTTTGAAGCTCAAAAAATTTCATTTACACACATTAAAACGATTTTGGTAGTGAACAGCCTCTAGTTAAAATGTATATGAGTGTTATATGGACGTGAGTAAAGTTATAGATGCTGGGAACGTTCAAATACGTATAGGCTGTACAACGACTTTTATTTATATAATAAAGAAGGTGGGTTCACATTGATTCTCAATTCATTGAAAACCTCTGTTAAACCTTCATTTTAAAACCATATCCAAAAACATCAGTGGGATGATATAGAAACATTGTGTCAAATCGATTTATCTATGATGAATTGAGAAAATTATCCAGATAAATATCAAAGAAATATTTTTCAGTTCCTATTTGTTCCCAACCTACAAAAGATAATTCCGGCTTATTCGCTACTTCACTCAAAGCTACCTCGGAAGTGGAAGGTGTGAAGGTTTAGGAATCACTTCTTCATAATGATTTTTACATTCTGAAAAAGCTTCCTGAGTGAAAAGTATTCAAGGAATTCGCATATATGATAAGTTTATTGCACTTGAAATATTCCCGCCTAGATCTAATCCTCGAATAGATATAATACCTCACGCCTTCTTCCATTGTCTATTTCGGCTGTGGTAGTTGTTAATGAAAGCAAATTATTCATATTGAATGTATTATTTATTATAATGAAAACTATGAGTTTCAAACTTTTTACAGAAATTTAGGAAATTTTAGAATTATCTGACTTCTATTGGAAACCCTGAAATTGCGTTTTTATGATACTCTACTTCTTCTACTAGTAGATGTAAACTCTAGTGGTCAATAAAACGCGGCTATAGTTTTTAATTCCAACTAACTTTTTATAATGAAAATTTTCGATGTTGTGAAATATAAAGTTACTTTACTCTTGAGAAAATTTCATATATTTTGACATATCTCGTATAAGATTGATGAAATTTGATATCTGATGATTGCATCTTGGGTTTCAGACTATACAGAACTTTTTATGAAGAATAACTTTTTTTCGTAAAATCAATAATAAAACAGTTTCCCATATGTAGCCAACTAAAGCAGACTCACTGTATATATATATATATATATATATATATATATATATATATATATATATATATATATATATATATATATATATTGAGTTCTGCCCTTTGAATTGTTTTAGTGCATTGATCCATTCATCTTATTGTTTATTAATTCGTCCACGATATAGAAGTTCATTGTCATATGCGACCGACATTGAAATTAGCGAAGTCGCGTGACGAGCTAAAATCGTTGACCGAATGAAATAAACATATTTCCTTATATAAATACAAAAGGAATAGATTGATGAGATAGTTAGTAATAGACTCCCATAGAGGAGAGAGCCCTGACGCTCAGTTAGCTTCACAGGCTAGGCCCTTCTGGCCTTAGCTGGAAGTATTGGTTTAGTGATAGTTTTAGGTAAGAGTTGTTTTAAGTATTTTATCATTGAGTATCCCGTATTTCAAATGTATATTTGTCTTTCCTCCCGTATCCCAGTTGTTATTCAATAAATGTTTATGCACTGTTGCTACTCCTTGATTTACTATAGCTACCATCTGTAGCTACACCCCAAAGTCGCTTTTAGTATTTTAGTATAAGGGAAACAACCCCTTATACGGCTCAGGATGCTACCCTAGTAGCCCTAGTCGCGACAATATCTTCCTTCCAGTAAACAATATGAGTAATCGAAAAAACAGGTCAATTTTATTGTCAAGGGGGACACTTTCAAGGACTATTTGTAGCCCTCGTGGTTCAACCCCCTAGGAGGGGTAGATGTTACCCTTAGAATTTTAAATGGAAAGGGGGGTCAAGTGGCACATCATTTTGATGGGCGTTCAATTCTTGTTCCAATGGTACCCTGACTTATTATTTTTTGATGAGCATTTTCCGAAAAATTGCGTTCTAAACTAACAGAAGTAATTATTAGAACGCCTATACTGAGATGCATGGTTTGGCCAGAACTGGTTAGAATATTAGGTGGTACCGTTCCAACCCTTTATTAGGGGTAACATTAGCCATTAGCTCCAAACACTTTACATAAAAAAGTAGTCTAATAGTAAAACGTAGATGGTAGTAAAGTTGTGTTTATTAAATGCTGAATTTTTAAGTGTCATCGCAGAAATTGTACAGATAGCCTTCCTTTTTTGCTACTTCTGCTGTAAAAAGTTTCTGTTTTCCGGCAAAAAATTGGTTAGCAAATTTGAACTATGTGGTAGTATTGTGAATACCGTTGTACCTGTTGGGTTGTTTAGGAATTACTTTAATAAGTGTAGAAAAGTGTAAAAATGGTTTACATTCTTCAAGACAGAATTGAAATGATTGTAATTTATGGCGAAGTTGGAAAGTGCGCACGAAGGGCGGCATGTCTTTTTAACGAAAGACATCCAAATTGTAATGTAAGTCACCGGTATGTGCTTGATTTGGTGAATAAGTTTTACGAAACTGGTTCAGTGACAAATAAAAAAAGAAATAACCCCAGAGTACTAAATGAAGCAGCTCAAATTGAAGTTTTGGGAACATTTGCTGCAGAGCCCACGAGCTCCTTACGATCAGTATCAGAACAGACGGGAATGGCACGCGAGACTATAAGAAAAGCATTGAAAATGCATAAATTTCATCCATATAAAATGCAGATTCTTCAAGAGCTCCACGAGGATGATTATGATAGAAGAATAGAGTTTTGTGAAATCATGTCTCATCGAGTCAATACCATCCCTAATCTTCTGTTAAACATCTGTTTCAGCGATGAGTGTTCATTTTTTCTGAATGGCAATGTTAATAGACAAAATTGTCGCTATTGGAGTGACGAAAACCCACATATTTTTCGGGAAGGGCATACACAACACCCACAAAAAGTTAATGTTTGGGCTGGTATTCTTGGAAATGCCATTCTTGGGCCATTATTTCTGGAAGAAAACTTGACTGGCAATCTGTACCTTGATATGCTTGAAGAGACTATCGATCCTCTTATAACTCACGAGCTAGAAACTCAAATTGATGCAGAAGGTAATGAACTTTTGCAGGAGGATCTGTTACATTACCAGTAGGACGGTGCTCCACCTCATTATTTTCTTCCCGTCCGACAGTGGTTAAACGAGAGATTTCCGGGTAGATGGATTGGCAGAAGGGGAGCAGTTGAATGGCCTCCGAGATCACCGGATTTAACACCCTTAGATTTCTTTCTTTGGGGGCATCTTAAATCCGTTGTTTATAAAACACAACCTTCTGATATTGACGAACTTAAAAGACGAATTACAGCAGCATGCCCGTCAATTCCTAGTGAAGTTTTCCGTAATGTTAGAGGGGAGTTCGAAAACAGACTGTATTACTGTTTAGAGCAAAATGGACAACATTTCGAACAGCTAATAAGATAAGCGTAAGTAGATTTTATGTTGGAAATGTCTTTCTCGCAAATTAAATTTTATTGTGTAGAAGGAAAATAACCACCAAATAAAAAATCCCATGCGTAATAAATTTATTCCTGTCATTCAAGGGTTGGCGCGGTGCCACCTACTCTTCTAGTCAATACAATAATGCATCTCAGTATAGGCGTTCTAATAATTACTTCTGTTAGTTTAGATCGCAATTTTTCGGAAAATGCTCATCACAAAATAATAAGTCAGGGTACCATTGGAACAAGAATTGAACGCCCATCAAAATGATGTGCCACTTGACCCACCTTCCCATTTAAAATTCTAAGGGTAACATCTACCCCTCCTAGGGGGTTGAACCACGAGGGCTACAAATAGTCCGTGAAAGTGTCCCCCTTGACAATAAAATTGACCTGTTTTTTTCGATTACTCATATTGTTTACTGGAAGGAAGATATTAAGGGTGGGAAGTTTTCAAATTGACACCCTGTATATCGGAAAGCAAAATAAAAAAGGTTGCTACAACTAATGAATATACGGACAAAAAATGTATATGATTGCAAATACACTTTTTACCCAAACGGCGCCTCATATGAGAACACTATTCAATAAAAGAAAATGGCGTCGGGGCGCCATTTTGAAAAATAGACATTTTTATCTTGTCAAAAAGTAGCTTATGAACTGTCATGTCACCAAAAGAAATTTCATCCGAAAATTCCAATCTGTTCAGAAGTTAACAGGGGGGGTTAGTCCATGGACACGCTGTATATATTTTTGTTTGTATTGTTTAGTTTTTATGATTTTCTTTGTTATTGATTGTCTAAATACGTTTACCTACTTACCTATGTAGTATGTACCATTTGGAATTTTATCTTATTCTGTAGTGTACTATCATGAATAAATATATAAATCAATAATACCATTAATTTAATTTTTTCAGATCATGTTCTCCGGTTATACGATTCTGAAAATGGTTCATATAAGCTGATTCACTCCCTCCGATCTAGAAAATCTGGTTGGAGTATAATTGATGTTGCTTTCAGTCCGGATAGGAGGCACTTCGTATTCTCTACATGGGCTTCGTCATGTAAGTTCTATTACATCTTAGTTTTATCGATAAATACTTTCTACTCTTAGTCTACCGTATTTTGCTATACAATGTCACCGTCAAACTCCGTATCAAATGGGATTTTTTTTATATACAGTGCCCGTCTAAAGTCCGTCCCCCCCTACTAATTTTTGAACCACCTGGTATATCGCAACTAAATTTGGACGGCTTTAATAGGAGATAAAAAACAACTTTTTCATAAAAAAATCAAAGCTAAAAGTTTTAAAATGGCGGCTGAGCGCCATCTTCAATATTACCCCTTATATTATTCCATTTTTTTCCAGCCAGACCGATTTAAAAGTGAAAAGTGATGTGGTATAATTTTGAGAACAAAATGTACCACATTGTACTTTGAGAATCATTGGCGCATTCTCAACAACTTTAATTTTTAACATAATTATACAGACCCCATAGAACATGATCCACTGTGAGGCTTGGGCGCATGCGCATCAACGCATCATCGGCCAACGCTGCAAACAGCAGTTGTCGTTTATCTCGCTTGCGCAACTAGCGCCCGGCTGACTTTACTCTTCTAACATGCCCAATCATTTTTCACTTTCAAATCGGTCTGGCTGGAGGTTTAACAACAGAATTATTGTTTGACAAATTAATTTTGAGTTTGTAGATACTTGAAAAACAACATAAAAAATTTCATCCATACTAAAATATTTTGATTTTTTTTTTTCATTAAAGGAACAAGGTGTCCTGTCCTACCACGACGGTGCTCATTGCCATAATCCTATACAATAGGAAACATTGGGTCGAAAATCCACCTGGTAGGGCAGGACACCTTGTTTCTTTCTTGACAAGCGATCATTGTGAACAATGCAGTTTTCTTTATTTCTTTTTCATTTCAAAAATTGGCGTCTGGCACAGTTTGAACACCGATAAAAATATCTGGCAATAATTGATTCATGTGTCAAAAAGTTCAATTAAACTAATAAAAAAAAGAAACCTTCTTAAAGGACCCCGCAACAACCCTTATGGAAAATGGCTCTCGGTGAAATTGGCTGAAACTTTAGGATATTGTAGATATCGATATCCTGATTAAATATCTCAATGGGCACAAAGTCCAAAAATGGACAGTTTTTGAGATACAGGGTGTAAAACATGCAGAGAGAAGGTGTTACTTACCTTCAAAAAATCAATAGTATGGCGATTATTTCGTTACAAAAAGTTAGGGAATATGATTGCAATCTTAATATTGTCAACTCGAGTTGTAACGAAACGTTCTAAGACACCATATACAGGGTTATTAACAATTACATAATTTTTATGTAATTCTTGGAACAAAATCAGTCAAACCCAAAAGCTGGTAGACTTGCAGAATGAGTGAATTTGATTTTGATATTGGATGAGGTTACTATTATACAGGGTCACTCAAAATTTTCTTTTCTGATTGTATTTATTTTAATTTTTTTATGAAACATCGATACAAATTAAACGTAAAGTAGAAAACTGAATATAATATGATCAATAGTTGCTGACTATTGTCTATTTGTTGCATCTTGTACGGATTCTGGTCAACGGCGTAATGATGCAGCTATCAAAAGGGAGACTACTTCATTGAAAATTGTTTTTACTTGTTCATACCATGTCTGTTAAGACATTGTAATTACCAGTATGCACATGGTTACTAAAAGGACAAATGTGAGTCACTTTAATTATAATTGAATGAAACTATGTAACAAAATTATTATTCGATAACTACAGGTTCCTGTTCCATATTCACATTAGCATCGTTTATAACATTCAATAAACCTGTATCAGGATATTTTATGTTCGCTTGATGTCGAGCGTAACATATAGGTACCATATTGCACTAGCGATGTGTGCACAGGTACCTAAAGTTCGAGCTCCTGACTGGCAGGTACAGTAATATCCAGTTATAGGATCACCTCCATTTTCTAAGGCCTCATCGTCAATATTCCTATATGAAATAAATAGTTGGTGTATTGTAGCTCTTCGAAATCTAGAGTATATTCTCAATATTATAAATCCTCGTTCTAAAATATTTTCATCTACTTCGAGTTCCTCATCGCCATCTCTATTAAGCTTATCTTGTATATACGAAGGAGCAATATTAACTAGGTAGACGCCATAGGTAATATCTCTCAAATATTGAATATCTAGAACTGGAGAATCTGGAACCGCTTCATTGATAAGTCTTCTCCATTGAGCCCGTCTCATACGGAGATTCTGTTCTTGTACTCGAATTTGAACATGGTTCGGTGTTCGAGATCTCCTAATCATTCCCCTTGCAAGCCCCGCAGTAGCATTTTCCATGATGATTAGTGGATGATACTTGTTAATTATAGCTGCAGCAATGCAGTAAAAATAGTGAAGAGTGTGTAAATGTCGCACTATAACAACTCCAGCTAAGAATTTGAAAATCGATCGGAAATGTTCATTTCTTGCTTCCACAACCCACCGATTCTTTGTGACAATTCGTGTTCTATTAACATCTTCCGTGGTTAATTGGTGTTGTCCATTTGTAGCAGGCATCCAGCAAGAAATACCTAACTATTCCAACCATGGCAAGACATCACGATATCCTCTATCAACTAGAAAAATATCTCCATTTTGAAACCACTCACGCATGACATTAGCATCTCTGCTAAATTCCATTTGTAGAATTGTAGCATCGTTATTGCACCTATCAGCAAAATACGGGCCGAGTATGCTTAATATGTAGCCGTTAGGTGCAACGATCATAGTAGGTTTAATCAAATGCCGATGTTTGTGCAAAGAATAAGACTGTCGCAGAACACGGAAATTGCTACTTTTTTCTATGTACGTATAAGTTGTATGAAAAAGTAAAAACAATTTTCAATGAAGTAGTCTCCCTTTTGATAGCTGCAATAGCTGCATCATTACGCCGTTGACCAGAATCCGTACAAGATGCAACAAATAGACAATAGTCAGCAACTATTGATCATATTATATTTAGTTTTCTACTTTACGTTTAATTTGTATAGATGTTTCTTAAAAAAAATTAAATAAATACCCTGTATAATAGTAACCTCAGATCACCCAATATCAAAATCAAATGATATTCACTCATTCTGCAAGTCTACCAGCTTTTGCGTTTGACTGATTTTGTTCCAAGAATTACATAAAAATTATGTAATTGTTAATAACCCTGTATATGGTGTCTTAGAACGTTTCATCACAACTCGAGTTGACAATATTAAGATTGCAATCATATTCCCTAACTTTTTGTAACGAAATAATCGCCATACTATTGATTTTTTGAAGGTAAGTAACACCTTCTCTCTGCATGTTTGACACCCTGTATCTCAAAAACTGTCCATTTTTGGACTTTGTGCCCATTGAGATATTTAATCAGGACATCGATATCTACAATATCCTAAAGTTTCAGCCAATTTCACCGAGAGCCATTTTCCATAAGGGTTGTTGCGGGGTCCTTTATTTGAAAATCAATATTTTACCTGTACAGAACATGTACAATGCACACTGATGAATGCAACCTCCACCGCCAGCCAGATATGACGACCGGGAGATTAAGAGAGATAGCATATTTAAAAACTGTCCTACCTAAAATTCTTTCTCGAAAACGCTGCTAGCTCATAGACTATTAGATAGATAATTTATTGGTGTTCTATACATTTTATAATATTTACACAAGTATTGGGAATACTAGTACATACAATCACATGTAAATAAAACATACACAGCTACACATATAAAAACTATGATAAAGTTATAAAATTAAAAGTCAAGCTAAGCCAATAAAACCTTAATCTATATCTAAATTATTAAAATAATATTCTACATTGTATTTTTCTTTTATAATACATATCAATATTAAAATAGGGTAATGGATATTTCAATTCAAAAATATATAAATAATAAAATCTATATGGCTGAAAAGGTCTCACAGTGTAGTAATTCTTCAGTGCTATAGAAAGCTTGTTTTAAACATTTTTTTAAATTCTGGTTTTGAATATATTATTTGGTATTGATCTTATCGTTTGTGGCAATTCATTGAAAAATTTTACAGCCTAAAGGTCGGGTGCATTTTGACAATCAAAGAATGCCGAAAAATGGACCATTTTTAATTGTTCGTTTAGCTACCCCCGAAGAATCAAGAATTCATCCAATTTCAGTATTATAAAAAAATGGGGCATTTTGTAGGGAAGGGTTATATTGAGACCAATGACGTTAATTTTCAAATTTTGACCCCATACTTAGTATCCGGGACCCAAAATCTCCTGGATCACGTGTCTCTTGGTAAATATTTAAAAAATATACGGTAACCCCTCACCAAGGGTTGAGACTTACCGCATTCAATCATAGCGCCAAAAAGGGCAGTGGTAGAACTGACCTTTTTGACATTATTATAAGGTAGGGCATTCTCGACCCTTAGACTGGAATATATTTAAAAAATATTTACTAAAAGACGCACCCAGGAGATTTTTGATCCCGAATCTTGGGTCAGAATTTAAAAATTCATGTCATTGGCCCTCTCCCCTAATAGCCTATTTTTTATATTACTAGAACTGGAAATCCTGACCAATGGGATTTTTGGAATTTCAAAATAGACGTTGGTGGTTCTAAAAATGCTTCCCCCTCTCGAAGTAGCACATTTTTCTATTTCTCTATTTTCTCTAAAAAATCGGAATTCGCTAGGAAGTTTTAAGGTATTTGGAACGGTACGGTATGCGCCAAAAGTTTTCTATTTGCGGCCCATTAGACATACGTCGATCATAAAACTAAATTTGGTGTTCCGATTGTACGATGTCCCTACCATTTTTACCATCCATTCTAGTGTCGGAGGCGCTAGTCAACACTGCTCTGTCGCAAGTGTCAGTGTCAGTAATTTTTATAGTCCAGACGATCAGATGTCTCAAAAAGGATTTAAAACTGATGAATTGTTAAGCTAATGGCTCGAACCAATTTAGTTCACAAGGGACGCTTCGTTCAAGAAAGCCATTTGAAAAAAAGACGCAAGGCAATCGCAGCGATGTTGGCTGCAAAAAAAGTTGAAAATGGAAATTGGAATGTTATATGATGATCGCAACAGGAAAAAAAAATCATGAATTCCGACGCAAATGGAATCGGGCCAAACCAGAGAAGTAAAATATACTACGAAAACCAAAAGAGTAATCACAAATTTTCTTTGACCATTTTGTTCAGAAAATTATTCCAATTCCACGTCTAACTTTTTCCAAAATTCCCATATAATTATTGTTCCGTCTTCACCTCACTTTCGTGTAATGTATACATTGTAAATAAATATTATTATTGTGTTTGTCTGAGATTTCCTCTATTTCCCTTTAAAATGTTCGCGAACCCGACTGTGTGTTCCTCGAAGCTCGAGGTGCGCGCTTCTCGCCAATCAGTGCGAAAAAGGTCTCTCTCGATCGAACTCTGTGGTCGAAGGTGCTCGAAAAAAACCCTCTCAAAACGCAAGAAGTGTGTCGCAATATTAAAAAGAAAACTGTCGGCTGTGAAGAATAGAAAACCGGTGTCCTGCGGAGACAATTATTGCTGAGCTCATGCCCTTATGACTCCAGGAACCGAAGGTAAGGAAAACACAGTCTCGATTTCTCTTGTTTCTACCATTCAAAATAAATCCACGGGGCAGTTTCCACCTATACATCCCTCAGATACAGTCCACCAACATCCCCAAGATCAAACAATTATATTCTGACGACAGTATAGGTTGCCCAATTCTCCAATTCTGGAGTTTCAATTTCCTATATTTCCTGGTCTATTTATTTCGGGATATATATCTCGTGTTCCTTACGAGCTGCAGCACGTTGTTGCCATTGCTCTTGACGTGGTCATTTTTTTGCTCTCATCGATCAAAACATTGCCCACTTTGGGAGCTTGTATTTCAATAATTAGATGGACGAATTTTTCCAGATTTGGTTATTAGCATTGTTATCGAGTTTATTGACATGTGTTAGTTTTCCATCAAAGGACCCCGCACTTTTTATAGGTAAAATGGTTATCGGTGAAATTGTTTTAATTTTTAGTATATTGTAGTATTCACTGTACTGATTGAACGTGCAGAATCGCAAAGTTAAAAATCAGTAATTTTTATTTAATTATTATCTCGGGATTTGAAAGTGAAAATTGCATTTTTTTTCGTTCTTATCATCAACGTACCTTCATATTAGTAAATATCATTCAGATGGTGTAGATTATATCATAATGTACAGAGTGAAAAATAAAAACATTTTAGTAAAGTCTGAAAATTCGATGTAATAATGAAATATTGATAAAATTATTTTGGCTTGCAATATACTTTACTTATTCCATAAATAATCACAATTTATACATTCCGTACAGGGTGATTAAAAAAATTGGTGAAATACATGGCTGGTTATTTGGTACACATCCTGTATATTCAAGCGAATAGCTAATACCGTATAAACATGATTTCGTTGAGATATACAGTGACCGGCAGAAAGTACGCATCATATGGGAATTTTTTTTATTAATAAATTTTGACAAATATTGATACTTGCAATCGCTTCTGCATCAAAATAAACCCCCAAAAGACGTTGTACAGTGCCGTTCGTCTTTTCGAGGTTGGCGGGAAATTTAAAAAAATTGAAAATTATTTCTCAAAACACACTTGTTTGTGAAAATATCGAGAAATGTTAATAAGAAAAGTTGTTCACATTGACATTTTATAGCTATGTACAAGTTTTGAAAAAGATCTGAGATAAAAAAATAAAAATCAATTTTTTGCCACAAAAAAAAAATCTTTTTGGAAACATACATTTCTGACGAAGAAACTCATTAGTAAAGCCAACACTAATATTTCAAATAATGTTTTGTGAAGATTCGCAAGCTATTCCTATTTTATTCGGAGAAAATTTGAAATCTGTGATTTTGCAGTGTGATCAGCTGCTTCATAAGAAGTCACTGAAATATCTACAGGACATTATAATTCCGATACTTTTTATTATTAATTAAGAACCAAGTATCTACACAATTTCAATTTGAAATTCTTAATATGTCCTGTAGATATTTCAGTGACTTCTTATGAAGCAGCTGATCACACTGCAAAATCACAGATTTCAAATTTTCTCCGAATAAAATAGGAATAGCTTGCGAATCTTCACAAAACATTATTTGAAATATTAGTGTTGGCTTTACTAATGAGTTTCTTCGTCAGAAATGTATGTTTCCAAAAAGATTTTTTTTTTGTGGCAAAAAATTGATTTTTATTTTTTTATCTCAGATCTTTTTCAAAACTTGTACATAGCTATAAAATGTCAATCTGAACAACTTTTCTTATTAACATTTCTCGATATTTTCACAAACAAGTGTGTTTTGAGAAATAATTTTCAAATTTTTTAAATTTCCCGCCAACCTCGAAAAGACGAACGGCACTGTACAACGTCTTTTGGGGTTTCTTTTGATGCAGAAGCGATTGCAAATATCAATATTTGTCAAAATTTATTAATAAAAAAAATTCCCATATGATGCGTACTTTCTGCCGGTCACTGTATAAGGTGATCATGAAAATTTTCGATGATAAAAATGACAAAATATCAACGTACGTTTCAGAAATCACCCTTTTATTCACGATCCGGGTACTGAAACCGGGTTTTTTTCTTTCGCGGATGATGTGAATGTTGCTAGTTTTGTCAACAGACTAGAGAAAATTCGATAATATCAGTTCATTTCACCTAAAATAGCTAGATTCAATTTTCCCAATCAATCCAATCAATGACGTAAAAAAGTGTAAACTGTGTACTTATCCCATACAGCACCGATTTGTATAAAAATTTGGATTTAGGTTCTACTTACCCTCTATTTCAAAATCTACCCTGTTCCGAGAGTTGCTTTTTTTGTATGGGTAAAAACCACCCATACTACTGTACTGATTGAACGTGCAGAATCGTAAAGTTCGTTGATGGATAGATTTTGAAATACAGGGCGTTCAAATTAAAAATCAGTAATTTTTATTTAAATATTTTCTCGGGATTTGAAAGTGCCAACTGCTTTTTTTTCGTTTTTATCATCAATGGACCTTCATATAACTGAATATCATTCAGATAGTGCAGATTATATCATTATGTACAGAGTGAAAAATAAAAACATTTTAGTAATGTCTGAAAATTCGATGAATAATGAAATATTGATAAAATTCTTTTGGCATGCAATGTACTATTCTTATTCCATCATTGATCATAATTATTCCATTTCAAACAGGGTGATTTGAAAAATTGGTAAAATATATGGCCGGTTTTTTTGTACATATCCTGTATATTCAAGTGAATTACCATCCTCCGAAGATAGCTGATACCGTATAAACATGATTTCGTTGGGATATATAGGGTGATCTTGAAAATTTTCGATGATAAAAATGACAAAATATCAACGTTTCAGAAATCACCCTGTAATTCACGATTACTTTGGTGAAATTCCTTTATTATTATTCAATATATTCATAATTCTCTCCTCAACACTGTCCCAAAAATTCAGTTCCCTACTATTACTAGTTTCATAGTTATTAATTGAGAAATTTATTACCATTTGCATGACGAGTTGAAGGAACTTGTTCACACCTTCATTCTACTAGTGGCCAAGATTTTTCACAAATAGTGAAACGTGGGAATGTGGAGATCAAAATAAATATAATATTATATGCAGGGTGATGACCAATGACGGTCCATCGAATAACATCCACCATTTAGGAACTGACTGAATATACGACACATAGTTACGACTTACAACTCTGGCATGAGCCAGATAAAATTCCTAATGCTTGGATAGTTCGACTCGCCCAATCGTGTATGAGGCCCCGGTACGGGGAATCACTTATCACTGAAGGTGACAAGGAACAGCCTTAACCGAATCCACCTCCCTCGTAGCAGCGCTACGGTCCCCATACAACAAGAAAACCCTTGTATTTTTCACTTGTAGAATCTCACCTTGTATATGGTATACCTTTTTGGGGAGCATGTAGTCGATATCATTTCAACATGATATTTGTTCTGCAGAAGAGAGCTCTCAGATATCTCTGCAGAGCAAACTACAGACAATCATGTAAACCCCTTTTTGTTAAAAATAAAATATTGACCCTTCCAGCTCATTTTATTTTTGAAACAGTCTGCGTCATTCATAAATATAAAAGTTCATTCCCTTCTAGAGTTCATGTTTATAACACACGACAGAATAACAACATAAGACTGCCAATTCCAACATCAACTCTTGTTAAGAATTCTTTTATTTATAATGGTTTTGAAATGTTTAACCACTTGCCAGAATCAATAAAAAGTACTGAAGCCTATGGTAGGTTCAGGAGGGCAACAAAAAAAATACTTGTTGAATGGCCATTTTATTCTGTCGAAGAGTTTTTATCTTCTTCTCTCTGAAATTTATTTCTGTTGTTTGTTTTTTTTTACAAAATATAGATTTATATAATATAATATACATACAGGGTGTTAATTAAGTACGTTGACAAACTTCGGGAGGTGATTCTTTGAAGGTTTTCAGGACGAAATGTTCATATAAACATATGTCCCAAACGGCTTGGTTTTCGAGATACAGGGTGATAAAAATACATTTTTTTCAAGATTTTTTAGAGTTAACTTCGACATTTTCTACAATAATCAGTTCAAATTAGGCAAGTACAATCCATTCAATAGTACGCACGATACAAAATAATGCATTTCTCAAATAATTCACAGGGTCCTCCTTTTTTCAGAGTCAAGCTTTGTTCAACCCTTCATATTTTTTTTTCCGCCGCCACTGACATATTATGAGGAAGGGATAATGAATGTTGTTTCATTTAACATCTTTTTGCTCTCTTGATGTTTTTCATTTACTTGTACGGTTCAGGAGTTACAATGAAAATATTAACGCAAACATTTTCCAGTAACGCATAACATAAAGAAATTTGAGAAGCAAATAGTCTAACAAACTTGAAGGGTGATTCTTTGAAAGGTTTCAAGATGAAAAGTTCATATAAACATGTCCCAAGCGGCTTGGTTTTCGAAGTACAGGGTGATCAAAATACATTTTTTAGGAGTTTTTGGAGTTTACTTCGAAATTTTCGACAATAATCGATCCAAATTAGTTCAAATTGGACAAGTACAATCCATTCAATAGTACGCATGATATGAAATAATTCATTTCTCGAAGTGTAGTTGCCACTCTCCAAAGATTAGCGCGTGACGCAATACGTCATTTTGTTCTCATTACACAAATAGCTATTTTCTGCTCGTGTAGAAAAAATGTAATGTTATGGAGCTCCCATACATTTTTTACCATAACTCAGGTTGAATATGTATTGCACAAAGTTAATTATGGCAAAATAATTTTGGACATTTTCAATAGTGAATAACTTTATTATCAAATACTAGAGCAAAGTAACATAAATTCCCTAGGAATAAAATTAAGTTCAGAAAAGGACCATTATTGAAATTGATATGTCAGAGCAGCTGCTGGAAATGGCCACCGCCAACTTCAATGCATGCGTTTATGCGCCTAACCATAGACTGGCGGACACGCTCAAAAATACCAGGAGTGTTTCTTATAATTCCGCATGACTCCTGTATGCGATTCCTCAGGTCTTCTTTACTTTGAACTGGAGTTCGGTACACTAATGATTTAAGGTGCCCCCAGAGGAAAAAATCAAGTGGATTCATATCGGGTGACCTTGGTGGCCAAAGTTGTGGCCCACCACGCCCAATCCAGCGATCAGAATAATTTTCTTCTAATTATTGGCGTGCAACCAATCTGAAGTGTACTGGAGCACCATCATGCATAAACCTAATTCTAATTCTTTCCCTCAGTGGGATCTCTTCTAGGAGTCCAGGTAAGATGAATTCAAGAAAATGTCGATAATGGTCACCATTGAGTCTATGAGGCAGAAAATGTGGCCCGATAAGGAAATTCCCTACAATTCCAACCCAAACATTCACAGAAAACGTCTCTTGAAAATGGTTTTCAATCACGGCGTGTGGGTTTTCATCAGCCCACATATGATTGTTGTGAAAATTAATAATGTCTTTACGGGAAAAGCATGCTTCATCGGTGAATAACACTTGAGATAAAAACCATGGATTTTCCAACAATTTATTTCGAATCCAAGTGCAAAAAGTTAATCTCTTTGGAAAATCCCTTAGCAGAAGAGCTTGAACACGCTGTATGTGATAGGGATAAAGTTGTTGCTCTTTTAAAATTTGCCATACCAATACATGGGTTACGTTAAACTGTGCCGCAATTTGTCTTGTACTGGTGTCTGGATGCTGCTCAATTTCGTTAAGTACAGCTTCTTCTATCTGAACTGTTCTAACTCTCCTGGGTCTTCCTATGAGAACAGCAGACCTCTTGAAAGTACCCGTTTCACGAAGACGGGAGTGAATATTGATGAACATTTGTGTGCTGGGAATATGACGTTGTGGAAATCTTTCTAGATACATTCGTCTGGCGGCACGAGCGTTACCATCAGCCATTCCATACATTAAGTGCATGTCTGCCATTTCTGAATTTGTATATTCAACCATTTTATCCAAACGAATATTGAATGAATCTGCTTTATAGCTTGCACTAATGAAGAATTAACAATGAGACAGTTTCTCAACTTTCGATAACTGTCAAGTTGCTGATATTTAAATAAATGAATTAATATCAAAGCCCACTTTGCTATTTTTATTAATTCAAATTGATTACAAAATTTCTGCGTTACTGCAGAAGAAAAAACAAACCGAAATTTCTGATAAAATAATGTACTCCGTACGGCAACAAAAATTTGTTTGATTTAGTTTTTCGGAGTTATGACTAGAGATTCATAAATGAAAATAAAATGTGTAATGATCTGCTACTATTAGATAAACCCTATTAACTATCTTCCATTACAGGATTACCTTTCGGAAGTTTTTTATGTTGAAAAGGAAACGTTCAATTGAAAACTAAAAAATATCTTTTTTTTAAAATAACAAAAAATTTGTATGAGTTCTCTATCAAGACTGATGGGTAAAAACATTTTTAATCAAATATCTCAATGAAAATGCACATTTTTACCATCAGAATCTTCAGGGTGAAAGTTAAGGTTTTCCCAATATCTGTCAGATCTAGTTTAATATCCAGCGTACCGCAGTGACGGGGAGATAGTAGTTTTCTGTTAGATATCACAAAAAGAAATCACATCTTTACAATAACAAGCTTTTATTTAGCTTCACTTGTAACTAACTAACAAACAATTTAATAAAAGTTGAATTTGACCCACTTCTAATACTCCGATTAATTTGAAATTTGGCAGGTTTCCGTAATTCCGGTGACAATGCATTAAAAAAATGTTTGTTAAAAAACAAATGGCGGCTCCAATATGGCGGACGAGTTTTGTGATTATGATCCGATTCTGTTCAAAATTGGTATGTGATGGTTTTTGGGTTGGAGATTTTCAGTTTCACATAAAAAATAAACTAAAATGTTAAAAATGAAAATTATAAAAAGAAAACATTTTAAAGTTTTTATACAATACACTGAAAAGGAAAAAATAATTCATTTCATTGTTTGATCTAGGTAATCTTGTACAGAAAGATTTTGATACTCACAGAATAACCTACAAAAAATGAAACAAATTATTTTTTCATTTTCAGTGCATTTGTATAAATGCTTGTCTTTATATTTTTTATTGTATAATTTTTATTCATCGTAGATTTTTCTAATTCTGAAAAAATATTTCCATCAATTTACAATAATTGAAAATGTTTAATTTTCAAATTTTCTAATGTTATGCCACACTGGAAAATGTTTAAATTAATATTTTCATTATAGCCCCTGAACCGTACAAGTAAATGAAAAAATGCAAGATATCAAAAGATGTTAAATGAAACAACATTGATTATTCCTTTCTCATAATATGTCAGTGGCGGCGGAAAAAAAAATTCTGAAGGGTTGAACAAAGCTTGACTCTGAAAAAAGGAGGACCCTGTGAATTATTTAAGAAATGCATTATTTTGTATCGTGCGCCCTATTGAATGGATTGTACTTGCCTAATTTGAACTGATTATTGTCGAAAATGTCGAAGTTAACTCTAAAAAATCTTGAAAAAAATTTATTTTTATCGCCCTGTATCTCGAAAACCAAGCCGTTTGAGACAAATGTTTATATGGACTTTTCGTCCTGAAAACCTTCAAAGAATCACCTCCCGAAGTTTGTCAACGTACTTAATTAACACCCTGTATATATGTGTTTAAGTGAATACGAAATGGTATTGTGTCTTAATTAGGTTTTTATTTATATGTTCTATGCTTTAAATATGTTTTTATTTATATTATTTTGACATGCTTTGTTACAAAAATTTATATTTTTAAACAATAAAGCTATTTTTGACTTTGACTTTGAATGAAAAAGAAAAATCAATTATTTCCATCAGTGATAATTATTATTACCTTTACATATTGAATTACCTATATTGATGAAATATTATAGATGTCTATATGTTTCTATTGATAGCCAACAAATATAAAAATCATGGAAACCTCTATCCGAGTGGAACTCGCATTGGAAAAAACCGTCGCTGCCCAGATTCAAATTCTCCTATTAGAAATAAAAGCATTCTATCAATCATTTTCACTTTTCCCATATAGTTTGTTTTTTATTCCGACAAAGCTTAAACCAACAAAATTCACTTAAATATTTGTACCTTACATTATTAAATTCATATATCTGATGTGATTGTTATCTCTAATCTTCACTCTCTTTTACATTTATTTTGATCTGCACATTCTCACCTTTCACTATTATTGAAAAATCTTGGCCACTACTAGAATGTACGCGTGAACAAGTTCCTTCAACTCGTAATGCAATTGGTAATAAGTTTCTCAATTAATAACTATGAAACTAGTCATAGTAGGATACTTAATTTTTGGGACATTGTTGAGGAGAGAATGATGAATATATTAAATGATAATAAAGGAATTTCACCGAGGTAATCGTGAATTACAGGGTGATTTATGAAACGTTGATATTTTGTTATTTTTATCATCGAAAATTTTCATGATCACCCTATATATCCCAACGAAATCATGTTTATACGGTATCAGCTATCTTCGGAGGATGATAATTCACTTGAATATACAGGATATGTACGAATGAATCTGCCATATATTTCACCAATTTTTTAAATCGCCCTGTACGAAATGTATGAATTGTGATTAATGATGGAATAAGAATAGAATATTGCATGCCAAAATAATTTTATCGATATTTCATTATGACATCGAATTTTCAGACATTATTAAAATGTTTTTATATTTCACTGTGTACATAATGATATAATGTGCACCATCTGAATGATTTTTAGTAATATGAAGGTACGTTGATGATAAGAACGAAAAAAAATGCAGTTGTCACTTTCAAATCCCGAGAAAATAATTAAATAAAAATTACTGATTTTTAACTTGAACGCCCTGTATTTCAATATCTATCCATCAACGAACTTTGCGATTCTGCACGTTCAATCAGACAATTTCACCGAGAACCCTTTTACCTATAAAAAGTGCGGGTTCCTTTGAAAGACGCGTTTCTTCTTTAAAGCGTGTTATTTGAAACAATGATTGTCTGGCCTATACAGGGTGTTATTTAAGTACGTGGCCAAACTTAAATGGGTGATTCTTTGAGTGATTCTAAGACGAAAAGTTCATATAAACATAGGTCCGGTAATGCTTCGTTTTCAAGATACAGGGTGTCAAAATTTTTAAAAGAAATCGTTTTTGTCGTAAATATCTTAATAACCCTTCAACCGATTTTATTGAAATTTGGCAGTGTTATTGAAGGTCGTAAAGGGCGAATTTAACCCTAACTATATCAAAATTGTCATGACCAGTGGCGTCCCGGAAGGCACTGTAACCAATATTTTTGACAGAAAACATGTGCGCCACTGATTTTTTTGCAATTTTTGTATTTGTTTCACATTGAGCAACTGAAATTACAACTTTTTTATATCTAGAATTTTTTTCGTATCTTGCTTTGTTTTTGAGAAAAAACATAAAAATCACGTTACACGTTACACGTCCCTGGCACAACACAATAAAAAATTGTATTTATAGGGTTTTTAATGATTACAGGTAAATCTGTTATGCTTAAAAATTGTTTGTTTCATTTGGCCAGTGCGTGCATAGTGGTTACGCCAGAAATGCCAAAGCAACATCAAACAAGAAACACCCTTTATTAAAACCACACTGAAACAAAAATGGTACCTAGGCAATTTGTTTCTGTAAGAATACATTCAATAATAACTAACACAAAACTTACAATAGTTGCTCAAAATGTCCTCCTTCAACTTCAATGCAAGCATTAACTCGTCTTAACATCGATTCCCGAACACGTTGAAATATTTCCGGCGTATGTCTTATCTGATCACATGAATCCCGTATTCGTTGGATTAATTCTTCTTCAGTGTTGACTGGAGTTTTATAAACGAGGGACTTTAAATATCCCCAAAGGAAAAAATCCAAGGGATTTAAATCCGGTGACCTGGGCGGCCATGACCGTGGATCTGCGCGACCGATCCAGTTTTCTCCATAAGTTTCATCCAGAAATTGACGTGCTACTATGCTGAAGTGAGGTGGAGCCCCATCGTGCATGAACCACATTGCTCCTCTCACTGCCAGTGGGACATTTTCTAGTAGTACAGGTAATACAAATTCCAAAAAATGACGATACTCTTGACCATTTAATCTCGGGGGTAAAAAATGAGGTCCAATGAGATAATCGCCAACAATACCAACCCAGACATTCACGTAAAACTGCTGTTGATAATTATTTTCTATAACCTCATGGGAATTTTCTTCTGCCCAGATATGGTTGTTATGAAAGTTCATAATTGAATTGTGGGAAAAACACGCTTCATCGGTAAATAATATACTGGATAAAAATGTCGGAGATGCAACCTGTTGTTGCAAAAGCCACGTAGTATAAACAACTCGCTTGGGAAAATCCGCAGGAAATAACGCTTGAACACGCTGTATGTGGTAAGGATACAGTTGGTACTCTTTCAAAATCTTCCATGCAGTAAAGTGAGATATGTTTAATTGTTGTGCAATTTTGCGTGTGCTTGTATCGGGGCAACGCTCAACTTCATGTAAAACTTCTTCCTCCAGCGCCACTGTTCTTATCGTTGCAGGTCTCCCAATAAGAGCAGCCGACCTTTGAAAGGTGCCTGATTCGCACAGCCTTTCATGTATTCTCACAAATGTTTGCCTATTTGGAACATTTCGATGAGGATTTCTTTCTTGATGAATGCGTCTAACCGCTCTGGAATTGCCTTGGGCCATTCCATAGACAAAATGCATATCGGCCATTTCCGAGTTTGTAAACCGAACCATTTTCAGATATCAGTAACAAATTTTATATCTCAAAACTCTTGAAAACACTTCAAATAATTACTATCAAATAATTACGTATGTACCGTTTCAATTTGTGACAGTTATGAAGTTAAATTACAGATGACATTTTCAAAGCGATTGAATAGGGAAACTTCATTTGTCTCGTTTTGTTGGATTACAGCAAAGCATTTGATACTTTGGATCCAACAGTTCTCTGTGAAAAATTGAAATATCTTGGTTTTTCTGGAAGTGCGGTTTCATTGGTGAAGAGTTATCTGACCGGTCGGACACAAACTGTCATTCTGGATGGTGACCATTCTTCAGCTTTGAGTAGACAATATGGTGTTCCACAAGGCTCTGTCTTGGGACCCCTTCTCTTTGCTCTGTATATAAGCGATTTTCATGAGTACGTCAGGTCAATAAAAATACACCACTACGCGGATGACACCCAATTGTATATGTCGTTCAGTTTTAGTGAAGTCAATGTAGCCGAGGAAAATATAAACAGAAATCTTGAAACTGTATTTGACGCGTCTTGTGCACACAATTTAAAACTGAATTCTAAAAAATCTCAAGTTATGCTATTTGGTGCCAAGAGAAAGAGAAATTCTGTTCGCAACTTACTTTCTATACGAATTGATAGAACTCCTATTTCGTTTGTGAGCGAATGTAAGAACCTGGGCTTATGGATCGATACTGATATGAGATTTACAAAACATATCAATCAGTTGTGTAAAGCCTCGTTTAATGTTTTAAGGCAGTTATATCCCAGTAGACATTTGATGTCAAAAAAACTTAAATTAAATCTCTGCGAGTCATTGATATTATCACGAATCGCTTACTGTGATTGTATTTACGGACCTGCCTTAGATCAACATAATGCTCTACGGCTGCAAAAGATTCAAAATAGCTGTATTAGATTCGCATATGGTATACGCAAATATGACCATATTAGTGATTCCTTTGAGGACTCTGGGTGGTTGAAATTGAAGCAAATAAGAGAAATACACCTCCTCACCTACGTCCATAAAATTATTTTATCAGGAACTCCAGTATATCTGCGCGAAAAATTGGTCTCTCTCTCACGAAATAATATTTCCCGCAAAAAACATCAGTTATTGATTCCAAGGCACACAACCGCAATGTACACTCGTGGTTTCTCATATAATTCAGCTAAATTGTACAATGCCATGCCCGATGAGTTTAAAGATTATAGTCTGAGTAACTTCAAAAAACGGTTGAAAGTCTTTTTTCGAACAAGGCAGTGATGTATATTTTTGTCTTATGACTCTTGCAATTAATCTTGGTTTATGTAGAAAGGGATGCCACTTATAACAATATTTGTATGTACATAATTGGCGTATTGTTAGTACTTGTACTGATAAATTAATATCTTTCTTTATCGCTAATTTTGTTTATTTTTCAGTTACTACGTGTGTTATAACTGTATTTATATTTTGTAGATTTATTTGTGTACGTCAAGGTTGGGTTTAAAACCAGCTTTAATAGCTGAACCCCGCCTATTCATCATCTGTTTGAAATATTATGTTCAATACTTGTATTATTTGTGAAGATGAATAAAGGAATATTATTATTATTATTATTATTATTATTATTATTATTAAATTTGTTTGAACATTTGTTGTTCCTTCCATGGCCCTCTTACTTTAGTTTCAAAACACTGCAGTAATACATAACAACACTATTTGTTTCATCGAAAACAGGTAATATGAGCGAAAAAAATTAAAAGATGACTTCCATGTAATATCAATTGTTTAATCATAAATAAAAATGTCTTTATTGCATGTCCATGGACAACAATGAGCCCATTTTGCAGCACGAGCCGAAGGCAAGAGCCGAAGGCAAGTGCTGCAATTCATACATACATTTTTTTTTCATTGCATTAATGTTGATAGAAAATTCTAAGACTAGAATAGAGTATTGATATGAAAAAATATTAGTAAGACCCCAGTTTTTGATGGTTTAGTAGTTGAAATGTTTTATTGTGTTGTCACAGGGATGTGCAATGAAGTGATTTTTATGTTTTTTCTCAAAAACAAAGCAAGATACGAAAAAAATTCTAGATATAAAAAAGTTGTAATTTCAGTTGCTCAATGTGAAACAAATACAATAAATTGCAAAAAAATCAGTGGCGCACATGTTTTCTGTCAAAAATATTGGTTACAGTGCCTTCCGGGACGCCACTGGACATGATAATTTTGATATACTTAGGGTTAAATTCGCCCTTTACGACCTTCAATAACACTGCCAAATTTCAATAAAATCGGTTGAAGGGTTATTAAGATATTTACGACAAAAACGATTTCTTTTAAAAATTTTGACACCATGTATCTTGAAAACGAAGCATTACCGGACCTATGTTTATATGAACTTTTCGTCTTAGAATCACTCAAAGAATCACCCCTTTAAGTTTGGCCACGTACTTAAATAACACCCTGTATAATGGTGCTCTGATTTAAAAGTCTATCGGGCAGCAACTTGGAGTACAATTATCTCCGATTCTAAATAGACGAAAATTCTTCAAAAAATTCAGCTAATGTAGCCACTGTCGAGAAATATACCAAATTTTCATTGTATTTGTAGAAACTGCTCTAGCGTTCCAAATACCTTGGGGTAATAACGTATAGTTAGAGAGCCGCGGGTATAAATCAGCGAAGAGAAGCTATACGTCTTTTGTCTGATGAGATGAAAGTCCATCCCATGAAAACCCCAAATTCCAAATATTTTTAAAATTCATTAAGAAGGGAAAACGTCTATCGGCTTTTTCGACGATTTTTATGTCTTCCGTTATGATGATTTTGTTTAGAAAGTGACTTGTAAGCATCCGACAAAGTGGAAGACGATTTGGGTGAGGCGCATTACTCGAAACCTATTTTTGAACATTTTGGGCCCCAAAATCGATCATCGCAAAAATCCGACGTCTCCTATATGTTTCATTTTGTGTTTCTTCACTTTGTTATGGTCTTTACAACGGGAAAATCCGAGTGGGAGACTTTTTTTAGTAGTGCCGGCCTCAGGGTTGACCAAATAAACAAATTGAAACACTCGCGGAAGCGGCTAAGTTGAAAAATTGAAAACTTGGTTTCAATCTTAAGCTTCCAATGGACCTCGCAAACTCCTTATGAAATTTGGGTCCCGGTGGATTTTGATTTTTTTGTATGATGTCCATGTTTTTCTCAACCAATGTTACCATTGCGCCAACCCAAAAAAATTAACAGATTTGCTGCTAGGGGCGTTGAAATCACTCCTTGCGTAGATTATACTATTTATTTTTGAATCCGGTAGCAATATTTTCACTTGTTTCATTATTGCTTATGTTGCACAATATTGTGCTGTTTTATAAAAAAATTATTACCCCCCTTCTTCCTCCCCAATTCCTATTACGAAACTCAAACAAAATTATTATGTCTTTAAAGGTATCGTCGAATGTTTAAATATGCATGAATAAGGGAAATTGCATTTTTTTATGATTATCTGTCAGTAGGAGATTTGAGCCGGTTCTGGGCCTCCTCCCACCACTATGACGTCATCAGTGACCTTGACCTTGACCTTGACCTTGACCTTGACCTTGACCTTGACCTTGACCTTGTTCTTGATACATATTGTTGGGAGAGATGTTCAGGGTTTGTATTTGACCTTGAGATTTTTTTTTAATTTTCATACACGGACAACTACTTTTTCCAAGTACGTATATCTCTACCTGCATGTCTCTGCTACTGTGTATGATCCTTATGTGTAGAGTACACATAGAACTATATACCAAAGTATAGAGACGGTACACGTCCGCACACCATGGAGATCCAGCCAGATATGTAACCTGTGGTTCCTCTCTCGTGATGTTTACCAGGCGATGGTAGTGGGGGAAGAGGTCGCGTGACGTCAGTGCTAACCGCACGACGATCCACTGATGTGTGTCAGATACTCGCTCTCGACACGGTGGGTCCGCTGACGTCACACACCCATACAGTGTGGTGATGTAGCGACTACTATTTACTCTCCGTCCTCTATCGATGCGATGCAAACTCGCGCATGGTGGGGTCTTTGCAACACACACGCGGTGCATAAGTCTGTGGTGGGGGTGGTTCACTATCTATTATGAAAGAAGTGGGTATGGTGATATGAAATCAGAAGTTGTATACCTAGCAGTCGAGTAGTTAGCAAGAGAAGAGAAGTTGTTCCGTTCCTGCACTTCATCTTCATGTGTGACTTTCGTGTGTAGTCACTATAAACTGTCTAGTTTGTAAGAGTACATGGGAAAACCATGTGTCTTTTACCGATATTTCCCTTACTTGTGAAACTATTGAAAATTGATTATCAACAAATGTAGGCTTTATTTTACCACTCTTTTAACGTTTCGAGTGGTGGTGGCGATGGGCTCTACTGTGTGGCAATGACCTTGAGATGTCCTTCAGATTACTTTGTAATTTGGTGGTTGTTTGACCTTGATGTAGATTTTTTGTAGTGTTCTGGGTTTGAGTTTGACCTTGGCGTGACATTGGGATTTGTTCATACACGGTTATGATGACGAGGCATGTTTCGAATACCTCCAAGTGTTGCCACTACTTATGACCTGTGTACTGTAATTGTGATGGAGTACTTGAGTACTTATTACCTTCATGTCTTGCAACTGTGTACGATCATATGTACTCCAGACTTGCTACTGCGTATGACTTTCATGTGTACACACAAGTGAACATGAAAATCTGAAGTAGCAAATTCGAGAATGCACACGTCTGCACACCACGGAGCTCCCGTCAGATATGCAAACTCTGAACTGTTCACGCTCAGCCCTCTCTGTATCGATGCGGTGTTGGTGCGAACTGGACATAAAACCGGTTCTGGATCTCCTTCCACCACCATCAGTGACCTTGAAAAATCGTCTTGGTACATAGGTACCTGTGTGCGGGTCTATGACCTTAGCATACCAATGACAGGGTTTTGAAGTTTTGTGTTTGACCTTGATGTATAGTGTTGGTTCAGGCTCAGGGTTAGTGTGTCGACCTTGTGATGTCATTGTGATGACTTGGAATTTTTTTCATACTCGGTCAAGTACTTTTTCCAAGTACATATATTTTTTTCACCAACATGTCTTGCATATCCTTCATGTTTACTTACTCTGCTATTGTGTATGATTCTTATATGTGAAGTACAAATATAAAATATATACTGAAGTTTAGTTCTGGTACCTCACGTCTGCACAGCACGGAGATCCAGTCAGACATGTGAACTCTGATTCCTCTTCCGTGATGTATGGCTTGCGATGGTGGTGGGGGGAGAGGTCGCGTGACGTCAGCGCTATGCGCACTACGATCCACTGGTGTCAGGCCCTCGCTCTCGGCATGGTGGGGTGGGTCCGCTGACGTCACACACCCATATGCTGCGATGCAGCGACCACTATTTACTCTCCGTCCCCGATCAATGCAGTGCAAAATCACGCATGGTGGGGGCTTTAGATCGAACACGCGGTGCATAAGTCGGTGGTGGGGGTGGTTCACTATCTATTATAAAAGAAGTGGGTAGGTGAAATGATATCAGATGTTTTATACCTAGCAGTCGAGCGGTTACTATTGTTTTCATTGGGGTAATTTTTTACATTCTAGTTAAAACTGACTGTTTTAACTAGAACTTGAAGCAATATTTGAGTGAAACATAATTTTGTACCAGGATAAATATTAATTTTCCACTGGTTTTGTATAAAGATGTCGTTTATCGTCATTGAATGATAGGGCTACCTTATTCCTTATTTCAGTGAACTTATCATGCGAGTAGCTTCTAAACGAATTCGTCTTCAATCGTTTAGTTGTTATTTGATCAAATTATTTGCGTTTGCAGTTGATTTACTCCATTACGAGCGTACCGTTGATGTAAATTTCCAAAATATGTGTCAAAATTATGCACAAGTTGAAATCTCAAATTTTACAATGAAAAACGTCTGCATTCGAGAAGAATACAATGAAATTCATTACATGTTTGCTTGGACATATGCCTACAATAAATCACGAAGTAAATTTTGGAAGTATTGATCAAAGTCGCTTCAAGCGGTGTTTTGAAGAAGCTGAGAAGATATTGGCACCTAATCTGATTGAAGAGCATAGGAGAAATATTTATAAATCAAGATTATTCAACTGGAATCTTGATGATGAGAAAAACTGACGATTTATTTCTTATTGTTGCATTTCCACCAGTAAAAGTATGCCTTATTCGATTTTTTCTTCCAAAATCCTGCTACGTGTTGATTATATTATTTTTTGTGGAAAACTTTTCATCACATTTTCTCATTTTGTAGGTGCATTTTACGGGAAATTTCAGACATTTCTTATGTAATGGTTTCCCCAAACCAACGCGGAACGCGGGACGAGAGCAGGAACTGGATGAACGCGAGACTAAATTCGATAGTAGGATATATAAAAATGCATACCAGTGCGATTATTCGTATTCCTAAATGCAGGCAAACAGCGAAATATATTTGGTTTGCTCCGTGCACTGTTTTTCTAGCAATTCGCACAGGTCCCATTTTCCATTCCCGCTCCCGCGTCACGCTTTGGTTTGAGAAAACCTTTACACTTGTTTCTTTGTCACGTACGTTATTTTATATACTACGTATGTCATTTTATGCCCCACGTACGTCATTTTATGCCTAACATCAAATTTTTATGGAATGCGGTTTGGTAGCGGTCGTACGTTTGAGATGTTCAAGGCCGAATTCATAGTGTCCCAAAGAAGTTTTTAACCCTTCCTTTCATCACAATATAGCGGAAATGAAGACTTGCGTGAAAACTTGTGTAAAGTTGGAAATAGAGTTGCTCCGCGGATGTCTCCATTGCCCAATAAAGGAATGTTTGCTACATATTATGAATATACTCATCGTGGCAATAAACGTAAGAATCACACGAAATCAATTGACAGAAATTGAAGAACGTGATCAAATCATGCAAAAGTACCGCGATAATCTGATGTCAACAAAAACTACAAGACCGTTCTCCAATAAGCGTTATAGTTGGTTGAAGGATGCTAATAATTTTTATAGATGAAATGTCCAAATCCTATCAGTTTGTGGTTGGAAATTCGTGAATTATATTCAAATATTTGCTATAAATTTTGATTCGTCGTCAGTGCAACACCGTTTCAGTGAAATGATCTGTCATATTAATTTGATGACATCATTCAGAAGCATCAACATTATGACCGAAGGTCATAAAACATAACCCCAATGTCGTGTGTCAGAACTGGCTCTGATTCACTACTTTTTCAAACGTCCAGCACCGGTTATTATCTACTACTGATTCAAAATAAACTAAACTCGTAGAGTGCACCCAAAGGCGTTGCCTGTGCGGGTGAACGACGACTATTATTATCATTTGCTGTGGTGCTCCGGAGCGACTTAGTGATTTTTGTTGGCATATTCACGTTTCAGCTATAGGTAAACCTGAAAAACCTACAGCACCACCCCGAGTGGTCATTGCGCACTCCAATTAAGCGCCAGACTTCGGGATTGGCATCTAGGTAACTCACATCATCTAACGATTACTATGAAACTCCAAGGAAAATTTGAAAAATTCTCTCGAACGCAGGCAGAAGTTTACAACGGCATACTCTATCCGTTGCAGGACCGACCACCTTAAATATGAATATGAATTGCCGTAAGACGTGTTTATTTTATAGATATAGAGTATGATAGTCGAATAAAACATAAAATAAATTAGGAAAACATAAGAGCAGTTGAATATAATGTCTTTATTGAAGTTCAACTCATGTTTAAAAAAAAAATTGTTGTTTAAAATTGTTTTTTCCGTTAACCAGCTGTCGTCCCCTTACGAACGGTAGCACTCAGAAGTTGAAACTTGTGCGAGCCAAGGATTAACGAGGTCTTACCTTTTTACGTGCGATTCCTAGCACTTTCTCGGGCCATCAGAAAAAGTTCTGCAGTCGCTAGGGTTTGAACCTTTGACTTGCAGCCAGAGTGCTATTGAAACAATGTCGCTTTAACCACTCGGCTACCTGGCCCCGTGTGTCATTTGTGTGTTGGAAAAATATGTTGTATGGCGACTATTAAACCAAGCTAAAGAGGTTTTTTCCTCCACAAAATAAAGGACGCAAGTGGTCTATACTGATTTTTTGAGATGGCTCGTTAATGAAAACCTTGGTTTTCGCCCCAGCAAAATCGCTTTGTGGAATTTTTTAAAAAAGAAATGGTGAAAAAAATAACAACTTTTTTGTTTTTTTGGATTATTCAAGAAATCGTTTTACAGTCGAGATAACTTTTGTAGAGAATTATAAAACCCATAAAACAGTTATTTATACGACCAGATCGGTGCATTTTCCACTGAGAAATTCCAAGAAAACCTCGAAAAAATGCCATAACTCAATTTTTTTATTTTTATAAATCTGTAGCGGGACAAACAATATTTCGGAAACTGATAGATAATAACATGTGGTTCAACTGTGTGGAAGATGTTTTCTGTCCGATGCGTAGTTTTTACACAATCGCGTTATAAACAATTTAAGGGCAAATCTTTCTAAATGCTCCGATTTAAGGGAAATAGTCGTATTCAAATTCTGTATACGGCATCTGAAAGTAGAGGTCAATATCTACAATTTCTATATTTTCACCTGAGAGGTGGGAAATGTGTTGAAAATGTCCCTGAAAGTTACCCTAAATGCTTCAAAGTGCACCCGAAGTCGGCAGAACTCAACTCGAGTTGAGTTCGGGCGACTTCGGGTGACTTCGGACGGAATTTGAAGCGTTTCGATCAACTTTCAGTGACATTTTCAACACATCAAATATTATTCATGGAATCGTTTTACAGTCAATGGAACTTTTGTAGAGATTTATAAAACCTACAAAATGGATTATCATAGTCCGAATCGGTGCATTTTTCACTGAGAAATCAAGGAAAACCTCGAAAAAAAAGATCATTCTCCAATTTTTCTTCATTTTTATAAATCTGAAGCGGGACAAACAATATTGCGGAAACTGATAGATAATAATATGTGGTTCAACTGTGCGGAAGATGTTTTCTGTCCGATGTGTAGTTTTTGTACAATCGCGTTATAAAAAATTTGAGGGCAAATCTTTATGAATGCGTGGATTTAAGGAAAATCGTCGTATTGAAATTCTGTATAAGGCATCTGGAAGTAGAGGTCAATATCTACAATTTGTATATTTTAAATTTCCACCTGAGAGGTGGGAAATGTGTTGAAAATGTCACTGGAAGTTACTCTTAATGCTTCAAAGTGCACCCGAAGTCGCCAGAACTCAACTCAAGTTGAGTTTGGACGACTTCAGGTGAGTTCGAACGTACTTTGAAGCGTTTTTATCAACTTTAAGTGACATTTTCAACACATTTCCCACTCTGTACAGTTGAACCACATATTATTATTTATCAGTTTCCGTAATATTGTTTGTCCAGCTCCAGATTTATAAAAATTATGAATTTTAGAAAAAAAGTCTTCTTTTCGAGGATTCTCCGAATTTTCTCAGTGAAAAATGCACCGATCTGGTCGTATAAAAAACAATTTGTGGGTTTTATAATCCTCTACAAAAGTTCTATTGGCTGTAAATCGATTCCTCCAGTACTTTTTTTGAGATATTAGCAAAAAAGTTTTCATTCTTTTCACATTTTCTTGTTCAAAAAATTCCACAAAGCGATTTTGCTGGGACGAAATCCGGGGTTTTCATTTACGAACTATCTTATAAAAAGTAGTATAGGCCGTTTGCGTCTTTTATTTTGTGTGGAAAGAGCCTCTTGTTTTTAGCTAGAGCTTGGCCTATATAACTATACGGGAAAAACGTGAAATATAGTTTTTTATTGTCCAAAGATTGCCCAAAGGATTCTCAGAGAATTTCCAAAGTGTGATAAATGGGTTAGGTTCTATTTCAAAGAATTTCCAAAATGTGATAAATGATTTAGACAATTTTCAGTGAACTTTTATTAGGAAAAGCAATTGCATCACTACAACATCATTTTATCCCCATTTTAGTTTATTTTTTTTAAAATATTTTTGCTTTTTTCTATGAGTTTACCTCAAAGTTTTTTTAGAATAATGCATCATCCAAATGTCTACACGAATGAGACGTGAAAAAGCATATGAAAAATTCTTAACTATTCTACTTCAAATCAACTATTTACAATCTACTTATAAGTGCCTATAAAGGTAGAATTCAAATATTGATTGTATTTTCTGAAAAAAGATAAGTTGAAATCTAAATATATGCATACAATATATATGGATTATCCAGTCTGGTATCTGATTTGCAAGCGAAAAATCTCACAGGCCATGTCTTTGAATATGATAATTTTTCATGAAATGTTTCAAAAATGTACAGGGAGTGTGTGGAAAAAACACTTCAAAAAATTATTCCAGAAATATATTTTATAATAGATAAATAGAAAAAATACAAAATAAAATATTACTTATATCAACAAATCACTCTTTATCGCTCTCAAAAGCCTTATCAAGGTCTTCCTGCCATTGTTTATGTACAATTCTGATTTCTTCGTATTCATTCACGGATTGTTGAAGCTCCATTTCAGCTTGTTGAAGGCATTCAGTGGTAGGAATATGATTCAATTCAATCTCCTTTTGCAAATTCTCGGACTCCTTTTGCAACTCGGAGATTTTCAACTCTAAACAAACTATTTTGTCATGGATTTTATTTTTTTCAATAATTTTTCCACGGATACAAGTATCCATTTCTTCGTAACGATGAACTGATAGTTTGGCATCAATAATCCTTTGTTTGCTTAATTTCTTCTTCACTATATATTCCTGAACGGGTTGGAATGATAATATTGACGTTTTAGACTTCACTTCATATGTCCCAGAAGTCGAGGGCCTCGAAATAATGATTGGTTCGATGAGTTTTTTTTTCTTCATTGGTACTTGGCGAATTTTATTGGATAGTTTTTTCACAATTTTCTCCTTTTCTTCATTGATCTTGATTGATGTTGCAGGCATAAGATCGTCATCTATCATAGTAAGATCAATGTAGTTATCTTGATTAGGCTCTGCAGCTGTAGGCGAAGTCATCTTTAGAAACTCGTTCATATTTATGGTATACAATTCATTTGAGTATTCACAATCATAAGTCTGTTGGTCTTGATTCACTATTGCCACGGAAGATTCCTTGGATTGAACAGTTTCACTACGTAACAGAATATTTTCCAAAATAACGATTGGACCCATTTTTTACAATTCAAATAATATTTAAAGTCAAATTAAACTGATCTAAAGTTAAAGAACTGTGAACTATTCAACACAAGTTAATTCATTTTATAACCATCTCAACCATTATGTAGAAACGCCCACGAAAGAAGTAGGAAGAATCCAACCCCAAAACGATAAAAAATAGAGTATCAACCACTAGATGTATTGCATGTATGAGCTTTATCTAAAATTATTTCACCAATCGAGGGGCTTCTTCGACAGCATTATAATTCGTTTTTCTTAAACATTTGAAATTTATTTTGAAATATCGATAGCATCCCTAAGGAACATTGTACTTTTTAGCGTAGAATATTCTACCCAAAGACAATCAAGTGAATTTTAACGAATTATTTCAGTGATCTGAGTTTCATTTTGAAATTTATTTTGAAATATCGATAGCATCCCTAAGGAACATTGTACTTTTTAGCGTAGAATATTCTACCCAAAGACAATCAAGTGAATTTTAACGAATTATTTCAGTGATCTGAGTTTCATTATTCATTATTTTTGGTGTATTACTCTATCGATTTGGCTGTGAAATCTAAGATAAAGAGTATCGAAAATTTGAAAATAATATATTTTTTAAAACTCTTGAGGAAAAAATGAAACTTGGTGCACTAATCTAAGTTCATCAATATGATACCTAATTAACAAAAATCATATGCATGTGAGTATGGTCCGTGGTGGAGGGCGGGTAAAGCGATTACCTTATAATCCATAGGTCGAAGTTTCGAATCCCAGCGCGATCACCGGACAGCTGAGCATTACTCGTTAGGGTGCAGCCGATTGATGGAAATAACAATTACAACAATCTACAACGTCAAATAATTCGACGACTGAAAAACCAAAGTTTCACAATATTCACTATGTTTTCTATTCTCCAAACAATGAATGTTCAGGAGATTATAATTCCGATTTCAAGACTGCACCTACTATTTTAATTTTGAATATAAAAATAAGGCTGTCTTTCTTCTGGTAAGCTATAAATTAGATGGTCCTACGTATCTAGCATGAAAAAAAGGGTTCTGAGAGGTAGGAATTCAAACCGTAAGTTTGAAGGCAATAAATGTCAACCGTAACATGGACTCAAAAGCTTTTCGATAGGTACCAAAAATGCCGACCCACTGTCCATATAATGAATCGTTAAAACTCGTAAAGGACTTAACGAGCGATGATACCCTTGAAAAGACCGACATTTTCAATCTATGGAAATAATTGCGATACGTGTTTGATTCAAATTTTTAAACAATAACCATACCAATACCATTTGATATCAATGGTTAAAAACTTTTTTTTAAGTTCTG
This sequence comes from Chrysolina oricalcia, assembly GCA_944452925.2. Classification (NCBI taxonomy): domain Eukaryota; kingdom Metazoa; phylum Arthropoda; class Insecta; order Coleoptera; family Chrysomelidae; genus Chrysolina; species Chrysolina oricalcia. Next base: position 39,811,040 of record OX101828.2, on the reverse strand, counting down.
TCTAAGGTTTTTAGAATTTAGTTTCAAAGTTATATGCGAAGTTAAAATTTATAAATTAAGAAAATTGAAAACTGCATTTTTTATAAAATTTTCCGATCTCAACAAAAATATTATTTTATTAACAAGTCTCGAATATAACCTATCAAATTTTATAACAACGAGAACATTGTTTCTCGGAAGAATGTCATTTGTTTTCTTTCCAAAATAGTGCAATGTGATGTAATATCGACAAAAATGCCTCTCAAAACTTAATTTTCTGTTTCACACCAACAGCTGCTTCAATTTGCGTTAGCTGTATTTGATTTATAAGAAGCATAAAACGAGTGAAATCACTTGAAAATTACTACGAGATCAGTCAAAATCCCTTTCTCTCCACACCATCTCACAAAGTGGAAAGTTTTTTGCAAATATCTGTCAGAAAACAACTACTTCCCCCTTCGAACATTGAAAAACATCTAATTTCTATTTGTACTATGCCCCTCCAAGAGGATACTAGAATTTTAAGCTTATTCTAGAATTGATAAATCGAGATAACTGATATTAGCATTTTTCAAAAAAATTAAAATACAATGGAAATAGAAAGGAAATATATTGGAAATAGAATGGAAATAGAATGGAACTGGAAAGGAAATGGGTTTGTCCATTTTTAATGCATTTCAAATGGGGCATATGTAATTCTTTGAAATCTCAGTGTTTTCTTCACAGTTCCTGCAAATTGTCAGAATCATGCTACTTTCAATTATATTTAGGCTCCTTTCTCATTTAAAGGCTGCGATATCCACTACGCCAAATACTTCATAAAAAACAGGAAATAGATTTACATGGTGTTAAGTACGTTGACAAACTTCGGGAGGTGATTCTTTGAAAGTTTTCAGGAAGAAAAGTTCATATAAACATGTCCCAAACAGCTTGGTTTTCGAGGTACAGGGTGATAAAAAATTTTTTTCTTTCTTTTTTTTGGAGTTAACTTTGACATTTTCGACAATAATCAGTTGAAATTGTGCAAGTATAATACATTCCTCGTTTTTCCTATGTCAAGCCTTGCTCAACCCTTCAGAAATTTTTTCCGCCAGAAAAATATTCTGAAGTGAAAGGAGGACCCTGTGAGTTATTTGAGAAATGAACCATTTTGTATCTTGCGTACTAATGAATGTATTATACTTGCACAATTTCAACTGATTATTGTCGAAAATGTCAAAGTTAACTCCAAAAAAAAGAAAGAAAAAAAATTTTTATCACCCTGTACCTCGAAAACCAAGCTGTTTGGGACATGTTTATATGAACTTTTCTTCCTGAAAACTTTCAAAGAATCACCTCCCGAAGTTTGTCAACGTACTTAACACCATGTAAATCTATTTCCTGTTTTTTATGAAGTATTTGGCGTAGTGGATATCGCAGCCTTTAAATGAGAAAGGAGCCTAAATATAATTGAAAGTAGCATGATTCTGACAATTTGCAGGAACTGTGAAGAAAACACTGAGATTTCAAAGAATTACATATGCCCCATTTGAAATGCATTAAAAATGGACAAACCCATTTCCTTTCCAGTTCCATTCTATTTCCATTCTATTTCCAATATATTTCCTTTCTATTTCCATTGTATTTTAATTTTTTTGAAAAATGCTAATATCAGTTATCTCGATTTATCAATTCTAGAATAAGCTTAAAATTCTAGTATCCTCTTGGAGGGGCATAGTACAAATAGAAATTAGATGTTTTTCAATGTTCGAAGGGGGAAGTAGTTGTTTTCTGACAGATATTTGCAAAAAACTTTCCACTTTGTGAGATGGTGTGGAGAGAAAGGGATTTTGACTGATCTCGTAGTAATTTTCAAGTGATTTCACTCGTTTTATGCTTCTTATAAATCAAATACAGCTAACGCAAATTGAAGCAGCTGTTGGTGTGAAACAGAAAATTAAGTTTTGAGAGGCATTTTTGTCGATATTACATCACATTTCACTATTTTGGAAAGAAAACAAATGACATTCTTCCGAGAAACAATGTTCTCGTTGTTATAAAATTTGATAGGTTATATTCGAGACTTGTTAATAAAATAATATTTTTGTTGAGATCGGAAAATTTTATAAAAAATGCAGTTTTCAATTTTCTTAATTTATAAATTTTAACTTCGCATATAACTTTGAAACTAAATTCTAAAAACCTTAGACAGAACTTAAAAAAAAGTTTTTAACCATTGATATCAAATGGTATTGGTATGGTTATTGTTTAAAAATTTGAATCAAACACGTATCGCAATTATTTCCATAGATTGAAAATGTCGGTCTTTTCAAGGGTATCATCGCTCGTTAAGTCCTTTACGAGTTTTAACGATTCATTATATGGACAGTGGGTCGGCATTTTTGGTACCTATCGAAAAGCTTTTGAGTCCATGTTACGGTTGACATTTATTGCCTTCAAACTTACGGTTTGAATTCCTACCTCTCAGAACCCTTTTTTTCATGCTAGATACGTAGGACCATCTAATTTATAGCTTACCAGAAGAAAGACAGCCTTATTTTTATATTCAAAATTAAAATAGTAGGTGCAGTCTTGAAATCGGAATTATAATCTCCTGAACATTCATTGTTTGGAGAATAGAAAACATAGTGAATATTGTGAAACTTTGGTTTTTCAGTCGTCGAATTATTTGACGTTGTAGATTGTTGTAATTGTTATTTCCATCAATCGGCTGCACCCTAACGAGTAATGCTCAGCTGTCCGGTGATCGCGCTGGGCTTCGAAACTTCGACCTATGGATAATAAGGTAATCGCTTTACCCGCCCTCCACCACGGACCATACTCACATGCATATGATTTTTGTTAATTAGGTATCATATTGATGAACTTAGATTAGTGCACCAAGTTTCATTTTTTCCTCAAGAGTTTTAAAAAATATATTATTTTCAAATTTTCGATACTCTTTATCTTAGATTTCACAGCCAAATCGATAGAGTAATACACCAAAAATAATGAATAATGAAACTCAGATCACTGAAATAATTCGTTAAAATTCACTTGATTGTCTTTGGGTAGAATATTCTACGCTAAAAAGTACAATGTTCCTTAGGGATGCTATCGATATTTCAAAATAAATTTCAAAATGAAACTCAGATCACTGAAATAATTCGTTAAAATTCACTTGATTGTCTTTGGGTAGAATATTCTACGCTAAAAAGTACAATGTTCCTTAGGGATGCTATCGATATTTCAAAATAAATTTCAAATGTTTAAGAAAAACGAATTATAATGCTGTCGAAGAAGCCCCTCGATTGGTGAAATAATTTTAGATAAAGCTCATACATGCAATACATCTAGTGGTTGATACTCTATTTTTTATCGTTTTGGGGTTGGATTCTTCCTACTTCTTTCGTGGGCGTTTCTACATAATGGTTGAGATGGTTATAAAATGAATTAACTTGTGTTGAATAGTTCACAGTTCTTTAACTTTAGATCAGTTTAATTTGACTTTAAATATTATTTGAATTGTAAAAAATGGGTCCAATCGTTATTTTGGAAAATATTCTGTTACGTAGTGAAACTGTTCAATCCAAGGAATCTTCCGTGGCAATAGTGAATCAAGACCAACAGACTTATGATTGTGAATACTCAAATGAATTGTATACCATAAATATGAACGAGTTTCTAAAGATGACTTCGCCTACAGCTGCAGAGCCTAATCAAGATAACTACATTGATCTTACTATGATAGATGACGATCTTATGCCTGCAACATCAATCAAGATCAATGAAGAAAAGGAGAAAATTGTGAAAAAACTATCCAATAAAATTCGCCAAGTACCAATGAAGAAAAAAAAACTCATCGAACCAATCATTATTTCGAGGCCCTCGACTTCTGGGACATATGAAGTGAAGTCTAAAACGTCAATATTATCATTCCAACCCGTTCAGGAATATATAGTGAAGAAGAAATTAAGCAAACAAAGGATTATTGATGCCAAACTATCAGTTCATCGTTACGAAGAAATGGATACTTGTATCCGTGGAAAAATTATTGAAAAAAATAAAATCCATGACAAAATAGTTTGTTTAGAGTTGAAAATCTCCGAGTTGCAAAAGGAGTCCGAGAATTTGCAAAAGGAGATTGAATTGAATCATATTCCTACCACTGAATGCCTTCAACAAGCTGAAATGGAGCTTCAACAATCCGTGAATGAATACGAAGAAATCAGAATTGTACATAAACAATGGCAGGAAGACCTTGATAAGGCTTTTGAGAGCGATAAAGAGTGATTTGTTGATATAAGTAATATTTTATTTTGTATTTTTTCTATTTATCTATTATAAAATATATTTCTGGAATAATTTTTTGAAGTGTTTTTTCCACACACTCCCTGTACATTTTTGAAACATTTCATGAAAAATTATCATATTCAAAGACATGGCCTGTGAGATTTTTCGCTTGCAAATCAGATACCAGACTGGATAATCCATATATATTGTATGCATATATTTAGATTTCAACTTATCTTTTTTCAGAAAATACAATCAATATTTGAATTCTACCTTTATAGGCACTTATAAGTAGATTGTAAATAGTTGATTTGAAGTAGAATAGTTAAGAATTTTTCATATGCTTTTTCACGTCTCATTCGTGTAGACATTTGGATGATGCATTATTCTAAAAAAACTTTGAGGTAAACTCATAGAAAAAAGCAAAAATATTTAAAAAAAAATAAACTAAAATGGGGATAAAATGATGTTGTAGTGATGCAATTGCTTTTCCTAATAAAAGTTCACTGAAAATTGTCTAAATCATTTATCACATTTTGGAAATTCTTTGAAATAGAACCTAACCCATTTATCACACTTTGGAAATTCTCTGAGAATCCTTTGGGCAATCTTTGGACAATAAAAAACTATATTTCACGTTTTTCCCGTATAGTTATATAGGCCAAGCTCTAGCTAAAAACAAGAGGCTCTTTCCACACAAAATAAAAGACGCAAACGGCCTATACTACTTTTTATAAGATAGTTCGTAAATGAAAACCCCGGATTTCGTCCCAGCAAAATCGCTTTGTGGAATTTTTTGAACAAGAAAATGTGAAAAGAATGAAAACTTTTTTGCTAATATCTCAAAAAAAGTACTGGAGGAATCGATTTACAGCCAATAGAACTTTTGTAGAGGATTATAAAACCCACAAATTGTTTTTTATACGACCAGATCGGTGCATTTTTCACTGAGAAAATTCGGAGAATCCTCGAAAAGAAGACTTTTTTTCTAAAATTCATAATTTTTATAAATCTGGAGCTGGACAAACAATATTACGGAAACTGATAAATAATAATATGTGGTTCAACTGTACAGAGTGGGAAATGTGTTGAAAATGTCACTTAAAGTTGATAAAAACGCTTCAAAGTACGTTCGAACTCACCTGAAGTCGTCCAAACTCAACTTGAGTTGAGTTCTGGCGACTTCGGGTGCACTTTGAAGCATTAAGAGTAACTTCCAGTGACATTTTCAACACATTTCCCACCTCTCAGGTGGAAATTTAAAATATACAAATTGTAGATATTGACCTCTACTTCCAGATGCCTTATACAGAATTTCAATACGACGATTTTCCTTAAATCCACGCATTCATAAAGATTTGCCCTCAAATTTTTTATAACGCGATTGTACAAAAACTACACATCGGACAGAAAACATCTTCCGCACAGTTGAACCACATATTATTATCTATCAGTTTCCGCAATATTGTTTGTCCCGCTTCAGATTTATAAAAATGAAGAAAAATTGGAGAATGATCTTTTTTTTCGAGGTTTTCCTTGATTTCTCAGTGAAAAATGCACCGATTCGGACTATGATAATCCATTTTGTAGGTTTTATAAATCTCTACAAAAGTTCCATTGACTGTAAAACGATTCCATGAATAATATTTGATGTGTTGAAAATGTCACTGAAAGTTGATCGAAACGCTTCAAATTCCGTCCGAAGTCACCCGAAGTCGCCCGAACTCAACTCGAGTTGAGTTCTGCCGACTTCGGGTGCACTTTGAAGCATTTAGGGTAACTTTCAGGGACATTTTCAACACATTTCCCACCTCTCAGGTGAAAATATAGAAATTGTAGATATTGACCTCTACTTTCAGATGCCGTATACAGAATTTGAATACGACTATTTCCCTTAAATCGGAGCATTTAGAAAGATTTGCCCTTAAATTGTTTATAACGCGATTGTGTAAAAACTACGCATCGGACAGAAAACATCTTCCACACAGTTGAACCACATGTTATTATCTATCAGTTTCCGAAATATTGTTTGTCCCGCTACAGATTTATAAAAATAAAAAAATTGAGTTATGGCATTTTTTCGAGGTTTTCTTGGAATTTCTCAGTGGAAAATGCACCGATCTGGTCGTATAAATAACTGTTTTATGGGTTTTATAATTCTCTACAAAAGTTATCTCGACTGTAAAACGATTTCTTGAATAATCCAAAAAAACAAAAAAGTTGTTATTTTTTTCACCATTTCTTTTTTAAAAAATTCCACAAAGCGATTTTGCTGGGGCGAAAACCAAGGTTTTCATTAACAGGCCATCTCAAAAAATCAGTATAGACCACTTGCGTCCTTTATTTTGTGGAGGAAAAAACCTCTTTAGCTTGGTTTAATAGTCGCCATACAACATATTTTTCCAACACACAAATGACACACGGGGCCAGGTAGCCGAGTGGTTAAAGCGACATTGTTTCAATAGCACTCTGGCTGCAAGTCAAAGGTTCAAACCCTAGCGACTGCAGAACTTTTTCTGATGGCCCGAGAAAGTGCTAGGAATCGCACGTAAAAAGGTAAGACCTCGTTAATCCTTGGCTCGCACAAGTTTCAACTTCTGAGTGCTACCGTTCGTAAGGGGACGACAGCTGGTTAACGGAAAAAACAATTTTAAACAACAATTTTTTTTTTAAACATGAGTTGAACTTCAATAAAGACATTATATTCAACTGCTCTTATGTTTTCCTAATTTATTTTATGTTTTATTCGACTATCATACTCTATATCTATAAAATAAACACGTCTTACGGCAATTCATATTCATATTTAAGGTGGTCGGTCCTGCAACGGATAGAGTATGCCGTTGTAAACTTCTGCCTGCGTTCGAGAGAATTTTTCAAATTTTCCTTGGAGTTTCATAGTAATCGTTAGATGATGTGAGTTACCTAGATGCCAATCCCGAAGTCTGGCGCTTAATTGGAGTGCGCAATGACCACTCGGGGTGGTGCTGTAGGTTTTTCAGGTTTACCTATAGCTGAAACGTGAATATGCCAACAAAAATCACTAAGTCGCTCCGGAGCACCACAGCAAATGATAATAATAGTCGTCGTTCACCCGCACAGGCAACGCCTTTGGGTGCACTCTACGAGTTTAGTTTATTTTGAATCAGTAGTAGATAATAACCGGTGCTGGACGTTTGAAAAAGTAGTGAATCAGAGCCAGTTCTGACACACGACATTGGGGTTATGTTTTATGACCTTCGGTCATAATGTTGATGCTTCTGAATGATGTCATCAAATTAATATGACAGATCATTTCACTGAAACGGTGTTGCACTGACGACGAATCAAAATTTATAGCAAATATTTGAATATAATTCACGAATTTCCAACCACAAACTGATAGGATTTGGACATTTCATCTATAAAAATTATTAGCATCCTTCAACCAACTATAACGCTTATTGGAGAACGGTCTTGTAGTTTTTGTTGACATCAGATTATCGCGGTACTTTTGCATGATTTGATCACGTTCTTCAATTTCTGTCAATTGATTTCGTGTGATTCTTACGTTTATTGCCACGATGAGTATATTCATAATATGTAGCAAACATTCCTTTATTGGGCAATGGAGACATCCGCGGAGCAACTCTATTTCCAACTTTACACAAGTTTTCACGCAAGTCTTCATTTCCGCTATATTGTGATGAAAGGAAGGGTTAAAAACTTCTTTGGGACACTATGAATTCGGCCTTGAACATCTCAAACGTACGACCGCTACCAAACCGCATTCCATAAAAATTTGATGTTAGGCATAAAATGACGTACGTGGGGCATAAAATGACATACGTAGTATATAAAATAACGTACGTGACAAAGAAACAAGTGTAAAGGTTTTCTCAAACCAAAGCGTGACGCGGGAGCGGGAATGGAAAATGGGACCTGTGCGAATTGCTAGAAAAACAGTGCACGGAGCAAACCAAATATATTTCGCTGTTTGCCTGCATTTAGGAATACGAATAATCGCACTGGTATGCATTTTTATATATCCTACTATCGAATTTAGTCTCGCGTTCATCCAGTTCCTGCTCTCGTCCCGCGTTCCGCGTTGGTTTGGGGAAACCATTACATAAGAAATGTCTGAAATTTCCCGTAAAATGCACCTACAAAATGAGAAAATGTGATGAAAAGTTTTCCACAAAAAATAATATAATCAACACGTAGCAGGATTTTGGAAGAAAAAATCGAATAAGGCATACTTTTACTGGTAGAAATGCAACAATAAGAAATAAATCGTCAGTTTTTCTCATCATCAAGATTCCAGTTGAATAATCTTGATTTATAAATATTTCTCCTATGCTCTTCAATCAGATTAGGTGCCAATATCTTCTCAGCTTCTTCAAAACACCGCTTGAAGCGACTTTGATCAATACTTCCAAAATTTACTTCGTGATTTATTGTAGGCATATGTCCAAGCAAACATGTAATGAATTTCATTGTATTCTTCTCGAATGCAGACGTTTTTCATTGTAAAATTTGAGATTTCAACTTGTGCATAATTTTGACACATATTTTGGAAATTTACATCAACGGTACGCTCGTAATGGAGTAAATCAACTGCAAACGCAAATAATTTGATCAAATAACAACTAAACGATTGAAGACGAATTCGTTTAGAAGCTACTCGCATGATAAGTTCACTGAAATAAGGAATAAGGTAGCCCTATCATTCAATGACGATAAACGACATCTTTATACAAAACCAGTGGAAAATTAATATTTATCCTGGTACAAAATTATGTTTCACTCAAATATTGCTTCAAGTTCTAGTTAAAACAGTCAGTTTTAACTAGAATGTAAAAAATTACCCCAATGAAAACAATAGTAACCGCTCGACTGCTAGGTATAAAACATCTGATATCATTTCACCTACCCACTTCTTTTATAATAGATAGTGAACCACCCCCACCACCGACTTATGCACCGCGTGTTCGATCTAAAGCCCCCACCATGCGTGATTTTGCACTGCATTGATCGGGGACGGAGAGTAAATAGTGGTCGCTGCATCGCAGCATATGGGTGTGTGACGTCAGCGGACCCACCCCACCATGTCGAGAGCGAGGGCCTGACACCAGTGGATCGTAGTGCGCATAGCGCTGACGTCACGCGACCTCTCCCCCCACCACCATCGCAAGCCATACATCACGGAAGAGGAATCAGAGTTCACATGTCTGACTGGATCTCCGTGCTGTGCAGACGTGAGGTACCAGAACTAAACTTCAGTATATATTTTATATTTGTACTTCACATATAAGAATCATACACAATAGCAGAGTAAGTAAACATGAAGGATATGCAAGACATGTTGGTGAAAAAAATATATGTACTTGGAAAAAGTACTTGACCGAGTATGAAAAAAATTCCAAGTCATCACAATGACATCACAAGGTCGACATACTAACCCTGAGCCTGAACCAACACTATACATCAAGGTCAAACACAAAACTTCAAAACCCTGTCATTGGTATGCTAAGGTCATAGACCCGCACACAGGTACCTATGTACCAAGACGATTTTTCAAGGTCACTGATGGTGGTGGAAGGAGATCCAGAACCGGTTTTATGTCCAGTTCGCACCAACACCGCATCGATACAGAGAGGGCTGAGCGTGAACAGTTCAGAGTTTGCATATCTGACGGGAGCTCCGTGGTGTGCAGACGTGTGCATTCTCGAATTTGCTACTTCAGATTTTCATGTTCACTTGTGTGTACACATGAAAGTCATACGCAGTAGCAAGTCTGGAGTACATATGATCGTACACAGTTGCAAGACATGAAGGTAATAAGTACTCAAGTACTCCATCACAATTACAGTACACAGGTCATAAGTAGTGGCAACACTTGGAGGTATTCGAAACATGCCTCGTCATCATAACCGTGTATGAACAAATCCCAATGTCACGCCAAGGTCAAACTCAAACCCAGAACACTACAAAAAATCTACATCAAGGTCAAACAACCACCAAATTACAAAGTAATCTGAAGGACATCTCAAGGTCATTGCCACACAGTAGAGCCCATCGCCACCACCACTCGAAACGTTAAAAGAGTGGTAAAATAAAGCCTACATTTGTTGATAATCAATTTTCAATAGTTTCACAAGTAAGGGAAATATCGGTAAAAGACACATGGTTTTCCCATGTACTCTTACAAACTAGACAGTTTATAGTGACTACACACGAAAGTCACACATGAAGATGAAGTGCAGGAACGGAACAACTTCTCTTCTCTTGCTAACTACTCGACTGCTAGGTATACAACTTCTGATTTCATATCACCATACCCACTTCTTTCATAATAGATAGTGAACCACCCCCACCACAGACTTATGCACCGCGTGTGTGTTGCAAAGACCCCACCATGCGCGAGTTTGCATCGCATCGATAGAGGACGGAGAGTAAATAGTAGTCGCTACATCACCACACTGTATGGGTGTGTGACGTCAGCGGACCCACCGTGTCGAGAGCGAGTATCTGACACACATCAGTGGATCGTCGTGCGGTTAGCACTGACGTCACGCGACCTCTTCCCCCACTACCATCGCCTGGTAAACATCACGAGAGAGGAACCACAGGTTACATATCTGGCTGGATCTCCATGGTGTGCGGACGTGTACCGTCTCTATACTTTGGTATATAGTTCTATGTGTACTCTACACATAAGGATCATACACAGTAGCAGAGACATGCAGGTAGAGATATACGTACTTGGAAAAAGTAGTTGTCCGTGTATGAAAATTAAAAAAAAATCTCAAGGTCAAATACAAACCCTGAACATCTCTCCCAACAATATGTATCAAGAACAAGGTCAAGGTCAAGGTCAAGGTCAAGGTCAAGGTCAAGGTCAAGGTCAAGGTCAAGGTCAAGGTCAAGGTCACTGATGACGTCATAGTGGTGGGAGGAGGCCCAGAACCGGCTCAAATCTCCTACTTCTGTCCTTCTCCCAATGGGCACAAAACGAAAAAATGTTGGTTGATCTTTCTGAATTTTCGATATGATGCAGTTCAAGTTATTTTGAATAGAAATTAATTGGGTGACAAACTCCAAGAATGAATAGTTGTGATGCTAGGGCCCGTTAAAATCACACCTTGCTCAAAATAGACTATTCATTATTATGGGCCGAAACAATATCTCTACGTATTTGAGTTTAGATCATGCTGAACAAATGGGTAATTTTCAATAAAAAAATCTGAATCCTCCCCCTTACCGCCATCCCCTATTTTAAAACACGAAAAAAATATATTCAGGCACCAACTCAAATTCAAATTGTCTAATCCCTTTCAATTCATAAATTCCCTAAAATTTTCCTTTAGAGGGATTGGATATAAGTAATTATACAGCAGAAAACGTAACCCCTTGTCGATATAGTCTGTATGCATTATCATAGTGGGATTACCTATTGCGGACACTACACAGCCTACTGTAAACATCCGTATGCGAACACGTGGCATGAATATAATGATTCACGTGTGACCCCAGTTTCAACTAGATCTCTGGTGAGTGGAGATGCCTATGTTCCTTTCTACGAGAAGGAGAGCACTAAATCGCCGCTTTCAGATCATTCCTAGTTTTATTAGATGTTTCATTTGTATTTTTATTGCTTTTATTTTGTATTAATATTGGAATTATACCATTTATTTTCAAGATTTTCGCCCAATTAATTGATATTCTAATATCATGAACTACGCCCTACTAAGAAGTCAGCTAAATCCAACAATATTTTTTTGAAGGGAGGGAATGGTAAAATTAAACAACTGTACGATTTCCTCAATTTGAGCTGATTAAAACATTTATTTTGATAAAGCATTCACGAGTAGTCAAGAATTAATTCATTTCGTGTTTTAAAATAGAGGTTGGGGGTAAGGGGAGGTTTTATGTTTTTTTTTATAAAAAATTACACAATTTTTCAGCATAATCTAAACTAAAATACGTAGAGATATTGTTTCAGTCCATAATAATGAATAGTCTAGTCTGAGCAAGGTATGATTTCAACGCCCCCTAGCATCAAAACAATTCATTTTTGGGGTTTGTCATTCGATTAATTTCTATTCAAAATAACTTTAACTGCATCATATTAAAAATTCAGAAACATCCATCGAAAGTTTTTCGTTTTGTGCCGTTTGGGGGGAGGGGGGATAATCATAAAAACTGCTATTTCCCTTATTCAGGCATATTTCAACGCCCCCTAGCAGCAAAACTGTTCATGTTTTTGGGTTGGCGCAATGGTAAAATTGAGAATTACATGGACTACATCATACCAAAAATTCAAAAAAATCCACCGGGAGCCAAATTCCTTAACGAGTTTGCCTGGAGCTTTTTCAGGGGCCAGAAAAGCTAATTTGCCACATTTTAACAATAAAATACGTGTCATAGGGCTGTTATAACCATAGTTAGCAGAATGACAACTCTATAGAAAAACAGTTTTGACATCTCTAGTGTCCCTTTGCCTATTTTTGAATTCTTGAAAATACCCAAAGGTTCAAATTCCCAATTTTTAAAGAACTGATGAATGCCGACGCTTGAAGAGGGGTCTCGATCGTGATGAGCTATGGCTTCTCAAAAAAAGTTCTCGCCAGCATTCAGTAAAAACTACGGCATATACAAGTTTTTATTGTTATTCAAATCCTGTGGTGAAATGGAGCAAAAACAAACTACTCGATGGACGGCTATATTGGTCGCGCTACAACTGGTCTTTCCAGATTTTACCAAAGGACATATGGGAAATTGGCTCTAGGTCAAATTGGCTGAAATTTTATTATGTTGTAGTAGGATGGGTCTTTAGAAAAATGTGTGAATTTAAATGATTTTGTATGCGGGGAATAGTAAAAAAGCCGCTTTTTGAGATTTTTTTTCTAGCACTATTCCAGAACCAACAAGTTATATTTTGGCAAGACATTATAGTTTTAGTCTATCCTAGCTGATAAAAACGCGTTTTGTTTCTTGATGACCGTCTCTGTTTGGAATATGAATTTTTGAAATTTTGAATTATACCCCAACACTGAAAACAATTGACTGGTCGTTATTTATGACAAACAAATAATGTATAACTGCTATTGATTGATGAATTCAGTTGTTCAATATTATTTTTCATTCAGACACAGAGTGCGTTATATTTTTTTGTTAGGTCATTCACAATGCTTTTATTGAATATCTCAAAAACTGTTTCGTTAATTTGGTCATAATTTTACTCACACTATTTTGATAATGTTGACTATTATAAACGGAAGTTTGGTCAACTTTGCATTTTGCGTTTATAAGATATGCATTTTCAAAGTTTACCATATTATGACATATGGGTATATTACTATCGATTGAACAAAACCTTAGGGAACCTTTCGATAAATTAAATTCTATTACAAAACTTTTTCAATTCAATTGTTCGATACTATAAACGACGCAAACTACACTCAACAACAAGATTCCATCAATACATGCAAACTCAAGAACGTATTATAATAGGGATGTTCACAAGAAAATAAAATCGCGCATGAGTACAATGAAACCATTCATTATGACCTTAGAATTAGATCTGTGAAGTTTAATGAAATTCCAGAAAGGCGTTAGCCCATAATGTTCATGTGAAATTGCTGCATTCGTTTGAATGCACGTAACGATCTCCGGTTGGCGTGACGTCAGCGATTCGATGGTGAGTCCCGCGCCAAAACGAAAACAGGTGCATTCGCTTCGCATTGAACGCTGGCATTTCTTACGAAATAAAGCCGTAACCTTGTTTCCTGAGTTAATTGTTCTGCTGACTAGATGGCATGATGGAAGAGGGTTTTCAAATGAACAACCCCATAATATCGTAATACCGTAAACTTTAAAATGAATATCTTAGAAACGCAACATGCAAAGTTGATAAAACTTTCACATATAATAGTCAACATTTTCAACATAGTGTGAGTACAATTAGGTCCAAATTAACGGAACGGTTTTTGAGATATTCCACAAAACCTTTGTAGATGACCTGAAATAAAATTGCAACGTGCCCTGTATTTAAATGAAAGATGATATTGAATAACTGAATTCATAAGAAAGTTACTTCATCTTTTGGTCAATCAACATTGACAATAAATAATTTTTTTTTGTAGTGAAAAACGATGTGTCAAGTGTTTTCAGTATAGGGGTATAATACAAAATTATAAAAATTCGTATTTCAAACACAGAGAGATATCAAGAAACAAAAAACCTTTTTATTGCCTAGAATAGACTGAAACTATGAAATATAACTCATTGGTTCTGAAATAGGGCTAGAGAAAAAACTCAAAAAACGACTTTTTTTTACTATGCCCCGTATACAACCTAATGTACTATCATTCATAAAATTATAATTCTACATGTTAACGAGTTCCGATAAATACATTTTCATCCTGAATTCGTCTTATTTCGACTAAGAAAGCAGTTTTTTTTCTTAGTCAATCATACCCAATTATGACGTTTTTACGAATTTTGGCCTCTTATATCTCGGAAACGAAACATACAAAATCATTTAAACTCACACATTTTTCTAAAGACTGGCGAAACATATCCTTGCCCAGTTCGCAATTGTATAGTTATACGCTGCGATAGTATACTTCGCACAAAAATGGCGTTTACACGTTTCATAATAACCATAACATAATAACAATAATTATTGTGAGTATTCTTTCTGCATTAAACACTGTAATTCCTCTACTATTTTAGTAGTACTCTGATCGCGGTAGGCAAATTCCAATTACATAATCCTTCCTTTTGGGGTTTTATGCTTTTAATGAGTTGGGGCCATTTGCGTTAGATGGCGCCACCATTACGTTTTCTATATTTAAAAATAAAACTACGTTTTGGTTTTGCTATACGTTTTTTTTAACGACCTTATCAGTGTTATAGACGAAGCACATTTCTGCTTTGCATCGAATAGACAACTCGAATTATTCTCGCCCTCGCATGATAAAGTGGAACCTTTTTGGCTTTGTTCTCAAAAATACTTATCAGTATATTTTGACACTGGCTGGTCTTCTTTTAGGTAAGAAATTGACCTTAATTTACTTAAATATTTATCCATTACATTTTATTGATCGTAAAACTTCCAAGTTAATTTACAATATATAATTACGCCTCTTTTGGGCTATTCTATTGTCTAAAGCTAGGTCTTCTTTTAGTGTACAAGCTGAGAGTATTTCATCCACGTTCACCAGCAATAAAAACATTTGAACACGCATTTCTGACTGTTTATACCAGCCTTGCCCACCTTACTAAAACCCTGAGATTCTCTGTTCCTGCGCAAGACCCATCCTACTATACGAGGATGTATTGATATCTAGTTAGCCTAGACCTATGATACTGCGAGAGTCAATTTCCCATATGTTCGTGCGAGCTCCTTTGAATTAGCCGAATAAATGTACACGGAAAAAAATTAATAGTAGCAAGTTAAATTTGTATACCACCAAGTGAAAATTTGGGGGGAATGTATGGGACAAGTACACGCTTTATTGGCCACAAGAATAGTTGGATTCGTGAATTTGATCACTTGCTGTTATATTGATGTAATTTGAGGAACATAATGTAACCTCCCGATATCAAACTCTTCATTAGAAGGAAATATTTCATTTTATCAACCTTAATCTACGTTCTATTTGCAGTAGTTTGATAACTACTAGTGACCAGTAAATTTACCATTATTAAATTCACAATGAGATGAAGGTTCGGTTGCACCAAGGAAGCAATGATTCAGTTTATACTCTAAGAAAGTGTACTTGCTTAGTATATACGGGCTAGCAAAATAAACTACTCAAGAAAAACTGGAGATAGAGATTGCAGTTTTTATGAGAATATTTTTTCATGAACTATTTGTTGATATGGAAAGAAGTATACAATATTTTGATGGTTCTTTTAAAGAAATCATCTCCTCTGGCCACCCTTACTGGATCACCCAGTACAAACTGTTCCAAAATTAGGAATTTGAGAAACAATTTAACAAACAAAACAAATCTGTTATACATGAAAGTCAATGCTTTAGAAATGTTTCGTCAAAATCCACATTCTACATATCAACAAGTAAAATACATACAGGGTGTCAATTTGAAAACTTCCCACCCTTAATATCTTCCTTCCAGTAAACAATATGAGTAATCGAAAAAACAGGTCAATTTTATTGTCAAGGGGGACACTTTCAAGGACTATTTGTAGCCCTCGTGGTTCAACCCCCGAGGAGGGGTAGATGTTACCCTTAGAATTTTAAATGGAAAGGGGGGTCAAGTGGCACATCATTTTGATGGGCGTTCAATTCTTGTTCCAATGGTACCCTGACTTATTATTTTTTGATGAGCATTTTCCGAAAAATTGCGTTCTAAACTAACAGAAGTAATTATTAGAACGCCTATACTGAGATGACTCCCTTTAATAAAAATGGTTAGAAGAGTAGGTGGCACCGCTCCAACCCTTGAATGACAGGAATAAATTTATTACGCATGGGATTTTTTATTTGGTGGTTATTTTCCTTCTACACAATAAAATTTAATTTGCGAGAAAGACATTTCCAACATAAAATCTACTTACGCTTATCTTATTAGCTGTTCGAAATGTTGTCCATTTTGCTCTAAACAGTAATACAGTCTGTTTTCGAACTCCCCTCTAACATTACGGAAAACTTCACTAGGAATTGACTGGCATGCTGCTGTAATTCGTCTTTTAAGTTCGTCAATATCAGAAGGTTGTGTTTTATAAACAACAGATTTAAGATGCCCCCAAAGAAAGAAATCTAAGGGTGTTAAATCCGGTGATCTCGGAGGCCATTCAACTGCTCTCCTTCTGCCAATCCATCTACCCGGAAATCTCTCGTTTAACCACTGTCGGACGGGAAGAACATAATGAGGTGGAGCACCGTCCTGCTGGTAATGTAACAGATCCTCCTGCAAAAGTTCATTACCTTCTGCATCAATTTGAGTTTCTAGCTCGTGAGTTATAAGAGGATCGATAGTCTCTTCAAGCATATCAAGGTACAGATTGCCAGTCAAGTTTTCTTCCAGAAATAATGGACCAAGAATGACATTTCCAAGAATACCAGCCCAAACATTAACTTTTTGTGGGTGTTGTGTATGCCCTTCCCGAAAAATATGTGGGTTTTCGTCACTCCAATAGCGACAATTTTGTCTATTAACATTGCCATTCAGAAAAAATGAACACTCATCGCTGAAACACATGTTTAACAGAATATTAGGGATGGTATTGACTCGATGAGACATGATTTCACAAAACTCTATTCTTCTATCATAATCATCCTCGTGGAGCTCTTGAAGAATCTGCATTTTATATGGATGAAATTTATGCATTTTCAATGCTTTTCTTATAGTCTCGCGTGACATTCCCGTCTGTTCTGATACTGATCGTAAGGAGCTCGTGGTCTCTGCAGCAAATGTTCCCAAAACTTCAATTTGAGTTGCTTCATTTAGTACTCTGGGGTTATTTCTTTTTTTATTTGTCACTGAACCAGTTTCGTAAAACTTATTCACCAAATCAAGCACATACCGGTGACTTACATTACAATTTGGATGTCTTTCGTTAAAAAGACATGCCGCCCTTCGTGCGCACTTTCCAACTTCTCCATAAATTACAATCATTTCAATTCTGTCTTGAAGAATGTAAACCATTTTTACACTTATTAATTATACACTTATTAAAGTAATTCCTAAACAGCCCAACGGGTACAACGGTATTCACAATACTACCACATAGTTCAAATTTGCTAACCAATTTTTTGCCGGAAAACAGAAACTTTTTACAGCAGAAGTAGCAAAAAAGGAAGTACAATTTCTGCGATGACACTTAAAAATTCAGCATTTAATAAACACAACTTTACTACCATCTACGTTTTACTATTAGACTACTTTTTTATGTAAAGTGTTTGGAGCTAATGGCTAATGTTACCCCTAATACAGGGTTGGAACGGTACCACCTAATATTCTAACCAGTTCTGGCCAAACCATGCATCTCAGTATAGGCGTTCTAATAATTACTTCTGTTAGTTTAGAACGCAATTTTTCGGAAAATGCTCATCAAAAAATAATAAGTCAGGATACCATTGGAACAAGAATTGAACGCCCATCAAAATGATGTGCCACTTGACCCCCCTTCCCATTTAAAATTCGAAGGGTAACATCTACCCCTCCTAGGGGGTTGAACCAGGAGGGCTACAAATAGTCCTTGAAAGTGTCCCCCTTGACAATAAAATTTACCTGTTTTTTCGATTACTCATATTGTTTACTGGAAGGAAGATATTAAGGGTGGGGAGTTTTCAAATTGACACCCTGTATATCAAACTAACACTATTCACATAACTCACAGCAGTAATAATAGGATAATTCCGGCACACGATGTAACACGTCCACATACAACTACCAATTCAAATGCTGGAATTGGAACGACGCCAGTTTCTCGAAAATGGTGATGTACTGCCCCTAACAGGTGCGGCGGTTACTCTCGAACTGGCCGAAAATAAACAAGTAGGAGAACACCTTACATTTCCTTAGGAACACCAAGTTCTACTGCAAATAAATTGTTATATTATGCCTTTAACATAACTCTTTGTTGTAATGATATACTTTTTAGAAATCCAAAGTTGATAAATGTGAATATACACTTTTCCAGCGCTAGTAAAAATGTTGACCTGACATTATACAAATCTAATGTTCGAAGTACTTGCTGTATACACGTATACTGGTTGTACGTGACCGTCATACGTCCAATGATAACGTATGGCTCTGTAGTCTGGTGGAGCAAGGGCCATCAAATGGCCATTGCTAAACTTAACGGATCACAGAGACAAGCGTGCCTGGTGATTACTGGAAGCATTAGATCCACGCCAACGGCAGCAATGGAAGTCCTCCTTGGATTACTTTCTCTCCACATAGTTCTCTTGAGAGAGGCAAGATGGGCAACATACAGACTCCATTAGTCTACCGTAGGCATGTGTCATGAGAGGCAGCAGCATGCTGGAGGGCATCATAGCTCACAACATTCTAGGAATGCGCTCAGACCATAGAAATATATATTATATACTTACTCTAGAATGCTATTCCCGCCAATTTTCAGGACGAAAGGCATGCTGCGTATGCGACTCGTTTACGATGTGCGCATTCGCGTCATCAGTGTAGTTTGGGTAGATCGTTGCCAAGTTTGAAAATAATTTGGTGTTCCAATTCAGAGTTTTTTGTTATGAGGCAATAAAACACCTGTCATTTGAAAGAGAGAAATTTGACAGCGCATTTAGGAATTTTTAAAACCGAAAAGAACCATTTAGAGATAGATTACTCCGAATGTTAGGCTAGAAAGAAATTTATTTAAAACAATAATGTACCCTATGCTACTGTAATTATAATGACCGTGTAACAGTGCTTTTTCATCAACAGGAAGACTTGTCACTAAGATCTGTCACTTTTGTCACAGACAGGGTCGGTTTTTAAAATTTCAGATTTTCCCTTGTCGTTTTGTGTGGTGTTTGTTGTCATTGGTTATTCTTTCATCTTTCGTGAATTTGCATTAGTCTTCCTAAAAATAAACAATGAACTGTTTAGTGTTGTGTAAAGGAAAAATACGTGAAATAAATCATTTTTGGTAGATAATGAAATTTTTTATGTACCTATATGCTTTGCTCAAAATAGCTTAAATATTATTTTGGCTTGACAAAAAAGGCATGATTTTTGGTTATTATTTTTAAGAAGAGACCCCAACAGAACATTTGAGTGAGAAAATTGTAATTTGTAGCAGACATTTTCTTCATGAAGATTCATGTGAAAACGACAAAAGAATGATTTGAAACCTAGTGCAGTACTAATGATACTGTGTCTGCGTAAGTATGCATGGCGAGTGATACAACTTTCTGCCACACCGCTTATATTATGAGTTCTAGATTCCTACAAAAAGTACTAAACATACACAGAATCGCCTCAAAAAATTAATGTCAATATGGAAGTGCTTTTCTTTGATGGCAAGGAAAATAATTCTGGCCTCACTTTTTCATGCACCCCCATTGTGGAAATTGCACTAAAGTAATACAACCAGAAACACTCGTAGAAATAGCATGTTAATATCTTCAAATGATTTAAATTAAATACAGTTGCGTATGTTGACATGAATCGTTCTAGAAAAAAAACCTCGAGCTTCCAAGCATCCAATTTTATAAATCCAATTTGAGTTGAAATTATTCATGATATTAGCTGAAATAAACTATCATAGTTTTTTGTACTTTGAGGTGGTTCCGTAGGTTTTTGTTGGTTAACTACAACTGAAAAGTGAATGTGATACCAAAAATCAGTCGCTTCAGAGAGTTTTACTTTGATAATTTCACTCGCCGTATGAAACCCTCCTTTCCTGCAATATTATGACCAATAAGGGACGTATGCCTGGATAATACGCAGTTCCTTCCTTTCCAGCCGGTAATACCACTTTGTCATAGCAACCACGTATCCAAACAACAACGGACAATATAATATCATCTTGCTACTAATAGAATGTCAGTCTGACAGACTTCATGTCCATCAGCATTGTTTATATAGAAGTAAGATAGTTAGCCAACCTTATGGGATTTATATTGGAGTCAAATGGATGCGACATGTAGATAGCGACATGTAGATGGCGACATTGATCTCGCATCCAATTCATTTCGTAACTTCAGTGATCTGGCATTCAGTCATGTCGTAACTTGATTGAAACAATGGGACTGCATTAAAATCAGGGATTTTTGAAGAAACCTTCATGAAAATGACGTCAGATATTCATGTTTGTAACTAATCACGCTAGATGACACTCGCGTTTGGGTCCAATTAGGGTCACTGAATCCTAGAAGGCTTTGACCTTCTTACGGGTGCGGCCAATGGGTGGAGTCTAATAGTTAAAATCTCTTTAAATAGTTCCAATGTTCCAAATAACCCACAAAAGCGCCAATCAGGAAGTAAGGGTAATAAGTGAGAGAGAACCGATAATTTTGGAAGAAAAAGTTGGGTTATGTTTCTTTTGAATGTCAGAATGTCAAATAAGTAAATTATGTTATTATATTTATGTATATCATGTTCAATTTCAATGGATACATATCAATTCTAATTTTTTTATGGATTGAAATTGTCAGGTATACAATTGACTCGATGTTATGTGGCCGGCCACCAGCCATTATGGAACATTGAGACAGCCGTGGACCATCTGTGCTGCAGACACAAAAGATAGAAGGGCAGAACCTAGAGTTGATTTCAGAATGATTTGTAAAAGTTGCCAATGGTTGATTAAAGATATCCACAGAGTTAAAAAACCCTTTATAAAAACACTGAAACTTCTCCATTAATTGGGTTCATTATTTAAAATTAGAGAGTATTGTCCCAAATACTTCTTAGTCAATATATACCATTGTTTGATAAACACAAATTTTCAAAATTGTGGATATCCATTTGAGGTACTGCTAATAACTCAAAAACCAAATAATAGGTATCGATTTTGAATCTTACAGAAGTGCCTAGAATTCGCGAACATAACACATGTCAAATATATTTGCTGAAAGCCTCTCAGATGAAATCAAGCTTTGGCAAAGATTAATATCCGACACACATTACAATACATCCAAAAATATTGACATGATTGAAATAGGTACTGCATTTCTTACTCACCCATTTACAATCTTACATTTTTGTACATTCTTATTATTTGTATGAGTATGAAAGTTCCTTTATATACCTAATGAATTAGTTTTTTTTGTATTCCTATTTCCTACCATAAATTAAGTTTCTTGAGAAAGTGTTGTAAAAAAACCAAATAACATCCAGTTTTCACAAATATCTTCGAAATCTAAATATGAATTATGACCTCCACATGGCATGGTTGAAAGAAAATATAGTCATTCACTTTAATGAAATACCTGTTCTAAAGAGATTACCAAGTAGTTGTTTTCTGTTAGATATTACAAAAAAGTAACTTCAATTTTATCGTAGTGTTTTTCCATTTCCAGAGGAGTCATGTATTGATTCAATTTTCAATTGAGAATGTTTCTCTTTAAAATAAGAGATTACCAATATTCTAACACTATCTTTTATATTATGGTCTAACCAATTTTCTCAAGATAAAAGTCAATATAGAATGTTTAATCTTGTTCGAAAGAAAAGGTTCTATTTTTGGAATTTACAACTTTTTTTTCCTAGGTGCTTATTAGAATTGGCCACTTTTTTCAATGACCATTTTTTGGTCTTTGGTTCCAAAATGAATCTGAAAATTATAAAATGGGTTAATAATCTGACAATTCAGAAAAAATGTGTCAGTCCTAGTGATCACAAAAATGTCAATACTTACACTGCACACACTGAGAGTACAATATAATTTATGACTTTTGTCCGTAATCTTGTAGGTTTTTACTGCACAATAGGTACTTCACTTTCAAAAGAAAGGAATATTTTCATCAGTAAAAAAGTAAACAACATATTCCTAGGTTGAATCAGTGAAAGCGCAGGGCTCATCAGAAGATCTTGGGACAATCTGCTTTTTTTTCTTTTCTGTGAATCTGCTAAAACTATTTTTGAACATTTCCAATGACATAAAAATTGACTTTTGACATGTGTCACTAGTTCAAACATCGGACCCAATTTTCGTGGTGTTTTTGGAACATTGGAACTATTTAGACTCCACCCATTGGCCATACCCGTAAGATGGCCAAAGCCTTCTAGGATTCAGTGACCCTAGGTCCAATACCTTTTCCACAGGCATTGACTAACTTTCTTACTTCTATTTAAAGTGTGCTATCAGGCATTATCTATAACTATTGAAAAATTCAAGTCAGACGTCAATAGAACTTTTTTTTTCTTTGTTGGTTCGTGAAATTATCTCAATAAATACTACTCGTGCTCACAATACTATCAATAATTCAGTCAGAAATGTTAAACTCGATCAAACTGCTTTGAGGTAACACCACTTTTCCTAAAGGACTCGTGGTGTTACCAAGTGTTGTGTTAGGATGGCTAATTAAATATATGAATCATTCTGTATACTGATGAAGTTTTTATGAAGTGAACCTAGGAATTCAAACGTTGTTGTTATAAACAGATGTCAAGAACTTTGAATAAAAAACTATTTCTTTTGATGTACATCTTTTTAATAGTAAAACTAAACATGGTGGCAGCGGTAAAACATTAAAATAATGGAAAACACAACTGGAAGTAGTAGCAATTCCGGCTACAATCAGAATTTGAATGTTACATGCCCAGATAAATTCACCTTCAATTCTCCATTGAATTGGCCCCAATGGAAGAAACGTTTCGAGCGGTATTTAGTAGTGTCAGGATTGTCACAGAAGCGAGATGAAGAAAAGATCAACATATTTCTATATCTGATGGGTGAAGAAAGTGAAGATATTTTACTCCAGTTTTCAATAGTCCCTACAACTTATAATGAGATGTTGAACGCCTTTGATAAATATTTCAATCCGAAAAGAAATATTATTTTCGAGAGATATAAATTCAATTCCAAAGTGCAGCAACAAGGCGAATCAGTGGATAGCTTCATAACATCATTGCATTGGCTGAGAGTTATGAATATGGATCATTGAAAGATGAATTGATTCGAGACAGAATTGTCATTGGAATTTTGGATATGAGAATCAGTGATCAGCTACAAATGAAATCAGATTTAAAATTGGAAGAGGCAGCCCAAATAGCCCGTAGAGCTGAAATGCAATCCAAGCAAAATATTATTTTCCGTCAAAATCAAAGACTCAATATAAGTGACAGTGACGTCTTGAATGTGAACCGTAGAGAAGAAAATAAGAAAGAAACTCATGGATATCACAACAACGCGGGATCGTCAAAACAGACTATGAAAACAGAAACTTCAGCCTGTTGGTTTTGTGGATTAGAACGTCATTCACGAGGAACTTGTCCAGCAAGAAATGCAAGGTGTAATCTGTGTTCGAGAATGGGACATTGGAGCTAAGTTTGTCGTATGAAAGGGAAGAAACAAGTTAAGAATATCAATATTGGTGAAGAATTCATCACAGAAGAAACGATTCTACCAGAACCAGAGAATAATCTGCGATAGCGATAGCGAAGTGGTCGAGGTGTTAGAGCGTTTGGCTTCCACCCAGACGGTCCGGGTTCGATCCCCGGTCGTGTATCACTGAGCTGAAGTGGTTCGGATTCCACTTTTATTTAAACTGTAGGTCCCGGATCTCCCTTGCTCGCACAAGCTCTGCTTTTGAGGGGTTTTCTCCGAAAACCTGGGAGTTTCGTAAAAACAAATTTTACAAAAAAATTTACAAAAAATCATATTTCATCGCATTTTTTGGGTACACTTCATAAAAATTTATTCAGAAATGATAAATGGTATGTTGAGTTAAAAATCATTGGCTATCCAAACTTTTCTCCAATATTATTTTTAGTTGACACAGGAGCCGATATTGTGTGTTTACCTTTATCGTTATTTCAAAATGTCTTCAAATTTGATTGATAAATGCAAAGATTCTATTTCTGGACCGGATGGTAGATTATTGAATGTTTTTGGTAAAATTAAACTTCAATTACAATACAAACAAAATTTATTTCTCTCTGAGGTCTACGTTATAAAAGACCTGAAGATACCAATTCTTGGTATGCCTGGTATAGTTAATTTGGGAGTTTTGGCATTTCAAGATCATTCTATAGTGAATCATATCAATAATTCAAATACAATATCTTCTGTTGATATCCAGCATGAATTTCCTAGGATTTTTAATGATATAGGAGTTTTCAAAGACGAAATTGAAATAAAGTTGAAAGAAAATTATCAACCATTTATACAAACAGTACCTAGAGTTGTTCCGTTACCTTTACTCAATAAACTGAAAGATGAAATAGATCGGTTGTTGAATCTGAAGATTATAATACCTGTTGAAGTTCCTACACCTTGGGTTGCTCCTATTGTAGTTGTCCCGAAAGGTGATACTGTAAGATTATGTTGTGACTACACTCAATTAAATAAAAGTATTTTGAGAGCTCATTTTCCAATCAATAAGGTGGAAATAACACTTTCGCAGCTTTGTGGTTCCAAATTCTTTTCAAAACTTGATGCGTGTTCAGGGTTTTATCAAATCCCGTTAAATAATGATTCACAACCTTTAACTACATTCATAACCCCATTTGGTAGGTACATGTTCACGAGATTACCATTTGGAATATCCTGTGCGCCAGAATATTTTAGTCAAAAATTTTCCAAAATATTTTCAGGTATAAAAGGGGTTACTATGCACATAGACGATTTATTAATATTTGCTAGTACTATGGATGAGCACGATACTATACTCCGTAAAGTTTTATCTCGTTTATACAATGAGGGTATAACATTGAATAAAAGTAAATGTATTATTGGAGTTAAAGAAAAAACATTTTTAGGTTTCATTGTATCTGAAACGGGAATTTCCATAGATCCAGGTAGGATTGAGGCAATAGAAAATTTTCCACAACGAAATAATAGAAAAGAACTTTTTCAAGTATTAGGTATGATTAACTTTGCTGCGAGATTTATTTCAAACAAATCACATATTCTTGAACCTTTGACGTCATTACTAAAAAAAGATATGCATTTTGTATGGGGTGCATCACAAGATGAAGCTTTGAAAAAAATCAAAAGATCATTACAAGAGGCTCCGTCATTAGCTTTTTTTGACCTCAATAAAGTAATTATAGTTAGTGCTGATGCCAGTTGTTATGGTTTGGGTACAACCTTGTTTCAAATCAATGAAAGAGGTGAGAGAGAAATTGTTGCATATGCTTCACGAACACTTAGTGAAACAGAAAAAAGGTACGCTCAAATTGAACGAGAAGCATTGGCATTAACGTGGGCATGCGAAAAATTCAAAGAATATATACTGGGCCTAGAAATAATATTAGAGACGGATCATAAACCCTTACTACAGATTTTATAAACAAAAAATTTAGACGATCTCACTCCAAGATTACAAAGATTCAGAATAAGATTGATGCCATATGTATATAAAGTTATATATACACCTGGAAAAAATATGATTATTCCTGATTTTCTTTCCAGAAATCCTATTGAATCTATCAGTTCAAATTCGCAAAATGAAGAATTATCTTGAAGTCGAAGCTCATGTTAGATTCATAATTAAAAATATTCCGGCTAAAGACAGTTTTCTTAAAAAGTTGACTGAAGCACAGTCCAATGATGCAATATGTAAGAAATTGAAAAAATATTACTGTTTAGGATGGCCTGAAAAAATAAATTAGAAGGTGATTTGTTCCCATATTATCAATACCGAAATGATATTTCATTTGATGAAGGATTTTTGCTTAAAGGAAGTAGGCTCATAATACCATTATCATTGCAACAGGAAGTCTTAAAATTCATTCACTCTGGGCATGAGGGAATTGTGAAATGTAGAGCCCGTGCGAAAATGTCAGTTTGGTGGATAGGTTTATCATCAGAAATTGAGATTCTAATTCGTAACTGTCCTAATTGTGTGGAAAATCGAACAAATATCAAAGAGACATTTTATAAAGATTCTGTAGCTACTCGATCATGGAAAAAGATTGCAATTGATTTATTTAAGGAACGAGATTGGTATATGATTATAACAGATTATTATTCACGATTTATTGAAATCTTCAGATTAAACGACCTGTCTACCATGTAACATTTTATTGTGTAATTTCAGTAAAAATAGATAGATTTATTAAATATATTCTGAACTATCAAATACAGGAAATAATCAATGTTAACTAGACAACTAAATATCAAAAACCAGGTAACATCATACTGAGGCTTATGTTACATCCCTCATATCATAAAAATAAATAAATGTAAATTCATAAATCGAGCTTTTCTGGAGGCTTTACTTTTCTGCCAGACCTGGTAATATAATTGCCAATTGGTACAAGATTCTCTTTTATGGAACTATCGGGAACAATAATAGATGAGTTAGGTTGGATATGATCAGTTTCTTGATTACTGACATTTGTTTCGATTTCTAATGGTTTTGTAGAAGTTCCAGGATTAGGGACTTTCGCAGTCCCTTTAGAAAACTGTTCAGGAAAATCAGCCCTCGTTTTATGAATTATCCCTGAATTTCTTCTGATTGTTTTTCCATCTGCTGTTTTAATTGTTATTGATCTCGCGTTTTCCGTGTTGACAACTTCACCTCCTTTCCATTCTCGATGATTAGTTTTGAATCTTACTTTTTCTCCTATTTCGGGAACTTCTTTAATTTTCGTATGTCTGTCTCCATATTTTTTTTGTGTTTTTCTCAACTTTGTCAATTCCGTATCAACTTCTTCAATTAATTTTGGTCTGAGCATTTCAGTTGAAATGGGAATCAAGGATCTGGTTATTCTACTGAATAATCGTTCATTGGGAGAGCCAAGTATGTTGTTTCTTGGTGTGTTTCTATAATTGAGTAGTGCAAGTCTAACATCAGTGTTGTCCAAGAAACACTTCCTAATTATATTTTTGGCAGTTTGAACGCTTCTCTCTGCCAAACCATTACCTTGAGGGTGATAAGGACTGCTCGTTTCATGTTTGAAATCCCACTGCTTGGCAAAATCTTTAAACAGTCCACTTGAAAATTGGGGTCCATTATCCGATTCTAGTACTTCTGGAATTCCATGAATTGCAAACGTATCCTTTAAAATATCTATTATTTCCAATGAAGTAGTTGATCTCAGGCGTTTTACATCGATGAACCCGGAATAACTGTCAGTAATGACGATATATTCGTGACTTTTAAACGTGAACAAATCCGTTGCAACTCTCTGCCACGGTAGTTTGGGAATAGGTTTGCAATTGATTGGTTCTTTATAATTGGACCGTTGTGTTGATTCGCATATTCTGCAATTCGAGATGTAGTTGACAATATCCCCATATTGTCCTCTCCAATAAAGTAATTGCCTGGCTCGCCTAAGACAGCTTTGTATACCCAGATGTCCTGTGTGAATTTGGCTCAATATTTGTGCTACTTCGGATCGAGGAACGATTATTTTTTCGCCTTTGAAGATCAAACCTTCGTATATAGAGAGTTCTTCACGAAAGTTAAAATAATGCTTCACTTTCTCGGGTAGATTTGATTTATTATCTGGGAATCCATGAATTATATACTCCACAAGTGATTGAAGTTCTGTGTCTGCTTCAGTTGCTTCGACTAATTTAATCCTTGCATTAGCAGACATAGGTAATACAATTTGAACTATAAGCTCTTCGTCTGTGTCCGTTTGATTATCACTTGATATTATATCTCGGCTCAGCAGGTCTGCAATAGGTATGTCTTTACCTTTCTTATAGATAATGCTTGGCGCATATGACGAAACATCAAAAAGAATTCTCTGTAATCTGGGAGGTGCACACTGTATTGGTTTTTTGAATATGGTTTCGAGAGGTTTATGGTCAGTTTCTATTGTTAGTCTTCTTCCAAATACATACTCATGGAATTTTTGACACCCGTAGCGTATGGCAAATGCTTCTTTTTCTATTTGAGGCCACATTTGTTGTGAGCTTGTCAGTGCTTTTGTTGCATACGCTATTGGTTGATTTTCTGGAAGCAATGCAACTCCGAGACTTTTTGAGCTTGCGTCAACTGATAGTGTGACATCTTTGGTAACATCGTAATATTTAAGAACTGGTGGCGTTGTTAGAACCCTTTTAATTTTCTTCAAAGCGGCATCTTGCTCAAATGACCAATTAAAGTAAACGTCTTTCTGTAAAAGTTTTCGTAATGGCTCTGTCAGCTCCGACATATTCGGAATGAATTTGTTCAGATAAGTTATCATTCCTAGTAGTCTTTGAACTTCTGTGATATTGCTAGGAGTTTTAATGTTGTTTATAGCTTCGACTTTCAAAGGATCCAATGCTATGCCATTTTCTGAGAGAATGTGACCCATGAATTTGACAGATTTAGAATTGAAAATACATTTATCGTGATTCAACTTTAGACCAGCCTCTCTCAGTACTTTCATCAAACCATTACCTTGAGGGTGATAAGGACTGCTCGTTTCATGTTTGAAATCCCACTTCTGACACCATGTAACATTTTATTGTGTAATTTCAGTAAAAATAGATAGATTTATTAAATATATTCTGAACTATCAAATACAGGAAATAATCAATGTTAACTAGACAACTAAATATCAAAAACCAGGTAACATCATACTGAGGCTTATGTTACATACCACATGTATTATAAATAACTTGTTGCAAGTGATTGCAAGATTTGGTATTCCAGATATAATAAGAACAGATGGGGCCCCTCAATTTAGATCAGAATTTCAGGCTTTTGCGAGAGAAATCAATTTTGAACACATCTCTTCAAGTCCTTATTTTCCTCAATCAAATGGTGCGATTGAAGCTGCTGTTAAAATTGGAAAGAATCTGATAAAAAAAAATGGCAGTGACATTAAAAGCTTAAGTTTGGCATTATTAGCTTATAGAAGTACTCCTCTGGAAAATGGTTTCACGCCAGCAGAATTGTTAATGTCAAGAAAAATTAAAAACTGTTTACCAATTTTGCCTAGTAAGTTGTATGAAATTATCGATACTCGACCATCTGTTTTGATTGAGGAAAAAAGGAAACAACAACAGGCCCATTATTACAATAAAAGACATAGAGTGCATGATTTGGATGATCTGAAAGAGAATGATTCTGTCTGGATAACTGATCTGAAAGCATATGGTGAGATTCTGAAAAAATCTAATACTCCAAGAACATATCTTGTTCAGACACGAAGGGGAATATTCATTAGAAATCGATGGTTTCTGGTTAAAGCACCCTATTATAATACAAAGCTTTCAAATGTTACTCAAACAGAATCAAATAATTATTATAAAGGTATAGATGATTCTGATTATTCTGAAATCATTTCGAATTCAAACAAAAAAAAACAGAAAATAATGAAACATGTGAGAATGAAGACGATGAAAGAATGTTGCCAATTGGGAGTAGAAAATCAGATATTCATGTCCATGAGAGTGAAGATGTGAATAATTCATCAGAAAATGATCAGATATCTAGGAGCAGCGATGTTTGTTCTTCAAGCACTGGTGCGAATGATAAAACCAAAAGAATCATTCAAAGGATGACTGATTTTATCACTTAACATATATTTTTGTGTTGTTCTTATACTGGGTGATGAAGCTTCTTTACATTTATAAAAAAGAGAGATGTTGTGTTAGGATGGCTAATTAAATATATGAATCATTCTGTATACTGATGAAGTTTTTATGAAGTGAAACTAGGAATTCAAATGTTGTTGTTATAAACAGATGTCAAGAACTTTGAATAAAAAACTATTTCTTTTGATGTACATCTTTTTAATAGTAAAACTAAACACCAAGCAATTTGATCTCGTTGATTTCTGACAGAATTACTATCGATAGTATTGCGAGCACTCGTAGTATACCCCTGACCATTATGACGCTGTATGATTGGATGAAGTATGTTCTTATTTTTAGTGTTCCTCTGCCCTCTCGAAGATGAATCTCGCCAAGAGCGGCTGAGGCTGGACATGCTCAACAACCGCAGTTCGTGCACGTTTTCCGTGGTCTTCTCCGCCGACGGCAAGGAGCTGCTGGGAGGCGGAAATGACAGGTGTGTCAGGATTTATGATTTGGAATACCGGAGGCAAACTCTGAGGGTAACGTTGATCAATATTCATTTAAATCGGTTCGAAGCAAAATGACAATTTACCTGATCTCTTTCAGAACATCTTTTATCTTTAGCATTCCTCAGTAGATGTTCTCCGTACCGTTAAAAGTTGAAGTCAAGTAAAAATAGTTATTTTTGTATCTAGTGCGCGAAATGCTACTTTGGTGATCGAGAACTGATTTTTTTTAACGAGGCGCAGCCGAGTTAAAAGAAATAGTCGAGATTACCAAAGTATTTCGCGCATGAGATGCAAACAAAATTTTTTCTACAAACGTCAAAAATATTGTTCTAAAATAAGTAATAACTATGAAAAATAGTATTGAACTGGCTTAAATAATTTTTCCAAATCAAGTAATTACTGTAACTAAGGAAATAAAATGGCATTTGTTGACAATTATTTCAAAGTGACAGTTCTTGATTATTATTTTGGAGTGACTTTTTATTCGCGTCAATTTCGTGCGTGATATTTATTATTGTAAAAGAATGGAAATTTCGAGCGACGATGAACTAAGCAGTACCCCACCTAACTTGATAGATGCGGCCAATTCCGTAATTTTCAACCTTTTACCGGAGAAATCGAGGCGGCAGTATGAAAATGCATATCAGCAATTTAAAGAGTGGTGTGAAGCAAATAAAGCCAGAAAAATATCTCTCACAATTTGAAAGCCTTAATTATTGTTCTACATTAATAAATAAACGATTTCTTGTTTTTTGCTTGATTGAGGAGTTGATGACCATATAGGTTAGAATATGAAAATCCCATATAGTTTACATGCAGTGTGCGAAATATATTTCGCACATTACTTCGCGCACGGTGTCATGGTAACGAATGAAAATGAAAAAAAGTGCCACTTCGCATACTGTTGTCAATGCGCGAACCTTGTCATTTTTTGACGTTTGTAGAAAAAATACTTTTTTGTACAACTGTCAAAAAAAAACTTGACATTTCTGCATCTCTATTGATACGTAAATGTTTACATTTTTCAACGTGAAAAAAGACTTTTTTTCACTTCCAAAATAATTCACAAAATAAACGTCAATTATTAATTGATTGTTCATTATAAAATAATTTCATCAGACATTATTAATTTGTTTGGGAGAAGATGGACAATTCAATATTTTGTTAGAAATCTCAATTTTGTTATTCAAACTATCTTCTATATATGCTTCTGCTACGGAGGCAGATTTCCAGCCACCATGACGTTTTATGGGTGTAATGTTGCCCCCTGCATTGACCAGAAGACTTACAGAACTTCTCCGGAAACAGTGACCTGTGTAGCTCTTATACATGTCTTTTCAAAGCCATTTTGCAATCAAGCTGGGAATTTCTCCTATTTTATTTATACCCACATTTTTGTTAATATTTTTTCCTCTCGAATATTTCGAAAATAATCTGTTACTTTTTGTATGAGGCGGCCGTAGTGCTCTATACTTGCGGTATACCGGGTGTAACAGGATCATGGTACACCCCCCGTATCTCCGTTAGTTTTAAAGGTAATTGATTGAAATTTGGGATATCCCATATACATAATAAGCGGCACTTTTTAACCTATAAATTATTTTTTTTTCACTTGCGGCTTTCGATTTTTAAATGGAACACCCTGTATATTATTACATTTCTGAAATCTGCATAATTTTTTGAATCCAATGATACCACATAAGTGACATTTCAAACGTCGAAATTTTTTATAATTTAATTTTGAGTTTTCCATTTAAGTGTGCCATGATGGTTCCGATTCAATACTTGAACTTCTAAAATAGTCAAATTTTGTTTTAATAAAATGAAAATACAAGAAATATCATAATTAGATGAATGTAAATCGGCTTACGAGATATAAGTACATACAATCTTGACAATATTTGGGACAGCAACAAAACGCAAGTGTACTCTTATAACATTGTTTCCAATATTTCGACAGTGGTTACTGTCATCATCAGGGAGCTGATTCAAATCTGAATTAGCTCAGTTGGAAGAGTATCCGGTATGATGACCGCAAGGTTGTAGGTTCGATTCTCGGCGTCAACATTTTTTTCTTTATTTTTATAAATAATTAGTTTTTAGTCCAGTTTTTATGTAAATAATATCAATAAGGAAGAGCAATTAATAATTACATCTGTAAATCTTACAGAATTCACCGGTTTGACGGCTTATTGACAGCCGTGCGGAAAGATACTTTCCGCAGTAGTGCGAAAAGTACTTTCTGCACGCGTGTGAAAAAAGGTCACTTTCCATGGGAGTAGAAAGTACGATTTATGTTACTTTCCTATATGGTCGTAGGAAAAATTATTTACTACGATTTTGACTATATTCCGCGACTTAGCTATTGTACGAGTCCACTTTCCGAATGGAAATTCGTCTTCATGAATATTGCCACGAGTTTTTATTAGCCTTTGGCTTTTATGATGGCAACTAAGCTGTCAAAGTGACAGGGTGGTTCGCGACTAACTCAAGTGGAGACGGGAGTGGGTCATACAAAATAAATTGTGATGAGATGGAAGAATGCGGGCGCCAAATATATGAAGTCAAGCTCACCCTACAGGTTATTTATACTGATTCCCATACAACACGAACAGTATTAAAAAGTATAGTTACCACACTCTAAATGATAAACAGCTTACTGTTTGAAGAAGTATAATTATCAATATGAAAAATGATAGTAGCGAAATGGTTGTTACGGGTACCGTACTCATACAAAACTAACCGGCTAAATTAATACCTGAATATGATAAAGGACCCCGCACTTTTTATAGGTAAAATGGTTCTCGGTGAAATTGTCTGAATTTTTAGTATATTGTAGTATTTGATGTACTGATTGAACGTGCAGAATCGCAAAGTTCGTTGATGGATAGATTTTGAAATACAGGACGTTCCAGTTAAAAATCAGTAATTTTTATTTAATTATTCTCTCGAGATTTGAAAGTGCTAACTGCATTTTTTTTTCGTTCTTATCATCAACGTACCTTCATTTCACTAAATATCATTCAGATGGTGCAGATTATATCATTATGTACAGAGTGAAAAATAAAAACATTTTAGTAATTTCTGAAAATTCGATGTATTAATGAAATATTGATAAAATTATTTTGGAATGCAATATGCTATTCTCATTCCATCATTAATCACAATTCATACATTTCGTACAGGGTGATTTAAAAAATTGGCTGGTTATTTCGTACATATCCTGTATATTCAAGTGAGTTATCCTCCTCCGAAGATAGCTGATACCGTATAAACATGATTTCGTTGGGATATATAGATATGGTGATCATGAAAATTTTCGATGATAAAAATGACAAAATATCAACGTTTCAGAAATCACCCTGAAATTCACGATTAACTCGGTGAAATTCCTTTATTATTATTCAATATATTCATCATTCTCTTCTTATCACTGTCCCAAAAATTCAGTTTCCTATTATGACTAGTTTCATAGTTATTAATTGAGAAACTTATTACCATTTGCATGACTAGTGGCCAATATTTTTCACATATAGTGAAACGTTAGAATGTGGAGATCAAAATAAATGTAACATTATATGCAGGGTGATGACCAATGACGGTCCATCCAATTCCATCTACCATTTAGGAACTGACAATATACGACTCATCAGTTACAACTTGCAACTCAGGCATGAGCCAGATAAAATTCCTAATGCTTGGACAGTTTGACACGCCCAATCGTGTATGAGGCCCCGGTACGGGATATCACTTATCACTGAAAGTGACAAGGAACAGCCTTAACCGAATCCACCTCCCCCGTTGCAGCGCTACGGTTCTCATACAACAAGAAAACCCTATCGGCTATCGGGTAGGTACATTTTGATTCTGTCGTTGACGGAAAGTGAATGAAAAAGAAAATTTAATTAGTTCCATCAGTGATAATTATTATTACCTTTACGTATTGAATTACCTATATTGATTATACACAATTGATAGCCACAATAGGCCATTGGCCGCAGTGGAGGGCCTGATACGGGCCCACTCACGTTCAAACCTAAACCTATATTGATGGAATATAATAGACGTCTCTATGTTTCTATTGATAGCCAGCAAATGTAAAAATCATGGAAACCTCTATCCGAGTGTAACAAACATTGTAAAAAAAACGTCGCTGCCCAGATTCAAATTCTCCTATTAGAAATGAAAGCGTTCTTTCAATCATTTTCACTTTTCCCAGATAGTTTGTTTTTTATTCCGACAAAGCCTAAACCAACAAAATTCACTTAACTATCAAACCATCTGTAACTTACATTATTAAATTCATTTATCTGATGTGATTATCTCTAATCTTCACCCTTCAACTCGTCATGCATATGGTAATAAGTTTCTCAATTGATAAATATGAAACTAGTCATAGTAGGAAACTGAATTTTTGGGACAGTGTTGAGAAGAGAATGATGAATATATTAAATAATAATGAAGGAATTTCACCAAGTTAATCGTGAATTACAGGGTGATTTCTGAAACGTTGATATTTTGTCATTTTTATCATCTAAAATTTTCATGATCACCCTATCTATATATCCCAATAAAATCATGTTTATACGGTATTAGCTATCTTCGGAGGATGATAATTCACTTGAATATACAGGATGTGTACGAAAGAACCGGCCACATATGTCACCAATTTTTCAAAACACCCTGTACGAAATGTATGAATAGTGATTAATATCCACAGAAATATCCACAGAAGTACTAGTTTGTGGCAAATACAATGTAAATGAATATAAATGAAGTAATACTAAAGTGTCTGGTTTGATAAAATAGATATATTTATACGAAAATACAATTATACATGTTGAAATATTTTTTCAATAAAATTAAAATAAAATATAAATAAACAAATAAATATAATGTCTGGTGAGTTAAAATAGACGATACGAGAATACAATTATACATGTTGAAAAGTTGTGATATGATTGAAAATTTCTATATACCATGAATAGTTAATAATAAAGAAAATAACGTTACAATATACAATAGGGGATTTCTTTTTCCTATATAATTGGCCTGATATGAGGGTTGGACGTTTTCCTGCTCAACAACGTCCAACTGAATGTCGAATAGTCATAAGGTCCATTAGACCCCGTAACAATAACTCGTCTGTACCATTTTTCTAGGTACGGGATGCACACCAGAAAGACGTCAACGGCGCTGTCTACGCCGACTTCTCCTCGAACATAATATACAGCGGCAGCGACGACGGCTACATCAAAGTGTGGGACAAGCGAATATCGTCGGAAAGCGGTTCGGATCCGGTCGGCGTGCTGGCCGGTCACGCGGACGGCATCACCTACATCGACACCAAGGGCGACGGCAGGCACCTCATTTCGAACAGCAAGGATCAGAGCATCAAGCTGTGGGACACGAGGGTGTTTTCCAAACCGGAGGCGGCCAAGAAGTCGCTCAGGCATCTGGTGAAGGACTGGAAGTCGTGGGATTACCGGAGCGAGAGCGTACCGATGCAACGTAAGTTATCGGGGATAATACCACGAGTGCTTTAAAAATTAACGATAATTCTGAAAAAAACTTGTTTTTTAAAACTTCACGAGTTTATTTTTTTCGTTGTTTCAAAGCATAAATTGCCCGACTCCGAAGGAGGAGGTCAATTTTTTCAAACAAAGAAAAGATAACCGAGTGCAGTATTTTCCAAAAAATGCGTTTTTTTCAGAATAACTTGGTTAATTATTAAAACACGGCTGGTATTCGGTAGAAAATTTCAAGAAAACAAAAAGATTCGTATTATTTATTCTTCTAGTTGATACAACAATTATTGTAAGTAATATTGTAAACATGCGGTATTTTCCATAGAAAAATAATGGTTTCATTGCTATGCATTTTTATTGCAAATATTTAATCAAATCAAGGATCAGTAATATTCTCATGTGTACAGTAAATACCAAATATCGGTGAATTGAGTAATTAATAATAGTAATAATAATAATAATGTTTATTTTCCACAAAATAAAACTTTTTTACAAGCTGTAATACAACAGGAAAAAATAAACATGATTGATCACTGAAGCTTGAAGCTTGTATGTTATATAATACCTAGTAATGATAATTACTAAGGCATGTACATAATTTAATGATATTAATACTAATTAACAAATAATAATGATTACTTACTGTAAGAGCAAATATAATGAATATTTTCATAATATCGATGAAATTCGAGCTTATTTTCAGATAGGTGCTTAAGGTTACATAGGAGAAATAAATCCTTTTCATGTTGGGTTGAGTCCAGTTTATTTTGTCATATTTGAGTTGTGTTCATAATAAGGTTTTGTAACATAGTCGTAATCGGGTATAAATAGTCTCAATCGGGTATAGTCGTAATTGGGTATTGACGGGTTTGTGTATTTTGGTTCGTATCCTGTTTAGTTTGACATTTTGGATTGTTCGTAGGAGAGTTTCCAAGTAGGGTTGTGAATCTTATATCGGGTGTGGTCATCAGGTTTGTAGGACTGAACTTAATTCATAAATTTCAGGTCGATGAGATCATTTAGGAATTTTCTCTCGGTGTTTGTGATCCATACTTTAACGGTAAACACGAATGCTTTGAAATTTTTCATGTTCTTAAGATTGTCCGGTAGTAAATTATATATCTTAGGTGCTAGAATTTCAACGGATCGTTGGCCGATAGTTTTTTCTCTGTTAGGTACAACTGAGGATTTCTTTTTTGTTCGGGTGTCGTATTGATGTTCAATCGGTTTTAATTTCATTTTATTTTTATGAATATTCATTAATATTCGTTGACAAAATAATTGCCTTATATCAAAAATAGCGTTCTCTGAGTATATCAGGTCAGTCGAGTATCTTATGTTTTTTTTTTGAAGATGATTCTCAGGATCCATTTTTGAACAATACTCAAGTTATGTGAATTACTTTCTGCCACGCCTCCCTAACCCAGGATTCCATAATTCAGCTGTGATTGTACGAGAGCAAAATATAATATTTTCAGATTTTTCGCATTTAGATATTCTGCGACGTATATAAATTTACTCAGTAAACCCCTCAGTTTATTTGTCACACATTCGGCGTGGAGGTTCCATCTCAAATGCCTGTCTATTGTTATTCCCAAATACTTTGACCGGTCTTTTTCTTTAATCCTTGTGTCCACTATTAGGGGGCCTAGATTGGGTAAGTGATTAGAATAAGAAGTGAAAGGAAGGTAACATGTTTTGTGATTATTCATAGTAGTGTGTTAAATTTGAACCAGTCACATATTCGTTTCAAGTTTTGTTCTGCTATTGTCTTCAGATTTGCCCCTAATACAAAATGACCATGTCATCTGCGAAGCTAATGAGATTACCTGCAGATCCAAATGTCATTAAGCTGTTCACATAAATTGTGAATGAAAGTGGCCCGAGTACCGTCCCCTGTGGAACTCCGTAAGTGACGGCTCTCAAGTCACTTCATACTCCATCAATATCTACTATTTGTTTGCGGTTTGACAGGTAATCTTTCAGTAAGTTGTATGTTGGCCCTCTTACGCCGTAGGAGTAGATTTTTTGTAAAAGACGATCATGGCACACCGTATCAAAGGCCTTTGACTGATCTACGAAAATGCATATGAGCTGATGTAATTTTCAATATGGCATCTTCTGTACTACGACCTTCTCTGAATCCGAGTTGATTATTCCAGAGTATATTAAATTTTTCTAAGAATTTATATACCCTTTTCTTCACAAGTTTTTCGAAAATTTTAGAGAAAACCGACAGTAAGGATATTGGACGATAGTTTTCTATTTTTTCTATAAGTCCGTTTTTGTGTAGGGGTTTGATGATTCCTAGCTTGAGGCAATCTGGAAATTTACCTTGCTCAAAACATTTATTAATTATAAAATTCAATGGAATAGCTATTTGTTCACTCAGCTGTTTGATTGTTTCAGATCTTATGAGATCCCATCCAGGTGACTTTTTGGGTTTTAGGTCATTGATAACGTCCATAACTTCTTTTTCATTAGTTGGTTTCAAGTTGGTCTCAATTTTGTCTAAATTTTCTGTGAAATTATTCGGTTTGATTATTTCTTTTGCATATTTCTCTCCTAGTTCACTGTAATGAATGTTGAATTTGTGCTGAAACCACTTGTGGGAATTCAATTCAACACTTGTATAAAGACATTATTTATTTAAAACACCAAGGTTCTGTCTGTCAGTTGACAAAATCGAGCTTATAACCTATTAACGAGAATTTGATTAAGTTTCCTTATAGTTGGGCAACTTTTGATGCCGAGTGTGTATTGTGGGTTGCAGAAATATCAAATTCAAACACGCGCACTTGGTAAGATATTTTTAGTGGGATATATAAAAACAGGACACTTTTTATAACAACTTTTTATTTCACTATCGAAAGTTTTGAACTGTTCAAGCGCTGTGGAAATTAGTTGATAGACGATACTGCTAAAATCACGTCAGATTTACACCATTATCTTTTTTCTTGAATTTTCATACACTGATAATTTTGAGCCTTGTTGATTTCTATCGAGTGGCGGACAACACGACGTTGGCGCTTGATGCCTGGTCATTTTATTTAGGTAAGCATTCATTATTTCATGAGGAAATGTACCAGTTTTCTGTTCCTGGTCCCTGAAGGGTCCTATCATTCAATTGTTCATCTACAAGTGGGTGTTAAAACATTTTATTTAGTTGTAGAAAATATATCGAGAAAACGTGCTTTATCAACCCCCCAGAATAAAGCTTTGTTGGAACTCCTGGTCCTGTGTATCATTCAGCCAACCCCCAAAACAATCCCTGAGAATAGAGAGTATCTGTGCAAATTGATCCACGATTTCCTTTTTGGATTTTATTATTTTTCCATTGATTTCTATAGTTTCAATTTTTGTTTTCGGTTTAGGACATATGTCATTAATCGCATTCCATAGGCCGCTGGATGTGTTCGGACTTTTTTCTATAATTTTGTTCAAATATTCTTTCTTTTATTGGGATTTTTCACAAAAATATGATCCAGGCACGTTTTGCTGCTTGGTCTTGTTATTCTATTTATATATACTATATTACGAAATGAAAAAGTTTATGCACGAAGCCGCGCAGCGGCAAGTGCATACATTTCATGAGTGCGTAATGGGCTTACAACTCGCGTAACGTACTATACTTTTTCTACGCCCATTTATTTTCTTCCATTAAATAAAAAACATCGCAATCATTTAAACTTTATTATCATAGTTGTTAATAACAATTGAACAATTATTGTAAATCGATTGTGCCTTATTATTTAATGGTGATGACCGGTTATTTATAATTGTAGTACTGCTCGGTACATCAGAAGACGAAGATTGATAAAATTGGTAATTGCCTCCGATATTCGTAATGCGTTGTCATATTTATTTGTAAGAGATTGATTCACATAGCCTTCCGCTAGTTAAGAAAACGTGTCCTATTTTTAAAGAAATTGCATAACGTGCTGTCTACATTTAGGGGCATCACTCTTTCAATCTTAAATATATCTCGCTAATGCTAAAAGTTTTTATGTTTTTTAATTGACTAAAGTTGTGTAAATAGACCAAATAAAGTCTTACGTAAATAAAAATTTGATTGTAATTTAATTAAACCAAGAAGTTTAAGCTTTCTTCTCAAAACGCACGTGTATGTTGATGTTGTAGAAACGTGCTAACTGAATCGCCCTGTTGAGTGAATCAAATACATTATCTTAAATCTCAACGCCTTGCTCGATTCTCATTTGTTTACGGTCGTCATAGCGACGATTATTGACAGCATCAGCGACAGCGGAATAAAAATGTGTTTGAAATCTCTCTGAAAGACACAAATTAATCACCGCAAATGCCTGTCTTTAGTAAAACTCTCGAAAGCACAGATCTCAGTATGATTGTATGATATGGAACAATACTTATAGGAAGAATTGTAATGGTCCTTCGGTATTGTTAATGTTTAAAAATAAATCTTCAAAACGGAACCAGTGGATTTGGAATAACAGTTTGTGTGCAGAGATACGTATTACCAGATTGTTTGTAACCCTCTGAAGACTATCCCTACAGTTGAGATCTCATTATTACGTGCATGTTATTGTTATATGTCATTTACAAGGAATGTTGACAGTGCGATTTTTTACGTTTACAGACATGGGCGTAGGAAATAGTTATTTACCTAACAAGTGCGGAAAGTAGTACTTTTCCGCACGCGACGGCAGTTGCACGAACGACGCGGGGCGGAGTTCGGGCAAGCCGTCAAGGGCGGACAAGACGTTTTCCGCAGAAGTTAGGTACAATGTTTTTCCTACGAGTGTTTTTGTCCATCTAATTTATGAAAAAAAAAAGGTTTTTATTAAACAAGATTTTATAATAATACTACAAAATGACACATAAGACAGAATAGTTACATAGATCATTTAGTTAGTCCTAAATATCCTCATTTTCAACAATATAAAAATCGTGCGGAAAAGTAACCGCGAGATTTATAATATGAGATCGAATCTAGTCTATTAACGACTGTTTGATAATAACTTTCCGATATTCCGTAATTTTCATAAAATTAATTTCAAAATATAAAGTAATTAAGACATTATCAAAATAAATAATGATATTTAAAATTTGACAGGATTTGATATGGTATTATAGCAATTAAATTAATAACTGAAATAGCTCAGTTGGCAAAGTAAGGGAGCAGTCGTTCTACGCTGTCGTCGTTAATGGGGTAGGTGGTTCGAATCCTGGGGAA
Source organism: Chrysolina oricalcia (assembly GCA_944452925.2). Taxonomy (NCBI): domain Eukaryota; kingdom Metazoa; phylum Arthropoda; class Insecta; order Coleoptera; family Chrysomelidae; genus Chrysolina; species Chrysolina oricalcia. Next base: position 39,769,428 of record OX101828.2, on the reverse strand, counting down.
GTTACTTTTTTTGTTTTGAAATCGTTGAGAGTACTCACTGTTCAATTTTCGTTATATTTTACAATATTTGTATATTCAATGACGACATGAGTGTTTTTGATAGAAACTGTTATGAAAAAAATAATTCGCTCGTACTACTCGTGGGAAATGTATGTCATTTCATGCTCATTGTACAATATACTAATCTTGAATTAAAATATTGTGCTTTAAAGAGAAAATCTTGCGTAAAATTAAAAATCGTGCGGAAAAGTAAAAATCGTGCGGAAAAGTAGAACTTTGAAAAGTAAAAATCTTGCGGAAATGTTACTTTTCCGCACGCTCGTAGGAAAAGATATATAACTGAATGAATTTAGTACATTTTTATAATCTTCTGTTTCATTTATGTTGTTTTTGAGCAATTCGATATTTATGTCTCCTATAATTATATGGAGTTTGTTTTTTTTTCTTCGAATCCAAGTAGTTATAAAGTTCTGTATTAAAAATATTCTAATCGGTACTAGGTGATCTATAAATTGCTGTTAAGAGAATGTGATTTGGTTTATGACAACGTGTATTTCTATAGCAGTGCTAAGAGCAATTTTTACAATTTTATACTGATATTTAAGTTGCGAATTGATGAATATTCTGTCCTTCCTATTCAATGATCCATTGCTGTAAAGATTGTGATAGCCCGGTATTTTATAAGATTCATTCGTGGTAATGAAAGTTTCTGTTTAAACAATAATTTCAAATTGTTGTTTGAATTGGTTCAAGAAAATGAGTAATTCATCATAATTTTTACTTACACAGTGGATATTCACATGAAGAATCTTGTGTTTACATTAACTATTGTTTTGAAAATTTTCATCAAAATTCTTCAATAAATTGTCCTAGTATATGTTTGTTCTCATAGTTTCTTATATATTGATACATTTTCGCAATTTCAATCCATTCATCTAGTTTTTGTTTTGGGACCTGAGGGATGGTTTTCTGTCTCTGTTTTGTGGGTGATTTGTAGCTATATTTATTTCTTTCTTTTTGTTTTTCGTTTCTTCGTCTTTCTTCTCTTTGCAAGTAGTGAAAGGGATGAACTGAAAATAATCGTTTGTAAAGCCCTTTTGTGCTTTACTGGTAGCTTTGGCGCCGAGTCCAGGTTACGGATTTTCCCGGGCGCCACCTCTGGTTAACGTGTGAAGGTCCACTTGCTCCGGGCAGCTTCAGTTGGAGAAAAGTATACTCCAGGGGTCAATTATGGATTTGACTAAAGCACGGGTGGCCAGAAGAGGCAGGCTTTAATTGCCTCTGCTGGGATGGAATCCTGGGTAGCTGCTGCTAGTCGTAAGAAAGCTCACAAAGCAATTGTGATTATGATTAGTAAGTTTAAATGAAAACACCAAAATATGGTATGATAGTGTTTATTCAAAGGTGATACGTGCGGTAGTTTATTACAAATACAAACGGTCAATTCTCCAAACCTCACTCTACCATCTAAAGGCGGAAGCAACACTCAACGATTACGCAATTCAAAACGGGGTCAATAAATGTGCACTAACGGTTATGGTGGGGGGGGGGGGGAATTAATGGTTAAGCAAGCAACGGGTGAATAGCGGTTACGGTAAGCTCTAAGTTCTGCCAAAGCTCTAAGTTCTAAGCTCGTAGCCCTCACTCTCGATAGCCTTGCTTAATATCTTATACCGGAGTAGCTAGCCTACGCGCCTGTTAATCAGAGACATATAAATATACTCTCTCATTGACAGGGGTCCACTCTGTATCGGAATTACTATTTTATGACGGAATTTCTAGCCTACGCGCCTGTTAATCAGAGACGTATAAATACACTCTCTCATTGACAGGGGTCCACTCTGTATCGGAAATACTACCCTATGACGGAATTTCTAGCCTACGCGCCTGTTAATCAGAGACGTATAAATACACTCTCTCATTGACAGGGGTCCACTCTGTATCGGAAATACTATTTTATGACGGAATTTCTAGCCTACGCGCCTGTTAATCAGAGACGTATAAATACACTCTCTCATTGACAGGGGTCCACTCTTTATCGGAAATACTACCCTATGCCGGAATTTCTAACCTACGCGCCTGTTAATCAGAGACGTATAAATACACTCTCTCATTGACAGGGGTCCACTCTGTATCGGAAATACTACCCTATGACGGAATTTCTAGCCTACTCGCCTGTTAATCAGAGACGTATAAATACACTCTCTCATTGACAGGGGTCCACTCTGTATCGGAAATACTATTTTATGACGGAATTTCTAGCCTACGCGCCTGTTAATCAAAGACGTATAAATACACTCTCTCATTGACAGGGGTCCACTCTTTATCGGAAATACTATCCTATGCCGGAATTTCTAGCCTACGCGCCTGTTAATCAGAGACGTATAAATACACTCTCTCATTGACAGGGGTCCACTCTTTATCGGAAATACTACCCTATGCCGGAATTTCTAGCCTACGCGCCTGTTAATCAGAGACGTATAAATACACTCTCTCATTGACAGGGGTCCACTCTGTATCGGAAATACTACCCTATGACGGAATTTCTAGCCTACGCGCCTGTTAATCAGAGACGTATAAATACACTCTCTCATTGACAGGGGTCCACTCTGTATCGGAATTACTATTTTATGACGGAATTTCTAGCCTACGCGCCTGTTAATCAGAGACGTATAAATACACTCTCTCATTGACAGGGGTCCACTCTGTATCGGAAATACTACCCTATGACGGAATTTCTAGCCTACGCGCCTGTTAATCAGAGACGTATAAATACACTCTCTCATTGACAGGGGTCCACTCTGTATCGGAAATACTATTTTATGACGGAATTTCTAGCCTACGCGCCTGTTAATCAGAGACGTATAAATACACTCTCTCATTGACAGGGGTCCACTCTTTATCGGAAATACTACCCTATGCCGGAATTTCTAGCCTACGCGCCTGTTAATCAGAGACGTATAAATACACTCTCTCATTGACAGGGGTCCACTCTGTATCGGAAATACTACCCTATGACGGAATTTCTAGCCTACGCGCCTGTTAATCAGAGACGTATAAATACACTCTCTCATTGACAGGGGTCCACTCTGTATCGGAATTACTATTTTATGACGGAATTTCTAGCCTACGCGCCTGTTAATCAGAGACGTATAAATACACTCTCTCATTGACAGGGGTCCACTCTGTATCGGAAATACTACCCTATGACGGAATTTCTAGCCTACGCGCCTGTTAATCAGAGACGTATAAATACACTCTCTCATTGACAGGGGTCCACTCTGTATCGGAATTACTATTTTGTGACGGAATTTCTAGCCTACGCGCCTGTTAATCAGAGACGTATAAATACACTCTCTCATTGACAGGGGTCCACTCTGTATCGGAATTTAAAACACTTGGCTTTTCAATAATCTGACTAAGGACCACTCACCCTATACCTCAATAATTTTCTGACTCACGTTTTAACAACGGCTTGGTCGGTCTCAGCTCTGCTAGGCTGGGTCGGGTTCGCGTGACTTGTCTGGCTGCAGCTCGTACACACACAAACGAATTAGATATGCTCACGCGCATCTTCCCTCGACGCCCCTCCTATCGATGACGTCAGTAAGTGACAAAAGTAGTGATCAGCTGTATGTTGTCTTATGGGTAACGGGTGTTTTCAAATTGTTTTTGCCTCATTTTGAACGAAAATGGTTATGTGCGCCGTTGTAAATTGAAATAATAATAACAATTTAAAGGTCAAAACCAAGTGCAGCTATTTTTCGTTTCCTAAAAATACGACTTTATGCGGAATATGGGTGCAAAGGTGTGGTCAGCGATTTAAATTCAATGTCACCAATGCCAGAATTTGCTCGGAGCATTTTCTAAAAGAGGACTATAGAAACATAGACTGATGGATTTTTCTGCAAGGCGACCTAAATTGAAAACTTGTTGGCTATGCAGCAAGTATAATCTTATAACACTTGTTCTAATATTTCGACAAAGTTTATTGTCATCATCAGGGAATGAGTGTCCGTGCGGTTCTGTGCATAGATATTATAAAATATAAGTTAACAATTGCAATGTACATATTAAAACAATTAGTAAGAGTCTTTAAAGGTTGCCATCACCATTAATTAAACTTTTATAGTCGGAAACAACAATAATAAAATTCAAAAAACGTTCAACATAGCTACCTGTATTTGAAGCTTAAACTACGACCTCAGGGACACTCTTTCCCAGATGATGACGATAAACTTTTTCGAAATATTGGAACAAGTGTCATAAGAGCAGTATGCTTCCTGCATGCTGCGTACCCAACAAGTTTTCCTAGCTTTCTCTTAACTTGTCAGCAGAATTCACATTTACTTTGAGATTCCTGTGGGAAGTTCTTTTATCACAAAGTCTGCATTGTTGAATACATCTTCATATTTAATATAGTTGGAGGGTTTCTATGCATCTAGACTTGGAGATTTCATCTTCTGTGACATGGATACATCACTAATAAATGCTGTGCAGATAAATCCATACTTTCCTTTCAACACCAAAATTATGCGCTAGGTCATTGTCTCCGACGGCGGCTTTTACTGATTACCATTATCAGTCTCAGATGAATTATACAGAGCATCGGATCCAACAAATCAATATTCAGTGTTTGCTTCACCCACAACAAATTTTGAATATCACTCAACCAAACTTCAATTACTCCTTTCAAAGTACAAATACCAGCTGTAAAGGGGGCAGGTATATTGTACGTCATGCGCGGCCGTGTCTCAATTGCGTTCTTCTAGTGAGCATATCTTATATTTTATAGTATCATGACTTTTGTCTAGAGCTCACCTAGCCATCCCTTTCCATCGACTTGCGCGAAACGATTTTGGGACTTAAAATAATTTCTACTTACTCTGTGACGTAGGCGGCTGGACTGGCGTGACGATCGGACTGCTGCCCACGTATCGACTAAACTCTGTCACTGTGAATTCTGTTCAGGTAGCCGCGGAGATTCGACTCGAGGCGGAGGGGGCTGATGTCGCGCGCTCAGTGAGCCTCAGGGATGTGACTTACATAACTGAAGCGCGTATATACTGGGGATTCTATTTACACAAGGATAGTTCACGGATTTTACTCGAAAATGAATCACATTTTTATGTTTGTAAATAACGGAGATATGATTAAATAATAAAACTAAATTGGAATGTGTTGCTTCTGCCTATCTAAGAACTACCAAATTAGTAACTTCGTTACACGTTCGAAATCAAAATACTCACATCAATAACAATGAGTTACGTAGTTTAATACATGAATGAAAATATAAAAGTCTCGTCCTTAAAGTTTTCGAAGCATATCGTTGAAAATAAAAAAATCGCAAAGTAATTCGTTGAAGAACGTTCAATGAAGTGAAACTGCTCATTCTGGAAAATACATGCATTCCGTGTAGAAATTGAGAAGTATCTTTTTTATCATTTTTCTCAGAGGAATAATATAACTGAATAAAACATAATTAAACCTAACCTACAAATGGCTAAATTATCATAAATAAGACATGAAACGAGAAAAATAGCGCTGTTGTCACATATTTCTAGAGATTAGTAAATGAGACTGTTATTATGTTAATGCTGTTTTATACAACTCATCTGTTATTTAACGCAACATCAAATTTGATGTGACGTTAGTTCATCAGATGATTCTTTTCTTTATGCCACTGGTTTTCACAGTAGTGTAGCTCTGATTAACTTAACGCATGATTAAATTCGAGTTGATGTGACATTAGAACCCAATTTCCCCCCCAAAACTGGCCTGGGCTTGCAGCCTAATATTTACCACTACATTTTAAAGCTACATAAAAAATAATCCGTACTGTTTTTGTACTTATCTAAAGTTTATTGGGAGACAGGCATAAAACCGAATCCTAATCAATTTACGATGAGTATTTAAGGTAATTAAACAGCAAAAGGTAATTTAGAATATTTTCTCCAATTGAAGAAGCTGTGGTAAAGTAGAACCATAACTATAAGAAGGTCGTAAGTCACTATTACCTGATGACCCTCATTATTACCTATTGTTCGAAATATAAATAAAAAGTAAAAGTATGTGTCCCTTAAAAGATTCCCAGGTCCGGATTGAAGTATCTCATGAAATAGTTTGGCATTTTAATAATAGTGGGCTCTTTAACCGAATATCATTATAAAGTAATTATAATTTTTTATTAAACAAAACTGACCATTTTGAATTGACTGTAAACTGTAGATTTTGAAAATATTTTGTGTTTTATCTCAATTTTGTGCAAATGTGTAGATTTATATGTATATGTATGTTTATTTGTATACAGTGCGACGCTAAATTATGGAACACATTCATTATTTCTGAATATAAAGATATATCGGAAAAATCCTCGGACAGGTCGATTTTCTTTTCCGATGGGCCAATTTTTGAACCTCATCCAAAATCTATAGGGTTATCCGCATTTGAGGAAAAGCGACTTTGGTGATATTTTTAAATGGGACACCCAGTATATTTGTCCATATTTGGTTAGTGATCGTCATTACAAATCCAGTGATACCAAGTTTGATGGGATTATGTCAAACGGCTGCGGAGATATCCAAAAAACTTCTCCATATACCCAATGAGTGCGACAGAGACTTTTAACCTTCTGAATCGTGTGGAGTCTCGCAGTCATACTCATTAGACATACGAGGAAGTTTTTTGGCCACATCTCCGCAGCCGTTTGACATAATCCCACCAAACTTGGTATCACTGGATTCGTAATGACGATCCCTAACCAAATATGGAAAAATATACTGGGTGTCCAATTTGAAAATATCACCAAAGTAATTTTTACTCAATTGCGGACAACACTATATATTTTGGGTGGGGTTCAAAAATTGGCCCATCGGAAAAGAAAATCGACCTGTCCGAGGATTTTTCCGAAATATCTTCATATTCAGAAATAATGAATGTGTTCCATAATTTAGCGTCGCACTGTATACAAATAAACATACACATACATATAAATCTACACATTTGCACAAACTTGAGATAAAACACAAAATATTTTCAAACTCTACAGTTTACAGTCAATTTAAAATAGTCAGTTTTGTTTAATAAAAAATTATAATTACTTTATAATGATATTCGGTTAAAGAGCCCACTATTATTAAAATGCCAAACTATTTCATGAGATACTTCATATATATATATATATATATATATATATATATAATATATATATATATATATATATATATATATATATATATATATATATATATATATATATATATATATATATATATATATATATATATATATATATATATATATATATATATATATATATATATAGTAGAAGGGTAGTCTTTGCTGACTAGTTAGGTTAGGTTAGGTTTCCTGCTTTGTAGATTTACTTAAATTTTTTTTAACAAAACCGACTATTTTAACTGTTTTAAAAAATTTACCCTGTATTAACACTTTATTATATATTTACATTTACAAGCTTTGTCCAAAAGATTTTTTCTTCATGACAATAAAGTATATTTATTATTTAAAAAAAGTAAAACCAACAATCTAGTAAGGTCATAAATCAATATTAGCCGACGACCCTCATTATTACCCATTGTTCGGAATACAGATAAGCGATGAAAGTGTGTGTTTCTTAAAATATTCCCAGGTCCGGATTCAAATATCGCATGAAGTAGTTTGGCATTTTAATAATAATAGTAGGCTCTCCATTATTTTGGCTTTTGTTGACAGTTTAGTATTTGAATATATTTGATAATAAAAAATCTGAGTTTATTTAGAACCCTTGGTAAGGATATGTTTAAATGTGTGTAAATAATAAAATTTACTTACCTGGCCACCAAAGTTTTCTAGTACTAATTGGCTATTAACGAGATTATAGCGATAATGGTCTACTTCAGAAACAAAAGGGGGAAAGTTAAACAACATTTAGTCATTACCTACCTAATATTCCGTTGTGTCAGTTGTGTCTATTTGAATTTTGTGTCGTGAAAAATGTGGCGTCCGTGGGCTCATCCTGAAGCTAGTACTTCAACTGGTGGTCGTCTTACCATTAGTCGACAATTTTTACACTCTTATGGAACACAAATTATATTAAATGTTTATACTTCCCTTCTGGAACGTGGAATGTCCAAGGATCAAGCTGTTCAACAAAAACACCGTATTTCACAGTGTTTAAAATAGTAAGTTACCCTATTTTAACACCTTGACTGCCGAGAAATTCACACTGACTTTCCCATGGTGCCACAGAGAACGGGTACCGTGTAACAATGATATATGAGATTAGCCTACCATTCAGTTATCTCTTCACATATAGATTTCAAATTTGAAGTAGAGGTATAGGATTTAAATATACGAAACGTTCCTGACATAATCCTACAGGACGAGTCAGAAGTGCTGACAACTTTTTTTTAGAAAATTGCATCTTGTCCATTTTCATTCATCAGCTCAACAATTTTCTCAGAATGCTCATTAAAAAAATGTATGGTTTGTTGATATTCGTCTACTAGATGGAGCTGAAATCGAAAAAGTTTAATATTCGAATCGAACAATTCGAATGTAGTGGGTAGGATGTAGGGATGTATTCATACACATATTTCTGTCTTTTTAGTCCAAAATGTTAATAATAATAATCACAAAATAATATACAGGGTGTTAATTAAGTACGTTGACAAACTTCGGGAGGTGATTCTTTGAAGGTTTTCAGGACAAAAAGTTCATAAAAACATATGTCCCAAACGGCTTGGTTTTCGAGATACAGGGCGATAAAAATACATTTTTTTCAAGATTTTTTAGAGTTAACTTCGACATTTTCGACAATAATCAGTTCAAATTACGCAAGTACAATCCATTCAATAGGGCGCACGATACAAAATAATGCATTTCTCAAATAATTCACAGGGTCCTCCTTTTTTCAGAGTCAAGCTTTGTTCAACCCTTCAGAAATTTTTTTCCGCCGCAACTGACATATTATGAGAAAGGAATAATCAATGTTGTTTCATTTAACATCTTTTTGATATCTTGCATTTTTTCATTTACTTGTACGGTTCAGGGGCTATAATGAAAATATTAATTTAAACATTTTCCAGTGTGGCATAACATTAGAAAATTTGAAAATTAAACATTTTCAATTATTGTAAATTGATGGAAATATTTTTTCAGAATTAGAAAAATCTACGATGAATAAAAATTATACAATAAAAAATATAAAGACAAGCTTTTATACAAATGCACTGAAAATGAAAAAATAATTTGTTTCATTTTTTGTAGGTTATTCTGTGAGTATCAAAATCTTTCTGTACAAGATTACCTAGATCAAACAATGAAATGAATTATTTTTTCCTTTTCAGTGTATTGTATAAAAACTTTAAAATGTTTTCTTTTTATAATTTTCATTTTTAACATTTTAGTTTATTTTTTATGTGAAACTGAAAATCTCCAACCCAAAAACCATCACATACCAATTTTGAACAGAATCGGATCATAATCACAAAACTCGTCCGCCATATTGGAGCCGCCATTTTGTTTTTTAACAAACATTTTTTTAATGCATTGTCACCGGAATTACGGAAACCTGCCAAATTTCAAATTAATCGGAGTATTAGAAGTGGGTCAAATTCAACTTTTATTAAATTGTTTGTTAGTTAGTTACAAGTGAAGCTAAATAAAAGCTTGTTATTGTAAAGATGCGATTTCTTTTTGTGATATCTAACAGAAAACTACTATCTCCCCGTCACTGCGGTACGCTGGATATTAAACTAGATCTGACAGATATTGGGAAAACCTTAACTTTCAACCTGAAGATTCTGATGGTAAAAATGTGCATTTTCATTGAGATATTTGATCAAAAATGTTTTTACCCATCAGTCTTGATAGAGAACTCATACAAATTTTTTGTTATTTTAAAAAAAGATATTTTTTAGTTGTCAATTGAACGTTTCTTTTTCAACATAAAAAACTTCCGAAAGGTAATCCTGTAATGGAAGATAGTTAATGGGGTTTATCTAATAGTCGCAGATCATTACACATTTGATTTTCATTTATGAATCTCTGGTCATAACTCCGAAAAACTAAATCAAACAAATTTTTGTTTCCGTACGGAGTACATTATTTTATCAGAAATTTCGGTTTGTTTTTTCTTCTGCAGTAACGCAGAAATTTTGTAATCGATTTGAATTCATAAAAATAGCAAAGTGGGCTTTGATATTAATTCATTTATTTAAATATCAACAACTTGACAGTTATCGAAAGTTGAGAAACTGTCTCATTGTTAATTCTTCATTAGTGCTAGCTATAAAGCAGATTCATTCAATATTCCTTTGGATAAAATGGTTGAAAATACAAATTCAGAAATGGCAGATATGCACTTAATGTATGGAATGGCTGATGGTAACGCTCGTGCCGCCAGACGAATGTATCTAGAAAGATTTCCACAACGTCATATTCCCAGCACACAAATGTTTATCAATATTCACTCCCATCTTCGTGAAACGGGTACTTTCAAGAGGTCTGCTGTTCTCATAGGAAGACCCAGGAGAGTTAGAACAGTTCAGATAGAAGAAGCTGTACTCAACGAAATTGAGCAGCATCCAGACACCAGTACAAGACAAATTGCGGCACAGTTTAACTTAACCCATGTATTGGTATGGCAAATTTTAAAAGAGCAACAACTTTATCCCTATCACATACAGCGTGTTCAAGCTCTTCTGCCAAGGAATTTTCTGAAGAGATTAACATTTTGCACTTGGATTCGAAATAAATTGTTGGAAAATCCATGGTTTTTATCTCAAGTGTTATTCACCGATGAGGCATGCTTTTCCCGTAAAGCCATTATTAATTTTCACAACAATCATATGTAGGCTGATGAAAACCCACACGCCGTGATTGAAAACCATTTTCAAGAGACGTTTTCTGTGAATGTTTGGGTTGGAATTGTAGGGAATTTCCTTATCGGGCCACATTTTCTGCCTCATAGACTCAATGGTGACCATTATCGACATTTTCTAGAATTCATCTTACCTGGACTCCTAGAAGAGATCCCACTGAGGGAAATAATTGGAATTTGGTTTATGCATGATGGTGCTCCAGTACACTTCAGATTGGTTGCACGCCAATATTTAGAAGAGAATTATTCTGATCGCTGGATTGGGCGTGGTGGGCCACAACTTTGGCCACCAAGGTCACCCGATATGAATCCACTTGATTTTTTCCTCTGGGGGCACCTTAAATCATTAGTGTACCGAACTCCAGTTCAAAGTGAAGAAGACCTGAGGAATCGCATACAGGAGTCATGCGGAATTATAAGAAACACTCCTGGTATTTTTGAGCGTGTCCGCCTATGGTGAGGCGCATAAACGCATGCATTGAAGTTGGCGGTGGCCATTTCCAGCAGCTGCTCTTACATATCAATTTCAATAATGGTCCTTTTCTGAACTTAATTTTATTCCTAGGGAATTTATGTTACTTTGCTCTAGTATTTGATAATAAAGTTATTCACTATTGAAATTATTTTGCCATAATTAACTTTGTGCAATACATATTCAACCTGAGTTATGGTAAAAAATGTATGGGAGCTCCATAACATTACATTTTCTCTACACGAGCAGAAAATAGCTATTTGTGTAATGAGAACAAAATGACGTATTGTGTCACGCGCTAATCTTTGGAGAGTGGCTATGACATTTCGAGAAATGAATTATTTTATATCATGCGCACTATTGAATGGATTGTACTTGTCCAATTTGAACTAATTTGGATCGATTATTGTCGAAAATTTCGAAGTAAACTCCAAAAACTCCTAAAAAATGTATTTTGATCACCCTGTACTTCGAAAACCAAGCCGCTTGGGACATGTTTATATGAACTTTTCATCTTGAAACCTTTCAAAGAATCACCCTTCAAGTTTGTTAGACTATTTGCTTCTCAAATTTCTTTATGTTATGCGTTACTCGAAAATGTTTGCGTTAATATTTTCATTGTAACTCCTGAACCGTACAAGTAAATGAAAAACATCAAGAGAGCAAAAAGATGTTAAATGAAACAACATTCATTATTCCTTCCTCATAATATGTCAGTGGCGGCGGAAAAAAAATTCTGAAGGGTTGAACAAAGCTTGACTCTGAAAAAAGGAGGACTCTGTGAATTATTTGAGAAATGCATTATTTTGTATCGTGCGTACTATTGAATGGATTGTACTTGCCTAATTTGAACTGATTATTGTAGAAAATGTCGAAGTTAACTCTAAAAAATCTTGAAAAAAATGTATTTTTATCACCCTGTATCTCGAAAACCAAGCCGTTTGGGACATATGTTTTTATGAACATTTCGTCCTGAAAACCTTCAAAGAATCACCTCCCGAAGTTTGTCAACGTACTTAATTAACACCCTGTATATTTATTGCCAAATAAAAAAATAAATAGTTCACAAAAAGAATAAAATTCGAAACGTAAATGAACCGATAGGTAATTCAGAACTGACTTCTAATGATAAAATGATGAATTCTGGTGAAATTCATGGACGAATAGACCAAGCCACATGAACACCTTCAACATATTGATTAGAAGTTTGATTTTATGGAGGACATTTGGCCCCTGAAATGAATTTTGTGGGTTTGTAACCTTCCAAGGTCTTAAAATGAACTAATGTGAGTTCAAGATAATCTTTAAAAGTGTAGAAGGACAACTGAGTAAATTGTATATTGTGCAACAGGAAGATATCCTACTCTGAAGTAAACTTTAAAAACTGAGAGTTTATGAAATATAATATCCAAATTGGCTTTTCACAGAGGCTCTTCGTGTAGCGGTAGTGATCAAGTCAGCGCTCACAATTGATTTTTAGTAGAATGTTGCTATTATCCCAGAAAGTAAATTCACTGATTTGCATTGTTAAAACATGTAAGTGTCATTCATATCACGAAGAAGTACTGATTTTACATAATATGAATATTTCTGGGTAGACTTACAGCCGTATGCATAGTCAATCGCCAGCGACTCGCCAGAGTTTCGCCGTTCGCTACACAAGGATTATAGTGCACAGTCGAGCTCCAAAAGAGTGACAACTACGCGATAAGTCACATTTTGGCGAAACGCTGGCGATGTACCACTTTTTTGGAGCTCGACTGTGCATTATAGTTCTTGTGTAGCGAGCGGCGAAACTCTGGCGAGTCGCTGGAATTGACTATGCATACGGCTGTTTATTTATCAACTGAAAGGAAGAAGTTCTGGTATTTCCAATAAATATCTAAAAAAATTCAATGAAGGTTAAAAAATCTGAAAAAATTCGTGGGCTTCGTCATCTGAATAATACAAAAGAGATACAAAATGATGATGAATGATGAACCAGAAAATTAAGAAGATATGTTCAATTTTTAAAATGAAATAACGGACGAATCTGATGCCATGCTGATAATGAAAATAATGAAATTTTTCAGTTTAAAAACAAAAGATCTGAATAGTTGAATTCTGTTTGATTAGTGTAAACAAACACCCTTATGATTTTATCTGTTTCAATCAAATTTGGTTGAATAAAAATAGTACTTCTACTCAGTCAAGGCTTCATGAATGGACCTTAACCTATAGAAATGAAATCCTGGGATTTATCTGGCTCACATGGTGTATGAAGGGTTAAGATCATGAGCTACATGTTGCCAATTATTGGCCAACCGATATGTCCTTTAGAAACCTGTTCGCTCCACAAATCATGACAAATAAAGGATTTCAATTCTTTTTGAGAGTGTGTAATTTTCCATTTTACTGGCACTTTCCATAGAATGAGATTCATAACTTGAGAAACATTATATAATTAAGTGGATATTAAAATATCACCACTTCCATTCAGAGGACGGTTGATTATAAAGCAATATTTCCCAGAAAAGCCTATCAGGTATGGAATAAAACTATTCAAACTGTGCTGTGGAAATTAACATACATGAAATTTGAAAATACATTTTGTGAAAGAACGTGTTTCTGATACGTCAGTCGCAACAAACATTGCGTTGTTTTTGTCTGATAAACTTTCATATTCCAGAACAAGACCCATTGCTAATAATTTTGATAGTAGTGTACCGCTGGATACCAAACTTGTTGGTAAAAGAACTCACTATATCATAATTTTTCAGGCGCTTAGAAAGAGTACTTATAACTGACGAATTCAAAAACAAAAGTTTGCGAAAAGATGATATTTGTTTAATACAGAATGATCTCGTAATTTGTGTCATTTAGTGAAAGGTATTCGGTCTCAATACCAAACACCGTCAAACACGGTATCAATGAGTCAGAAATTCCCCACTTGGTAAAAGCGAATGAGAATCAAATTGATTGAAAAATTTAAATGTGCAATTGATGAACCAGGAGCAGCATAATAAAAGAAACACTTCTGTACATGTTACTTATGTATCTGGCTATAATTAGCTACTCAGAAATTCACTGAATTTGTAAAAAAAATATCAGTAGAACTACTCATTTTCTATATAACGCTAGTTCACCACAATAGATTTATCCTAAAATAAAAGAGCCCATAAAAAAATCACAACTTTTACGTGTAACCCAAGAACAAGATACACCTTAATCAGTTATGAAAGATCTTCGAATGAAGTCCATTGTCTGCTCTAACAGAACGAAATGCCGTAAGAGTCAAAAAACATTATGGTCCAATTTTTCAGTAGTAAAATGGATTATATATTTTTCTGAATAATTCATTTAATTTTGAACATAATCCATAGTAATAAACTGTAGGCCTACCTCACAATCCTTACATTTACAGTCTTGTCCTAGTCTGCTTTCAGTGTGGTAAAATTTTCTTACATGTTTTGGGTTGAATCACCTCTTCATCTCTACTATTAATTGTGTCGTGAAGTTCACAATCATGTATACAGTGTTCGAAAGAACCCTTCCCCTTTTGTAATATTTGAACCAGAAAGAGAATTGAATCAAAATGGAGTTGAAATGGGAATGGATTTTCACAATAACTTGAAATTTTAAAAGTGGACAAATTTGCGTGCAACGTAACCAACTTCCAATTTAAGCTTTCTAAGTCGATAATGTTCCATTCGGTGCATATAAAAGATCTATACCATTCTCTTTTCAACCATTTTCACAAACAATTCATGTGTTGATTCATCACTTACAAAAAAATAACGAGTTCAATATGACCTATATCCTGTATCACCCAGTACAATGACATAGTTTTAAGAAATACCAATTTGAGATTAAATGTTTTCATATCGATTACCACGATCCCTTTTTAGAAAAAGTGTTTGAAGAAGCCGCAGTACAGGTGCAAAATCGGCGGTCATTATGACCGCTATGGCACCACGGGAAAGTATCGTAGCGGTCATAATGACCGCCATGGCATTCAAGGTGTTAAAAAGAAAGAAACGAAAAGGCTCTGTTGGTTCAAGGAAACTAGATGGCTGTGATGTAGATATAATTCCAAGAACAATATATGCCTTATATAAAGAGCAAATTGTGCCTACATTAGATATTTTAATGCAACAGCTTAAAAATAATGAAACTGATATCCAGTGTTGCAAAGAGACTTTGAGGAAGTCTCTTTTACGAAACGGATTTAAATTCAAACTAATGCGCCGTCTAATAAAGGAAAACGCATTACGATAATTCACGCAGTAACCGAAAGTGGTTTTATACCAAATGCGTTGTCTTTATCGGCAAATAATGTTATGGACTCTTTAGTCGATTATCATGATGATACTGCAGCCGAATTATTTGAAGACTGGTTCCAAAATAAACTCTTACCAAATATTCCACCCAACAGTATCATCGTCGAAGACTAGATAAAGCTCCATGTTCAAATGACACCAAAGCCACTATTTATACAAGAATATATGTTAGATAATTATATTATGTAAGTACTATGAGGAAAAGTACACAAAAAAAACAGTTGCTAGAAGTTTTACATGGTTATTCGATAAAAAAGAAATATTTTTTTGATTCATTGGCTAAAAGCTTGAGACATACGGTGCTCAGACTTCCTCCTTATCACTGTATGTTTAACTCAATTGAACATATATATGGCATCAGCTTAAGTCAGCAGTTCGAAGAAATAATACTTCCCCAACCTTAAGTTCAACTGTGGTAGTTCTTATGCAAACAGAAACTGCAAACATTCCTGACAGCAGCTGGGCCAAGTGTGTTTTCCATATTAAAAAGGTGGAAAAGTCATATAGAAAAGTTTATTATCAATTTGGGTGACGACAGTGAAAGTGAAACTGATCTTCGTGAGTGATTTTGTAAGTGTGTGTATATTGAATTTAATTCTAAACAACTCAAAATTATAAACTTTTCTGAACTATAATCGCATATATTATCGTGATATTTATAAACGTTTTTGAGTTATACAGGGTGGCCCATCGAAAACTTGACATGGGGGTTTTGGGTACTAATATCGTAGATCTGGAAAAACGCTCGGACAGGTCGATTTTAGTTTCGAGGGGGACATTGTGCCCTCCTACAGGCAGCACCGTCAGGTCAACCCTCGAGCAGTGGGGTGAACAACCCTTGAAATTTGAATAGGGAATAGGAGTCGAGTGGCACATCGTTGGAAAGCCCGTTGAATTCTCGAAACAAAACGGTCGGCAGTTTTTCTAACGGAAATGAGCCATAATTAAGTTAAGAGTAAAATTCATTTACATTAGTCTCATCGTAACAAATGCTCGAAATGCGCACCTCCAACTTCCATGCAATGATACAGATTTTGTTGAAAACGTTTTCGTACATTTTGGAGCATGTCTGGGGTGATTTGGCGACATTCTAATGTGATTCGTTGCCGTAAATCTGCTAGTGAAGCTGGTGGTGTAGCATACATTCTGCTTTTCAAATGACCCCACAGAAAGAAATCTAAGGGAGACAGGTCTGGTGATCGTGGGGGCCATTCAATAGAACCTCGCCTACCAATCCAATGACCAGGGAAGTGGTGATCTAAATATCGCCGAACAGGCATAGCATAATGCGGAGGAGCACCATCTTGTTGAAATATCAACTGATCTTCCTGAAAATGATGGTCATTTTCAATAATGTTAGTTAACATTGGTTCAATTGTGTCTTCAAGCAGTTCCAGATACATTTCCCCTGTTAGATTGCCTTCTAAGAAGAGGGGGCCCACGATACGATCCCCAAAAATACCAGCCCATACGTTTAATTTTTGAGGATATTGCGTATGTACCTCATGAAATATATGGGGATTCGAATCAGCCCAATATCGACAATTATGGCGATTAACTATACCATTAAAAAAAAAGAACATTCATCACTAAAACAAATGTTAAACAGACACTGAGGATTTGCAATCGCCTGCTCACTTAGTACCTCACAGAATTGTAAACGCCGATCAAAATCATCTTCATTCAGTTCGTGTGTTAATTTAATTTTGTAAGGATGGAATTTATGTAGTTTTAAAATACGCTGAATGCTAGTTCTTGAGATACCGGAAACAGTTGCTAGCTGTCTTGTACTCAACGTATGGTCAACCTCAACATGGCCCAAAATTGCCACTGTTGTCGCCTCATTTCTTACTGGCATGGCGGTTCGATTTGCCGTTTTTTATTTGCTACCGATCCCGTTTCTCGGAATTTTGATACTAATTCAGACACATACTGCCGCGACACAGTCCTGCCATATTGTTGATTGAACCGTTCCGCAGCCCTTTTCGCACATCTATTGTTTTCATAATACAGTTCAATCAACGCAACCCTCTCTGCCACTGTATACACCATTGTTTCGTTTTAATTTCGACGTACGATACCACACACGAATGAAACTCACTTGTAGTACACACGTGAAAAACAGAAACTGCATGCTCTATCTGTTTGTTCTATTTTATTAAAAAAATTTCATGGGTACCGCGAAACAAACTGAGCAAAAACATTCACAGTATCGTAGCAAATAAATGATAGATTGCAAAAACTGGCAAATGAGTTTTCCAGAGACGTACAAGTAAGCTCTTAACTTTCGTACAGGTTTATTCCTGAATTTATTTTTTCCCAAACGGTTCATCCCAACTTCAAAATCGGGACTCCGTTGGATAGAGAACTTAACGGGCTTTCAAAAGATGTGCCACTCCACTATTATTCCCTATTCAAATTTTAGGGGTTGTTCACCCCACACCTCGAGTGTTGCCGTGACGGTGGTGCATGTAGGAGAACAAACTGTCCCCCTCGAAACTAAAATCGACCTGTCCGAGGGTTTTTCCACATCTGCGATATTATCACCCAAAACCCCGATGTCAAGTTTTCGATGGGCCACCCTGTATAACATATATTATATGTACATAAATAATTCTCAATTATAATCAAGCGGATCTTCTTAACCTAATATCAGTATACCTGCCTAGAGAACAAAATGCTGATACCTCAATTGGTGATTTATGACCTCCTTATAGTTCTAGTAGTATTATACCTAAAATTTAATGGCTAGGGCAGGTACAACTCTGTGTAGATTCGACTGCTTGACAGCCTGTTGATACCTCAAGTGGTTGGTGATTTACGACCTTCTTATAGTTATAGTTCTACTATCCAGCCTATGACTGATCGTGGTGTAAGGCAAATTAGTCATCTTACACCGAAGAGTGCTGCAGTGCCTTCGGAGTCGCAATTATTTTATTTCTCTTTCAGATTTCACCACAGACAGAAAATTGGACTGCGACACATCAATCATGACTTACAGGGGACACGTTGTCGTCAAAACTCTGATTAGGTGTCGATTTTCTCCCCTCCACAATACTGGCCAGAGGTATATTTACACTGGTTGCGGCACTGGACGAGTTATCGGTGAGTCATAGTTTACATTTTTTGGATAGTATAATTTTTCTACAAAAGGCGAGAGTTTTTTTAACTGAAATTTCAGTTAAAAGTGTGTACACAAGTGTATTCAATAATCCATCAATAAAGTGATACATATCCATAATTTTAGGTAGAGCTGCTATACCACAATCATTATTTATTTATTAATAGCATTGCCTATTTTTATGAAATAACTAACAAAGTCATACTATTTTACTCTAGTTATAACTATCGGCTAAAAGTAGAAAATTAAATTGTGAGTACAATCACATCCCAATGGCCACTTTTTGACATTTAATAACATGGTTGGTTGGTTGGTTAAAGGCTGACGAGCGAGATACCCGGTTTACCTTGAGGTTTCCCTTAACACTGAGACCAGCTGGGGTCTATTGTATTGTTCTGTCGTCAGTGGTTCCCAGTTAAATAGGCCTGTGTTTTTCACCAGGTCCTGTAGTCTATTTACTAGGTGTTTCGGATTCATGTCTGTTTCTAGGTTGATCTGCCCGAATATTCTGTTGCGTTTGTTGAGCAGCGCATCGCATTCGAAGATGATATGAGAGGCTGTTTTCCCCTCGTCACCACAGAGTCTGCAGTCCACGGTTTCTCTATTTATTCCCATGGTGTGAAGGTGTTTCCTAAGGCCGCAGTGTCCGGTTAGTAAGCCGGTGATCATGCGTATCTTAGATCTGTTAAGGTTGAGTGTGTTAGCCGTCAGTGTTTGGCTCAGGTGCCTCACCATTGCTGAGCTAAGTCGATGCCCTTCGATACGTTTGGTGTTTTGATTTCTTCCACTCATTGATTAGGTTTCCGCATCGGGTTTTACTAATTCCAAACGCCTGTTCTGGACCTGTGAATGATGAATCAGAAGCTTTTTTTGCAAGTTGGTCTGCTATTTCATTGCCTTCAATTCCCCTATGTCCGGGCACCCACACAAGTGTAACCTTGTTGCGTTTTGACAGTTCATTGAGGCTCTGAAGACATTCCCAGACTTGCTTTGACTTCATCTGTATTGAGTTCAGAGCTTTTATAGCGCTCTGGTTGTCAGATAGAATGTAGATGTGTTTTCTTCCATACCAACGGTCTAGATTCATCTGTATGCATGTCCTTGTGGCATGTGTCTTTGCTTGGAATACTGTGGTGTTGTTGCCAAGTGGGACTATCACGTTCCTTTTTGGCATCATCCCGTATATTCCTTCTCCTGTTCCTTCATCTGTTTTTGAACCATCTGTGTACCAGATAATGTTTCCAGATGATAGTGATTGTTGACTTCATGGATGATTTTGGTGTGCCCAGTTTGTGGTTGGGTTATCTAATTACCTGTTTGTTTAAATCTGTATGCACTCATACTTGCTGTGATGTCTAAAGGTTGGAAGTTTAGGATAATTTCCATAGCGGTTGGAGTGTTATTCATACCACTCGTGATACACAGACAGGCGAGCCTCTGTATTTTACCAAGGTTGGTTTTCGACTGTCTGTTTCATCTTGGGCCACCACAAAAGTGAACCATATGTAATTCTGGGTCTTATAATCGCGGTGTAAAGCCAGTGCATGACTTTCAGTTTCAATCCCCATGTTTTTCCAAAAGCTCTTCTGCACATCATGAACAATGCTTTGCTTTTGTTGACAACATGTTGTAGATGCATGTTCCAGGTTTTTTTTTTCCTTCCTCGGATGCTGGTCCTTTCACCAGCTTCACCTCAGCCTCTTGGGCTTTTTGTGTTTCCCGTGTTGGTTTTACAGCACCCACTCCGTAACTCTGGTCCCCTGTACCAGTCTGTACAGGTTCTTCACCGGTTGGCTGTTGTATTCTTCGGGAGTTAAATTGGGTTTCCCAAAAATTGCCTGTCTCTTGCGGTCTAATGCCTCGCATTCTGACAGTATATGTTTGGCTGTTTCTGTCCCTTTACCACATTCACATTGTCTGCAGGAAAGTTCTCCGTTGTACAGACCCATTTTGTGCAGGTGTTTTCTCATTGGACTGTGACCAGTGAGAAGACCCGTTAAGGTTTCCCCAAACCAACGTGGGACGGGAGCGGGAACGGGATGAACGCGAGACTAAATTCTATAGCAAGATATGTAAACTTGCATACCGCTGGGATTATTCGTATTCCGAAATGCAGGCAAACAGCGAAATATGTTTGGTTTGCTCCTTGAACTGTTTTTCTAGCAATTCGGATAGTTTCATTTTCCGTTCCCGCGTTGGTTTGGGGAAACTTTTCGCTTGACCCAGTCCCGAATGCATCCTCGAATGTCGGATTTATTAATCCCGAGTGCGGGTTCTGGGCCAATATATGGAGTTGATGAGCCCTTTCTAGCTAGCTCATCAGCTTTTTCATTGCCCTCGATACCGCAGTGTCCTGGAACCCACATCAAAGTTAATTTGTTGTGTTCTGTGAGAACACTGAGTTCTTCTCGGCATTCCCATACCAGTCTTGATGTCACTTTCGGGTTCATAAGAGCCTTCAGTGACGCCTGGCTATCGGTGCATATTTTGATCCGTGCATTGTGCATTTCCCTCATATTGATTTCTCTCGCGCATTGCAAGATGGCGTACATCTCTGCCTGGAATACAGAGGTGTTTGTTCCTAGTGAGACGCTTATTTGGGAGTTCCTTCCCTCACTGTATATTCCAGCACCAGTTCCTTCTCTGGTTTTGGATCCGTACCAGATCCTCTCTCCACGTTTGCTCCTGGTATTGTCGTCTGTCCATTCCCTTCGATCTTGCAAGATAGCCTCGAAGTTGATGTTGAAGAAGTATCTAGGAGTCATGTGGTCCGTTGGTTTCATTTCAAGAATGTTGCCTCCCACTATTTCCTTTATCTTGTTGTGATCCGATCTGTTGCTCGTATTTTCTTGCCTCAGGAGTCCCATTCTTGCCTCTCCCATGATTGCTATGTCAATCGGTGGGAGGTCCAACAGTACTTCCATGGCTAATGTTGGTGTTGTTTTCATAGCTCCCGTTATGCTGAGGCATGCAAGTCTTTGTACCTTGCTCAACTCAGCCGCGGCTATTTTTTGTGTTATCTTTGTCCACCATACCAAAGATGCATATGTAATCATGGGTTTCACCACTTGTATATCCAGTATATCCAGGTTAGTTTCTTGTCCAAGAACAGCCCTAAATATAATAATGATCAGCAACTTGTAGTGTTACGCCAAAGAATTTTGGTCCTACTGAATCCTTTTGCCGTGTGAAGAGAATGAGTGGGGTTTGCCCTCAGTCCTTCTCTTTTGCACCATTCCTCTACGGTCCTCATTGCATTTTTTATTACCTCAGAGGTTATTTGGACATACTTTCCCTGTACGAGGACTACTATGTCGTCCGCAAAACTTTGGGAGTAGTATCCCTGATTGTTTAAATATTCCAGAAGTTCGTCTACTACCATGTCCCACAGTAAGAGGGGTAGTATCCCTCCCTGTGGGGTTCCTCTGGCCATTTCCAGCTTCGTGGAGTCTTCAAACATGTCGGTATGGGCCAGTCGATTTTGGAGCATTGACTTTATCCACCTGCATGTGGTTTCGTCAACGCTTCTCCTGGCCGCTGAGACCATACTTTCGAAGGATGTATTGTCAAAGGCTCCTTCGATGTCTAAAAAAGTGCATAGAGCTATTTCTTTTTTTCGCCAGAGTGTCCTCCAGCCTTGACACCCATTGGTGCAAGACCGTCTCGCACGATTTTCCTGTTAGATAGGCATGCTGGTTTATATGTAATGGCCAGTCTATGAGAGCTGCCTCCCGTATGTCCCTGTCTATTAGTTTTTCTAGTCATTTCATGACAAAGGGTGATAGGCTTATCGGTCTGTAATCCTTGGCCTGGTCTTATGAGATTCGGCCAGGTTTCGGAATGTAGACCACGTTCAGAGATTTCCAGGTTTGTGGTATCCAGCCAAGTGCCAGACTCGTCCTGTACAGTCTGCGTAGTTCTGGTGCTAGATCTTCAATTCACTGCTGTAGTAAGACATGGAATATTCCATCTGCTCCAGGCGATTTATATTGGCTGAAAGAGTTTATTGCCCATATTACTTTCGGGTATGTTACGATCCGCTTTGCCACCTCCCAGTCAGCCCTGTTCGCCCTTCCTTAGTTGAAGGTTGACAGGGTTCCTAATGCTGGGATTTGTGACAATGATAGATCCTGGTAAGTGGGTGTTTGGGTTAAGGAATATACAGGGTGTCACCTGCAGCTGGCAATATCAATCAATCTTCCATAATGCTAGGAATGATTTTGAAAATGTCTTCTATTCTGATAAAGTTCCCAGAAATGTTCCAATAATACTGCAGAAAGTAAACAAGTTTCACTATTCCATGGCTAACTATGATCAGCTGAAAATTGAAAAATCTGTGAAAACATTTTATGGATACTTTTATCATTGAACTACTAAATAAGAAATAGGTTCAGAATACTCTAAAACTCTTAATCCCCTAGTCATCTGCAAATGCCAATATCAAAAATAAATGCGAATTTGCAGCTGCGGAAAGGGAAAATATTGATGTGCAATAATTTTCAAAATAACTCAATTTAGGAGTTGCGAACTATTGCCATATACATATAACAACATATATATTTCTCAGGAATTGAGATCTGGGGTTTTAGAGTGTTCTGATCCAGAATCTGATGTTAGTTCAGTGATGAAAGAATCCATAATATGTTTTCCCAATTTTTTTACTTTTCAGTTGGTCATAGGTAGCCATGAAAAAGTGATTCTTGGTTACTTTCTACAGTGATAATGGAACATTTTTGGGCACTTTGTGACAAAAGAAGACATTTTAAAATCAACCGAGCATTACGAATGAATAATATATTTCAATGATTCAGCATTGAGTTCTGGGGTTCTGGGATATTCCAAAACCAGGAGTTGGGGTTAATTTTTGAATAAAAGATCATTGATTAATTTTTTCCCAATATTTCACTATTCAAGTGGTCATAGTTTGCCATGGAAAAGTAAAATGTGGTTATTTTTCTCAGTATTGATTGAACATTTTTGTGA
The DNA here is from genome assembly GCA_944452925.2 of Chrysolina oricalcia. Taxonomy (NCBI): domain Eukaryota; kingdom Metazoa; phylum Arthropoda; class Insecta; order Coleoptera; family Chrysomelidae; genus Chrysolina; species Chrysolina oricalcia. The sequence continues at coordinate 39,745,651 of OX101828.2, read as the reverse complement.
ATTTTCTGAAAAGTGAAGACATTTTGAAAATCAAGCAAATAAAAAGAGTTAATCGTATTGCCAACTACAAATGACACCCAATTGATTCAATCACTGAGATCTGGGGTTTAAAGGTACTCTGAAACAGAATCTGATGTTAATTTTGCGATGAAAAAATCCCTAGTATGTTTTCCCCACTTTTTCACTTTTCAATTGGTCATAGTTAGCCGTGGGTGATCAATTTACATGAGTACTATGATTAGAAAAAAAAATTCAAATTATTTTATTCTCAATGAAATATGAGGGTGTGGCTGCTCAAAGTGGGACACATTGTATAATGTATTTCTGTTCATGTTGTATATTGTTAATAGTTAAAAAAATTGTTTCGTCTTATGCTTATCTTTACATTTAAAAAAATTATTTTATTCATGATTTTATCTGAAGCCATCGCCGGCGACATGTACAATTTCTATTTAATAATTGTATTTTCTGTAGTATTATATACAACAAACCTGTGACGTATTCTATCCAATTTTTACATTGCCATAAAGAATAAATATATGTTCTATTCTATTCTATATCATTGGACTGTATTATGTATTGTATTGTACATTGTAAAATGTGTGTGGATAAATTCATTCATACATTCGTTCAACAAGCTCTAACTTTCAATGTACTGTCTTCGGTGGCACATCCTGTATTTATTTAATGAAACTTCGTGATGTCAAGGCATAAGAAAAATTTCAAATCTGAAAAAATATAATATTGAAACAAAACAGTATATTTTAAATCACCCAAAGATATTTTACGATATATTGAAATCAACATCTATTTCAGAAAAAAAATCAACCTGCCTACCTTCCTGCACCATCTGCTCGACACTGTAAAACCTCTACAAAAAGTATTTTTCAAATTGTGACAACCTCAACAAATTTATTTTAATTCTATAATCTACTTACTTACTTAACATGACATATGAAGTCCTCAGATCGAGCATAGAGCAAGACAGACAAATCTTGCCTAGGCCAAGATGCTCAAACTGAAATTTTATTTCAGAAACAATTTATAATACCTGTAATGTACTTTATCGGAAGGAATAAAAAATTTATTTGATTTGATATTTCGCTTTAATATAAAAATGTATTATGATCTAATGGGTCCCTTCCATTCCTAGTGTATGACTCCCTAACTGGAAAAATAGCGGCAACACTGACTGGACATGGTGACGTTGTGCGAGATGTTGACTGGCATCCGATAAGGAACGAAATTATAACTTCATCGGTAAGTGGAATGTTTTATTTCTTTTCGTAATCCCATACTGTTATTTTGATTTAACGGTATTCAGATGACAATTGAAAAGTTAATGTTAACAGCCTCCGTCCGTTGAGATTTTTTAACGGCCGGCGGCCGTTAAGAAACCACTTGTTCAAATATTTTTTTCAAAACTTAATTCTGCTTACAATAACAATAATTATAATGAAACTGACTATTCATAAACGATCACGCACACATCTTATGGGAAAAAGTCTTTCGGTGAAAACGGCTGGATTTTTTAATGTTGTAGCTGGGGCCATTTATTTATTTATTTATTTATTTATTTACATATGGGAATACAAACGGGACTAACCCAAAATAGTATTCACAGATAGATGATTTCTCAATATACAGAATCTACATATAATTGTAAAGTAAAATTACCGGAAATTACAAAATTTGTGATAGATATAGAAAATGACAGAAAAAAAAACAATAAGAGTAATGAATTTAGTGCATACAGTAATGAGTGAATGAAAACGAACATGGCGTACTTATTAAATTGAAGTCTGTGAAGCAAGAAAGTGTTTTTTCAAACAATAGGAAAATTTTGACAATGAGTAAAAGAAAATATCAATATTCATGGAATCCGATAACGCATTATATGATATGTTGCATCTATGCATGGGAGAGTTCAAAAAATAATTTGTTTGCGATTGTTCGTAACGGAAAAGGTGCTGATGCCTAGTAGTATATGTAGGAGCATTAAGATAAATGTTACCAAGGATGGCAGGCGAATCAACTAAATTGTTAATGATTTTGAAGAGGAACTTCACGTCTGAAATTTTCCTTCTGTTCTCCAGTGTTAATATATTCAACTCATTTCGAACATAGATACGGTTGTTGGGTTTGGATGGAAAACATTTTTTGTTGACATAATCTAAGAATATATTCTGAACCCTTCCAAGTTTTTTTATGTAAATGACGTATCCAGGGTCCCATATTACGGAACCATAACTCAAAACACTATTGACGTATGACATATAGAGAGTACGGAGAGTGTGTGTTTTTAAATTCACGACAAGTTCTCATAATGAAACCTTACATTCTGTGGGCCTTTTTAGAAATGTAAAATATATGCTTATCAAAAAGCATTTTAGAGTCAAATATTATTCCTAGGTCCTTTATTTCTGTGACGTCTTTCAAGGGTAGAGAAGATATTTGATAGGAGTGAATTAGAATACTTTTTCGGCGTCCAAATGAAATATGGTAACACTTATTTTTAGATCGTCCGCATACATTAAAAAGTTGGCGAATCGGAAACATTGAGAGATATCATTAATGTAAATATTAAATAGGAGAGGCCCCAGATGAGATCCTTGAGGAACCCCAGAGGTGATTTGGTGATACTCAGACTTGTTGTTACCGCTTGACAACGATCGGTTACATAAGATTCAAGCCAATTTAATAGATTGCCATTTACCCCGACTCCAGCAAGCCATTCCGAGTAAAAGTCTCCATTGGCCCAACTCGTTCGTATGACTAGATTCGGCGCTAGAGGGCGCCAAATCATGAATTTCGTGATTTTTGGAGAAATTCAGCTGAATAAAAAAATATCAATAAGTATCTCATTTATATCCAATATTTTGTGCGACTGAGCTTTCCTAAAATTCGCGAGAAATATTTTTCCATAGGGTTGTCAACAATATACCCAATTCTTCAGTGAATGAATTCGCCTGCGAGATTATAAGTTGATTGAGTTTTTCATTGAGGATCAATCAGAATGATTTGTTCATCGACCATAATATAATGATGCTTTATGAATACGGAGTGTTCGGAATAACGATTGGTCTATACACGTACTTACTCCATACCACGAATTTTATTATTTTTGAGTGAATTCAGATAAATGAAAAATATTTACCTTTTTTTGTAATCGATAGTCAACAGTTGTGCAACTGAGCATTACTAAGATCGTGAGTGATTCTTCTATAAAACAAAAAAATTTCTACGTGGTAGATTCCAATATAATCAATTTTTAGGTGATATAATTCGTCTTTGAGACTACGATCAGAATGGAAGTTGATATCTAAAAACAAAATGCAATACATATAGTATTTCGCACACGAAAAGCTCCATTCAATTTGAATAAGTAATAACTCTTCTCGAGGATTCAATCATGACTTCGTCCTCAACAGAGAGCTGAAGTCATCTCCTATTAACCTAACTATGTTGAATACCTAAAGGTTCGGCGATAGGGGACGCCAAATAATTAATTTTGTGTTTTTGTAGGAATTAGCAAGCTATAAAATTTCAATATATCACTTGAGTCACTTGAAGAAATATATCTGATGTTCTGAAGATATTGAGTATATTTTCGTCGATTATATATAATTTGAACTGAATGAACTGAGTTTACCCATATGAATTCAAGGAGAATTCAATCATAGGCACGGAGTTATTAAACTAAACCTCGATGAACATATATTGTTCATAATTTGTGCATGACACAAATATTTTTGCTTAAATTATATTCAAGTATGTATGATGGTATTTGTGATGATCTGTTTTTCCGAAGATTTTCTTTCTTTCAGTAATAACTTGACAACGCCGCAAAATTTTCGAAAAAAAGGATTGCCTCCTTATGTAAGAATTTCTGAAAGAAACAATATTTTTCGGAATATTTTTATACCAAGCAACAAAGTAAACCGTATAACCTTCACATGAAACATTTTTTAATACTCCAAACGATAGTCAAAGTCAAAAGTCAAAGTCAAAATATGCTTTATTGTCGGAAGTTAATGATAAACTTATTGACAAAGCTTCATTGTATTGAAGATAATGTTGAAAAATTTATGGAAATGAATTTAATACTTAAATAAGGTGTAGTGGATACCCCCTACTATCCGCACATCATTCCTGATGAGAGGGAACACCATCACTATATGCGCTACGGGGCGACTTAACAAATAAAAAAGAAAAAATGGGTGCATTTGCTATTTCAACTGCAGGGAAAAACCCGGAAAAAACTTACAGTACCACCATATGGTCCTTAGTGAATGAGGGAATGGACCAATACAACAATTAAACATAAATACAAGGACTTCTCCATTTCTGCCATTCCAGCCCGATCACCATTTATTCATCAGATGAGGAGTATGCACATGAAATAGGCGAGATACAGTACTTCCTCACACTAATGGACACCATGTTTATAATATGGACTCTTCCTTATTTCAAACACTCTGTAATCATAGCTTCATTATACTTTGGTCGATCATTTTGATTGATCCTCAATCATAAACTCAGCCAACTTATAACCTCGTAGGCGAATTCATTCACTGAAGAGTTGAGTATACTGTTAACTATACCCTGTAGAAAAACAGTGTCGATTTTTTTTACTGTATTATGGAAAAGCATTTCTCACAAATTTTAGGCATGTTCGATCGCACACAATATTGAATATAAATGAGATATTGATATTTTTATATTCTGCTGAATTTCTCCCAAAATCACAAAATTAATGATTTGGCGCCGAATCTGGTCATACAATCGAGTTGGGCCAATTGAGACTTTTACTCAGGATGGCTCCAGCTACAACATATCAAAAATCACCGAAAGACTTTTTCCCATAAGATGTGTGCGTGGTCCTTTGAAAAGTAATTTGACAATTGCTTTTTTCTGAAATCGTTCAAGAATACCCACTTTCTCGGAGTAACTTCAGGCCTCAAAATATGCTAATCTAGTATTTTAGTCCGTTGCTAAGCAACGAACTTTCCTGGACCGTTTTCGGACCTAAACGGTACGGGAAAGTACTTTCCCGTACAGAAAACGATCCGAGAAAAATTTTGCCGGCTTGTTTACATTTTAGACAGTTATTGAATTCACGCAAACAATATGTAGAATTCCTTAGTTTTTGATAATGCTGATTGCGATTTCAGAAAAAATAGTATGTGTACCTCGTAGTAAAAGCACACATCCAGACTTCAATGCTTGTTGGCCTCGGCTTAACGCCTCGGCCAACAATTTACATTGTCGTCCGGGAATGTATTGCTTTTACTACTAGATACACAATATACTATTATTTGAAATTTGTATTCCATCGATGAGAGAATTACCGTCTATAGTACCAGTTTTGAACTTACTGTCGGTGTGGCCTTATTACTATGAAACAGAACAGTTGTCTCGTTATCTTCATTCTCTTCGAAACTGAATTTTCAATATACGACTCCGCCACCGCAGAGGAGTTCCAACCTCCAAGTTCTTTTACCGATAGTAGATCGCCACCATTTTCTACAAGCATAGTAGCCGAGGATCTGCGAAACGAGTGCCCTGTGTAGAGCTGAGGATTTTCCAATTTTAAGAATGCTGCAATTTTCTTTCGAACAGCTCCAATAATATGAATGTCCACAACTTACCATTCCTATAACCAATGAAGAATCGCCGAATGTACGTATTTTTGGTATAAACCATAGGCATCAAAAGGGAGTCCTTCTATGGGAATGACAAATACCCTGTTCTTTTTGTTTTTAGTGTACCTCAATGCAACCAAAACTCTGGTACTGGTGCTTTCAAAATCACCCACAATCAGCTTAACAAGTTCGTCACGTCTACAGGCGCCAAAAATACCACACATTAATACAACCTTTTCAAGCAACCATGTATGATCATCTGCCTCCAACAAAAACTCAGTTACTTCTTCTTTCTTTGGAGTGTATCCATTAAACTTTCGTCTCAAGAACAAAAATAATTTTCCAAATCTGAAAATACCATTTCTGTAGGTAATACACTCTACGAGGATATATTTAAAAATTCTTAGCCTATTATAGAACCAAACAAAATTTCAATGTCAAAATATTTTATTACTCAACATATTCTCCTCTTGATTGGATACATTTATTACAGCGAACCTGCAACGTCTCTAGACCTTTCAAAAAAAATGTTTCTTCTTGTTCTTCAAACCAGACCACCACAGCTTTTATTACCTTCTCGTTGGAAGAAAATTTACGACCTTTTGAACTTTTTTTCAGTTGAGAAAAGAGATGGTAGTCGGACGGAGCCAAATCTGGTGAATGAGGGGGGTGTTCTAGTAATTCAAACCCTAAAGCACGAATTTTTTGCATGGCAAAATGAGATTTGTGTGCAGGAGCGTTGTACTGCAAAAACAAACACCTTTGGATAGCTTTCCGCGTCTTTTTTCTTTAATTTTTTTCCCTTAGAGTGGTCAGTAATGTCAGTAGTTATCTCCAGTTATTGTTCTACCCTTATCCAAAAAATCAATCATGATTACTCCATGGCAATCCCAAAAAAACTGAAGCAAGAACTTTTCCAGCAGATTTTTGAATTGGATTACTCCGCTGCCAGAACCGCCTATTTTGCCCTAATTGAGTCACATTTGAGGTATGGGATTGCATTTTGGGGTGCATGCAGCTCTTACCTACATAAAAATGTCTTTGTACTCCAGATAAGAGCTCTGAGGTATATTTGCAAAAAAAGGCCAAGAGATTCATGTAGACAGTTATTCAAGGATCATAAAATACTCACAGTAACATCTATTTACATTTTAGAATCCGTTAGCCTAATACACAAAAATAAAAATCTCCTTGATACCCATGAACACACGTCGAAGTAACTTCATAAGATTACCTAGACCAACTAACAATATTGTGCGAGACTCAATAATATACAACGGCATCAAAATGTATAATCACCTGCCCATACACATTAAGGATACAACATGTATTAGTCAATTCAGAAGGGATACAAAAAACCTCCTGGTACAGCAATCATTCTATGAATTAGAAGATTATTTTACCACAAACCTATGACATGCTCAGTTCTCCTTGCTTAGGAATTATGTACCTAGACTTTACTTGTTTTGTATTCATAATAACATTTTATTTTATTTATTTATCACTGTTTGTATTTTCTCGAATGTCCTATATGTCTGTATACACCATATTTTAGAGATTTATTTAGATATAGTTGTGTCATATTGTTATTTTTATCCTATTTTTATTTTTAGCTATACATTACTTGCTTACACATGCTTTATCTTTAAGAACTCGATTCTTCCGACAATAAAGTATATCTTGATTGATTGATTGATTGAAGGACATTGATCTCCAAGGGTATTGAGCATATCTTCGTAAATCTGCTTACCTCTGAACCCTTTTAAATACAGGTACTTGATGATGGCTCGATACTCCAATTTTTCGATTTTCACAATTTCGGTGGACATACGTCAAACACTGACACTTCTAATAAGTTATTGTTTGTTGCTATGGTAACGCAATATATTGTCTGTGCAAGGAACTGGTCTAGGCTAACTAGATATCAATACATCCTCGTAATATGGTGTACGATTTGAAATAACTAACCTTGAAATGTCAAACTTTCAAAGCTAGTCTCAACATTGAAATCTTGGTCCACAGCGAGTTAGGAGAATACACCTCTGATTTTCCTTTCGTATAGGCTAATAATACATCTTTATTAACCACCTTTACATTCTATTGCTTTTACGCCACTCTTTAAAATTTTTATATTCTTTTTGAAATCGCTCTTGAGTTATTTTCGGCAGTAAATCAACACTTGCTGCACATGATTCTCCCAATATTTCTGAAGAAATTTGATTTTGTTCCTCAATTTCATCCATGGTCGTTGTTGAAGCGAAATCCTGAACACAAAAAACTGACGTTGTTTATAATATTGTTGTGATATTGTTAAGCTGTTCCATGACAACACGATGTCGGGATTTTCTGTAGAATTGCGAGGTACGTGGTTTGTTCTTTCCTCCGAATCAGAATGTAATCTTTCAGCGGGATTACTAAAAGTCTTGCCGATACGCAAATAACGGATTCGGTTGTTATATTCTTCGGCTGCGCCTCGGATTACAATATTCAACCTCATCCGTTAGTTGCTACGTATCGGCCTTGTAACGTTAATAACTATAACAGGGTTGGAATATTGACAAAAACTAATTCAATGTTTTTTGTCCCATTTATCACTGCTGACTTAGCATGTTTAATGTGTATAAAAAGTACGTAGGCACTTCATGCTGATAGAATAGAATTCATTTCAACATGAAACTCAGAAACTCTCATTTGCACTGATCAGATCATCACTTTCAGAATCGTTTTCAAATGGAACTAATGGAACTATGATGACGGGTGCTACTTCGACATCGAGTAGGTGTTCTCGATCCCACCAATCCCTTATTGATTGTTCGGTATGTTCAACCGATTTCTTTCAATATTCCTCCGTAATAATGTAATCCAGTACAGCTTTCCAGACCATCTCCACCTCATCGGGTTTAAGACCATCACGCATATGGTTATCATGGTATGATTTAGCCCCAGTCCATATTAGTTCTATTTCCAGTATTCCGAAGTGACCAACCTGGCAACAGGGCATTTTCGCAAAAAAAAATGGTACCATTACAATGGATGATTTCAGTACCCATATTCAGTGTTGCCACAATTGATTTTCTGGTTGAATTGTCTGACATTTTCCAGGCATTTTCTGATATGGTTCAGGGTCGGAATGGATACAATTTTTAATTAGAAAGATTCCTGGATGTTCTCGGATATGCGCATCAAAGTACAAATGATGATATTGTCAAAAATAAAATATACTAGGGAATTTTAATTTCGTAAGTTTTTCAATATTACAGATAAAATTCCCTAGGATTTTTATTTTGGTCCATTTCATTTTATGGTACTTCGATTCATGTATCTGGGGACATTCGTGATTCTTTATAATTATAGAAAATTGTATCCGTTTCAACCCTGAGCCATATCAGAAAAGGTCTAAAAAATGTCAGTTGATTCAACCAGAATATCAATTGTAGCAACACTGAATAGGTGTACTGGAATCGTCAATAGAGGACTTCGGATAAGGATTCAGTCATGCCACCACACAACTTTTGGCTTTAAAACTACTGGCACGTTTTTCGGGAAGTTTTCTTCATGTCAGGGTTCCTGGCAGCCTCAGGAACCCCGTAATATGAATGAAGTTGTTCATAACGATGGGTATATTGAGATTTTCCATAAAATACAAAACCCTAGGGACTTTAATTTTTTTTTGGGATTTTTCTCACAAAATGGCGCTAATTTCAAAATATATCATTTTCCTGAATTTATAAAAATTGCATATTTCACGTTTCCTAGTTGCCAAATAGTTGATCGATCTAGAAAATATTCTGAGTGGTAACTTTCACGGATAAACAAACCTTATTACCTTTCTGATTAAAATGCTCTTGGCCTGAATACTTTGAGGTTACAATGGTTACATCACAGAATTTGTATTTTGTTTCAGTTTTGTGGGTATGTGTTACATTTAAAATGGTTGAATATCATTTCTACTTTTGAACTTCTTTATGGAACGAATGTGCACCGACAAGGAAATAACCCTACGGCCTACACTCAGTGCCGCATTTGTCAGCTAGCATGCTACCAAGTACCATTTAGCAAATTAGCCAGTAAGCAAATGCTACGGGCCTGGGGGCCTCGCGCCTCTGCGCAAAGTATAAAAAACTATCAAGTAAGATATGTTTTTTATATACCACCTACAGAAAATGAATAAAGTTAAATGGGAATAATAACTATAGCGTGTAATGAAATTCTAGAACACTTGCAAGCGACTAACGCTTCGTTGCAGTCGTCCGATCAAGATCTTAACACGAGATAGGTACGCTCTTTATAAATCATTACAAGGCTACTTCTAAGCAATACGATCCAAATTTTCAGATATAGAGGCAAAAGCCAAAGCCCTAATTGGCTGTGAAGAATTATTATCAGCAATCGACTTCAAGAAAACCCAAGCGAAATACAAAGTATGACCATTTCAGCAGCAGCTCTACTCACAGACCTCATAAAAGACCTCATAGAAGAAGTTGTAGAACATCAAACACCCGGACAACGTTTTGAAATTAATGTTTTTATTGTTGTAATTGTCTGCATTAGATAAATGCAAGGAAGCTTACCATCAAGTGACTAGTGTATTTCGAATACTTCGGCAGAAAAGATCTTAAAAAGAACTATCGTCAATTATTTCCTAGACGATGTAGAAGACAGTCTGGGCAATGAACTGGTGCAGTTTGCGAAGCTGCTGAAAACAGATGTGGCTGCTGATATTGATAGCAGAAAGAAAAAGCACGAGGCTCAGGAACTTCAAGTTAATAAACTGTTGACATAAAATTTATTGGAATCGTGTTTCCCAAATGTTGGAATAGTGTTTCGCATTCACTTGATTTTGATAATCACCAACTACAGCGGAGAACGTTCTCTTTCAACTTTAAAGCGTTTTAAAAATGTGTTAAGGAGCACAATGGGACAAGAACATCAAACGACATTAATATAATGAACATAGAAAGTGATTAACTTAGAAATATTGATTTGACGAGTGTTATCTCCAAATTTGCTCGGATTAATATCACGGAAAGTCTTTTTGTAAATGTGCTGTTTTATTTTATATTCTATACTTTAATACTTGATACAAATCAAGGGCCTCTTGTTCACATTTGCTACGGACCCCGCGGTGGCTTTATCCGGCACTTCCTAGACTACACAATACCTCTTTCAATAACAAAACTCTAGCTCTAGTTTTGAATTTAGCGCCATTTTAAAAGAAAAATCCAAAAACAAAATTAAAGTCCCTAGTGTTTTGTATTTTATGGAAAATCTCAATATTCCCGTAGTTATGAACAATTTCAATCATATTACGGGGTTCCGGAGGGTGCCAGGAACCCTGACATGAAGAAAAAATGCCCAAAAACGTGCCAGTAGTTTTAAAGCCAAAAGTTGTGTGGTGGCATGACTGCATCCTTATCCGAAGTCCTCTATTGGCTGAGGGCCCACAATCGCGACGTTCAATTGTTTTTTCCATATAAAATTTCCAATGATCCAAAGTTCAGCCAACGCTCTTTACGGACTCATCCTGCTACGATTTTGACCCACTCTCATTCGAAAATATCCATGTTTCGTCTAAAAACACTACTTTTCTTAATTTTGAATTGTAACTTCTGTACGTTTTTTAAAAAACTGAGCACGTTGACTTACAATTTGGGGCATTTCACATAAAGAGGTACCTTGAGTTGCAGTCTTTTACCCAAGTTTTTAATCATTTTTGACAACACAAGAAGTCTGTGCAAAAAAAGTTCATTTTTTATACAGACTTAACGGTAAAGTTTCAATTTTTTTCAAAATTGACAATTTACAAATCAATAATAGCACCTCATTTTGATTACTGTGGAACCCTTTTATTTTTCCTTAAGAATGACCAGTTGAGTACTATTCAGAAAATACAAAATCGAGCCATGAGAGCTATACTCATGTGTAACAGACGTACTTCAATTAAGAACATGCTAGAGATATTATCACTAATGTCGGTAAAACAAAGAATACACTATAATATGTTGGTCTTTGTATTCAAGCTCAGACATAATATGTTACCGACCTACCTCTGTGATGAATTAAATTATATAGGTAATGTACACACTCATAACACTAGAGCTCGTGCTGTGAATGATTTTTATATAAAAACTGAAGACATATTGTGTAACACAATATTCAATAAGGGTCTAACACTTTTTAATGGTTTACCACCAGAGACCAAAAACATCACTTATTTGAGCCATTTCAAAAAATAATGTAGAGAATATGTATTAAACCAATTCTGAATTTGAATTTCTTGTAGTAGTTTTTAATATGTTGTATTGTATTGTAATGACTTTTGTTGTGTTTTGTATTTTATTATATTTTATTTATTGATAGGTACTTTTACTGTGTTGTCTTTGGGTAGTTTAATTTGGTGTTCGTTCCTTCTGTAAAGAGCAAATTTTGCTAATAAAGAGTTATATATATATATATATATATATATATATATATATATAACAGGAAGTTATTCAATGACATCTACAGTCACTAGTTGAAACTTAATTTGACGCGAACCAAGGAATCCAAAAGTAGAGGTTTGTCCACAAATTGACAGGCAGCCAACAATTCGGTTGTTCTGACCAACCCAAGGTTCAATCAACTTGATTGAATGTCAAAAGATGCGGAATAAAAAAAACAGTTTGACGTGTTTTTGCATTTTTTTCAAAAGTGATCGTTGTACGTTTTATGAATTTTGTGCATTACTTTATTATAACCCTATATATATATATATATATATATATATATATATATATATATATATATATATATATATATATATATATATATATATATATATATATATATATATATATAATGAGGATGGATTTAGCGAGGGGCAATATATGAAAATATAAGTAAAAAAGTTATTGGGTATAACCCTCAAAATGTTGTGCAACCGTAGACACGTGTTTCGAACTTAAGCTCTCTTCAGTACGGTAAAATCAAGTGCGAAGATGTACAACACTTGGATGTAAAAATATATAATTTCTGAAACACCTCGCTTTTTTAGAGCATTCTTCAAAACTGGAAGCGTCACGTCACGTTTGTTTTCAATTTATAGAAATTATAATAGTGGGGTTGTATGTAAAAAGTGGTAGAATATTTTAGTTCTGGCGGAGAACATGCCACTTGGGGTGGTTATAGTATACATGTTACTGAACATAAAACGGCCCAGACCCCAAGTTTTAAGGGCCTTCATCTTCCGGAATGACGTCATCAAAATGGCGGACGTTAGAGGATGCCGGATCGTCATGAATTGACTATAATGACCAAATGCCTGAACCGAATTCAATGAAATTTGGTACACATGTACTTTGGTACAATATCTCGATCAAGTTCGTCAATGGACAAACTCGATCAAGCCGTTTCAAAATGGCGGCCGTTCAAAACTAAAAGAATTATAACTTTTGAACGGCTTAATTCTAAGGGTTCAAAATTTCGAGGGGTACGTTTTATTGAGTTTAGGAAGCGTCAGCATTCGTACTGCGAACTTCAAACTGTATGGTGTTGTGCTAAAGATGATATGTGCTTGGACATTTGCCTTGGATGCTGTCCATTATTCACGATGGTTGCCAGTTTTCGTGCGTGATCTTGAAGAGCTGCCTGACAAGCACCCTGATGTTTATGTGTTGTTATTAAAACCAGGATGACTTAAAATCAACAATATATTACTGGATATGTATATAACGTGTACATCAACATTCGAGTACCTCGAGAGAACCGTACCATGATAATGAACAGAACAACGTATTCTAATTGACAACTGACACAGTGTTACAATGTTGCCAAGCAACACTCAATCATAAAACATCAAAAGAAAATAATGTACCACAAAACTATAATAACCAAAGAACATGAATATACATAGAAAAGATTTTAGCGTATATTTCATCATTATGCAGAATTCCTGCAAGGAAATTTTACAAGAAGGAGAACTACAGCTCCATTTTCATCTATGTCAGATGATCAGTTCCACGAACGAAACAATAAGAAGAATCAATGTGATGGTGGAGCAGTAGGAATCTTTGACAGTGAAACGGCACTTCTTAAATGGATGGTGTCAGGTCCAAATATATCATTTCAGAGTTCGAAGATGTTTGTTTCACTGGGTCAAAAGATAGCAATAAACTGCATCATTCATCATATTTGTTAAATAAGACGCAATTGTAGGACAGCATAAGAGAATCATTTCTAAGTTGAGCAAGTCTGAACCTACTGCCAAAGATTTTATTTTTAAAATATGTTCTTTTACCTCTTCAGTATCAACTGTAGTTAAATGAAATAATTCAGAGAATCGTGCTTTCTGATTTTGATTATAGTACTGTAATAAATTTCCATCTATTGGTACTTCATTTGCAGAGAACTGTAAGAAGAACTTGTTAATTTCGGATGGTTTATTAAGAAAATCAGGCAGAGTTATGTTTTTTCCTCTGTTCATAATATTTAATTGATTCAACCTTTTCCAAATTAGTTTAGTATCTCCATTAACACAAAACTCGATGTATTTTTTTTCATTATTAATGGAAATATTCGTTTGGTTTCTAATTTGTTTATAATAAATCCAATGGTCATCATTTTTAGTTCTTTCAAACCTTTCAAATGCTTTATCTTTCATCTTCATCATTATCTCTATCGTCAGTCACCCACGGCGGCTTTTGGTCTTTGATCAAGATCGCTTTGAGTGGAGCCAACGTATCAAAAATATTTATCAATAAACTATTTATGTAAGTAACTTTTTCGTTAATATCTTGTATATAAATCACATTCTGAAATGGGTTATTTGATAAAATATCTTGTAGAATATTTTTATCTATACGTTTAAGGTTTTTCATTGTAATATATTCTGCAGGTTTTTTTGGTTTATTTCTCCGATAGAACAAAAAACCATGGAATGATTAGAAATATTTGATGTATCCTCAGTGCCAGCTTTGAATCTTGTTTGGTACTTTGATATTAATATTATATCTAATAACCCAGTCAACACAGAATGGTCTCAGAGATGGTAGTGGGATTCACATTCATGATTCAGATCACACTAGTGAATCGCAAAGTGACTTCCATTATTATCGCATAAACGTCTATTCGGTGCCCCGTTGGTCATGTCGAGACATCAAAATGTGATGCAAAGTGTGACTCGAAATTAGCCCAATATGTGACATTCCATTCATCCTTCGGAATCGAATGTACATTGAGGCCCTTTCGATGTAACAATGTGAAATTGAAAGGGCTGGTACTTATTTAAAAATGCTCTTCACTTTCTGATTCTCCTGTATGTCAAGAATAAAACAAAGCTCACCATGTTTCAACATAAATAGAAATTATACCTCAATGTTATTATTCTTACTAATGAATAACGGTTCATATGGAATGGAATGCTAGAAAACAAATGCGTGAGTTGATTCCGTAGTATATAATAACAATAATAAATGTCTTTATTTTCCACAAGATTACAATGAGTATATAAAATAATGATAGTTTATAAAAAACAAATAATTTATAAACGTGGAAAAAAGGCGATGTATCAGGTGAGTATGTACGAAACATACACTCTGTTTTTCAACCTAACCTTATATACTTATATACTTTTCACAAACAAAAAAATGATCAAACTCTGTCTAAATCATGAAAAAACAATATACAGCAATATAGAAAAATCTATAATTCAACTTCAATCCTCTGAACAGCATTTTCTTTGCGGCGAAATCAGTACCTATCCTGAAAATGCCAAATTCTGTAAATCACTGAATTAACCTTTCTACTCACCGTTCCAGTCCTTGAAGGGATACAGTTCTTGGTAGAAATAATAATTGGGCAATGTTAATAAACACATTCGATTTAAGTGTTGAAATAAAAAGAATCAAACAGAACACCACATACTATCAGAAGTACCTATAGAATATTTAAAAGATGGCGTCAACCAAATACAGATTCTACTTGACTCTCGACTCGACAAACTATGGCCATTTTGTGTCGTGATGGTGACGCCATGCTCAATTTTGTTACCAACCTAATTCCTTCTATACCGACAAAATCGCAATGAAACCAAAATTCATGTTAATGTGCTTTGCAATTTTCTTCACATTTTGTGCTCAAAGCGACACAAACCAGAAGAAATTTGGGAACAATTCATATAATTTGGCATCACCAAGTGGTAACAGTGATGTCTAAATGCAACTCATTTTGTTACCATAATAAACATGAAAGCAACATCTCCTAGATGTTTGTGTTAACTGGGAATGTACTAGAAGATTTGGTGATTCGAGTTGGTGAATCAATAACTTGCTGAAGATTGAAAGTTTCAATATAGTGGATGAGTTCGTGAGTGCTTGAATTATCCATATCCCGCCCACCGAGAATGCACTTTGGTTGCATGGAGACCGACTTCACGCCTCCACCACTTGAACAATGGGGTTGGAAAAAATCTGAAGACAGTTATTTACCAGTGGGGTCAACCATTCCTGATGCTTCAGAAGAACTGTACTCATGTGTCTGCAAGAAACGGTGCTCTTCGTGCATCTCTGTAAGAAAAGAACTACTGTGTATCCTCTTCTGCTTATGTGAGTTCTACTGTTCTCGAAATTATGGGTAACCAAGATTTAATTACATTCCCGTACTCAGTCATAAGTGTTATATTTTGCAATTTTAGAGGCGGAAGCTGGAAAAACAGTATATTTACAACTCATCTGTTAAAAGTAGCTACATTGTTTATAAACATTCGTATTATTTTGTGAAAAAAGGTAAATATTTGTTTAATGAGAATGGTTTTTATAATGTGCAGACTGTTATTTTATTTACAAAAAGTCAATTGTTCTTTAAGAGTTCTTTAGAAGAGTTTTTTTAATCTTTATTGGTCTCTACTTTGAAACAGCTTGATCGATTTTGACCATTGACGAATTGGACAGAGACCGAACTGAACCGTGTACGAGCGGCTCCCCCCACCACTCGGCCGCGTGGCGGCGATACTTTTCTGGTACTGATACCTGACACGTATAGCGCATGGGAGAGGTTGCCCTTCAAGCCGTTCAAAAGTTATAATTATTTTAGTTTTGAACGGCCGCCATTTTTAAACGGTTTTCTCGAGTTTGACCATTGACGAGCTGGATCGAGATGATATTGTACCCAAGTACCAGTGTGGCGAATTTCATTAAAATCTGTTCAGGTCGCCATCTTCATGACGTCATTACGGACGACCAAGACCCTTAAAACCTGGGATTCAGGGTCTTATATATTATCACTACCCCAAGCGGCATGTTCTCCGCCAGAACTGAAATACTTTACTGCAACCCATTTCCACTATAAATCACATTATGTACTTCCATTTTGATACCATCTTCAAAACTTCAGTCTATGGTTTCCTTCTTTTGCATTTTTTGGAAAAAAAACGCTAATTTTAAAAATGTCACTCATCCTCTTTATCCCTTGCCCCTTCAATTGTGGAGTGTTGTTTTTTTAAATTTCCATTTGATTTTCAGTGGGACGGAAATGTAGGCCTATGGACCCACCTCGCTGAAGAAACAAAACTTTCCCAAACAGCTCAAACTACACCCGAAAACCTTTTGAGGCTTCTAAGAAGAGACAGGATTTGTTAATATCGTCGAGTGCTATTTTGTTATTTATTTTTCCCTTGTTCGTTAAAGAAAAACGGCATTTGGTACAGGTACAGAGCATATCAGAAACATTGTGTCAAATGCATTGAAAATGACAATTGACATAAGAAAAGATCGTTTTGAATTTGGAAAACAAAAAAAATTTAGTTTAATATTTCAGATTTAAATGTATATATTTTTCATATATTGAAAGTTCGCTGCCCTGTTTTTCTGTTTTGAGGTTTCTCGCAATTTTCACTGAAAACTTGTTGTAAATAATATCAATCCTACAAAAGGTCCCCAAGGAATAAAAAAAATAATTCCTCTAATTCCGACTTCGCAACTCAAAATTAGTATACTTCCGACTTCACAACTCGGAATTAGTATAAATCCGTCTTTACAACTCGGAATTAGTATAATTCCAACTTTACAACTCGGAATTACTATAATTCCGACTTTACAACTCCGAATTAGTGTAATTCTGACTTTACAACTAGGAATTCCCCTAATTCCGACTTTACAACTCGGAATTAGTATAATTCCGACTTTATAACTCGAAATTACTATAATTACGACTTTACAACTCAGAATTCTGACTTTACAAGTCGTAATTAGCCTAATTCCGACTTCGTGACGCGGAATTAGTATAATTCCGACTTCACAACTCGGAATTATATAATTCCGACTTCACAACTCGGAATTATCATAATTCCTACTTTACAACTCGGAATTAGTATAATTCCGACTTTACAACTCGGAATTACTATAATTCCGACTTTACAACTCCGAATTGGTGTAATTCTGACTTCACAACTCGGAATTCCCCTAATTCCGACTTTACAACTCGGAATTAGTATAATTCCGACAACTCGGAATTGGTATAATTCCGACTTTATAACTCGTAATTACTATAATTACGACTTTACAACTCAGAATTAGTGTAATTCTGACTTTATAACTCGGAATTAGCCTAATTCCGACTTCGTGACTCGGAATTAGTATAATTCCTACTTCACAACTCTGAATTAGTGTTATCATTACGATTCCACGAGTTAGCATTGGAGTTATGTGAAAATGCAAACCTGAACCGTCCGTCCAGCGAGAACTTTGAAGATTCAATACAGCTGATGGTTGGCCCTAAAATCTATGAAAAAATATAGCAATTTTAGATATGCTATGTGGTTGAATGCTTGGCGGTATCACTAAGATTTTTGGAAAGTGTAGATTTCAATCATAGCTTGATATACCAGCTCACCCGACATACTGCATATTTATTTTCAGACATCATCCACAACACCTAGGAGTCCGCAAAGACATACTGAGGTGTTTCTGTTTTTCTTTGTTTTTCAAGTACACACAGCACCGAAAATGTTGCCAGCAATGACAACAAAACAGAAACCTTCCAACAGGACCGCGAAAAGATGCAACACATTTTGTTGATGAAAAGTTTCAGATTTGTTGTTAAATTTTTGAAAAACATGTTTTGTTGGTTTGATGTGGACACGGCATAAGAGTTGAAAACGTGTTTTTTTTTATGGAAACGGGAACGCTAAAAGTTTGTCGCAACCAAAAACACAACAGGCGCGTTTTATTGAAGAAAATTTTCAAATTTGATGTTAAATTGTTGGAAAACATTGAGTTGATGTTTAGTTTCTGTTTTTTTGGTTTGATATGGACACGACATAAGAGTTGAAAACGTGTTTCTGTCCTTTTTTTAATGGAAACGGGAACGCGAAAAGTTTGTTGCAACCAAAAACATAAAACGTTTTGTTGATGAAAAGTTTCAGATTTGTTGTTGAAAAACATTGAGTAGATTTTTTGTTTCTGTATTGTTGGTTTGATGTGGACTCGGCATAAGTCACGTGTTTTTTCTTTTTTTTTATGAAAACGCATCAATTAATAAAAGAAAAGTGCGTCAGATTGGTAAGATGGAATAATGATAAATGTGTTACTGAGTTGAAAAGTTGCTAAGCATAAAACTAGTACTTTTCTTGAATAAAGTATGCTCTTTTCCATTAAAAATACTCAAAAAGTGCGGAAAGTTATTCTTTCCCGCACGCTTCTGCCAATGTGGCATGCGGAAAAGATACGTTCTAATAATATTAAGTTATAACTATACAGTGCGGCTTTTTTAGCCCCCCCTCCCCTGTTAACTTTTGAACGGTTCGACGTAGAATCATGAATAAAAAATCGTTTGGAGGGTCCCACCGATACTACTTTTTGAAACAAAAAATATGGTGATTGCTCGAAAGGGGGTGCGGGGGAGCACATCAACTCAAAAATTTTAAATGGCATGGGGGGTCAAGTGTCACATCGTTGAAAAGAGAATTCAATTCTCTTCACAACCATCTGACAATTTTTGAATTTTGTTGAGAAATTTTTTCTCAATATCGATTTATATGCCTTTCGAAATTTTCAAGTCGATCTGTCCCTAGCGCCATCTGTCGAGTAATTTCAATGTTTCTTCTCTCAAAAAGTAGTATCGGTAATACCTTTCAAAATATTTTTGTTTCATTATTCCACAACAAACCGTTCAAATTTATCGAGGTATTAGTAGTTTTCAGATCCGCATTTTTTTTGATATTTCGAATTTGGATTGTGAAAAAAATTTCAACTAAATTAAAAATAAATTAGATGTTTGTAAAGAGAATTTCTTTTCAACGATGTGACACTTGACCCCCCCATGCCATTTTTGAGTTGATGTGCTCCCCCGCGCCCCCTGTCGAGATATCACCACATTTTTTATTTCAAAAAGTAGTATCGGTGAAACCCTCCAAACGGTTTTTTTTTCGTGTTTCTACGTCGAACCGTTCAAAAGTTAACAGGGGGGGGGGGTGCTAAAAAAAGCCGCACTGTATACACAAATGCACATTGCATTGACGAGTTTGGACGTTGTGGATCAATGTTTAAACTTTCAATATAATTTTAATGGAATCGCAATGATTAGGCTAATTCCGAGTTTTATAAACGGAATTATACTAATTCCGAGCTGTGAAGTCGGAATTATAATAATTCCGAGTTGCAAAGTCGGAATTAGGCTAATTTCGAGTTGTGAAGTCGGAATTATACTAATTCCGAGTTGTGAAGTCAGAATTATACTAATTCCGAGTTGTAAAGTCGAATTATACTAATTCCGAGTTGTGAAGTCGGAATTATACTAATTCCGAGTTGTGAAGTCGGAATTAATATAATTCCGAGTTGTTAAGTCGGAATTAGGCTAATTCCAAGTTTGAAGTCGGAATTATATATTTTTTATTTTATGTGGCCCTTCTACGCTTTCGTACAATTAAATGCATATCTGAAATGAAAATATAAATTGATATAAACATCAAATATTTTCTATTTGACAAAGACTTATCGAACTTGTGTCGCTAAAATGATGGATTATTAAAATAAAATGAGAAAACTTTGGAAAAGTGGAAACTGTTTCAACGAAAATAATAATTTTCGGAGATAAATCAGACAACGAATTTTGTTCGAGGAATAATTTGTTCTTGAAAATATTTTTATATTGGACAAAAAAAGCTGTGATAAAATTATAAATTTTGCTTTCATCATATTTTCGTATGGGACTAGATAAAAATAAGAGGCTCTTTTCACACAAAATAAAAGGCGCAAACGGCCTATACTATTTTTTATCGTAAATGAAAATCTCGGGTCAATAGAACTTTTGTAGAGAATTATGAAACCTACAAAATGATTTTTTATACGACCAGATCGGTTAATTTTTCACTGAGAAAATCCAGGAAAACCTCGAAAAAGACACAATTTTTCAGAAATTCATATTTTTTATAAATTTGAAGCTGGACAAACATTATTGCGGAAACTGATAGATATTAATATGTGGTTCAACTGTGCGCAAGGTTTCTGCACAATCGCGTTATAAACAATTTAACGGCAAATGTTTATAAATTTATGAAAATTGGTCTCTTTTTCGGGGTTTTCCCGTATTTCTCAGTAGTAAATGCACCGATCCGGTCGTATGAACATCCATTTTGCAGGTTTTATAAATCTCTACAAAAGTTCCAATGACTGTAAAAACGATTCCTTGAATGATCTTTGAGATATTTCAAAAAAAAAACAAAAAAGTTGTAATATTTTTGCTGGGGCGAAACTGGGGTTTTCATCAACGAACTACCTTATTAAAATTAGTATACCTACGCCATTTGCGTCTTTTATTTTGTGGGAAAAAACCTAGCTTGGTCTATTGTTCACATTTGTCCATAGTTTTTCTTTCTTATTTTGCGGCGGTGGTTCAAACCATGGCGACTGCAGAATTTTTTCTGATGGCCCGAGAAAGTGCTAGGAATCGCACGTAAAAATGTAAGACCTCGTTAATCCTTGGCTCGCACAAGTTTCGACTTTTGAGGGATGCCGTTCGTAAGGGGACGACAGCTGGTTAACGGAAAAAACAATTTTAACAATTTTTTTTTAACAATTACCAATTATTATTGTTGGGTTAGAATAGACTCAAAATGAATTTTTCAATCACTGCTTTTTCACAAAATTGGGTATGAAGTGAAAGGACAGTCAAAATAGGAAAAGAGCGCAGTTTCTGCTTGAATCCTTCCGGGGAAACCCATAGAAATTCTTTGGGAAAACCCCACAGGAACAACGCAGAATTGATTAATTTTTGGAAAATTACCTCTTATTGATCCCATACTAAGTTTTTATGAAAAAATACCACAGTTTTGGGGATAATTTTCTCAACTTGTGATAATGTGCTTTTTCATTATTCATCTCGTGTAAATCTCTACTGCGATATCTCTAGACCTGGTGAATCAGTATATTTTTGTTTTCACGAAGAACTTTCAGTTTTTTGTGAATTGTATTGATATAATTTAATCTAATACTCGAGTGGTCCTCCACACAGCTGTTTGAAAGTGATATATTTTTGTCATTATGTATTAAAGAGAACTATTTGAACACATGTGCTTTATTTGATATTGTAGTGCTAAAAATCACTAGGGCTTTCCAAAATGGAAGTAAATTTAATAAATGCCGGGTGGCGATTTATATTAAGTTATTCCTACAAAGGGGGCAACAAAAGAAACTAGCTTGAAACATACACGAGAAAAAATTGTTGACTTCGAAATTACCCATTTTTTATGTAAATTCTGGCTCTTTTCTCGAAATTTTGACTATTTTCTCAAAATTTTGACCTTTTTCTCAAAATTTTGACCTTTTTCTCGAAATTTCGATATATGATTATCCACAATATAAATATAATATAGACTTCAATATTTGCATGTAATACCATTGCCTTGAATATTTCAACCAAGTCCGATGAGTTTTCCAGAGAGTGACAAAATACTATATCCTACTGTCAAATTGAAAACTTCTCGTTTTTTCAAAAATTCTACCCGTCCCGGTATTAGCCAGAGGAATAAATGTTCTATGACATACTTCCCATAACGGCCTACGAACCTATGTATCACATCGAAATCCAGGATTCGCACATGAGCTGTGTTGCCAAAATGCCTATTTTATCATTATTTTCCATCATAAACTCTGCTGTAAACTTAATTGAAGATGTTCTGGAATGGTTTGAAATGGGAGAATATTTCTTTTTTATAAATCTGTACGTGTGCAAAATCTAATGACAGACAGACAGGCAGACAGTTTACTGTTGAGAAGTGTTACATATCTACAAGAATAAAATATCACATATAGTATAGAGGTATATAAGTCAAATCACATCATATTTAAAATAAGTAATAGTGGTTTAAAATACTAGAGTTTTTACAGAATAACACAAATTTATTAGCACATTTTTAGTTCATTTGACAGTGAGATATAAATTCCTGAATATTATAAAATGAATTCGTAATCAAAAACGAATTTTGTCTGTTTTTGAATCTGACCAGGCTTGTTGAATTTTTCAAATTGTTAGGTAAAATGTTAAAGTACTGCACACCAGCGTAGTTTGGCCATTTTTTATATCTTAAGTATCTCACATTTTGTAATCTGAACTGATTTTTTGTCTTGTTGGGTAGTCATGGATATCACTATTGAGCTTGAAGTTGTTTTTATTTTTGAAAATATATGGCAACAGTTTATATAAATAAATACCCGTGAAAGTTAATAATTGCTTTTTTCTGAACACATCTCGGCAGGACTCCCGATAGTCTAGTCTGAACATGGAACGGATTATTCTTTTTTGTTCCAAAAAAACTCTGCTACTGGAAGATGCCAGTCCATACACTGATATATTCAGGCCCGGATTACCCATAAGGCCATGGCCTAGGGCGCACGCTTGCGGAGGGCGCAGAGCAGGATACGGGAAAATCCGAATAGCGAGCGTCCGAGCACCGGGTGACTCACCCGACGAAGCCAATCACGTGACTGCCGCCATCTCTCCAAAATTAGAGGAGAACAAGAAATACTTTGGGACAATAAAAAATTGGATGTCAAAAGAAGACGAAAATAACCAAACCAAAACACTGCTTATTTTTAGACTGCAGTACTCCTAGTACTAGTCCTAGCACCACTGTTCATATGATGCAGTCTTTTACTTCAGAAACAGAATCGAAACCAGACACAAAATTTGAATCTGAACCACAGGAAGACACTGAGAGACCCTCTAATAGCATTGAAAATCCAACACCAATTCAACGGAGTTTAGAATGTGAACCTGAAATATTTAGTTTTAATCCCGTCGATCCCGATCCAGCAAACTGGGTTGTGGATAATGAACTACGTGGTTACGTATCCCAACATGGGTTAACTCAAAATGAAGAAGCTAATTTTTCGAAGGCAAAGAAGGAGTATGGTAACCGTTTTTGAAGTTTTTTAGGTACTCATTTTTATAGATATTTAGCAAATGAGTAAAAACAAGACAAAGCATGGCTTGTGCACTCTGAAACTGAATGTGCAGTTTTTTGTGGTCCTTGCCGTCTTTTTTATTCGGAAACACAATCGGAATCATATTTTGTGAAAAATGGTTTTAGTGACTGGAAAAATGTTACATCAAGGCTCAAAGAACATGAAAACTCCAACACCATCACTTTAAAACAGAGACAAGAGAAATTAGGCAAGTTTAATTCCCAACTAACTAAAATGATATATAGAGATATCGAGAAATTAGCTACTGGCAAATGTTATTGCAAAGAGTTGTAGTGGTGATAAAAGCTCTAGCTTCTCAAGGATTACCATTTAAGGCATTTCTTGATTTTAATTGAATAACCCGATATAAGTTGAACTTGGATATAGGGAAAGCTGAAATAACTCATCCTAAAATTAATTTTTTTTTAATGGTTGAGAAAAAAATGGTAGGTGCCATTTGAAAAATTTGAGTTTTTGACAATTTTATAATGCGACATTCGAAAATCGCCTGCGCCCATGTGGTACAAAATATGACCGTCGATCGGACATCAGGTGTTAGCTTGGACTACCAGCTAACTGCTCTTTGAATTTAGTTTCCTAGTTTTGAACGGCTTGCGGGCTACACGTGTTTTCGTAAACTACTACAGCGGTAATTTTTTAAAGAAAAATAGACATTTCCCAAAACAGTAATAGATAAGTTAACACAACTTAGGTTTTCTGAAGTCATAATCAGAAGACCAATCTGTGATACGAGGGCTGACAATAAAGTAAGGTCTCCAATTTTTTTTTCATAGAAAATGACATTTATTTACAAAAAGCGATACACCGTTGGAAAGGCCAAGGTCTTGGCTACTTTTCTACATAATCGCCATTTTTTTCCAACACCTTGCGCATCCGCACGATGAACTTGTCTATGCCGGCAGAATACCACTCTCCGTCCGCCTCGCGTAGCCAGGTGTTGACCTCTTTCTGAACCTCCGCGTCACTATCAAACTTCTTCCCTCCGAGATGTTTTTTCAGGGCGGGGAACATGTGGTAGTCACTGGGGGCCACGTCGGGACTATAGGGAGGGTGATCGATGATTTCCCAGCCAAATGTCTTGAGCAGGTCAAGGGTAACGTTGGCTGTGTGCGGGCGCGCGTTGTCGTGGTGAAATTTCACTCCTTTGCTCAGCAATCCCGGGCGTTTGTTTTTTATGGCACGACGAAGCTTTTCCAGGGTCTCACAGTACCTTGCTGCATTGATAGTGGTTCCCCTTGGCATGAAATCCACCAACAATACCCCGTGGCGATCCCAAAACACCGTAGCCATCACCTTGCCGGCTGACAGTGTCGCCTTAAACTTTTTGGGTTTCGGAGAATCGCTATGGCGCCATTGTTTGGACGACTCCTTTGTTTCGGGTGTGTAGTGATGAGCCCACGTTTCATCCCCCGTAACAAACCCTTCCAAAAAATCATCGCCTTCCTCTTCAAAACGGGCCACAACTTTGGTCGCACATTCCAAGCGCCGCTTCATGTGGTCATCGGTCAGCTGTTTCGGCACCCATCGGGCAGAAACTTTGTGGTACTGCAACTTGTTCACAAGGATATGACGGATTGTTTCGCTGCTACACACTCCTCCAAGCTTCTCTTCCAAGTCCCTAATTGTCGCACGGCGGTTTTTGAGCATTTCTGCCTCCACTGCTTGAACAATCGCATCCGAGACCGACGGTCGGCCACTTCTCTCGTCGTGAACATTAGTGCGCCCGGAATTGAACTCGCGGCTCCACTTACGCACGTTTTTTATGTCCATACACTTTTCCCCGTAAACTTCAACTAGTTGACGATGGATTTCAATAGGTGTCACCTTTTTCGCACTCAAAAAACGTATTACAGAACGCAATTCGCACTTGGACGCTGACGCGAGTGGTACCTCCATCGTTGACGGCTGCTCAGCCAAGACTGAGCGGTCGGGGAAGCCTCACCCAGCAGCAAAGTGGTAGTGGGGGAACCAAGGAACACGGCGGTGTTGCCAGATTTCGCCTAGCGCGTGATCCGGCGAAGTTGCAGCGTTGGAGACCTTACTTTATTGTCAGCCCTCGTATATACCCAGCCAACCCCCTGTAGAATCATTTAATCAGTTAATTAAATGCAGGATAACGTCGAAACGTAGGGAAAATAATCAAAACAATAAAAATCCTATCAAAATTTGTGAGTGAAATAATTCAATTCAAAAAATTTCAACAGACTAGATTTTCTCGAAGATTTACAAATAGACAAGGAAATACAGTGCAACAACTTATGCTTAAACACACAAGTACAACTAAACATATCATATATTCCTCTACACAAGAGATTAAAATAGTACTCCATTGTCAACAAAATTCTCTAAATTTATTGTTCTTTGCTCACTAGGTAAACTTTACATTCGGTAGTCACAAAATATTGTCATATGTCATAAACTCACTTTTAACTCTCATTGGACATGGACCTTATGTCAATGTCACCACACTTCATCTGTCAAATCTTGTCAAAATTTAAAAAAACTTATTCCTTCCGTTTGTACCTCGTGGCTGACAGTACAGCACGAAAAGGCATTTGCATTTTGTATAAAAATGCAGATCCAAAAACTTTAAAATAAAAAACCCCTAAGGGATACACATTAAGTACTTAATTTTTAAAATGTTGAATGTTTGTCCGTACCAAACAAATGTTAACTTTGGTCATGTTGACTTTTTAATAGTGCTCCTGTATAAGTACTTGACGAGTGAGTAATTCAAAATTTCTTCACTCTTACATTGTTTCAATTATTACTTACTTGCAGGTATAGCACTGATGATGGCTTAATAGCTGAAAGCGCTTTGCGATTATAATAAATTTACATACACGAAATACAACTCTTTCATTGAATTGAACAGTTACGTGTACACAGCTTCAACAAACTTTACCATATCAATGTTTGAAGTAGTACAGCAACAAGAGTTCTAGGCCACTTTGAACAAAAAAGATTCCCTAAGCTTGCATGGATAAAAAGCCACCAGCCATCTTCGGATTCGAAAGCCGTGAACCGATCGATATGGCTATGAGACCATGTTGATAATGTAGATTTAAATGTTGGTTATACGTTTGGTGGATGGCGTGCGCTGATAGATGTTTTCTTAGTACTAGAAAAAAATATACTACCACAGAAAAAATGTACTGGGTGTCTCACAAAGAATTTGAATGTCTGAATGGATGTAGAAATAAAACTTATTATAAAGTACGTCGCATAAGGTACACGCAGTATGTCTCATAGTAGGTATACAGAGTGACGTATAAAAGGTATAAAGGGTGGCACATAAAACGTACACTGAGCTGCATTACCTCAGTTGAGCTGTCATTGCACCTATACGTAATAATTTGTTGTTTATATAATGCATCTCATCTGCACTGAGTGAAAAAGTGCTTAACGTTCGTATTACGTCACAAACAACACATACAGAGTGACTTACCAGTAGGATACCACATAGAAAGTATACTCAGTCGAGCTGTCATTTCAACTATAAATTAGCGAGCATAGAATGTGAATGTGGCTCAGTAGAATCATATAAAAAAGCATTTGTACAAATAATATTTTATTGTAATAAAAAAATACATGTGCTATTTCGGTAGCATATCATAAAGCCATTTGTACATAATATCAACGTTACGAAGACTGCAATTGTAGTGAACTTGATCTCGGAAGTGATTCATACATGTTGAGACGCCAGCGTTATCCAATGTTGGGACCATCCACGAGGTGTTATCAAAATCCTCCAAATTTACAATTCTCGGTATTGATGATCCGAACCAAATGTTGGACTGTTGAAATTTGTTCACTAGAAAGTCTTTCTTTTGATAACCTCGTACGTAGATGATATCAATATCTTGCAGGTATTCCTTGAGGATGTTATCCAATTGTTGATATTCCACAAAACCGGAGGAATATTTCAGACCATGAATGTTTTTTTCCACATAAGTAACTTCACGACGATCCTCTCTACTTAGAGAAAGGAATGATTTACTTGGTAATAGAAGAAAGTTACTACACTGAACTCCAATCCTAATAGCTATCTCCTTGGGTTGGAATTGTTGCTCGATAACGAAACCTTGAATGTCTACAGTAGCTATTTTCATGATGACTTGCTGGCTGACACTGACGGTGAACTGCATTTAATTCCACTTTTTGATAATTTTCAATTCCACTTTTTGATAATTTCGCTGAGTGGGAGGTGCTCGATGACCGTATCATGTACAATAATACAATAAGCTCGAGTATTTTCAGGAAAACCTTCGGCTGCTTCAATTTCAAGCTTCACATCAACACTGGAACTTTTGATGCTCTCATCCCTTCTGGAACAATCGATGACAAAAAGAGACTTGGTAACAAAGTCAGTGGAGCTCAGCAGAGGATTATGTTGATAAGTATTTTTGTAGCTGAGTCCAAATTGTGAATAGTTGAAATAAGCTTGTGAAATATTACCTTTGGCAAAATTCAAATGCATATTCTCTTTGGGATAATTTTCACCGTTCAAAGTTAGAGTTATATTTGTAATATTCACATGACTGAATGTTGTAGGATCAGCATTGACTTTGGTGTAATCTCGATCTTTCTGGAAACATACGATTACATAACGTGGACTTTCGAGGAACGAAGAGGTCTTAACGGCCCATATTTCATTCGTTGCACCCTTCGTAAGAGATGGCAGCATATGAAGTTCCCACTTTCTGAATGGTATGAGGATGGGAGTGTCAGCTTTGATAGCTTTCAACAGCTGTAATTTAATTTGATCATGAGGGAAGATCCGCTTAACCTTGAGTTCAATATTTTCAATTTCCAGCCTAACCTCCGTCTTTGCTGTCAGTGGATCAGCAGTTATCTCTTCAATTTTAAAGCAGTTGTTGTCATTTCCAGCTCTTACTAATCGGATAGTATGTTTACCGTAATAAATATGCTGATAATCGTTGAAAATATTCAAGAAATGCCTTATTGGTATGAGCATGTTGAATGTAAGATGCGCTGTGTTAATAATTCCCATGTTACTAGGAAAAGTCCAACCTGAAGTAGCTAAGTGTTTAATATCCTCATCAGTATAGGTGAGAAAGCCTCTTACAGTACTAACAATTCCAACTTCACGAACTGCTTCCAATTCTTTACCACTTTGCTCATAACTTGCAGATTGAAACATGAAGGCACCTGCATTGTTTACAAATGTCACCCTACCGTCTCCTGCAGTTCTCACAACTTTTCCGCTAATGAATAGCAGACTATCACATAAGGAATCGTATGCATCAGACTGATTGATGTTAATTTCGATAACATCATTATTTCGAAAAGACTTGACATAAGGGTAGAAGGTCCGCCACTCTACCTTTTGTATAGACTCATCGTTTTGTGGTTTTCGGAAAATGTTGAACACCTGATTGGACAACATGATAACCAAGAGATTCCAGGAATAGTTTATTTTCCTCCGTCAGTAGTTGTCGTCGGTTAAAGGTCTTGGTGAAGACTAGGGGTGTGTATGATGATGGGAGATTCTTATAGATAGTTAACACCATACTTTCGCTTCAATTCTAATCGAATTATTATTTCTTCGTTTCGAAAATCGATTAGTTGAGAATGTTGGTCAAGAACCCGCAGCGTAATATTGTTTATTTCGTTTCTATGTGAAATAGGTAAATAAATGATATGATTCGGTGTTTCGTCAATAGCGAAACCAGGATCAACAGCAACAGCAAATTCGTATATCGTATGAGCCGGTGTATCGTTGTAGAAGGCACCAAACGTTATGCTACTGTCTATGTGTATCGTGCGTACTTTAACAATATCGATTGGTAGGTCAGATGTGTAATGCAAGTTGGGTTTCAGCAGAGTAGGTGAAAATCCTAAAATGTGAGCCAAACTATTTGTAGGTGTGAAATCTATCGAGTGTTTCAGACAAAATATTTCACTTTTCAGCGTATTATTATTTGGTTTGAGATAGAAAAATTCCTCAGCTGAACCCTTGAACGTTTTAGGTAGAATATGTTTACAAATCAAAGACTCAATATCCTCAATTTCATATGAACCTGTAGGGATATCAATACTTTTCCTTTTGTTTTTGTCAGCGTTTTCGTAGTAATAGAATTTCGTACCTTCCCCAATATTCGGTATACTGTTATATGAATGGAAACTGAGTAGAGCTAAACTGTACTCTGAATCTGAATCCAACTGAATGGGGGGAGTGAAATCAACAGAAAGCGTCGATGAACGACTCGTTAGCGTTAATATCATAGACATGACTGACCCATTCCAAAAAGTATTACACCTTTAATAATACTCAGCTTCTGATTTCATCACCATCATACACGCAATCTTAGAGATGATCAGTCTTGAAGTATCAGAAGTTTTCAATAAAACAATGTAATCAAATGAAATCATTTATTCAAACAATAATAACATTCATACTGGGAACTAACTGGACCATGATACTGCACCTCTCGTAGTGATGTTGTTGACAATCTACCCTCCTTGAGATAATGGATGAAACATGGTAGACGAATTTGCAGAGCGAAATGATGTTGATATGCTTCAGGTAATTTATGCCAAACATCCAACAGTTCCCAGGGCCCTGCATTCCGTATCAAATAGTCGATCGATAAAGCTTTCAGTTCAACGTCAGTGAAATCTCTCAAAGATTTCTTCCTAATCATTTCATACCCCTCAGACATTATGAAGTAGAAACTGTAGGCAAAGATGACCGCAGTTACTCTGATTATAGTTCTGATATTGACTCTTGTTATAAGTGATTCGTACCCCCTTTCCAAAATATCGCACCAATTCCATTGGAGGTTTTAAATTACCAAAACTATCAAAATATTCTACAGCATTGTCGTTTTTGTTATAAGCTACCCAATGAGTACCCTTGTTCAGCTGAGAATCTAAGTTCATCACAGCGCATTCCCTTTGCCAAGGACCACTAGCTGGCAACGTGTCGCGCATGAAGACTCCACGAAAATGTGGTATTTTCAGTTGACGGGCATACAGACGGATTTCCTTGTCATACAATGCTCGATGAGGTAGCTTCAACAGGAGTTTTTTTGCTTTTTCAAATAAAGACCACGACCTTTGCGTTGTTGCGGTTGCTTCTTAAGGAACAGCCCAAATCCTCGAGGAGTTTTGCGTAGATACAAACCAGAACCCAAATGCTCCATAACTTTATTGTGTCGTTGATCTTCTTCGAGTTTTTTTTTAGCATTTTTAGCATCGACTACCGTTTTAGCTATGGCACTCGCTCCACCTGCTAGCGACCCCAAAGCTGAAAGTCCAGCAAATATAGGTATGAGCGGTAGAATTCCCCCAGACTTTGAATCGATCGGAATTATTCTTGGTATCCGTATTTTCTTGCGACCTCCAGCCTGACGTAGAACCATTTTAGCAACCCGCAGAGCCTAAGCACTAGACTTTTTAACATTACTTGGATGTGGCTTCCAATTTTTGATAATCTTCTGAAGAATGTTGCGTTGAAAGGAGGGTTGCATTCCCATTCCAAGCTTACGTTTAACCTTCATACCTGATGTAACGAGCCAAGCAGCGACACGTTCCCCAAATTTAGCGTCTTTAGATTTAACACGATCCCAAGCTCGGTTTTCTAACACTTTATCAGCCTTATGACGATTTTCTAAAGTGTTACTTTGTGAGTATGCTATATCGTGTTCTCTACAACTTTTATCCAAAGGATTCACACCCGTTTCACCACGAGCCAATCTCTCCTCTAATTTGGTTCCTGGTCCGCAAAACGAGTAACCGGGCAGATGTAATTCGAATGGGAGCTTATTGATTAATGAATTAACAACACCTGCACCCTCGTAAGTTAACATGGATAATGATGAGAAATGATGTTAATACGTTTATTTATTACCGTGGTGCGCTTTGCCTGCATTCACATCATGGAAGTCATTCAACAAGAGAAGTTACTACCCATCGAGAATTTAGATTTTTTAAATAACGATTTTGGTATTGAGGGCAAGCATGGTAAATTATTACCCAACTCATTTCGTGCAATTATTTGTGGACCAAGCGGTTGCGGAAAGACGAACGCCATTTTATCACTGTTATTTCACCCGAATGGTGCTAAATTTGAAAACATTTACGTATATTCCAAGTCATTGTATCAACCCAAATACCAACTAGTGCAAGAGATACTGGGAAAAGTGAAAGGTGTTGGTTATCATCCGTTTAAAGAAACTGAAGAAATCATAAGCCCCCACTATGCTAAATCAAATTCCATATTCATATTCGATGATGTAGCATGTGATGGACAGCAAAAAATTCGTGAATATTACTCCATGTGCAGACACAAGAACATTGATGCCGCCTATCTTTGTCAAACATATTCAAAAATCCCCAAACAGCTGATTCGAGACAATTGTAATATGATTGTTCTTTTTAAACAGGATGAAATCAATTTGAAGCATGTATTTGATGAACATGTTTCACCAGACATGTCTTTCGATCAATTCAAGAGGTTGTGTGCTGAATGTTGGAATTCCAATCGATTTGGAGCCATCGTGATTGTGAAAGATTTCGATTTGAATGCAGGCCGTTACCGTCAGGGATTCGATAAATATATAAGTATCTCATCATAGAGTGTGATCGTTCATTTATCAGTATGAAACCGCTAAGCAAAGAAGTTGATGTCATTCGAAAGAACAAAATCAATGAAATTGCGAATGTCATTCGAAAAAAATATTTAGCTTTAAAATTAGGTAAATCTGAGGAAGATGAGTCATTACAGAAATTTTTCAAACCTTTATCCATGCCATTGAAGAAACTAGTAAATGAATCATCTCGAGCTACCAACATCAAAACTGAACTGAAAACTGAGCCTAAAACTGAACCTAAAGCTGAACCCAAACCAGAGAAAGTTGAAGAAAAAGAGGAAACACCATTATTATCACTCGAACATGTTGCAGGTTCAAATTACGATACAGATGACGATGATATTTTTGTTGGAAGTAAGGGTGAACAGGATGTTCTTCCGATATCTCAGGATGTTTTAGATGAATACATTGATCAGTATCCTGAGATGTCTCAACCATACATTATAAAACATTGGGAAAAAAGTGATGAAATTGATCGAGTATACGGCCCCAGATATGATGGTATTAGTTCAAAATGGTTCCTAGGTCAAAAAGAAATCGATTTTGACAAACGCTATGGATATGTTAAAATAGATGGGAATCAAGTTAGAGGAACACCCGGTTTATATGAGTTGATATTTCTCGACTTCCCTGAAAACTATAATAATGAGGATTTGCAAGCATACAAAAGAATTTTAGAATTATCAAGCGTTCACAAAAATACCCGTGGTCATCCAAGAAGTAGTCAGAGGTACAAATACACACACATAATCAGCCTGATGTTTCCACCAGCAAGCCGCAGAAAAACTGGCGGTGGTAGAACAGTTTTGCAATATCCACAAAAACGTATTCCAGAATCCATGATATTTAATACCAAACCAACCGAATATATCTATTGGGATGATCCGAATGAATTGTGTGAACGACTCAAATTATTGATTGCCTCTAAAGAAGCTGGAAATTCTTCTCACGATAATGAAATCCTTGCTATAATCAATGAACTGAAAGAAGCTGAAATCATTCAATGATTTTTCTATAAAATGGCGTACGTTGAACGTCGTCTATTCATTTTCAAAATGGCGATCGATAAGTTTGGTCATAGCGATAGTAGCGTAGGTAGAAAGCGAAAATTGCAGCATTCCACACCCCCTAGTGGTGGACTATTGCACACACCTGACGGTAACATAGACTTTGACAATTTGAAGTTGAGTAATGTTAAACGACCTACCCGAGGTACGGATGCAGCAAACAAAGAATATGTGGATGAAATCAATAGAATAATAACTATTTCAGTTAATGAGATGCAAGTTGGTCTAAAAAGTATTGAAAATAAAATTGGGGTATTAGCTGATAGAGAGCAACAAGCTACCAAACAATTAGAGAGCTCTATACGCAAACTAAACTTCGACTCAACTGAAATGTGGGGAGATTTGAAAAATATTCATACTAGAGTAAGTACATTGTCAAAAGAATTTGGTGGAAAAATCGAAACGCTCAGCAGTAAGTTAGTTCAATCAACTCAAATGAACGTTGAACGCTATGAGAAGCTATTTACTCTATGTGATGAACTCGGTAAGAATTTCAAAGCTGAAATTGGTAGTATCCGTGAAGAAATACTGAAGAAATCGGCAGAAATAGCTGAAATGAAATTGCTTCATGTTACATCAGACAAACAAATAAAAAAGAAGTTTTCCCAATTGGAGTATGATTTCACACAACAAATAACTCAAATGGAATCCGCTGCGGCGAATTCAACAACAGCAATATGAAGTTATATAATCTACAAGAGTAAGGGTAATAAATTGATAGGTTTTCCATTCTTACCCACAGTTATGACTTCCACAGAGAAGATTCAACTTGTACATGAACTACATAAACCAATTAGAAAAAATTATCTCCGTCGTCGTACCATCATCAGGGGATTGGATGATTTGTGGCAAATGGATTTGGCTGAAATGAGATCGTACGCCCATCAAAATCGAAATTTCAAACTGATTCTGGTTGTTATAGATTGTTTTTCGAAATTCGTGTGGACTAGACCGCTGAAAACAAAGACGGGTGAAGAAATTACCGAAACGTTTGAAGATATTTTGACACATACGAAACGTTGTCCAAAAAATCTGCAAACGGATCAGGGTAAGGAATTCTACAATGCCAAATTCCAGAATTTGATGAAAAAACATGGAATAAATCACTACAATACGTACAGTATCATGAAGGCTGCCATGGCTGAGCGTGTTATAAGAACATTGAAAGAAAGACTCTATAAGTATTTTAGTTTGAATGGTACCTACAAATGGCTAAATATATTACCCGAAATCACAAAATCCTACAATGAAACTAGACACACTAAGACGGGTATGCGACCATCTGAAATTGACAAATCCAACGAAAAACAAATTCTCAAATCAACATACACCCATTTGAAAATTGTTGGACCAAGAAAATTCAAAGTTGGTGATGTTGTGCGAATAAGTAAGGCGAAACATGTTTTTGAAAAAGGGTATACGCCTAATTGGACGACTGAATTGTTTAAAATTGTTAAAATCAACATCACCAACCCCACGACCTTCATGTTGGAAGATATGCAGGGTACACCGATCAAAGGAGGGATGAAGAAGAATTACAAAAAACTGCCAATCCTGATATTTATCTCGTTGAAAAAGTTTTGAGAAAAAAAGGCAAAAAGGTGATCGTTAAATGGCTTGGTCTGGATGCAAAACATAACAGTTGGGTTGAAAATGCTGATTTTGTATAGAATTTGATGGAAAACAAGCACGAATCATGCAAGTTTGCTGGGCCGTTCGTCTCAAAAGTTTCACACTTCAAGTCAAATAGTAACAAGAATCACAACAACCACGTGATCTAAATATATAAAATCATTTGCAAGAATTGGATACTTTTCAGTTCAATCAAAAATGTCTTTCGATAGTGATTACGGTAGTCAGAGCAGCAGCGTTAGTGAAATTGAAGTAATGTGTGATAGTGGTGATGATGAGGGTGAGGACTATAAGCAAACCCTTTGTGCGATCGACAATGCACTCGAACAGTATGAAGCTGCTGCTCAAAAGGAAAATCAATTGTTGCTAACAGTATTTCCGATGGATTTGTATGAGATTCGCTGCGGATTGAGTCCCTCTCGAGACTTCAGCCCATGCATTATTCTGAAACAGCAGTTTTCACTCCGTCAAATCAATTTTACCACTTTCGAGTGGGCGACTCTCATTGATATCCTGCTGGCGACAAGGGAGAATTTCTTCGAAGCTCCATTCGAATATTATCCTGATGAGTATAATCCTATCACCATACAATGTGGAAATCTGGTAAACGTCACTCAGATCATGGAAAACGACATCAAGCAAATATCAATTTCCAAAGACATCCACACCATGGAACTTTCAGAGCAGGATGTCAAGAACGTTCTCAATATTCATATGGGTGTACTTTCAGATCGTATAGCCATGTTGGACGCTTTGAATTTTTGTGATTATTATAGAGGTGTTTTCGATATAATTAGGACATGGCTACGTGAAAATAAAACCAATTTAACTCTTGAAGAAATCGTAAACGGATTTTGTCAAGCATCCTCTCTAGATAGTATGTACGCTAACGCTTTGAGAGAATATCTGTTCTATTATAAAAACAAATTATTGTATGACTTATGTAATTAAATGAAATTCTGCAAAATATTAGCATTTTATTTCGATATAGCATATAAGTATAATTATTTCTTTAGTAGACTCATTCGAATGCATACTAGCGTTAGGTATGGATCAAGTATTACTGCTGATGATTACACTGTCTGTCTCTGTAGCAGTAACAGTAATAGATAACAATTCAAGTATTATGCAGAAGTACCTTGAAACTTATGGTTATGTTGGTAATAATTCGCAGACAGATTTTTCGACAACTCTCAGTGATTTCCAAGAACGTTATAATCTACCTGTGGATGGGACTTTGAATAATGAAACAATGAATTTCATCGCAAGACCTCGATGTCAGCATGCAGAAAATGAATATAGAGTGCACACTAAGTGGAATAAAACGCATTTAAGATGGTATTTCTCTCGCTATCCACTCAACAATGATAATGATTATAATAAATACCTTCCTGTGTTCCAAAAAGCTTTCGACATGTGGGAGAATGTATCAACTTTAAAATTTGAAATGATGACAACACCTAAATCAGATATTACGATAACATTCGTCAAACTGAATCATCAATTTCGTAGTTCATGTATGGGTACTGCTTATTGCGGTTTCCCTCTTGATGGTCCTGGTAATATTCTTGCCCATGCTTACTTTCCTCAAGCACCTGACAATTGTAGAGAAATTCATTTTGATAGTGATGAAAACTGGTATATAGGCGATGGTGTAATGCCCTATGGATATACAAATTTACTGATGACTGCTGTTCATGAAATCGGTCATTCTTTAGGGTTAGCTCATTGTGATACAGAAAATGCAATTATGTTTCCATGGTATCAGCAGCAATTTCGCCCCATACATCATGATGATATCAATGGACTTGAGGTGCTATATGGTCGTAAAAATCGATTTGTTCCTATACCTAAGTATACCCCCCTATCAACAACTACCACCCGGATAACTAGCACTACCACGACGCACAAAACTCCTACTGCAGTTCGTACTACAGGTAAACATCATTTTCATCGTCCACCTGGATCCAGTAAAAACCTATGTGAAGTTACATCTCCTCCAGATTCGATGTTTTTGGCGTACTCACCAGGCTTTCCAAGCTTTCGATTATATATTATTGTGAAGGATTTATTTTGGAAGGTGGATATTAAAGGGAAGAAGAAAAAAATTACTGAACCTGAAAAAGTCAAGGACTTTCTACCCAATGAACTAGCTACCGACGGCATAAATCACATTTTCCAAACTGGTAACGGTAATTTGTTGGTCGCCAGCAAAAACAGATTTTATTCAAGTGCATTCCCCAGCTTACAAATTGATAGAGATATCGAAATTCCCTCTGTACCTCCAAATGCTAAAATTAACGCCCTATTTCAAACGTATGCAGGAAAATCTTACGTCTTCTATGATGATACTTCCTTTATTGAATTCAATGGGGTGGATATCACTGCAAAAGCAATCATCACTAGAGGTCGTATTGAAGATGTGTTTCCAGACATCCCCAACAATATTACTTCAGCATTCCGCTATATAGACGGTTACATATATTTTTTCAAAGATAATTCATACTTCAAGTATGATGAGTTCCGGAGACAACTTGTTGAAGTAGGAGACTTCAATTGGAATATGTTTGATATTCCATGTCCTAGTAGTAAACTTCTGGATGAATTGAAAGTTATGCTGTCGAAACTGATTTCTTTTTATGAATAATAGTTGTATTGAATATTTATGAGAAAGGAAAAATAAATCACAAATAATAGTTGTTTTTCAATTCATTTATTTTCACATATGTCCAATAGTTTAAAAAAAATACATGAACTCATAAATTGAGTAAAGTGAATTACATTCCGTTATGAAAGAAGTGATACAAATATGGAGTTCATTACAATAACACCAACACCAACAAAAATTTGGTACCTTAATAAAATTTAACCTTTTTATTTAGATGCAAGTTGTTGATACAATCATATTGATCCTTCAAATCGAAAAGGATGTGATCAAAACGATCTTGGCACCAATGTGCTCTGTGTTGAAATGCAGCGTGCAGTTCAGCACTTAAAAAAACTTCATGACTATGTTTTATGCTGAAACTTATTTTTATTGTCGGATGACTATATCCGAATGCTACGATAAAAGCTCTCAAACAACCTTCGCAGAGTTTAATATTAAATTCTTTGATCTCATAACATTTCCACCAAACACAATAGGAATCATTTTGGCAAAATGGCTCCAGATTATAAACGTTCAATAATGCCGTACGAAAATCGGAAGGCATGTTAAAAGAAAGAAAATTGTCAAAATGCTCGAAATTTAAGAGCATAGCGTCTTCATCATAATCAGTTTCCTGCTGACAGCGTCGAATAATCTGTCGCCATTTATATTGAGCATAGTTTTGAATGACTTTTTTAGTTAATATTAAAGGAAGGGGTGATGCTTGGATGAATCTCACAGCAGACTCGAGATTTTCACATACTGTTTTAATGCAAAGTTGCTGTAAATTCATCTTAATATTTATGAATATCTGATCTGAAACAAAAAAAAAATCATTTCAAACTAAAATGACCCCAAGGTATTGTGTCAAATGAGTCGGTGATTAGTTTGCGCTTATCATCATGTGGACTCAACCCAATTTTACATTGCTCGATGGAAAACACATCATGATCGTAGGAACGGATTGTCTGTTGGGTTACAGTCTTTTCTTTGTTTGCTCTTAAACAATCGACATAATCATTGAAACAAATTTTATTTTTAACAACACATTTCTTAACTCCTTTAGATTTTTTGGTTATACCAAAATTTTCCAACTCACAATCTAATATTTCTTTACTCACCCCCTTTCTGTGTAAACGTTTTTTTTCCTTTTCAATATCAGTATCTGTTATATCTAATTTATAACTATACATTTTGGAGCGCAATCCAGCAAAATGTGTTATAATTTTTCCGTTAGCCTCATCCTTCATCAGACCTAGAACCTTTTTATTCACTCGCGGTATACCATATATATTATTTGGGGAATAGTCAGATGTATCAAATCTTTCAATATTTTCTGAAATAATTTCTTTATATACATCATCACATGCCAACTCATAAATGAAGCTATCTGTATCAGTATACATTAGTTTACATTTCGCAACACCCATGGAAGGTAGCATGAAATTGTAGTGAAA
Organism: Chrysolina oricalcia; assembly: GCA_944452925.2. Taxonomy (NCBI): domain Eukaryota; kingdom Metazoa; phylum Arthropoda; class Insecta; order Coleoptera; family Chrysomelidae; genus Chrysolina; species Chrysolina oricalcia. The sequence continues at coordinate 39,706,130 of OX101828.2, read as the reverse complement.
ATCATACATAACTATTTTTGATAAATCAAGAATAGTCATACCAACATACAAAGGTTTATTGAAAATTAACTCAGACTTTTTCAGTTCAATAGCTACAAGCTCATCATCAAAAACGGTCCGCTGATGGAATTGAGGACTTGCAATTAGATTTTTGATACCGTAACGACCTTCATACATTCGTACCAATTTAACAATGCGGTGGTTACGAATGTTTTCCATTGTCTTACCGAAAACAGCATTATTTGCTAGTTTTCTCAAATCTTTTTCAAAGTCATTTGTAGCTAAAGTTCTCAACCGCGTGTTCAACTCGATGTAGGGTTTTAACCACGCCATCTGCTTAAATTTCAAAACTTTATGAATTTTCACCAACTTCAATCCATGTTCTAGTGCTTGCTTCAAATTACGATAATGTAGAGTATACTGTTTTTTATCATAAAGAGTTGTCATTAATTTCGACAATTTAGAGTTCGGAGGTACTCGATGTTCAGGACAAAATGGTAAATCTTTATGTAAATAGTGGAGGTATGGAGGATACTCTAAATCCACTTGGAGAATATAACCTTCCTCAGCAGTATCAGGTATGGATGTGACATCGATGTTCGTATCAACCCAAGCAAATCCGTCGTACGGTAAGGGCTCACACATAGCTTTTCCGTACAAGTTATTCACATCAAAGTATAAAAGGTTCTTTGGTGGCTTGTCAGGATTATAATTGGATGACATATATTTATTATTTGCTTCACTGTACCTATTACAGCACATTGAAATTCCTCCTCTTATTGCGTTTTCGATGAATAGGAGCATATCAACATCTTTTAGTATTCTCAATTTGCAGCTTGTATATTTGAGCATGCAATCCCAAGTATATCCAGGCATAGTATAATACCAAGCTGGATCAAGGGAGTACGTTTTAATAGATGACTTTCGAAAACTCTCCATAACATCAGCGAGAAGAAGAATATCAGTACGCATATACAGATCGCTATATTCTCCAAGTGTTTTGATATTGAAACATTCCCAAACATTTTTAGCATGAGTGTAGTCATAATCGGAAATATTAGTGTCATTTAATCGATTATAAAAATACTCCCTATTTGGCAACTCGATTTCGTTCAATTTTTCCTCATTTTCAATATAATCATAGGGAAATACACCTTTCCGAGTCAACAATTTAAAATTCGGTTCCGATAAACTACTAAATTCTTTTTTCAAAATCTTCAAATCATTTATCCTTAATGTTGATACGAGGGCATCGAGACTTGCTCCCAAGAAACGGAAAGAGTCAATGAATCTGAATTTGATACTGGTTTCAGAGTCATATTGAGTGAATGAAATATATTTTTCTCTATTTATCGGAAGTACACTCACACGACTATGTTTGGTGATATCTCGAATTATGAAATGACTATCGTATCCTGAGAGATTGTGAAATGCAATAGGTACAACGAACAGCTTTCTGAAGTTAATATTACAGGGTGCTTGATGTGCCCACCCCCTAAATGCTCCGGAAAAGTGACAATGATCTTTAACTATTATATCCTTCTTTGTAAACGGTTTTTCACAAATATGACATACGCTTACATTAGCAATATCAGGTGTACCTGTCATTGGTATGATATTCTTGAATTTTGACTCAACACATTTAGCAATATCAGCCATTTCTCTAACAAACCACTCCATACAATCCGAACCTCGATAACCTCGATAGAATGATAGAGAGTCATCATATGCACACTTAAAATAGTACCCTGCACTATAAGCTTTATGATGCTGATACTTTAATGTTTTTTCTGAAATTTTCGCTCTACATTTTTCCAACAGGGATTCAAAATCTGCGTAAATTACAAAGGGACATTTTTGTTTATAAATATGATTTTTAAATTCAACAAAGTCGTATGTTGGAAAAGAAATTTTACATTCATTCATATTCTCACAAAGTGTATTATGATCATCTAAATTTTGCTGACTACGAAAATAGTTGAGACATCTGTCACACAAAATTTTTTTGCCATTTTCCTTACTCAGCTGTTTTGATAGGAGTCTCGACATATTTTTTATTAGACAATAGTGGTATTTTATATCAACATTTTCACTATCAGCAGGTGGAGCATCATAATCGTTTAATTTTGGAAAATATTTATCTTGGATTATTAGCAAATTTACATGACGCTCCAACTTTTTTAACGTTAATCGAACAGGTACTACGGTGTAAAATGATGATTTTTCTTTGCTTCCACTCAATTCTAACGCATATACATTAACTGAAATATTATTCATTTTTTCGAATTTTGTTATGCGATGTAAAGGCATAGGTGCATCTAGATCTTCTGTATGCAGAACTGCTCTATAATGAGGATATGATGAAATTCTATAAGGTTTTTTTCCAGATTCAATGGGATGGAGTGCGCTAACTATACTCCAATAAAAACATGAAAAGTCGGTATTCTTAATATTTATACATGCATGCTTCTTCAAAATTTGCTCTGGAAGCCTGATAAATGAGGAACCATTACCCATTTCATATTTGTTGATTGCGACTTCTAACGAAATTATTTTATTCAAAGCCCACCCACTATTTTTTTCAGCAAATTCACTCAATTTATTCAAAATTACATCGATAACGTCAATTCTGAACCAATCACCCAAATCCATTCCTACGTCCACAATAACATTAGGTGTATTGAAGTGTTTTCGATCTACTATTTCGGCATCATTTGCCTTCTTGATAAAATCACCGCAAAATGTAAAGTTCACTTTCAACATTGCAAATCCCTTGAGTATTTTCAAAATTTTACTCTTTACCAATTTAAAAGAATCATTCAAAAAATCTTTGATTTCCTTATGTTTCAAATTCAAAACAAGTCCCGTTTGAATTCTGGAATTAAATATTGAATTCACCGATACCCATCGAATTGAATGCTTCCGTTTAGAAGAAACATGTTCATTCATCGATTTGATGTAAAATCGCATCCGTTTGAGCTCCCCAATTTTAGTTTGAATTTTACGTTTTTGTCCTATTGAAAACTTACGTTTTTTCAGTGCTAAAACACATTTTTGTATATGTACTCTAATTGATTTCAAAGCAAAGCTAGTCAATGGTTTTGAAAAATTATTTTTAATCTCTAGGAGAGTCTCATCAATTTTGGTTAGGGTGTTATTGAAATTATCCATACTGTATCAAATATTTCACTCAAAATGTAACTCACTTTTATAATTTTTTATACGGCTGCGATCTCAAACACGTCGCTGCTGCTGCCGGCCTCAGTTTCTCTGCGGATCAGAGAATATTTCCCAGGAAGGAATAATGGGATCTGCTTCTTTATTACCTCCGTCACCCGTTTCGGTAAGAACCCGTTCAGCTCACCAATTTCTACTACTATGGATTCCCCAAACCTCGTCTGAACCACTCTTATGTCCTCGATGATGTGGGGGCGATTGACCGGTAGATCTCTCAGTGGTGCCGTTTTTTTGTATAGAATTGCAGCAGTCTCGTTAATAGCTGAAAGATCCATCTATCAAAAAAAAACATCATTTCAATTGATTGTTAACAGTTTGAATTTCAGATAATCTTGATAATAAAATATTTGAATAGAAGCAAAATCACGTTATCTAAATGTGTAAGTACTTTTGGAAAAACGTACACAACTATCAAATGGAAATAATTACTTGAATTTCAGTTAATTTTAATAATAAAACATCCGTATAGAAACAAAATCATATGTAATCTAAATGACAGGGTGAGTACTTTTGAAAAAAACGCACACAACAATCAAATTCCACACACTAAATATCGTAAAAAAACTTACTTTGATTCAAAGGTTGGGTTGCGTAGAAAGGCGTTCAGTACTATTCTTTGCTACACTTTGGTGATGAGTGATACTTCTCCAAGCACAGATCCTGCTTTTATTGAATGTGATATGGATACAAAAAATTTGTTGACCTCAAACAACTTGTTGATAATCAACCTTCAGACCGTAACTTCTGCTAAGTCGTAACGATCATGATTTCACATCAGCAGTGCAAATCATCCATGCATGGTAATTAAAATCATGACTTGCGATAAAATATCGATTTAGGTGATGACCCTACATCGCAATAGATTGAAAAGTCATGATGAGCTCGATTTCAGATTCGAATTGCAAATCAATCATGTAGATAATTAAAAACTATCCATGTGTGAATAACAATTTTATCTTCAATCGATTGCATTATATCGCATGAGTTTCAGATTATGTTAATTAAAACGGGAAAGTTGTTTGCGCCGACTTGGATTAAAAAAGCGATGATTCATTTCGATTAAGTTTCATTTATTTTTAACGAATATTACATGGTAGTCTTCTCTCGACTATAATATTTAATAAAAGTAGCACCAAAATAAACACTGATATGAGAAAATTTTTATAAAGTTCATATTCTACCCTTTTTACTTGTAATAGTGGGGTATTTATTTCTTCATCTATATCTGATTGAAAAGTTGACCAATTTTCTGTATCACGTTCACGTAGATCATGGAATATCAGCTTCAGGTTATACTTGAAAGATATATTCTTCGGAACATCGGTAGCAAATACTGGGAGTTCCCCTCCATTCATTGAAGTCGAACTCATCATTTGCCATTCTGTTCTATTACATCTACGATTGAATTCTTCTGTTCTCAAACATATTGCAATGTATTTCACTCCTGTTGGTACGTTTATATATAGAACATCATTCAAGATTGCAGTTAGGAGTACAAAGGTTGACTTCAGTAGCACCATGATGTAGGTGAGGTTCAATCCTTCGGCAAGGGTATATTGTTTGAGGTGTATTACGTTCGAATACCTTATCCCAAATAGCTAAATTACTAAGTTGCTCCACAACGTTTTTTTTATCTTCATAAAATTTAATATCTTTACTCAATTCTCTCACACGTCTACTGAATTCCACAATTTTAGATATGTACTCTTCAGAAGTCATTTTACTACTAATTATTTTGAGTATTGAATGCTATTAACATACCCTACCACCCTACCACAATAATATAAACTAGTCTTGAAGTTTTTTTAAATTTTTATTCTAAATAGCCCAATTATCATATGGCTCCTTCAAAGACTGTAGGCAAGCAAAAACACCATAACACTCAAAAAACCCTATGCAGTTGGGTAAAGAATGCTTGCACGACTGCTATAACGCGAATATTATCTAAAAAAATGCTTTATGCGCCACTCTGTACACCCACTATGAGCCATACTGTATAATAAGTTTTATTTCTACATCCATTCAGATAGTAAAATTCTTTGTGAGACACCCAGTACATTTTTTCTGTGGTAGTATATTTTTTTCTAGTACTAAGAAAACATCTATCAGCGCACGCCATCCACCAAACGTATAACCAACATTTAAATCTACATTATCAACATGGTCTCATAGCCATATCGATCGGTTCACGGCTTTCGAAGCCGAAGATGGCTGGTGGCTTTTTATTCATGCAAGCTTAGGGAATCTTTTTTGTTCAAAGTGGCCTAGAACTCTTGTTGCTGTACTACTGTTTGACTTTTCTTTCTCCTCTCATATTAACAAGCATTCTATACTACGTGTTGTGACGAACCATAAATAAATCAGCGAAACTTTCTTTCACCGCTCGAAGGAGGTTTCCCGGTACTGCGACGTAACAGTGTTTTTCTTTCGTTTTGACACCCGATTAGTCTAGTGTCAAAATAAGAGTGCGCTGTCTCGTCAACGTATTGTTTCGTGTGTAGCACCATATACAGAGTATTCCACAAATCGAACCATGTCAAAAAATTAGGTTTCCATTCAAAATAATAAAGTTGTTACCGACATACCCTGTATAGTTGTAGGACTAAAAACATTTGAGATAGAACGCACATGTTCAATTATGACAGCATACTGAATTTTAAGTTTCTAGTCCAACTGCAAGTTGAAAAACTTCTAATGCACGGCCTACTAAATCACGCTGTATACAGTGCTGCGTGGGTGAGTTCTATTTTTCAACATGTTTTTAGTCAATATTTGCTTTTCATACAATTTGGAATTTTAATCACTGTTATTGCGTGATTGATACAAATGATTTTCATGGAAAACAGTTAAAAATGTATTCAAAAGGACTAAAAATAAAAATGTTTCAATATAACCCCAAAGAAGCTCTAGAACGAGGTTTACAGTTAAATATGCCAAAAAAATTCCACACTTCCCAGACCTTCTGGAAAGGGGAGTAATTTAGAACTTTGGCCTAGGGCGTAAATAGCTGCTAATCCGGGCCTGGATATATTGTAACTGATTGCTGAGTAGACGAGGGCATAGTAGACGGTGATTAACCCATCTTCGTTCAAGCAGCTTCTCAGGTTGTTTATTGCAAAGTTATGTTTATTTAATTTCGAGCAAATACTGTTGATGCATTCGTCCTAATTGAGAGTTTCGTCTAGTACCGTGCCCAAAAAATTGCCTTTTGTACTGAATAGCTAAATATTAAATTTTGGATATTTACTAATTCTACAGAAGGCCTATGGAATCTGAGTAACGTAGTCTTTGAGTGGTTCATCATCTGGCGATTTTTAAGACACCATTCATCAAACTCGTGAAGGACATTTTTTGTTTTTGATATTACTTCATCTTCGTCTATGCTTGATACAATTATGGAGGTGTCGTCTGCATACATGAAGACTTCATCGTCGCTTATGTGGTCAGGTAAATCATTAATGAACAATAAAAAATCAAGGGGCCGAGTACACTTCCTTGAGGTATTCCCGAGTTTACAAGAAATTCGTCTGAAATGTCGTTATTTACCTTGACAATGAGTTTTCGCCCTTGTAGGAATGATTGAATCCAATCAAGTATATTGCCTCGCAATCCTTTTGTTGATAGTTTTAACAGTATGAAATCAAAGTTGAGGCTGTCGAAGGCACGCGAGAGGTCAAAGAACAGACCAACAATAAATTCCTTTTTATCCATCTTGCCATTAATAAGTTGTACAAAGGAGGTGGTTGCCGTTTCAGTTGAGTAGTTCTTTCTGAACTCATGCTGGTTTTCATTCAGTATGTCATATTTTATAAGAAAATTATCAATTCTTTTACAAATACCCTTCTCTAATATTTTAAAAAATGTACTGAGTAAGACGATGAGTCTGTAGTTAAGTACTGAAAGCCGATCGTCTTTTTTATGTATAGGTGAAACAACAGAAAGTTTCAGTCTAGATGGAAATTGACCTAACTCGAGTGATACATTTAGTATCTGAGCTAACGAGGGTGCAATATCTGCGGAGCACTTTTTTAGGAGGATACGGGTACCTCATCTATTCCGGTTGATTTTTTATTTTTCATTTCAGCTATAATATCTTCTATTTCGGTTGAGCAGAATGGTTAGAAAACAAATGAGTTGATTACCTGGCGCTTAGAAATTGTACACGTTTCAGATAAATTGCTTCCAAAATGAGATTGTAACTGATCATTCACAACACCAACAATAAAGCTGCCAAAAATGTTTGCAATATCAGTGCCGTCAGTTATCACTTTATCCTGATGTTTCAGTGAAAAATCGTTATGTTGATTTTTCCTGTTCAGCCTTGAGTTTACTATTGACCAGACTGTTTTACTTTTGTTATTAGATGAGTTTATCAAACATGCGAAGTGGTTTTGTTTTGCCGTGATATTTTGATTATAATTTCTTTTGGCAGTTCTGTCTGTACTCAAACTGCAGTTCATCGTTTGTTGGATGTGACTTGCGCAAATTGTTCAGATGCTTTAAGTTTTGTGAATCAGTCTTAAGTTTATTACTATACCAGGCGTTATCGTGCTTACGTGCTTTGGGGATGAGGTTTTCTTTGGAAATTTTGGGAACGACGCATCGAAGGCAAAAGCAAAATGATCCCAGAATAATTCAAAGTTTTGATCAATATTTGAAAATATGAAATCGGAAGGGGTAAAGTTTTTCAGGAGATGTTTGAACTGATTATGTTAAGATCTGTGAATCTCCTACGAAAGTTATTTTGAATTTCTGAATACTGGAATAATCTGGCAGTTGAACAACTTGAGCATGGTGGTCAGAAATGCATGGATCGAATATTTCAAATGTAATTGTTTTTGACATATTTGTTATAATATAGTCTATTGCAGTCGCGCTTATAAACTGATCGAAAAAAGTTAAGGATATTGGAAATTCTCTGAGAACAAAATAGTTTTCGAGAAACATTGTATAACGTACGTTTAATCCCATCTCTTTCAGAAATGAAACGAATTTGTTTTACTGAAAAAAATAATTTACAGGCAACTTTTCTTTAATAATGTAACAAAACAGATTATTATCAAAAAGGAAAAATATATTAATAGCGTGTGATTCCACCTCTATTGGCTATTACTGCTTCAACTCGGCGAGGCAAACTTGAAATTAAATGATCCGAATCATTTTGATCAAGGTTATCCCATAATTGTGGAACAACTTGCCTCAGTGACCTTACGTCCCGAACAGGTGGTTGATGGGCAATTAGTGCCCTTCCGAGCATGTCCCAAGCATGTTCGATGCAGTTTGAATCTGGAGGGGGTAATGGCACATGATCATTGATTGCTAGCCGTTCTTGTACTACCCTGGCTCTGTGCGGGCGAGCGTTATCATCCAGAAATCTGAAATTGGGCTCCAAATTCCAACGGTAATCATACACCATGTTATCAATGATGTCGTTGGCATAAATTTCACCTGTCATTGTACCTTCACAAACATACAACTTCGTTCGACCTCCGTAGAAAATTCCACCCCATTATACCTCCACCATGAAATGGATGTACTTCCTGAACATATCGGTCATTAACTCTGGAATTTCTTGGTCGCCAAACACGAACTGTACGTCTGTCAGCACGAAGACAAAAGCGGCTTTCATCGCTGAACATCACTGTACGCCACTCATCATGCCAATTGGCTCTTTCATTACATCAAAGCAAACATTGAGCTCTATGGACTGCGGTCAATGGAGGGCGTCTTATAGGCCTATAGCAATGTAAACCTGCGTCATTCAATCGATTTAAAACCGTCCGAGGGGTAATACGAATTCTGGTGGCAGCGAAAAGGTCCTGGCTGAGCACCGTACAGTTTGCTGTAGGATCCATCCTAGCTCCTCTCACTAGTCTTCGATCCTCCCTAGCATTTGTCGATCTTGGTCTACCCTCCCTATGCCTGTCCATGACAGATCCAGTCTCATTAAATCGGTTATTAAGTCGGGAAATTACACTTTGAGAGACATTAAACCGATCAGCCACATCGATCTGTCGCGCACCTCCAAGAAGCAACCCAATGGCTTGATTGGCTTCCTCTACATTTAAATGACGTCTATTCATATTGTTGATGACAGAATAACCCCAATATCGCAAACGCGCTTGGCAACACAAAAACAAAACTAAACTTCACAAACATAAAATCTACTGATTTGGTGATAATGCTTTTTATCTGTTCGGGTAAAATTGTATATGTCTACAACAACTTTTTTTTTCAAAGTAAAAGACATAGGTATTCATAGCTGTACCAGATGTTTTCTAAAAAAAATTTCGGCATCGCAAAAACACAGTATCCTTAACTTTTTTCGATCAGTTTATTTCCACCTCTAATTGTTGCAATACGTGTGTGTTGCCTTATCAGTGACTCTAGTTCATGACTTTCTAATATGTCACATAGAATTTTTTTTGAAAGGAAGTTAATATTTATATCACCACATATTAGGATGTTTCTGAAGTTGCTGGTAAGGAGATCAAGAATTTTACAAAACTATATGAAAAATAGATCTGCATTGCCATTGTGCGACCTGTAAATAACTACTATGCATGTATCTTTATTTATTGATATTGCGGTTAATTCAATATCCAGTTCAATGGAGGCAGTTTTCATTTGCAATAACTCTTTACAAGTGTTGGAGTGTTTACTATGGGATAATATGACCACACCTCCATGACACTTTTTGCTTCGGCAAAAACTAGCTACTGTATCATAATTGCTTATCCTAATATTCCTTAAATTCTCAGAAGTCTGCCAGTGTTCAGATAAAAGTACAAAATCGGGTTTATGTTCTGCTAAAAATGCATCAAGTATGTCCAATTTGTTGGTTATACTTTGAATATTCAAATGAATAAGTTTTTTTAAACTATTGGTAGTTGAACAAACCTGGTCAGAGTCAGGAATAATTAAACTCCGTCGTTCGTCTGTCTGGAGGCTTCCCGTAGAAAATTTGCGTTTTTCGGAAACTCGGTCATTGCTTCGGCATCATGGATTTCTTTGAAGAGCGAGTTGATGGAATAGTCCGGAGAGAATTATATTTGTGATAGTCTTGGATACAGATGATTTCTGGCTGCCGCAGTTGTCTCATTCCGATTTTGTTCGGTGGAATGATCCGGAGAAAAAGAAATTTGCGATAGTCTAGGGTATAGATGACTTCTGTCAGCTGCAGTTGTCTCGGTCCGTATTGATTGGGTGATTTGGTGGGGTAGATTGGTAAATGCGTTGTTGATGGGTGATCCCAATGGAACTGGGTCAAAGAAGTTTTTGATGTGATTTGTTATAGCCTTGCACAGGAACCATTTGGCAGATTTCTTTAAAGTATAACCATTTGCTTTATAGTTCTGTCTCTGTATTATATTGTTACACTCTATAATATTATTCGATCTTTTAATTCTGTGTAACTGCTTCTTAAGGGTCAAATTATTATTGTATATTACCTTATTCATATATGCCATGTTATATGTAAAGGGTCCTGTGATAATGAGGAATTGAGGGGACCTCCTTGCTGTAGAGTACAGCTCATCTATAATTTTTTGGCTGTATTTATCAGGCCAAAATATAGTTATATCATTTCCATGCTGCCTTTTCAGTACTTCTAAGGCTGTATCAAGCAACTCCTGGTCGCTCGCGTAAGGTTTTAAGATTGCCTGAATTGAATAATTATGCCCCGACTGTCTTAGCAGAAGCTCCGCCATGCCTCTTCCATTGTTACCTGATATAATCACAATATTTCTCTTATCTTCCCGCCTATCTGTATTTAGGCATTGTTTAAATTCAGTCGCTGTAGGTGTTGTGTGCGAGGATGATTCTCGATTGTTTTTTTAGGAAACTTTGTTTGGAACGTCAGTGCCTACGCCGCGGGGTATTCAGCTATGGTCTCAGTTGAGGTAGATTTATCACTATGGGGAATTTCATTCGTTTGGGTAAAGGTGTTTTGTCGGGTTATTCCATGAGTTTTTTGGTGAGATGGTGGAATGACCGGGAGGCATTTAAACAATCCGCCAAATCAGCCAATTAGGGTACCGAATCCAATAGCGAATTGTTTAACACGTTGACTGCGGCATCGTATGAAGCATGCCAAGCCGCACGTGCGTTACGGGATACATATGTCCCGTCAAGAGTTGGCCTGATGTGCGGTACGAGATATATATGTCCCGTATGACACATGCTGACTGAGCCCCGCAAGATGGGTACTTTTATCAAAATGCCATGCCGCACATTAGTCTGGTGCTTCACGGGACATATTTGCCCCGTAACGTAGTGAACGTGTTAAGTGCGACCGGGAGCAAGGGACCCAGAAAAGCATACCATGCTTCAATGATTCTTGTTTTTTTTTTTCAATTATTCAATACCTCTCGCTGTATTAGTCAGAGGAATAAATGTTTTCTGACAGATACTTGCTATAACGGCCTACAACTTAAATGTTCAAATTTTACCTTTTTCTCGAAATTTTATAACTTTTTTTTCGAAATTTTGACCATTTTCTCGAAGTTTTTACCTTTTTTCGAAATTTTGACCTGTTTCTCGAAATTTTGACCTTTCTCACTAAATTTTCACATTTTCCTTGAATTTTTGACCCTTTTTCGAAGTTTTGACCTTTTACTCAAATTTTTTACCTTTTTATAGAAATTTTGACCTTTTCCTCGAAATGTTGACCTTTTCCTCGAAATGTTGACCTTTTTCTCGAAATGTTGACCTTTTTCTCGAAATTTTTACCCTTTTCTTGAAATTTTTACCTTTTTCTCGAAATTTTGACAATTTTCTCGAAATTTTGACCTGTTTCTTGAAAATTCGAAATATTTATATAAAAATACAGGGTGTTTCAAATTCGATCCTCACCATCGAAAACTATGAGAGATACGAAGATGGTTGAATTGGGGCAAAGTTGCGCATTCACCTGACTAACAACATACCGTTGAGAAAGTTCTGAAATTACGAGTATATCCAGAGATATGCGGAAAAACAGAAATTTCGGAAATTGGTTTTTATTTTTTTCTGGATTTATTTTTCAAAGGATCTGAAAATAAATTGCACTTCCACATTGTCACTTTTCCCCTCTGCTACATAATGGTTTTTCAGATTTGTTATCCGACGTTACGACTTCCGGCCACCATCATCAACTTTAATTTTTCTTACGGGCGCTACATTGGATTCTTTCTGTTTTGAATAGAACCAGATTTTACCTTTTCAATGAAGTTATCATCCTTATTCGAAAAATTGGAGATATTAAAAAAAAAATATTTTTATCATAATAGGCTTTGACTTTGATGTTTCTAGATTTGACTTTCAATTTGTTACACTCAATGACATTTTGTTATTGTACAAGTCATTGAATTTTTGGCGAAAAATGGCTTTCACTGATGAAGAAAAAAGAGATGTGATACAAATTTATTACAAATACCATAGAAATAGTGTTAGAACATCGGAAATGTCAAGTTGATTCCATTGAAAATATGAACAGGATGTTCATAAAGTCAGTTGTGGAATCATCTGCGACTGAAAGTTGGAATTTAGTCGCTGTTTTCCATCGTACAAGATAACCTCTCTTGGAAGGGATTCATGTTTTAATGAGAAACATTCTCAATTGAAAATTGAATCAATACATGTATTGGTTCAATTTTTAATTGAGAATGTTTCTCTTTAAAAAATCGGAAATGTATTTAAACTTGTATCCCGAAAGACGACAACCACATTGAACTATGTTCAAGTTATTAGATCAAAATCTCACCGAGTTTGGTTCATTTGAAAAGCCAATGAAAAAATACGCAGACAGAATCAACAATCAAAATTTGATAAATGAGGTGTGTATGAGGTAAGTTAGACATTGTGTCCTTTTCAATGAAAATAGAACTTTGAACAAATGGCGACAATTAACTAAAATGTAAAGACAAAAGTAAATAAAGTAAAGCAAATGCTCAAAATGCTGGCCTTGATCATGATAACACAACTGTGCCCTTCTTCGAATATGACTCACTGCTCTATTGATTTCCCTCCTCAATCTCTCGAACTTTCTAAAAATGCTGTGTTGAAGGTCCTCAATATTTTGATATTCCCTCTGACCATAAACTCTATTTTTCAGTGTACCCCATGAGAATGTATCCATAACATTTAAGTAAATAATAATATAAATAAAAACCATTTTCCGAAATTTCAATTTTTCCGGATATCTCCGGATATGCTTGGAATTTCAGAACTTTCTCAACAGCATATTGTTAGTCAGGTAAATGCGCAACTTTCCCCAACTCAACCGTCTTCGTATCTCTCATAGTTTCCGAGATCCCAATGGTGAAGATCAAATTTGAAACACCCTGTATATAGATTTCAATATTTACATCATTGCGTACAATATTTCGACCAAGTCCGTGGTGTATTCCAGAGAGTGAAAAAATACTACCTCAGTAAAATTTAATGCTCGTTTATTTTGACAAGTTTTTTTTTAATCTAGTTCCAATTCCAAATCTTCCATGGCATCTTTTGGGCAGTGGTTTAACCTTGGCAATGAACAATAGGAAACTGTGACTGCGACATTCTGCTCAAATCTCTTCCTTCTAGTTTTATTTCCTGAATGTAGATGTATTTCATTACATCGAGTCCAAAATATATACTGCGTTTTGGAGTAATTTTTCCATTCAAAATGTAGTGCTTGTCGTTTTTCCAGCATTAGGTTTTTCCAAATCTAGTTTAAGTTTTCTGTGGTCGTAGAAATCTAATCCATTCCTGTCTTTTAGATTTTTATCAGCACCTTTCTCAAATAATGAATCAATTATTTCTTCTGAAACGCCCAAAATAGCTGAAAAAAAAACACCAACGAAAAAAGTCCATAATTTTTTTAACTTCTGACAACTAAACTGGTTGTTACTGATGATAATCGATCATAATAATATAAATTGATGGATGTAGCCGTTACTACGTGGTAGGAAATCATCACGAAAAATGAGAAATAAAACTTTCTATGTTTTTATACCACGTTACTGCAGTTTCGTCCTATATGGACATTATCAAACAATACAATAATCTGAAATAATAAATAACACTTCTTTAATACCCTTAATTCTACCCGAGGCCTGTCTTAATGACTAACGGTCATTAATGACTTTTACCTGGACCTTGTTTATTTGCGACAATGTGACTGCGCTGCCTTAAAAACCGGTGAATAGACCAAATCCAGTTGATCATTTAGTAGGTTACATCCACAATATTTGTGAATTTCTAGGGATTCTAAATAATTCAGTTTCCAACCCTTGCTTGCATAGCGCAAAATTTCCTTATCGTTCAGACTCGGAAACTTGTGGTTGCTTTCCAAGGAATGGTTTGAAAACGTCGAATCATTTTTTCCTAGTCTGAAGGACCTTTCATGTTCAGCGTATCTTTTTGAAAAATTACGTCCACATTGTCCCACATGAACACCGTTACACTCTGGACACTTAAGCTTATAAACTCCAGATTTTTCCATTTTTGCTATTCTATCTTTGGCATTGAAAAGAAAATTAGACAACCTGGCATGCGGCCTGTATGCTACTTCTATATTATTCTTTCTAAAGAATCCCGCAATAGCCTCTGTTCTTCTCCCGAAGTACGTTAAGGTTACAAATTTCTTAGTTTCTGATTGTTTGACCTGGGAGTATATTAATTTGTGCGAAAATTTAAGACGATGTTTTCTGACTAACTTTTGAATTGTGGCCGCTTGGAAACCATTATTTTGTCCTATCTGTATGATTGTTTTAATTTCTGTATCTAGATTATTAGCAGACAAAGGTAACGAGAACTCTACATAGAGCGTTCTCGTTGAATATATATATATATATATAAATTGTTTAAAAAATCATTTATTAAATAAGGTTAAATAACCACATTGTTACTTATTTATGGTGTTTTAAACAACCAAAATTTGTGAAAACAACCAAAAGTATTATATAACCTTATTTAATAATATGATTTTTTAAACAATTTATATATATACAGGGTGTTAATTAAGTACGTTGACAAACTTCGGGAGGTGATTCTTTGAAGGTTTTCAGGACGAAATGTTCATATAAACATATGTCCCAAACGGTTTGGTTTTCGAGATACAGGGTCATAAAAATACATTTTTTTCAAGATTTTTTTAGAGTTAACTTCGACATTTTCTACAATAATCAGTTCAAATTAGGCAAGTACAATCCATTCAATAGTACGCACGATACAAAATAATGCATTTCTCAAATAATTCACAGGGTCCTCCTTTTTTCAGAGTCAAGCTTTGTTCAACCCTTCAGAATTTTTTTTTCCGCCGCCACTGACATATTATGAGAAAGGAATAATGAATGTTGTTTCATTTAACATCTTTTTGCTCTCTTGATGTTTTTCATTTACTTGTACGGTTCAGGAGTTACAATGAAAATATTAACGCAAACATTTTCCAGTAACGCATAACATAAAGAAATTTGAGAAGCAAATAGTCTAACAAACTTGAAGGGTGATTCTTTGAAAGGTTTCAAGATGAAAAGTTCATATAAACATGTCCCAAGCGGCTTGGTTTTCGAAGTACAGGGTGATCAAAATACATTTTTTAGGAGTTTTTGGAGTTTACTTCGAAATTTTCGACAATAATCGATCCAAATTAGTTCAAATTGGACAAGTACAATCCATTCAATAGTGCGCATGATATAAAATAATTCATTTCTCGAAGTGTCATTGCCACTCTCCAAAGATTAGCGCGTGACGCAATACGTCATTTTGTTCTCATTACACAAATAGCTATTTTCTGCTCGTGTAGAGAAAATGTAATGTTATGGAGCTCCCATACATTTTTTACCATAACTCAGGTTGAATATGTATTGCACAAAGTTAATTATGGCAAAATAATTTTGGACATTTTCAATAGTGAATAACTTTATTATCAAATACTATAGCAAAGTAACATAAATTCCCTAGGAATAAAATTAAGTTCAGAAAAGGATCATTATTGAAATTGATATGTCAGAGCAGCTGCTGGAAATGGCCACCGCCAACTTCAATGCATGCGTTTATGCGCCTAACCATAGACTGGCGGACACGCTCAAAAATACCAGGAGTGTTTCTTATAATTCCGCATGACTCCTGTATGCGATTCCTCAGGTCTTCTTCACTTTGAACTGGAGTTCGGTACACTAATAATTTAAGGTGCCCCCAGAGGAAAAAATCAAGTGGATTCATATCGGGTGACCTTGGTGGCCAAAGTTGTGGCCCACCACGCCCAATCCAGCGATCAGAATAATTTTCTTCTAATTATTGGCGTGCAACCAATCTGAAGTGTACTGGAGCACCATCATGCATAAACCAAATTCTAATTCTTTCCCACAGTGGGATCTCTTCTAGGAGTCCAGGTAAGATGAATTCAAGAAAATGTCGATAATGGTCACCATTGAGTCTATGAGGCAGAAAATGTGGCCCGATAAGGAAATTCCCTACAATTCCAACCCAAACATTCACAGAAAACGTCTCTTGAAAATGGTTTTCAATCACGGCGTGTGGGTTTTCATCAGCCCACATATGATTGTTGTGAAAATTAATAATGGCTTTACGGGAAAAGCATGCTTCATCGGTGAATAACACTTGAGATAAAAACCATGGATTTTCCAACAATTTATTTCGAATCCAAGTGCAAAAAGTTAATCTCTTTGGAAAATCCCTTAGCAGAAGAGCTTGAACACGCTGTATGTGATAGGGATAAAGTTGTTGCTCTTTTAAAATTTGCCATACCAATACATGGGTTACGTTAAACTGTGCCGCAATTTGTCTTGTACTGGTGTCTGGATGCTGCTCAATTTCGTTAAGTACAGCTTCTTCTATCTGAACTGTTCTAACTCTCCTGGGTCTTCCTATGAGAACAGCAGACCTCTTGAAAGTACCCGTTTCACGAAGACGGGAGTGAATATTGATGAACATTTGTGTGCTGGGAATATGACGTTGTGGAAATCTTTCTAGATACATTCGTCTGGCGGCACGAGCGTTACCATCAGCCATTCCATACATTAAGTGCATGTCTTAATGTAATTAACAATGAGACAGTTTCTCAACTTTCGATAACTGTCAAGTTGTTGATATTTAAATAAATGAATTAATATCAAAGCCCACTTTGCTATTTTTATGAATTCAAATTGATTACAAAATTTCTGCGTTACTGCAGAAGAAAAAACAAACCGAAATTTCTGATAAAATAATGTACTCCGTACGGAAACAAAAATTTGTTTGAATTAGTTTTTCGGAGTTATGACCAGAGATTCATAAATGAAAATCAAATGTGTAATAATCTGCGACTATTAGATAAACCTTATTAACTATCTTCCAGTACAGGATTACCTTTCGGAAGTTTTTTATGTTGAAAAGGAAACGTTCAATTGAAAACTAAAAAATATCTTTTTTTAAAATAACAAAAAATTTGTATGAGTTCTCTATCAAGACTGATGGGTAAAAACATTTTTAATCAAATATCTCAATGAAAATGCACATTTTTACCATCAGAATCTTCAGGTTGAAAGTTAAGGTTTTCCCAATATCTGTCAGATCTAGTTTAATATCCAGCGTACCGCAGTGACTGGGAGATAGTAGTTTTCTGTTAGATATCACAAAAAGAAATCACATATTTACAATAACAAGCTTTTATTTAGCTTCACTTGTAACTAACTAACAAACAATTTAATAAAAGTTGAATTTGACCCACTTCTAATACTCCGATTAATTTGAAATTTGGCAGGTTTCCGTTATTCCGGTGACAATGCATTAAAAAAATGTTTTTTAAAAAACAAAATGGCGGCTCCAATATGGCGGACGAGTTTTGTGATTATGATCCGATTCTGTTCAAAATTGGTATGTGATGGTTTTTGGGTTGGAGATTTTCAGTTTCACATAAAAAATAAACTAAAATGTTAAAAATGAAAATTATAGAAAGAAAACATTTTAAAGTTTTTATACAATACACTGAAAAGGAAAAAATAATTCATTTCATTGTTTGATCTAGGTAATCTTGTACAGAAAGATTTTGATACTCACAGAATAACCTACAAAAAATGAAACAAATTATTTTTTCATTTTCAGTGCATTTGTATAAAAGCTTGTCTTTATATTTTTTATTGTATAATTTTTATTCGTCGTAGATTTTTCTAATCCTAAAAAAATATTTCCATCAATTTACAATAATTGAAAATGTTTAATTTTCAAATTTTCTAATGTTATGCCACACTGGAAAATGTTTAAATTAATATTTTCATTTTAGCCCCTGAACCGTACAAGTAAATGAAAAAATGCAAGATATCAAAAAGATGTTAAATGAAACAACATTGATTATTCCTTTCTCATAATATGTCAGTGGCGGCGGAAAAAAACATTCTGAAGGGTTGAACAAAGCTTGACTCTGAAAAAAGGAGGACCCTGTGAATTATTTAAGAAATGCATTATTTTGTATCGTGCGCCCTATTGAATGGATTGTACTTGCCTAATTTGAACTGATTATTGTAGAAACTGTCGAATTTAACTCTAAAAAATCTTGAAAGAAATGTATTTTTATCACCCTGTATCTCGAAAACCAAGCCGTTTGGGACATATGTTTATATGAACTTTTCGTCCTGAAAACCTTCAAAGAATCACCTCCCGAAGTTTGTCAACGTACTTAATTAAAACCCTGTATATTACACAACATTATTTTCTTCTCCATAATTTTCTTGAATAGCTGATGATGGTCCTATATAGGATCGAAACATGTACTACTTCTACTTTTGGACGGCTATCTGATTGATAGCGGTCAGTCACCGTTTTACCATCCTATTGAACTAGATGGGAAATTAAATTGTGGAGACGACTTTGCGTTTTACTGATTTGTATATCCATACCACTCCACTTTGAGATATAATGGACTTCTATCACAGGTTATTAAAGATGGTTAAATTGAGGCAACGTTGCGCATTGACCTGACTAACAATATGCCGTTGAGAAAGTTCTGAAATTCCGAGTATGCCCGGAGATATCAGAAAAAAACAGAAATTTCGGAAAATGGTTTTCATTTTTTCCGGCTTTATTTTTCGAAGGATTCGAAAATAAATTGCACTTCCACCTTTCCAATTTTTCCCTGCTACATAATGGTGTTTTCAAATTTGCTATCCGACGTTTCGTCTTCCGGCCACCATCATCAACTTTATTTTATTGAAAAAAAAAATTCTTATCATAATAGGCTTTGACTTTGATGTTTTTAAATTTGACTTTCAATTTGTTACACTCAATGGCATTTTGTTATTGTACGAGTCATTGAATTTTTGGCGAAAAATGGCTTTCACGAATGAAGAAAAAAGAGATATGATACAAATTTATTACAAATTTAATAGAAATAGTATTGGGACATCGAAAATGTATTTAAACTTGTATCCCGAAAGACGACAACCACATCGAGCTATGTTCAAGTTATTGGATCAAAGTTTGGTACATTTGAAAAGCCGAGGAATCATACGGATACAGAATGGACCAGGAAACTAAAGAAAATTTGATAAATGAGGTATGTATGGGGTAAATTAGACATTGTGTCCTTTTCAATAAAAATTAATAATTTGCAAATAAACATGAACCCGGGGAAATCTACACGTCAAATTTCCTCCGATATGAATATTGTTGAATGCTAAAATGTATGTTGGTAATAATGACTCTACAATTTTGTTATCAATGTTGGTATCACTGAGACGTCAATTAAGAATAAAGACAGTTGACAAGTAATGAAAAAAATGTAAATGTGTTGTTTTATAACTTTATTAAATATACAAAATTACAAACAAAACCAAGCAAAATAGTAACAAATATTTTTCATACAAGTGCTTGGAGACAACTAAAAAAATGTTACAAAATACAGGTATCTCAAAATTGCATCCAGGTGATCCCGAAAGGCGATTAGAATTTTGTAATTGGTTAATCAAAATTCAAGTATTTCAAAACATTCATGGACATAAAAACTCTTGACATTCTTTATTTTTCATTAATACACTCTCAATTGAATTATGGGAGTTTGGCTTGGGGAGGAGTCATGAAATCCCACCATAGAAATCTTGATGTTCTTCAGAAATGGGTTTTGAAAATCATATACAGGGTGTCCGGTAAACCTTGTACGATATTGAAACTGCTGATAGACCAGGTTATGACTGTTCAGAATATCGGAATTTCACCTCAGTAAAAATATCACCGTATTCGAGATAATGAGCATTTCAAGAATATCTGGAAAATCGCTACCTAACCTTAAATTTTTGAGTGCCATGTATACAAATTGGGACAAATTCGAATATCTTTGCTGCTGAAGATTACTGAAGAGTAATGCTTTCAGACGTACAGAACAGTTTTTCAGAAAGTGAAAAAAAAATTCAAGAAATGTGGGTAAAATGACAGATTTGAGATTCATCAATTTTTTTTTTGAGTTTGACATTATTATCTGAAAGAAATAAAACCAATTGGAATTGAACATTTATTTCAAAAGAATGCTCATTTTGTTCAGACTCTACCATGGTATAAAACAAACTATAATTATTTTTGGAGAAACTGACTTCCATTGAATTAGGCGGGGTTTTATTCTAGGCTTCCATCAACTTTTATACTTAAGCCCAAAAATTATTTGATTTCGATTTTATTAAGATAAAATGTGGAAATGATTATTAACAATAAAGAATATACTGCTTGGTAGCATGAAATAGTATGTCAATAAAATTAACTTTTCATAAAATTGCCGAAATGAAATGTCGATTATCCGACATGGCACCGATTAATACGAATTCTTGTGATAAATGTCGCAATTGTCCAACATCCAGATTCCAGTGAAGTTTCAGAGACCGACAGATATACAGGGTGTAAGTGCAAAATTTTTTTAGAGGTGAATTCTTGTCGAAATTTATAAACTTTTTTAACTCCTGTGAAAAAATAAATACAGCATTGTGCATGAACGGATCTTCTGTAAATAGAATTGAAAAATCTAGTAGGTGGCTGTCACATTTTGTTTGAACAACTTGTGACTTCTGTCGTAGTTTTTTTTAAATTATTCCGCTTGTTTCAGTCAGTGGTATTTATTACTTTGTCATGCCGAACACACGTTATACTCCCTAAGAATATGCACATATGCACTACATTTATGGTGAATGTGGAGGTAGTGCTACTGCTGCAGCAGCGCTTTATGCAGAACGATATCCGATTGCACAACGCCGCTCAGAGAATCGCTAATTTGGGGGCTATAATCTATAACGGATTTGAAAATGTTCTTCTTGAAAAGATTTCGTCTCTGCGTACGAGTGGATGGAAAATAATATTATAATATTAATAGTAATATTATTCAGTGCGATGTTGAATAATCGTTTTTTGGTTTATAGTGTATGTTGATTCAAAAAAACGTTGTATTAGTATTTACTTCTTTACATCTCATTGAATGCTTCTAAGCAGTTGATTCGTAATTACTCATAATTATATAATAAAAATAAAAGGCATTACTGACAAAGTCTAATGGAGTTGATTTCAGCTCAGAATAACATCACACTCTAATATAATCGAAATTCTACTCCTTCCAAAAATAATTATCGTATGATTTATACCATGATAGAGTCTGGACAAAATAGGCATTCTTTTGTAATGAAAATCCACTTCCATTTGGTTATGTTTTTTGCAAATAATAATGTCAAACTGTTGTTAAAAAAATTGGTGAAACTCAAATCTCATTTTTCGAAAAATTGTATCGTTTTCTGAAATACTGTTGTGTACATCTGAAAGCATCACTCATCAGTAATCTTCAGCAGCAGAGATATTTGAATTGGTCTCAATTTGTAGACATGGCACTCAAAAATCCAAGATGAGGTAGCGATTTTCCAGAAATTTAAAAAATGCTCATTATCTCGAAAACGGTGAGATTTTTACAAAGGTGAAATTCCGATATTCTGAACAGTCATGACCTGGACTATCACCAGTTTCAATATTGTACAAGGTTTACCGGACACCCTGCATAGAAAAAGCTATTTATATCCAAGTGATAAACTGTACAAAAAAATAAAAAAAGGATATAAGACAACTATTTGGATACAACATAATGATTTATATCTACAAACAAAACGAAAATATATTTCAATAATCATGTTTATAATACAAGAAATACAAATAGTGTCACAGTGAAAAATAAAGTTAAAAAAACAAGGTCTCAGAAAAATTTCAAATATTTATTGCCATTTTACTATGATTTAATTCCAAATTATATAAAAAGGGATCAATTCATTATTCTCATTCAAAAAACAATTGAAGAGATGAATTCAAGAGTCTCATCGAAATTTATTTCATGATGTCTTTCACTTCAATTAACTCAGGTAGTTTATTTTTATTATCATTTTGTTGAATTTTAAAAGTTTACAAAACATATACCTACATGTAATTCTTACCTAAAATTTCTCGCAACAAGTTTTTAACTTCGCGGGTATTAAGCATATCTTCGTAAATCTGCTTACATCTTAACCCTTTTAAATACAGGTACTTGATGATGGCTCGATACTCCAATTTTTCGATTTTCACAATTTCGGTGGACATATTTTTTCTTTTAATTTATTGCGTAACTCTGGTTTACTTTTTTGACGTCAAACTTTACACTGACACTTCTAATAAGTTATTGTTCGTTGCTATGGTAACGCGATATTTTGTTTATGCAGGGAACTGGTCTAGGCTAACTAAATATCAATACATCCTCGTATAACAACATCTGGTTTCAACATGATGGTGCTCTACCGCACACTACCAGACGAGTATCCAATTACCTGACTGGAAGGTTTGGTGATAAATGGATAGGGAATAATGGGCCGGTGAGGTGGCCAGCAAGGTCTCCAGACTTAAATGATACTAATACATTCTTATGGGGTACACTGAAAAATAGAGTTTATGGTCAGAGGAAATATCAAAATATTGAGGACCTTCAACACAGCATTGTTAGAGAGTTCGGAAGATTGAGGAGGGGGAAATTAATCGTGCACAAGAAGGGCACAGATGTATCATGAACAAGGTCAGCATTTTGAGCATTTGCTGTGATTAACTTTTGTCTTTACATCTTAGTTAATTATTGTTATTTGTTCAAAGTTCTATTTTTATTGAAAAGAACACAATGTCTGATTTACCTCATACACACCTAATTTATCAAATTTTGATCGTTGATTCTGTCTCCGTATTTTTTCATTGGCTTTTCAACTTTGTAATAAATTTGTGTCATATCTATTTTTTCTTCATTCGTGAAAGCCATTTTTCTCCAAAAATTCAGTGACTTGTACAATAACAAAATGTCATTGAGTGTAACAAATTGAAAGTAAAATTTAGAAACATCAAAGTCAAAGCCTATTATGATGAGAATACATTTTTTTCAATATCTCTAATTTTTTGAGAAAGAATGATAACTTATGATACATCCTTGAAAAGGTAAAATGGCTGGGACTCTGTAACTTATTTCGCATAGCGATAGCGAACCGAAGTATACCCATGTAGCACACCTATATTGGTAAAATATTGGTACAATATTAAGAACATATTGGCGAAATATTTGAAATGCAATATTGGCGAGAAAAAAAATGTGAAAATTCGGCGATATTGGTCTAATATTACTTGAGTAATATTGGCGCAATATTCTCGAAGCGATATTGGCCACAAAATATTCGGCGATATTTGTACAATATCACTGATACAATATTCTGACAATATTGGCACAATATTCAAAAGTTATATTGTTGAGAAGTGAAATGTGAACATTTTGCGATATTGGTAGAATATTGTTTAAATATTTTAAAAATAGTTTTGGTTAAATATTCTTGAAGCAATAATGGCCTCAAAATATTTATCGATATTGGTACAATATCATTTGGATTGATGGATGTCAATTTACTTTGGTAAATTATTAAATCTTTTAGTTGATGAAGGTGACACCAGAGTATCCTTTTTGATCGCCATACCCACTGAGTGACCTGTCTTGAAAACAAGTAATGGAAAGTATTTAATATACTTTCGTAGGTTTTAAAAGACTTTCTATATGCAGAGCCACCTAGCGGATATTTATCTAGGTTTGATCATGACATAATTTTAATATGTTTCATTGAATATTCGGCCAATATTCAAATTTTATCTCAATCTAGATGTAGTAAACAATATGGAGACAATATTGTTTTAACGATATCGATAAATATTATTGAACCAATATTGACCCAATATTAATTAATAAGATTTGTTGAATTTTGGCGAAATGATATTCAACCAATGTGTAATCACACTTGGAGATACAATATAGTTTTTATTGCTAGAATCGATATAAGGGAAATATTGGGATTGCAATTTTTATTTTAGATGTTACAAACGATGTGAAGACAATATTGTTTTATCGATATTGGTAAATATCATTCAACCAATATCGACTCAATATGAGTTATTACAATTTGTCAAATGAAGTGGAAATGATATTCAACCAATATGCTATCAAACTTGGAAATACAATATAGTTTTTTTCCCCTATAATCGATATGACTGGAATATTTGGATTGCAATATTTATTCTAGATGTGGAAAGCAATATATAACCAATATTGTATTATCGATATTGGTAGATATTATTCAACCAATATTGACCCAATATTTCATATGATAATCTACATTCAAAACTAGTTCAACCAATATTCCACCAATATTATTAATATAATATTGTTTTTTGAATATTCACCCATATTGGACCAATATTGATTTTTTATTTAGAATATATCTATATTGGCCCAATATGGAACCAAGATTCAGCCGATATGATGTGCTACCTGGGAACGCTATCTCTTTCCGTTACTTCGGAAAGTGATAGCGGCGTGTGCTTCGTTAAGCTTCGTTTCGCTTCGCCTCGCTATGCGATATAAGTTACAGAGTCCCAGCCCTGGTTCTATTCAAAACAGAAAGAATCCAATGTAGCAACCATTAAAAAAAATTAAGTTGATGATGGTGGCCGGAAGACGAAACGTTGGATAGTAATCTGAATACACCATTATTTATCAGGAAAAAAGTGCAATTTATTTTC
Organism: Chrysolina oricalcia; assembly: GCA_944452925.2. Lineage (NCBI taxonomy): Eukaryota > Metazoa > Arthropoda > Insecta > Coleoptera > Chrysomelidae > Chrysolina > Chrysolina oricalcia. The sequence goes on along the minus strand of OX101828.2, from coordinate 39,680,843 downwards.
GAATCCTTCGAAAAATGAAGCCAGAAAAAAATAAAAACCATTTTCCGAAATTTCTGTTTTTTCCGGATATTTCCGGATATACTCGGAATTTCGAAACTTTCTCAACGGCATATTGTTAGTCAGGTAAATGCGCAACTTTGTCCCAATTTAACCATCTTCGTATCTCTCATAGTTTCCGAGATCCCAATGGTGGTGATCGCATTTGAAACACCCTGTATACATTATATTCTTTGAGTATTCATCTGTTTAGTATAACAGTATCTAAATTTATTTTCAACAATACGAAGAGATAACAATTAGAACAAAAAAATTATTATAATAATTGAAAAATTTTCCGCACTGAATGAATTTGTGCTTAAAGATTCTTGGCATGTATTTTTTAACCTACATTTTAAAAAAAGTTTCATCCAAATAAGTTTATTTTTAATAATTTTGCAGAGGCATATACAGGGTACATACTAAATTATGTCATTTATTTCAGGTGGTGATTCCTTGTTGTATTTTATGAAAAAAAGTTTATATAAACGTATGTCATAACTTGCTTTGTTTTCAAGTGACGGAGTGTCAAAGTTTTAATAAAAAAATTATTTATTAATTACTCAATCTTTTCGCCGATTTTTATGAAACCTGGTGTGTATATTGGCACTTACAAGGGGGAGGTTAGATCTCAAATTATACGCAGGAAAGGGTCACCTTATTGATAAATACGGTAAAAATCATTGTACGCCACTGTTTTTCCCTAAGTTTCAAATGTTTATCAAATTAATCATTCAAAATACAACTTTTTTATAATGCCGTGAATTTGAATTAGCAACGCTTTATCAATCGACAGATTTCCTTAATTAATTTATTTCTACCTGAACTCTTTCATTGGTTTCGTCGTTGACGAACTGGTTGTTTGTTGTGTTCCTGGTTCTGTTGAAGAACTCTTAATGTGGTCGGACTCTGCCGAAATGTCAGGGTTGGGTTTACTGGATTGAAACTCGCTTTCCTTTGCCAGTCGGTTTTTAATAGTATGCTTTTGTGGAATGCTTGTAATTGCAGTGACAAAGTGGAACACAACTAAAAATAAATTTAACTAGTCAAAACTTACAGTGAAGTGGAAACTACTTTCGTACCCCTAGCAAGTCCCCCCTTTATATTTTTAACATACAATACGATTTGGAACGTGGCCTGAAGGGCGTAAATTTAACATGTGTTGAAAAACTAAGACAGCAATATGAAACTCTATGCTTACCTAAAAATAAATTGCGGGTGCAAGTGAAAATGGTGATTTTCCTTTGAAAACCCCAAACAAAATAATTCAATCGTGCGTCCTGTCTGAGAAAATCAAGCGAAATGGCCTATCGTTCAGATACTCTATTTCGTCCAAGAATGTGATTTTTTGTAGTCAAGTTTTTCTGTTGAAGCCCAACTCCAAGAGAAAAACATATATCTTGCATGATAGAATGGGGTGCGCCATCTACCCGGCAATAGCGTAACCCTTTTTAGAAACCGACCTAGTTTTCTTCTCCCCGGTCTGGCATCACCATTCAGTGATCTAGTAGGCCAAACTCCTCTAGATGGCGGAACGATGTCATTTTCATGCTTGATTTACCTTTTCTTAAAATGGCAGCTCATAACAATAACCAACAACCACCGATCCGATAGCTACTACAAATAGATCAGATTCCAGCACCTTTCATACGAATATTTAGTAACTGGATATGTTTTGCTACAGTTCTATTATTGTCAACTGTTTCTATCAAAACTTGACAATACATTTGTGCATGAAATTAAATAGAATTTCAAGGAAATATGGAGTACGTAACTGAAAAAAAGATAATCGACACAACTTTCTAAATTTTGATGTTGCGTATCCACCATGTCTACGCCAATGACTTTGATTTAAAATTCACTGCGTTATAAGGAAGCTGCATTTTTAATAATTTTTCCTGCAAAAAATATGCAACTTAGGGAAAAACAGTGGTGTACAATGATTTTAACTATACAGGGTGTTCCAAATTAAGTAGGCACCGTTGCCAACTCCGTCATTATTGATGCTACGAATTCGGTTAAATGGGCAAACTAGTATAATTTTTAATAGCCTTCTCGATGTCGAAAACAAAAAAAAATTGTTAGTCGCGTTTTCAGAATTTTTTTTAAAATGGTATTTTTTTCAATAGAACACCCTATATTTTTCAAGCATTTCGATTCGTAATAACATTCTTAACAACAAATCTCATTTTATTAATTTTATTAATAGGAAACATTTATAACAAACGGATTTGATAAAGCGATATAAAATATCGAGTAAATGTTCAAAAACACCGCCTTCTTGTTGAACACATATTTGGGCCCTTCTATTGACACTGTGTGGCATTCAACACAGTTCGGCCATCAATTCTATTAATTATAGTTTCAATACAATTTTTCAGTTCAACTACATTTTTATGTTTTATTTTGTACACCTCATTTTTCAGAAATCCCCAAAAATAAAAATCTGGAGGTGTCATGCCTGGTGAACGAGGGGGCCACTTAACAGGACCACTTGTAGCAATCGATCTGTTTCCAAAAAGGCATCGCAGCACTCTTTTTACGTCACTGACATTATGTGCTGGTGCTCCATCCTGCTGAAAATAGATCATCTAACGAGCCTCCAGATCAAGATCATCGAAAAACTCTTCCAACACTCTTGTTAATGAATTAATGTAACGGGGCCCGTTCAAAGAACCAGTGTAGAAAAATGGACCGATAATTCTGCCTCTAAATAAACCACACCAAACATTGATACTGAGTTGTCTTTGCGGATTGTGGAGATAGACTAGAAATGGATTATATCTACTCCTATAATAAAAATATTTCTATTATACATCCCACGATTTGAAAAATTAGCCTCATCGATCGCTCCATATAATATTTCTATAGAAGTTTGGATCTTGTCTGCATTTATTCATAAACCACCGACAAAACCCCAACCGTCTCTCAGGATCACCAGGTTCTAGTGTTTGCACTGGTCTCAACTTATAAGGAGAAATCTTATGTTTCTTCAGAATTCGTTGAATACCAGACAGTGGAACAGCTATTTCTCTAGATAAATCTCTGATGGAATTTTTTGGATATACCTCAAAGGATGATAAAACGTCAATTTCTGTATCTTCAGATATTACAAAATGTTTTTTAGTTCTCCTCTTCTCAAAAACTTTTTCATTGTTCCTGAATCGACGATGAAGCACAGCAAAAAACGCCGATTAGGTAATTCACGATCGGGGAACGAATTGCTGTAGTGTTGGAGTGCTATTAAACTATTTTTCTGGCAAACCAAGTTCTAACATATCACATTTTTCTTGATGGGAAAACATTTCGAAAAATATTCGAACAGTAGTTGACAATGACAGTTCCAATAATTTATGACATTGTCATGATATACTTGAGAATATTTGACAAATAGCATTTCAACAAAGTTTCAAAGCAACTTGATTGCTCATAATAATTATGTTTTATCGAATCAAACACATTTTTTCGAACCACATTCATATGACCCTCCAGTATTTTCTGTTTTATACAAAAACGGCTTCCAAGTTATCATTACAGCAGACATATTTTGATTAACAAAATAACTGCGGCTAGCTGAATGGCTTTGAGATGGAAATTATCGTTTTGTACATTAATACCAAATGGCTCAGTGGTGTCAATTGAGTGGTGCGACACATGATGATCGCGGGGTTCACGAGTTTACATCCCAGCGCAATTTTTTCTTTTTACTTTCTTATTTTGCTATTAGTAACAAAATATTGTCATTCGTAAGTACCAAAATTGGGTGTTTAGACAATCATGAGGTTTTATTCGCCAAAACAAAGAAATTTTTTGTACTAGTGAAAGAAATAAATATTTCCACATAAGTCGTTGATGTTGTTGAGAATGTTATTACGAGTCGAAATGCATGAAAAAATATAGGGTGTTCCATTGAAAAAATATCATTTCATGAAATATTCTGAAAACGACTGCCAGTTTTTTTTGTATTCGGCATCGAGAAGGCCATTAAAAATGCTACTAGTATATATCATTCAGGTAACCATCTGCCACTTATAATTTGAAATATAATCCCATGAAAAGGAGCCCCTTGCTACTGCTAATAACCACACCAAAATCCACATCAAAATCGTCAAAAAGACTTTTAAGTAATTGATGAAATGCCTATTTTCAAATGAAACGGAAATTCAGCAAGTTAGGGCACGTTTATATGAACCTTTCTTCATAAAATATGACAAGGAATCACCACCTGAAATTAATGACATCATTTCAATTACACCCTGTACATTTATGTCGCTATGATCCTTCGATTCCGAAAAATCATCACAAGAGCCATATTTCATAACGAGACAAAATGAATGACTGGGAAATTTTATTCGTGAATTATTAGGTTACCTACTTGATGGTCAGTGAATTTTATTAAATCACAACTTAGTGTGGTAATGTGTCCAGAAGGTACTGAAGATTTGATAATCATGCACATTCGCAACGGAATGTATACTCAAAGGATTGTGTAGTATATATAAACAAATTCACTCTAAAATAATTTATTTGACGAAATACAATGATTCAACAATTTCAACACAATACTCTAATTTATATCACAATCACTGGACTTTTTATGTTCGACTTCTCCTTCACTGACTGACTCAACTCTGTTGCGTGGTTCTTTTTATATTCACCGTTCATTTCTTGGAACGCTCCTGATATTTTTAGATAGCTTTAGGAACGTTCTCCTATTCGACCAGATTCTTCTCGAAACAAAGCACCTCGGAAATAGTTCGCGCTCACGCGCGGTCTACGTGAGCGTTCAGGCCCGGCATCGCCCGCAGCTTCGCCACAATTGTTTATAGGTGAATTTATTATTATTATTTTTTTATCGCGCAAAACCGTTTAATCATGAAAAATTTCGATATTTCGACTATTTTCTTGTAATATTGACATTAAAGTCGAAATGATAAAAAAACCTGATGGTCCTCCGGCCCTTTCGTAGTAATATACAGGGTGTTTCTTGAGTACTTGTAGAAAATTCAGTAGCGTGTTGCTGACATCAAAATAAGAAGAAAAGTTCCTATAAACATATGTCCGCAAGTTATTCATTTCTGAGATACAGATTGTCAAAGTTGAATTCTTAGTTTTATTTTTTTTGAATGAATTTTGATATTTGGGTAAAGTTTGGTGTGTGGGAATATTCATTATTTAGTTTGTGTAAAAAATATATTCTTGGTAGAGGTCACTGCGAGCAACTGTTTTCGAGTTATTCAGATTTGAAATAACCGATGCAAGTGATATTGAATGACAAGATTTTTAAATTTAAAATAAATTGAATTAGAAATTAGTTTTTTCACAATTAATATAAAATTTGATTTTGTCATTGAAAAATCATCCGAGATACCAAACTTTACTCGAATATCAAAAATATTTTGGAATCTATTCACAAAAAATAAATATAAGAATTAAACTTTGACACTCCGTATCTTAGTAACGAATAACTTGCGGACATGTGTTCATGGGAACTGTTTTTCTTATTTCGACGTCAGCAACATGCTCCTAAAGTTTCTACACGTACTTAAGAAATACCCTGTATATCAACTCATTAGATTAAAAAAATATGAGGATGACCGAAATTGTGAAAAATTTAAACATATTCTAGACGATCAGCAACAAAAATCATCATTGTAAAAAGACGCACTCTCTCAAACAAAAATCCTTGACAACTATATTTACCCGCTCTCATCAAAGCCGTCCAGCCATTGTTATCCTGACAGTTCAAGTCCTTCAAAATCCTTAAACAAAACTGCACACTTTCCTTCCTGTTGGAGTCCACTGCGTAGTGCAGAATATTCAATCCATTGATATCTCTCGCGTTTTCGTCCGAACCTTTATCTATCAGGATCGACGCAATTTGCAACTGCTCCTCGTATACAGCGACCATCAGTGGCGTGCGCTTGTTGTAAAACAGCGCCCTGTTGACGTTGCTTCCCAGTGCGATGAGTAGCTGCAGCATCTGGATGTCCCCCGCGTAGATGGCTTGCACCAAAGGTGTTCTGTTCTCCTTGTTTTCAGTTTCTAGCAAGTGTGGCCTACAAATCAACCAAATTATAGAGGAAGTACCTACAGGCTTGTGTCAAGCGCCTGAGGAAGGGAAAAAATAAACTGAAATGGATCCCCCTATTTGCGAGATTCAGAATATGTTGAATTCCTTATAAAAACATCAAAGAAAATCGAAGATATGAATGGACGTACAGGGTGTTCCAAACTCGATGGCCTATTAGACGTTCCTGGAAAACAGGACGTAAGATTGTTTTGAAAATTTAGTTTCTTGAATAATCAGTTTTGCTCTATCGATCTTGAATATTTTCAGTGCTACGGCGTTGCCGCTTCTATCGAAAAGTAGCAACAACTTTGATGTTTCAAATAGAATACCCTGTATATTATTGCATTTTTTGCTTCGCTATTGCTTTGAAATTATTTTCATATAATACTTTCCTATACCTATCTCCGGTGGTTTTTGAGAAAATCGATAATTTCATTATTTTTGTGCAAAACATAGCTTCAATTAAACGTTTATTACTGCAGTAGGTATTCGAATACATATAAAGCTGAAATTTTACATGTAGTTTGTGTATTAGTTATGACTAGGAAAATTCTTTCTTCATTATACAGGGTCGTTGAAAATTTGTGATTTCACCGATAGAAGGAAAAGTGGTCAAAAGTGCATTTTTTCAAATGGAACACCCTGTATATCATCAGATATCCTGAACGACAATTGAATTTTCTTTTAAATGATACATTATGTTGCTGTATCTAAAGAGTCAGTTTCCGAAATAAAAGCAAGTTTTCTATAAAAATTGGATTATTTTGCCATATTTTGTATTGGGTAGATAGGAAATGTCATGGAACATGTCATTATGAAAATTCTAAAATTAGTACATTAATAATAAATTTTTGCGCGTTCATTAACGTAAATTTGATTAGAAAAGAATTAAAATGGAAGACAATAATTATTGAAAAGAAGTTTTAATGAAACTGTTTATTCTTCATGGTCAATGTGACAAATTATATCAAGAACACGCAAAAGGTTGCACAAGGAATGATTATTATACAGGGTATTACAATATCAATAGCTTTTAAGGAGACCTGGAAGAATTGTTTACACAAACTGACAGATTGTTTTGCTCTTTTCTGGTCACGGCATACTGTACAGATTATTTCAATTGAGAAATATTACCTATATCGAATAGTTATACTGGGAATTGAAAATTATGGATTATAGTGCATATAAAACGCAGATATTTCGAAACTGTTTTATATTCACTGTTAGTGCAAAAACATGATTTCAAGAGCACACAGGAAATTCAATGAACTTACCACAAATAAATAGATGAAAAATCAAAAGAATCGAACGAAATTATGCTGTATTTGGAAATGTTGAGGATCCAAGAGGCGATCCTTCAAAACGTGCTGAATGTATTTCAACATGGACTTATGAAGTTCCAAATTTCCTTCAGAAAATGATATGAAGAATATTTGAATAATATGAGAACAACAGTTAGGAACTTTGGTCAATTTGCAGCTTCATGTATATCGAAGTGGTTTGTATCAGTTGGACGGTGCCCCTCCTCACTGTAGACAAAAAGTGAGCAGATGAGAACTAACTACAACCTTTGAAGATCGGTGGATAAGACGCATGGCCACCGCGATCCCCAGATCTAACTCTTCTAAATTTTCACATTAAATCAAATTGAACAGTACTTCGAAAACATGAATTAGCGATTATTATGACCTTCATTTGTTTATTGACTGAAATAAAATTGAGTTCTGCTTAAGGTGAATCATGACTTCTCAACAGACACACGTTTTTCAGATACCGTGAATGGGAGATAATATCATGGAGATGAAAAACTGAACCAAGCATACTTTGTTCAAATCTAAATTAAAATTTCATATCACTGTATTTCTTGGTTCATGCAATATTAGTTTTGGAAAAGACTGTTGTGACAAAAATACAAAACATCAATATCCAATGAACAGATACAAATATGAGACAAATTCGACAAAAATAATCAGATTTTCATTTGAATAATTATTGTATTCCATTTTGATTATTTCCTGATCAAATTTATGTTAATGAACGCGCAAACGTTTTATTATTATTTAAAATTGTTTTGTTTTGTTTTTTTTATTGAAAACTTGCTTTTATTTCGGAAACCTGACTTTTTAGGTATAGCATTTGGAAGGAAATTCAATTGTCTTTCAGGATATCTGAAATTTGAAAAAATGGACTTTTCACCACTTTTGTATCTATCGGTGGAATCACAAATTTTCAACGACCTTGTATAATGAAAAACGAATTCCTATAGTCATAACAAAATTTCAGCTTTCTACGTATGCAAATTCTGCAGTAATAAACATTTAATTCAAGCTGTTTTGCACAAAGAATAAGGGAAATTAATGATTTTCTCGAAAACCACTGAAGATAGCTAAAGGGAAATACTGAATGAAAATAATCTTAAAGTAATAGCAAAGCAAAAAATCTAATAATATACAGGGTATTCCATTCAAAATATCAAAGTTGTTGCTACTTTTCCAAATAATAATAAAACCAAATTTTCAAAATAATCCTACGTCCCGTTTTCCAGAAAAGTCTAATAGTCCATCGAGTTTGGGACACCCTGTATATTAACAGTGAAAGTTGAAAAGCTCAGTATCTTTCATAAAAATATAAGGACCTATAGTTCCGTCAAACTTCAGACCAATATCCTTGAATTAGAAACAGGTCATTTACTCTTGCACAATATTCCCTCGATCGTTTTGTCCTCCCAATGTCGCCTTGGGGAACATACTCTCCTGTTATTTGCTCTCTGGCAATTTCCTCCCAGGTAATTTGCTCTCGTGTAATTTTCTCTCAGCCACAGTCTCTTGACATTATTTACTTGTAATTTATGCAGTGGATATCTCCGAGCAATAAAAGATATAGAGAGGGCTTTCCTGTCTCTTTCTTGGAAGCAACATACCCGACGTTGTTTATAAACATCTATGCTCGGATCATGTTAAAAAAGAACATTATCGGATATTTCCGTTTCAACTCATTAATCGGGTTGGAATTCCGTATTGTTATTCACTCTTAACTTGGCGATCTAGTTTGTTCACGTGCGTTGACAACTTAATTGTCGTCTTGTCAGTTCAGTTTGGATTTGAGCCTATTTATATAATTGTTTCAATTTTAAGTGGTAGAAGTGTTGTGTTGGATTGGTAAATTGTTATATTAGAGACCTTATCTCTTGGAAATGGCAATAACGTGTGAAGTTTGTGGGCTGAAAAAGTTATCAAGCACTAAACAAACATTCCACAAGTATCAAACCAAACCATGGGCGTCGCAGCATGGCATACACCATGTTTGATGGGCATACCCTACTTAGTTTTTAGTAGTATTATTAAAGTTGATTTTTACTGATTTCCAATTATGAGACAAAAATACACCTTTTGTTGAAATAGCTTTAAAGAAACTTTGTACTTTGAAAAATGATTTAACTATTCATAAATAGGAAAATACTTGTTGCAATAGGTACACTGAAAAATAAGTAAGTAAGCAAACTCAACTATTCAAAATCGAATTCAAATTATAAGTCACTAGCTATAGACCCAATCTGCTGGGTACTGGAATGTTTTGTTCATATACAGGGATTATCACATAACCCGTTCATCAGAAGGTTTCGATGTTTCCATTTTAATTAAAATGTTGCTTCCGGTTAATCCGTACGTGGATATGAACTTCTTGATTGTAAACGAAACACTGTATATCATCACAAGTTTCAAATCTAATGAATGGGTTTCGTAGGTATAATGATTGTCAAGACAATAATTCCATTCTCTCATATTCCTTATGATACTTTGACATTGGTTCTGATACATTATATTTTTAGGTTATCTCACCATATTTTTCGGTCAGGTTGTAGAACTATAATCAGTAAAGGAGCATTACCAGTCTTTGCATTTCATGATGAATCTTCATCTGATGCGATAAGGTAATATTTTTCAGTATTTTTCAAAATATTTTTCTCACCAGAAAGAATTTGAGCGCAGTTTTTTCCGGAGCGCAACATTCGTACTGACTATCAAATCAAATGCTCTCAGCTCGTATCTGATTAATCATATTTATTCAATATTTCATGTCTATTGGACCAATATAAAGTATTTTTTTCGCAAAACAACAGCAAACATGAAGTTTTCTTACAAATTCCTTCATTTAGTGGATTCCAACTCCTTCCAGCGTTGAAAGATATTAAGGATGATAGCTCTGCAACTGGCACTGTCCCCAAAGTAGAATATTTTGAAGCATCTTCGTTTTCTACGATGACAGCACCAGAATCATTACTCGAAATACAAAATTATCGTAGACAGCGACAACAGGCGAACAACGAACGACAGCAACGTTGTTTCCAGTTCTCGCGAATTTCGCAATGTTTCTGCGACTAAATTGGCTGCCAGTCATGCCGGACCAATCGTTGATGCAGCCATTTTATTCGCAGAAAAATTTGCGAAATTCGTAAGGGTATGAACAAGACTTTATTACGTGCCAGTACTGGCAACAACATTGCTATCGTTCTTTTGAAAGTGGTTGACAATGTTTCACTTCGAGTAAGGTAATTCTGGACTTTCATTGCATAAAAAAGAACAAAGAAAAATTCAATTCTCTGCAATTTTATTCACGACGTTTCAACTGTTAAAATCTACAGTCGTTATCAAGTGTGTGATAACTTGATAACGACTTGCAATTCAATTTATATTGCCCCACAGCAATAAGCACTACCTTCTCATATTCAAAATTGACGAATGAAAGTCTATTTTTTTAATGATCGTAAAAGAATTAGTGTATGCTGTGTTAGTACACGTAGCGTGTTGACAATACACACATCATGTACAATAAACAGTCACTTATTTTTGCACCTGTTACATAAATAACTTTTTGTTCACTACATATTCATCATGAATTCTATTTATGAACGAGTTATTTGTGCAACCTTTTAGGAAATGTTGCCATTTGTATGATAGGAAGAGTTTAATCCAAAAATTCATTGTATTAACGTAAGAACATGTTACTATTTTTTGACAACATTCGTAGAGTGTACCCATAGCCTGTGCGGTTACATGGCAGCTTTTATTTACTGTGGCGCTCTAGGGCGACTTTGTTTTCCTTGGAAACGCATTCACTTTTTATCTGTAGGGAGACCTACAGCACTACTGCTGGTGGTTGGTGCGCATTTCAAGCATTAGACATCAGGGTAGCAGCTAAATAACAAACTTGCTTTCCAACCAGGCATGTGGTCGTCTATCGATGCCGATGAATGTGATAAATTTGTCTGCACCGACCGTGTCTAATTATTAATATATAAGAAAATGTATCAGCACGCCACTGGTTCTAAGCTTAGCTCTAGTTTTCAAAACAATAACAAATCTCCCCCTCCGAGCTCGGAGGTTACCCTCACCCAAGAAGACTAAAAACAAGGAGTGTTTGATTCCCATAAGACAATGGGGACACTAGTAGAAAGAGATGAAAGAACATTTGTGACGAAATGTGACGTAGTTATACATGTCATGGCCGCCGTTCTCTATAGACAGTGACGGACTAGCTCTTGGTATATGAGAGTTACTACTGACAGTTTTGTTGCTTGATTCGAGTTCGACTCTGTACTCATACCCAAGTACGTCACTATGACGCGTTGATGATACAAGTTTCTGATTGGTTAGAGCTTATTAAACCCTCCTTGTTTTTAGTCTTCTTGACCCTCACCTACAACTCATAACAAAGGATAGCGGTATGCAGCTTTCACATCAATATGTGTTGTTTATATAGAAATGGCACCTCTATATCTTTTATTGCTCGGAGGTGGATATGGGGCGAAAACCGGGGTTTTCATTCACTAACTATCTTATAAAAAGTACTGGTCGACACGCCTAAGGATGCCTCCGAGAATTGGTTGCGCAGTAGACACAACCCTGGAGCGGGGCAGGAGCTCACTCGCTCTGCATTATTCAAGCAGTTAACGTCGTGAGTGTACAGTCAGTGGAATAAAATTATTGTGGCGTTATTCTGATTGTGTGTTGAATTTGAAATCCTTGTGTTGTGTATAGTTTTGAAATATTATTAGATATGTTATAGTGTAGTTTGTTGTGTTTGAAAATGCCTTCAAAGAGTAAAGTGAGAAATAAGATTCTGAGTGGACAAAGTAGGGAAATTGTCAGTAATGTCATCAAATTTATGAAGGCAGAAGCAATGATAGGTGAAACCAGTATTCCTCTCGTGAAGGTTCAAGAACGAGTTGCTGCCGCAACAGAAGTTTGCGTTAGAAGCATTAGGAAAATTAATTCAGAAATGAATAAAATTAAAAAAGGTGAAATGGAACAATTCTCAACTCCAAATAAAAAGAGAAACAAAAAATCAAAAATTACCATGGACAATGCTGATTTGGCAGTGGTCAGAGGTCATGTGATATTGTTAGTCAACTTCATGGCTTCGGGAAAATTATGCAATTTTCATAAACGGTCCAGTGATCACAGACAATTATATTATTCGAACAGTTCATTAGGAATTAATGAAAATTCAGATAAGAACCTACGTTCCTACGTGTTGCAGAAAATTTTCTCTCCCGATTGTACATTCCGATGATAACCAGCCGTAAACAGTACTCGATCTTTGTCGCACATCTACTCACGCTTTCTATCGTTTGCGCATCTCAGAGGCATCCTTATGCTTGTCGACCTGTAGCATAGGCCGTTTGCGTTTTTAATTTTGTGTGAAAAGAACCTCTTATTTTTATCTAGGTACAGCTTGGCTTAAATACTGGCTAACTTCTCAAAAGTTTTACCTTTTTTGCTGGCTCTTGGTCTATTATTGTGTAACATGAGCTATGAATTCAATTTTTCTTTTTATTGCATATATTTATACAGAATGTATGTTTTTATCATCAACTGTTTTAAGCCTCTCCTTGTTTTGTTCTTATTTTTATTAATATTCATGAGGCTTTTGTTAAAGTATTCCAATGAAACTTACCTAGTATGCGCAATTTTCCTAACCAAAGGCATCTTTCCTAATTTGACGGCACGGGACATGTGCATCACAGAACAATAAGGACCTTCGTCTTCGGTAGCAGCCTTAAAATATGTCCAGTCTTTGGCATCATCGAGCTCAACTTTTATTCGGAAACAATAGCAAGTACAAGGCGCCAAATTTTCTGCTTTGAACTGAGTTTTTCTTCCACTAGACAGGTAGAAATAGACAATCAATTCAAAATAATTTCAAAAGTTTCAAAATTCGAATAAAATGTCGGGAAAAGTTCAAAAACAATATGTAAAATTTTATAACCTGTTCCGAAATCCAGAACATTTTAAAAATTGCAATTGACTTGAATTTTATTACTGTATACTGGTTGACAAAATTCCAAAAGTTCTGCAAACTTGACAGATACATCGGAAAAAAAATTATACAGTTGTACAGATTTTAGTTAGGGAGGTGGCGAGCAAAACTTCAATATAATCGGCACACATAACAGGCGTTATTTATAGCGATAATAAAACAGAAACATCAGGGACCACGTCTGTCACCATGGTGGCGCTGCATTGTTAACTGACAGCGTTTCAAAAACGTAAAATGAGCAGTGCTATACAGGGCAATTCAAATTCGAACCCCACCATTGGGATCTCCTAAACTACAAGAGATACGTCGAAGCTTAAATTGGGGCAAAGTTGCGTTTTCTGGTGCTTAACAAAATACTGTTTTGAAACTTGGAAAATTCCGGGTATTTCCGGAAATATCGGGAAAAAACTGAAAATCGGAATTTTCGTTTTTATTTTTTTCTATCGTTATTTGACAACATAGCTCAAAACCAAAAGTACATTTTCATTGATACTTTTTTTCAGCTACACGTTTCCATGTTAAGATTTACTATCCGACGTTTCGTCTCCTGGCATTCATCATCAACTTTTTTTTCTGTTATGGGCGCCATATTGTTTTTTTATACAGAAAAATAGTGATTCTCATTCTGATTTCATAGATGTATAATTTGTTATGATTTGCACTTCTGAAACCACAGATATTAAAAAAAATCTGAGATGGTCATGACTCCATCGAAAAATTTTGTTTAATAAACACTAGTTGTCAGAACTCATTAAACATCATAAGTTTGCACAAATACTTCAGTCGAAATGTCCTCATTCTCACATGAAGAAAAACGAGATATGTTGAAACTTTATTATAAATTTGATAAGAATAGTACGAAAACAGCACAAATTTGAATTATATCCGGAGAGACAACAGCCGGATAGAACATTATTCGGAATTTTGGACAAACACTTGGCTGAGTACGGTGCGTTTCAAAACCCAAAAAAGAAATATGGAAGCAGAATGGAACAAAATATTAGACGTATTAGCCGAGGTAAAATAATTGTTCATTCCATATTCGAAGAAGTATAATTATTTTTGGTACTTTTTTAGATAAATGCAGATCCTTCCAAATCAACACATCAAGTCTCGGCAGAAATGGATGTCCCACAGACGAGCGTTTGGAGGGAATTCAAAAAAAGTGGTTTGAAATGTTAGATACATATTTCACAAAAATTACATCCAGGTGATCCTGAGAGAAGGATGGACTTTTGTAGCTGGCTCTCGAATAGGGTAGACTCTACAAACTTCTTGAAAAACATTATTTGGACCGACGAAAGTACTTTTTCGAACTGTGGTGTTTTTAATAGAAATAATTAGCACATTTGGAGTGAAAATAATCAACGACACTTCAGAGAAGTCAGACCACAAGTTCGGTTTCGTTTGAATGTGTGGGCTGGAATTTATGACGACCGAATACTTGTACCTCATTTCTTCTCTAATACTTTGAACGGGGAAACCTATCTTCGGTTCTTAAGAAACGAATTTGAAGAATATATGGATACGTTTCCCCTTGTTAATTATAACAGCTGCTGCTTTCAGCATGACGGGGCTCCTTCACACAATAAAAGAGCAGGTTGCCAATATTTACACCAAAGATTTCCTAATAGGTGGTTAGGAAATTCTGGATCAGTGAGGTGGCCGGCAAGGTCACCTGACCTTACAGTTTTGGATACTTTCTTGTGGGGCACTTTAAAGAACAGAATCTATGGAGAGCAAGAATATGACACAGTAGATGAACTTAGAGACAGTATCATCACGCAATTCAGGTCTATCAGAAGAAGGGATATTGTTAGGGCTCCCTAATAGCATCATGAAGTCCGATGGTAATCCATAGGACATCCTCTCAGGACATTCGGGACGTCCTTAGGATGTGAAAAATTAGTACCGCGGACGTCCATTGGACATCCGTTGGAAGCACAAAATTGGACGTTCAGTAAGGATATCCAGTGAACATCCACCTGGGATGTTAATCGGACGTCCCCGAATTACATCAATCGAAAGTACATCTTGGACGTCCTTAGGACGTGCCATATTGGTACGTCCTTATGACATGCAGTATTGGTACCGCGGACGTCCATTGAACATCCGTGGGAAGTACCAATGTTTCGACTTCTCATCAAAATTGGACGTTCTATAAGGATATTCAATCGACATCTACCTGGGATGTTCATTGGACGTCCCCGAATTACATCAATCGAAAGTACATCTGGGACGTCCTTATGATGTGCAGAATTATCAGATGTGTTTCAGGACTAAGATTATGATATTGTTGTGGATTACTGGAGATACCAATTTGGATGGAACCAGATTTACTCACTAGGTTAGCTCAGCACTCTCTCAGAGTAATTAAATTCGGTTTTGTACATGTTTAAAGGATACACACAACTCTACTTGTCTAACGGAAACACCTATTTCAAAACAGTGTTGAATAGGTTAGTAATAACTATCGAATAGTATATATAACAAAACTTTATTTTCATTTATAGATATAACTACACTGAATGAACACAAAATAACTTACAAAACAGTCACTAAACTAATTAATCACAAAAGACGATAGAAAAGCCGCCATAGCTGGTAAATACTCAACAATTGTCTGTCAGTTCGTCAACACTTCACTTGAACACAGAACAGAGTACACAGAAAACAACTTTATGCACGGAATCCATACATACAGGAATTGTTCGGTTTCAATCCGTATACGAACAAGAGAGACAAACATAAATTTTTTATTTTCATTGTTGTGAAAAAGTGAATCGTATAGGCATACGCACAAACTCGAGAATATGGCCCCTGATGACCTTAATGACAGTGAAAAGGGTTTTATTCCAGTTGGGTTGTTTTCGCTATAATGTTTAGCCCTATTGTAAATATGCGATCCATTTTATACCTCTTCTGTGAAACCACTAGCTGGGATGTATACACGGGTACTGGGTACACATGGAGGCCTAATTAATGTAACTGTTTTCGAATTTTGTTTAATTTTTATGATCATCCATCTTCATCTTCATCTTTGGATGGATGCACCTAGGAAACATTCCGAAAAATGTTCAATCCAAGACATCCCAAGGAAGTCCTTGCAGGGACATTTTCTGAAATTTACTGATTGGGATGACGTCCGATGTACATCCATCAAGGACGTTCCAGAATGTCCCCGTACCAGGACCACCATAGGAAGTCCTTTCGAAGACATGCCAAATACATGCCAACCAGGACATCCAATGGATATAAAATTATACAAAATATATCCGAACCAGGACATCTCATGGAAGTCCTCATCGCAGGGAGATGTTCTAAGATTAACCAATTGGGACGTCCAATATTCATTCATGCGGGATGTTCCTAAATGACCCGTACCAGGACAAACATGGGACGTCCTTTCAAAGACATGCCAGAATACTTACTAACAAGGACGTCCGATGGATGTCCTAGGAAACATCACAAAATATATCCGACCCAGGACATCCCAAAGACGTCCTCGCAGAGACGTTTTAAATGATGTACCGATTGGGACATCCATAGGAAGTCCTTTGGGGAAATTCATGAAAATGCACTGATTCGGACGTCCCAAGGACAATGATTTTAAGTCCCGGACATTCGGACATGATTTGTACCAAATAGGGACGTCCCTGGGACATGGTGTGCTATTAGGGCTGTTCATAATTTGAGACGACGAGCTCGGTTATGTATTCAAGAGGAAGGCCATCATTTCGAACACTTGTAATACTTTTTGTGCATTTTTTACAAGCTCATGCCCAAAATTCCGAATAATGTTCTATCCGGCTGTTGTCTTTCCGGATATAATTCAAAATAAATTTGTGTTGTTTTCGTACTATTCCTATCAAATTTATAATACAGTTTCAACATATCTCGTTTTTCTTCATTTGAGAATGAGGACATTTCGACTGAAGTATTTGTGCAAACTTATGATGTTTAATGAGTTCTGACAACTAGTGCTTATTGAACAAAATTTTTCGATGGAGTCATGACCATCTCAGATGAAGTTGTTTTTTTTTAATATCTGTGTTTTCAGAAGTGCAAATCATAACAAATTATACATCAATGAAATCAGAATGAGAATCACTATTTTTCTGTATAAAAAAACAATATGGCGCCCATAACAGAAAAAAAGTTGATGATGAATGCCAGAAGACGAAACGTCGGATAGTAAATCTGAACATGAAAACGTGTAGCTGAAAAAAAGTATCAATGAAAATGTACTTTTGGTTTTGAGCTATGTTGTCAAATAACGATAGAAAAAAATAGAAACGAATATTCCGATTTTCAGTTTTTTCCCGATATTTCCGGAAATACTCGGAATTTTCCAAGTTTCAAAACAGTATTTTGTTAAGCACCAGAATAATCAACTTTGCCCCAATTTAAGCTTCGACGTATCTCCTGTAGTTTAGGAGATCCCAATGGTGGGGGTCGAATTTGAATTGCCCTGTATTATGCGCACATGTCTGCCTCTGGGGCTG
Organism: Chrysolina oricalcia; assembly: GCA_944452925.2. Classification (NCBI taxonomy): domain Eukaryota; kingdom Metazoa; phylum Arthropoda; class Insecta; order Coleoptera; family Chrysomelidae; genus Chrysolina; species Chrysolina oricalcia. The sequence continues at coordinate 39,662,909 of OX101828.2, read as the reverse complement.
ATGGTCACGATCATCTTGTGAACGCAGAAAATCGAAGAGGCAGACATCCAGGGCTCTGACTGTTGTAGTACCTATTTGATTTTTAAAGTTATTTTATGATTTAAAAAACTGTATATAAAGTGCAAACTTGGCAGATCTGAATTGTTCGATAAAAAACAATGAGAAGGGCCGTTGAAAAATAGTCTGCTAGCAAGTTGCCTCTGCGTTTTCTATTGACAGCGCTTCAAAAATGTAAAAAAGGTGTGCTATATTATGCGCATGTCTGCCTCTTGATTTGATGTTTGAATTTCTTATAAAAACCAAGAAAATCGATAAGGCAGACATCCAGGCCTGTGATATTCCAAAGGCAGAACATTTGAAAAATTTTGTCCAACCCGACTCTCGCTCCTAGTTACGAGTACAAAATTCGACGTCTACTGAATATTATTGAAGATTCCACACCTAACATTTTCGACCAATTAAAGGACTGTATTTTGTATCATTACCATAGCAACTGATGAAATTTCCAGAAATTTCTCTGATAAAAGTTCCAAACGCATTTCGTTTCTGGTTGGCATTAAAAAAATATTAGCCCATAGATTTCAGCTCCAGAAGTTGAATCGTTACCGTGAGTTCAGCGAATAATAAATCAAATCAAATTTTATTGAGTCCGTTTCCTATTAACAAAAAACAGATTGGACGGTCATAAAAATATCTTGGATAAAGATTTAAGAATATATGAAAGATATAAAAGTGTAAAATGACAATACTGAACATAGACAAGAATTAAACATGTAAACGAATTATGCGGCGCTGAGCGAGGTAAGTTTAAATAATAGAGTAAGTACGCAGTATAGCTAATGGGCGTTGATATAACTTTCGAACTCTTCTACAGAGTAAAAGCATTCTTTTATAAGAAGTTTTTTAATTTGGCATTTGAAAACCTCTAAACATTTTGAGCTCTTCAAAAAATAAGGAAGTTTGTTGAAGAGGTAACTACCTGCAGAGATCGGTGATTTTTTTTGGAAAGAGTGTTTTGCTATGTTCATTAATATATTATTTTTATTTCTGTTATTGTGGTCGTGAGTATCACAATGTTTGATAAAATTATTTTTGTTGATATAAATGTATGACATTAGTTTCATTATGTATATGGATTGCGCCGTGAGAATACTATAATTTCTGAAAGTATCTTTGCAGAAAGCTCTGTAGGATAGTCCGAAAATACGCCGATTGATTCATTTTTGCAAAATAAATACACGTTTCATGTCAGAGGCTTAGCCCCAAACAACAATACTGTATGATATAGCTGAATATGCAAAGGCATAGTATACATTCAAAAGAGATTCTACGTCAAGCATATTTTTCATAGTTGAAATCACATAGTAGCATTTATTCAGCTTGCTGCATATGCTGTCTATTTGCTTTTCCCAAGAGAGATTGCATCGTGCCTATAAATTTGGTAAATTTGGATTATTCAAATGACCGCCCCTCAAATGAGATGTGTTTGATTGTTGGTGTTCTGTACTTGTTGTAGAACTCACTGTTTTGTTGTGGTTGATAATGAGCCTGTTTTTGAAACACCAGTCTTTGAATTCTTTCAATAGAGTATCGATTTTTTTTGTTAACACCTGAATGCCATGGCGGTCATTATGACCGCTACGATACTTTCCCGTTGTGCCATAGCGGTCATAATGACCGCCGATTTTGCACCTCTACTACGGCTGCTTCAAACACTTTTTCTACAAAAGGATCGTGGTAATCGATGTGAAAACATTTAATCTCAAATTGGTATTTCTTAAAACTCTGTCACAGTACTGGGTGATACAGGATATAGGTCATATTGAACTCGTTATTTTTTTGTAAGTGATGAATCAACACATGAATTGTTTGTGAAAATGGTTGAAAAGAGAATGGTATCGATCTTTTATATGCACCGAATGGAACATTATCGACTTAGAAAGCTTAAATTGGAAGTTGGTTACGTTGTAATTTGTCCACTTTTAAAATTTCAAGTTATTCTGAAAATCCATTTCCATTTCCACTCCATTCTGATTCAATTCTCTTTCTGGTTCAAATATTACATAAGGGGGAGGGTTCTGTCGAACACTGTATAAGTGATTGTGAACTTCACGACACAATTAATAGTAGAGATGAAGAGGTGATTCACCTCAAAACATGTAAGAAACTTTTACCACACCCAAAGCAGAATAGGACAAGACTATAAATGTAAGGATTGTGAGGTAGGCCTACAGTTTATTACTATGGATTATGTTCAAAATTAAATGAATTTTTCAGAATAATATATAATCCATTTTACTACTGAAAAATTGGACCATAACGTTTTTTGACTCTTACGGCATTTCGTTCTGGTAGAGCAGACTATAGACTTCATTCGAAGATCTTTCATAACTGATTAAGGTGTACCTTGTTCTTGAGTTACACGTAGGAGTTGTGATTTTTGATGGGCTCTTTTATTTTAGGATAAATCTATTGTGGTGAACTAGCGTTATATAGAAAATGAGTAGTTCTACTGCTATTTTTTTTACAAATTCATTGAATTTTGGAGTAGCTAATTATAGCCAGAAACATGTACAGAAGCGTTTCTTTCATTATACTGCTCCTGGTTCATCAATTGCACATTTAAATTTTTTAATCTATTTGATTTTCATTCGCATTCATCAAGTGGGGAATTTCTGACACATTTATACCGTGTTTGACGGTGTTTGGTATTGAGACCGAATATATCCTATTCAACCTTCCACTAAATGACAAAAATTACGAGATCATTCTGTATTAAACAAATATTATCTTATCGCATGCTTTTGTTTTTGAATTCGTCAGTTATAAGTACTCTTTCTAAGTGCCTGAAAAATTATGACATAGTGAGTTCTTTTACCAACAAGTTTGGTATCCAGCTATACACTACTAATCAGCAATGGGTCTTCTTCTTCTGGAATATGAAAGTTTATCAGACAAAAACAACACAATGTTTGTTACGACTGATGTATCAGAACACGCTCTTTCACAAAATCTATTTTCAAATTTCATGTATGTTAATTTCCACAGCACAGTTTGAATAGTTTTATTCCATACCTGATAGGCTTTTCTGGGAAATATTGTCTTATAATCAACCGTCCTCTGAATGGAAGTGGTGATATTTTCATATCCACTTAATTATATTATGTTTCTCCAGTTATGAATCTCATTTTATGGAAAGTGTCAGTAAAATGGAATATTACACACTCTCAAAAAGAATTGAAATCCTTTATTTGTCATGTTTTGTGGAGCGAACAGGTTTCGAAAGGACATATCGGTTGGCCAATAATTGGCAACATGTAGCTTATGATCTTAACCCTTCATATACCCTGTGAGCCAGATAAATCCCAGGATTTCATTTCTATAAGTTGAGGTCCATTCATGAAGCCTTGACTGAGTAGAAGTACTATTGTTAATTGTTATTCAACCAAATTTGAATGAAACAGAGATAAAATCATAAGGGTGTTTCTTTACACTAACCAAACAGAATTCAACTATTCAGATCTTTCGTTTTTAAACTGCAAAATTTCATTACTTTCATTATCAGCATGGCTTGTTCGTTATTTCATTTTAAAAATTGAACATATCTTCTTAATTTTCTGATTCATCATTCATCATCATTTTTATCTCTTTTCTATTATTCAGATGTCGAAGCCCACGAATTTTTTCAGATTTTTTTAACCTTCATTGAACTTTTTTAGATATTCATTGGGAATACCAGAACTTCTTCCTTTCAGTTGATAAATAAACTAAGTCCACCCAGAAATATTCATATTATGTAAAATCACTACTTCTTCGTGATATGAATGACACTTACATGTTTTAACAATGCAAATCAGTGAATTTACTTTCTGGGATAATAGCAACATTCTACTAAAAATCAATTGTAAGCGCTTACTTGATCACTACCGCCACATGAAGAGCCAATTTGGATATTATACTTCATAAACTCTCAGTTTGTAAAGTTTACTTCAGAGTATATCTTTCTGTTGCACAATATACAATTTACTCATTTGTCCGTCTACACTTTTATAGAATATCTTGAACTCACATTAATTCATTTTCAGACTTTGGAAGGTTACAAACCCACAAAATTCATTCCAGGAGCCGAATGTCCTCCATAAAATCAAACTTCTAATCAATGTGTTGAAGGTGTTCATGTGGCTTGGTCTATTCGTCCATGAATTTCACCAGAATTCATCATTTTATTATTAGAAGTCAGTTCTGAATTACCTATCGGTTAATAATTCATTTACGTTTCGAATTTTATTCTTTTTGTGAACTATTTATTTTTTTATTTGGCAATAAATACATATTATTTTGTGATTATTATTATTATCATTTTGGACTAAAAAGACAGAAATATGTGTATGAATACATCCCTACACCCTACCCACTACATTCGAATTGTTCGATTCGAATATTAAACTTTCTCGATTTCAGCTCCATCTAGTAGACGAATATCAACAAACCATACATTTTTGTAATGAGCATTCTGAGAAAATTGTTGAGCTGATGAAAATGGACAAGATGCAATTTTCTATAAAACAGTTCTCAGCACTTCTGACTCGTCCTGTAGGATTATGTCAGGAACGTTTCGTATATTTAAATCCTATACCTCTACTTCAAATTTGAAATCTCTATGTGAAGAGATAACTGAATGATAGACTTATCTCATTATATCATTGTTACCCAGTACCCGTTCTCTGTAGCACCATGGGAAAGTCATTATGAATTTCTCGGCAGTCAAGGTGTTTATTGTTTTAGAAGCATCTGAGACAATTATGCAGGTGTCATCAGCATATATAAGGACTTTTCCTACGCTTATATGATGGGGAAGATCGTTTATGAAAATCAAGGGTCCGAGGACGCTCCCCTGAGGAGTACCAATATCATTCTCAAACTCGTCCGAGATGACTTCAACAATTTTGACCATCAATTTTCTGCGCTCTAGAAATGCGATGAACCAATCATTTATAGGGCCGCGTATTCCTAGTTGGTATAATTTTCTCGACACGAATGAACTCTCGACGGTGTCGAAAGCCCGAGTGAGATCAAACATAATAGAAACCTAATAATTCTAAATATATGCACCTTTCAGAATATTTTGTCAAAAGAAAGCTGGCATAAGATGCTTGATGCAAAAAATTTTCATGAAAAGTTCTCTATATTTTATACATCTGTTTTATACCATTATAACACAGTTTTTGTTAAAACAAAGAAAAATATCAAACCAAGCAAATATAGGTATCAGTTTTCACCTCAAATCAAAAAACTGCACAATCAGCTGTATGAAATGAACAGGATGAGAAAAGAAATAGGAGACCCAAATTATACTGAACGATATAAAAGGTTTAAAAAGGAATACAAAAAAATGACACAAACTTATCAAAAGGAAATTAACAATGATCGTATTCAAAATAGCACTAACATAATGAAAGTATCATGGAATATAATAAACGAAAGCAATGGCAAAACCAAAAATCCATTAAGTAATTCACTTATAGTTGGAGGGGAAAACCTAACACCTAAAGATAAAGTTAACTTCATCAACAACTATTTCATAAATGCAAATCGAAATAATACTGTTCCTAATTGATCAGGTCAGTCCTTTCATGAAGCTGGATGTCTTCTTCCAGTTTCCTCTTGATTATGTTAAGGGATTCTTCTATGGGGAAATTGGTGTAAAGGCTCTCCACGTCAAAGCTGATGAAACGATCTTCAGGCCCTAGTTCAACATCTTTGATAATGTCCACGAATTGTTTAGAATTCTTGACGAACGAACTGCTAGTACACAAAGAGGGGAATCGTAAGAACGTTGGTGGAGAGAGCAATGTCTATTTGCAACAACCAGGAGTCATTGGAGGCGGAAATCAACCACATCAAAAAGGACCTACGCCGAAACGGATACTCCGAGAAGCTCATAGGAGAAGTTCGGAAACAACTCGAAAAGACCAAGACAACCGAAGAAAGACCACAAAACCCTGTTCTCATTCTTCCCTATATCAGGGGTATTTCCGAGAAGATCAGAAGGATCGGAAATAAATATAACATCAAGAGTTGCTTTCAATCCGGCAGTACCTTACGAAGCTTCCTCACCAAGACGAAACCAGAGAACACAACAGAATCCAGTAAAAACTGTATTTACAAAGTCCCATGTGAATGTGGAGATTCCTATATCGGAGAGACCAAGAGGCCATTATCAGTAAGAATAGCCGAACACAAAAAGTGGACTCAACGAGGGGAAACATCAAAATCGGGAATTGCTGACCACGCCTGGACAAAACACCACCGAATTCTCTGGGACGAAGCTAGTGTTCTTCATAGAGAGGAACATTGGATCAAACGGAAATTTATGGAAACCACCTACATAGAAGCCAATGGTGCCTTCAGTCAACCAAGCGTGGAAATTAAAAACGTATGGAAACCGCTCATGGACCGTTTTGGAGGGAGAAAAAGCGCGAAACCACGCGCGCCTCAAGACCGCGCGTAATTACACTTTAATTATAGACCTATAAAAGGTCGCGTAGCATCTAATTTTGTCACTATTCACCAGAAGACGATTGCGGATTCAAGCAATTGAAACGTTGTGAAAAAATTTAAAAGAGATAGAAATCTTTCAACCATTAAGATGATGGACGTCCGAAATATAAGTAATCAAGTTACTACATCGTCTAAAACATTCAAACAAAAATATTTGAATCAGCTTACTCTTCACGACTTATTAACAACCTTGAATATTTTAATTTGTTGCCAGCTATTCAGAATGGATTTAGAAAAAAAAAAACCACATCCACAGCCATTGCAAGTTGTTTGGATTTCATTTATAATGCACTTAATGATAAGCAAAATACTTTGGGACTTTTTAACGATCTTAGCCGTGCATTTGACACAGTAAATCATAATCTTTTGTTGCAGAAAATGAATGGATTAGGAATACGAGGAAAGCCCTATGACTGGGCAGAGTCATATTTATCAAATCGAACTCAAGTAATCATAAATAATAATGTTAGATCGGATCCTCTTCAACATACAATGGGGGTGCCACAAGGTTCGATACTTGGCCCCCTATTCTTTATAATATTTGTTAGTGATATCACAAAATCTTGTTCAACCTCAAATCAAATCATTCAATATGCTGATGATACCAACATTCTCATGTCAAATACACAAATCGAATAACTCACTAAAAACAGCAACAAAGCATCTCATGACTTAAATCAGTACTGTAAAGAAAATGGTTTAGAATTAAATGTGATCAAAACCCATTTCATTCGCTTTCTGCCAAAAAATGTTTCACCTGATTATGAACCATACTTACACATAAATGGAAAATCCATCGAGAGTGTTGAAACTATAAAATTCTTAGGAATAACATTAGACTCCAAGCTCACCTGGGAGGCTCCTATAAATAACGTAACTGCCGAGCTGAGTACTAACTGTTATATTATAAAAAATGTAAGAGATACTGTGTCTTTTCATATACTAAAACTTCTTTATTACGGTTTGGTACAATCTACTTTGCAATATGGTCTGATATTCTGGGGTTCATCACCATATTTTGATAAAGCATTCATAGCTCAGAAATTTTTTTTGAGAGCTATGTATAATGTGTCTCCTGTCACATCATGTAAACCACTTTATAAAAAAGCCGAGATTCTAACGTTACCTAGTCTTCTTATTTTGCAATTGATTTTGTATATTAAAGAAAATGAACATGCTTTTAACAAGAATGATGACGTACATTCATATAACACAAGATATAAAACAAATATTTATCAACCGTTATCAAGGCTAGGTATAGGTCAACATTCACCAAGGCACATTGGAGTCAAGTGTTTCAATAAGTTCAGTAACATAATGGATAGTCAGAAGGGTGTACAATCAAAGACAAATAAAAACTTTAAGCAAAAAATCCCGACATTTTTGGCTGACCATATATTTTACAGTGTAGAGGAGTTCCTAAAATTTTAAATTTGTTCTATTGTTGTGTATTTTATAATTTTTACTTAGTATAAGTTGACTAGTCGGATAGGATTGTACATTGTATATTTTATTATGTATGATGTGGAATTCTTATATGTCTTTCTTCTTTCTTATACCACTATTTCCCCGTTATCCATTCTATCTGTGATGTGTTGAATACACTGTATGGTCCCTGTTTCTGTATTAAACAAAATAATGATAGAAAAACTATACCCGCTTTTCCTTGATTCCGTGAAATTCAAGTATGAATGAAAGTATTTGTCAAATGTTTTTCCGTATCCAGGGAGTCGTAATGAATCGAATGGGTGCAATGGGAACCGTGTGCAAAATACTTGATAGAGCTTTTTTCACATTTTACAACTCTGTCCCGTGATAATGCAGAGCCCTGAATGTCTGCCTATTCGATTTTCGTCGTTTCCAGGATGATTGTGACGATGAACCCCAGAGGCAGATATGTGCAAATGATTTGATACCCCCTTATTTTTAAGAAACTTCAACCCGCTGTAACGTGGAAACGCAGCTACATTGGACCTTAATTGACTGGACCGAATCAATTCGTAGTGATTTAAACTGCGATCCACTTCGATGTGAAACTTGTGCTAATCATATACCGAAGGTACAAAAAAATCGGCAGACTAGTTTTCGAGATACAGGGTGTCAAAGATGAAAAGTGAAGCTTTCTGCTCAGATTTTTAACAACTCCGAGAATTGACAAAACGCCCATTTCTTCATAGAATAACATGTCTGAATGATAGTACAATGTCATCTGGATCTCGTATCCATTATATTTTTACGTTTCGTGCTCTACAATAGGGTGAACAAAGAAAAATCCTACTCGATTAATTTTAAACCAACCAGTGTAAGTTCGTTATGAGAATTTAAGATCCAATTGAGCCTGGATGAACTTCCTCAATCTCGATCGAAGTTAACTGACTTTTTTATGTATAGGGTGGTTCGAAAATAGGGGTACGTCAACCTCTAGTTTTTTTAATCAGATAGGGGAGAGCATGTCATATATATATTTCAAACATTATTTGATGTTAAGAACGTCGTATAGTGATTTCATATATAAACCTATAAGGTGAGTGAAAATATAGTCCAAGTTTCTTGTAAAAATGCGGTATTTTCAATGAATACCCTCTATTTCGAAAAAGAATCGGTTAATTTTCTTGAATTTTTGATATTATGTTTGATTTGAGGAGTCCGAGATATTGTCATCAATATTAGCATAGGTCTCCGGACTCGTTTGTCGGCTATATACTTTTGAATTTACGGATTTTATTGATACCAGATATACTCCACTGGAGACCGAAATGGGCTATTTTCCAATAATTTTTGTTGAAAAATATTCGGTCTAGATTAGTGTGGTACCTATTCCAAAAATGCAATACCTTATACAGGGCAATTCAAATTCGAGCCCCACCATTGGGATCTCCTAAATTCCAGGAGATACGACGAAGCTTAAATTGGGGCAAAGTTGCGTATTCTGGTGCTTACCATAATACTGTTTTGAAACTTGGAAAATTCCGAGAATTTCCGGAAATATCGGGAAAAAACTGAATATCGGAATTTTCGTTTTTATTTTTTTCAGCTACAAGTTTTCATGTTCAGATTTACAATCCGACGTTTCGTATTCTGGTATTCATAATCAACTTTTTTTTTCTGTTATGGGCGCCATATTGTTTTTTTATACAGAAAAATTGTGATTCTCATTCTGATTTCATTGATGTATAATTTGTTATGAATTGCACTTCTGAAACCACAGATATTAAAAAAAGAACTCTTCATCTGAGATGGTCATGACTCCATCGAAAAATTTTGTTTAATAAACACTAGTTGTTAGAACTCATTAAATATCATAAGTTTGCACAAATACTTCAGTCGAAAAGTCCTCATTCTCAAATGAAGAAAAACGAGATATGTTGAAACTTTATTATAAATTTGATAGGAATAGTACGAAAACAGCACAAATTTATTTTGAATTATATCCGGAAAGACAACAGCCGGATAGAACATTATTCGGAATTTTGGACAAACACTTGGCTGAGTACGGTGCGTTTTTAAAACCAAGAATGAAATATGGAAGCAGAATGGAACAAAATATTAGACGTAACTTATTAGCCGAGGTAAAATAATTGTTCATTCCATATTCGAAGAAGTATAATTATTTTTGGTACTTTTTTAGATAAATGCAGATCCTTACAAATCAACACATCAAGTCTCGGCAGAAATGGATGTGCCACAGACGAGCGTTTGGATACATATTTCACAAAAATTATATCCAGGTGATCCTGAGAGAAGGATGGAATTTTGTAGCTGGCTCTCGAATAGGGTAGACCCTACAAACTTCTTGAAAAACATTATTTGGACCGACGAAAGTACTTTTTCGAACTGTGGTGTTTTTAATAGAAATAATGAGCACATTTCGAGTGAAACTAATCCACGACACTTCAGAGAAGTCAGACCACAAGTTCGGTTTCGTTTGAATGTGTGGGCTGGAATTTATGACGACCGAATACTTGGACCTCATTTCTTCTCTGATACGGGGAACGGGGAAACTTATCTTCGGTTCTTAAGAAACGAATTCGAAGAATATATGGATACGTTTCCCCTTGTTAATTATAACAGATGCTGGTTTCAGCATGACGGAGCTCCTCCACACAATAAAAGAGCAGTTTGCGAATATTTACCTCAAAGATTTCCTAATAGGTGGTTAGGAAATTCTGGACCAGTGAGGTGGCCGGCAAAGTCACCTGACCTTACAGTTTTGGATACTTCCTTGTGGGACACTTCAAAGAACAGAATCTATGGAGAGCAAGAATATGACACAGTAGTTAAACTTAGAGACAAAATCATCACGCAATTCAGGACTATCAGAAGAAGGGATATTGTTAGGGCTGTTCTTAATTTGAAACGACGAGCTCGGTTATGTATTCAAGAGGAAGGCCATCATTTCGAACACTTGTTGTAATACTTTTTGTGCATTTTTTACAAGCTCATGATTTCATTCTTGTTTTTTGAAACGCACCGTACTCAGCCAAGTGTTTGCCCAAAATTTCGAATAATGTTCTATCCGGCTGTTGTCTTTCCGGATATAATTCAAAATAAATTTGTGTTGTTTTCGTACTATTCCTATCAAATTTATAATAAAGTTTCAACATATCTCGTTTTTCTTCATTTGAGAATGAGGACATTTCGACTGAAGTATTTGTGTAAACTTATGATGTTTGATGAGTTCTGACAACTAGTGTTTACTAAACAAAATTTTTCGATGGAGTCTTGACCATCTCAGATGAAGTTGTTTTTTTTTAATATCTGTGGTTTCAGAAGTGCAAATCATAACAAATTATACATCAATGAAATCAGAATGAGAATCACTATTTTTCTGTATAAAAAAAAACAATATGGCGCCCATAACAGAAAAAAAAGTTGATGATGAATGCCAGAAGACGAAATGTCGGATAGTAAATCTGAACGTGAAAACGTGTAGCTGAAATAGAAAAAAATAAAAACGAAAATTCCGATTTTCAGTTTTTTCCCGATATTTCCGGAAATACTCGGAATTTTCCAAGTTTCAAAACAGTATTTTGTTAAGCACCAGAATACGCAACTTTGCTCCAATTTGAGCTTCGACGTATCTCTTATAGTTTAGAAGATCCCAATGGTGGGGGTCGAATTTGAATTGCCCTGTATACATGATGAATGAAATGTTTTTCATTCGAAATTCCTGTTTCCGAAGGTACTAGAGAAAATTGAAATGTACCAAACGCAATAACCCTCTCAAGGTTGGGAGTAATTCTACAGTATTTGAAAGCTATTTCAATTCAGATGGAGATATATTCTATGGCATGGCATCACACGTTAAAAGGTAAGGGCTGCGTCTTCCCTAGCTCACACAAGGTCTCTCGAAGACTTCAGAGGGTTGCGCGTAGGGGTGCAATCGGTTGACGGAAATAACAATTTTAACAATAACAATATGATTTCTGTGAAATGTGGAGTTTATACAAAAACGGGATATTTTCCAATCAACCCGAAGAAAACTTAGGAATGGGATATTTGGCATACAATCAACAAATGGAGGGTGAAGGTATTATACTTTCCAAAATTCTACAAGAAAATCCGCGATAGTAAATATTTCCTTTTTTTGGACGTTTATTCAATGGACTATTTTTTAAATGTATTTGAATATATTTCACACAAAAGATATGAATAAATATAATTGATGAAACTTTCTGCAGACAAGCTTTTATTGAATTGCACTGAAAAGGAAAAAATAATATTTCTTTAGGGGTGGACGTTATTCGATGACTGGCAGATTCAAAAACTTGTCGCTCAAGAAATTCAAACTGAAAACATTGCAGAGCAAGCAATCGAATCTGTTACTCTCAGAATAGCGTGACACCAATAAAGTTTTTTTCCCCTCTTCAGTGTAATTCAATAAAAGCTTTTCTTTAAAAGGTTTATTCATTTATATTTATTCATCTGTTTGTGTGAAAAAGTATTCAAATACATTTCAAAATTGGTTCAAAGAAGAAATGACCACAAAACGTACATATTTCTTTTCGCGGTCTTGTAAAATTTTGGGAGATATGATAGCTTCACCATTCATTTGTTCATTGTGTACCAAATATCCAAATTTTGTAGAAACCGCACATTTCACAGGAATCATATAAAATATTTCTCCGTCTGAATTGAAATAGCTTTCAAATACTGTAGAATTAGTCTCAACCTTGAGAGGGTTATTGCTTCTGGTACATTTCAATTTTCTCTAGTTCCTTCGGAAACAGAGCTTTCAAATGAAAAACATTTCATTCACCATGTATATAAAGTATTGCATTTTTGGAATAGGTACCGCACTAATCTAGACCGAATATTTTTCAACAAGAATTGTTAGAAAATAGCCCATTTCGGTCTCGAGTGGAGTATATCTGTTATCAATAAAATCCGTTTATTCAAAAGTATATACCCGACAAACGAGTCCGGAGACCTATGCTAATATTGATGACAATATCTCGGACTCCTCAAATCAAACATAATATCAAAAATTCTAGAAAATTAACCGATTCTTTTTCGAAATACAGGGTATTCATTGAAAAAAACCGCATTTTTGCAAGAAACTCGGACTGTATCTTTTTACTCACCCTATACAGGGCAATTCGAATTCGACCCCCACCATTGGGATCTCCTAAACTACAGGAGATACGTCGAAGTTTAAATTGGGGCAAAGTTGCGTATTCTGGTGCTTAACAAAATACTGTGTTGAAACTTTGAAAATTCCGAGTATTTCCGGAAATATCGGGAAAAAACTGAAAATCGGAATTTTCGTTTTTCTTTTTTTCAATCGTTATTTGACAACATAGCTCAAAACCAAAAGTACATTTTCATTGATACTTTTTTCAGCTTCACGTTTTCATGTTCAGATTTACTATCCAACGTTTCGTCTTCTGGCATTCATCATCAAATTTTCTTTTCTGTTATGGGCGCCATATTGTTTTTTTATACAGAAAAATAGTGATTCTCATTCTGATTTCATTGATGTATAATTTGTTATGATTTGCACTTCTGAAACCACAGATATTAAAAAAAAACAACTTCATCTGAGATGGTCATGACTCCATCGAAAAATTTTGTTTAATAAACACTAGTTGTCAGAACTCATTAAACATCATAAGTTTGCACAAATACTTCAGTCGAAATGTCCTCATTCTCAAATGAAGAAAAACGAGATATATTGAAACTTCATTATAAATTTGATAGAAATAGTACGAAAACAGCACAAATTTATTTTGAATTATATCCGGAAAGACAACAGCCGGATAGAACATTATTCGGAATTTTGGGCAAACACTTGGTTGAGTACGGTGCGTTTCAAAAAACAAGAATGAAATCATGAGCTTGTAAAAAATGCACAAAAAGTATTACAACAAGTGTTCGAAATGATGGCCTTCCTCTTGAATACATAACCGAGCTCGTCGTCTCAAATTAAGAACAGCCCTAACAATATCCCTTCTTCTGATAGACCTGAATTGCGTGATGATATTGTCTCTAAGTTCATCTACTGTGTCGTATTCTTGCTCTCCATTGAATCTGTTCTTTAAAGTGCCCCACAAGAAAGTATCCCAAACTGTAAAGTCAGGTGACCTTGCCGGCCACCTCACTGGTCCAGAATTTCCTAACCACCTATTAGGAAATCTTTGGTGTAAATATTCGCAAACTGCTCTATTGTGTGGAGGAGCCCCATCATGCTGAAACCAGCAGCTGTTATAATTAACAAGGGGAAACGTTTCCATATATTCTTCGAATTCGTTTCTTAAGAACCGAAGATAGGTTTCCCCGTTCAAAGTATTAGAGAAGAAATGAGGTCCAAGTATTCGGTCGTCATAAATTCCAGCCCACACATTCAAACAAAACCGAACTTGTGGTCTGACTTCTCTGAAGTGTCGTGGATAATTTTCACTCCAAATGTGCTCATTATTTCTATCAAAAACACCACAGTTCGAAAAAGTTCTTTCGTCGGTCCAAATAATGTTTTTCAAGAAGTTTGTAGGGTCTACCCTATTCGAGAGCCAGCTACAAAATTCAATCCTTCTCTCAGAATCACCTGGATGTAATTTTTGTGAAATATGTATCTTATAACATTTCAAACGCTCGTCTGTGGCACATCCATTTCTGCCGAGACTTGATGTGTTGATTTGGAAGGATCTGCATCTAAAAAAGTACAAAAAATAATTATACTTATTCGAATATGGAATGAAGAATTATTTTACCTCGGCTAATAAGTTACGTCTAATATTTTGTTCCATTCTGCTTCCATATTTCATTCTTGGTTTTTGAAACGCACCGTACTCAGCCAAGGTTTGTCCAAAATTCCGAATAATGTTCTATCCGGCTGTTGTCTTTCCGGATATAATTCCAAATAAATTTGTGCTGTTTTCGTACTATTCCTATCAAATTTATAATAGTTTCAACATATTTCGTTTTTCTTCATTTGAGAATGAGGACATTTCGACTGAAGTATTTGGGCAAACTTATGATGTTTAATGAGTTCTGACAACTAGTGTTTATTAAACAAAATTTTTCGATGGAGTCATGACCATCTCAGATGAAGTTGTTTTTTTTAATATCTGTGGTTTCAGAAGTGCAAATCATAACAAATTATACATCAATGAAATCAGAATGAGAATCACTATTTTTCTGTATAAAAAAACAATATGGCGCCCATAACAGAAAAAAAGTTGATAATGAATGCCAGAAGACAAAACGTTGGATAGTAAATCTGAACATGAAAACGTGTAGCTGAAAAAAGTATCAATGAAAATGTACTTTTGGTTTTGAGCTGTTGTCAAATAACGATAGAAAAAAATAAAAATGAAAATTCCGATTTTCAGCTTTTCCTCGATATTTCCGGAAATACTCGGAATTTTCCAAGTTTCAAAACAGTATTTTGTTAAGCACCAGAATACGCAACTTTGTCCCAATTTAAGATTCGACGTATCTCCTGTAGTTTAGGAGATCCCAATGGTGGGGGTCGTATTAGAATTGCCCTGTATACAGGGTGTCAATTTGAAAACTTCCCACCCTTAATATCTTCCTTCCAGTAAACAATATGAGTAATCGAAAAAACAGGTCAATTTTATTGTCAAGGGGGACACTTTCACGGACTATTTGTAGCCCTCGTGGTTCAACCCCCTAGGAGGGGTAGAAGTTACCCTTAGAATTTTAAATGGGAAGGGGGGTCAAGTGGCACATCATTTTGATGGGCGTTCAATTCTTGTTCCAATGGTACCCTGACTTATTATTTTGTGATGAGCATTTTCCGAAAAATTGCGTTCTAAACTAACAGAAGTAATTATTAGAACGCCTATACTGAGATGCATTATTGTATTGACTCCCTTTAATAAAAATGGTTAGAAGAGTAGGTGGCACCGCTCCAACCCTTGAATGACAGGAATAAATTTATTACGCATGGGATTTTTTATTTGGTGGTTATTTTCCTTCTACACAATAAAATTTAATTTGCGAGAAAGACATTTCCAACATAAAATCTACTTACGCTTATCTTATTAGCTGTTCGAAATGTTGTCCATTTTGCTCTAAACAGTAATACAGTCTGTTTTCGAACTCCCCTCTAACATTACGGAAAACTTCACTAGGAATTGACTGGCATGCTGCTGTAATTCGTCTTTTAAGTTCGTCAATATCAGAAGGTTGTGTTTTATAAACAACGGATTTAAGATGCCACCAAAGAAAGAAATCTAAGGGTGTTAAATCCGGTGATCTCGGAGGCCATTCAACTGCTCCCCTTCTGCCAATCCATCTACCCGGAAATCTCTCGTTTAACCACTGTCGGACGGGAAGAAAATAATGAGGTGGAGCACCGTCCTGCTGGTAATGTAACAGATCCTCCTGCAAAAGTTCATTACCTTCTGCATCAATTTGAGTTTCTAGCTCGTGAGTTATAAGAGGATCGATAGTCTCTTCAAGCATATCAAGGTACAGATTGCCAGTCAAGTTTTCTTCCAGAAATAATGGACCAAGAATGGCATTTCCAAGAATACCAGCCCAAACATTAACTTTTTGTGGGTGTTGTGTATGCCCTTCCCGAAAAATATGTGGGTTTTCGTCACTCCAATAGCGACAATTTTGTCTATTAACATTGCCATTCAGAAAAAATGAACACTCATCGCTGAAACAGATGTTTAACAGAAGATTAGGGATGGTATTGACTCGATGAGACATGATTTCACAAAACTCTATTCTTCTATCATAATCATCCTCGTGGAGCTCTTGAAGAATCTGCATTTTATATGGATGAAATTTATGCATTTTCAATGCTTTTCTTATAGTCTCGCGTGACATTCCCGTCTGTTCTGATACTGATCGTAAGGAGCTCGTGGGCTCTGCAGCAAATGTTCCCAAAACTTCAATTTGAGCTGCTTCATTTAGTACTCTGGGGTTATTTCTTTTTTTATTTGTCACTGAACCAGTTTCGTAAAACTTATTCACCAAATCAAGCACATACCGGTGACTTACATTACAATTTGGATGTCTTTCGTTAAAAAGACATGCCGCCCTTCGTGCGCACTTTCCAACTTCTCCATAAATTACAATCATTTCAATTCTGTCAAGAATGTAAACCGTTTTTACACTTTTATACACTTATTAAAGTAATTCCTAAACAGCCCAACAGGTACAACGGTATTCACAATACTACCACATAGTTCAAATTTGCTAACCAATTTTTTGCCGGAAAACAGAAACTTTTTACAGCAGAAGTAGCAAAAAAGGAAGGCTATCTGTACAATTTCTGCGATGACACTTAAAAATTCAGCATTTAATAAACACAACTTTACTACCATCTACGTTTTACTATTAGACTACTTTTTTATGTAAAGTGTTTGGAGCTAATGGCTAATGTTACCCCTAATACAGGGTTGGAACGGTACCACCTAATATTCTAACCAGTTCTGGCCAAACCATGCATCTCAGTATAGGCGTTCTAATAATTACTTCTGTTAGTTTAGAACGCAATTTTTCGGAAAATGCTCATCAAAAAATAATAAGTCAGGGTACCATTGGAACAAGAATTGAACGCCCATCAAAATGATGTGCCACTTGACCCCCCTTCCCATTTAAAATTCGAAGGGTAACATCTACCCCTCCTAGGGGGTTGAACCACGAGGGCTACAAATAGTCCTTGAAAGTGTCCCCCTTGACAATAAAATTGACCTGTTTTTTCGATTACTCATATTGTTTACTGGAAGGAAGATATTAAGGGTGGGAAGTTTTCAAATTGACACCCTGTATATGAAATGACTATGCAATGTTCTCAACTTTAAAGAATCTTTGATATATATGACATGCTCTCCTCATCCGATTAAAAAACTAGGGGTTGACGTACCCTTATTTTCGAACCACTCTGTATATAAATAAAAAATGTCAGTAAACTTCGATCGAGATTGAGAAAGTTCATCCAGGCTCAATTGGGTCTTAAATTCTCATGAACGAACTTACACTGTTTGGTTTAAAATTAATTGAATTGGATTTTTCATTGTTCACCCTGTTGTAGAGCACGAAACGTAAAAATATAATGGATACGAGATCCAGATGATATTGTACCATCGTCCATAGATATACTATCTATGGACGATGATTGTACCATCATTCAGGCATGTTATTCCATGAATAAATGGGCGTTTTGTCAATTCTCGGAGTTGTTAAAAATTCTGAGCAGAAAGCTTCACTTTTCATCTTTGTCACCCTGTATTTCGAAAACTAGCCGATTTTTTATGCCTGTGGGCACTTTTGCCGAGGAAGTCGAAATCTATAACATAACAAAATTTCAGGGAATTTAACCGAAAACCATTTTCCATAAGGAAAGTGCGGGGTCCTTTGCAACCTTGTACACGATCCGGAACTTCATTCAATTTGCAAAAATCTGATTTGAAACAAAAATTGATTTTTCCAAATTGAATGAAGGTAATTTGGTAATTTTTTTGACATTTTGACTCTATGACATAACCTCAAATTAACGTCGAAATGGTGAAAAACCGATTTTTCAGTATTCAATTTTTTTCTCGCGTATAAATAATTTAATTTACAGAAAAATTTGTAATGTCTGTGTTGATGTCGAATAATCATGATTTTTCGAAAAAAAAATACCCGTATCTTCCACGAGCAATAATTAGTCTGGATATTTTTTTGTATTTCGATGGTCTATAAGTGCTCATTTCAATTGTTGAAATGTCTACTTTCAAATGGTCTATGTAACTTTGTGGTTTATTGATCGTTAACCCGTTCACTGCTCAGGACGTGTTTACACGCCTTTGCGCATGTCACGTCCAGTGCGCCGGACGTGTATACACGGCTTCTGCATTTTTCCACAAAGACCACGAGACGATTGAACACGAGACGATTGAACACGATTCTGAGCACCAAGCCAAAAAATGGGGTGCTCAAGAGTGTATACATGTTTTTACAATTTTAATGAAAAAATAATTAGAAACAAAAAATTATACTCCAATAGCAATCTACACATATCTTTAGTTGATTGAAAATCAATATTCGTTTAGGGTATGGGCGAAGTGCTTACTTTATGCTGAGCAGTGAAAGGGTTTAAACCGCTTAAAATAAAGTCTCTCTGAATCACGATTTTCTCAATATTTTCAGTAGTTTTCGATTTTCATTATTTTTATAAAAAAGTTGTTTATATTAAATTATTCATAAAAAAATATTTGAATACATGATTACACTACAAAATAAATTTAATAATATAATTTTTATTCTTTTCTACAGCTATTAAAAATAATTGAAAATATTGAGAAAAGCATGATTCAGAGAAACTTGTGTCGGTTTTTCTCAATTTTAAGCAGTTTAACGATGGAAACCAACAAGTTACATAGATCATTTCGAAGTAGACATTTCAACAATTGAAATGTTCACTTGTCTTATAGACCTTCGAAATACAGAAAAATAGCAAGACAATTGTTCGTGGAAAATAAGGGTATTTTTTTAGAAAAATGTACTTCATTCTAAAACTAGTCGTCTTCTGAATTGCGAAAAAATCATGCTCATTCGATACCAAAAAAGATACATTTCAACGAAGGACCTCGCAAACTCCTTTTGGAATTTGGGTCCTGGTGGATTTTTTTAAATTTTTAGTATGATGTAGTCCATCTAATTCTCAACCAATGTTACCATTGCGCCAACCCAAAACAATGAACAGTTTTGCTGCTGGAGGGCGTTGAAATCACTCCTTGCGCGGATTAGACTATTTATTTTTGAACCGGGTAACAATATTTTCACTTGTTTCATTGTTGCTAATGTTGCACAGTATTGTGCTGTTTTATAAAAAAATTGTTATCCCCTCCCCTTTTTCCCCCCAACTCCTATTACGCCACGCAAAACAAATATTTTCCTCCTACCCCTATAGAAAGTACACACTTTCCTCCCTCAAACCAGGGAGGAAACTCATACTTTTCCTCCTTAGGGAGGAAAGTACTTTTCCTCTCCCTTATTTCAAGTAAGTTGTAAACGATGAAACTTGTGAATCTATTATAATCAAATTGTTTCCGTAATTTCTAGAACATCTTATATATCCTGTATTCTGGTAAAAATCAAACATGAATGTTACTTCTACTCTAGTTCTTTAATAGCTATTTGTGTATTTAGAGCGCAAAGTGATTGATTGTTGCTCGACAAAGAGATTAATCTTTGGAGAACGACAATGACACTTTGTGCTCGAAATACACACATTATTTTTTCTACAAGCGCAGCTCTTAGAAAAAAAATTATCGTCACTTCATTCAAATAGGCACATAACTTATGAGAAAATCACTCAATAGCAATCCGAAATGTATAAGCTATCTAAACGTCCAATAATCACTAACAAGAAAAAAGTAAAATAACGTTCTTGAAAAAAAAAAAAAGTTGTAATTGCCAGGAGATGAACCCGGGACCTTCGGATTACAAGCCCAAGCCATTGCACCACCGCAGATTCTCAGATACACATAACTGTATTGTCTATACTTTCCATCAAGTAAGAATAGGTCTATTTGCAAACAAAGTCACAAAAAGGTTTTATTGAGTGGGTAGAAGGAAAAATCATATGTATTACATGGGACTAAAGTGCCTTTTCCTCCCTTGAATGTTTACTGCCGTCTGCTTCGCGTCGGGCAGTAAACTACATCCTGCGGGAGGAAAAGTGGTACTTTCCTCCCTAGTAATACAATTAGCTATTCTCGAGTGCTTTCAAATGTATCGTCGAATGTTTAAATATGACTAAATAAGGGAAATAGTAGTTTTTATGATCATCCCGTCACCCCCCAAAATGATACAAAACGAAAAAAATTCGGTGGATTTTTCTGAATTTTTGATATGATGCAATTCAAGTTATTTTGAATAGAAATAAATCGGGTGACAAACCCCAAAAATGAACAGTTTTGATGCTAGGGGCGTCGAAATCATACCTTGCTCAGAATAGACTATTAATTATTATAGGTGGAAACAATATCTCTACGTATTTTTCTTTCATTTTATGCCGAACAATTGTGTAAATTTTTATAAATTGAAAACTTAAAATCTCCCCCTCACCCCCAACCCCTATTTCAGAACACGAAAAAAATGTATTCAGGCACCACCTCAAATTCAAATTGTGGATGTCTGATTTTTATTTATTTTCAAGATATTCGCCCAATTAATTGATATTAAAAAAATATGAACTACACCCTACTAAGAAGTCAGCGAACTCCACCAATATTTTTCTGAAGGGAGGGAAAGGTTAAATTAAACAACTACTGTACGATTTTCTCAATTTGAGCTGATGAAAACATTAATTTTGATAAAGCATTTACAAGTAGTCAGGAATTAATTTTTTTCGTGTTTTAAAATAGGGGTAGGAGGTAAGGGGGAGGTTTTAGATTTTCAATTCATGAAAAATTACAGAATTGATCAGCATTATCTAAACTAAAATACGTAGAGCTATTATTTGCGCCTATAATAATGAATAGTCTATTCTGAGCAAGGTATGATTTCAACGCCCCCTAGCATCAAAAATATTCATTTTTGGAGTTTGTCACCCAATTTATTTCTATTCAAAATAACTTGCACTGCATCATATCAAAAATTCAGAAAAATCCACCGAATTTTTTTCTTTTTGTGTCATTTGGGGGGTGAGGGATAATCATAAAAAACTGCTATTTCCCTTATTCAGGCATATTTAAACATTCGACAATACATTTGAAGGCATTCGAGAAATATATTTTTTGCGTTCCGTAATAGGAGTTAGGGGAAAAGGGGGTGGCGGTAAGAATTTTTTAATGAAACAGCACAATATTGTGCAACATTAGCCTACAATGAAACAAATGAAAATAATGTTGCCGGGCTCAAAAATAAATAGTCTAATCTGCGCATGGGGTGATTTCAACGCCCCCTAGCAGCAAAACTATTAATTTTTTCGGGTTGGCGCAATGGCAACATTGCTTGAGAAAAACATGGACTACATCATACCAAAAATTCAAAAAAATCCACTGTGACCCAAATTCCATAAGGAGTTTGCGGGGTCCTTTTCATCTAAATTAAATAATGCATACACGAGAAAAAAATTTACTGTCAATTTGAGGTTATGTCGAGAAGTGTTGGGTACAGAAGTTTTTGATTTTTTTTTAGTATCTACAACTTTTTCATTGAACGTTTTCAGCTAGAGGGTCATGTTTTGCCGCAAATCGCAAAAAAAAGTTTTCAACCCCCGAACTGCATCCACATTTCACCATTTAGAGTATTTTCATGTTATTTTTTTCTTAAAGTTGGAACCTCAACAATATTGTCCTCCTGGTCCTTGCCTGTTGCTCCTTTTCAAAAGAAAAAAACATTTTTCTACGACAGTGTGTAAACTAAGCTTTTACGCACTTCTGACATTAAACTAATACTTTTTCGCACAAGTGCGTAAAAAATCACCTGTGCGTAAAATCATCAACTGTGCATAAAATAATTTTTTACACACTGTTCATACATGTATGCATTTTTGAAAAATACAGTATTTTGCTTCAAATATAACTCGGAAGTCTTTATTTGATAATACGACGACAATTCATCATTAAACATTCAAATTAATTATATAATTGCTAGAATTTGGCGATATAATAACTGTCGAAGAAAAAACTTTGCATGAAACACTTTCGTAAAGTGCTTTTATGCACTAGCGGGCGGTATAGTACACTTTACCGCCCGGTTCGCCAGGCGTAAAGTGGCACTTTACCGCCCGTGGGCGCATTATGGCTCGGCGGGCCGTAAAGTAGACAAAATTCACAAATTGTCTATACTCACACATCATTTCATGCAATTCCTAACACGAATTAGAATCATTTCAGTTCAATAGACCAATACTCTTTCTAACATTTGTTCATAATCGTTGGCAATTTTTTCGGTGATGATCTATTTATTTGAAATAGATTCTCCAATATAGCACTCAGCTACTATAGTTTCACATTCCTCATATTATGTTACCCTTAATTATTGTATGCATAACGTATGAAACGTGTAGACCATTGCAATTCAAGTCAGTATTTGTGATTCGCGCTATAAAACCGCTAGTGCATAAAATTTTGTATGTATCACATGCGTAAAATGCGTTAAGGCCTTCGGCGTGTGATGGCCCTCGGCTAACGCCATCGGGCCATCATCCACGCCGCAGGCCATAAACGCCTACTTTACGCCCTTGATACCTAAATAACTATTTTGTACTCGCCTGTTTGTTGAACTCGGCTGCGCTTCATTCAACAAACTTCACGCTCACACAAAAAAGTCATTTTTTATGAACTTGTATCATTAATAGCTATTTTACATTTACATTTGCCCTAACTTGAAAATGAATAAAAATGCCACAAAGTAGATCGTTGTGGCACCCCACATAAAAAGTTAGGTGATTAAATCAATTTTTGTTCAAAATAAAATTGTAGTGAAAAATAACTGGGTAAGTCTTTACCAGTAAATGGTTTGCCATTCCTTGAAATCGTTGAGAATCTGCAGACGATATTTGGTTGTATTTTTGCTATCGAATATATTTTCCCAATCTACAACCACGGAATTTCGTTTTCTCTCCAACATTTTTGGTTTTAAATCGTCGGTTTGACTGGAGAAACAATGCATTGTGTTTGCGAGTACGTATAACGTATTGATCAAACATTGAATGTATACAGTGAGCGCGAAACAGGTTGAAATATAAATCCAAAAGGGCCCTTTGTGAAGACGACAGTAGAAGGGACACCCAGACAGACAGACCATCAGATAGGCTACAAGACTGGTAAGGCGCTATAGGGCAACCGAGTTATCCTTAATTATATTTTATTAACGTTTTTATCTAAGATTTGTTTATTTGGATAAAGTCTACATAATTCGAACCACTAAGGCTATCGGATGCGATTCAGAGAGCAGTGAATGTGCAATGGTGTTTCACGCCACTAACATACCCAGTAGCTCAGTTTTGGACGAGGATTCGACAATAAAAATTGAGTTCGATAAGATTGAAATATGGGGTTTAATTTTTCGGAGTGCCACGGATTTATCGCCAGTGAAAACTCCGAAACCACCCTGATGGAATGGGACAACCCACTGCACTAATATTACTAAAATATTAAATAATAGATACCTATAATGGTATAAAAATAATATATAATTATGTAGAGGTTTTGTTTTCCCTTACGCTTGGATAACTTGGACCAGAATAAAAGATATAGTCATGTCCCATAAAATATATTGATTGATGTTACACACACTGTATGAAAATGAAAATTCCTATGTTTTATCCTATATTTTTATATAAAGTGGTCTCAATTTTAATGAACCACCAAGTTACATGAACCATTTTAAAGTAGATACATTAACAATTAAAATGATCATTTATAGACTTTCGAAATATAAAAAAATATCAAGATAATAATTGTTCATGGAAGATAAGAGTATTTTTTTCGAAAAATGTACTTAACTCGAAAACTAGTGGTCTTCTGAATTGCAAAAAAATCATGCTCATTCGTCACCAAAAAAGACACGTTTGAACTAATTATCATTTGAATTAATTCATCTATATTAGAGAAAATACTAAAAAATCGGTTTTCCGCTATTTTGACGGTCAATATGAGGTTATGTCAAAAAGTGTTGAAACCAAAAGTTTTCAATTATTTCAATATCTACAAGTTTTTCATTGAACATTTTCTGCTAGAATGTCGCGTTTCGCCGTAAATCGCAAAAAACCGTTTTCGACCCTTAAAGTGCATCCTCATTTCACCATTTTGACTGTTTTCGGGTTTTGTTTTGATATTTTTTTTGCCTCAAAGTTGCAACCTCAACATTTTCCACCTGGTTGCCTGTTAGTTTTTTCATTTTCACAAAAATTATAGGCGCACCCATTTATTTCCTTTTCGTGAGAAACGAAACATAAGAACATCCGGACAGCGAGAAAAAAATAACTGAAAGCTCTCAGCTGCCCCACTTGAAAATATATACTTAATTTGTTTGTTTGTTATTTCCGTCAACCGATTGCACCCCTACGCGCAACCCTCGGAAGTCTTCGAGAAACTTGTGTGAGCTAGGGAAGACCCAGCCCTTACCTTTTAACATGTAATCGGGCCATAAAGTAGATCGTTGTGGCACCGCGCAAAAAACGTTTTGTTCAAAATGAAAATGCAGTGAAAAATAACAGGGTAAGTCTTTACTAGTAAATGGTTTGCCATTCCATGAAATCATTGAGAATTTGCAGACGATATTTGGTGGTACTTTTGCTATCGAAAATATTTTCTCCCAACATTTTTTGTTTTAAATCGTCGGTTTGACTGGTGAAACAATTCATAGCTTGTGTTATGCAAGTACGTACAAAGTATTGATGAAACTTTGAATGTATACAGAAACGAATTGGTCAGCTCTATGACCATAACTATGGAACCCGCATCAAAATAGTTATTTATGTACCAAGGACGAAAAACTGTCTATTATAGTCGAGCCTGCAAATTGATAGCCGAGGCGCAGCCGAGGATAGCAAGCAGGCGAGACAGTAGACAGTTTTTCGCCGAGGTGCATATTACATTTTTTCGTCGACCTCTACATACCTTTATGAAAGTAAGTACTCGCATGTTTGCTGGCCTCAGCTACGTCCAACTCTTCGAACTGCAGACTCGATCAATTCTTGATTATTATGAACACTAATATTCACACCACGGTCTAAATTCACACGTAAAATCTAGCGGATTTCGTAAATAATTAATTTGACAACAGCAAATGACAGTTATTGCCACAGGCGCCTATGTATTAATTAAAACGTGGATTTACGAAAATGACTCAATCGCCGCTCTCGTACCGTGCCGTATCATAGTGACCACAGCGGACGAAAAGAGTTTGCGGACGAAAAGTGTTTGCGGACGAAAAGTACTTGCCTTCAAAAATAGTCGATTTTTCGTCCGGAAATTAGTACGTAAAATGTCATTTTTTGCAGAGGTCGACGAAAAAATAAATTTCAATACCAGTCGGTCAAAGAAATTTTCATAACTTAGGTCCGAAACTCTTTAGCTTCCTGCCTGATTCACTAAAAAGCGAACCAAACTCAAGAAACTTTTAAAAAATCTGAAACTCTATGTTAAACATATTCCTCGTGTAGAAATACATGAGATGATAGGAAAATAAATGAAAAAATCTATTCTCAGTGTTCAATTCCGATCTACAGCTGATTACATCTCACATTATTATATTTTGACTTCTTTACAGAATCAGATTTTATATCATAACATCTCTAGATGTCTATATTCCTACATTTTTATATTTTACATTTTTCTGTGTTATACTTTTACATATTTACTTTTTTAAATTTTTACATTGTTTCGTTTCTACATTTTTACATTTTTACGTTTTTACATCATTACAATTTCACATTTTAAAATTTTTACATATTATCTTTTTACATTTCTAGATGTTTATATTTGTGAATTTTAATATTTTAACATTTTTGCATTTTGACATGTGTACTTTTTTACAATCCTAAAGGTATGATTTAGTCCATGTAATTCTCAACCAATGTTACCATTGCAGCAACCCAAAAAAATTAACAGTTTTGCTGCTAGGGGGCGTTTTTGAATCCGGTAACAATATTTTTACTTGTTCCATTTTTGCTTATGTTGCAAAATATTGTGATATTTTATGAAAAAAATATTCTTGCCCCCCTTCTTCCCCCAACTCCTATTACAAAACGCAAAAAAAAATATTTTTCAGGTGCCTCTAAATGTATCGTTGAATGTTTGAATATGCCTGAATAAGGGAAATTGCAGTTTTTATGATTATCCCCCCTCCCCCCAAGGGCATAAATCGAAAAAAACTTTGTGGATTTTTCTGAATTTTTAATATGATGCAGTTCAAGTTATTCTGAATAGAAATTAATTGGGTGACAAACAAAACAAAAATGAATAGTTTTGATGCTAGGGGGCGTTGAAATCATACCTCGGTCAGAATAGACTATTCATTATTATAGGCAAAAACAATATCTCAACGTATTTTAGTTTATATTATGCTGAATAATTGTGTAATTTTTTATAAAAAGATCTAAAATCTCCCCTTTACCCCCAACACCTATTTTAAAAAACGATAAAATTATTTCAGACACCAACTCAAATTCAAATTGTTGATGTCTAATTTTTATTAATTTTCAAGATATTCTCCCAATTAATTGATATTCAAAAAACATGAACTACGTCCTACTAAGAAGTCAGCGAAATCCACCAATATTTTTTTGAAGGGAGGGAATAGTGAAATTAAACGATTTCCTTAATTAAAACATTTACTTTGATAAATCATTCACAAGTAGTCGATAATTTTTTTTTTCTTGTTTTAAAATAGGGATTGCTGGTAAGAGGGAGGTTTTAGATTTTTTTAATAAAAAATTACACAATTGTTCAGCATAATCTAAACTAAAATGCTCAGAGACATTGTTTCCACCTATAATAGACTACAAGCCCATATAACAATTTGGTGGGGTCATTTGACCCAGGATGAAACATATTCAGAACGATGCTGCTATATGAGAAAAGAACCTTTGGCACTATGCCGTCAATTCTTGGTGGTGCAAATGACTGTAATAATAATAATAATAATAATAATAATAATAATAATTTTTCATCTGAAGATGTGCTCTTCCGAAAAAATATTCTTGTACGGCATTCCTCACGTTGGTAGATTGTGAGATAATAATCTCCTAGAACCTACTGCCGTACAAAAATAATGGGACCGGAATCCAGGATTTTTTTTTAATTTTCGGAATTTTTTTTCTGGCTTCCGGTCCCATTATTTTTGTACGGGAGTAGGTTCTAGGAGATTATTACTTCATAATCTACCAACGTGAGGAATGCCGTACAAGAATATTTTGTCGGAAAAGGACATATTCGGATGAAAAATGATTATTATTATTATTACAGTCATTTGCACTACCAAGAATTGACGGCATAGTGTCTAAAGTTGTTTTTTTATATAGCAGCATCGTTCTGAATATGTTTCATCCTGGGTCAAATGTCCCTCCCAAATTGTTATATGGGCTTGTAGTCAGTCTATAATAATGAATAGGCTATTCTGAGCAAGGTATGATTTCAACGCCCCCTAGCATCAAAACTGTTCATTTTTGGGGTTTGTCACCCAATTTATTTCCATTCAAAATAACTTGAACTGCATCATGGTTAAAGATTCAGAAAAATCCACTGAAATTTTTTCGTTCTGTGCCTTTTGGGGGAGGGGGGATAATCATAAAAATCTGCTGTTTCACTTATCAGGCATATTTAAACATTCGACGATACATTTGAAGGCACTCGAGAAATATTTTTTTTGCGTTCCGTAATACAAGTTTGGGGCTAGAGGGGGGTAGAATATTGTGCAACATTAGCAACAATGAAACAAGTGAAAATATTGTTATCGGATTCAAAAATAAATAGTCTGATCTGCGCAAGGGGTGATTTCAACGCCCCTTAGCAGCAATACTGTTAATTTTTTTGGGGTGGCGTAATGGTAACATTGGTTGAGAATTACATGGACTACATCATACAAAATATTCAAAAAAATCCACCGGGTCCCAAATTCCAGAAGGAGTTTGCGGGGTCCTTTATTAATAAGCCAATGGACCTTTCCAAGAGATATGAGGTAACACTGAAATTAGAAAGTAAATACGCTAATATCACTCGGGATTTTTTTTTCTGACCGCTAGTTTCTCTATAATCAGAAGAAAATTGGTTTCGTGACGTCACGTTCATCAAAACTAAACTTGGCAACGTTGTTAAAGTTGTGCACCAAATTCTCATTCAAATATAATGTGTCGTATGACAGTTGTCATTTGATACCAGATGGGTTCTTTCGTCTATTTCACGGTGCGATCAATAGGAATAGTTTGTCTCTGTCTAACTCATTTGCCTACCCATTTGATACAAGTGAAGCAGTTCCATCAGATCTAAACTTCAACGAACAATATCTTGATTTATTTTTTGAGGTTAATGCGGTTTTCTAAGTTTTGAGAGCTTTTGTTGTTTGTGTTCTAAAATTTGTAAGGTATTAATTCCTGTATCTCCAGTACCTGTATCCCTGCAATAACTGAACATGTCGAAAAGGTGCTTTGTACCCGGTTGTCTGAACACCAGTGCAAATTCCAATAAACTACACTATTATCAAATTTATCAGTTGAATGTAGATTGTTGAATGTAAAGGTTCCGTCAAATCAAAGCGGGAACGCGGGAGTGGGAACGGAACTTTGGAACCGTGCAAATTGCTATAAAAACAGTACACGTAGCCAAGCATATACAGGGTGTCAATTTGAAAACTTCCCACCCTTAATATCTTCCTTCCAGTAAACAATATGAGTAATCGAGAAAACAGGTCAATTTTATTGTCAAGGGGGACACTTTCACGGACTATTTGTAGCCCTCGTGGTTCAACCCCCTAGGAGGGGTAGATGTTACCCTTAGAATTTTAAATGGGAAGGGGGGTCAAGTGGCACATCATTTTGATGGGCGTTCAATTCTTGTTCCAATGGTACCCTGACTTATTATTTTGTGATGAGCATTTTCCGAAAAATTGCGTTCTAAACTAACAGAAGTAATTATTAGAACGCCTATACTGAGATGCATTATTGTATTGACTCCCTTTAATAAAAATGGTTAGAAGAGTAGGTGGCACCGCTCCAACCCTTGAATGACAGGAATAAATTTATTACGCATGGGATTTTTTATTTGGTGGTTATTTTCCTTCTACACAATAAAATTTAATTTGCGAGAAAGACATTTCCAACAAAAAATCTACTTACGCTTATCTTATTAGCTGTTCGAAATGTTGTCCATTTTGCTCTAAACAGTAATACAGTCTGTTTTCGAACTCCCCTCTAACATTACGGAAAACTTCACTAGGAATTGACCGGCATGCTGCTGTAATTCGTCTTTTAAGTTCGTCAATATCAGAAGGTTGTGTTTTATAAACAACGGATTAAAGATGCCCCCAAAGAAAGAAATCTAAGGGTGTTAAATCCGGTGATCTCGGAGGCCATTCAACTGCTCCCCTTCTGCCAATCCATCTACCCGGAAATCTCTCGTTTAACCACTGTCGGACGGGAAGAAAATAATGAGGTGGAGCACCGTCCTGCTGGAAATGTAACAGATCCTCCTGCAAAAGTTCATTACCTTCTGCATCAATTTGAGTTTCTAGCTCGTGAGTTATAAGAGGATCGATAGTCTCTTCAAGCATATCAAGGTACAGATTGCCAGTCAAGTTTTCTTCCAGAAATAATGGACCAAGAATGGCATTTCCAAGAATACCAGCCCAAACATTAACTTTTTGTGGGTGTTGTGTATGCCCTTCCCGAAAAATATGTGGGTTTTCGTCACTCCAATAGCGACAATTTTGTCTATTAACATTGCCATTCAGAAAAAATGAACACTCATCGCTGAAACAGATGTTTAACAGAAGATTAGGGATGGTATTGACTCGATGAGACATGATTTCACAAAACTCTATTCTTCTATCATAATCATCCTCGTGGAGCTCTTGAAGAATCTGCATTTTATATGGATGAAATTTATGCATTTCCAATGCTTTTCTTATAGTCTCGCGTGACATTCCCGTCTGTTCTGATACTGATCGTAAAGAGCTCGTGGGCTCTGCAGCAAATGTTCCCAAAACTTCAATTTGAGCTGCTTCATCTAGTACTCTGGGGTTATTTCTTTTTTTATTTGTCACTGAACCAGTTTCGTAAAACTTATTCACCAAATCAAGCACATACCGGTGACTTACATTACAATTTGGATGTCTTTCGTTAAAAAGACATGCCGCCCTTCGTGCGCACTTTCCAACTTCGCCATAAATTACAATCATTTCAATTCTGTCTTGAAGAATGTAAACCATTTTTACACTTTTATACACTTATTAAAGTAATTCCTAAACAGCCCAACAGGTACAACGGTATTCACAATACTACCACATAGTTCAAATTTGCTAACCAATTTTTTGCCGGAAAACAGAAACTTTTTACAACAAAAGTAGCAAATTTCTGCGATGACACTTAAAAATTCAGCATTTAATAAACACAACTTTACTACCATCTACGTTTTACTATTAGACTACTTTTTTATGTAAAGTGTTTGGAGCTAATGGCTAATGTTACCCCTAATAAAGGGTTGGAACGGTACCACCTAATATTCTAACCAGTTCTGGCCAAACCATGCATCTCAGTATAGGCGTTCTAATAATTACTTCTGTTAGTTTAGAACGCAATTTTTCGGAAAATGCTCATCAAAAAATAATAAGTCAGGGTACCATTGGAACAAGAATTGAACGCCCATCAAAATGATGTGCCACTTGACCCTCCTTCCCATTTAAAATTCTAAGGGTAACATCTACCCCTCCTAGGGGGTTGAACCACGAGGGCTACAAATAGTCCTTGAAAGTGTCCTCCTTGACAATAAAATTGACCTGTTTTTTCGATTACTCATATTGTTTACTGGAAGGAAGATATTAAGGGTGGGAAGTTTTCAAATTGACACCCTGTATATTTCGTTGCTTGTACGCATTTCGGAATACGAATAATCATACCGGAATGTCCCACTATAAAATTTAGTCTTGTATTCATCTCGTTCCCGCTCCCGCTCACGCGTTCCCGCGTTGGTTTGAGGAAACCTTTAATAAAATAAACATTAACCTAACATCTCCATATAACTTTTGACAATTGAGAACTGTCATTACGATTTGCTGTGTTGTCAATGCTCGTTCTTCATCAAAAGGATGGTCCGTTCAGAAAATTTGAAAGTTACAAATACAATAAAAAATAGCTAATATGTGGATTTTTATCTGAGTTGATCAAGTGACAATGTATTGATTATTCCTCAACGGCTTATATCATGCTAGAAGTTATATTTTTAAGGAGAACGGTATTGCATGTTTCGGAACGTGGATCATGGTGGTAGGTATTTCTGATGAACGTGACGTCAGCGGCACACTTTCAAATGTGATATTTCCTTAAAATGAAAGAAATACAATGGAACTTTTTGTTAAATGGACTTTTCAGACTAACAACTATCGATTTAAACGAGTTTTGTAATTTATTTTCTGTAAATGTAAAGGTCCATTTGCTCATCCACAAGGTTTTACCTTTTATAGGCAAAAATCCCATTTATTTGCTAAGATTGTCTTTTGTGCTTTTAAATCTTTTTCCAAAATTCTTGTTAGCAAATAAATAAATTATTGTTATTAATATTGTGTGTATATATGTAATTATTAATATTATCAATTATTATACAGTGTGTCCAAGATAAGGATGGGATAGCATTAGAATCTCAGAAACGGTTGGAGTTACAATTTTGGTTAATTTAGAGAAAAGTTGCACAATCCAAAGGCCTTTTGTATGGAGTTTCCAGAAGTGGGGTATGTTTTTCGGATTTCGAGATATTTTGAATAAAATAAAATTCGATATTTTTTAAATTTATTTTTGGTGTTTTTTTAAAAGATATCAAAAAATTGAAAATATATTTCCATTGCCTCGGCTATTGAATACGGTCCTGTCATTTTTATTACAAAATTCAGATATACGTCGTATATCATTATTTATAGTTGTTTAAATATGTTTTTAGCTTATTTCGAACATATCTATCAAATAGATTTCCTTGCAAGTGGATGGGTACGCATTCAGCAGTTGCCTGGCCTCCACGATCGCCATATCTAACATATCCTGACTTATCTTTGAGGGTACATCAAAAACTATGTATATCAACGTTATTTTCAAATGGAAGAAGAATTACGTCAACTTGTTTTAGAAGAACTTCAAACCATCAGATATACCTAACAATGTTTTGGGTTCCACAGTAAGACGATGTTGCCTGTGTTTAGAAAATAATGGTCTCTTGTTCGAACATCTTTTGTAATTAAGACAGAGCCGTAACCGGAGGTTATTCCTGAATTATGTTAAATATCTAATGTCTGAAATAAGGTAAAAATATATTTAACCCTTTGCCGTCAGGCGGTCCCGTCAAAGTACCA
Source organism: Chrysolina oricalcia (assembly GCA_944452925.2). NCBI lineage: Eukaryota > Metazoa > Arthropoda > Insecta > Coleoptera > Chrysomelidae > Chrysolina > Chrysolina oricalcia. The sequence continues at coordinate 39,629,876 of OX101828.2, read as the reverse complement.
CAAATCTAAGAATTTTTCCTGCTTGCCTAGTAAGCGCTTGCTGGAACCACAGGTGTTTATACGTTATAAGAACCGTCTGTCGTCGCTGATTTGATTTTAGTTTGTTCGAGGCGCCGTAAGTGTGAGATACGTTTGAATAGCTAGGAAGGTCACGCGTTACTTATGTGAAGAAACACGTTGAAAACATTATTTTGTCTGCTTGTGATCTTTGTCAATTATTTTGAGGTGAGTTTTATGTTTGTTTAGTATTATAAATTATAATGTAAGGTCCCATTTGCGTGAACAATTTAGGGGGTGAATGATATAGGTTAGAAAACGATGTGGTCCCAAAAGGAACCACTAGGCTTTTGAATGTTATTTGTATATATTCTATTCATTTTTTTCAGATTGAATCATGAACCTGAATAAAGTAACTTCAGATGAGGTCTATGCTTTTTTGGACGAACTTCCTTCTGATATTGACTCGGTCAGTTCAGGAGCTCCATCCGTAGATGATCTGGAGGAAATCGATATTGACGATCTGGAGGAACGCGGCAATAATGATTTTATGGAAAATATTGACCCCACAGAAAATCTTACTGAGAATAATCCTAACATGCATACAGCTATTGCAAGCAGTAGTATAAATTATGAATTTGATAGTGAAGATGAACTTCCTCTAATAAACTTTGTTATAAGACCTTTCGAATGGACTGAAGATGGAAACTGTGCTAATAAAGCACATCCGTTTACGCAAGATGTAGGTCCTTGTGTTTCTGTTGATGCTGAGAGTCCCACCGATATTTTTCTTCATTTGTTTACCCCAGACCTCATTGATATTCTGGTATTTCAAACAAATTTGTATGGAACTCAGCGATACGGGGAACGGTTTCTTCCAACAAACGCAGAAGAAATAAGGTGTTTCCTGGGTATAAATCTAATGATGGGTCTTACAAAGAAATCGAGTTATAGAGATTATTGGTCTTCTTCAATACAGATGAGGGACCCATATATTTCTTCGAGCATGTCTCGTGATCGATTTGACTGGCTCTTGAGCAATATACACTTGAACGACAACACAGTTCAACCAAAAAAAGGTGAAGCCGGCTTTGATAAATTATATAAACTCAGACCGTTGATTGATATTCTTTCAAAGACTTATTTGGAGAGTTATAAACCTAATGAACACCAAAGTATAGATGAGTCAATGGTAAAATTCAAAGGTCGAGTTGGGTTCCGGCAGTATATGCCTATGAAACCGGTCAAAAGAGGATATAAAATCTGGATACGGGCAGATCAATCGGGATACGTATCACAGTTTCAAGTGTACACCGGAAAATCTGATGGAGTTCAAGAGAGCTTAGGTTCAAGAGTGGTGAAAGATTTGACCCGACCACTTGTGGGCAAGTACCATAAGGTATATTTTGACAACTTTTTTACAACTATCCCTTTGTTACGTGATTTGTTGAAGGAAAAAATCGAAAAGAAGAACCCAAAGACATAACAAATAATAAGAATAAAATGCTTAGAGGTACTAGTCTTTGGAAGATGAGTAAAGAAGGAATATTTTATCTAAAGTGGATGGATAATAAACCTGTATTATTTTCAAGCAATTTTCATGGTCCTAATGATGTCCAAACTGTTTCCAGAAAACAAAAAGATGGTTCGTCTCATAATATTGCATGTCTTCAGCTCGTGCACGATTATAATGCTCATATGGGGCACGTGGATCAATCTGATATGTTCCTTTCTCTATACAAAGTAAATAGGAAATCTAGAAAATGGTGGCACCGATTGTTTTGGCATTTTTTAGACTTGAGCATCGTCAATAGCTTTATTATATTTAGAGACCGAACACGCACAAAAAGTCTAAATTTAAAAGATTTTAGACTAGCTGTAGCCGCAGGACTTATTGGTGCTGATCCAGCAATACCTAAAAAGGGCAGAAAAAGTTTGGAGAGTGTAACAAACAACTATAAGAGATCGGTTCCACCTGAAATAAAGTATGACAAATGTGCACATATGCCTATCCATGGTACAAAAGTCAGTGAACGTGAACTACAATGTGCGCACATTGTAGTTCACGTTCGGAGCCCCACCGAACAAGATGGCACTGCTCCAGTTGTAATGTCGGGCTTTGTTTGACGGAAAAGTCTAACTGTTTTTTTAAATTCCACCAAAAAGATTAATTTTTTTCAATTTGATTTTTTCAAGTTTTGTGGTTAATTTTCCTTGTGGTCCTAATACGGAACCACATATTTTTGTTGAATTTTGCAAAAACAAAGCAATAAAATTTCTTTTTAACATTTTTTGTGTTTTTTTTACCACAAGCAACAATTAATTTGGTACAATAAAGTGTATTAAAGAAATAATAATAATGTCGGCTTCAAAGGGTTAAACAACTAGAAATGATATATGGCGTATTTCAAAATAAAAAATGGCTTTGAATTTTGTAATAAAAATAATAGGGGCGTATTTTGAAAAAGTTGATAAGGGTTCCTCGGAAACAAAACGTCGTAGTAAAAATTTGTAGAAGTCGTATTGTCGAGCTCAAAAAGTGGCAATGAAAATGTATTTTAAAGTTTTTGATAACTTTCAAAATGAAGCCAGAAATAAATCCATACAAAAGGTCTTTGGATTGTGCAACTTTTTTCTAATTTAACCGTTTCCGAGATCCTAATGCTATCCCATCCTTTTCTGTTTGGACACATTGTATACAGTGTGTCCCACTTACCATGCTCACCATGGGTATCTTTTTAATGATGAGAGATAAGAGGTAGGTTAACTGACACCAAATGTGGAGTTTATCAAGGCCAACTCGATGGTGTTATGCAACAATGAGTCAAGCCACATTTTTTAATAATTGAGCTATCACGGTCATTGGAATCGCCAAAGAGTTATTCTACAATAAGCAAAAATGATTCAACCCGCAATTGTAAGGGGGCTCCATCCACTTACGATATTATTAAGCCACATTCCATGATCTGCTAAACTATTTTGATATTTTTTACGAGACTAGCTGACTGTGTGGCCCATTATTGCATAACATCATCCAACTATAATGTGAAAAAATACACTCGTTTTTGTTTATACGCAAAAACAGATTTTGATCATATTCATGTCTCCTCCGTAACTTCCTTATTTATGAAAATATTCGAATAAGAATTTCACATTCTTATGGCAGTTTCTCAATGAGAGTTCGAAAAAAAAAAATTCTAATTTATACCAACTCTTCTAGAATTTGAGATATCAGCACCAACTTTTATTTTTCAAATGTGGTCATAGCTCACTATGACTTAGTTATGAATAACTCTTTTTTCTCTCACAGATGATATGTCACAGTAATAGTGTTTTGTTGATAACAACGGAGTTATCGTCATTTATGCAAAAACAAAAACTATTTTGAAGTCGCCATCTTGAATTTATAAATTTTAACAAAAAAATCATGACCCCCCAAATACTAATTTTGAATGGAATCGGACTATAATCACAAATCTCTTCCGCCAAATTGGAGCCGCTATTTATTATTTTTTATTTCAACAAAAATTCCATAATTCATTGACACCGGATTTATTCACATCTGCCAAATTTCAAGTTATTAGGACGGCCAGCGTGGGTCAAAATTCACCTGAAAGCTTTGATTACATACAGACACCGGGAAATGTAAAGTCTTTACTTATTTTCTACCCATCTGATGCTGTTTTGAACACTTTGACCTTAAAACGTTTCTTTTAGTTATTTCATTTTTTCAGTTTCGTCAAGTAGGCTTCAGAAACAAAGTAGGTAGGTAGGTAGGTGCTAAATAACAAATATCTATCGAAATGTCATGTAGTTTCGTGTGAAGTTGGTTTTGAATATCTGAGCTGGAAATAAATAACTTTAATTAATAATCAAGAAAGATATTATGATTTTCTGTTACATAAGAAATTTGAGAAATTCAAGAAATGCAGCAAATGTGGGAATATTTAAATCGTTTTCCTGAGCGTCATCGGCCGCATGAGACTATTTTTCGTAGACTTGAAGTTAATTTGAGAACATATGGATAATTTTTGTAGCAAAATAAGGAACAAGGGATGTTGCTGCTGTAGGAGGAAGTATTAAATCAAGTTGGGCAAAATCCCGAGACTTCCACAAGAGAAATTCGAAGAAATACACGGATATCAAAGTCGAAAGTACGCCGTATTTTGAGAAAAAGAAAATACCACCCATATAAATTACACGTTAGCCAGGCACTACGATCAGGAGATGCTGAAAGAAGATTCAATTATTGTAATTGGTTCATTGATCAGTGCAATAGCAATGAATATCGTGAAGATTTCCCATTTCGCGTATTGTGGACAGATGAATCACGATTCACAAATAATGGAATGTTCAATAGACATAATCGACACTATAGAGTATAGGACCATTCCAAAATGACGTCACTGACAGGTCGACCATGTTTGCTGAGGGGCACACAAAGTTTGTTTACGTTTCGAATTCATTGTAATATTTGTAATTGCTGAGGTGTTAAAATCAAAATTTGGAAATAGTTTTGACTTACGTGATTGACAGTATCTAGTGATAGCAGAATTAGAGTGTAATATTCGTTTAGATTATATTTGTGATTGCAAACTCACTGGAAAATTGTCTAGTCCAACTCGAATAATCTGCCTTTATCATTGAAAATGCCAGCATTTTGTTCGGTTCTGAAGTGCTCTTTGCGAGCTGAAAGGGACAAAGTATCATTCTTCAGATTTCCTGCCGTTGTAACAAATCGAGATTATTTGAATGAAGTATGTAGTGACAGCCGTAATGCATGGATAAGGACTTTAAAACGAGGTCCTTCAACAGAAATGCAGCTGAGAAATGGTCGTGTATGTTCCAGACATTTCATTAGTGGTTAATATAATGTTGAGAGAGTAATGGGCTATTTGAAGAAAAATTCATGATACTCCATGAAACCCTTTCTATATCGATGATGTGAGTGCCTTGGATAAAATTGTAGTTGTTTGTAGTGCGATAATGAATATGTGTCCATCACAAATTCCTCTTCATTGGGAAATGTTAATGCGCAATTTGTCTTTGTAATCTTGGATTATTCTGAATATCGTGCAAGAACATCTCCCGATAGTGTTTCAAAATATGAACTCCGCAATAGCGACATTATTGCAATAATCCACTGAGCAGTCTCTTTCTATTATCATTGAATACTATAAACAACTAATGTAAAAACTTTTCTCAAAAACTAGAGCACAGGGGATATAAAATTGATTTTATTCAAACAAAAATAACAACGCAACTGAATTGTAAACAAATGTTGTGTATCCCTCAGCAATAATGGCCGACCTGTCAAAGTAACGTGTTCTGGAATAGTCTATTGGTCAATTGAAAATTCCCGCATTAATGTTGAGGTTAGAAATCAGCATCGTTTCGGCTTTAATGTGTGGTGCGGAATCCTTGGAGGACGAATAATAGGACTCATCATATTTGAAGCCAATTTAAATAGACATCGCTATTTGAATATGCTTCAAATAGATGTAGAAAGATATTTGGATGAGATACCTATCAACTTGAAAGAAGCAAGATGAGTGCCCAGCGCACAACGCTATTATAATTTCAGATTATCTGAGAGAGAGATTTCCGGGACGATGGATTGCTGATAGAGGTCATTGCTTATGGCCTGCCAGATCCCCTGATCTCTCCCCAATGGATTTTTTTCTCTAGGGGTATATGAAGAATAAGGTATATCAGAGAACCTATAACAACGATGAGGAATTGAAAGAGGCTGTTCTGCACACTTTTAGAGCAATTGACTATAATACTTTAAGAAACGTTCTAAGAGGAAGTGTACGAAGATGTATCAAATGCGTATATAATGTGAAGGTGGACTTTTTGAGTACCTGTTATAGATTTTTTATTGTTTCTAGTTTCAGAATGAAGGGAGTATGTATTGCTGAATTTTTTGAACTTTTTGAATAATTCTTATTACAAGCCTTAATTTAGTTTCACCTTTCCCGGTGCCTGCGTCTCTGTCTGTAATCAAATCTTGCAAGTGAATTTTGACTCAATTCTGACAGTTCTAATAACTTGAAATTTGGCAGATGTTCATAATTCCGGTAACAATGCATTATGGAATTTTTGTTGATATAAAAAATAAAAAATGGCTGCTCCAATATGGCGAACGAGATTTGTGATTATGGTCCGATTCCATTCAAAATTGGTATATAGGGGTTTTTGAGGTTGGATATCATGATTTTTTTGTTAAAATTCTTAAATTCAAGATGGCGACTTTAAAATAGTTTCTATTTTTGTATAAATGACGATAACTCTGTTGTTATCAACAAAAAACTATTACTGTGACATATCATCTGTAAGAGAAAAGTCATAGTGAGCTATGACCTACATTTGAAAAATAAAAGTTGGTGCTGATATCTCAAATTATAGAAGAGTTGGTATGAATTTCATATTTTTTTCGAAATTTCATTGAAAAACTGCCATGAGAATGTGAAATTCCTATTCGAATATTTTTATAAATAAAGAAGTTACGGAGGAGACATGAAAATGATCAAAATCTGTTTTTTGCGTATAAAACAAAAACGAGTAGATTTTATCAAAATATTTTTTTACATTATAGTTGGCCTTGATAAACTCCACATTTGGTGTCATTTAACAGACCTCGTATATCTCACCATTAAAAAGATATCCATGGTGAGCATGGTAAGTGGGACACACTGTATAACAGTACCATCGTATTGGTTTATTTTACCCTCATTATACCTATATTATATTATAATCTTCCAAATTATACTAACTAATATCTTCAATAATTCTTCATTATCCTTCAGTGATAATGAAAAGAACAACAAAGCCATATCCCACAGACTACCGGTATAGCTGACCGTAAATTATTGATAATTACCTGTACTATCATACGGAGGTATTCAACCTTGATGGTTGACGATATAGAAATCACCAAGACATATTTAGAAAGTTGATATTGGATTGTCTGCACTCTGCAGAGTACAGACCGAGTCTCACAACCGTTAGTGCGAGCGTGGAGTATGTTGAACCGTTACAAACAAAGACGTAACGAAAGGTGAAAACAACGGTCGAAAATGAAAAAAATTGTTTTAAGATGAGAAGTGTGTGTTTTGTTGTGCTACTCGCAACAATCGATTCAAGTAAGTACCTATAGTGTGTTGTGAGCTCGGCTTTTCTTTGCACCTTCTTTTGCCGTATGTTTCGGAGTTGGTGACTAATTTTTGGCGGAAGTTATTGTTGGTTCCTCTTGATCAAGGATATTTTAATTTGGTTTTGAATCCGGGTATCTAAAGCCTGGTTCTCTTCATTCGCGGATGATGTGAATGTTGCCAGTGTTGTTGACAGACAGCAAGATTGAATTTTCCCAATAATAATATTCAAAGAATTAAAATTGCTTGATGTTAAAGATTCTTTTCTTGACTTCACTTTTTGGGAATTTTAGCCCTACATAGTTTGTAAATGAAAAAAAAGGTTAAATCAAGGAAATCTGTACGAGTGTAGAAGGGCGATGAGTAAAAAAGGACCCCGCACGGAATACATGTGATTTTGGTTAATTGCGGAATTCGATGAAACTCTGGTATTTTGTAGATCATGATCTGATGGTAACACTTTAAATGGACCAACATCAGATTGTATGATTAGTTTCGGAGAAACAGAGTGATTTTGAAAGTAGTTACAAAAACAAAAAAATAACTTAATTTATCACAAATTGAGACTATTTCTAGTTCATTCTCGAGATATGGCATAAATATGTCATGCCTTTGGAAGCGCAACATAATTATGATCCAAAACAGTATTTAGGTTACCAGAGTCATCACAAACGTAGGGAAAAAATACCTACTTTGCTGACCGGAAATAAAAATTTCGTTGATTTCAGATTTTAACTGCGAACATCGGAAGGGTAATGCAAAAAAGATATCTATGGAGAAAAACCTTCTCGCCACCATATTCCAAATTCAAATCCATCCCCATTTGGGCATAGTTTATTCTTGTAATTTTTCGAAAAACTTTGCTGACCGAGGGTTTCCAGTAAAGATATTTCATTGAAACAAGAGATTATGATTTCCCAAAACGTACTATTTGTGCCACCATAGAAAAAGTTTGATTCAACCGTCATATGAGGGTAGTTTACTCCGGTGTTTTTTTAAAAAAATTGCTGACCAAGGATTTCCAGTAAAGATATTTCGTTAAAACAGTAGATTATTATTTCCCAAAATGTACTTTTTGTGCCACCATAAGAAGAGTTTGGATCAACCCTCATATAAGGGTAGTTTACTCTCGTGATTTTTTAAAAAAACTTTACTGACCGAGAATTTCCAGAGAAGATATTTTGTTAAAACAGTAGATTATAATTTTCAGGAAACGTACTTTTCGAGCCACCATAGAAAAAGTTTGGATCAACCATAATATAAGGGGTAGTTCATTCTTATGATTTTATAAATAACTTTGCTGACCGAGGATTTCCAGTGAAAATACCTATTTTGTTGAAACAGTAGATTATTAATTATCAAAATGAACTTTTTGAGCCATCATAGAAAAACTTTGGATCAACCCTCATATAAGGGTAGTTTACCATTGTGATTTTTTAAAAAACTTTGCTGACCGAGAATTTCCATTCAAAATATTCCGTTAAAACATTAGATTTTGATATCTCTAAACGTACTCTTTGTGCCACCATAGAAGAAGTTCTTATCAACCCCCACATAAGGGTAGTTTATTTTTGTGATTTTTTAAAAAACTTTGCCGACCGAGGATTTCCAGGCGAATTATTTCATTGGAACAGCTAGTAGATCATGACTTTTCAAAATGTACTTTATGTTCGGATACATAAGGGTAGTAGTAGTTTACTCTTGTGACTTTTTAAATGAATTAGCGGATCGAGGATTTCCAGTGAATATATTTCATTGAAACAGTAGATTATGATTTCTCGAAACGTACTTTTTGAGCCACCATAGGAAAAGTTTGGATCAACCCTCATATAAGGGTAGTTTACTCTTGTGATTTTATAATTAACTTTGCTGACCGAGGATTTCCAGTGAAGATATTTCGTTGAAACAGTAGATTACGATTTCTCAAAACGTACTCCTTTGTGCCACCATGGAAAAAAATTGGATCAACCCTCATATAAGGGTAGTTTACTCTGATGATTTTTTAAAAAACTTTGCTGACCGAGGATTTCCAGTGAAGATATTTCGTTGAAACAGTAGATTATGATTTCCCGAAACGTACTTTTTATGCCACCATAGAAGAATTTATGGGGGATGATCCAAGTTTTTTCTATGGTGGCACAAATAGTACGTTTTGAGAAATCATAATTCACTGTTTCAGCGAAATATCTTCACTGGGAATCCTCGATCAGCATAGTTATTTAAAAAATCACAAGAATAAACTACCCTAATGTGGGGAATGATCCAAATTTCTTCTATGGTGGCACAAAAAGTACATTTTGACAAATCATAATCTGCTATTTCAACGAAATATCTTTGAGAAATCATAATTCACTGTTTCAACGAAATATCTTCACTTGAAATCCTCGATCAGCAAAGTTATTTAAAAAATCACAAGAATAAACTACCCTTATGTGGGGGATGATCCTAATTTCCTCCATGGTGGCAAAAAAAGTACATTTTGACAAATCCTAATCTGCTGTTTCAACGAAATATCTTTACTGGAAATCCCCGATCAGCAAAGTTCATTTAAAAACCACAAGAATAAACTACCCTTATATGGGGGATGATCCAAGTTTTTTCTATGGTGGCACGAGAATTACGTTGTGAGAAATCATAATCTACTGTTTCAACGAAATACCTTCAAAGGAAATTCTCGATCAGCAAAGTTTTTTAAAATATCACACGTATAAACTACCCTTATGTGGGGGATGATCCAATTTTTTTCTATGGTGGCGCAAGGAGTACGTTTTGAGAAATAATTATCTAGTGTTTCAACGAAATATCTTCACTGGAAATCCTCGGCCAGCAAAGTTTTTAAAAAAATCACACATATATATATATATATATATATATATATATATATATATATATATATATATATATATATATATTAAAGTAAAATGATTCCTTAATGATTATGTTTGATATATTTTTTTCTGAGGTATATTGATTATTCTGTGACTGTGTGGGTGTGACTATGTGGGTGTGCATGTTTGCATAAAAGTGAAAATGAAACTTGTGATATCTTCATATATTTGTTTACTCCAACTTTAATTTTAACATTAACTACTAGTGATTCGGACTAGTGATTATTTACCTGAAATCTTATACTTCTAATCTAGATAAAGTCCATATACTATTTATATTTACTACCCTGTATCTCTCCTACCTATACAAGAATTAAATTTCTTAAGGTATTCCCATTTTATTGTACATGTTTTGGTTAGTTTATGTATTTACGTTGTTAAGATTTTGTTTGTGCAATAAATCTCATTATTATTATAGACATTAACCAGCAGCGCCCCAGATGATAATTCTGTATGAAATGCGAGACTGGACTAGTGCGAAATATATCATCTTCAGTTCTTCGTTGTTCAGTATATTCCACAGATTGTAAAATTTGTAAATCAGTAGTTTTCGTTTTACAAATTTGATGTGGAAGTTCCATTTGAGGTTATTATCTAGAATTACGCCAAGATACTTGAATTTGTTGGTCGACTCAATAATAAAGTCATCTTAGACATGAAGCGTACTAAAGGTGAGTAGAGTGGATTTATTCGAGCATATTGGAAGGAAAAATATTTTTTTGGCATTGAACCACGATCTTATGCTTTTCAAGTAATTTTTGACTGTGGATTTCAATGTTATCCAGTCTTTGTGGCTGTAAAATATAGCTGTGTCATCCGCATATGTGGTTATTTTACCACTGCTGTGAGTGTCAAATAAGCTATTGATGTATTTATACATTAAATAAAATTGGACCTAGGACTATGCCTTGTGGTACGCCATACTCTACTTTATATTCTATGCTCAGCTTATCCATCTACTAATACTTTGGAATGCGTTCAAAATAATAAAAAAACTTGTGTCTACATAATGACCGATGAAAAAGCATTAGCTATTTTCTTCAAACTATCCTCACGTTAATGTCTTGAGAATGAAGTTTTTCGAAAGCTTGACAATTTAGCAAAGAGTTTTCCTAACAAGGCCTTTTTTTCTGACTGCATCCCCAAGGATATTCTTTCACCTAGGTTGAGAATATCTGAGTTTAACTGGCTTTATATATATATATATATATATATATATATATATATATATATATCTATATTTGGCAAACAAAGGGCCACTCTGGTTCAGAATGTGAGAGACAGCGTAGGACTAACTCTCACTTCTGTTCTTCCACCAGCGCCATTAATTTACTTATAAGATTCAGAGATGTAGAGAAGAGAAAGGAAAAGGAAAGAGTAGAGTTGAAAAAGAACGAAGTTGACTGGGTAAGAGAAATATATTAATTTCCATAAAATCACTATTATAGAATGTTCAAAGCTAAGAATGAATAAGTATGAATGTGAATATGAATAGGTCTGTAACATGATAGTCATGTAGAGGGGCAACTATCTTGTAATAAGATTCTCTTATAAGTCTTTTTGAAAGAGTTCGTCGATAGAGTGAGATGATGACTTCCTAGGGTATTCAGCTTGTTTATGATAATGGCTATAGTATAACTGAAAGATCTTTTGAATATTTCTTTTTTATGCTTCGGTATTGTGAGTATTGTTTGGCGTCGTATATTTAGGTTATGGATATCAGTTCTGAAGGATAATTTACAATACAGATACGGAGGTGTTTTAAATTTGAAAATCTTGTGAAATAAACATGCCATGTGAAGAAGACGCCTATTATACATGTTGAGCCAACCCAAACCTTTGAGTCTCAATGAAACACTTTCTCTTTTTCTAATACCATAAATTAGCCTGATACAAGAATTTTGGACTTTTTGGATTCTTTTAGAATCGCTGGACCTTATACACGGACCATAAACTACATCAGAGTGATTAAAATGTGACAATACCAGTGCTTCACAAGGCAGTTTTTTAGTATCCAAGTTCAAGAAAAATCTTTGAGAATAAATTAATTTTAATGATCCATACGCGTTCCTAAGTTTCTGAGTAATATGTTCCGTGAAATGTAAATTTGTATCAATTATTAAACCCAAATTTTTGGAGTACTGCTTGAAAGGAATGGCTGAATCACCAATTCTAAGTTCCAAATTAGCTAGCATTTCATTTCGGACACTGTCTGCACAAAATAGTAATGCACAAGATTTATTCGGGTTCACTTTTAGTGAATGTTTTGTTGATATTTGAAATAATGTATCTAAATCTGAGTTTATCAATTCGCTTGCAGCTGCGCTATTTGTGTAATCAAATGCGAGATATACTTGAGTGTCGTCAGCGTAGAAGTGATAATTTACATGTTGTAATGCGGTTGGGAAGTTTGACGTATAAAGAGTATATAGGAGGGGGCCTAATATGCTGCCTTGTGGAACACCGCACCTTACTTTTGTGGAAGGAGAGATTTGGTCATCTATTTGAACACACTGAGTCCTATCACTAAGATATGATGATAACATTTTACAGACAGAGTCACTAAATCCAAAATAGTGGCACATTGATTTAAAAATTTGGTGATTGATCATATCGAACGCTTTCGAGTAGTCCAGCAGTACCAACACACATGCTTTACTGTTATCAACAGCTCTAAGAATGTCATCTACAACATCAGCCAGTGCCATAGCACAGCTGTAACCAGATCTAAATCCAGATTGTTTGATAGGCAATATGTTATTGTTTTCCAAGAACACTCTGATTTGAAGTTCAATTACTTTTTCTAGTATCTTTGAAAGAGTTGGTAGTAAGCTAATACATCGGAGTTCATTATAGGTTTCTGGTGTTTTTACTTTAGGAAGTGGGATAACTTTTGCATTTTTCCACAAGTCCGGAAAAATGTTTTTTTTCAAACACTCGTTGATTATGTGTGTTATAATGGGGATCAAAAATGGGCAGCATATCTGAATAAGAGTAATATTGATGTTGTCGGTACCTGTCGCTTTTGTTTTTATGTTATAAATAATTTCTCTAACTTGTTCTTCACTGACAGACGGGAAGTTTAATGTAGTAGATATTCTCTCATTGATATTATTAAGGTAAAAGTTAATCAATTCTTCATTAGCTGCCGTATTTTTAAAAGATGAATTAAGAAATTCATTAAATTCATTCGCATTACGCAGATGCTCAGGAATAGTGTTTATTTTAGATTTGGTATGTATTGTTAGTTTTTGTAGGGGCCTTGTATTTTAAAAATATAAGTTTGGCTCAAGGTTTCTCACATATTAACGTTAAAAGTTGAACATATGTTTCTAGAAAAAAATCTTAATTCTGATAAGTGAAGTAAAAAACGTCGAAATATTATGTTTTGAGTACGTTTGTGATGACCCTGGTAACCTAACTACTGTTTTGGATAATAAAATGTTGTGTTTCCAAAGGCATGACACATTTAACCCAAATCACGAGAATAAACTAGAAATATTGTCAATTTGTAATAACTTATTACCTTAATATTATGTTTTTATAACTACTTTTATAATCACCCTGTTTCTACGATTTGATTTTGGTCCATTTAAGGCGGCTACTCACACACCTGCCGCAGGGGCAATCTAGGGTGTAAAAGTGGGGTTGACCCTTAATTGCCTCCTAGATTGTGACGTGTGTAGGCAAGCAGGGCAAATTTCCTAGATCGCCTCCTTTGCAGGGCGGCAGGCGCGCCAGACCTTCCTTGCTTCCTAGATCGGCTCCAATCGCCCTGCCACAACTCGCGTGTGTAGAGTGATTGGGGCAATTTCGACTCAGTTCTGTGGAAAAAGCCGTGCAGCTCGTTGAGGTGGATCGAATATTATCATGGAAATCGAGAACAACCAAGAGCGATAAGTTTGGAGGCAGGTTATAGAAGTCTTTAAAGACCGGCCCCACAGTTGGGATAAGAAAACACCATTATTTTCGTTTCTTCTTCATCCAGCTCTTTTTTTTTCTTCTGTAGCATCACGGAAGCAGCCAAGGCGATGCCAATCTTTTGATTTTTTGAAATTGTTGGCACCATCTTCACGACTCAACTGTCACAATGAACGACAGGTACGTGTGTAGAGACGCCTCCTAGATTGCCCCAATCACCCTGCACCCTAGATTGCCCTTGTAGCAGGCGTGTGAGTAGCCGGCTTTAGAGTGTTACCGATATGTCATGATCTACAATGTTGTGTTCTATGAATCGGTGTTCTATGAACCACCTAACCTCTTACTGGGGGTTCTGTACTTGGTTGTTCCATGAGCCATGTGGCTATATGATGGTTGATTATTGTAAATTGAAAAGTATTAACTATATTACGAATAAAGGAGTTGAGAATAGAAATCTTCATAGTCTACCATTCCATTACAACATACAACATACCAGAGTTTCATTGAATGGCAGGGATGTACAAAATTGCTCCCGCATGGCAGCGCTGAAGTAGTTGGTGTCCTTTCGTTTTTGACAGCCTGTGTTATTCATATGACAATAGACGAGGAAAATGTGTCGTCACAAATGTCATACTTTTCAAAAACTGATTCCAAACAAAGAATTTTAGGTGACATTCTCTGTTGATGATTTGCTTCTGCTTATTAGTTTGTGTTTGGATTTTGTTTTCTCAGGCACAAGAAGTTGAAAAACCTTAACGGAAACAATATCTGAGTTATCGGACAACCTGATTCAAATTTGACGGAGGATTGTTTGGAATCAGTTTTTGACAAGAATGATATTTGTGACGTCATCACTTTCCTCGTCTATTATTGTGTTTACTAGTAATTGATTCATTTTCGTTGCTTTTGAGAGCTTTTTTAGAATATCCCGGTAATACGGAAATACAGTCACATATATCAATTGTGGGGTTAGAGATTTCAAAGATTATTTGTGAAAAAACACATTGTATTGTACTTACTTTGAAATTAATGATTGTAAGAGACGTTTAGTTTTGAAAAAAACTGGTTTTATAATGTGTCTGACTGCAAAACGAAGTAAAAGTGGTGACAAACAATCCCCAATGACAGAAAATAATGACGTGATTGATGGTACAGCTCTAGTCAATACACTTTTTGGCAAGTTTAGTTGAAATGTAAAAACATTGTCAGCTTTATGGCTATCTCTTTTCACTGTTTTGAGTTTCAATGGATCATCACAATACCATAATTCTTTGCTTAGAAGACAAATTTCAACGAATTTTGATTCGCTCATAGCGGTTGATAGACAGAGATGTTACATAGAGGGTGTGTTATTTCTTAGATCATAAATTGATGACGCATGGATAAAGATAAAATAATTCAACTGTACATGTATTTCTTCAGTATTTGGGGTTAGTTATTAGGTACTGCATTACTGATTCATCATTCACCGCAATTTTTTCGCCGCATGTTTCGAATCGCAAAAAAAATTACGAATATTTGCTAGTGTGTGAACGAGCCTTTAACAGTTTGCAGTCAAGCAATAGGTTTGTTCGGGTTCTCATTTTATCCGATTCGGAACCGTTCGGAGCATGCGTCTTTTGGAATTCGCGTTCGAGTTCGACGCGAATGGTTCAGGATTTCGCTATGGCTTGTTTTGGTTTAATTTGAATTCGATCCCGAACCGATTCGAACCGTTCTCACTAGTCCCTGCGGTCAAGCTTGAACTATTTGGAATCGATAATTTGACACATGCGTGTTTTGTGATTTGTCATTGTCAATAATGTCATTGAGCCATTTGAGGTTATAAAAATAAGTTCCGAATAGTGTTTATTACAGAAATATTCCTATTATTTGTTGATTTGTAATTAGTGATCATGAATGTATTTCTATTGTCAAGCTCGTCATCGAGTTCGTCATCTGGGGATGAAGAAATGGGGCAAACTCCTCACATTAAAAATGAGGACTATTTTGAGAATACTATACACCTGCTTACTGACAAAGAATTCAAAGAAGAAGATTTAAAAAAATGTTATTCTCTTGAATCATTGTTCTTTTTTTGCTAGGGTTGATAGAAGTATACTATAATCTCTTTCTCGTGCCTATGAGGGATCTGAGTTTTATTCTAATATTGAAACCGGACATACTAGGATTGCTCCAAAGAAAATTAATTTAGTTTTCTTGTGGTATGCATATTGAGTCAGATTCATTATTTTCACATATTTCAGTTCTTACCGGACATCATAATAGAAAAGTATTTCGTTTTAAGCAAGTTTGCTATGTTACTAATTTTGGGTTTCAAAGGTGTGCGCCGAAAATCTAAAAGTAAACAAAGCCACGGAACACATCAGTAGAAGTCAGAAAACAGATGGCAAATTTAACTTCAGTTGTAATATCAGTTCACCACTACACCAATAGGTTCCGCCACACTCTTCACACGAGTACGTTTTGGTTTTTATTAAATTAGAAATAGTTCTGAATCGTTCCCAATTTTTGTCATTGCGTCGATAGTTCTGCGCAGGTTCCCAACAGTTTCCAATTAAAGAACCCGGACAAACCTAATGATAAATTGTCATTTTCAGATTGGAATAATGAATAAATTTAACTTGGATTCAAGATTGGCATATTATGTGTATGACAGAAACGGTTATTTTGAAACCAGCTTAATAGTTGAAAAATGTGATGAGACTGCTGTCTCGCAGATACTATAGTCACCTAATGATTCATTCAGTTTTAGTATTCAGATGACATGGACCATGGACTGTGCCTTCAATAGATATTGTACATGATTATTTTTTGAATGTTGCAGGCAATACTACTATAGATGATGACTTACTGTCGCACTATAATAGTAGTAAACTGAACAACAATATTCGTTTCAATTTTTCATAAATTTCTACTAACGACATTTGGGATGCACTAAAAGGCCTGAAATCACAAGCTGTAGGAATTGATAATATAAGTCTGAGAATGATCACCATTGTATTACCATTTTGTTTCAATGAAGTGAAACATATTTTAAATGAATCTATTAGAACAGGAACCTTCCCGCAATTATGGAAAATCGCCAACGTCATTCCAATTCCAAAAATTAATACACCCACAAGTTTCAACGACTTACGTCCTATATGCATACTGCCCACATTGTCCAAGCTTTTTACAAATATTGTGTCATTACAAATTAAGAATTATATAGAAACCAACGAAATCTTGCCAGAAGTACAGTCTGGATTCCGTCAAAAACATGACACACATACTGCTCTGTTCAAAGTTTTAAATGATATATGTACAAATCTCGATAAATCAATACCATCAATAATAGTTCTCCTAGATCAGAGCAAGGCATTTGACCTAGTTAACTTTCAGCTTCTTATTGCAAAACTGAAATTCATCGGTTTCCAGGAAAGTGCTTTGAAGTTTATGAGTAGCTACATTCGAGGAAGATCACAGAGAGTCACTATCGATGGTAACCTGTTGAGTTCTGACATAAAGGAAACTACTTCTGGAGTTCCCCAAGGCAGTATTCTGGGACCTCTGTTATTTGCTATATTCATTTTTGATTTTCCATTAGCTTTGACTTTCTGTCAAGTTCATCTTATGATTTTCAATTATATACACCATGTGATATGTCAGATTTGTCGGGTTGCATTGAAAATATTAATGGATATCTTAAAAACACTACACTATATTCTGAAAAACATGGTTGCGCATTAATCCGAGGATTAATCCGAACAAAACCGTGGCACTTTGCATAGGTTCTCAAAGGCAAACGCCACATATAAAGGAATATATTCTTGAAATTAATAATAGCTTTATCGAATGGGTCGACTCATCAAAAAACATTGGCTTGATCATCGATCAGAATCTGAGCTTTCATAATCATGTTATATCAAAATTCTTAAATTGAAATCACTTTACAAATTCAAATATAAACTTTCAACAGAAATCAAGTTAAAATTAGTCAAATCACTTATTTATCCCCACATAGAATATTGCTCTTCAGTATACTACAATTTTCTACCACAATATAACCGACAGAAACTTCAACGCATTCAGAATGCTTGTGTGCGCTTCGTTTGCTGTATACCATACAGGGAGCATTTAACCCCCTATCTTATAGGGCTGAATGAATTGAATATAAATTGTAGAGTTCAGTATCTGATAACAACGTTTTTATTCAAACTTCTTAAAACTAAGACACCGAAATAGTTATTTAATATTTTATCACGTCGCTCCGAAATCCATAATGTCAACATAAGATCTGATAGTTTCAGCATTCCACATCATGTTACATCCAAATATGAAGGATGCTTTTCTTATTTCACACCATCTCATCTACAGTGACCGCCAAAAGGTATGTACCATATGGGAAAAATTTTTATTATTGGAGTATTGGAAAAAATATTCTGGGGAAAAGTTTGTGCATGTCCGATAACCTAAAAATCGATTTTGACACATGTCACGTGATCGCTAGAATGGCGGCAAAATGAAAAAAATTGCAATGCAAAGGCAAAAAAAGGGGTAAGATGGCAAGATATCAAAAAAAGTTATTTGAAAATGTCACTTAGAATTCAATTTTATACATATAAACGAAGTTTCAAGAGATAATTCAAAAAAATTGAAAATAGCAATTTTTTAAAAATATTTTCCCATCTATTTAAAAATATTATTTTTTTTCTTATGAATTGCTTGACTATACTGAAACATTTGCATTTTAATGATAATGACAAAACTTTCTCATTTTCTCCACACCAGAGGGCACTAAATTAAAAACATTTTTGCCAGAACCCTCGCTGTTACATTGGTTCTTATCTAACAGTTATATCAGAATTCCAAGACTATTGTGTTGATATGGCAATCTAGAAACACCATGTTTCCTGATTTTAATCAAGTTTCAATAATAATGCTGTATGAGCGTTTTACTTTGCACATAAACTTTAAGAATCTTTAATTTGACGGACTATTTTCAAGTTTATGTGCGAAGTGAAACGCTCATGCACGATTATCATCGGAACTTGATTATAATCTGGAAATTACCATGTTTTTGGAGTGTCATGTCATCACAATGGTCGTGGAATTCGGATATAACTGTTAGATACGGACCGATGTAACAGCAAGGGTTCTGACAAATTCCCATTTTTTCAGTTTAGTGCCCTCTGGTGTGGAGAAAATGAGAAAGTTTTGTCATTATCATTAAAATGCAAATGTTTCAGTATAGTCAAGCTATTCATAAGAAAAAAAATATTTTTAAATAGATGGGAAAATATGTTTAAAAAATTGCTATTTTCAATTTTTTTGAATTATCTCTTGAAACTTCGATTATGTGTATAAAATTGAATTCTAAGTGACTTTTTCAAATAACTTTTTTTGATATCTTGCCATCTTACCCCTTTTTTTGCCTTTGCATTGCAATTTTTTTATTTTGCCGCCATTCTAGCGATCTCGTGACATGTGTCAAAATCGATTTTTAGGTTATCGGACATGCACAAACTTTTCCCCAGAATATTTTTTCCAATACTCCAATAATAAATTTTTTTCCCATATGGTACATACTTTTTGGCGGTCACTGTATATCATATTACAATTTATCAATTTTTCAAATGAAATCTCAACTGAAAAGATTTCTGTTATCAAGTATATCAGACTAGTTATAACTATTTGTTTTTATTATTTGCATATTTTCATAATTATTCATTTTATCTTCTTGTATTCTTTATGTCACAATAAAAAAAAATGTTTTTGAAATTTTGAAAAAAATTTTAAATTCACGCAAATTTATTTACGAATTTACTCGAATCTGTTGTAAAATTAAAACTGCAGGAAGGATGGAAGATAGCCTCAGGCTAACCCTTACCTTTTGTGTGTATCATTATGTTTCGCTGTGTATCATTGTTATCACTTTTACGCACAATAAAGGTTATTATTATTATTATTATTATTATTATTATTATTATAAATGACAATTAAATAACTCCAGCCTAACTAGCGCCACCTACTTCAAGCTTTCCAGATCGCCTGCCATTCCGCAATCAACCAATATCCCATGTATTCCGTGCAGGGTCCTTCCAAAAAGATCTTTTTGTAGCTGACTTAAATACCGCCGGATTTAAAAGGTTTTATTATTTTAATAATGTTGATGAAAAGAGAAATATTCAATGATTTATTATTAATTACAGTGTGTATCAGCCAAATTGAATAAATTTGATAATGAATAAACGTGGGCGTGTTGGAAAAAACGCTCGGACAAGTCGATTTGTATTTTTAGAAGCGCGTTTTTCTCAACAAACACTTCTCTGCAGCGTGTGTCATGTAACAGTGGCCAATACCAACTTTCATCCAACTTTCATTCAATTTTTGAATTCTTCAGACAATTCTCGACATATATTTTGGAACTGTTTCAGAAATATTAAGTGTTTTCAGATTTATTGCAAAAAATTAACATTAAAAATGGAACAACATATTTGATTACAAAAATTCGCCACAAAACATTCAAAAACTAATAAGTGATAACAACAATGTCATTGTAGAAGATGTTCAAAATGCTCGCTGTGAACATCTTGGCAGCATCTTAATTTTAAATAAATGTTTCTCCTGACGTTACTCAACATCGCATGCGTGACCGATATATCGCATCGGTGTGAAGTTAGCAACGGATTCTAATCCACGAAATTTGTGAAGTTAGCAACGAATTCTCATCCACGAAAACTAATCTAATAGAAATAATAAGTCCCCCATTTTAGAGTAATGACGAAATGATTGTCACGCCCTCGGTTTTTTTCTTAGAAGAAGGGAAAATTGAAAATTGAATTTATCCACCATAATTTTGTCAAACAAAATACCATAAAAACTGAACCGTAAATTCTGCCGACTTGCAACATATACCAAATCATTGCCAATGAGTCAATCCATTACACAGTATTGACGAAATGATGTCACCCCTACGGTTTTTTTCTTAGAGAATGCGAAAATTGAAAATTGAATGTATCCACCACAATTTTGACAAACCAAGTACTATATAAACTGAACGGTAAATTCCTCCGAGCAATAAAAGATATACAGTGTGTCCAAGATAAGAATGAACACCATAGGGATATCGGAAACGGTAAGAGATACGGGGTCGATTGAATTAGAGGAAAGAAGCGCATTTATGTGCCCAACAATATGCCATTTTAAAGTTTTGATATTCCGAGTAGTTACGGAGATATCCGAGAAAAACCGAAACTTGAGAATTTCGTTTTTATTTTCTCCTTGGTCTATTTTCAAAGGAAATGTAAAACAAACTTTGTCATGGCCACTTTTTAAGGACTACCTGATAGCGTAAGCAGAATTTTTCTGCGACGTTTCGTCTTCTAGAAAACATCATCAACTTTTTATTTTTATATGGGCCGAAACTAAAGTATACCCTGTATACGACTCCATTTTTCATTTTGAATACAGCAACGTATCACTCAATATGATTTCAGAACCATTTCTCGCGCAAAATAAAATTTAGTGAATACTTAACCTGTTTTTCTTCAATTTTAGATAGTAGCCGCTGGAAAAAATTACACATAATGTTCTGTTGTCATAATAATACTGTAGTTTGGTAGAATTCTTGACATATTACCGTTCCTACTTTTACATCTCGTTACCTACCTAATTTGAGTTAAAAATGAAAAACGGCAGCTTTTCGAATACTGAAAAATTTAATATGTTGTCATGTTACATTTTGTGCCAAAGAAATTGTGTTGATGCTGAACGTGGATACTCTAATAAGTATCCAGAGAGGCGACAACCTGGTAAATCAATATTTAGACGATTAGTTTTTAATTTAAAAGAATACGGACCATTTAAAAAACCTGTGGTTTCCCGACAAAAGCTATGTAATGAAGAAAGTCAGCGTGATGTGTTACAGGCCGTTGTCGAAAATCCTTAGATATCCACTCGCACCATTGAAGATAATACCGGAGTAGCCAAATCCACCGTTCACTTCATTTTAAGAAAAAATAAATATCATCCATATAAATTTAGGATTTGTCATGGACTCAGACCAGGTGACGATGCAAGGCGAAGAACCTTTTTGTGAATGATACACTAGAAAATGCCAAGACGATGAAAATTTCCCTTTCAAAATAATTTAGTCTGATGAAAGTATGATAACCAACAATGGTATTTTTAATAGACGGAATTTTCATTATTGGTCACAACAAAATCCGCGTGTACACAAAGTGTCCAGACATCAACATCGTTTCGGTTTTAACATGTGGGTTGGAATTCTCGGTACGAATGTAATTGGGCCTTTTATCTAACAAAATAATTTAACAGCAGAGCGGTACATAAATTTGTTAGTAAATTATATGGAAGACGCTCTAGATAATTTGCCATTAGCGGTTACTCACAGCTGCTGGTTTCAACAAGATGGTGCTCCAGCACATAACTCTAGAATTGTTCGTGATTATTTGAACCGTCGCTTCCCAGGACAGTGGATTGGTACTCATAGTGATACATCCTGGCCTGCAAGGTCCCCCGACCCAACCCCACTAGACTTTTTCCTATGGAGATATTTCATGAATCAAGTGTACTCTAATCATAATTTTCAAAATGAAGAAGATTTGCTAAGATCGGTTACTAAATCCTTTAACAACATTTTTCCGAATATGTTCACTCAAGTTTTAAATTCGTCTGTGAGAAGAGCGTACTTTTGCTTAGAAAATAACGGCGGGTTATTTGAACACTTGTTATAAGTTTCTGTTTATTTTCCTGTAATACATATTAGATCCTTGTTATTACATTACAATTACATTTATAAACTAAACTTTTGATATTGTGACTTATCTTTGTATTCAACAACGTAAAAATTCCGGCAAGTGGTAAGTTAAAATTTATACTTGTATAAATAAGAGTTATTAATTTATTCATGTATCAAAACATTACATTTTTTCCAGCGCCTACTATCTAAAATTGAAGAAAAACAGGTTAAGTAATAACTAAATTTTATTTTGCGCGAGAAATGGTTCTGAAATCTGTTTCTGTATTCAAAATGAAAAATGGAGTCGTATACAGGCTATACTTTAGTTTCGGCCCATATAAAAATAAAAAGTTGATGATGTTTTCTAAAAGACGAAACGTCGCAGAAAAATTCTGCTTACGTTATCAGGTAGTCCTTAAAAAGTGGCCATGACAAAGTGCTATTTGTTTTACATTTCCTTTGAAAATAAACCTAGGAGAAAATAAAAACAAAATTCTCAAATTTCGGTTTTTCTAGGATATCTCCGTAATTACTCGGAATATTGAAATTTCCTGAATGGCATATTGTTGGGCACATAAATGCGCTACTTTTCTTTAATTTAATCGACCCCGTATCTCTTACCGTTTCCGATATTCCCATGCTGTTCATTCTTATCTTGGACACACTGTATATATATTCATTGAAAGCAACATACCCGAAGTTGTTTACAAACATCAATGCCTGAGTCGTGTTAAGAAAGGGCATTGTCGGATATTTCCGTTTGTACTCAGTCTAGAATTCCGTATTATATTCACTCTTAACTTGGCCAACCAAAATCAAATCATAGACAACAATGTAGACTCAATCTGATCTGGATTATCACAGGGATTATCACGTAAGTAATGTGTTCATCAGAAGTTTTCGATGTTCCCAATTGAATAAAATTTTGTGAACATGGAATATCACATATATTTACATGAATAATCGATCTGGAATTTCTTCATTGGCGTAGGGCTTCCGGTTAAACCGGATGTGGACACCAACTTCTATATTGTAAATGGAAAACTGTGAATCATTGCAAGTTTTAAATCTTATTAATGAGTTGAGTATTATTTTTAATCTTTTGAGAGAACCGAATACTCCCAATTCCAGGAGATTTCTCATTGTGAAAAATTGTAACTTACTTCATCATAGAAGGATATGATTCTCTATATAAAACTTTCTCTCAAATACATATATTAATCATCATCCAAAGAGATTTTTGTGTATTGTACTTCTAATTTTTCATGTCCCTCTTAAACAAATGGAAATGAGCACAGTTTGGATAGTGAATTTAGAGTTTGGGAAGATGCAGGATTTTTTTTTGAAGAAAAACATTTTCTGAGGAAATCCAAATAGATATAGGCTTTCCTATAGGATTTATAGCCTCAAAGAGAAGTGCAAGCCATAGATTTGTTTTCTGAGCTATTCTATTCATAACATTGTACCTAGTTATTCATAAAGATTGTGAAGTCTTGTTGGAATGTGTTTCGAGTACTTAATACAAAGTTCAGTGATATTTTTTTAGTTTGAATTTGTTGGTGATAGAATTTACTTCACTGTTCTGCAACAATAACAATATAATAACTTGGCAGTTATTGTGGGTGTGTGTGTTTTAAATGTATATTATTTTAGAGGAATTCGTGATTGTCAAACCGATGATACACAGATGATACCAGAAGAAAGTGTTAAAAAGTAGCAAGGAGAACTATAATCCGTCAGATACAAAACATTAGACTAGTTCGGCAAAGGAATAGAAGAATGCAATCCAAAATTTTAATTTGTTTCAAGCTGGACAGACGTTTTACAATGAGCAAGTCACCGCTCCACCCTGTGACCAAATCAAGACTACTTCAAAATAGAGCTGTTGTTTACTTCGGTAGTTTCATTTATTTTTTCAGTATGTTTGACCTTATTCTATGCTTTGTCAGCAAGAATCTAATTCTTCGCACAATGAAGTATTTTTGATTGACATCTTGACAACACACGAGAACATGAAAAAATTTATCAGCACGCCGCCATTGGTTCTAAGCTTACATTTGAATATCATAACAATAACAAATATCATGTCGGGGCGTGGCGCAGTGGTTAGAGCGTCCGACTCTGAGTCGAAAGGTCCGGAGATCGAACCCTGGTTGGGCTGGGATTTTGTAATTTAATTTGACCTATTGAATTATTGAAATCTCGTGGCTCGACTGGGGTGAGTCCTGCACAATTCACTGTTGCGTTCCAATTAACAGTGATGCTCCTAAGGTGGCGTATGGAGTTAGTAACAAGGCCTACCCATAATACATTACTAATGACCATAGCAGTCGATGCCAAAACACCAAAGAAATATAACGAATATCCCCCTCCGAACTCGGTGGGTACCCCTCACCAAAAAACTATCACAAAGGATAGTGATATGCAGTTTTCATAACAACTTGTGTTGTGCATATACAAATGGCAACTCTATATTTTTTATTGCTCGGAGGTAAATTCTGCCGACTTGCAACAACTACCAAATCATTGTCAAAAAGTCGCAATTACACAGTATTGACGAAATGATTGTCACCCCTTCGGTTTTTTTCTTAGAGGAAACGAAAATTGAATGTAAGCACCATAATTTCGACAAAGTACCATAGAAACTGAACCGTACATTCTGCCGACTTCCAACAAATTCCAAATCAGTGCCAATGAGTCACTCCATTATACAGTTATGACGAAATGCTTGTCACCTTCTCGGTTTTTTTCTTAGAGGATGCGGAATTTGAAAATTGAATTTATCCACCATAATTTCGACAAAGTACCATAAAAACTGAACCGTACATTCTGCCGACTTGCAACAAACACCAAATCATTGCCAATGAGTCACTCCATTTCACAGTATTGACGAAATGATTGTCACCGCCTTGGTTTTTTTCTTAGAAGAGGCGAAAATTGAACTTATCCACCACAATTTCGATAAACAAAGTACCATAAAAACTGGACCGTACATTCTGCCGACTTGCAACAAATACCAAATTATTGCCAATGAGTTACTTCATTACACAATATTAACAAAATGATTGTCACCCCCTCGGTTTTTTCTTAGAAGAGGCGGAAATTGAAAATTTCATTTATCCACCATAGTTTCGTCAAAAAAAGTACCATAAAAATTGAATCGTACATTCTGCCGACTTGCAACAATTATCAAATCAGTGCCAATGAGTCACTCCATTACACAGAATTGACGAAATGATTGTCATTCCCTTGGTTTCTTTCTTAGAGTAGGCGAAAATTGAATGTATCCATCATGATTTCGACAAACAAATTACCATAGAATCTGAACCGTACATTCTGCCGACTTGCAACAATACCAAATCATTGCCAATGAGATACTCCATTACAGAGTATTGACGAAATGATTGTCACCCCCTCGGTTTTTTTCTTAGAGTAGGTGAAAATTGAATCAATCCACCATAATTTTGACAAAGTACCATTAAAACTGAACCGTACATTCTGCCGACTTGCAACAAATACTCAATCATGATCAATGTCTCCCTCCATTACACAGTTATGATGAAATCATTGTCACCTTCTTGGTTTTTTTAGAGAATGCAAAATTTGAAAATTGAATGTATCTACCATAATTTCGAGAAAGTACCACAAAAACTGAACAGTAGATTCTGCCGACTTGCAACAACTACCAAATCATTGCCAATGAGTCACTTTATTACACAATTTCAACGAAATGATTGTCACCACCTTGGTATTTTTTCTAAGAAGAGGCAAAAATTGAAAATTCAATGTATCCACTACGATTTCGACAGAGTACCATAGAAACTGAACCGTACATTCTGCCGACTTCCAACACACGCCAAATCATTGCCAATGAGTCACTTCATCACACAGTATTGACGAAATGATTGTCAACCTCACGGTTTTTTTCTTAGAGGAGGCGAAATTTGAAAATTCAATTTATCCACCATAATATCGACTAACAAATTACCATAAAAACTGAACGGTGTATTCTGCCGACTTGCAACATTCGTTTCATTATATTCCAATGAAAACACCTCATTCTCATCTGTATTAGTAGTAACATTGTTTTCTTCTTTCTCTATAAACACTGGTAGTAATGAAGGTTGAGCTTATTCGGGCTGGCACACGATAAGACCGCACGAAAAAAGTGCACTCAATTTATTGTCGCAATAAATTGCACCAAATAATCGTTAGATAAATTGTTAAGAAAAATCTCTCAGTTAAATCATACATGATCTACTAACGCATAGTTTTATTGGATCAATATTTCTGGTCAAACTAATCGGTCCAATTTATTTGTACGTATTTGTTGTTTGCAAACGATTATTGTAATCAATTTAAATATGTCATTTTGAAAAATATGACCGATTAAACGTTGAAATGGTAGAGGTACGAGACGAAGTTTTGGCGTTTATTGGTATTCGAAGTTTAAATTTGGGCGTTGTAAAAGTTGAACGTGGACGAAACTGCTGCATTACTTCTAGGAATGATGAGTTACATAGAAATAAAACGAAGAAGAAAGACAAGGAATCGTTCAAAATGGGTGAATACATGGTTACTGAAAAGAGAGTTGAATCATATGCCGCTTCTTAGACAATTGCGAGTCGATGAAACTGACGACTTCAAAAATTACCTGCGTATGGATGGCAAAACTTTTAGGCAATTACTGGAATTGGTAAAAGAAAAACTAACTAAGCAAGATATGGTAATGCGCAAGGCAATCGTACCGTCCCTTCCGCGTGGTTTACAAATTATCGGCTGATATTTTGACGGATTTATCTGCAGATGAATCGTCGTGTTTATGTCAAACGACAAAACTATCGCTTCAAATTATTGCCGTTGATTCATCGTACAAGCTTATTATTTTCTGCAGTCCCCTAACGAACCGTTTTATCTGTACAATCTTGGAGATCTAACGATAAATTGTTCAAATCGTTCGATGAATTGTTCCGTGTATATCTACCATGATTTAGTAGTTGTTGCAAATCGGCAGAAAATACAGTTATGTTTGTATGGAAGTTTTATGGAAGTTTATTGGATAAATTCAATTTTCTCCTCTAAGAAAAAAACCAAGGGGGTGACAATCAATCCGCCAATACTGTGTAACGGAATGACTCATTGGCAATGATTTGGTGTTTGTTGCAAGTCGGCAGAATATACGGTTCAGTTTTTGTGGTACTTTGTATGCCGAAATTATGGTGGATAAATTCTATTTTCAATTTTCTCTTCTAAAAAAAAAAACCCAAGGGGGTGACAATCATTTCGTCAATACTGTGTGATGGAGTGACTCATTGGCACTGATTTGGTAGTTTTTGCAAGTCAGCAGAATCTATGGTTCAGTTTTTATGGTACTTTGTTTGTCAAAATTATTATTATTATTATTATTATTATTAATATAGCAATAAGGGCAGAGGAAATCCTGTTATGCCCAAAACTATTAAAAATTACAAATTTTAAGAAACTTAAGTATAGGTTTATAGAGACACTTCACAAAATCTGTCATATCTGTTCTTGAAGGTGTTGACGCTGGGAGCACTCACAACTTCTTCAGGTAGAGAGTTCCAACCGTAAAATACTCTGTTGGGTAGAAAGTGTTGACGTCCACTTGTGTGGAAGTGTTCACGTTTTAGTTTGAGACTGGCCGCAGAGACGGGGGTCGTTGAGACAGAATAGGTTCGCCATGTTCACGCTGAAGGAGTGATGGAGCATACGGTAGGTTTGTATGAGATCCCCTCTTCGACGTCGTTGAGTTAGTTCGGGTAGATTAAGGAGTCCAAGGCGATCTGTGTATGGGCGGTCTTTCATGTCCTCGATCATTCTGGTTGCGGATCTTTGGACTCTTTCGATCAATGAGATGTCCTTTTGTAGAAAATGGTTCCAGATTGAGACACCGTATTCTAGCAGCGGACGAATTATGTAGGATAAATTCAATTTTCTCCTCCTCTAAGAAAAAAAACCAAGGGAGTGACAATAATTCCGTCAATACTGTGTAACGGAGTGACTCATTGGCAATGATTTGGTGTTTGTTGCAAGTCGGCAGAATGTACGGTTAATTTTTTATGGTACTTTGTGTGTCGAAATTATGGTGGATGAATTCAATTTTCAGTCTTCTCCTCTGAGAAAAAACCCAAGGGGGTGACAATCATTTCGTCAATACAATGTAATGGAGTGACTCATTGGCACTGACTTGTTTGTCGTAATTATGATGGATACATTCAATTTTCGCCTATTCTAAGAAAAAAAAACAAGGGAATGACAATCATTTCATCAATACTTTGTAACCGAGAGACTCATTGGCAATGATTTGGTATTTGTTGCAAGTCAGCAGAATGTACGGTTCAGTTTTTATGGTTCTTTGTTTGTCGAAATTGTGGTGGAGATATTCAATTTTCTCCTCCTCTAAGAAAAAACCCAATGGAGTGACAATCATTTTTTCAAAACTGTGTAATGGAGTGATTTATTGACAATGAGTTGGTAGTTGTTGCAAGTCGCAGAATGTACGGTTCAGTTTTTAAATTACTGTGTTGTCGAAATTATGGTGGATAAATTCAATTTTCTCCTCCTTCAAAGAAAAAAACCAAGGGGGTGACAATCATTTCGTCAACACTGTGTAATGGAGTAATTCATTGGCAATGATTTGGTAGTTGTTGCAAGTCGGCAGAATGTACGGTTCAGTTTTTATGGTTCTTTGTTTGTCGAAATTATGGAGATATTCAATTTTCTCCTCCTCTAAGAAAAAACCCAATGGAGTGACAATAATTTTTTCAAAACTGTGTAATGGAGTGATTTATTGGCAATGAGTTGGTAGTTGTTGCAAGTCGCAGAATGTACGGTTCAGTTTTTAAGTTACTGTGTTGTCGAAATTATGGTGGATAAATTCAATTTTCAATTTTCTTCTCCTTTAAAGAAAAAAACCAAGGGGGTGGCAATCATTTCGTCAACACTGTGTAACGGAGTAATTCATTGGCAATGATTTGGTATTTGTTGCAAGTCGGCAGAATGTACGGTTCAGTTTTTATGGTTCTTTGCTTGTCGAAATTATGGTGGAGATATTCAATTTTCTCCTCCTCTAAGAAAAAAACCAATGGAGTGACAATCATTTTTTCTGTGTAATGGAGTGACTTATTGGCAATGAGTTGATAGTTCTGTTGTTCCAAGTCGCAGAATGTACGGTTCAGTTTTTAAGTTACTGTGTTGTCGAAATTATGGTGGATAAATTCAATTTTTAATTTTCTCCTCCTTTAAAGAAAAAAACCAAGGGGGTGACAATCATTTCGTCAACACTGTGTAACGGAGTAACTCATTGGCAATGATTTGGTAGTTGTTGCAAGTCGGCAGAACGTGTGGTTCAGTTTTTATGGTACTTTGTCGAAATTATGGTGGATAAATTCAATTTTCAATTTTCGCCTCTTCTAAGAAAAAACCAAGGAAATGACAATCATTTCGTCGATACTGTGTAATGTATTGACGCATTGGCAATAATTTGGTAGTTGTTGCAAGTCGGCAGAATGTACGGTTAAATTTTTATGGTATTTTATTTATTATTTTATTAACCGAGGGGGTGACAATCAATTTGTTACAACTCTAATATGGAGTGACTTAATATTTTCTATATGTTAGATTTCGTGAATGAGAATTCGTTGCTAACTCACAAATTTCGTGGATGAGAATTCGTTGCTAACTTCACACCGATTCTTATCGCTAGCGTTATTCGTCTTCTCAAGTCAGCTAAGTCAAGGGGTTTAATTTTGTATATCATACTTTTGACATATCCTCCATAAGAAGAAGTCTAATGACGTCAGATCAGGGGATCGTGCTGGCCATTTCATCGGTCCTCGCCTCCGTATCTACCGATTTGGAAATATGCGGTTGAGGTACTGCCGGACATCAATTTGGTAATGCAGCAGCCCAGGTAGCACATCATATCGGCTGAATCTTGGTTCCATATTGAGCCAATATAGACATATTGTAAATGTAAAATCAATATTGGTCCAATATGGATGAATATTCAAAAAACAATATTATATTTATAATATTGGTGGGATATTGGTTGAACTAGTTTTGAATGTAGATTATCACACGAAATATTGGGTCAATATTGGTTGGATAATTTCCACCAATATCGATAATACAATATTGGTTATATATTGTTTTCCACATCTAGAATGAATATTGCAATCCAAATATTCCAGTCATATCGAATATAGGGGAAAAAACTATATTGTATTTCCAAGTTTGTTAGAATATTGGTTGAATATCATTTCCACTTTATTTGACAAAATGTAATAACTCATATTGAGTCAATATTGGTTAACTGACATTTACCAATATCGATAAAACAATATTGTCTTCACATCGTTTTTAACATCTAGAACAAATATCGCAATCCCAATATTCCCCTAATATCGATCCTAGGAATAAAAACTATATTGTATCTCCCAGTGTGATTACACATTGGTTGAATATCCTTTCGCCAATATTCAACAAATCTTATTAATCAATATTGGGTCAATATTGGTTCAATAATATTTATCGATATCGTTAAAACAATATTGTCTTCATATTGTTTCCTACATCTAGATTGAGATGAAATTTGAATATTGGCCGAATATTCAATAAAACATATTGAAATCATATCATGATCAAACCTAGATAAAAATCCGCTAGGTGGCTCTACATATGGAACGTCTTCTAAAACCTATGAAAGTATATTAAATACTTCTCAAAACTTGTTTCAAGACAGCTCACTCAGTGGTTATGGCGATGAAAAGGCAGACTCTGGTGTCACCTTCATCAACTAAAAGACATTTGATAATTTATCAAGGTATATTGACATCCACCAATATATCCAAATGATATTGTACCAATATCGATAAATATTGTACCAATATCGATAAATATTTTGGGGCCATTATAGCTTCAAGAATATTCCACCAAAACTATTTCTAAAATATTCAAACAATATTCGACCAATATCGCAATATGTTCACATTTTACTTCTCGACAATATAACTTTTGAATATTGTGCCAATATTGTCAGAATATTGTATCAGCGATATTGCACCAATATCGCCGAACATTTTGAGGCCAATATCAGTTCAAGGATATTTCGCCAATATTATTCAAGTAATATTGGACCAATATCGCCGAATGTTCACATTTTTTTTCTCGCCAATATTGCATTTCAAATATTTTGCCAATATGTTCACAATATTGTATCAATATTTTACCAATATAGGTGTGCTACTTGGGAGTACTCCATCTTGCTGAAACCATATCGTATTCGCTGGGGCCTGTAGGTTTACTGGATCCGGATGAGGTGACATGACACTATTTTGGAGCAATGCTAAATAATTATTACCGTTTAAATTGCCATCAATGAAAAAGGTACCTATGATAATTATGATCTCCAAAGATTCCTGCCCAATAATTTACCTTTTCAGGGTACTGAGTATCTTCTTTTCTCATTTTGGTATCAAAAATGATTTCTAATAATGAAAATGGATTATGTTATCCAATCTTCCGCATTAACCTATACAATGGGTGTATTCGTCGGCAAATCTCTAACAGAAAACAACTACTACCTCCTACGACCGTTGAATTATATCTGTTAAATTCTTGGCAAAGTTTTCTACAAGAACTACTATGCAGTGCTCGCCCCCAATTTTTACGAAAAAAGTTGGAAAACTCGTGAAATTAAAATAGGAAAAAATCCGTAAAAATAGTGAAAAATATCTGACCGTCGAATATTATGGTTTGAAAAAATTTCACTCTACCTGTCCCCCCTCAAAAGCTAGATAGAGAACACAAAGATTTTATTTAAATGCACTAAAAAGAAAATAAATTTTAAAGTAGATTAAACTCATCATTTTGTCACATTATAAAATTTTAAATAATATAAAAGCATGTCACGAGAATAAATCTTGATGTAATTTAAAATTTAATTTACAATAACAAATACATAGATACTTCTCGCGACAAGCTTCAAAATTTTATAATGTAACAAAATGATGGATTTAATTCAGTTTGAAATTTATTTTTTCCTTTTCAGCGCATTTAATGGTAATGGTAATGTGTGGTGAATGTTGCTATGAGATGTGTTATTATTTCAGATTGAGAGGATATGTAATCGGATAATGCATAACGTGTCCTGGACATTTTTTGGAAAAGGTAATGTTTCAGTGAATATGAGAGAATGCAACACTTGCCTTTAGTGGAAGGTTATACTTGAGTGAAATGTCCGATATAACTCAATAAAAAATGTCCGTTTGACGATGCAATCTTAGATTAAACTACTTACATCACATTTTTTATCTGTCATTTCTTCAGACATCTTCTTCGTTCTTTAACTTATGGAAATCACTGACAAAAATAATGGCAAAATGCAAGAATACTCCTATTGATACTCTCATCATTATAACAAAATGAATTGAGTAAGACCAGTTTCTCGCATTTCTCCGCGAATTTGCTCATCTCACAAATGCTCCACTTTCTCCGATTCCCCAGACCTAAACTACTAGGCCAAACAATAGAGCATTTTTTTTCTAACAAAAATACTAGTAGAAAACCGACTGTGCCATCACATGAAAGTAGTTATATTCTGTTCTGTACAAAAAACTTATTTTTTAAAATTATTTTGCTTATAAAATGAAAACTAATAGATCAATCTGGTAGCTCCAATGGAAAGCGTCAGCGACTAGACCCTAGTGGGTCCTTTTCGCAATCCTCGGCATCCTCACTCATTCCATGGCGGATACCTGCTCGAACCTCATCGACCTTCTTATGAAAGTCGACATGTCCTTCCAGTACAATGAGTGCAATTCTTCCTCCTTAATAGTGGCACCTCCGAAGATGTTTTGTCTGAGCCTGCCATAAATACCACATTCGCACAGGAAGTGGAAGGAGTCCTCCTCTTCACCACATTCCGCGCATAGTGGGACTGCCTCAACTCTGATGAGAGCCAGGTGCCCCCTGAGGCCACAGTGGTCGGGTAGAACTCTCACCAACAGTCGGAGTTCTTTGTGGCTAGGCTTCAGTATCTTGGCCGTCCTTGCCTTGTCGTATAATCTGCTTTGACTGCCTGCAGCCGTCTATCCCGCTACACTCTTTTCCTATGTATCAACGGCCCACTCATTCAATGCCGTTGTTACTTGTCTCCTTGTTATGCCGAGTGCAGGTTCGGGCCCGTAGTAGGGTGGCCCGGCTCCTTGCTTGGCTAGCTGGTCCGCCTTCAATCCCTGCGTGGCATTTCCTTTTCAGTCGCAACACTCTCCAGGGCGTCTCTGCACTCCTCAACCACGGTGTCCTAGACGGACATCAACTGTTTTATTTGAAGAGTTAGACCCATAGTTACTTCTACGAAAATGATCCCTGTCGAAATTTTTTAATTTTATTTGGAAATTCTGTCTGTCTGTAGCATTGTATGCAATTCAAAACGCTTTATTTTCCGAACCTTTGGGGATACCACTTTGAAATTTGAATCATTTCAATAACTCAAGGACAATATTTATCATTTTTTTTTCGCGATTTGAAAATCTGGAAAAAATTTACGGGGTTTTTCCGTTTTATTTGGCGTTTGTACTTCCCTCGATACAGGTTCAGGAAGTTTTTTTCTTTCCATATTTTTTCTAAATATACTCCAATATGCCCTACAGAAGTGTATCGTTTTGAGAAGGATCGAAAAATGTTTTCCGAATTTTGTTGTCAAAATTCCCCAGCTCGATCTTCAGCAAAACTGAGAGAAGAAACTGAAATTTTTGAATTGCAATCGATAGAGCTCCATGAACTGAACAAATCCTAGAGGAACTATTTTTCGGAAAACCGATCGGAAAATGATGAAAATTTCAAAAATATAAAATAAAATCATATTAGAAAATATGAAATATCTCGTAAACGGCAGATTTTTTTCAATTTCATCAGGGAACCTTTTTTGATGGAATTATAAAAATCTATAAAAAATTTCCATAAATTTTTTTCGTAAAATCAATAGTCCAGGAAATATTTGAAAAAATTGGAAAATCGAAGTATTGACTGTACTAATGGAATTAATGAAAATCTTAAAAATGCTTTGATTTGAATACGTCTTCACAAGCCTCATCGACATTTCCAAACCGTTTTTCTTCATCTCAAATTAAAAGTAGAAAAATCTTTTAAAAAAGTGGAAAAGGACCCCGCAAACTCCTTATGGAATTTGGGTCCCGGTGGATTTTTTTGAATTTTTGGTATGATGTAGTCCATGTAATTCTCAACGAATGTTACCATTGCGCCAACCCAAAAAAATTAACAGTTTTGCTGCTAGGGGGCGTTGAAATTACCCCTTGCGCAGATTAGACTATTTATTTTTGAACCCGGTAACAATATATTCACTTTTTTCATTGTTGCTAATCTAGCACATTATTGTACTGTTTTATAAAAAAAATTCTTACCCCCTCCCCTTTTCCACCCAACTCCTATTACGGAACGCAAAAAAAAATTCTCGAGTGCCTTCAAGTGTATCGTCGAAGTATAAATATGCCTAAATAAGGAAAATAGCAGTTTTTCATGATTATCCCCCCACCCCCTAAATGACACAAAACGAAAAAATTTCGGTGGATTTTTCTGAATTTTTGATATGATGCAGTTCAAGTTATTTTGAATAAAAATGAATTGGGTGACAAACTTCAAAAATGAATAGTTTTGATGCTAGGGGGCGTTGAAATCATAACTTGCTCAGAATGGACTATTCATTATTATAGGCGGAAATAATAGCTCTACCTACGTATTTTAGTTTAGATTATGCTGATCAATTCTGTAATTTTTCATGAAATGAAAATCTAAAACCTCCCCCTTACCCCCTACCCTTAATTTAAAACACGAAAAAATGTATTCCCGACTACTTGTAAATGCTTTATCAAAATAAATGTTTTAATCAGCTCAAATTGAGGAAATCGTACAGTTGTTTAATATCACCTTTCCCTCCCTTCAGAAAAATATTGATGGAGTTTGCTGACTTCTTAGTAGGGCGTAGTTCATGATTTTTGAATATCAATCAATTGGGCGAATATCTTGAAAATAAATAAAAATTAGACATCCACAATTTGAATTTGAGGTGGTGCCTGAATTATTTTTTTTTCGTGTTTTGAAATAGGGGTTGGGGGTAAGGGGGAGGTTTTAGATTTTCAATTTATGAAAGTTTACACAATTGTTCGGCATGAAATAAAACAAAAATACGTAGAGATATTGTTTCCGCCTATAATAATGAATAGTCTATTCTGAGCAAGGTATGATTTCAACGCCCCGTAGCATCATTTTTGGGGTTTGTCATCCGATTTATTTCTATTCAAAATAACTTGAACTGCATCATATCAAAAATTCAGAGAAATCCACCGAACTTTTTCGTTTTGTGTCATTTGGGGGGTGGGGGATAATTATAAAAAACTGCTATTTTCCTTATTTAGGCATATTTAAACATTCGACGATACATTTGAAGGAACTCGAGAAATATTTTTTTTGCGTTCCGTAATAGGAGTTGGGGGAAAAGGGGAGGGGGTAAGAATTTTTTTTATAAAACAGCACTATATTGTGCAACATTAGCAATAATGAAACAAGTGAAAATATTGTTACCGGGCTCAAAAATAAATAGTCTAATATGCGCAAGGGGTGATTTCAACGCCCCCTAGCTGCAAAACTGCTCATTTTTTTGGGTTGGCGCAATGGTAACATTGGTTAAGAATTACATGGACTACATCATACCAAAAATTCAAAAAAATCCACCGGGACCCAAATTCCATTGTCTTTTTTTTTCGAAAATCGTCAAAATTTCGAAAACTAAAAGGGCCATTCAAGACTCCCTTCGAAAATATTATTGTCTTCGAACAGTTCTTCAAGAAGTTTTAATGAAATTATCTCATATCTGGTAAAACCATTTCGGCAAAGATCTTTGAAAATGAGCTGTTTTTTACTTAAAAAAATTAAAAACTCGAAGAATAAACGAGATATCGAAAAAATCTATACGAACACTTTTGTAGTTCCCAAAAAGTTTTACAAAAAGTTCCTATGAAATTTTTCCATATCTTGAAAAAAAATTGCGATTTGGAAAACTTTGGGACTTGGAAATAATTTCTCATTTCTTCATAAAAACACCAAAAACTCAAAAACTAAACGAAATATCGAAAAAATATTTTCCAACATTTCTGTTGAAATCAATTATGTCTACAAAAATTTTCATGAAATTTTTGCATATTTTGGAAAATAAACAAAATATTTGATTTTCTTTTAAAAAATCACCAAAAACTCAAAGATTTTCGAATTTTTTATTTCAACTTTTTTGATCAGCTTCTAAAAGCCTACAAAAAATGTCAATAAATTTTTTCTTTAATATCAATAGTTTGGGAAATATTTCACAAAAACGAAAAATTGGGGATTTTCACAATTTTTTCATAAAAACATCAAAAACTCGAAAACTAAAACGAGATATCGAGAAAATGTTCATGAATGGTTATATCGATCTCAGAGATGTTTAAAAAAAATTTTCATGACATTTTCCGAAATCTTGAAAAATAAACAAAATATTTATTTTTTTTTATAAAAACACCAGAACCTCAAAGATGGCGACAGATTTTAAAGTTTGACAATGAACCTTTTTTGATCATCTCATAACAGTTTACAAAAATTGTAAACACATTTTTTCTGTAAAATCGATAGTCTGGGAAATATCTCACAAAAACGAAAAACACGTGTTTTTGTGGGAAATTAGTCAACAGAGTCATACAGTACGGTGCAAATGAATGGAATAAATTCATTATTTCTGAATATAAATATATTTTGGAAAATACCTCGAACATGTCGATTTTATTTTCAGATTGATCAATTTTTGAACCCCACCCAAAATATATAGGGTTATTCGCATTCGAGTAAAAATGACTTTCGTGATATTTTTAAATGGGACACTCAGTGTATTTTTCCATATTTGGTTAGGGATCGAGTTTACAAATCAAGTGATATCAGGATTGATGGGATTGTGTCAAACGGCTGCGGAGATATGAGCAAAATACTTCTTCATATGCCCAATGAGTGCGACAGAGACTTTTGACCTTCCGAATCGTGTGGAGTCTCAGCCATACTCATTTGACATACGAGATAGTTTTTGCCCATATCTCCGCAGTCGTTTGACATAATCCCATCAAACCTGGTATCACTGGATTTGTAATGACAATCCCTAACCAAATATGGTCCCATTTAAAAATATCACAAAGGTAATTTTTACTCGAATGCGGATAACCCTGTATATTTAGGGTGGGGTTCAAAAATCGGTCAATCGGAAAAGAAAATCGACATGTTCGAGGAATTTTCTAATATATGTTTATATTCAGAAATAATGAATTTATTCCATACATTTGCACCGTACTGTATATTAAACATACGTATTTTTGCGCGAGAGTAAACCGCCGGAGGCTAAGTCTGAGTGTTAGTTGGATCCTAGCGTAGGCGGATACCACGCCCAGACTTGTTTTATTCTCTGCCTGTATCACTTTAATAGCGGATAGTGGGATTTCTTTCTCTGCTACCACATCGATTTCGGTGTGCCCTGTGTACTCCTCTCCTCGCCAGCTGTCTGAGACCCGCATTCTCCGATAGGACGCCATCGCTTCCATCTTTATACAAGTTGGAAGCGACGGCAGACCCAACAAGGCGTCTAGGGCTGCCGAGGGGGTCGTCCTCATCGCGCCGGTTATTCCCCTAGTGCATTTGAATAGAAGCTTTTCTATAAAAGTTTTTTTTAGTTAATTTATTTCACATGACTTTTTGTTAATTTTCAGGTATCTCTCAGGACGAAGACGGCCCATACCGCGGGAAACTCTTAGGAAAACTCAACTCGTACCACCACCAGGTAGCCGGAGACATTTACGCCGTCAACGACTGGACGTTGCTTCTGAGTTCCTTCAGCTACGATGGCAACGGGGCGGACACCTTCTTCTGGGCGGGGGCGGCCAACAGGCCCGGACCGCAGGGGTTTATCGTACCGGATTGGAACGGAAAGTGAGTAGAAGGTTTGGCTACGATTTCAATACATTCTTCTAAGCCAGTATCTCAATTTTTTGTTTATTTGAAAATATTTCCCATACTATTGATCACGGAAAAAATTTATTTACATTTTTTATACGAGGATGTATTGATATCTAGTTAGCCTAGACCAGTTCCCTGCATAAACAAAATATTGCGCTACCATAGCAACGAACAATAACTAATTAGAAGTGTCAGTGTAAAGTTTGAAGTCAAAAAAGTAAACCAGAGTTACGCAATGAATTAAAAGAAAAAATATGTCCACCGAAATTGTGAAAATCGAAAAATTGGAGTATCGAGCCATCATCAAGTACCTGTATTTAAAAGGGTTAAGAGGTAAGTAGATTTACAAAGATATGCTTAATACCCTTGGTGATCAATGTCCTTCGTATGCGACCGTGAAAAATTGGACTGCAAGCTTCAAAAGAGGTAAATGTTCCATTGAAGATGATGACCGATCGGGAAGGCCAGTTTCTGTGTCAGTCCCCGAAAATATCGATGCAGTTCATGACATGATTTTAACAGACCGTCGAATTGGGCTAAAACGGATATCTGAAGCACTGAATATTTCATACGAACGCGTTCATCATATAGTTCACGTCAATTTGGACATGAGAAAAATTGCTGCAAAATGGATCCCCAAATGTTTGAATATTGACCAAAAGCGTGCAAAGGTAGTAGCATCGCGTTCGATCTGTGCTCGATTTGAAAACAATGTAGACTTCTTAAACCGAATTGTTACTATGGATGAGACTTGGGTACATTTCTACGATCCAGAGACAAAGCAACAATCGATGGAATGGCGACACTCCGGTTCTGCAAGACCTAATTAAGAGGAGAATGTGTTGAGTAATAAAATATTTTGACATTGAAATTTTGTTTGGTTCTATAGTATAGGCTAAAAATTTTTCAATATATCCTCGTAGTTATTATTAGAAAACACTTTAATGAAAAAATGGCACGAATATATCTCACACGGAATCCCGCCATTCCTGCTTATATTAGCACAAGATTGATAGGTTCTAATGGTGAATTTTCATCAAGCTTAATTTCAATAATTCCAAATGAAAAAATTATATAAATAAGTCGAAAATGTAATTAGGTTTCTTTATTCAGTTCATTCGTCGGCAATACCTGAAAACTATACTCTAACAGAAAAACCCACCGTGGCGGTACACGCAAATGCGGAATATTTGGGAAAAGGTCACGATTTCATTTGTTTTCTCTTAATCAAGCTGGCGAGTTGTTTCCCGTTTTATCCCACAGTTTTGCAGGTAAATTTCAAGGATTAATCAAGATTTTTAATTTTTAACCTGAGTTAATTATTGAAAACAAAGTGAAAAATTTAAATTTTTCTAACGGGAATCTCTTCTGAGACATTTAAAAAATAGCTCCAAAAAAGGAAATAAATCTCAGATTTGTTATTTAACAATTATGGCACTTGCAATGTTCATGTTCAAGTCGGAAAAAATTGTTAATTAGCTAGTGCATAATTAATAGAAAAATCAGGAAAAAAAATTCTGATCGCGGCTTATTGTTCATATATCTATTCAGAAGATGCCTGAATTTTATCAAATCCTGATTTTCATATTTAGTAAGTTTGAATAATATTTATTTATTAAAGGTCCAAGTGGGAGCTCAATCAAGCCAGAGTTCCCGTTTTCGGCAGTATTTTCAACCCCCTGGGAAAATTATAAAAATTGGGTTTCCAAGATATTTTTTTTAGGAAAATTCCTCTTCTTATTGAATCTGTCAGATTTGAAAACGTGAAATAGTTTTTGGGACATTTGCAAAAAACCAAACCCCATTTTGTTTTTTCAGTTAATTGGTAATAAATTCTGCAATTTTTGCAAGCGGATCTTGAACTTTTTCAAAAATCATCTAAGCGCTATTCCAAATTGAATGGCACCTCGATCATATTTTTCGGAGGCGAAGAAGAAAGTTTAACCCAAAGAGCACTTGTTGACTAGTCTAATAATTCAGTGAGTTTGAATCCTTTCATTTCCAGAACCAACGTCCTCGACCGCTACTTCAACAAGGACTTTACCCTCGTCCTGCCGGACAAGAAAAAGATAACGGACATCAAGTGGTTCGCGATATACGACATTTGGAGCCAGAATACCTTCGGGGACATTTACATCCCGGAGGGGTTCGAACCTCCCACTGTGCAGAAGATATCCTCGCTGGTCGGAAAAGTGAACGGGATCACGACGGAGTCGGTGGAAATCCTGGACGCCAAACGGGTAAGACTGAACCAGTTTTCCTACGACGGGAAGGCGAAAAAGGCGTACTTTTGGGTCGGGGTTGGAGCACAGCCCGCTTCCAAAGGGTTCAAAGTGCCGGATGATTACGGATAGTGAGTATTTTCAAGTTATCGTATTCACTGGTTCGATTTAAAGAATATTAGGTTGTGTTTACTAATCTTCGATCGGTAAGAAATGTAATTTACAGATCAGAATGCAGTAAGTAACTTACCGATCAGAAATAAAATTATTTGGTATTTTTTAGAATTGATTTATTTCCTTCAACGACAGAGTAATGTCAAACCTTTAAAACTTAACCTAAACTTAAAATTTATAAAATCCCGTTAAACAGTCTTGTAGAGTATAACATCTATTTACAACTTTTTATGGAAAAGCTTTTATTTAAATGCACTAAAAAGAAGAAAATAAATTTTAAAGTGAATTAAACCCATCATTTTGTTACATTGTAGCATGTAAATTTTCGCTACTTTATTTTTTTAATTTTTTATAAAGCTTTAGAGCAATGTAGACTTCACCCTGTGGTGACCTACTTTCAATGAGCCTTAACACAACATACATATATGTTCATAGTTGATCGTCTAACGTCATTCATAGAAACCTTATCAACATTTCCATGCTAATTTTCATCCAAAAACCAATTTTAATGATCAATTCACATTTTACAAGTTGTCACTACAAGAAGAATAATTAGGTTCTAGATGCACCATCAGAATAAGTCATAACTTTTCTATTTTCTACTTGTTCTCATTGAAACTGCATAGGTTGTGGTCCTGTTTGGTTTTCCAAGTAGTGCTTGTATTTCTGCTTACTAGAAAAGTGTGATGTGATTTTAGCTTTGCAAGTGTCGATCAAAAAATTATTGAAGGTGAATAAGAAATGTCTTCAAAAGAAAATATACCCTGCTCACTTTGGCATCCAATGCTGGCTTCGAACGAATTTTCGTGAGTGCTTCATGCGCATATGACCGTTCCGTTTCCTACATTGGGAGCGCATTGACACGCCCACTTTTATATTCCCCTCTTTGGCCTTGAGACATCTAAAGTGCATGAACTACTGCCCGTTCGTCTAGCAGCGACGAATGCGATCCAAGTTAGATCTGTCAAACTCAAAAGTCAAAACAAAGAGTTTCACGTTCAAACAGAAACGTCAGCAACCGAATTTAAAGTTTAAATTTGATATTTGATGAAGTGTCAAGTATCGTGCATTATCACATTTACCTGATTTACCTTACAATTGAAGAAAAAATCGTCAATTCATTCAACATCATATCGTCGGTCTCATGCCATAACCACGAATGTGCAATTTGTCATTTCGAATGAGAAGAGTTTTAAGAATATTCGTGCTTCTTGCTTTGAAAACCTGGGTAAGTTTTCACATTCGCGAATTCACTCTCGTTCACAATAGACAACCTGATAGCACTTTCGTGAGTTTGGCATTGAAAATGTTGGTAGAAAATTAGTATTTTACATATTGAAGTCAGAACCCTGGAATTGGCATGATGGCATGGGACAGACGATATTATCCTCATAACTATCACTTGGATCAGAATCTGAGCTCTCGTTTTCACAAAGCTCGCCTCCTACTCTTGCCATTAACATTTTCGTTCTACCCATATTCATTTATTTACTAGATTAACAGATTTGTTTTTGATACATAAGAATTTGGTTAACTGATAAAGTGATAAATGTCAACATCTGCGGGAAACGATATGCACCACGCAAGCAAAAATCGTTCCGATTCAACCCACCACCGTCAATGTTAGTTGAAATGGAACGCTTGATTATGTCTGCAACAGTGATGCGATGAATGCATGAAACGGAACACGCTTTATGTCTGAGTTCTGGTTATTGAGAAGGTTCATAAGGAGTGTCTTCGAATTATTATCTCTGTTTCAATTTTTAGGGTTTAATGTAATTATATACCAGATGTTTTGATTGCTGTCGTGTTTACTTTTATTTTTATTTGGCAGCTGTCCGATATTTCAACTGTCAGCTGTCAACTGTTTCATATTTTAAAATATCAGTGTAGCCAACTTAGCTTTTGGGGTGTCTGATCAGAAGCCGCGTTTCATTGAGCACTAGAGTTTACATCTACTAGTAGAAGAAGTAAAATATCATAAAAACGTAATTTCAGGGTTTCCAGTAGAAGCCAGATAATTCTGAAATTCCCTAAATCTCTGTCAAAAGTTTGAAACTTATAGTTTTCATTATTATAAATGATACATTCAATATGAATAATTTGCTTGCATTAACAACTACTACAGCACAAATAGACAATGGAAGAAGACGCGAGCAGTATTATATCTGTTCGAAGATCTAGGCGGGAATGTTTCAAGTGCAATAATAAACTTATCACATATGTGAATTCCTTCAATAATTTTCACTCAGAAAACTTTTTCAGAAGGTAAAAATTATTATGAAGAAGTGATTCCTAAACCTTCAAACCTACCACTTTCGAGGCATCTTTGAGTGAACTAGCAAATAAGCCTTGGAATTATGTTTGAAAAATTGGGGCATGTTGGGATGATATTTTTCTCTATTCATCATACATAAATCGATTTGACACAATGTGTTTCTAAATCATCCCACTGATGCTTTTGAACTTCCGCTACTTTCGGGGACATCATCTTCATCTTCGTCATCTTTTTTGGTATCCATTTATATATTTGTTTAGGATATGATTTCAAAATGAAGGTTCAACAGAGGTTTTCAATGAATTGAGAATCAATCAATATGAACCCACCTTCTTTATTAAATAATTAAAACTCGTTGTACAACTTTTCATCTATAACTTTACTCACGTCCATAACACTCATATTTCTTTTAACTAGATGCTGTTCACTACCAAAATCATTTTAATGTGAGTAAATGAAGTTTTTTGAGATTTACAATACAACAGAAACGAAGTCCATAGTTTCAAACTACTTTCAATGACAATAGTAATTTCTCCTACGATTTAGGAATTTT
This sequence comes from Chrysolina oricalcia, assembly GCA_944452925.2. Lineage (NCBI taxonomy): Eukaryota > Metazoa > Arthropoda > Insecta > Coleoptera > Chrysomelidae > Chrysolina > Chrysolina oricalcia. The sequence goes on along the minus strand of OX101828.2, from coordinate 39,585,878 downwards.
CCTTTTTCAACCAATTATCTACCTTTGCTACCCTCAAATTTGATCGCAGTGAAAGTAGAAAAAGTAGATATATTTGGTGTCAAAAAAACAGACATGTCAAATTCTACTTCTACGAGTAGAACATTTCTGCATACAATAAAACGCTCCAAGAGACAACCATACACATCATTATTTTTATGCTGGCAGATTGGTCGGTTATGCATGGAACATGCAAATATCGAAATATCTGAATGTTGGTAACATAACTTCCTGGATGAAAATATCTTCAGAGTGGATTTCGTTTCCGACTGAGAGAAGAGGAGTCTGATAGTAGAATTGGTGAAAGCTACAGGTGTTTAGCCTTACAGGGGTTCCTGGTTTTGTTCGGCCGACGAATCCTGAATTTGTTTGTGTTTGTGAAGTTTGACATAGACATATTAAAAGTTGCTGTGGCGCCCCCTCTTATTTTTGTGACCATTCTGTTACGTTCAATGATATAATTCTGTTATAAAGTATAAACGAACCCATAGTGCCTACCGACGAAGAGGTGCCGTCTTCATTGCTCTCTTTTATTCAACTTTAAAGAAAAAAGAAAAGAGAAGGTTGCAAGGTTGTGATTACAAATCTCCGATTGGTAAGAAATGTAATTTACGTATCATCCAGTCAGAGAGGATTTTTGCCTTGCAAAAGGTGGTGTAGCAACAATTTTGAAATATGTCGTTTAGGTTTGTACTCTGATGAAAAATACAAGTTGGTGACCTTGAGGAGTGGTCGCTCGGGCCACCAGCCATCTTGGATGAACGGTGCTAAAATCTGTTTTTTTTTTAATGTAATACCCATAGATATATATATATATATATATTATATACAGGGTGGGTCACGGTCGATGGTACCTTAGACTTTTACGAAGAACGGAAAATAGGACCATTCTGAAAATTTGGTTTCTCAAGTAGTTGCTCTTAGTCTATCGATCTAAAATATTTTCAGCAATGCAGCGTTGCCGCTTATACCAGAAAGTAGCAGCATCTTTGTTATTTCAAATGGGTCACCCTGTATATTACCGCATTTTTGAACTTGTCATTCCTTTCTGATTATGTCTGCCTTATACTCCCCTATGCCTATCTCTAACGGTTTTTGAGATATTGGTTATTTTCCATATTTTTATCCAAAACATAGCTCGAATTGAATGTTTATTTCTGCTGTATTTGAATTCTTAGGAAGTTGCAATTTTGTGTTTAGTTCATCAATTTACATTGATTCTGCATAGAGAAGTTTGTTCTGCGTTATACAGGGTCGTTCAAAATTCATGATCTTACTGCTAGATGCGAAAAGGGTTGAAAGTGTGTTTTTTTTAATAGAACATCCTGTATATTATGTAATATTCCGAAAGATGACTAAATTCCCTTCGAATTGATAAATCATGTTCCTATACCTAAATAGCCTTAATTCCGAGATAATAGCAATTTTCACGTGTAATCCCCCAAGTGCTTGAATTATTGCTGGAAATTTTTCGAGTACATGAATTTTCGCGACTCGGGTAATTTTCTTTGAAAATTCATGTACGAGATAAATTTACGGCAATTATTTCAAGTACGAGGGGGATTCGGTAAGAAAATTTCACACCGAGAAATGAAAATCATCCAACAATTCATAAGAAATAACTAAAGATGGTTTCACCTGAACTATTTATAACCACTGAAATATTGATATGTAAAATACTTAACAAAATTTTATCAATAAATGTGTTTAAATTTGGAACGAAAAAAAATGCTAGATGCCAGTGAAATGAGGAGTGATACAACTATATCTCCAAATACCCGGATTTTGAAATGTTTGGAACCCAATGGTCGGCATTTTGAAAATTTATTGTGAACGTTTTCTAATTTCTGACAGATAATTAATGAAATTATGTTGTAATCGTACAAACTTCCTTTTGTTCATTGGTTGTAAATCAGAGTACGTTTCATTGAATTTTCTGCACGTTCTTGCTATAATTCCCTCACATTTTCCATGGAGAATAATCAATTTCATCAGAACTTCGTTTGAATAGTTATTTCCCTCCATTTCAATTATTTTTGAGTCACTTTCGTTAAGAAGCACACAACGGTATTATTAATAGTGCACTAATTGTCAAATTTTCATAATGTCATGTACCATCATGACATTTAATAGCCACCTTAGATGAATATGAGAAAAATAAATCGATATTTTTGAAAATTTCACACCTCACTTTTGTAGCCAATCAAAAAATTCGTTCTTGTTTAGATACGATGGCAACCCTAAAAATTTCCGAGAAATTTTATCCTCCTGGGTACCCTGGGTGAAATTAATAAGTGGAAATTTTTCTGTCAAACATTTGACATGTGACAAGTTGATATTTTGCTTTAATGTACAAATGGAGGTCTAGTTTTCATATGAAAGGAGATAATTATGTATTTACTAGATATTTGGAATGTGTCTGAAAATATTTTCTCCACGATTATTGCAGAAATTGTCAATTCTGAAATCATATTTCAGAAGAAGTTCAAGACACCATTCGTCACAAGTTTTTGTCATAAATCCCGTAGCTCAGTGGTAGTGTTGCGGCCTATGAGTCGCTAGGTCGATGGTTCAATACACGATTAGAACATAACTTTTTTATTTTTTTTTGTTCCAAATTTAAACACATTTATTGATGAAAATTTTGTTAAGTATTTTACATATCAATATTTCAGTGGTTATAAATAGTCAGGTAAAACCATCATTAGTTATTTCTTATGAATTGGATGATTTTCATTTCTCGGTGTGAAATTTTCTTACCGAATCCCCCTCGTGCTTGAATTAATTGCCGCAAATTTATCTCGTACATGCATTTTCAAAAAAATTCATGAAAAATTTCCGGCAATAATTCAAGCACTTGGGAGATTACAAGTGAAAATTGCTATTATCTCGGAATTCTGGCTATTTAGGTATAGGAACATGATATATCAATTCGAAGGGAATTTAGTCATCTTTCAGGATATTTCATAATATACAGGATGTTCCATTTAAAAAAACGCACTTTCAGCCCTTTTCGTATCTAGCAGTAAGATCATGAATTTTGAACGACCCTGTATAACGCAGAACAAACTGTTCTATGCAGAATCAATGTACATGATCTTGATGAACTAAACACAAAATTTCAACTTCCTAAGAATCCAAATACCGCAGAAATAAACATTCAATTCGAGCTATGTTTTGGATAAAAAATATGAAAAATAACCAATATCTCAAAAACCGTTAGAGATAGGTATAGGGAAGTATGAGGCAGAAATAATCAGAAAAGAATGACAAGTTCAAAAATGCGGTAATATACAGGGTGACCCATTTGAAATAACAAAGATGCTGCTACTTTCTGGTATAAGCGGCAACGCTGCATTGATGAAAATATTTTAGATCGATAGACCAGGAGCAACTACTTGAGAAACCAAATTTTCAGAACGATCCTATGTACTGTTCTCCGTAAACGTCTAAGGTACCATCGACCGTGACCCACCCTGTATACTTAATACCTCAACGGTTGATGCTATGACGAAAAAGAAATCGTACAAACTTAAAGCGAGTAAAATTTCACATAGGGTGAAGTGGGGTAAGTGTAATCAGAAGAACGATAGTAACAGTTTGGAAAGAATATCAAGAGACCTAAAACAAAAAAATTCTGATTTTTTACGGAGGTACTACCTATCTAATCGTTAAATCATTAAGTAATCGTTAAGTAATTTATTTTCTTCTACTAGCTACAGTGCATTTTTTATATACAAATATAATAAGTTCGCTGATTACACTTACCCCAGCATTTGGGGCAAATGTAATCAGACTTTGTAATGCTCCTATGCATCATATGCTAGAGTATTTGGGGCGAGTGTAACAAAGTAAGAAAAATGCAGTTTTAACCAAAAAAAATAAATGTCCAATATCTCAGTTTATGAGGAAGTTATAAGCTTCTTTGTGGAATGAGTACAATTCTCATCTTTGTCCTGGAAACGTTTATTGAAATATATGAACTAAATAATTCATTGGAAATTGAAACATCACATATTAAAATAATTCATATGAACATAAGAAGCATTCATAAACATTTTGATGATCTGGTTATAATGATAAGCCAATCAAACTTTGATTTTGACGTGGTAGTTCTCACAGAAACATTTTTGGTACATGACTTAGATTTATTGAGTATTCCAGGCTATAATGTAATATATAACAATGGAAACTTCAATCAAAACTATGAAATTATTATATATTTGAAGAGCCATTTTAATTATAGTTACAAGTTGACAAAAATGGGGCCGTCACAAGCCATTGAACTGAATATTCAAAATTTCGAAGATCCAATTACATTAACTGCAGTCTATAGATCACCCAGTACTTGCCAAAAATTTTTAATGCAGATCTCATGGCATATTTAGAGAATTCGCATTTGAAAAACCACATCATTACTGGAGATATAAATATCAACTTACTTGAAGACACGGATGATACGGAAGAATATAAAAATATACTAACCTCCTCGGATTTCAACTCTTATATAAATGAAGTCACGAGAAAAATCAGCAATTCATGCACTTTAAAGTTAAAAGCAGTCGTAAATACTGTGACGACGTTCACTCTTACATTGTAAATAATACCATAACCGATCATGATCCTATAATACTTCTAATTAAACTCAACATTCTGACAAAACACTCTCAAGGAAATTCAATTGAAAATTACAAGACCGTCATTGACTACAAAAACTTAAAAAATGAGATCATCAACGAAACTTGGGAGAATGTCTATAAAATGGACAATATTGATCAAATGCTGGGAACATTTACTGATATCCTAAAATACTACATACAAAAAAGCACAAAAAGAATAAAAATATCAAATAAATGTAGGAGTAAAAAACCATGGATAACGCAAGCTTTACTGAAATCCGTGAACAGAAAAAAATGAACTGTACTTAAAATCACAGAAAGAAACCAATAATGAAATATTACAAATAGAGTACAAAACATATAAAAATAAACTGAACCACATCATTGAAAAATCGAAAAGAGATTATTTCAGGAAAACTATTGAAACTAATAAAAACTCATCGAAGAGTCTATGGAAATGTGTGAAAAATATATGTAGGAAGTCGAAATCGGAAACAAAAATAGATATCATCCAAACAGAAAATGATAAGGTAACTGACGAAAATTTGATAGCTGAAGAATTCAACAGATACTATAGTGAATTAGGAAAAAATCTTGCCGATAAAATTGATGCGCCAATTGATTTCAATGAAAATATACCTACAATAAAAAATACAATGTACCTATTTCCAACAACTGAAATAGAAGTTATCAATATTATAAATAGCCTGAAATCAAATAAAGTACCTGGAATTGATAATATTAGGGCTTATAATCTAAAGCCTATAGCAGAATTCATTGCTGTCCCTCTATGCTATATAATGAACAAGTGCATCGAAAAGGGTTATTTTCCGAAATCTATGAAAACGGGACTAATCAAACCTATTCACAAAAGTGGTGATAAAACAAAAGTTGGTAACTATCGACCTATATCATTGATCTCAACTCTTGCCAAGATATTTGAAAAAGTATTGAAAGTTACAATCGTCAAGTTTTTAGACAAATATCAAGTGATTTCTGATAACCAGTATGAATTTAGAGAGGGAAGGTCAACCGACGATGCCATCCGATCATTAACAATTGATGCGAAAAAAACCAGCACTGTGTGTTTTTATAGACCTCTCTAAGGCATTTGACACGGTTTGTCATGAAACCTTGTTGAAGAAGTTGAATTTATATTGTATCAGAGGAAAAACATACGACCTCCTAGAAAGCTACCTATCGGATCGTAAACAACTTGTCAAAATTAACGATGTTATAAGCCAGCCAAAAGAAGTGACCAACGGAGTACCTCAGGGAACAGTTATTGGACCTGTTCTGTTTACAATATATATGAACAGTTTATTAACAATGGATCTGCAGGGAGCTACCCTCAGCTTTGCAGACGACACCGCAATATTTTACAGATCAAACACATGGATGTCCCTGAAAGAAACGGTAGAAAGAGATTTCAGAGCAATCAAGTCTTGGTTTCAATTAAATAAACTTACTCTCAATATTGACAAAACGCAATACCTTCCATTCACATCATATGCTAACAACTTACCTCAACTAAGAAACTTAGAAATTGACCAGAACACCTCAATTCCAGAGGCAGTATCAATCAAGAATCTAGGGGTAATAGTTGATAGACATTTACGATGGGATCTATAAATGTCCTACTTGGCAAAAAAAATCAGAGGATTTCTTGGCAGAATTAAGTATTTGCGAGATTTCCTAGACATAGAACACTTGAAAACAGTATACTATGCCCTCATTCATTCGCAACTCACCTATGGAATCATAGGGTGGGGTGGTGTGATGGACACTTACTTGAATAAGGTGAATGTGCTTCAAAAATGGATACTGAGAATAATGTACAAAAAAAAAGAAGTTCACCAAGTGACGACTTATGCAAAGGTAGCAAAATTTTTGACATTCGTCAGCTATATTGCCTGAAAATTTCAATTGATATCCACAAAAAGAAAATTCAGCTCCAACCTGTGGAACATGATCACCACAATAGGCATAAAAAACAAAATGTTAAAATTCACAAATGTGAAAAAACTGTGGGTCAAAGAAGTTTCATTTTTTTAAGTTCGAAATTATACAACTGCATACCAATACAGCTTAAAACTATTAATAACCATGGCACTTTCAAATATGAAATCAAGCAATGGCTGCATAACACTGAAAGATCAATATTTAGCAAAATCATCAATAATGCTCAAATCTAGGAAATGATGAACATAAAAATTGAGATGAATATATTTGTATTGAATTATAATTATACTTGTACATATATGTATATCTGCATATGAGTGTATATGGATGTTAATGTATGTGTCTATTTACACATTTGTATATGTGATTTTACTGCAATTGATAACGCTATTTTGAGACTATGTTTGCACAACGTGTCCTATTTTAAATTTTTTAACTCTTCTCTTTTCTATCCCCCCTTTTGATTAAAAAGTATATTTTTTTCCCCAAATAATGTAATAGAGATGAACATGACACAAAAAAAGGAAGTAAATGATGCACACTACACATATTCATATCGCGTACAAGCTGGCACCACAGCTTCTGTGATTGTTATGTTTATTCTGCTAATTTTTGTCCTAACACCCATTGTATTTTTAAAAACTGTAACTGTTCATTTATATGTTTAATTTAACTTTCGTTTATATTTTATATTATACCTTTATATACTTACATACCGCGAATAAACATTATTCTATTCTATTCTATAACAGACAGTACAATTACTTTACATTATACAGAGTTAGTCAAATGTATGAACCCGCCCATTTTTCTCAGTTAATATGAGGGTTATCGAAAAAAAGTTCTGACGAAACACTCTGCACCTTTCTGTGAATTCAAATATTTTTCAGATGTGTCATTGGTGGAGAAGTGACGTTATATCAGCAGGTATCTCGTTCTTAGAGTTTCACAAGCATATCGTTGAAAATTATAAAATCGCAAAGTCATTCGTTGAAGAACGTTCAAGGAAGTGAAACTGCTCATTATGTGACAGTTATTAGACGTGGGGAATGAATGCACTCGTATGCAAACGTGAATAACAAAAAAGTAGTATCCATTAGAAAGCCATTTTTATAAGGTTTTGTGCCCTGTATTTTCTCAAAAAAGGTTGCCCCTAGCAGAAAAGGTGTAGGAATTAGATTTTACTATAAAAAATCCCAAAAATTTACATTAAAAAAGTTAGGCAAATAAAAATATACCTATAATGACGAAGAAAATATTTAAACATGAATACAATCAAAATGGTGAAATTGGGATGCAGTTGAAAACGGTTTTTTGTGATTTGCGGCAAAACGTGACCTCTCAGCGAAAAATGTCCAATGGAAAAGTTGTAGAAATTGAAGTCATCGAAAACATTTTCTTTCAACACTTCAGGGCTCTTATGATAGGGAGGGGTTATGAAATAAGTGAGCATTTAGACAAGGGGAAGACTGAGGAAAGGGAGAGAATACGTCATTGGAGGGAAATTAAGGTGGCTATCCTGAAATTGGTAACTTTGAAACTTTGGTCATATTTACGTCAATTTGCGAATAAATAAAGTTACTGAAGCCCGTGGCTCAAATAAATCATAATAAAATCAAATACCGAATTCTTGTACTTTGTTATTGATAAAATTTACCAGTAAAAGATGGATTTGTGGTAAAATTGGAAGAAATGAATTTACTCAAAAGATGTATATTTATTTAGAACAGTAGAATACAGCAACTAATAATAAACAAAAAAAACTATATCCAAGGATACAATAAAAATAATAGAAAATCATTATTTTTCCTAACACTCCCCCAAAATAATTATTTTCTAAAGTCTTCTGACACGATTCCTAAATAACTCTTCAACTTCTGGAACCTGGGAGTTGGTCAGGGCTTGGTGAAAATATCAGCCAACTGATTTTCTCCTTGGATATGAAAAACTTTCAGCTCCTTGCCATTTTTCTATTTGATGAAGTGATATTTAATATTAACGTGCTTAGTTCGAGTCAAAGCCTTTCCATTATTATTTTCAATAATTCGAATTGCACTTTGGTTATCAATATATAATGGGATAGGACGGTCTTCATATGCATCGATCTCCAGTGATATTTGACGAATCCAAAGGAGTTCTCTAGTAGCTTCACATGCAGAAATGAATTCAGCTTCTGCTGTAGATAAGGCTACAGTGGGCTGTTTCTTTGAACCCCAACTTACAGCTCCCCCAGCATATTTAATGACATATCCACTTGTAGACTTTCTACTTTCTGTATCGCCTCCAAAATCGGCATCTGTGAAAACTTCCAACAATTCATCACTATTGAATAGTATCCCATGATCCGATGTCCCTTTCAAATAACGAAATATTCTCTTGACACCACACCAGTGACATTCTTTCGGTTTTTCCATAAATCGACTCAAATAATTGACCATGAATGTGATATCCGGTCTAGTAACTGTTGCAACGTATAAAAGACAACCAATAGCATGTCTATAGGGTTTATCAAAAACTTCCGGTGAATCTTCTTCATCAGTGTGCAACGCTCCGGGAGTTGAAACAGGATTCGAATTAAACATGTTGAATTTCTCCAATATCTTCGTAACGTATGCTGTCTGATTTATAAATATGGATCCTTTTTTCTTGATAATACTCATCCCCAAATAAGAATCTGCTGAACCGTAGGTTATTTCAATTTTGTCATTGAAATCTTTCAACAAATTTGTCATATCACTGACATTTTCACCGACAACCAAGCCGTCGTCGACATATAATGTGATCAATATTTTTGTTGGTGATTTTCGTATGAAAACACATGGATCAGATTCGCAGATATCAAAACCTTGATTTTTCAAAAAAAGGCAAAACTTTTCATTCCATTTTCTTGGGGCTTGTTTAAGTCCATAGAGACTTTTATATCGTCCAAGTCTCCATGAAGGAATGCGGTTTTCACATCAAACTGAAGAAGATTGAAGTTTTCTCTTGCTGCCATAGCCAGAACTAGTCTTATTGAATCGTACCGAGCCACAGGACTGAATATCTCACCATAGTCAATTCCCTGTTCTTGCATGAAACCTCTTATCACCAATCTTGCGTTGAATTTCGCCAGGTTTCCGTCCTTATCGTTCTTCAATCTGAACACCCAACGACATGATAAAGGAGTTTTGTTAGCAGGAAGGTCTACTAACTTCCAAGTTTGATTCTTGATTAAAGAGTTATATTCTTCCTCCGTGGCAGATTTCTAGTTTGCATCATTCAAAGCATCATGGACGTTTATTTCCACCATGTCACCAATCATTGCTTGTGCTACGTTGGATTCATCGTATTTCTTCGGCATGTTCAAATCTTTCCTTTTTCTCAAATTGTACCTTGGTGCGATTTCCTCTAGATTATTTTCATTTTCCTCATTTTCTGGTTCGTGGCAGTTTCATTATTGTTGTATCCCTGATTTTCAACGTTGGATGGAATTTGTAAATTTTTATTCGTTCCGTAAATCTCAATCACAGCTTCGTTCGTCTGATTCTCGTGGTTCTCAGCGATTTCCGAAGGAAAAAATTCTTCACTGGCTTCTTGAAATATAACGTCTCGTGCAAATTCTATTTTATTCGTAGTAGGAATGAAAACACGATATGCTTCAGTTTCTTCCCCATATCCAACAAAATATCCTTTTTTGCTTTTCTTGTCAAAATGACGTTTCTGCTTAGGCACATCAGCAATAGTTTCACCAAATATTCGCAAACAAGAAATGTGAAAATGTTTATTGAACCACAATTCATTTGGTGTTTTACCTTCAACAGAACTTTTTCCGGTCATATTGAGAATGAAGATTGAATAATTGACAGCTTCAGCCCAAATACTTTTATTAAGTCCTTTCGAGTGAATCATTGTTCTGGACATTTCAACTATGGTTCTCATGTCTCGTTCTGCACGGCCATTCTGTTGTGGAGTATAAGGAACTGTTAGTTGATGTCGTATACCATAAAACTCCAGAAGATCTTGTATTTCTTTATTCACTATTTCTTTGCCATTGTCACTTCTCAGAATCTTCACCTTATTTCCTTTCTGGTTTTCTAAAGATTTCAGGAAAATTTTCAGTTTTTCTTTTGTATCACCCTTGTTTTCGAGAAAATAAACGGTTCGATAATGGGAAAAATCGTCTTTAAATAACAGAAAATATCTTGAACCTCCAAGGGACATCTTCTCCATCGGCCCACAAACATCCATATGAATTATTTCACAAGATGATTTAGCTCTACTCAAACATGGTTCAAAAGGTAATCGATGTTGTTTTCCCATAATACATGGCTCACAGAAAAACTTTACTTGGCTGTCAATAAAACGTATGTTATTCTTCTTCAAAATTCCTCTCACATGATTGATGTCTTGATGTCCTAGACGTTCATGCCAGGTTTTGATGTGATCTTGCTTAAATTTAACATTGAAGTGGGCAGTTGTTTGTTGAGTTTTATGCTCTTCAACTTCAATTTGGAACATCATTTCGTAAAGTTTCTGTTTCCTTTCACCGATGGCATAAATTTTTCCACTTTTTACAAATTTGCAGACTTCATTATCGGACTGCATTTCATAGCCTTTGTCTAAGACTGTCCCAGCAGAAAATATATTGCATTTCAGACTAGGTACGAATAAAACATTCTGAATAACAGATGGAATCCAAGTTTGGCCATTGAAAGTTTTAACGTTGATGTCACCTCTGCCTAATGCATTTATACAGGAACCATCTCCTATTCTTATGGATTTGGGCAACGAGAAGCTTTCATAATTCAGAAACCACTGTTTTGTATTAGACATATGATCACTTGCTCCGCTATCTAGGTACCATTTCATTTCTAGAACTTCATGACTATTCATCAAAGCAGCAGAAATTAGCATTTCTTTGGGTATGATTTTGATTTTGGTCTTTCTTATTGCGGAACCAACAATATCTCAGTAGATGTCCTCGCTTCTTATAGTACCTAGGTACAGAAAAGTTTCTCATTTCTCTGATAATTTTTGGTCTGTTTGTAATTACTTTTACCAGATTTGAAGAAATCATTTCTTTTTTCATGAGCTGTAAGAGCATTTGCTTCTTGAGTGTTTCTTCCTTCTCGACTTTTAACTCTTCTTCTAGAAGTAGACGACTGATGAGGTTATTCAAGATTTTCTGGTCCGGAACGACAGAATCCCATGCACTTTGGAAATGCGAATATTCTTTGGGAAGCATCATCAAAATTTTTGTGACCACCATGGAATCCGGAATCTTCTCTCCAAGAACCTTTAGTTCGTGCACCAATTTTTCCAGTCTGGTTATATTCGTGGACATCGACTCCGCTTCTTCGAATGTAAATACATAAAACTTTTGTTGTATGACATGGACAGTTGCTTCTGACTTTTGGGCATATAAAATTTCCAGTTTGGTGAACATTTCAGCAGCATTTTTGCAATGAGTTATTAATGAAAGAACTTGTTCGGTTACACTGGTGACAATAATTCTTTGTACATTGATGTCTTCTTTCAGCCATTTTTCATATTCTGCTTTTTGTTCTTCATTTGGTTTTGCTGTAATCCCAATAGCTACGTTATAGTTGCCTGTGCTTTTGAGGATGATATCGACCTGGAATCTCCAGGTTTCGTAGTTATTTCTTCCGTCCAGCTTTATAATTCGTGCTGAAGTATATTCTTCCATTTTTATTTATTCAGTCAATCTGACACCAGATTCAGTCAAGAAAAGATTCTTCACTTTTTTTAGTTTTCTTAGAAAATATATTCTTTTACTGTTTTGCTATTCAGGGCGTTATACTGGGCCCATAACCTGATAAAATTTACCAGTAAAAGATGGATTCGTGGTAAAATTGGAAGAAATGAATTCAATCAAAAGACGTATATTTATTTAGAACAGTAGAATACAGCAACTAATAATAAACAAAAAAAAACTATATCCAAGGATACAATAAAAATAATAGAAAATCATTATTTTTCCTAACAGTTATGCTAGTTGATAATTACTTGTTTAATATTGTAACAATACTCATACATCATACCATGATGATACCTACATCGTCGTGCCAGATATTCCCCAAGAATAATACAGCAAAGCAGCAATGGATCAATTTCGGTAGTAGGAATTGATTTTTCCAGGATTTTTTCTAATGAGAAACATAACTCAATTTGGTTTTGGATAGAAACTGTTGAATGCCAATATTTTTGCTACGATGTAATGTTAGTGTTACTTTTTAGCTATTCCTACCAAGTCGTGTTGGTAAAAATCTGGTCTGTCCACTGTGATATCGTATCAATCTTGTCATCGATAATTCACCTATGACATTTCAAGAAGCACTTGGATTTCCATTGGAGATAGGAGAGATGCTTGCTAGAATCTGTACCTATAGCCGATCATCGTTTACTATCAGATAATGGTTTGTTCATTATATTCTATTCCTGGTCTTATGAAATGATTGATATTGATAGGTATTTATGCCCTTTCAGATATGGATTCACAGTATCCTTCCACCCCTTGTTTACAACAACGTTACAAAGAACGAGAAAAACTCATTGAACAGTTCTGTTCAATAACACTATTGTACAACAATTATCAGATGGAAGAAATAAAATTAAAAGAAAACTTCCCGTTACCAAGTGTAAGAACTATCCAAACTCAAAATTAACTATCAAAATTATTATGGAATGTTGCAAAAAGAAATGATATGTTCAGATTTATTTAAAATACTTATTAGGTGTGCACAATTTTACTACTCACCATTTAATTAGAATTTTAGGTAGATATGTAGAGATTTTAAATTTTTTCTTAATAAAGAAATTGCAAATTACTGTTTATGAAACAATGTATAAATGATACCGAAATTTATAAAATAAAACATTGACTCATCATAAATAACAGTATTTGACTACTCTTAAATTATTTCTGAAAGTATTATAAATGTTGTCGATGAAATGTGAGTTAGTTTTGTGAACAAGGCAGAGTGAATAAAAGTGACTAGTTTGATAAGTTTTTATAATTATTTGAGTAAACTTCAAGGACAAATAAATATTTATCTATCTATCATTTACCTCATTTCACATTCACACATTTTAGAATAATATCAAGCATATTACAAATCACAATTTGTTCTTGCATCTGAGGTTCTGGAATGATGTCAACATCAGAGAGTTATTTTGATTTCTTTTATCAGACTAGAAAAGAATTTCTCTTTGAAGGGTGCAGTTTATTCAACTAGTGTTACAGATATATTAAGGTTAATCTTTGAAATATATTTCAAATCTCAGATTATGTGATCCTTCCACCTTTTCTTTTTTGAAACGGCTCATTACTTTGTATAGAATTTACTTTCCCATCAGTTCATTTAATTTCATGATTATTATCCGTAATAGGGTGGGTGCGTGAAGAAATTGTGTTACACATGAAAATTCGTAGAAATTTTTTGGTGTCGAATGAGCATGGTTTTTTCGCAATCAAAAGACGACTAGATTTCGAGTTATACCCTTATCTTCCACGAACTATTGTTCTGGTGATTTTTTGTATATCAAGGTCTATGAGTGATCATTTCAATTGTTGAAATGTCTACTTTCGAATGGTCTATGTAACTTGGTGGTTTATTTTTCGTTAAACCGCTTGAAATGGAGAAAAACCGACAACAAGTCTCTCTGAATCATGTTTTTCTCAATATATTCAATGCCCAGATAACATTGAAGGTTGGCTCGGCGTTTTTAAGGCAATCGTTCCCCGGCAGTTCAAGTTCTGGTCAGGCACTTGAAAATAACGCTTATCCGGCATCCCGGTGTCCAGGCGGCCGCTAGCCGCCCGTGATACATTCCACCGGCAATTCAAAGTACCCCAGAAGTGCTTCAACGCCAACAAATTTCAGTGCACGATTGATGCCGGTCAACTATGCTTCAAACATTATTATTTCTTCATTTGACTGTAATTCAAATTGCAATTCTAAAGCGTATAATTTTATATAGCTGAATTCAGAATCCTCACCGTAATTATAATTTTTCAGGAGAAATAAAAATTCGAGTAAAAAATTATATACAGGGGACACGTTCGACAAATTCATAATTTTCAAATGGAATCAAGCTTGAATATACCAAAATGTAACCCCCTGTATAATATAATTTTTGACATGAATGTGTTTATTTTTACTAAAATTCATTCTAGAGGAGTATAAAGAATAACACGTGTTTATTACATGTTTCCATAGCTAGAATTCAGGTACTCAAACTCAATGTTCTTGAAAAAAAAAACTGAAATAACATAACACATATTTATTGAAACATAAAGCAATGTATCAAATAATACACCATATTGTGTAATCATATATCGATAAATTTTATCAATTTTTACAAACATGAATTATTGAAATTCACAATGAACCACTCCTATGTTGTACTAAAAAATGGTTGTTTTGCATTTGGATGGAATGAATATCAGAATAAAACGAACTACACCAATTAAAAAAATTCCAAAAAACTTTGCATTTCTAATTGGAAATGTAATTTGTATTTGAATTTGTATTGTCACAAAAAGAAAAAAAAAATTGGGTTAAATTCAACTCATTTTTATTTATTAATATTGAATCTCAGAATAAATCCGAAAATTACCAAATCACAAAAATTCCACAATGAAAAAAAAAATTTATTGGAATTGACAGAAAAAACGTTTAGTTACATTTTATCATATTGTATTGCTGTGTTAATTTCCACTAATTACTTTGTTGAAATTTTCAAAACAAAACCTTTTATCTTCTGCAATTAGCATTCATAAGCATAAAATAAACAATAGTTTGAATTTAAATTCACATACTTATATAGGGTTATGATAAAGTAATGCACAAAATTCATAAAACGTACAACGATCACTTTTGAAAAAAATGCAAAAATACGTCAAACTGTTTTTTTTTATTCCGCATCTTTTGACATAAGTTACAAAAATAACACGTCAAAGTTGTCAAAGTTATGACGTCATCAACAATTTTTTTTAATGGGAAGCTAAGATTTTTATTACATTATATGATAGAGCTTGTGTTTTTACACAAGGGAAAAATAGTTGTAGTAGGGATCACATAAGAAAAAAAACGAGAAAATGAATAAAAAACGAAATAACCGTAAGTTTCATAATAACTTTTAAATTAACTAAACAGTCCATTAAACCAAAGCAATTATTATAAACTAGGTACTTACTCAACTAAATTCGACATTTCACAGCACAGGTATTTTCCAGTTATAAAATCTCAATGGTGCGAAACGTTCTTTTGAATATTTATCAATAAATTGGACATTCAAATAAGATGTTTACTTCACGTTACTCATGTTTTCATCAATGTGCAGTCACTCACAATTCCTTATTTCAACTAGTATGTTTTCGTGATTGCAGAACTTTTGTTTCGACCATATTTGATTTTTACAGTAGGAATCAGATCTGATGTAACTCACTAAATTGTTGTACTTACTTACTTAATAAACCCGATAAACAGCACCAATAACCATGAAAGAGATTAGAATACACAGTTACACACAGCATCGCAGTAAACCAAACATGCCAAACAACAAAATATCCAATATGGCCACCTGCGGAATACACGACAAAGAACATTGGAAGACGTCAGTGCGCAGTCTCCAAATATGACATCAACGGCCGGGGCACTTAGCCAGCAACGCATCGGAACTCTCGAATGTATATTTGAGAAATAAATTTTGAAAGCGCTTCACAAGTATCTTGCCACAAACTGCAAAAAATAAATTGGATAGTGGTTTATAAAAGTCACTTCTGAAGAACTCCTGAAGCACTTCTTTCAAGTGCCGTAATTTCACATAGTCGGCCGTTACTTTTCAGGCAGATCGATGTTATCTGGGTGATTTCCAGTAGTTCTAGAAAAGAATAAAAATTATATTATTAAATTAATTTTGTAGTGTAAAAATGTATTCCAATATTTCATTATGAATAATTTAATTTAAACTACATTTTGTTATAAAAATAACGAAGAAAGTCGAAAATAATAGAAGATATTGAGAAAATCATGATTCAGAGAGGCTTTTTTCTCAATTTTGAGCGGTTCACGATCAATAAACCACCTAGTTACATAGACCATTTTAAATGATCACTAACCTTTGAATTACAAAAAATTTAATTATTAATACGCGGGGAAAAATTTAAATACTGAAAAATCGGTTTTTCGCCATTTTGACAGTTAATTTGAGGTTATGTCGAAAAGTGTTGAAACGAGAAGTTTTTGATTTTTATTATTATCTACAACTTTTTCATTAAACATTTTCCGCTAAGAGGTCACGTTTCGTTGCAAATCACAAAAACCCCTAAACTGCGTCCTCATTTCACCATTTTGAGTGTTTTCCTGTTTAAATATTTTTTCATCAAACATTTTTCACCTGGTCCTTGCCTGTTACTTTTTTTTTCACAAAAATTATAGGCACCAGTCTATTATGCCAAAATTCCCGGAAAATCATCATATAAAAAATGATATAATTGTTTTAGTGAATATAATCTTTACATCGAGTGTACCTCAAAGTGAGAGTGTTCACAAATAACTGAATCTAAAAAAATCGTGATTCTGTATAATCGAAGAATATACAAAACTACTAAATTAATGATTTTCGTTCTTTCAGCTTGGATCCACTGAGAGCATACAAGAACCTAACGATTATTCTGGAGATACCGGGAGACAAAACAGTTTTCGACATCGACTGGTTCAGCATATACGATCATGAAACCAACACGAATTTGGCATCTATCATTGTACCGGAAGCTCTGAATGTACCTCCATCATTAGTCAAAATAATCGTAAGTATTTATCTATTTTAGCAATTTTAGCTACTTTATTTTGTTAATTTTCAGAAAGCTTTTTCAGAAAACTTCACCCTGTGGTGACCTACTATCATAGTTGGTTGGTTGGAAACCTTATCAATATTCCCATGCTAATTTTGATTCAAAAACCACATTCAATTATCAATTCACATTTTACAAGTTACAAGGAGAATAATTAAGTTCTGGGTACACCATCAGAATAAATCATAACTTTTATATTTTCGACTTGTTCTCATTGAAACTGCTTTACGATTTGCAAGTGTCGATCTAGAAATTATTAAATTAAAGAAGAAATTAGCTTTTGGGGTGTCTTATCAGAGACAATCAAACACGTGTCATTATTTTTAAGCTGGTCGGATTGGTCGGTTATGCATGGAACATGCAAATATTGAAACATCTTATGGTGGATTTATGCAGCAATCATAAGTCATAAGTCTTAAGTCATAAGGAAGAATATTCGTCAATGATTGGTTGGAATATACGGACCAACCAATCATTGACGAATATTCTTCCTTATGACTTAAGACTTATGACTTATGATTGCTGCATAAATCCACCATTAATGTTGGTACCCTAACTTCCTAGATAAAAAAATCTTCAAGGTGGATTTCGTTTCCGACTGAGAGAGGAGTTTGATAATAGAATTGGCGAAAGCTACAGGTGTCTAGCCATATAGGGGTTCCTGGTTTTGTTCGGCTGACAAATCCTGAATTCGTTAAGTGATCCTTTGTGGATATTTCGTTCCACCCATCTCACCATCAACTCCAAAGTCCTGGCTTTTGACAGATGCCTATCTTGGACAGTTACGACAATTTGGCTTTTGAAAACTTTGTACCACGCCAACACATTTTTTCTACAAGATAACACCCTTCACGGAAGGGTTGTTATACCCGGAGGAATTTAACCCAGGGAATTGTCACGGTTCTTGTCTGGTTGGGTATCTTCCAAGCTTTGGTTAAGCCCCACGTTTTCCTGTTGTGAATATTTATGGATCCAGTATAGCTCAGTTACCCGAAGTGTGGACTACCTGCTTTCGCCTGATGAATTGCTGATTGTTGTCAGATATGGTGAAGCCTTCTTCATAGAAATTCTTCGTAGACTCCCTTCCCTCATCACTCCATTCCTGGTTGGCCTAGGATCGAGTACAAAATCTTCACAGTGGTGTCAATGTCACTTACAATTTTTTATATAGGATGAAATCCTACCATTTCAGTTTTAATTATTAATTCTTATTCAATATTGATATTCCCCGGTTGAAGTTTATATCTTTCAACGACTACCTGTAAACCACCACATAGTACTACGCACTGGGAAAATTGATTTCCTAATAAAATCTTACATAGAATGAATTCAACCTCATACGTAACCGATATCTAATATTGAATATTATTAGAATCACAGTATTAATTTTGGAAACTGTTACTCTGACCAGTGAAAATTAATTCATATTAAATGTTTGTGTGTCTATTTATATTTTATTTATTTATTGATTAACACTCATCAACTTGACAAAATCGTATGGTATAGTCTTTCATAGTTTTGAGTATAACATCTAAATTGTCGTTATTCGGTTGCTCAACTTTCCAAGTAAGTACTCTTTGACATAGACATATTAAAAGTTGCTGTGGCGCTCCCTCTTATTTTTATGACCATTTTGTTACTGTTTAATGATATAATTCTTTTATGGAGTATAAACGAACCCAGAGTGCCTACCGTCTGCATTGCTCCTTTTTATGTAACTTATTAGAAAGTAGGGTTCCACTATCTAGAAGACTACTGTGGTGGTATGTTTGTGGAACACCCTGTATATGGTGCTACACACGAAACGATACGTTGACGAGACAGCGCACTCCTATTTTGACACTAGACTAATCAGGTGTCAAAAACAAAAGAAAAACACTGTTACGTCGCAGTACCGGGAGCGGCGAAAGAAAGTTTCGCTGATTTATTTATGGTTCGTCACAACACGTAGTATAGAATGCTTGTTAATATGAGAGGAGAAGGAAAAGTCAAACATTGATATAACTAAAATTAATTTATTTAAAGATAAAACAAAAGTATCGGTTTGCATTCTCGGTGTGAAATCACAGGATCTCACTTTGTATATAGTGAGACAGTTAAACAAGTGAACAACATGCAAATCTCACTGCTAAGGTAAACAGTGCATCAAAACAATATCTTTTTAAAACTATAAAATGGGCAAATGGTACACAAAACAACATCGAAAAACATGAACTCTAGCCACTCTTACTGAAATTTAAAACGAGCAAAAAGAATGGCATAATTAATCTTAAAATGAAATATCTGGTGACAGATAAATAACTGGAAACTCGTTTTATATCACCCGGTGCAAGTCAAAAACAATTATTAAATGAAAATGGTAAAAACGAATTCCTTACAAAAAGAGTCTACAGCAAAGAGCATTTACAAAACGTCAGAAAGACGCAAACAAAATTAGTTGTAAAACAAAAAAACTATTAAGCAAAAAACAAATATCTGAGACAAGTATAAAAAGAATATTTAGTTCATTATATAGGCAAAAATGGGTACAAACAGCTGTGACAAATATTTCTTCACAGAAATATAGGGTCATTGACCTACTCACATGAGATAAACATCATGGAACGCACTGCACCAGATGTGAGGAGGAACGTCGCGTGTCAAACCTGGTTCAACACGATTTATGATGGGAAGACGCCTTCAGGTATCCCGGACAGATGCGAATTTTCATTGAAGGGCGTAGAAATACTGTACTTGATATTGTGATCGTAGAACTTCACCTTTCTTTACTTAGGTACGAAGAGCACTTGTTTCGTTTTCGATATAAAAACTCGACGTTTATTCTTCACAGGAACTAACAGATTGAAAATTATATACTTGGGTACACATATCCATATGGCTGTAACTACTTTACTTAATCTTGTTGCAGGCTCTGATTTGTCTCAACAATACGCCATTTCGTAACGAACTGTCTCAAACTACATATTGAAATAAAAACGTTTTATTCTGGATAACACTGAACGAAACGCCTAGTTGACGACTTCAATGGAAGACTGTCGATTCATTCCTACGACTAGGAATTAAAAACTCCGGAACTGACTTGCGAACTGACGATTAAAATTCGCGAAACATTCAGTCTTTTGCCCGGAACTAACTAGATACCGAAGAATACTGGACTGATACTGAAAGAACATACGCTTACGAGTCATTTTATACACTCATGAAGCTATAAATTTTAATATAATGAATAATAAACTAACACAATAGTGACATCAATTACGGCTATTAATAACAGTCTAATAGTCATTTTCTCATATATCATAGTGTTAATTCGGTTTTCTGTCATTCTTAATGGGTTAAAATTGAGATTTATCGACAGAAAAATGTCAAAAACGCTTATTGTAATTATATTTACTACACTACTACACTACTACACTACACTTATAAATATATCCTCGTGACTTTTATAGTCTGTGAATTCCTAAGACAATAATAACTTTTGTCTTTGGCCATCTCGATTGAAATATTTTGTGCATCTGGAATACGAGTATTTATGTTAGATCTTCTCCTTCCGTAGTTTGTTCTACGGTAGGATTTTTATTGTTTTGATTATTTTCCCTACGTTTCGACGTTATCCTGCATTTAATTAACTGATTAAATGATTCTACAGGGGGTTGGCTGGGGATATATCACATTTTGTGTGTAGAAACTATAGCACTAAACTTTGGATGGACTATATTCAGTCGAGGGGCAAGTTCTTAAAATCACATATAATGACTTCGCTTTATTCATTCGGTGTCTTTACATCTGACGTCACACAAATTTTCACTGCATTTACGAACTGTTCGATGAAACAATCAAGACTTCTTGAACTGTGATATAGAGTGCTGATGGTAAACATAACTAAACTTAGTTATAAACCAACATTTTCTTTTTCCGTTTCTGTTATGGACTCCCGAAAACGCTACAAAAAGCGTCCAAGAAGTGGGTACTTCCCGGGTGGTTTCCGAAAAAACATGTTGTTGGTAGTTTTGAGAACTCCGGCGTATTTATTTACGATTATCATTATTTACAGCCTCACAAAAACGACCTACCAAACTGCCTCCAGCTGCACAAGGATTTCCAAGTATCCTGGGAAATTTTCGGCCCTGCCGTGACCATCCAGTTGGCCGGGCAAGTTCGCGAGGACGAGTACCTGTCCTTCGGCATATCCGGGTCGGACCAGAAGAGTCAGATGATTGGAGCTGATGTCGCCATTGCCTACGTCGATGGATACAGGGGGTACGCGACAGATTACAACATCACGGCACTTACACCGGTGAGTAGAGAGAGACAGAACATAATTTATTGTCATAAGAACGATCTTGTTGACAAAGTTTCACTCAACCTAAAAAGTCACTATGACATATACAGGGTGTTTCTGAAGTCGCAGACGCAATTGCTTCTCCTCTTGTCCAGATATCTATGACTGCAGCAGTAAAATAATAAAAGCAGTGAGTGACATCATCACTGAACCTTTAACCGACCTGTTAACCTAATCTTCTTGACAGGAATATTTCCAGAAAGCTATAAAATTTCTAAAATCATTCCCTTATTTAAAAAGGTGACAGGAATGATACTGGAAATTACAGACCAATGTCAATTATATGCATTTTTTCCAAGATAATTGAAATAATAATAGAACAGATACTAACAAGGTACTTTGAAGACAATTTTTTTTTCAATAATTCACAATTTGGCTGTAGGTCAAATCGTTCCACCATTGGTGCAGTATCATACGTTATAGAGAGACTGATCCAAGGACTTGAACAGGGATACCATATGGGTATAACTCTATGTGACCTGTCCAAAGCTCATAATATCCTCCTAGAAAAACTGAATTTCTATAGAATCAGGAAGGTTACTCTAAACCTCATCAAATCCTACCTAACAAATCGATTCCAAACAGTATTTCATAACAATGGTTTGTCCAACTTCAAAGAAGTAGAGTTCGGAGTCCCCCAAGGTTCTGTTTTGGGGCCACTACTCTTCATTATCTATATTAATGACTTGACCTCAATTCGCTGATGACACCACCCTCATATATTCTCACAAGGACTATGATTCTCTAATCTTGAATGGCTGCAGATGCAGAGGATAAAGCTGAGAACTGGTTTATTGCCAATCGACTCAAATTAAATAACGATAAAACACAAAAATTGATATTTACCACCAATACATCTATCCAAGAAAATCTCAACGTAAAACTATTAGGTCTAACTATTGATCATAAACTCAACTGGTCAAGTCATATTAAAAACTTAAATCACAAATTGTCAAGCTCACTATTCGGTAATCGCCAGTTGAGGCATATTACTGATACAAGTACTCTGAGAAATGTTTACTTCTCTCTATTCCAGTCTCCTCTTGTATACTGCTCTGGGGTAACTCCTCGGAAGCCCCAACTGTATTCAGGCAACAAAAGAAGGCTATTAGAATCCTGGCAATTGCCAAATATCGTGATACTTGCAGACCATTGTTTGAAACGCTGAAAACTATGACCCTCCCATCTTTGTTTTGACTACATTACTTGAGATCCATAAGAATTTACCAAACCTAATTATTCAGTCTGATATTCATGAGCATGATACAAGAGGATCACATAAAATCAGAGTACCTAGATATAGACTCACAAAGTCCATGAATAACTCTTTGATTTACCATCTCTACAATATCCTACCTGAATCATTGAAGACGTTGACCATATAAGAAAGCTATGAAATCATTTCTGTTGAACAAACTTCATAGAGGAATATCAGAAATGTGTTGAAGAGGGTGGTTTGATGATTTCATTGAAAATATGAACAGGATGTTCATAAAGTCAGTTGTGGTTTGACTTCTCATTCTCACCAAACTTAATAGTTTTTAATGTGTTGACTATTTTAATTGTTTTTATTTATACTGACTTTTTATTATAATTACTATGTGCAATGTGATTTGTATCCTAAATTTTTAACTATATATATTTTTTTAGTGACGTGCTATTGATATTACAATTACTGTGTTCAATTTTAGTTGTATCCTAAATTTCGAACTATATACAATTTTCTTGTGACGTGCTATTAATATGCAACTGTGTATAACATATAGTCAAATAAAACATTCTATTCTATTCAATACAAATATTCCAAGGGCGTGTTCATTTGGTCAAAATAAAAGACTTTTTTCCCATAAACATGTGTGCTAAAATTTACTCCCTCCAAGCTACATACATCGCAAGTTGCCAGAAAAAAATCGTATATTCATTTCTTACTTCAAAAATAAGGTAACTCCGATTAAAAATGGTGAATGAGGGTTGCCTACAGTTTTTATAGCCAAAATTTTCTATTTTTGCAAAAAAAAAAAACATTTGAGCATCACAGTTAAGTTGGCCATGAAAAAATCTAAAATTTCGGTCTCTTGCATTTTTTTGAAACATCTGGTCTCAGAGATGGCAATGGGATTTACATTCACGTTTCACGTCACACCAGTGAATCGCAAAGTAACTTCCATTATTATCGCATAAACGTCTATTCGGTGCCCCGTTGGTCATGTTGAGACATCAAAATGTGATACAAAATGTGACTCGAAATTAGCCCAATTTCCATTCATACTTCGGAATCGAATGCACATTTTGAGACCCTTTCTAGGTAACAATGTGAAATTGAATGGACTGGTACTTATTCAAAAATGTGCTTCACTTTCTGATTCTCCTGTATGTCAGGAATAAAACAAAGCTCACCATGTTTCAACATAAATAGAAATTATACCTCAATATTATTATTCTTAATAACGAATTACGGTTCATGGAATGGAATGCTAGAAAACAAATGCGTGAGTTGATTCCGTAGTATATTTTCACAAACAAACAAAAATTATCAAACTCTGTATGAATCATGAAAAAAAAAAACAATACGTACAAATGTAGAAAAATGTTATAATTCAACTCCAATCCTCTGGACAGCATTTTCTTCGCTGCGAAATCAGTACCTATCCTGAAGATGTCAAATTCTGTAAATCACTGATTTTACATTTCTAAGTTTCTACTGACCATTCCGGTCCTTCAAGGGATACAGTTCTTGGTGGAAATAATAATTGGGCAATATTAATAAACACACTCAATTAACCTATTGAAATAAAAAGAATCAAACAGAAGTATAGTCGAAGTAAACGATATTGTGCACACTTAAAGCTGGCGGCACTATCAAAGGAAAAAAAAGGTCGTAAAAATGAACCGGCTGAGAATTAGTCAACGTGGACTGTCGAATTGGCGTTTCGTATTGGATAGCTTGTTCTAACCAGGTCTTATGATTGGCTGAAGAGACATAAAATTAATATTGAAGTATTGTCACGGTGACCAATAGAAATCGCGGAAGGTTATCGCCGTCGTGTCATCGATGTTTAGTTCAGAAACTGATCACATTGGAGTGCTGAAATTTGAGATTGTTGCTGTTTTATTTTGTAGGTCCCCAGTTACAATTACCTACTTCAAAATTTTTGTTTATTATCTGTTTGAAATGTGGCGTCCTTGGACAAGTCCTGTGATTGAAAATAATGAGTGTAATAATAACGCTGACTTTTTCCAGTGCAGTGATTCCGATAGCGATTGTGAACAATGCGAAAAAGAGATACCACCAGTGAATAAGATTCGAATGCATTCGAATATTGAAACACAGGAAGTATGTTTCATTGTATATAAGAATCTGAACCATAAGTTTGGTTTCGAGGGAAACAAATTATTACAAGCAACATCTGATTTAACCGAAATTCCTTTTTCAACTGTACGTAAAATAGTCAAAAATAAACCCTATGAACGCAAGAAACGATGTGATAAAGGATTATCAAAACCATTAGATGTTCATCTGATAAAAGCATTGAAAAAAACAATATACGACAGTTACGAAAGCAATGAGATACCTACCATTGAAGTTATAAGAAAGAAATTGAATACTGCCGGCCATAACGTGAACTGCTGTGATAAAACTTTTCAGAATTGGATAAAGAAATTGGGATTTAAATTCAAAACAATAAATAAACGTCAAGCAGTTATGGAAAGCAGAAGAATAGTAGATTTACGTAATAGTTACTTGGAACAAATAACTAAATATAGACAAGAACATAGGCAAATTATCTATTTGGACGAAACTTGGTATGACACACACGACACAGTTAGGAAAGGATGGACTGCTGGTTCAAGAATGTGTACGCCTAAAATGCCTGCAAACAGAGGATCGCGACTAATCATTGTGCATTGCGGAGGAAGTGAAGGATGAGTTCCGGATGCTTTGAAATTATGTGGAAAAAAACTTGAGGACTGCAATGTTGACTATCATAAAAACATGGAAGCTACTATTTTCGAGGAATGGTTTGAAAACACATTGATCTCAAATTTGGATACAAATAGTGTGATAGTTCTTGACAATGCTTCATATCATTCGCGACAACTCATCAAAGTGCCGAATAAAAACTCAAGGAAAGATGAAATACAAAGTTTTTTAATGGACAATAATTTGTATTTTGAAGACTGCTACACGAAAAAACAACTACTTGAAGTTTTACAGACAAAAAGAAATTTGAAAAAGTATACGCCCTTGAGCGTATTGCTGAAAAGCATGGACACACTATATTGAGACTTCCCCCTTATTTTTGTGTTTTCAACCCCGTAGAGTTAATTTGGGGAAAATTGAAACAAAGCATAAGGCGAAAAAATACTTTTCTAAAATTCGATAAGAAGGTAATTGAGCTTATTAAAGAAGAAGTAACTAGTATTTCCAAAGAAGACTGGCAAAAAAGGATTGACAAAGTAATTCAAGTTGAAAAGGACTACATGAAGATTGGACACTTCCATATTAATGGTGGAAATAAATTTATTATAGATTCAAATGATGACAGTGATAGTGAAGAAGAAAATATGGAAGAAGGAGTATTAGAACCGTTCGAAGAAAATTAGTTAAGTGTTTTTAAAGTGAATAATCTGTAAATATGTGAGTTAGAAGAATTTATAGTTATTTTATGCGTTTTAGGATGTTGCTATAATTGATATTTGAGAATTATTCTTTTTGAAATATTTTGTGTTTTTTCAATATAGGTAACCCGTTTATTTTAATTCCTACCGTTCCACCCACATATCTGGATGAATTTTCCACTTCACACTTCTTTTCAGGTGAGAAAAGTGCTCTCACATACCATATCGCTATTGTGATTCTTACATATTCAGAAATAATTTTTTAATTACGAAATTCATTAGCTCCCGTACTATATTCTTAAAGGGGAACCGTCTGAAGGTAGGTTGTACTATATCGTTTACTTGGACTATACCTATAGAATATTTAAAGAATGGCTTCAACCAAATACAAATTCTACTTGCCACTCGACTCGATAAACAACTCTGGCCATTTTGTGTCGTGATGGTGATGTCATGCTCAATTTTGTTACTAACCTAATTCCTTCTATACCGACAAAATCGCAATGAAACCAAAATTCATGTCAATGTGCTTTGTAATCTTCTACACATTTTGTACCTCAAAGCGACACTAACGAGAAGAAAATTGTGAACAATTCATAACTTTTGGTATCACTAAGTGGTAACGGTGACGTCTAAATGCAACTCATTTTGTTACCATAATAATCAAGAAAGCAACATCTCCTAGATGTTTGTGTTAATAGGCAATTGATACTATTTGACAATAATTAGTATTTTTTTTTATTGACAAACATATTTTATAGGTCTTTCTTGAATATAATATTATTGAGACAGCCAATTTGTGACAAATAAACAATTCATACGAATAGCCATCTCTACCCGCACAGGCTATTCTTTTGGGTACACTCTTATAATTATTTTGTAATGTCATGTAATTTGTAAAATCTGTTCTTTCCTGTTATAATTTACGGCCTTTTGTCTTTTTGTTCAGTTCAGTCAAGGGTAGCCTTAGTTTAGTTTTGAGTTATGTCAGATAAAGTCAATTAATAAAAGATATATGTCAAACTGTTCCTTTCTACAAGATATCAAACATTATTATTTAAATTCAATTCAATCCCCTGTCGGCCACAACAATTGGCGACGAGATAAAGACGAATTAGTGAATTCAGGGACAGTGCAGAGGTGATTGTGTCGAAGGTTTTCTTCCACTCCACGCCGACAGGGTATGTACGATTTTCTGTTTTTTTCAATTGATCGTATATATATATATATATATATATATATATATATATATTTACCATTGCCGTTATGGATCCAGCTCAATTTGCACAATTCATGGTTGCTATACAACAGCAGCGACCCGCGACCCAGTTGATAGAGACACTCACACGGCAGCCATCAGTACACAATGTTACTGATCAAGATTCAAACCCATCAATTTCAAAATCGCCAGTCAACGTTACGTTTCTTCAACCATTTGAAGATTTCGATCCGAAAAAGGAATTTTTCAAAAATTACCGTCAACGTTTTGAAAATTATTTACATCTCAAAAATGTCCTGGACAATAAAGATCATTGTGCTCAGATTCTACTCAACTCAATTGGTGCTACACATTTCAATGTGGTTTCTGCCCTTGTTGCCATTTTTGCCCTAAAAAGAATGTCATTGTATCCCAGCATCTATTTCTATCAACGTATCAGCAGGAAAATCAATCAATCGCTGATTTTGTGATACTGCTTCGACAAAAGTCACTTGATTGTGAATTTACATCCGCCTGTGACTGCAAGATATCTATTTCTGACGTGTTCCTCCGCGAACAGTTTGTTAGAGGAATCTGTGACAACTCGATTAGAGAACAAATACTGCAGTCGGACGTCCTTAGTTTCAACGATGTTGTGAAGAAAGCATTAGCGTTAGAGGCGTCAAAATCTGATTGCCGCCAAATTTCAGGGAAATCCACTGGCGCTCACAGCGAGTTCATCAACAAAGTGTCTATACGGGGGCGGTCATCCAGTCGTTCTTCTATCCACTCTTCACTTAATCGACTTCGTCCACGTTCGATGTCTCGACTCAGAGTCGATACCCACCATCGTTCGAGTTCCCGATTCAAGTCCAGGCTTGACTATGATAAACTTGGACTGAAAGAGCTCTGTATTCGGTGCGGTCGTAATAACCATCTAGCACGAGATTGCAAAATCGATCCATCAAAATTACACTGCTCCGCCTGGATGAAATGGACATGTACGCAGAGTCTGTATTCGGTCACTTATGGTAAATCGCAAAACTTCAAACACCCGTTCGAATCAGATTGAATCGATACACAGTGATTCAGAGGACGTTTTCGACCGATATGGCGTGAATCAAATCATCGATATTTTCCAACAAAGCAAAATTCAATCCAGTGATCTTGGAAAATATTTTGTCACCGTCTCCATTGAAGGTCAACGTCTGGAGTTTGAAGTCGACTCAGGAGCTGGTTTCACATTCCTTTCCAGGCGTAAATTCCAAGAATTACACCTTCGAGATCCTATTCAACCCTCGACTGTAGCTTTCCGCTCATACACTGGGAATGGGGAATGTGTTCGTACCAGACGGGAAAGTCATTGTGAATGTGTGCTATAAGAATAAAACGTCAAGAGAGGAAATGAATGTAGTCTCTGACCATTTTGGCGCACTTCTCGGAAGAATTTGGATACGTCATTTGGGTATCAATCTTCAAGAAATGGAGCCTATAACTTCTTCAAATTCCTCCATTCACTGTATTCAGCAGCTCAACACAATTGAGGAAATCTCAAAATTTCCAACAATTTTTCAAGCACAAGTTGGTTGTGTCCCGATTTTTACTGTGTCACTTCAACTTCGAGAAAATTCAAAGCCTGTCTTCATCAAAGAGAGAGAGTTAGTTGCCTTATGCTCTTCGTGATAAAGTTGATAAAGAACTACACGATCTTGAAGCTCAGGGAATCATAACCAAATCTACGACAAGTGATTGGGGATCTCCGCTAGTACTGACGGAACTGTGAGATTATGTGTTGATTACAAAATTGGTGTCAACCCCCAACTTGTAAATTCGAACTTCCCTATCAAGCGTATCGATGGAATTCTGAACAGCCTTCAAAATTCCAAATATTTCTGCCGACTAGACCTCTTCAAGGCATATCTCCATATTCCAGTAGATGAAGAGAGCAGTAAAATCCAGACTATTTCTACACATAAGGGAACCTACAAGATGAATAGATTATCTTTCGGGATAAAAACTGCCCCTAGTGAGTTCAATCGTATCATTGATCAGGCTCTACAAGATTTACCGAAAACCTTATCATACTTCGATGATATATTGGTTCACGGATCAACAAAATAAGAGTGTTCTAAAAACTTGTTTCTCTGTCTTCAACGATTGCAAAAATTCGATTTACACCTAAATAAAAAGAAATGCTCCTTGTTCCAAGAGAAAATTGAGTACCTCACACAAAGGCATTTCACCCTTTTACTACCCTGAGTGAAACGCGAGGGTGTTTGCTATCTGAACAGGTTCCCAACACTGATACGTATTTTTCCAAAAAGAATGGTATTTTTAACCCTAGTATTACCGGAGATAATAATATTTCATTATCCTGTACTACATTCAACCGGACTTTAGTAACTTCGTTACAATCTTAAAAAAGTCCGAGCCCTTGTGGATATGCCTAGACCTACCAATCAAGAAGACATACTCCGTTTTTTGGGTATGACAACTTACTACTCCAGATTTCTGCCAAATATTTCTATAATCACCTATCCTCTTCGACAACTTCTCCAGAAAAATTCAAATTTTTACTGGACAGCCGCATGTGAAGCTCCTTTCTTGAGACTTAAAAACGAGCTCTCAAGTGACCGTACTCTAACACCATATGATCTATCGCTTCCGCTACTCCTAGCGTGTGATGCGAGTTCGGTTGGAATTTCGGGAGTCCTATCTCATTTGGTCAAAAGTGAAGAGAAACCAATTGCGTTCGCTTCTCGCTCACTGACTACGTCTGAACAAAATTACTCGCAACTCGACAGAGAAGCTCTTGCCATAGTTTTCGCAGTTGATCATTTTTTCAATTATCTCCATGGAAGGCATTTTAAATTGTGCACCGACAACAAACCGCTTACAAGAATTTTCCACCAACACTCCAAAATTCCACCCATGACTTCTGGCCGTTTGCTAAGATATGCAACTTTCCTATCACCTTTCAACTATGAAGTTGTCTTCAAAAGTGGGAAATCAAACATCAACGCAGATTGCCTCTCGCGCGCTCCAGTAAAGCAAAGCAAACCATCTGGAGATATTCTCATCAATGATGCAATTCAAGACATATGCATGAATTCCATAAATCAAATTTCGTCAGAAATTCTCAATTCTGATTCCATCCGTGACGCTACCTCGACCGACAAAGGGCTCAAAGAAATCAAAGCTCGAATCGAAACAGATCCTGAATTGTCACTTGAATACACACTAGACTACGGCATCCTCTTCAAGGATCAGAGAGTTGTGGTTCCACGTGTCTTCAGAGATGCAATACTTCAAGAGCTCCATCGAACACATAGTGGCATAAGCAAAATGAAACAGCTTGCCCGCCGTTATGTGTACTGGAAAGGAATTGACAGGGATATTGAACATCTGACAAGATCCTGCGAGCCTTGTTCAAAAACGAAGTCCAACCCACCAAGAGCCCAGGTTCACCCATGGGATGAACCGCAACATAATTGGGATCGAATACATATTGACTATGCAGGTCCATTCCAGGGATTCTGGTACCTTATCGTTGTGGACTCAAAATCTCGATGGGATTTGCCGCTCAGCTCCAACTTCAGCTTCAACAATCGACATGCTCTCAGAAATATTTTCTGTACATGGCTATCCTTTTGTAATGGTATCTGACAACGCATCAATTTTTGTAAGCGATCAGTTCAAAACATTTTGGAATTTTCCAGAAACTGATTGCTCCAGGACATCCTGCAACTAACGGGTTAGCCGAACGTAATGTTTATACGCTAAAATCAAAACTGAAGGCTATGTCAGAGAATCCTGCTCCAATGCAAACAAAAATTCGTGAAATCCTGTTCCGCTATCGAATGACTCCCCTCTCAAATGGTTCAACTCCAGCTGAGAATTATCTACATCGCAAAGTCCGCTGCGAATTGGATGCCCTTCGCCCAATGCAAAATTCCAGAAACTCTCATCCTGATCGCTATGCTCGACAATAAAGCGTGGGAGACTGAGTCCAAGCTCGTTACTTCCAGAGAAATCAAAATACGTGGAAACTCGGAAGTGTTGTCAAAAAGTTGGGAAAACTTCACTACCTGATTCGACTTGATGATATTCCCACTGGTGTCATCAAAAGACATATCAATCAACTCTATCGTACAGATATCCCTCGAAAGTCTGTAACTTTCAATGATAACCTGGACAATTCTGAAGAAAGACTTTCGTCTTCAAGCCAAAACTGGATTCCCAATGATTTTGAATTCCGAAGCCAACATCATCCCAGAGAGATTGACGTACCAGTCATTCAAAATCAGCCTGAACTTCAACTATTTCAAGAACCACCTCAACCTGAATTTCGACGATCTAAAAGAATTCGAAATGCTCCCAAGTATCTTCGAGATTATATGACCTCTTAAGAGAACTTCAGACTTAAGAGAATTGTTGTAATTTATGGCCTTTTGCCTTTTTGTTCAGTTCTGTCAAGGGTAGTCTTAGTTTTGAGTAATGTCAGATAATGTCAATTAATGAAAGATATATGTCAAACTGTTTCTTTCTACAAGATATCAAACATTATTATTTAATTCAATTCAATCCCCTGTCGGCCACAACATTAACGAAATGGCTTCCGTAACACTGAAGAACGATAACAATGTGTGACTTAGGTGAAACAAAAGAACTGAAGTTTCGATTAAAATTTAAAATTTTCGGCTTCAAAGTCGGAATTTCCGAGTTTAAACTCGTAAAACTAAAATTCCGACTTTGAAGTCGAAATTTCCGAGTTTAAAGTCGGAATTTCCGACATAGAAGCTCGGAATTTCCGAGTTAAAGTCGGAATTTACGACTTCGAGTCAGAAAAATAAAATTCCGACTTGAAAGTCGGGAATTCCGAGTTTGAAGTCGGAAAAAAACTTGATGGCCCGTAGACGCTTTCGTAGGTTTGTCTTCAACAAAACTTTTTTTTTCAGTGCGTAAAAGTTTTGGGCCAATATAAGGGTGTGTGCAAGGATGACGTCGTTGGAGGTCAAGACAGTAATCAACTCAACACGGCTGTGAGAGAGAATGGCATCAATATAATAACATACAGAAGATCGTTGATTTCGCGTAAGTAAAGTTCTATAATATCCAAGTCGTACTCTCTTTAAACATGAAGAAAAATTATGTTATGTTATTGGGTGATTACTACCATGTCCTTTTTTCCGCATATTTGTTTTTTCCTTTGGGAATTAGTTTGTAAAAACGAGGTTCGCGAGTAGATAGATAAATAGATAGATTGAACATTTTGCGTAATCCCATACTGTTATTTTAATTTAACGGTTTTCAGATGACAATTGAAAAGTTAATGTTAACAGCCTCCGTCCTTTGAGATTTTTTAGCGGCCGGCAAGAAATCACTTCAAATATTATTTTCAAAACTTAATTCTGCTTACAATAACAATAATTATAATGACACTAACTATTAATGAATTTGAAAAGTTATTTGACAATTGCTATTATTAGAAATTTCTATTCCATCGATGAGAGATTTACCATCGAAAACACCAGTATTTGAACTTGTTGTCGGTGTGGCTTCATTGCTATGAACTAGTTCTCTCGTTATCTTCGTTCTCTTTGAAACTGAATTTTCAATACACGATTCCGCCACCGCGGAGGAATTCCAACCTCCAAGTTCTTTTACCGATAGTAGATCGCCACCATTTTCTACAAGCATAGTAGCTGAATCTGCGAAACGAGTGCCCTGTGCAGAGCTGAGGATTTTCCAATTTTAACAGCTACAATAGTATGAATGCCCACAACTTGTTTTACATATTTGTCATTCCTATAACCAATGAAGAATAGCCTATTTTCCAAATTTGAAAGCGCAAATCTACATATTTTTGGTATAAACCATAGGCATCAAAAGGAAGTCCTTCTTTGTGAATGAGAAATACCCTGTTCTTATTGTTTTTAGTATACCTCAATGTAACCAAAACTCTGGTACTGATGCTTTCAAAATCATCTACAGTCAGCTTAACAAGATCGTCACGTCTACAGGAGCCAAAAATACCACACATCAATACAACCTTTTCAAGCAACCATGTATGATCATCTGGCGGGAAATTTGAATCTGCTGGGTCCACTTCTGAATGGACGCGGTTCTGAGGTTGGTGATGTCATAGACATGGATGGTTCAATTCCAATTCCAGGAACCATCCATGTCTATGACAACACCAAACTCACAACCGCGCCCATTCAGAAGTGGACCCAGCAAATTCAAATTTCCCGCCAAAAACGGCCGCCATCTTGGATGGGTATTGGCTTTACTTCTCTACTAATACATTTTTCCATCACCCAGAAACTTCTATGAATTTTCGCAACTATTGGGTTTTCTAGTACAATTGTTTGATGGACATATACAGAAAATTTACCCAGTATCTCATGCAGTCCTTTACCAGTTTTGGAGCTCATACTATGTAATTCGATTTCAGCTAACGAAACTCTGCCCTACTTTCTTGTTTTTAAAAAATCGGTCTGTGACATTCACTAAGTAAACACACTTATTTGAGGTTACAATTTTCCTACTTTTCGAGTGTTGTTTAGAAGTGAAAGATGTTTGCAAAATTTTTTAAAAAATTCCATGGTGATCCGAAATCCATCAAGTACCATTTGTGATTTTCATCTTGTGAATTAATAGCAGGAAAAAATTAAATAATTAATTTATTTGAACATTCAGCAGAAAATCCATATTTTTACTTTTTCTCCTGGTTATTCTTGTATTCAACTATTCTGAATACGTTCTCAGTGGAAAATGAAAACTGAAGTCTCACTTTTCAAATCCCAACGTGATATATCTTTTCGTGCACTGGTGTTTCTTTCGTGTCGTTCAGGGAGTATTGGGGCGGACTGGAACCACGTTTTTTAATAGCTCGCACTGACGCGTTCTGCGCATGCCCTTCCCGGTTGCAGTTGTCTGTTCCCAACACGCGTGGCCATCCCGTGATATTCAGAAAAGAGGACACAACCTAAACCTAACCGAACTAACCTAGCTATCCAAGTTGCTGGTGATTCGATCTCTGATTAGAATGGAAAGGTGAAATCACAGCAGATGCTCGCTGCGCTCGCGTCTTGTAAATTATCAGAAGAAAGGGACACGCCTTCGGCGTGTCTTTTTCGTCTGACTGTCCACGTTTTCGGCTACGTACCGTATTTCTAAGCGTAAAAAAGGGACACAACCTAACCGAACTGACCTAGCACTGATTATTATGAAAAGGTGAAAACATGATTTCTAGTAATCCCAGGTGACCAAAACTTGGCAACGGCGCATTGCCGCAAAACAAAAATAGTACCATTTGAATAGGTTGAGGGTCTATAATCGAGACTTTCAATTGTTTTTTTCATATTAAATTTCCGTAAACCAAAGTTCAGCCGAAAAATGTACCTAACTCGAAAACTTGTCGTCTTCTGAGATGCAAAAAAATCATGCTCATTCGACACCAAAAAAGACATATTTCTACAAATTATCATCTGAATTAAATCTACCTACGAGAGAAAAATATTTAATACTGAAAAAATTGGTTTTTCGTAATTTTGACGGTTAAATTGGGAATATGACGAAAAGTATTGAATTCAAATGTTTCTGATTTTTTGTTATCTACAACTTTCCTAGTGAACATTTTTCGCTACGAGGTCACGTTCCGCCTTAAATCGCAAAAAACCGTTTTCAACCCCTAAACTGCATACCCATTTCGAGTGTTTTCGTGTTTAAATATTTCTTTCCCAAAGTTGGAACCTCCACAACATTTTCCACCTGGTTCTTACCTGTTACATTTTTTCTTTTTCACAAAAATTGAAGGCACCAGTCTAGTTGGCAAATTTTGCTCGCGTTCGATTAGTTTGATAAAATTATGGTTGATTTATGCACGCCCTCCTAAGAACTAAACTTAAGACTAAGAATTCAACCTAAGAATTATGTAGTCAAAGAATAGGAGTTATGAACTCTTAGTTCTTATGGTGGATTTATGCAGCAGTCATAAGTCATAAGGAAGAATATTCGTCAATGATTGGTTGGTCCGTTTATTCCAACCAATCATTGACGAATATTCTTCCTTATGACTTATGACTG
This sequence comes from Chrysolina oricalcia, assembly GCA_944452925.2. Classification (NCBI taxonomy): domain Eukaryota; kingdom Metazoa; phylum Arthropoda; class Insecta; order Coleoptera; family Chrysomelidae; genus Chrysolina; species Chrysolina oricalcia. Next base: position 39,550,170 of record OX101828.2, on the reverse strand, counting down.
CTGCATAAATCCACCATTGGTACTAGTTATAGTTCCATAAACGTTCGCGTTGTATCCCTATTCATGAACTCTAAAAGTTCTTAATTTTATGTTTAGGTTTAGTTCTTATAGTCCAAGATCCCAGGGCCGTCAGACATTACTTATTTTTAAACGAACGAAATGTGTACAATTGAGTAGTGTTATTATGTACTATGTTCGCATGTCTACCTGCTAGCTTGTCCAGATGACCATATTCTTCAAATATTAGGGAATCAAGGTACGTGAAAACATCACTTACTTTATTTAGAGAGCGATTTTTTAGATGCCGAGAATTGAAAACCGAAAATATTACGGTTTACTACCAGAATGTAAGAGGCCTCCCCACGAAACATAAGGAGTTTTTTCACAGTGTAGTTTCTGATAATTGGGATGTGATATGCATTTCGGAAACCTGGCTAAATGATAGTTTTTATGATAATGAACTGAGTGATTCACGCTACTTGGTATTTCGAAATGACAGAAACTATAGTACTACTAATATGAACCGCGGTGGAGGTGTCTTATGTTGTGTTAAATCCAAATTCAAACCAGTACTAATCTCTAATAGTATGCATATCGATTTTCAATGGTTGGCTATCAAAATGTCTGTAAAAGATCTTGACGTCACGATCTGTTGTGTGTATATAACATCGGGAGCAAATTTAACAGTATATGAACAGTTTTTTGAATCCCTAGAAAATTGTCATGAGCTCAATGCCACCGAAAACCTGTTGTTAGTGGTTGATTTTAACGTCTCTGAAATAACGAATTCGAATTATAACTTGAGAATCGGATCATCGAAGGCGAGATTAATACAATCCATCATGTGTGAGTATGATCTTTATTCTATAAATGATATCTCCAATGGCTGAAATACTTTGGACCTAATATTAACAAATATCACGGAAGCGACGGTGAGAGAATGTGAAACGCCCCTAGTGCGGTTGGATAACTACCATCCAGCTCTTGAGATAATGTTCACTGTCAAATTTGGACGGGTAAGCGTATCCCCCGAAATTAAGCGCATTATTACATTTGACTTCAGGAGGGGAAACTTTCTGGGGCTCTATGGAATGCTTTCACAGTGTTCCTGGTCAGATATGTTATGTACGGAAAATGTAGACGATTGTGTAGATAGTTTCTATGATTTATTGAAAGACGTTTTTGAAAAATGCTTGGAAAGAAAAACCACTTTCATCAAAAATCAATTCCCTGCATGGTTCTCCAAAGAACTTATTCACAAAATTAAATTAAAAGAACACTATTTTAAAATGATTAAAAAAAGAACAAAAAAAGCAAATTATTATTAAGATAAATATAAGGAACTTAGGATAGATGTGAAACGTCTGCATAATCTGTGTTATGAAACATATATAAAAGAAATAGAGGGTGACTTACAGAGTGATCCCAAAAATTTCTGGACATATATAAAAGAACGTCGAAAAAACTGTGCGGTTGCTAACAAATTCACTTATGATGATGATGAATTGATCAATGACAGAGATATTGTAGATGGTTTCGCAACTTTTTTCAAATCAACCTTCACAAATAGCGATGCACCGGTAAATTCCACAACTTTTCCTGAATATGGCTTAGATACCCTTGAAATTGGCGATATAAGTGAACAAGAGGTTGAAAATGCTATCAAGACACTAAAACCCAAAGCGGCCATTGGAATTGATGGCATTCCAGCCTACTTCTTTAAGGCCTACTGTGACTTGTTGAAGCAACCGTTGACCTTGATCTTCAATCTCCAAGCCTCCTCAAAATTGGAAGAGTCACCCCCATACACAAAAGCGGCAATAAGAACAATGTAAGAAACTACAGGCCCATAACAGTCTTGTCAGCTCCGTCGAAGATATTTGAACGGGTAATATAAAACCGTGTATACAATCATGTGGACTCAGTTATAATCGACCATCAGCATGTTTTTATTCGTAATAGATCTACCACTACCAATTTGTGCGTATTTAGTAATTTCGTGACGAATGGTATGAAAAATGGCAGCCAAGTAGACGTAATATACACTGTCTTGGCCAAGGCCTTCGATAGAGTTAACAATGAGGTTTTGATCTTGAAATTAAAAGCATTTTCGGTTTCACAAACAACACTCTTGATTTCTTGCACTGCTATCTGACAAACAGAATACAATTTGTACGGTTCAACAATGTATCTTCTTTCGAATTCACCGTTACCTCAGGCGTTCCTCAAGGATCGATTTTGGGGCCTCTCCTCTTCGTGTTATTTGTTAATGACGTCTCCCAATTTCTCCTATATGTCAGAAGGATCAAAAGCGAGAAAGACTCTGTTAAGCTTCAAGATGACCTCGATAATCTATCGAATTACTTTTCAGTATCTGACTTATCTCTCAACGAAGCTAAATGCAAAATAATGTGTTTCACACTAAAGAGGTCACCCACTGTCGATGACTATTACATTAATGGCACCAGTCTGCAGAGAATCGAAGTGATGAAAGATCTTGGTATCTTTTTCTCTGGTGTGTTCAATTTCTCAAGGCATATTGAATACTTAGTGTAGGAAATTGAGCTTTGTTTTGAGATCTAGCCGTGAATTCAGTCACGATACTTGTTCAATACTTTACAATTCCATTGTTCGATCTAAACTAGAATATGGATGTGTCATTTGGAATCCAAAGACTTTTTTATATTCCGATATGATAGAAAAAAATCCAAAAACGATTACGGATAACTCTTTCCTTCAGGAAACACAAGGTCTGGCCCTTATTTATATCTTACTCTAGCCGTCTATTAGGATTTAAAATGTCCAACCATTGAAAGATCGACGTGAGTCCTCGGAAGTAATTTTCGTTTTTAACGTTCTTAGAACATTGAAAGAACCTGAAATTCTCCAAACTATTGATTTTATCGTACCTGACATAAGACTTAGAAGAAGAGACAATCTATTTCGTGTCTCGAACAGTTTGTCTCCTCTTCAACAATGTCTAGAGACCGTTAACGAAATGGCGAAAGACTGTGATCTAGATATATTCAATATTACAGAGGGACAACTCCTTCGAATGCTCAAATGTACCTGAATCTTCTCTGGCATATTTAATTTTATTGTTCTCAACTGATTTCTGGTATTCTGAACTATATTATCTTATCTCAATCTGTAGTATTGTATTTTGTATTTTTATTGTATTTTTTACTTTATAATTGTATTTTTTAAATGTACCATTGTGTTCAATGAATTTTATGTATTAAGAAACTCTTTACAACTGTGTAACATGTAAGTGGAAATCATTCTGTTTGTTGCTCAGTATAAATAAATTTCTATTCTATTCTATTATACAAAATTTATTACTAACGCTCAATGGGTCAGTGGACAGGGTCACAGGCTACCACCCCGGAGGTCCGAGTTCAAATCTCGGCTCCGGCAACTTTTTTCGCCGTAAAACTATTCAGCCATCTCGGTTGGAAACGGCTCGACTCTGGGAGGATTTTTGGTTGAAAAGAAATTTGACATTTTGGTAAATGAAAGATTTTGTTAAGATTTCCTCATAAGATCCCAGGGCCATCAGACATAACGTATTTTTAAAAAGATGAAGAGTTACGTTCTGAGTAGTGTCTCATGTACTTTTAATACCTGCGTGCTTGTGGAGTTCGCTCTGTGACACCTGGGAAGGTACCAGGTGAGAACGGTAACTAAAAATAAGAGTTACCTAACTTAAATTTGTATGGCTGATTTTTATATGTATTTTGTAGAATATTACTCTTGAGTGATTTCAAAAGTGTCAGACGCTTTCCATGGACCAGAACTTTCGTCAGACGCTTTAAAGCTCCACAAATTACTTCAGAGTGATATTCTACAAAATATATATTAAAATCGGCAACACAAATTTAAGTTAAGTAACTCTTAGTTTTAGTTACCTTTCTCACCTGGTACCGGCCCAGGTGTCACAGAGCGAACTCCACAAGCACGCAGGTATTAAAAGTACATGTCTGAAGGCCCTGGGATCTTATGAGGAAATCTTAACAAAATCTTTTATTTACCAAAATTCTGTTTTCTAGTCAAATATCTTTTCACACAAAAATCCTCTCAGAGAGTTTCCAACCAAGATAGCTGACAGGAGCTCCGGGGTGGGAGCCTGTGACCCTGTCCACTGACCCATCGAGCGTTATTTAAATTTTGTATAATGGCTATCTAAATAAAGTAAGTGATGTTTTCACGTACCTTTATTCCCTAATATCTGAAGAATGGTCATCTGGACAACCTAGCAGGTAGGCATACGAACATAGTACATACTAACACTACTCAATCGTACACATTTCGTTCGTTTAAAAATAGGTAATGTCTGAAGGCCCTGTGATCTTGCTCTAATAGGTACGGGTGCATAAATCAACCTTTAATACGGTACGTGAAAAATTATAATTGAGAAAAATAAATACAATGTTTTTAAAATATTCCAGCTGATCCTGGCGACAAGGAGTTCCCCGCGGAAGGCTCCCTCTACGTGGTGTGGGGTATCGGAAAACTGGACGAGACCAAAGAACCCGCTTTTCACGATTTGTACTCGAAAACCGACGTGAAAATCGAGGTGAATCCCAAAGAACCGGTGAACAATTGTTTCTCGTTCACCAGGTCCAAGGCGGAACCCGTAGAACCGTGGAAGAAGGGCCAAATCTTCGATAAGACCATCAGGATTTTTAAATCCTACATCGGACCTTCTGGGGCTAAAAAAGGTTACCAGACCATTACAGGTTAGTACATTCGACAAGGCCAGCAACAGATTTTCAACTATTTTATACAGTGTGACAATCAGTAACGTTTGTCTTTTGCATCAATTTCTGCTTCGATCGAAATGATAAATAAGGAAAAAAATCCAAAACTGAAGTTATTTCTAAAAAGTTTTTTTCAAACTCACGATTTTTTTGAAAGACCCTTCCTACTATGACATAATAACATATCAGCCAATTTGACCGGCGAGAGCCAATTTCCCATATGTTTTCATGTGGGATTCTTTTATATAAACAATGCACCCTCATCGCTATGAGAACAAGTATTTATTTTAGAAGTAGATTTTTTTTAGAGATATTCAATTTGAAGTCGATTCAATTATATAAATTACACATTCCTCATTAATCTTGATTGTTGAAGTTATACAAAACGTATGAAACGTGTGGCCCGTTGAAATTCTAGTCAGTATTTGAGATTCGCGCTAAACCACTAGTGTATAAAAATTTCTACAGCCACTGTAAGTTAGGAAAAAAAGATCATCTAAAACTGTGAATATACCGGGTGGCTACGAAAGTATTTACTACGGAATATCTCAGTTGTTGTAAAAGGTAGGCTTGTGAAATTTGGAGCATCGATATACCGTAAGGCGGTTTCAACCCAAGATGCAATCGTATCCTTATATAATGAAATACTCAGTCACCTCGATAATGGTAAGCAAACATTTTTTGACCAAAGAAGGGCATTTGATCTTATTGATATTAACCTGTTGCTTGTAAAGTAGGAGAATTATGGAATACGTGGTAATGCACATTCCTGGTTAAAAACTTACCTTACGGATCGTTATCAAAAAGTCGTAATCAAGAAGAACGATCAATTATTCTATACTGCAAGTGAATCTGTTACTCATGGCGTACCACAGGGTAGCATTCTGGTACCCTTGCTTTTCATAATATTTGTGAAAGACATTTTCGAAATGAATTCTTGTAATAATTATATCTCCCTATATGCAGATGATACCGCTGTTGTATCATGTGGACATAATATTAATAAATTAAGTTCTTCAAGTGGCACTGCTGCACATAACATTAAGGAATATTGCAAAAAGAACGGTTTACCTACTCTTGAATCAGGAAAAAACTGAGCTCATTCACTTTTCTCTTGAGGATCCAAATTGCAGTTTACTTGTGTACCTTGAAGGCAAGTCTATCGAGCAAACTAGCTATGCAAAGTTTTTTGGGGTGCAAATGGACCATAAGTTAAATTGGTATACGCACATCGACACTATTCTGAAGAAATTGGCCACTCATTGTTTTGTATTGTGGTAGTTACGATATAAAGTTGACCTACCACTTCTTTTAATGTACTATTATGCGTACGTTCATTCCTCTTTAAATTATGCCATGGGGCAGCAGTACAGTGCATCCCATTTTGGGTGAGACAGCCAGGTTTATCGCTTGTTATTTAAGATAGAGCCTTGCGGTTTTCACGTTCCCGTCCTTTTTTTTGTGAAACTCAAGTTGGCCTAATCAGATTTTGCATAACTGTTTCCGTTTATGAGATACAGGGCGATTTTGGAAATTGATACTTTTCGGACCCCTTCTTTATCTCCGAAGTTATTAGAAATAATGCTGAGCTAAAAACTACATCTGATACAGAATTCTGCGTAGAATCCAGTGGCGTACTTTTTTTCGGGGTATGGTTTTGAAGATACGACGCAAACCTATATTTTTTTAAATGGAACACCCTGTATTTTATTACTTGAATTTGCTATTTTTTTCCCTTCAAAATTATGTATAACACTATATAGGTAGGATGTTCAGAAATGCTAAAAAACACTAAAACATCACATAATGATAATTTTTCGTTAGTAAGCCATGGATTTTCCAAGTTTCAATAAGAGGATTATTACTTTTGATTATTAACATTAGTAGGTCATGGATGATACGAACATCCTTGTTGTTATTATGGCTACTATGCATTTGGAAGCATTGTTTTATCAAATAGGCATTGAAGAGGAAAAAAAAACAAATCTGATCTAGCTGTCATCGCTACGAATTATTATTGTGTTTCATCGTTTTTGGGTTTGAAGGAATATTGAGTATTGTAGAAATAATTGTTTGTGAATTTGTTGATTGAGAACTGATAATGGCTGGAAGAGATTTGGTTTTTCAAAACAATGAAAAATATGACATTATACAATGTTTGAATCAATCCAATGAAAACGTTGGCGAAGCTTTGGAACTTTATTTGAACCGGTATGACGTCGAGAATTTTACCACAAGACATTTCCTTACATCGTGATTTAAAAACTTTCAGATATCCTGAGAGGCATCAACCTAGTCGAGCAACTATATTCAGACTAAAGTATAATTTACTGAATTATGGTGCATATTCTAAACCTCGACCCAAGGTATATAATAAAGAGAATCAAGAAGTAGATGAAATAAATGTGTTAGCTAGCGTTCATGCCTATCATCAGACTTCTTGTGCAAAATTAGAGAATGATACTGCTATTTCCAGATCACGGGTACACAGAATTTTAAAAAAGTATAAGTTAAAACCCTACAAAGTCAATATTGTCCAACACATATATCCTGGTGATGCAGCAAGACGTGTGAATTTCTGCAATTGTTTTTTGAACCATGCTCGGAGAGACGTTGATTTCGCAAAAAAAGTTATTTGGTCAGACGAATCACATATAAGCAGTGCTGGTATATTTAACAGGCAAAATACAAGGCATTGGTATGATGAAAACCAGCACTTGATTTTTGAACGACAACAACAGGGTAGATTTGGTTTTAATGTGGCATGTTTCATATTGGGGACAAAAATCATATACCGCATTTTTGAAGGATCTCTTACCATAGGTACTTGACAATTTTAGAAGACGTGTTACCGGAACTACTGGAAGATGTTCCCCTCGCCTTTCTTCATTCCATACATTTCCAACAGGACGGCACCCCTGCCCATAATTCAAGATTGATCGGGCGGTTTTTAGAAAATAATTTTCAGGGTTGTTGGATTGGAACTCATGGACCCATCAGGTGACCTCCAAGGTCACCTGATCTGTCTATATTAGACTTTTTCTTGTGGGGCTATTTGAAAAATACAATATACAGTAACAGACACAACAGTCCCGAAGACCTTCGTGCATCAACAGCGGCAGCTTTCCGAAATTTACAAAACCGCCCTTTTACAATATTAAATGCACTCAGGCGAATTGAAAAAGTTTGTCAATTATGTATTAGGGAAAATGGACAGCAATTTGAACAGTTTAATCAGTAAGATATTATGTAATGTTGAAAATTTTTATTAATGATAAATATTTTATTGGGTATTTCTTTTGTATCTAATTTGTATTATGAATTGTTATATTATTTATTTTTTGCTATTAGGTAGGTAGGTACCTACGTTTTGTTTTTCGTGTTAGTATATTATCTTTATTTGCTTACTCTCCTATAAAAAAAACACAAATGAAAATTATTCAATTAATTCTTCTTTTATATGGGAAATCCATGGCCCACTAACAAAACATTATCATTAAGTGATGTTTTAGTGTTTTATAGCATTTCTGAACATCCTACCTATATAGTGTTATACATAATTTTGAAGGGAAAAAAATAGCGAATTCAACGAAGTAATAAAATACAGGGTGTTCCATTGAAAAAAATATAGGTTTGCGTCGTATCTTCAAAACCATACCCCGAAAAAAAAAAAAGTACGCCACTGGATTCTACGCAGAATTCTGTATCAGATGTAGTTTTTAGCTCAGCATTATTTCTAATAACTTCGGAGATAAAGAAGGGGTCCGAAAAGTATCAATTTCCAAAATCGCCCTGTATCTCATAAACGGAAACAGTTATGCAAATTCTGATTAGGCCAACTTGAGTTTCACAAAAAAAAGGACAGGAACGTGAAAACCGCAAGGCTCTATCTTAAATAACAAGCGAGAAACCTGGCTGTCTCACCCAAAATGGGATGCACTGTACACGTGCCGGTGAAGTTTTTGTTCAACAAAAAAGAATTATACAAACTATACTATTCAAACCAAGAAGGCACTCTTGTAAGGAATTGTTTACTAGGTTAAAAATTCTCACTAATATATTGATTTTTAATAGTGTCTGTTTAGTTAAATCACAACAAAATAAGTATGGGATAACACGAGAAGCTATCAATCAACATAATTCAAGACCAAATTTCAATGTCTCAATACCAGCTCATCGGCTTAGCATTGTTGCAAACAGCCCACTTGTTTTACCAGCCAAACTTTTCAACAAACTGCCAATAAAGATAAAACATTTGTCTAACATGTTCCATTTCAAAGCCGCGGTGAAGTCCTTGTTGGTGAAAGAATCATTTTACTCGGTTGAAGAATATTTGACACATAATTTTATTATGTAATTTATTATGTAATTTATTCGATTTTAAAAATCGTTTTTACTATTAAGTCTCTCTTGCGCATGTTTACTTATTGTGTTTTTTGACATTATCCAATACTTATCTATATAAGTCGACGGAAATAAAGATATTATTATTATTATTATTAGTAACATTTTTCCCCTTTAGGAGTGTACCAGTTAGGCCCTGTCTCCGGTGCTCCGACCCATCCGGAGGGCGCGCTGGTGTCGTTTACCTCAATAACTACTCCCTACGTCCGTAGGGTGAGTGATTATTGGGTCCGAGAGTCATGTGTTCTGAGCAGACGAAGTGAATCAAGGATGACGGCCTTCTGCATTCGAGCGGCTAAGATTTCTGCCTTATTACGGCAAGCAGCTATTATCTTCAAATTGGAGATCAGTGTGTCCATCATTCCACCAAGGACTCCAATAATCAGAACCACCATTTTTACAGAGTGGTCCGGATACAACCTGCGGAGTTCAAAGAGAAGATCTCGATATTTAGTCCGTTTTTCCTCCTCTTTCCGAACGATATTCATCTCGCCTGGAGCAGAAAACTCCACGACGAATATCGTTTTACTTTGATGGTCGAGGAGGACAACATCAGGCTTATTGGCTTGTATTTGCCTGAGGGTGGGGAATGAGTAGTTCCAATAGTTTCGGCACCTCTTATTCTCCACCACGGACTCAATATCCCCCGGAACATAAGGCAACACCGGTGTCTCGTCTATAGCGCCGCGTTATGCCTGTGGATGATATAGGCTGAGACCACTTAAGCTGGGCATGTTGATAGCAAATGCATTAGGGTCTCAGGTGCCCCACGACATGCCCTGCATCGGGTGTCAGGGACGTCTATACCCATCACGCGACAACGGTAGACAAGGGTGTTGAAGACACCATCCTGGCAGGCCATTATGAATCCCTCGGTCTCCGACTTTAGCTAACTCGACCTGAGGAAAGCAAAGGTCAAGCTTTTGGATAAGCCAAGGTCTTCGATGTTGTGAAAGAAGACACCATGCATTGGCTTATCCATATGTAGCTGTAGCAGGACCTCTGTCTCCGCAGCTTTGATGAGAGCTTTTTGCTGATCGGGTCCCAACTCGGTGACAGAGTTTGGGTTAGCCCGTTCAGTGTCGAATACGAGACCGAGTTCATCGGCCGCACGGGTTGCTGCCTTGAAAAGAAATGCTCCAATCCCTGCTTTTTCATGGTCGCGGACCATGCAGAGAAGGGGATCTGAACTCCTGATGACTTTACAGGCCCCATCCAGAACCATTCTGTTATGCAGACACTCCAAACTCAAAAGTCCACGGCCTCCCCGTTGTCTGGGAAAGTATAACCGTGGAACGGACGATTTAGGATGCAAGCTCCTATTGAGATGCATCATTTTGCGAGTTTTAACGTCGAGTTGTCGCAGCTCTTCCTGAGTCCACTTCATTACTCCGAAAGAGTAAAGAAGGATCGGAACGGCAAGCATATTAGTTGCAGCAACTTTGTTCTTCCCCGACAGTTCTGATGACCAGATCTGTCGGAGTTTATGCTGATACTTGCCGCGTAGAGAGTTTTTAACTGTGCTCCACCCCTAGGTAGGTATAAGTCTCTCCGGCATTCAGATGATGTAGGATGCTTCCGTCTACGAGCTGGACATCCTCTCCGTATTCCTCGCATCGTCCTCTTTTGAGATGAACCGTGGCACATTTGTCGATCCCAAATTCCATACCGAAAGCATGCGTATATTCTTCCACCACCCGGCGACCCCTTTCTTTGACCCTCTTTGCTCATATATCCGTTCGTATACCGGATCAACTGCGAAGAGAATGCGCGTGTATAAGATGCGTGTAAAAACCTTATAACACGCATTCAAGCATGTTATCGGCCTGTAATTCTTTGGATCAGACAAATCTCCGTTTTTGGGGATGAGCACGGTTCGCCCCTCGACAAACCACTCCTGAATCTGCTGCTCTCCATCTAGCCATGAGTTAAAAACTCTAGCCAGATGGTGGTGGGTTGTTGGAAGCTTTTTCCACCAATAGTTATTCAACCCATCAGGGCCTGGAGCAGCGAAATTCTTAGAACCTTTTAGGGCCCTTCGAACTTCTTCCGTGGTTATCGGATTGCGCAGATCATTGTGCTCAGGCTGCCGAAGCGTCCTGCAGTAAGCTTCGAACTGCGCTAGGGCTGGAGTGTCTACGTTGAGTGGTTGCGGAAACTCATAGATGTTCTTCCAGAAGTTTTCTACCCGATCAGCAGCCAGCGGGTTATCGACAATACGTGGAGGCTCTTGGAATAAGCGGGAAGGTTTATCGCGGAACTTTATATTTTCCGCGATACTTTTCGCCCGCCTCACTAGTGACTTCTTTGCAGCCACTAGCATTCGTATCCTATCAAGACAGTGCTGTTTTATGGTAAACAGCACGCCTTGATTCAATGTGTGGTGAGCTCGTCTTAGCTTTGGAGAAATTCGCCGCACTGCCGGCGTGAAAGGCCTATTTGCCGACATGTAGTCCACCACACACTGGATACGAGACGCGTGTTGTCTCGCCGACTTGATCTTGGCTTCCATCTTGTGTACACGTCGTTCATGCCTCCATACCAGAGCGGTGGTGTCCCTCCTCTCCGTTTGGGATAGAGCATGAGCGGCGTCGTACACGACAGAATTGATCTGCCAGATGGTAGCCTCTTCTGAAAGAACATCGCCAATCTCTGCATCCACTCTTGCCAGTTCTTGCGGCTTCAGGGGCTTCATATTGTGATGCGCCCTGCGGGTTCTGATGTCCTCCATTGGTGGTATGATGCAAGCCTCCTCTACAGCCAGACTGACACGTGGCATATCTGCCACTTCTGCCACTTCGTTAACCGGCTGAGGAGGAGCTCTAACATAGCCTCGAGCCCGGAGATAGGCAACATAATCCCTGAGATTTTGGGCGGAAACGGCGGCATGCTCTGGGTGTCTTTCACACCATGTATCCTCTCCGGGCGGGCTCACTGCTCTCGTAGCAATACAGAAGTCCGTCTCTCAATTTGTCCGTCCACTCAAAGGGTCCGTTGTCATTGCGGTTGTCATTTGGCAAATCATCGTTGTTGGCCCCACCACCTCGCCTTTGACCCCTAATCCGAGGGGTTCGGTTGTGGGGGCCTCTTCCCCGATTATTTGGAACCGAGTGGGAAAGATGCCTTTTCCCTCCCGGATGCGCATGAGCTGCCGGTCCGATTTTGCATCCTTTGCTCGGGTAGGTAGTGTCGCAACTCACCAGGGCCTTAGGTGTTGGTTGACCTCCCTGCCTATATTCTTATTATTATTATTATTTTTTTCCCCGTTGGGAATGTACCAGTCAGGCCCTGTCTCCGGTGCTCCGGTGCTCCGATACATCTGGTGTCGTTAACCCCAATAACCACTCCCTACGTCCGTAGGGTGAGTGACTATTGGGTCCGAGAATCGTGTGCCCTGAGTAGACGGAGCGAACCAAGGATAACGGCCTTCTGCATTCTTGCTGCTAAGATTTCTGCCATATTACGGCAAGCCGGTATTATCTTCAAGTTAGAGAGCAGTGTGTCCATCATTCCACCAAGGACTCCTATAATCAGAACCACCATTTTGACAGAATGGTCCGGATATTATTATTATTATTATTATTATGATGATTATTATTATTATTATTATTATTATTATTATTATTATTATTATTATTATTATTGTTATTATTATTATTATTATTATTATTATTATTATTATTATTATTATTATTATTATTATTATTATTATTATTATTATTATTATTATCATTATTATTATTAATATAATAACATAAGAGCTAGAATTTGAGCATATTGACATGTCGAAGTTAACTTCGGGGAGTCCCAAAACAGTGCGGAACCCAAAATTCGTTATTGTGTATTCTTTCAGGACATTCTTCGACTGCTCTGGCTTGGTACATCAACGGCTTCCTAGCTCCGGAAATATGGCTGAGGAGAGGGCTGTCTTACGTTTTCAAAGTGTACGGGGGTAACAACCCCCACAGTCCCGAGTATTACCACCCGCTCATCATTACCGACGAACCACACGGAGGGTTCGACAAACTCACCGACGAGGCGCAGTCCAAAATCAGAGTTTTGGTCGGTGTGGAGTATTCCAGGAGAGGGAGACCGAGGCCAACCGCAGGTAATTGAAAGTGGTTGACAATGTATTAGTGTTAGTAGAATTCTTCTGGACTTCTATTGTCTAGAAACAAAGAAAATTAGTTATTTGCATGTGTTTGTCACGACGTTTCAACTGTCAACATCTACTGTCGTTATCAAGTGTGTGAATGCGACAAGATATCTCGGATACTTATTATATAGCATGCACCTAATGTACCTGCTGTAAAGGTAATTATGATCTTCGTGGGGTCTCTCTCAGGTCATCAATGTTAATTAATGTGATACAACGACCTTTTTTGGTGAGTGTTATTATTGATGACCGATTTTGACAGGTCTTGACACAGAGTTTTTACTTAAATCTCAATCGATCTAGCTGAGTGATAAGTGGCTTACACACATTCCGAATCTCATCTATGCTTGGCTGACTGAACACGTCATTATTCTGAGTATAAAGCCGACCCTATAAACTTTTTCTTATACCTATGTTGTTCTCTGTGGATAACTTCGGCTTCCGACCATGCGATGCTGTGCTGATTAGTCCATACGTAATCTGCTACTCCTTACTTCGCTGTTTCTCCTCGCTGAGTATTTCTCTTGTGTTCACCGATTCTCACATTTAGTGGCCTCTTAGTTTCTCCAACATAATCCATCCCACATTCACATGGAACACGGTAAATGCAGTTTTTGGAGTCACTCTTCTCGTTGGGTGGTCTCGTTTTTGTGAGTTGGCTACGAATGGTATCACTTGATCTGAAGCATGTTCGGATGTTGTACCTTGACCCAATTCGCCGTATCTTATCCGATAAAACTCTCACATAGGGAAGGCATAGGGTAGGCTGTGTTGGTTCATCTGATATCTCGGCGTTGCCTCTTCTAAGGACCGCTGCTTTATGTTTTTCGGAGTACCCATTCCGTCGCAGATATTTCTTGATGTTATTCAATGCGTTGGTCAGACTAACATCGGTGTTACAGAGGCCGTAGGCCCGGTCAACCAACTAGCGGATAATTTCTTTCTTCGTCGCTCCATGATGATTCGACTCAAAATTCAGGTATTGTCCGGTGTGAGTTGGTTTTCTGTACAATGACGTTTGAAACTTGCCATTCGTTCTTTGGATTTTCACATCATGAAAGGGTAACCCCTCCTGTGGGTCTTCTCCTTTTCCATTGTGAAATTTATGGACGGTCTGATGTTGTTTAGGAGCCGCAGAAAGGCCTCGAGTTCTCAACACATGCAAACACAAGAAAATAATTTTTTTTTTGTTTCTAGACAATGGGAGTCCATAAGAATTCTATTAATAACATTATTATTATTATTCTTATTATTTTGAAATTCTTGTATTGTCGTCGGTCCTTGATATGTGAGTCAAAGGACAAGGCACAAACCCTTATGAAAATGGATTTCGGCAAAATTTGATGATTCTTTTGATATTTTGTTTGGTCCAAGACCCTATACAATTTTGACTAGTTACAGGAGGATCGTATGATTAGAAGAGCCGCTAGAGGGCGGCAAGTTGGTTAATTCGAAATGCTTTGTTATGATGTTTTCCATAGAAAAGTCATTTATTTGATTGCAGTGCATTTCTATTGCAAAGATTTTATTAAATCAAGGGTCAGTAATATTCAGATGTGTGCAGTGAACACCAAAAACCAATAAATTGAGTATTACAAGTAGTGAAGGGGATGAAATATTGAAAAAAGGTTGAAATCAAAATGCTCAAATCAATAACAATGAGTAAAAGCAGCATTTACCTAATTTTATTTATTATAGAAATAACTTCCAGCATTGTTTATATAGAAGTCAGATAGTTAGCCATTTTATTGTCGCGACTAGGGCTACTAGGGTAGCATCCTGAGCCGTATAAGGGGTTGCTTCCCTTATACAAAATGCGACTTGGGGGGTAGCTACAGGTGGTACCTATAGTAAATCAAGGGGTAGTAACAGAACATAAATATTTATTAAATAACAACTGGGATACGGGGGGAAAGTATATACACATTGCAAAATAAGGGACATTCAATAATATAATAGGGAACAAATAACTCTTACCTAAAACCATCACTTAACCAATACTTACAGCTAAGGCCAAAAGGGCCTAGCCTATAAGGCTAAGAGAGCGCTAGGGCTCTCTCATTTACACGAGTCTATTACTAACTATCTTTTCGTTCCATTCCTCTTGTACTTATATAAGGAAATATGTTTATTTCATTCGGTCAACGATTTTAGCTCGTCACGCGACTTCGCTAATTTCAATGTCGGTCGCATATGACAATGAACTTCTGTATCGTGGACGAATTAATAAACAATAAGATGAATGGATCAATGCACTAAAACAATTCAAAGGGCAGTACTCAATATTTACGACATTATATTGGATTTATATTGGATTCAAATGGATGCGACATGTAGATGGCGACAGTGATCTCGCATCCAAGTCATGTTGTAACTTCAGTGATCTGGCCTCCAAGTCATGTCGTAACTTGATTGAGACAATGGAAGAGCATTAAAATCAGGGGTTTTTAAGACACCTGCATTAAAATGACGTCAAATATTCATGTTTGTAACTAATCACGCTAGATGACACTCGCGTTTGGGTCCAATACCTTTTCCACAGGCATTCAGTCAGAACAAGTTCTGGTATAAGGAAGTTTGAATGTATCAATGATCAAACAATGAACAAATACAGTAAACAAATTCTAATATACTATCAAATAATACGAATAATTCATAAAGATTTGGAAACATTTTATGAACATCATTTCAATAGTTAAATTTCTTTAAAATTTTTGTAAAATGAAATTGTAGTTTTTCAATTTTTATTTGTTCTGGTAATTTATTAAATGTTTCTATGGAGCTGAAAATTGGATTTGCCTTTACTTTAATGAAATGGATGTTGTCTAAGTGAAAGTGGTTCAAAATCCGATGTAATGTATGTAATGACTATGTAATCTGTAATTTTTCTGAATCTAGCTTTTCCAAATTTAATAAGTTGGTTCAAGTCATATTATTTGTGCTTTTGTACAAATCTGAGGATGGTGTATCCTTTATTGCTTTATTCATCAATCTATAAATATTTTTTTTGTTTTTGACTGCATGATAATCACACTGTGATCAGATATCTGATTCTAGAGATAATATGACTTAATGTGCGTTATATATTAACAATTGAATATTTTTTTTCAGAAATTGTATTCTTCTGATATCAGAGGAATAATAGAATTTTTAATTTTTTTTTATATGACTCTCAACATTTAAATTTTTGTCAATCATCAGACCCAAATACTTGTATTTATCAGCAATAGTTTTCAATTATAATATTTGATTTGACGTTTTTTATTTCCTTTGGTTTAAATAGCATATACCGGGTGTCCGCGGAAAGTGTCTCACCTCTATAACTTTTTTGTTTTTGAAGACAATGGTCTAAAATTTGCATGATCTGTATAACAGCATCTTTTGACAAGTAACTTCATGCAACTTCCGGTTTCACCAGAAGTGATATAAACTTTCGATTTTCAAATAGGACACCCGAAATATTTTCACTTAGTTTTTCTCCATATGATATACTGAATACATCCATGTGATATTTGTCACTTTTTGTAACCGAATTTTATTTTTATTTTGAAATTTATTTTTATTCTAGAGTGCTATGGAATTCTTCAAATCACCAATCCTAAAATTTTGAGAATAATGCAACTTAACTGTTTTTGATCAAAATGTGTATGCAATGTAAAACAGAGTTATATTATTGAACAGTAACAGAATGGTCACAAAAATAAGAGGGGGCGCCACAGCAACTTTTAATATGTCTATGCCAAAGGGTACTTACTTGGGAAGTTGAGCACCCGAATAACGACAATTAGATGTTATACCCAACACTATAAGAGACTTTACCATACGATGTTGTCAAGTCGAAAAGTGATAATCAATAAATCCTTGTAGTGACAACTTTTGTACAATGTGAATTGATCATTGAATGTGATTTTGAATGGAAATTACCAGGTTTCTATGAATGACGTTCGACAACCAACTATGAACATATATGTATGTTGTGTTAAGGCTCATTGAAAGTAGGTCACCGCAGGGTGAAGTCTACATTGCTCTAAAGCTTTCTAAAAAATTAACAAAATAAAGTATCGAAAATTTACATGCTTTACATTACCGAATTGGAAATGATATATAGATTACATGCTACCACAATACTCGTACAAAAAACCATTTAACTATAATTTATCACCTATCATCTAGAAACATTGCTGGGTACACATGGTTCAAAAATAGATGTAGGAACAGGAGCAGGAATATATGGGGTGATGCCAAAAAGGAACGTAATAGTCCCACTTGGCAACAACACCACAGTATTCCAGGCAGAAACACATACCATATGCATACAGATGAATCTAGACTGTGGGTATAGAAAAAAAAACACATCTACATTCTATCTGGCAGCCAGAGCGCTATAAAATCTCCGAATTTAAAACAGATAAAGTCAAAGCAAGTCTGGGAATGCCTTCAGAGCCTCAATGAACTGTCAAAACACAACAAGGTTACACTCGTGTGGGTGCCTGGACATAGGGGAATTGAAAGCAATGAAGAAGCAGAACAACTTGCAAAACAAGCATCTGAATCACCATTCACAGGTCTAGAACCAGCGTTTGGAATTTGCTAAATCCGATGCGGACACCTAATCAATGAGCGGAAGAAATCACAACACCAAACATTTAGGGACCTAATCGAAGGGCATCGACACAGCACATCCAATCACTGACTGCTGACACCCTCAACTTCAACAGATCTAAGATACGCACGATCACCGGCTTACTAACCGGACACTGCGGCCTTAGGAAACACCTACACACCATGGGAATAAATAGAGAAACCGTGGACTGTAGACTCTGTGGTGATGAGGAGGAAACAGCCTCTCACATCACCTTCGAATGCCACGCGCATGCTCAACAAGCGTAACAGAATATTCGGACAGATCAACCTAGAAACAGGCATGAATCCGAAACACCTAGTAAATAGACGTGAAAAACGCAGGCCTATTTAACTAGGAACCACTAACGACAGAACAATACAATAGACCCCAGCTGGTCTCAGTGTTAAGGGAAACCTCAAAGGTAAACCTGCTATCGGGCTCATCAGTCTTTAGTCTTTACCAACCAATCAACTAACCAACATCTTCAATAAATTACCAGCTGAGATTAGATATTTGAATGCTCATGAGTACGAAACCAGAATTAAAACATTTTTAATAAATTACTGCTTTTATACAGTAGAAGAATATATCTGACTTCTGATCCATGAAATTATAGAATTTCTGAAGACACCCAACTGGGTACATATTTTAATGACTTATGTCGATTCACATTCTCATTATAAACGATGTGCTTATTTTTATGTATTTTGATTATTTATTCCATTTTTTTTGAACTTATATAGTGACGTATATTTTAAATTACTTTTAAAGTGACGTGCTACCAATATAATAAATATTTTTTGAAATATGATGTATAAAAATGCCTGACTGCCTTTCTTTATTGATTATTATTATCATATTTTCTACTTTTCTATTGTATTCTATAAACTGTCTGTCATATACAGGGTGGGTCACGGTCGATGGTACCTTAGACGTTTACGAAGAACGGGAAATAGGATCATTCTGAAAATTTGGTTTCTCAAGTAGTTGGTCTTGGTCTATCGATCTAAAATATTTTCAGCAATGCAGCGTTGCCGCTTATACCAGAAAGTAGCAGCATCTTTGTTATTTCAAATGGGTCACCCTGTATATTACCGCATTTTTGAACTTGTCATTCTTTTCTGATTATTTTTGTTTTATACTCCCTTATATCTATCTCTGACGGTTTTTGAGATATTGGTGATTTTCCATATTTTTTATCCAAAACATAGCTCGAATTGAATGTTTATTTCTGCGGTATTTGGATTCTTAGGAAGTTGCAATTTTGTGTTAAGTTCATCAAGATCATGTACATTGATTCTGCATAGAGAAGTTTGTTCTGCGTTATACAGGGTCGTTCAAAATTCATGATCGTACTGCTAGATACGAAAGGGGTTGAAAGTGCGGTTTTTTAAATGGAACATCCTGTATATTATGAAATATTCCAAAAGATGACTAAATTCCCTTCGAATTGATATATCATGTTCCTATACCTAAATTTTCACTTGTAATCTCCCAAGTGCTTGAATTATTGCCGGAAATATTTCGAGTACATGAATTTTTTGAAAATTACCCGAGTCGCGAAGGAGGAAATTTTATCCTCCTGGGTACCCTGGGCGAAATTAATAAATGGAAATTCTTCTGTCAAACATTTGACATGTGACAAGTTGATATTTTGCTTCAATGTACAAATGGAGGTCTAGTTTTCATATGAAAGGAGATAATTATGTATTTACTAGATATTTGGAATGTGTCTGAAAATATTTTCTCCACGATTATTGCAGAAATTGTCAATTCTGAAATCATATTTCAGAAGAAGTTCAATACACCATTTGTTAAAAGTTTTTATCATAAATCCCGTAGCTCAGCGGTAGTGTTGCGGCCTATAAGTCGCTAGGTCGATGGTTCATTACACTATATAAGAACATAACTTTTTTATTCTTTTTTGTTCCAAATTTTAACACATTTATTGATGAAAATTTTGTAGTATTTTGTAAGTATTTTACATATCAATATTTCAGTGGTTATAAATAGTTCAGGTGAAACCATCGTTAGTTATTTCTTATGTATTGTTGGATGATTTTCATTTCTCGGTGTGAAATTTTCTTACCGAAACCCCCTCGTGCTTGAATTAATTGCCGTAAATTTATCTCGTACATGAATTTTCAAAAAAATTCATGTACTCGAAAAATTTCTGGCAATAATTCAAGCACTTGGGAGATTACAAGTGAAAATTGCTATTATCTCGGAATTCTGGCTATTTAGGTATAGGAACATGATATATTAATTCGAAGGGAATTTAGTCATCTTTCAGAATATTTCATAATATACAGGATGTTCTATTTAAAAAAACGCACTTTCAACCCTTTTCGTATCTAGCAGTAAGATCATGAATTTTGAACGACCCTGTATAACGCAGAACAAACTTCTCTATACAGAATCAATAACATGATCTTGATGAACTAAACACAAAATTGCAACTTCCTAAGAATCCAAATACCGCAGATATAAACATTCAATTCGAGCTATGTTTTGGATAAAAAATATGGAAAATAACCAATATCTCAAAAACCGTTAGAGATAGGTATATGGGAGTATGAGGCAGAAATAATCAGAAAGGAATGACAAGTTCAAAAATGCGGTAATATACAGGGTGACCCATTTGAAATAACAAAGATGCTGCTACTTTCTGGTATAAGCGGCAACGCTGCATTAATGAAAATATTTTAGATCGATAGAACAAGAGCAACTACTTGAAAAACCAAATTTTCAGAACGATACTATGTCCCGTTCTCCGTAAACGTCTAAGGTACCATCGACCGTGACCCACCCTGTATCTATCATGTTTTAACATAAAACTTAATTTTTAAAGACTATTTTTAACCTTTTTAGTCCTTATTACTATAAAAGCGAATTTTCCCGAAACTATTAATTTATTTTTGACTATACAATTTATCATTATTGTTTGTTGCAGCGGGTTCGCTCTGCCTGTCACAACACAAAGAAGGTCAAGATAGAAGACTGGACGACGACTTCATAACGTTCAAAAAATTCAACCGCTCCTTGACCTATCACTGCGAAGAAGGAGACCCGGGACTTCTGGAGTTCACCCCCAACTCTTCCTGGCCGGACGTCGTCTATTACAACTCCTTCACGCAAGCCAACATGGGGTGGAGGATTCGAATTGTGGACAGCTTCAACCAGAGGTCCACCTCTACCAGAACATCGAGTGGTAGTTTGTTGGTTGTTTCTCTGGGCTGGCTGTTGTTCAGCTGTTTGTATAATCAGTTCTAACGAGAATCGGTAGTGTTCAGGACTTCTGTCGCCTCTGTTTGTAAAGACAAGATGTAATAAAAAAATTAAAAAACTCACACTCAACCAGTTTTAATGAAGTCAGCAGCAATATTCTCAAAATAGTGTCATACTGCCTTGCTCAACAACTGACTTATATAATAGTCGAAGAGCTAGTGACGCACGTTTCATGAAGTGTTTGATGCACCTTGAAACTTTGTTTGATAGTATCTACTGCATAGATGGGCAGGTATACTTGTGGTGGGTAGACCTGCCTGGGAACACCAGGTAGGTACTGCGCATAAGAGAAAGGTGTAAAAAATATGGTCCAAGGGTGTTTCCTATCTACAGCTCCTAATTGCAGAGGGTGGTTCGTTAGGTCATTTTAAGAATAAAAGTTCCTTTGAATATAATTGTCCGGGGTTGCTTTGTGTCTGAGATACAGGGCGTTAAAATTAAAAAAAAACGCTAAGTATAAAATCTCATGAATATCCTAGAACCGATTTGGTTGAAATTTGGTAAATTTATTTAAACTAATAAAGAACTCGTTAATTTACCCCTAACTAGATTGAAATTATTAGGGCCAATGGCATCTCAGTGGGCACCACAGCCAACTATATTGTAAATAAAAAAGTAAGCTACTGATTTTTTTGCGAATTTTTTTATTTTTTAGATTGAGCATACTGAAAATACAACTTTTTTGTATCATTGGAGTTAATGGATACGTCAATGTCAAATGGCCGGGCTTCGTGACCACGCGGGACACACGCTTTCACTCAGCTCGGTTTTCAACCAAGAGTCACTATCCTATTACTAACACAGTTGTTCTAAGACGGCTATCAGCGAAATCATGAACAAAAAGGCACGAGTCGTTTCAAACATCTATTTTAATTATAAAGCAAATAAGCACTTCCACGCGAACATCGGATCTGCCTGTTGTCGGCAGATATCATATTCTTAGAAAGAAAAACAAACATTGTAAAAGAAACAAAATTCCTTAAATATTTAGCATCATGCTTGCCAGCGAATCTACTACGAATTGTGCGGAGAAATTACTTTACATTACCCCAAACTTAACTTGCAACGCAGGATTACGTATCGCTAACAGGTTTTTCAAAACAAATCAATAATAAACACAAGTAATACAGTTATTGAAGTACGCAGGAACATAAGATACATCGGGGTACTTCCTATGTCGAAATCATTAATATACCGTTACAAATTCATAAACATTTGGTGCACACTGTGCCATACATATCGGGATATCTAAATAAATCAGATTGACACATAATAAATCTTGGATAATATAGCAAGTCAGTACCTCACAGCTTAAAATCCCATAATCTAATACTACATGCACAATAATAACTGATAACAACAAAAACAAACATTCTTTTTATACCGATACGACTAAAATTCTAGTTCAAAGGTTCTCGGGTAAATCATAGCGAAATTAATAGTTATATCTTCAATCCGATGAATTATTCTTTCACTTACGAATTAAAACTGTAGCTGCATAATCTTTCCACAATTTATTATTAACTGAACACTGGCCGGTCTGGACTGTAATTGACTCTTTTCCAAATGACTTTAATTACCGAAGAACGAATTCATTTTGAACCGATTTAAATCACTTCATACAGATTGTCGAATTGATTCGAATGAATAATCATGATTAAAAACACTACTCCGAGTTTACATTTGAATAAACAACTGACGGAATCGAATTCCGAAGTCTGAAGTATATATTATTCGAATTACGAATTACCAATTGCCTGCATCGAACGCTTTTATAGTAACGTCCAAACGGGGGTAACTTGCACGTGGTCATTTGATGGTCGTTAATCAGTCGCGCATGAAAAATTTATGATGTCGGCTTCTTTGAGCGGCGGCCTTTGTAACCGTGAGTTATAGTTTGCGCAAGACGGGAAATTTCCTTATTTGGTCACTCGCGGCTCTTAATTAATTCGATCTGACAGATTTATGTTACACGGCTTGTAGCGGTACTTCTTTGAGATATGATTTACGATTTCGGCGGCTTTGTACGCGGGGTTATGAATTCTTATCGAACACGTGCACTTCTAGTGATTCGCGCTAACGGGTCGTCAACACGGGGCCAGATGTTTTCTACACATGAACTGAATTCGGTTACGGTTCATACAGGGAGGAGCAGCTGACGATAATTATTCAACTAGCCTCGCAATCTGAACTCTTTTCTTTTCAACAACTTGAACTACGACATCTGCTCGCGCAATACAGGGTGAGTGTGGGCTCACCACATCAATACTATGTCGATATCCAAAGTTTTTTCCAGAGAAATTCGTAGATGTCCGAATAAGTCTCTCTGCATGTGCTATTTTAACAATTTGCAACATCAATTCTCATCTTTCAAACAGGTAAAGATGCAGCGGTGTAGCCGCGGCGCTCGCTCATGCCGCGCATCGAGTGCATCTTTATCGGCTTGGAAGACCACCTTTGTTGTAGTTTACAAGTGTAAGACTATTATTTTTATCTTTCAAACTATAAAAATAAGCATCACACTTAGTGTCTTAGTATCTAAAATTCTTTGTTTGGAATCAGTTTTTGACAAGTGTGACATTTGTGACGACACACTTTCCTCGTCTATTTGCCACCCGTAAAGTATATGATTCACGCATTTTTATCTCGCAATCCAAACTATTTGAGAGTGGAGATGAAAAAGATGTACTGTTTATTTGGAACCCATTCTGATGGCATGCATATCCCTTTGCTTATAAGGTTCATTTATAGGTCTGCTAGATCAGGCTATGGTGATGCTGCTGTGGGTTATATGCAGGCATGCAGCTGAATAGGGGGGGTTCTATTTGTATCATCAAGTGCCGTACCCTGAGCACAAAGTACGGAGCAAACCAGATTTTGTTGTAGCTACTATTGATGAAAGTAATGATGAAATAAAAATTTGTGACTTTGAATGTTGTGTAGCATCCCAAGGTAAGTTTCAGTATATTATATATTACCCTCTTCGAGCATACAACATACGAGGATATATTGAAAAATTCTTAGCCTACTACAGAACCAAACAAAATTTCAATGTCAAAATATTTTATTACTCAACATATTCTCCTCTTAATTGGATACATTTATTACAGCGAACCTGCAACGTCTCTAGACCTTTCAAAAAAAATGTTTCTTCTTGCTCTGCAAACCAGGCCTCCACAGTTTTTGTTACCTCCTCGTTGGAAGAAAATTTAAGACCTTCAAAATTTTTTTTCAGTTGAGGAAAGAGATGATAGTCGGGCGGAGCCAAATCTGCTGAATAGGGGGGGTGTTCTAGAAATTCAAACACGAATTTTTTGCATGGCAACATGAGATTTGTGTGCAGGGGCGTTGTCCAGCAAAAACAAAACACCTTTGGATAGTGGTTCTTCGGGTTGTAAGGCCGACGTGTGTTCAGAGAAGAACTCGACGTTTCGCCAACACGAGTGGTTAGCATTTTCAAGAGTTATTTTAAAAATTTTTCGCTTTCTGTAGTCGCTGTCAAATGCTTGACATTTGTTATACGTTGTCTCAATTTGACGTTCTTACATCTGATTGGTCCATAGCGTTAGCAGACATCATATAATCGTTCGTACCGTTATTTTGTGGGTAGGAAGCTAATTGAGAATTTTTGAGAACTGGAAGCCAAACCTTGTTCAATTCTAGTCCTTCTTCTGTTCTGTTGAAGTTGCTGTGGTGTTTCTGGATTTCAATTGCTTCCCGGAAGAGTCTTGGGTAATACGCAGATGTTGAAGAGATGACTTGGGTTTCTTCAAATGTCACTCTATGGTTATCGTTGTTGAGAGTATGTTCTGCGACAGCGGATTTCTGTGTGTGCCCTAACCGACAGCAAGCCTTGTGCTCTTTGATTCTTGTTTTAACGGAGCGTTTCGTGGTTCCGATATAAACGCTGCCACAGGAACATGGAATGCGATAAACCCCAGAAGAGCATAGTACGTCTCGTTTGTCCTTCGCTGATCTAAAGTGGTCTTTCAGTTTCTTTGAAGGTTTATAAACGGTTTTAATCTCATATTTTCTTAGAATACGGCCGATACGATACAGATCGTATTCTAAGAAAATATGAGATTAAAACCGTTTATAAACCTTCAAAGAAACTGAAAGACCACTTTAGATCAGCGAAGGACAAACGAGACGTACTATGCTCTTCTGGGGTTTATCGCATTCCATGTTCCTGTGGCAGCGTTTATATCGGAACCACGAAACGCTCCGTTAAAACAAGAATCAAAGAGCACAAGGCTTGCTGTCGGTTAGGGCACACACAGAAATCCGCTGTCGCAGAACATACTCTCAACAACGATAACCATAGAGTGAAATTTGAAGAAACCCAAGTCATCTCTTCAACATCTGCCTATTACCCAAGACTCTTCCGGGAAGCAACTGAAATTCAGAAACACCACAACAACTTCAACAGAACCGAAGAAGGACTACAATTGAACAAGGTTTGGCTTCTAGTTCTCAAAAATTCTCAATAAGCTCCCTACCCAAAAAATAACGGTACGAACGATTCTATGATGTCAGCTAACGCTATGGACCAATCAGATGTAAGAACGTCAAATCACAGGTATTTATTGAGACAACGTATAACAAATGTCAAGCATTTGACAGCGACTACAGAAAGCGAAAATTTTTTAAAATAACTCTTGAAAATGCTAACCACTCGTGTTGGCGAAACGTCGAGTTCTTCTCTGAACACACGTCGGCCTTACAACCCGAAGAACCACCATGTAAGTGACGATGGCCGCGAAAGGCTTTCACAATTTACCTTTGGATAGCTTTCCATGTCATTTCTCTTCAATTTTTTCCCGTAGAGTGGTTAGTAATGTCGAATAGTAATCTCCAGTTATTGTTCTAACCTTATCCAAAAAATCATCATGATTACTCCATGGCAATCCCAAAAAACTGAAACAAGAACTTTTCCAGCAGATTTTTGGACACGAAACTTCTTAGGTCTTGGAGAACCGGAGTGTCGCCATTCCATCGATTGTTGCTTTGTTTCTGGATCGTAGAAGTGTACCCAAGTCTCATCCATAGTAACAATCCATTTTGCAGCAATTTTTCTCATGTCCAAATTGACGTGAACTATATGATGAACGCGTTCGTATGAAATATTCAGTGCTTCAGATATCCGTTTTAGCCCAATTCGACGGTCTATTAAAATCATGTCATGAACTGCATCGATATTTTCGGGGACTGACACAGAAACTGGCCTTCCCGATCGGTCATCATCTTCAATGGAAAATTTCCTTCTTTTGAAGCTTGCAGTCCAATTTTTCACAATCGCATACGAAGGACATTGATCACCAAGGGTATTAAGCATATCTTCGTAAATCTGCTTACCTCTTAACCCTTTTAAATACAGGTAGTTAGTTCATGATGGCTCGATACTCAAATTTTTCGATTTTCACAATTTCGGTGGACACATTTTTTCTTTTAATTTATTGCGTAACTCTGATTTACTTTTTTGACGTCAAACTTTACACTGACACTTCTAAGTTGTTGTTCGTTGCTATGGTAACGCAATATTTTGTTTGTGCAGGGAACTGGTCTAGGCTAACTAGATATCAATACATCCTCGTAGATTATGATATTTTTCGCTTTTTTATACTGGTTGCTCCGTCGTACTGATGAAGAGTCCCACAACGGTGGTGTTATTAAAAAGACTATAGTAAACATAATATTATCTCAAGGTTCAATACTTGGCCCCTTACTGTTCCTCATATACGCCAATGATCTGATGCAGTACTTCAGTAGTCTCACAGAAATTCATGTAGTTGCTTATGCAGACGACACCAATTTCCTCATCAAGGATCATAATGTGTTAGATCTCACAGAAAAAACACAAAGTGTTTATGAGCGGGTGGTAACTTGGGCTAATAAAAATCACTTGGCATTGAACATCTCCAAAACCAAACTGATGAAATTTTCATTGAACAATGTCCCTGAAGACTTCAGTATTTTTGAGAATGAGGAGTTAAATGTTGAAAATTGTCCAACAACAATGATGTTAGGTCTCACGCTGGACTATAAACTCACATGGACTCCTCATATTGAAACTCTCTGCATTAAATTGAGGAATTGTTACGCATTGAGGTTCATGTCTAGACATTGTAGTAAAGAGGTTCTGCTGAACCTGTACTACGGAACTATCCACTGTCATCTACGGTATGGAATACTAACTGGGGTACAGGGTCAACTGCAGAGAGGGTTTTCATTCTACAAAAGGAGGCTATCAGAATCATTGCTGAAATCGGGTGGAGGCAATCATGCAGAAATTCATTCAAAGAACTCGAATACTAATGGTTGCGAGTATCTATATTTATGAACTATGCATAAATATTTATAAGAACAGGCCGAACTTCACATCTAATCAGCATCAATACTCGACTCGCTCTAAAAACTTGTTAATACCCAACATGCACCGAACCACCCTTTACCAAAAAAGTTTTCTCTTTCTTGGACCAAAGTTTTTCAATGAGCTAGATGAATCGGTTAAGAAGTCACCAAACCTGACAATTTTCAAATCGAGATTGAAAACATCTCTTATCCAAAAAAATTGCTACACCCTTGATGAATTCTAGGTTTATATAGTCCCATTTTGCTAGTAGTTTTAGTAGACTGTGAAGTTGTTTTAGTTATTCTTGCCTTTGCATACATCTTTTTTTATGTCTAACATATCTTCGTTTTAGAAATATGTATCTGTTGTGTATGTATATATACATTTATATTTAGCATTGTGACGTTTTCCTTGTTATTGTACCTTTGACGTCATCTTCTATTTTGTACTTTTCAACAAGAGAAATAAACATATTATTATTATTATTATTAGCAATGTCTTTTACTTCAACAGTAAGAGCTCTGACAGATTGTGATGACATTAGTGACTTGACACTAGTAAATGCCTCCACGATTCCAACGTTGTCGGATTGTGTCTGTGACGTAATGTCTGTGGGAGAACACTTCTGAAATCCGAATTTTCATAACTAAATACAGGCGAAAAACGATACGTAAAAATTAAACAAATATAATTTTCGATATATTTGAGATATGAAGATTTCGATGACCTACATTTTGAAATTTAGGAAATCAGCGAATTCAAAACAATGATGCAAGATACTATGAGTTCTTTTTATTAATTTTCGGAGGGAATCGCAACCCTCCTGCAACCCCATGTTGTATAACTCGCTGCCTCCCGGTCTATAACCAGATATAATTGAACGAGTTGTGCTGTCTTGCATTTGTTATAGTATATTCACATTGCAAATTGGTACGTAGTGAAATAAAACCAACGAATGTTTAACGTCACCCGATACCAACACAAAACTTTACACCGAATAAATATTTGAAGTAAATAATTAATAATGTAACTACAAACACAAAATAAAACACCGCGGCAACTACAAAACGCAGCTTTAATAATTGCAAGCAACCAACCCGAATACAACTCAAAGTCTGGACTGTCTAGTCAGGTTGATGTTCTAACGACCAATAGCCTTGCGAGAATTGGTGATGTTCTATTTTGGTTTATATCAATCTGAATATATACTTAATAGAATCAACGAGTGAAAACAAACAACTTCAATAATTAAGCATTTATTTCCAACTAGCATCGAAGAACGACAATCTCTGTTCAGTTTGGGTAGCACATATAAACCGTGAGTTTTTACCCACTGAAACTAAGGCTCGGTTCACCTTTAACTGAATAGTTACTTAAATACTAAGAACTATTTTACGATATATTACACCTCTCCCCCTTATTTATACACATTCGAATTGTTTGTATTATTCTCATCACAAACTACACAAGCTTCATTATTTACATTATTATTTACAAAAGTATTTACAACATTTTGCTCTACAGAATCATCCCTATTCAAAAGAGATCGAGGAATCATGGAGATAGACTCAATCTGATTTTCTGTATTGAATTTTTGTTTAATTTGATCAGTATGTCGTTTCCATTTGATTCCGCTATCTGTTTCTACGATATAGGTTCTCCGACCAAGAATCTCTCTAATTCTCCCTGAACACCAAGGTGGGGAGCTTGCCCGAAAATATCTGACCCATACCGCATCACTTAAATCGAAGGAGATACCTCTTTTCCCACGAAATCCGTGGATTTGATTTCTTTGCTTTTTTTCTACAACTGAACTAACCGATGGAAGCAATAGGTCAAATTTTGAACGTAATTCCCTTCCCATGAGCAATACAGATGGTTTTTCTCCCGTAGTTGTATGAGGAGTATTACGGTAATGGAATAAAAAACGGTTAATTATCAAATGGAAATCTGAATTTTCATTCTCATATCTGGCTTTCACAATGGCGCGTTTCATGATTTTTACGGCACTTTCCGCTAAACCATTTGTGGCAGGATGATATGGTGCTCCAGTTATATGTTTCACGCCACTGGCTGATAAAAAGTTTTTGAACTCATCTGAAGTAAAAGTAGTGGCGTTATCGGTACAAATTTCTAAAGGAAGACCAAATCTTGCAAATAATTCCCTGAAATTTTTAATCGTGCTATTTGAAGTTAGATTTTTAACTTCGAAACATTCTATCCATTTACTCGTGGCATCCTCGATAACTAAAAATTTTTTGTTGAAAAGTGGCCCAAAAAAATCCGCGTGTAACCTAGTCCACGGTTCCTTAGGCCAGTCCCACACTGCCAAAGATGCTTTCGGTGGAGAACTCGAATGAACTGAACAAATTCGACATCTCTTAGCTATATTTTCTATGTCATTATCTACTCGTGGCCGCCACACATATGAACGAGCTAGTAACTTCATTTTCACTATACCCATGTGTGTACTGTGTAGTTCTTCTAATATGGAATGACGAAATTTATTTGGGATGATTAAACGATAACCCCACATCAGACAGTCTTGTTCGACGGTCAGCTCATTTTTTCTAATAAAATATGGCTTAAAATCGTCCGAAGGACAATTTGAAGGCCAACCATGACGAATATAAAAAATAATCTTACACAGAACCGAATCAGACGTTTCTTTTTTATGCTTTGAAAATTTATTGGAAAATCTGATTCGTCAACATATGAAATATATGACACATTAGGGTTTGAATTTAAATAGGAAATACTGTCAGTACCTACAACCTCCGTATTGTTGATCTGTGCCCTTGAGAAAAAATCGGCAGTATTATTTTTCGAACTCACATAGCGAATTTCATAACTGAATGCCGAAAGTATGTGTGCCCATCTTTGCAAGCGATTTGCTGCAAAAATTGGCAATCCTTTTTTATCACCGAAAATAGAGAGCAGTGGCTTATGATCAGTATACAGATAAAAGTGCTCACCATATACATATTGAAAAAATTTTTTCAACCCAAATATTATTGCCGCTGCTTCTTTTTCAATCTGAGAGTATTTAATCTCAGCCGCGTTCAATAAACGCGATGCGAAAGCGATAGGTCTCAGAATGGTCGTCAAATATGTGACTCAGGGTCGCTCCCAACGCAAATTGTGACGCGTCAACGCATAGTTTGATTTTTTTGCGGGGGTCAAAATGAGCTAAAACCGAGGAAGACATTAGCATCTCTTTCGCTTTCTGAAAGCTTTCTTTACATCTTTCAGACCAGACCCACTCCGTATCTTTTTTTAGAAGCGTATAAAGGGGTTTCATGATTTCCGAGGCATTTGGAATGAACTTACAATAAAAGTTGATCATCCCCAAAAATGATTTGAGCTCCGTTATTGAACGTGGAACTTGAACATTTTTTATAGCTGCAACCCTTTCCTCTGAAGTATGCAAACCCTCTTTGTCAGTTACATGACCCAGATACTGTACGGAGTTTTGAAAAAAATGACATTTGTCTTTTTTTACTTTTAGACCGCACTCTCGCAATCGTTTCAGAACATATTCTAAACGTTCCAAATGTTTCTCATCATTTTCGGCAGTAATAAGGATGTCGTCGAGAAAACATACGACACCTGGTATAACAAACATCTGTTCCATAATATTCTGAAAAATGGATGGGGCCGATGTTATCCCGTACGGTAACCTTGAATAAGAAAAAAGTCCCTTATGGGTTGTGATTGTCACCAGTTTTCTTGTTTCTTCCGTTAACACTACCTGTTGGTACGCCTCTGATAGATCAATTTTAGAAAATTGATCGCCACCCTGTAATTTTGAAAACAAATATTCTATTCGGGGTAATGGAAAATGCTGGATTTGTAAATGTAGGTTCAAGGTGATCTTAAAATCTCCGCAAATGCGAATATCACCGTTTTGTTTCAACACCGGTACAATAGGTGTCGCCCATTCAGAAAAATCAGTGGGAATTAAAACCTTTCTATCAACTAACCGTTGCAGTTCCTTTTAAATTTTTGGCTTCAATGCAAATGGTACTGGTCTAGGTTTCAAAAATCTCGGAACTGTCCCCTCCTTGACCCTCAGAGAGACTTCAAATTTGTTGAATGTTCCTAGATTTCCGTCAGATATATCTTTAAATATTTCCAACAGAGAATTTACTTTGTCGGTGGAACCTATACCGCTTACTTTATCAGAATTCTCACTTTTCAAATATTTAATTTTAGTAATACCAAAATGTAACATAGAAAGTCCATTTCTGCCAATGAGTGGAGGCCCCCCATTTCTGATAACATAAGTTTTGAGAACATAATTTTCATTTTCAAAAAATATATCGAGATTCAAAAATCCTAAGGGTCTAAATGTGTGACCTACATAATCTTTTAACTCCAAATCATTTTCAAATAACGTTATCTTTTGGAAATGTTTGTGAAAAAGTTTTTCAGAAATTGCGGAGTGTGCAAACCCCGAGTCAGCCTCGAAACTCATTGGCTTATTTTCAGCAATTAATTTAACGAATACATGCTTCACTTTGCCATTATTATCTACATTTTCACTAAAACTACGTAAATTGAAAATTGAATCGTCGCTGGTTTCATTATTAATTTCAGTAGGTAACAGGAAATTTTGAGAATGTTTTTTACATTGTGGGGCTAAATGGCCCTTCACACCACATTTGTGACAAGTGCAATTTTTGTAAACACATTCATTAGTTTTATGGTTGCTACGCCCACAAACAAAACACTTTGCTGCTGGTTTTTGCTTACCGGCTGACTACGCCCATGAGTCTTACCAGTGCTGCTAGTATTAGAATTCGTATTTTTCTTTTGCCGCTCCTGTTGCACCCGTCGTTGACGATGGAAATGTACGTCATCAGCCTCGGTCTTGATTTTCGCGATTCCCAAGGACTCCCTTACGATGTGCTCCTGTAACGCCGACTCTTTCGTTACTGCTAACTTAACCATATGTGTGAGATTCACATGATCCTTCGAAGCATCTTCTTCAAATAAACGGCCCATAATTTTATCATCGTTCAAACCTATTACGAACACGTCTCTCATCACAGTCTCCAATTCTGTTCCAAAACCACAGTTTGAAGCTAAATTTTTAATTCGCGCTTCCCAATCGACAACACTTTCGTTTGATTTGCGTCGCGCACAATAAAATTTCAATCTTTCTGCGAAGTACGACTTCACCGGTGCAAAATGATCAGATAATAATTTGATCAACTGATCGTAAGTTTTTGTCTCCGGCAAAACAGGAACGCACAAATTCCTCACCAGCACATAGCAGTTTTCTGATAGCGTATTCAACAGTATAGCTTTTTTACGATCCTCACTGCTGATACCGTTTGCAATAAAAAACTGTTTCAGCCGTTCTTGAAATACCGAAAAATCGGAATATTTTGGGTCAAACGTATTTAACGTTCCCAAAATTCCAACAAGTTTTTGTTCAGCCATTTCCACTATTGAGAAAAATCCTCGTCGCCAAATGTTCTATTTTGGTTTATATCAATCTGAATATACACTTAATAGAATCAACGAGTGAAAACAAACAACTTCAATAATTAAGCATTTATTTCCAACTAGCATCGAAGAACGACAATCTCTGTTCAGTTTGGGTAGCACATATAAACCGTGAGTTTTTACCCACTGAAACTAAGGCTCGGTCCACCTTCAACTGAATAGTTAGTTACTTAAATACTAAGAACTATTTTACGATATATTACAGGTGATCACGTGGTAGACACGCGGCAAGCATGCTTTGATTATTGTTTACATCGTATGTTTTTGAAATGTGAATACAGTATAGTAATATTTTATTAGACGTAACAATAAGGTACTCCCGTCAGATCAATAATCAAAGAATTTTAATTTAGACGTCTTCACGTTTCTCGAGTTGTTGATGTTGCCATGGTAACTTCAAAAAAACGCCCGTTTTTGAAAGTTTGATTTAAACACGCTTTTCACATTTTTCATAGTGCTTAAAGTAGCACTTTTTCGCACAAATGCGTAAAAAATCAACTGTGCGTTTACGCTCTGTTCACACATCTTTCAAAAAGACAGTATTTTGCGTCAGATTCTACCCGGAAGTTATCTATCGATAGTACTACAAAAATTGAAAACTTCATAGGATAAAATATTCAACAATTGCTACAACTTATCAATATAACGGTCTTAGAAAAAACTTTGTATGATACATTTTTGTAAAGTGTTTTTTGTACTCGCGTGTTTTGTTGAACTATTGTATGGGAGAATGAAAAAAAAAACAACTTAATTCATGGATCTGTCTGTTTATTCATAAAGTCATACCATAACAATTTTGTACGAGGAAAACAATGATAACAAAATTCCTAATTCATTGGAAAATGATGATTTGATCCTTTGAGCCAATGGTTAGTATTGCACAGAATTAAACACTTTAATATGAGATTCGGAATCATCTACCATGGACATGGACATCATCTTATCACAGAAAACAAAACACGTGAAGCTTCATTACTACCATTTTAAGAATTCCAATGTGCGTTCAGATATACAGGGTGTTTAGTTAAGTACTTACTCAAACTTCAAAGAGCAAATCTTTAAGAGAAAAGTTCACATCAACATGTGTCCGCAATTGTCTCGTTTCAGAGATAGAGGGTGTTGAAGTTGACATTTTATTTTCAATTATTTTGAATAACTTGCGCAAATAATATTTGTTACGCAAAAAATTTGTTTTTTTTGAGGTGAGAAATCAAAATTTGGTATTAATTCTTATGTAGCACTAGCTAGGGACAAGCGTTTTTGAGAAATTTGCAAGTTTCTTCATCGATGCAGGTTATGGGGTCACTTAGGCGCCAGATGAAATTGCTCAGAACTTCACAATCTGATAGATCTCGCCAAAATAAATAATTTTTTGTTATCAAGATGCATCGAAAAATGATTCGTTCTCAAAATACAGGGTGTTGAAATAAAAAAAAAGGTTTTTCAACATTTTGTATCTTGAGAATGCATTATTTCTCGGTACATCTTCGTAAAAAAAAGTTGTTACTTTAGCGAGGTCTATCACATACTCAGTTTGTGTAATGTTCTGAGCAACTACATCTGGCGCCCAAGTGACCCCATAACCTGCATCGATGAAGAAATTTGAAAATTTCTCAACAATGGTTGCCCCTAGCGTTGTGGAGCAGGTATACCTTTTTTGCTAAGAAAAGTTGTAGGAATAAGATTTGAATATAAAAAATACCAAAACTTCACTGTCAAAAAAGTTAGGGCAAATTAAAATGATTAATGATGGCGTTCGCAGCGTCCTCTAAGTGCTACATAAAAATTAATACCAAATTTTGATTTCTCACCTCAAAAAAAACCCGTTCACCAAATTTCGTGCGAAAAAATTATTATTTGCAGAAGTTATTCAAAATTATTGAAAATAAAATTTCAACTTCACCACCCGAAACGAAACATTTGCGGATATACGTTGTTCATATGAACTTTCAATCTTAAAATTAGTCAAATATACAGGGTGTTTCATAATAAATGCGCAGGACTTCAGGATGTGATAGCTCGTCCAAAAATATGAAAAAAGTTTCTATTAACTTACCCTCTAAAATGCACCATTTTCGAGATACAGGGTGTTGAAATTAAAAAATAATAATCGTTTTTTGCGAATATCTCTGGAACCGTTTATCGCACAGAAAACAGATTTCGTAGGCATTTTCTACTCATAATAAGCTATGTTTTTGCGTATTTTTTATTTTTTCAAATTCATAATTGGTGAAAATTTTGAAGGGGTAGTGAGTGTTTTTTCTCCAACTTCTACGCCACTGGAAAAAGTACAGTTTTGAGCCTCTTATATGAACCGCCAATGTTTTCTACACAAAAAAGGTATTCTTGGTCATAAGCTCTAAAGTTGACCGCTTTCAAGAAAAATCAACTTTCATGTTGTTTAAATAATGTTTTTTCCTCGAAAAATTGCTGCGTGCATTGAAACTAACGGCGGACATTTCCAACAACTCAACTGAGTATGATTGTTATTGTTTTTTTTTTGCAATTAAGAAGTAAACGTTTGGTTTTGTTACTTGTTTTAACGTTTAAATAGATTTTGTATAATTAGGAAAAACATTATTTAAAAAAATTTACCATGAAAAACATGAAAGTTGATTTTTCTTGAGAACAGTCAACTTTAGAGCTTATGACCGAGAGTACCTTTTTTATGTAGAAAACATTGACGGTTCAAGTATGAAATTTAAAAAATAAAAAGTCTGCACAAAACATAGCTTATTATGAGTAGAAAATGTATTCAAAATCTGTTTTTTGTGCGATAAACGGTTCCAGAGATATTCGCAAAAAACTATATTTTTTTTTAAATTTCAACACCCTGTATCTCGAAAATGTTGAATTTTAGAGGGTAAGTTAATAGAAACTTTTTTTCATATTTTTGAACGAGCTATCACATCCGGAAGTCCTGCGCATTTATTATGAAACACCCTGTATACGCTTTGAAGTTTGAACGAGTACTTAATAAACACCCTGTATACCAAATCTTCGCCCTGAAAAGTTCGTCAATCTTAAAAAAACAGTGGGAAACACCAATAACGTGTTTATGTTGCATTTTAAACAAACAACGATAGTATATTGCACAACTAGTGCGGAAAATAGGATATTTCATACGAGAGTGAAGAGATGATAAACCACGAGCCATAGGCGAGTATTTTATCATCTTGTGACACGAGTATGAAATATCCAGTTTCGGCAAAACTTTGACACTATACTTTTCCGACGACCGACCTAAAAAACAAAAGACTACGAGATTCTACTCATAGAACATTAATGAATAAATTTTGCGTGACTCCCATTATGCCTACCAACATATTATAATTTTTGAATATGCGCAAAGATGAGAGATGCGTGCGCAAAAATGACATATCCGTGCGCAAGGTGATTTGCACACGGCCTGTGCTGATTACCGCTTTTGGCGCGAGTTTTCCGTACGCAAAATCTGATAAAATTACAGTGAACCAGGAATACGTGCGCAAAGCTAACACATCCATGAGAAAATCGCTTTGAACACGATATGTGCAAATAACCGCTTATAGGGAGAGTTTTCTGTGCGCAAAACCTCATAAAATTCAGTAAACGAGAAAGAGTTTTCCATGCGCAAAAACCTAATGAAATTACAGTGAAGAAGAGATGCGCGCGCAGAGTTGAGAAATGCATGCGCAAAGTTGAGAAATACGTGCTCAAAGTTGAGAAATGCGTGCGCAAAGTTGAGATATGCGTGCGCAAAGTTGAGATATGCGAGCGCAAATATGACATATCCGTGCGCAATGTGATTTGCACACGGCCTGTGCTGATTACCGCTTTTGGCGAAAGTTTTCCGTACGCAAAATCTGATAAAATTACAGTGAACCAGGAATACGTGCGCAAAGCTAACACATCCATGAGAAAATCGCTTTGAACACGATATGTGCAAATAACCGCTTATAGGGAGAGTTTTCTGTGCGCAAAACCTAATAAAATTCAGTAAACGAGAAAGAGTTTTCCATGCGCAAAAACCTAATGAAATTACAGTGAAGAAGAGATGCGCGCGCAGAGTTGAGAAATGCATGCGCAAAGTTGAGAAATACGTGCTCAAAGTTGAGAGATGCGTGCGCAAAGTTGAGATATGCGTGCGCAAAGATGAGATATGCGAGCGCAAATATGACATATCCGTGCGCAATGTGATTTGCACACGGCTTGTGCTGATTACCGCTTTTGGCGAAAGTTTTCCGTACGCAAAATCTGATAAAATTACAGTGAACCAGAGATACGTGCGCAAAGCTAACACATCCATGAGATAATCGCTTTGAACACGATATGTGCAAATAACCGCTTAATGGGAGAGTTTTCTGTGCGCAAAACCTCATAAAATTACAGTAAACGAGAAATAGTTTTCCATGCGCAAAAACCTAATGAGATTACAGTGAACAAGAGATGCGCGGGCAGAGTTGAGAAATGCGTGCGCAAAGTTGAGGGATGCGTGCGCAAAGTTGAGAGATGCGTGCTAAAAGAGGAGATATGCGTGCGCAAAGTTGGGATATGCGTGCGCAAATATGACATATCCGTGCGAAATGTGATTTGCACACGGCCTGTGCTGATTACCGTTTCTGGCGAGAGTTTTCCGTACGCAAAATCTGATAAAATTACCGTGCGCAAATTGTTTCAAACACTGCGTATGGAAGGTACTGCTTTTGAACCAAGTATTTCGTGCGCAAAACATTGTCCTATGGCACGTGCAAAGTACCGCTTTTGGAGAAAATATTCTGTGCGCGAAACCTCATATATAAAAGTGAAGGAGAGATGCATGCGCAAAGATGACATATCCGAGCAAAAGTACCGCTTTCGGGACGAGATTTCCGTGCGCAAATATGACATCCGTGCGCTAATTTTTTTACACACTGTTTGAAAAGGACCGCTTTTGTATCGACTATTCCGTGCGCAGAGATTCGCACACGGCATGTGCAAAGTACCGCTTTTGGAGTTAGTTTTACGTGCGCGAAAATTACAGGAACTAGAGATGCTTGAGCCAAAGAGGACATAACCGTGCGAAAAGCGTTTTGTATACCGCTTTAGGAGACAGTTTTCCGTGCGCAAAACTTCATAAAATTACGTAAAAGAGAGATGCGTGCGCAAAGATGACACCTCCATGCAAAAAGTAAATACGTCATGAGATTATAGTGAACGAGAGATGCGTGCATGAAGATGAGAGACTCGTACGTGAAGATGAGAGATGCGTGCGTGAAGATGAGAGATGCGTGCGCAAAGTAGAGATATGCGTGCGCAAAGTTGAGATATGCACGCGGAAATATGACATATCCGTGCGCAATGTGATTGGCACACGGCCTGTGCTGATTACCGCTTCTGGCGAGAGTTTTCCGTACGCAAAATCTGATAAAATTACCGTGAGCAAATTGTTTCAAACACTGCGTGTGGAAGGTACTGCTTTTGAAGCAAGTATTTCGTGCGCAAAACATTGTCCTATGGAACGTGCAAAGTACCGCTTTTGGAGCAAATTTTCTGTGCGCGAAACCTCATATATAAAAGTGAAGGAGAGATGCATGCGCAAAGATGA
This sequence comes from Chrysolina oricalcia, assembly GCA_944452925.2. Lineage (NCBI taxonomy): Eukaryota > Metazoa > Arthropoda > Insecta > Coleoptera > Chrysomelidae > Chrysolina > Chrysolina oricalcia. The sequence goes on along the minus strand of OX101828.2, from coordinate 39,511,506 downwards.
CATAGCCGAGCAAAAGTACCGCTTTCGGGACGAGATTTCCGTGCGCAAATATGACATCCGTGCGCTTATTTTTTTTACACACTATGTTTGAAAAGGACCGCTTTTGTATCGACTATTCCGTGCGCAGAGATTCGCACACGGCATGTGCAAAGTACCGCTTTTGGAGTTAGTTTTACGTGCGCGAAAATTACAGGAACTAGAGATGCTTGAGCCAAAGAGGACATAACCGTGCGAAAAGCCTTATGTATACCGCTTTAGGAGACAGTTTTCCGTGCGCAAAACTTCATAAAATTACGTAAAAGAGAGATGCGTACGCAAAGATGACATCTCCATGCAAAAAGTAAATACCTCATGAGATTATAGTGAACGAGAGATGCGTGCGTGAAGATGAGAGAAGCGTGCGCAAAGTTGAGAGATACGAGCGTAAATTGATTTACACACTGCGTGTGGAAGGTACCGCTTCTAGAGCGAGTAATCCGGGCGCAAAACGTTATGCTACGGCACGTGCAAAGTTTTTGGAGCGAACTTTCCGTGCGCGAAGCCTCATAAAATAACAGTGAACAAGAGATGCATGCGCAAAGATGAGAGATGCGTGCGCAAAGATGAGAGACGCGTTCGAAAAGATGAGAGATGCGTGCGCAAAGATGGCATATCCGTGCGACAGTACCGCTATTGGAGCGAGATTTTCGTGCGCAAAGATGACATCCGTCCGCCAGATTTTTTACACGCTACGTTTGAAAAGTACCGGTTTTGGAGCGAGTATTCCGTGCGTAAAGCGTTTTGCACACTGCATGTGCAAAGTACCGCTCTTGGAGTTAGTTTTTCGTGCGCGCATCCTCATAATATTACAGTGAAGCAAAGATGCGTGAGCAAAAGCGACATATCTGTGCGCAAAGCATTTTGCACACTGCATGTGAAGTACCGCTTTTGGAGTTAGGTTTTCGTGCGCGAAACCTCATATTACAGTGAAGAAAATATGCGTGAGCAAAAGCGACATATCCGTGCCGAAAGTGTTCTGCACACAGCGTGTGCGAAGTACCAATTTATAACTTCATAAAATTACGCGAAAGAAAGATGCGTCCGCAAAGATGACATATCCGTGCAAAAAGAAATCTGCACACCGCGTGTGCTAAATAAGATTACAGTGAACGAGAGATGCGTGCGTAAAGATGAGCGATAGGTGCGCAAAGTTGAGAGATACGTGCCCAAATATGACATATCCGTGAGCAAGGTACCGCTTTTGGAGCGAGTATTCCCTGCGTGAAACGTTATGCAACTGCACGTGTAAAGTACCGCTTTTGGATCAAATTTTCCGTGCGCGAAACCTCATAAAATACCAGTGAACAAGTGATGCATGCGCAAAGATGAGAAATGCGTGCGCAAATATGAGAGAAGCGTGCGAAAATATGAGAGATGCGTGCGCAAAGATGACATATCCTTGCGAAAGTACCGCTTTTGGGGCGAGATTTTCGTGCGAAAGATGACATCCATGCGCCAAATTTTGTATACGCTACGTTTAAAAAGTACCCCATTTGGAGCGAGTATTCCGTACGCAAAGCGTTTTGCACACGGCATATTTAAAGTACCGCTTTACGAGAGTTTTCCTTGCGAAAAACTCCATAAAATTACGTGAAAGAGAGATGCGTGCGCAAAGATGACATATCCATGTAAAAAGAAATCTGCACACCACGTGTGCTAAATACTGCTTTTGAAACAAGTTTTCCATTCGCAATGCCTCTTCAGATTACAGTGAACGAGAGATGCGTGCGTAAAGATGAGCGATAGGTGCGCAAAGTTGAGAGCTACGTTCCCAAATATGACATATTCGTGCGCAAGGTACCGCTTTTGAAGCGAGTATTCCGTACGTAAATCGTTATGCAACTGTACGTGCAAAGTACCGCTTTTGGATCGAATTTTCCGTGCGCGAAACCTCATAAAATAGCAGTGAGAGATGAGAGAGATAAGAGATGCATGCGCAAAGATGACATATCCTTGCGAAAGTACCGCTTTTGGGGCGAGATTTTCGTGCGAAAGATGATATCCGTTCGCCAAATTTTGTACACGCTACGTTTGAAAAGTACCGCTTTTGGAGCGAGTATCCCGTACGCAAAGCGTTTTGCACACGGCATGTGCAAAGTACCGCATTTGCAGTTAGTTCCGCGTGCGTGAAACCTCATAAAATTACGGTGAACCAGAGATGCGTGAGCAAAGAAGACATATCCGTGCGCAAAGCGTTTCATATACGGCGTTTGCAAAGTACTGCTTTAAGAGACAGTTTGCCGTGTATAAAACTTCATAAAATTACGTGAAAGACAGATGCGTGCGCAAATATGACAAATCCGTGCAAAAAGTGATCTGCACACTGCGTGTGCTAAATACTGATTTTGAAACTGCGCAATAACTCATAAGATTACAGTGAACGAGAGATGTGTGCGTAAAGATGAGAGATGCGTGCGCAAAGTTGATAGATTCGTGCGCGAAGTTAAAAGATGCGTGCGCAAATATTACATACCGTGCGCAAATTGCTTCACTCACTGCGCGTGGAAGGTACCGCTTTTGGAGCGAATTTTCCGTACCCGAAACTTCATAAAATAACAGTAAACGAGAGATTCATGCGCAAAGATGAGTGATGCGTGCGCAAAGATGACATCCGTGCGCCAAATCTTTTACACACTACGTTTGATAAGTACCGCTTTCAGAGCGAGCATTCCATGCGCAAAGCGTTTTGCACACAGCATGTGCAAAGTACCGCTTTTGGAGTTAGTTTTTTGTACGCGAAACCTCATAAAATTACAGTGAACAAGAGATGTGTAAGCAAAGTGCAAAACTAAATCTGCACACTGCGTGTGCTGAATATTGCTTTTGTTACGAGTTACGCAATACCTCATAAGATTTCAGTGAACGAGATATGCGTGCGTAAAGATGAGAGATGCATGCGCACATTGAGATATGCGTGCGCAAAGTTGAGAGATGCGTGCGCAAAGTTGAGAGATGCGTGCGCAAATATGACACATGCGCAAATTGTTTCACACTCTGCGTGTGGCAGGTACCGCTTTTGAAGCAAAACGTTATGCTACGTTACGTGCATAGTACCTCTTTTGAAGCGAAATATGACATCCGTGTGCCAAATTTTGTACACGCTACGTTTGAAAAGTACCGCTTTGGAACGAGTATTCCGTGCACAAAGCGTTTCGCACATGGCATTTGCAAAGTACCGTTTTGGAAGTTAGTTTTTCGTGCGCGAAACCTTAAAATAAAATTACAGTGAACCAGACATGCGTGAGCAAAGACGATATATCTGTGCGCAAAGCGTTTTGCAAACGGCGTGTGCAAAGTACCGCTTTGAGAGACGTTTTCCTTGCATAAAACTTCATAGAATTACGTGAAAGAGAGATACGTGCGCAAAGATGACATATCCGTACAAAAAGTGATCAGCACACGGCGTGTACTAAATAATGCTTTTGGACCGAGTTTTCCATGCGCAATGCCTCATAAGATTACATTGAACGAGAGATGCGTGCGCAAAGTTGAGAGATGCTTACGTAGTTGAGAGATGCGTGCGCGAAACCTCATAAAATAACAGTAAACAAGAGATGCATGAGCAAATATGAGAGATGCGTGCGCAAAGATGGCATATCCTTGCGAAAGTACCGCTTTTGGGGCAAGATTTTTGTGTGCAAAGATGACATCCGTGCGCCAAATTTTTTAAACACTACATTTGGAAAGGACCGGTTTTGGAAAGAGTAATGTGCGCAAAGCGTTTTGCACACGGCATGTTTAAAGTACCGCTTTACGAGAGTTTTCCGTGCGCAAAACTCCATAAAATTACGTGAAAGATGCGCAAAGATGACATATCCGTACAAATATACAAAAATTGATCTGCACACGGCGTGTGCTAAATACTGCTTTTGGAACGAGTTTTCCATGCGCAATGCCTCATAAGATTACAGTGAACGAGAGATGCGTGCGCAAAGTTGAGAGACGCTTGCGCAGTTTAGAGATGCGTGCGCAAATATGACATATCCTCGCGCAAATTGTTTCACAAACTACGTGTGGAAGGCACCGCTTTTGGAACGAGTATTCCGTGCACAAAACGTTATGAAACGGAACGTGCAAAGAACCGCTTTTGGAGCAAATTTTCATTGCGCGAAACCTCATAAAATAAAAGTAAACGAGAGATTCATGAGCAAATATGCGTGCGCAAAGATGGCATATTCTTGCGAAAGTACCGCTTTTGGGGCGAGATTTCCGTGCGCCAAGATGATATCCGTGCGCCAGATTTTCCACACGCTACGTTCGGAAAGGATCGGTTTTGGAGCGAGTAATCCGTGCGCAAAGCGTTTTGCAAAAGGCATGTTTAAGGTACCGCTTTACGAGAGTTTTCCGTGCGCAAAACTCCATAAAATTACGTGAAATAGAGATGCGTGCGCAAAAATGACATATCCGTACTGAAATTGATCTGCACACGGCGTGTGCTAGATACTGCGTTTGGAACGAGTTTTCCATGCGCAATGCCTCATAAGTTTACAGTGAACGAGAGATGCGTGCGCAAAGTTAAAAGATGCTTGCGTAATTGAGAGATGCGCGGGTAAATTGTTTCACACACTGCGTGTGGAAGGCACCGCTTTTGGAGCGAGTATTCCGTGCACAAAACTTTATGGAATGTCACGGGCAAAGAACCGCTTTTGGAGCAAATTTTCATTGTGCGAAACCTCATAAAATAACAGTAAACGAGAGATGCATGTGCAAATATGAGAGATGGGTGCGCAAAGAAGGCATATCCTTGCGAAAGTACCGCTTTTGGAGCTAGATTTCCGTGCGCAAAGATAACATCCGTGCGCAAAATTTTTTACACGCTACGTTTCGGAAAGAACCGGTTTTGTAGCGAATAGTCCGTGCGCAAAGCGTTTTGCACACGGCATGTGCAAAGTACCGATTTACGAGAGTTTTCCGTGCGCCGAACTCCAAAAAATTACGTGAAAGAGATATGCGTGCGCAAAGATGAAATATCCGTGCAAGAAGTGATTTGCACACGGCGGATGCTAAATACTGCTATTGGAACGAGTTCTCCATGCGCAATGCCTCATAAGATTACAGTGAACGAGAGATGCGTGCGTAAAGATGAGAGATGCGCGCGCAAAGAAATATCCGTGCGCAAGGTGTTTTGCACACGGCGTGTGCAAAGTACCGCTTTCGGAACAAGTTTTCCGTACGCAAAACCGAATTTTGTGTATTCAATTGAAAGATAAATTGAAAATGTGGAAATTCGACACTTTTCCAAATTAATTCCATTTTTTAAAAAGAAGTCGGTAGGACACCGCCTTAAAAAATTAAAATTTCGCACTAGTGCGAAATGAAGTATTGCGCACTAGTGCGAAATTAGTTATTTTTGTACCTAGTGCGCGAAATGCTACTTTGGTAATAGAGAACTGATTTTTTTACGAGGAGCACGAGTTGCAAAAACATTTTTTTCTACAAACGTAAAAAAAATTGTTCCAAATTAAGTAATATACTTATTTAAAAAATAGTGTTGAACTGGCTCAAAATGTTTTTCCAAATAAAAATTAAATGGGATTTGTTTATTGTTAAACAGTTAGAAATAAATGATTTCTTGGATTTTTGCTTGATTGAGGACCGTAAAGGTGAAAATACAAAAATCCCATATAGTTTACATGCAGTGTGCGAAGTAAGTATTTCGCACACTACTTCGCGCACGGTGTCATGGTAACGAAGGAAAATGAAAAAAGGGTCACTTCGCATATTGTTGTCAATGCGCGAACATTGCCATTTTTTGACGATTGTAGAAAAAAGTAATTTTTTGTGCTAGTTTACAGTACGAAATGACACGTATTTCAAATAGGTCGTCGGAAAATAGCGTTTAATGTTCTCGTCCGGAACCGACCATAGAGATTTTCTCGCCCGAGCACACCCGAGCTGCTACGATCTAGCGCTCGTGTAGCTCCACCCACTTCTCGAGCGTCTTCGGGATTTGATTTTTGTACGGGATGTTGTTTTCGGATATGACCGTGGCGCACAGGCACTTCAACTTGCGATAGTCCCATATGTTTATGCCCGGCTGCAGATGCAGGTTGAGATCCAAGATGGCGTCCAGGGGGATCTGATTGGCTGCGTTAGGTTGATCGATGTGGGCGCCGTATTGCAACAGCAGTTTGACCAACTGTGAAGTAAAAGAATATTGATGAAATATAGCTGTAAGAAGGTAGAAGCCAAAATGATTCGAAGACGAGACTCTAAAAACGAGCCCTGAGATTTACAGGGTGATTTACCACCACAAAAAATTAAATGGAGTAGAACTATAAGAAGGTCATAAATCACCAACCACTTGAGGTATCAGCAGGAGATCTGGCCGTCCTTTCTACGCAGAGTTGTACCTGCCCTAGCCATTAAATTTTGGTTTGTAGGTAGGTATAATGATATTGGGTTAAGAAAAATCGCTTGATTATAATTGAATGAGATTTGTCGCATTCGACATATGTCGATGGAAATTGGGTTCGACATATATGTCGCATGAGATAAATTTTGTAGAATAACATGAGCTGGCAACACCGAATTTTTGATGTTAGATCGTGTTCTATGCCCCTTCTCTTATAAAACGTTAATAATAATAACAAATTAAATTACATTTGCTTTTGGAATCTCATCAGATTAATAAAGTAGAATCATGGAAAGTGAAGCCAAAAAAAATTATTGCACCCAAAATCAAAAGCAAACTTTAAAAAATGTAATGTAATGTAATCAAGAAAAAGAAAATGAGTCTCTTTTATCGGAGAATTCTTTAGTTAATCTGAACGTTTCAATGCATTTTGTTCTCAGATGCGAATGTAAAAGCATTCCTGTATATTACTCGTCTTTGTCGAGGCCGCTGATACATTTCCTGATTTTCTAAATTTTCTATAGCTATTACTAAAGGTGCCATTCTCTCACTACAAAAATCTTTGAAAAAGTATCAATGAATGTTGATTTTATTGAAAATATGAACAGGATGTTCATAAAGTTAATTGTGGAATCATCTGCGACTGAAAGACAAACTAGTCGCTATTTTCCATCGTACAAGATAACCTCTCTTGGGAGGGATTCATGTTGTAAACAGAAACATTCTCAATTGAAAATTGAACCAAAACATGACTCCTTTGGAAATAGAAAAAACCTACGATAAATTAAAGTTACTTTTTTGTAATATCTAACAGAAAACAAGGTTAGGTTCCATTCCATTCTACAATTTGTCTAACAAAAATTTGCGAATGCGACATTTGAAAATAAGAATACAGATTTCGTTCGACAAAGAGCATCTCTCGCATGGGAGAAAATATGTCACGGTTTGTGAATAGGGTCCCTGGTAAGTGAATTTTATCATTTAGACACATTTAAACATATCCTTACCAAGGGTTCTAAATCAACCCAAGAGATTTTTTATTATCAAATATATTCAAATACAAAACTGTCAACAGAAGCCAAAATAATGGAAAGCCTACTATTATTAAAACGTCAAACTATTTAATGAGATATTTGATTCCGGACCTGGGAATATTTTAAGGGACACACACTTTCAACGCTTATCTGTATTCTGAACAATGGGCAATAATGAGGGTCGTCGGCTAATATTGATTTACGACCTCACTAGATTGATGGTTCTACTTTATCTCCATATTCTTAATAACATCTTCGATGTTTTCTCGGTCGTCATTTTTGTTTTGTTCCTTTCTCAGTTGCGACTATCAGGATTTCTGATTTCAGAACTTCGTTGACTTTAACTTGTTCTTCATATTTGTTAAGTAGATCGGTACATTTGTCGTCTATTTCCATAAATTTTTTCATTATATCGTTCAGAATATATTCATGTCTGGTGTTAGTATCTTTTGAGTTTGTTTTTGTTGGCTTTGAAGTGATTTTGTTTGCATTTTGTACTGAAATCATAACCTCACTCTTTTTACATGATTAGCAAAAGTATCTTTCACCTTTCGGATTTTTGAGTTCACTTGCAAAGTGGATAGTTTTTCACATTTTGCATAAAAACATTTCTAGCATTCAATGCAATTAATAGCATACAAATTTTTGCAAGAGTTTGCACAGTGTCATTCATTTGCCCATTCACTTGTATAAAGAAAATATGAAGAACATACCACCGTATCTACGCCACTGGTTTACGAAAATTATAAATTATCACTTCAAATTATCACATTGATAAACCTAGATTGGTGTACCAGGTTTCAATTTTTTTCCTTCGGGAGTTTTGAAGAAAAAAACATCTTAATTTTCTTCTTTCTTCCGAAACCTTGGGTATCTGAGAGATAATGCATTTTAGGTCATACGAGGATATATTGAAAAATTCTTATAGAACCAAACAAAATTTCAATGTCAAAATGTTTTATTACTCAACATATTCTCTTATTAATTGGATACATTTTATTTCAGCGAACCTGCAACGTCTCTAGACCTTTCAAAAAAAATGTTTCTTCTTGCTCTGCAAACCAGACCTCCACAGCTTTTATCACCTCCTCGTTGGAAGAAAATTTAAGACCTTTTAAACTTTTTTTCAGTTGAGGAAAGAGATGATAGTCGGACGGAGCCAAATCTGGCGAATAAGGGGGGTGTTCTAGTAATTCAAACCCTCTAAATCACGAATTTTTAGCATGGCAACATGAGATTTGTGTGCAGGGGCGTTGTCCTGCAAAACAAAACACCTTTGGTTAGCTTTCCGCGTCTTTTCTCTTTAATTTTTTTAGGTCGCCATTCCATCGATTGTTGATTTGTTTCTGGATCGTAGAAATGTACCCAATGTACCATCCATAGTAACAATTCGGTTTAAGAAGTCTACATCGTTTTCAAATCGAGCACATATCGAACGCGATGCTACTACCCTTGCACGCTTTTGGTCAACATTCAAACATTTGGGGATCCATTTTGCAGCAATTTTTTTCATGTCCAACTTGACGTGAACTATATGATGAACGCGTTCGTATGAAATATTCAGTGCTTCAGATATCCGTTTTAGCCCAATTCGACGGTCTGTTAAAATCATGTCATGAACTGCATCGATAATTTCGGGACTGACACAGAAACTGGCCTTCCCGATCGGTCATCATCTTCAATGGAAAATTTACCTCTTTTGAAGCTTGCAGTCCAATTTTTCACGGTCGCATACGAAGGACATTGATCACCAAGGGTATTAAGCATATCTTCGTAAATCTGCTTACCTCTTAACCCTTTTAAAAACAGGTACTTGATGATGGCTCGATACTCCAATTTTTCGATTTTCAAAATTTCGGTGGACACATTTTTTCTTTTAATTTATTGCGTAACTCTGGTTTACTTCTTTGACGTCAAACTTTACACTGACACTTCTAATAAGTTATTGTTCGTTGCTATGGTAACGCAATATTATGTTTATGCGAGGAACTGGTCTAGGCTAACTAGATATCAATACATCCTCGTATATTGATAGAAACTTTTCACCACCAAATGAGGAGAGGAATCTTTATGCGGAGTTTGTCGGTCTTTTTCTGTCTCACCCTGTATAATCCAGTCTTCCGCATTAACCTAAACAATAGCTATATTCGTCGGTAAGTCTCCAACAGAAAACACCTACTACCTCCTACAACCGTTGAATTATATCTGTTAGATTATTGGTAAAGTTTTCCACAAGAACTGCTACTATTTTTGTAACAACCTTATTTGATACAAATTAAAAGTAATAAGATAAATCCACAAATTTAAATGCTTACCCAATATGAACAATTGTAGGCCAAGGTGGCTATATGCAGTGGCGAACAGCCTTGCTCGTTTCTTACGTTTACCTCTGCACCACATTCTAGCAGGCACTTCACGACACTTTCCTTGGGAAATATCATCTGAAACAATGCATGAAATCATTTCAAAATCGAATACAATTCAGTATTTCATCTACCCGTCTACCCGGGACGAAGATTTCTTTAATACTGTCGCGTTTTCGGACTACTAACAATAGTGCCAATCTCACATTGCATGAATTTATACAGGGTGTTCCTTAAAGACATGCTAATATTTGAGGGCGATTCTTTGACTCATTTTAGGAAAAAACTTCCTATGAATGTATGTCCTAAAAGTCTTAATTTTTGAGATACAGGTTGATAAACTTTTGAAAAAAAATCAGTTTTTCATTAATAACTGAGATAATATCGAAGACATCTTTATAAAATTGGGTAAATGTCTTCTATGCGTCAGGTGCATTTTGTGTTGTACAAACATTTTCATTTTCTCTACAAGTGGCGTCCAAATAGGAAGAAAATAGTGATAGAAGACAAGTGCTGAATCCGAATACAGAAAGCTTACGAAGTAATATAGAATGTTCCACCCTAACGAAAGCTTTCGAAAAGTAAGTTTACACAACTTGTTCGCGAAGATCTAGTGATTTACATAAAAAGCGGTTTAGTACAGCCAGATTAGACAAAGTTGATTTTTTATCAATAAATCCATGTTGGCATGTTGAGATAAGCGGCCGAACTCCTGGCATCGTTCGGTTGTATACTAGCCTTTCAAAAGCTTTAGCAAAGTTACATAGGATCGACACAGGCCTATAATTCTCAACATCTGAGGCAGAACCAGACTTAAGGTCGGACACACTTTCACAAGCTTCCAGCATCCTGGAAATATAGATGGTTTGATGATAGCATTGGAAAGAGTTATTGGACATATCCTCAGATATGTTTTCACTATGATTGAGATTAAACACACTGGAAAAGAAAGCTGCAAGATTGGGGATCGTTGTACTCTACGTGATTGTAGGACATTAGAGAGTTGAAGTGATTACAGTACGTGAACCTTCACGTAGACGTTAACGTACGAAATATAACGTTTACGGGTTGTTATGAAATTGAGTTGAAGTTGAACGTATGTCAACCGTTAACCCTAACATGTTAATTTATGTTTATTTCGCTTTTATGCTGTTTTCTATGAACAACTGGAAGATGAACTCGGATCTTGATAGGGATTTTGACCATATACCTCCCTTGCCAAATGCAAATCAAATTCTTCCGGAATTGGCTTTTCGAAATGTTCATTGTTTTAAATAAAGCGAAATACCGTGCAAGATCATCAAAAATATATTGAAGAAATTATGATTGATGTTAAATTGTAAATATTGCTTTGTCACTTTTTGATTTTATGGCTTTAAAGTCAAAATTCGCTCATTCGCAACTCATCGGTGTCATTCGTATATTCTTCGGTTAACGTGCGTTGATTTTTAAGGTATCCGTGTGAGACCGTTAGGTTACGTATGCCCGTAAACCTATTTTCAACGTTAACTTGAATAGCTGACGAATGCGCATGCGTAGATGTCAATTTGTACGTTAACGTTTACGTTCATGGCAACACTTCAACTCTCTAATTAAGAGGAATCCTAGTACTTCCTTTCTTATTATGTATGTAAGACCATTGTTTATATAGAAGATAGTCAACCTTATGGGATTATAATTGGATCAAAATGGATACGACGTGTAGATGGCATCCAAGTCATGTCGTAACTTCAGTGATCTGGCCTACAAGTCATGTCGTAACTTGATTGAAACAATAGGACAGCATTAAAATCAGTGTTTTTTTGTAGAAAAATGCATCAAAATGACGTGAAATATTCATGTTTGTAACTAATCACGCTAGATGACACTCGCGTTTGGGTCCAATACTTTTCCACAGGCATTCACTATCTCCTATTTAAACAATGGTAAGACCAAACGTTTTTTGTATCAATGCAAACATTATTTTAAACTGATTTTCTTATTCTGGAGAACTCTCGATAGTAGTAGTCAACATTTGTAATTTTAAATTTAATATAGTAGTAGGCTTCAACATTTAGACACTTTATTATTTGCGGTGTGTACCAAGCATAGAAATATAAGACATAGAACGCCAATTAGTTCAGAATAACGTGGTCCCCCTACGGCAGATACACCAACCTATGAATATGCGCAATAGAGCGCAAGTGTCGCTAGGGACGGTCTTAGGATTTTTGAGTTCCTGTTCCTGAATCTGGTATAAGTTGTCGGTAATAGCATTTATTGCAATATAACACAGTTTTCCTTTAATGATATATACAGTAAATCAATAATTGACTTCTTTTAAATAGAAATATTGACCAAGTCGGGAGAAATGATTGTGATCGTCAAAAAATTCAAATTTGATATTTTGATGGGAATTGATTCCACTCAGTCTGTGAATCAGAAAAAAACTCAATTTGTGTGTCCATCGGCTTCACGCCTAAACCGTTGAGCCTATTATAGTCGAAATCGGGTAAGAAACTACATTTTTGCGTTTGGTGATGTTCTCATTTATCATTGTAAATGTTGTTGAATCGTATTAAATTCAAATGGCATTTTTTGTAATAAGAAGTAGATTATCGAATGGTTAGAGAAATAAACATAAAAAAGCCAAAAATTCAAATTTTTACAGTATATTTGTTTCTTTTTGTTTTAAATAAGGAGAAATGGTATATACTATAATGGACAATAATAATTATCAACACATTTTATTTTATTGTGTTACAAACTTATTTCTATCAAACGAAAATTTTGTTTCAAAATCTATTTGTTGAAGATTATTGATATTGTTTTATCCTGTATACAAGTTTGCTGTTTACCCTGTATACAGGGTGTTATTTAAGTACGTGGCCAAACTTAAAGGGGTGATTCTTTGAGTGATTCTAAGACGAAAAGTTCATATAAACATAGATCCGGTAATGCTTCGTTTTCAAGATACAGGGTGTCAAAATTTTTAAAAGAAATCGTTTTTGTCGTAAATATCTTAATAACCCTTCAACCGATTTTATTGAAATTTGGCAGTGTTATTGAAGGTCGTAAAGGGCGAATTTAACCCTAACTATATCAAAATTATCATGTCCAGTGGCGTCCCGGAAGACACTGTAACCAATATTTTTGACAGAAAACATGTGCGCCACTGATTTTTTTGCAATTTTTGTATTTGTTTCACATTGAAATCACAACTTTTTTATATCCAGAATTTTTTTCGTATCTTGCTTTGTTTTTGAGAAAAAACATAAAAATCACTTCATTGCACTTCCCTGGCACAACACAATAAAAAATTGTTTTTATAGGGTATTTAATGATTACAGGTGAATCTGTTATGCTTAAAAATTGTTTGTTTCATTTGGCCAGTGCGTGCATAGTGGTAAAACCACACTGAAATAAAAATGGTACCTAGGCAATTTGTTTCTGTAAGAATACATTCAATAATAACTAACACAAAACTTACAATAGTTGCTCAAAATGTCCTCCTTCACTTCAATGCAAGCATTAACTCGTCTTAACATCGATTCCCGAACACGTTGAAATATTTCCGGCGTATGTCTTATCTGATCACATGAATCCCGTATTCGTTGGAATAATTCTTCTTCAGTGTTGACTGGAGTTTTATAAACGAGGGACTTTAAATGTCCCCAAAGGAAAAAATCCAAGGGATTTAAATCCAGTTTTCTCCATAAGTTTCATCCAGAAATTGACGTGCTACTATGCTGAAGTGAGGTGGAGCCCCATCGTGCATGAACCACATTGCTCCTCTTACTGCCAGTGGGACATTTTCTAGTAGAACAGGTAATACAAATTCCAAAAAATGACGATACTCTTGACCATTTAATCTCGGGGGTAAAAAATGAGGTCCAATGAGATAATCGCCAACAATACCAACCCAGACATTCACGAAAAACTGCTGTTGATAATTATTTTCTATAACCGCATGGGGATTTTCTTCTGCCCAGATATGGTTGTTATGAAAGTTCATAATTAAATTGTGGGAAAAACACGCTTCATCGGTAAATAATATACTGGATAAAAATGTCGGAGATGCAACCTGTTGTTGCAAAAGCCACGTAGTATAAACAACTCGCTTGGGAAAATCCGCAGGAAATAACGCTTGAACACACTGTATATGGTAAGGATACAGTTGGTACTCTTTCAAAATCTTCCATACAGTAAAGTGAGAAATGTTTAATTGTTGTGCAATTTTGCGGGTGCTTGTATCGGGGCAACGCTCAACTTCATCTAAAACTTCTTCCTCCAGCGCCACTGTTCTTACCGTTGCAGGTCTCCCAATAAGAGCAGCCGACCTTTGAAAGGTGCCTGATTCGCACAGCCTTTCATGTATTCTCACAAATGTTTGCCTATTTGGAACATTTCGATGAGGATATCTTTCTTGATAAATGCGTCTAGCCGCTCTGGAATTGCCTTGGGCCATTCCATAGACGAAATGCATATCGGCCATTTCCGAGTTTGTAAACCGAACCATTTTCAGATATCAGTAACAAATTTTATATCTCAAAACTCTTGAAAACACTTCAAATAATTACATATGTGCCGTTTCAATTTGTGACAGTTATGAAGTTAAATTTGTTTGAACATTTGTTGTTCCTTCCATGGCCCTCTTACTTTAGTTTCAGAACATTGCAGTAATACATAACAACATTATTTGTTTCATCGAAAACAGGTAATATGAGCGAAAAAATTTAAAAGATGACTTCCATGTAATATTAATTGTTTAGTCATAAATAAAAATGTCTTTATTGCATGTCCATGGACAACAATGAGCCCATTTTGCAGCACGAGCCGAAGCCAAGAGCCGAAGGCAAGTGCTGCAATTCATACATACATATTTTTTTTTTTTTTTCATTGCATTAATTTTGATAGAAAATTCTAATACTAGAATAGAGTATTGATATGAAAAATATTAGTAAGACCCCAGTTTTTGATGGTTTAGTGTTGAAAGTGATTTTTATGTTTTTTCTCAAAAACAAAGCAAGATACGAAAAAAATTCTAGATATAAAAAAGTTGTAATTTCAGTTGCTCAATGTGAAACAAATACAAAAATTGCAAAAAAATCAGTGGCGCACATGTTTTCTGTCAAAAATATTGGTTACAGTGCCTTCCGGGACGCCACTGGACATGATAATTTTGATATAGTTAGGGTTAAATTCGCCCTTTATGACCTTCAATAACACTGCCAAATTTCAATAAAATCGGTTGAAGGGTTATTAAGATATTTACGACAAAAACGATTTCTTTTAAAAATTTTGACACCCTGTATCTTGAAAATGAAGCATTACCGGACCTATGTTTATATGAACTTTTCGTCTTAGAATCACTCAAAGAATCACCCCTTTAAGTTTGGCCACGTACTTAAATAACACCCTGTACAGTGACGGTTGATTTTAGGAGTTATCAAAGTAATTCTTATGTTATTATCTGAATATAATTTTGCTGTTCGAATATAGTCTTTTATTAGACATGTTATCTCGATAATTACGAGAAGGACTTTTTAAAAACAATATACGAGGTGGTTTGTACCGTTACAAAAATGCGACTTGATATAGTAACGAGCTTTATTGAACTGAACTAGCGAACTCGTGTTCTGTCTTTTATACCAATACAGAGTGTTGATTCAGCATCAGCAGTTCCCATCGTGGAACTCTGCGGATGCTGATAACAAAGATCAGCTTTTCCGAGAGAATTGTTATCGCTTGTAACCTGATACTTATGAGAAGGCCATACTGCCATAATATCGCATATAACAACTCCCCCTTACAATAAAAAGTTGGTGCAAAAGCGACAACTTTTGAAAATGAAATTTGAAAATAAAAAGAAAATTTTTAAATATGAAAACATTGAAAATTGAAGTTGGATTTAGAATCCTTTGTTGCTGGATGAAGTCAGCTCTAGTTGTTCTTCTATTGGTTCTTCGAGATGGACGCTTGGACGTCTTCGAGGGATAAATCTGCTAAAGGGGCTTCTTGTTCTTGATGGTCTGGGTGTAGGTGGAGGTTGACTGTCCGGTGCCATGATACTGATTCTTGTGGATTTTCTGCGTCTACATTTGCAGAACAGGTACAGCAGAATCAATGAGATGATTGATGCAATTGTGAGATATGTGAACCATGAGATGTGTTTGTTCACATAGGGTTGATTGATTAGTTTGTCCAAATCTTCGGAGTATTGGTTCAACTTATGCTGGGCTATGCTGAGGTCCTCCGTATCGATTTTATTGAGTTTCAGCGGTTTCAGGTCTGGAAGACGGTGTTTTTCAGGTAAATGTTCGCAGCATTGGAATGGTATCAATACAGGTTGGTTTCTGTATGTGATGTTCTTGAAGTTGTGTGCGAAGTGCTTGGAATGGACTCGTGTACTTCCTATGAATGCGTTGCATTCTGGCTGAAGTTTGAGAAGAGAGTTTTTGTTGATGATTTGGGTGACTGCCTCTCTGTTGATGCATTTGATGGTAACTGGTAGTGGATCGGACAATGATATTAGCCACAGGTTTGATGCTAATTCGTAGGCGTTGTAATCTTTGGCGAAGATGACTGATGATTGGCATGTCTTCGGTACATCGACTAGTTGCCGAAGGAGCTGTGCTTCGCATATGGCATTGTTGTCGATTGGGTATGGCAGAACATCGGAACAAATCAATGAAGTGGTATCCAAGTTCTTGCATTTGTCCAAATTTGAGAGTGAAACGTATAACATTGAATCGTCGTCTCTCGCGATATATTTTCGTGAGTTTGTCAACATGTGATGGAATCCTGTTCGGTTATCCAGTATAGGAATTGGAAAAAGGCGGTATAGGGTATAAGTTTCGGGTTCTACGAGAGGAATTTTGAGAACGAACACTATTTTTGTATCAGTTTGATAAGCATGGAGTTCAATGATTTCCAAATATTTGGCAACATTTGACAAATAGGTTGGAAGTGGTAAATTGTTTTTCGATAATGACTGAGATATCTCTTGAAGAGAATTGGAGATACGATCGATGTGTGAATGATTTTAAGACGAGCAAACGTGATTGAATTCAAAATGTCGTCAAGAGTTGATTCAAGAAACACATAACTTTCCATTAGTGCTTCACACAGTTCTGAAATTTGTAGTTGTGTCTGAATAAAAGCTAAATCATCAGCAAGATTGTATATTGAACGTTCAATTTCTTTCAAATCATTATTAAATGTTTCTTCGTCAATTTGTAACTTTTGTATTGTGCTATTGAAACTTTTTATATTTGATTTTTCATGACTTTGTCTATACATTCATTGAAATATTCCCCATCGGAAGCATCTAAGTTGCCCGTGATGGCTTTCCAAAACGTTCCTACACCGTTAATCAATCCGCGTTTCATTCTCTTGTAGAATTGAGTGTCAGCAAATACTTCACGGTATTTTAGATCAAGTGATTGGGAAATTTGGGAAATGAGGCTAGTGTGGGTGTTGAATTTGGCTCTAAAGGCTTCCATTCTAGGGTCGTCTGTTTCAAGAAGATCCATCGTGCTTTGTAGAATTTTGTTGTTTTTGTCCAAGGCTAGTTTGATTGGTTCTAAGTCTTTATAAATTAATAAGGTCCATTTATCGTTAGAAAGTTTGACAGAGGATTCTTCATGATAAAAGATGCCGATTGTATTATTGATTGGTTCAAGCTTGTACTGGCAACTGACTGCCGAGATCAGCAGGATGAACCTGTAATTAAATTAATCGTCTTCAAAATAGGGTTTATGTCTATCGAAATTTACTTTAGTTTTTTGTCTTGTTTTCCAATTTACCAAAATAGCGGCATTTTTGAATATTTCCAAAATTTCAAATGGGCCATTGAATTTATTTTGCAGTTTATCCTTTATTTGCGATTCTTTTACATACACTTTGTCACCTACTTTGTACTCATGTATTTTGTCTGAAACGTGTTTGTCAAATCGAATTTTGGCTTTTTCTTTTTGAGTTTGAGTTCTTTCGCGTGCAATTTTATAGTAGTGAGATATTCTGTTATTTAGATCTCGCACATATTTGGATTGTACAGTGTCTCCGGTGGTCTACTAGAAGTGTGTCCAAATACGAGTTCACATGGAGTGAAACCGTGAGTCTTATTCTTGGTATTGTTGTAACAGATGACTGTATAGGGTAGTATATTGAAGGGATGTTCGTCAGGGTTTTCAGTTTTTTGTGCCCTAATCATTTCCATTAATGTAGAGTGGAATCTTTCTAGTGATCCATTGGATTGAGGATGGTTTACACTAGAGTAGGTAAGTTTTATATCGTATAGGGTACATAGGTCTTTGAGCATATTATTCTCGAATTCCCGACCTGAATCACAGTGGATTCGGAGAGGGGTTCCGTAGTGCTGAAAATATAGCAGAAGGGTATTGACAACAGATTTTGCTGTCTTGTCTTCTAGAGGGTAGGCTTGGGTAAATTTGGTGAGTTCATCTCTAATGGTAAGAGCGTAATTTCGTGTGGGAATTTCACAGATGTCAATATTGATTCTTTCGAAAGGAGTCTTTGGTGTTTCGGTGATAACCAGGGGACTATTCAAATTTTTCCTACATACTTTCACTTTTTGACAAATTTCACAGTTTCTTACAAAATATTCTACATCTTTGGTTAAGTCTTGCCAATTAAATTTTTCTTTAATTCGTCTAACCGTCTCATTTATGCCACGATGAAGGTTGGCTTTTCCTGAGTGGTAATGATCAAGGATTACGGGAATTTCATCCGGAATGGGTGTTCTTATTATATTTTGACAAATTTTTAATTTAATATCTTTTTCATTGTAAATGAAGCAAAGAATTTCGAGGACAGGGAGTTCTAGATTGTTTTCAACAAAGTATGTCTTCGAGAGGTCTAGTATATTTTGGTTTTTATAAAGAACGTAAAATAACTGTTCATTGACTGCGTCGGGGTTGTAAGGTATTGCGATAATATAATATTTTCTGTCTTTCACAGACTTACTACTTAAAATAATGATTTTGTCATGAGTGGAGTCTGCATGTTCTTCAAAAATATCTTCAATGATTTTATGATGGAATTCTTGTAGTTTGTCTTGCCAAAAGAATGTAATGATATTTTTATTTGTTTTATCTAATAATTGAGTATTGACGAATTCAATTTTTGAGTAGTCAATAATTGATTTTGTTTTGTAAAGATTGATAAATGTTTCGAACTCATTGGTCATTTTTTCCAAGTCTGGTTCGTCTGTTTGATTGTCGGCCTGATTGTCTGCCTGATTGTCAGTCTGATTGTCTGCCTGATTATTTGCGTCAGGGTTGTCGTTCGAATTTTCTTCTTCCAAATGTAAGATTTTTGATTGGAATTTTGCACATTGGTCAAAGTGATTGATTTTGATTCGCGAAAGTGCGTCCGCATTTTTGTTGACTTTGCCGGGTTTATAGATAATTTCGTAGTCGTACTCTTCGAGCTTTAAGCGCCAACGAGCAAGTCTACTACCAGGGTCTTTGATGGAGAAAAGCAATGTAAGTGGTCTATGGTCTGTTACTAATTTGAACTTTCGTCCAAAGAGGTAGGGACGGAAGTGCTTCACTGCCCAAACTATTGCAAGTAATTCTCTTTCAATTGTAGAGTAACGGGTTTCAGCGGTGCACAAGGTTCGAGAAGCGTAACCAATGGGAAGGTCTTTTCCGATAGGTCCCTGGGATAGGACGGAGCCAATGGCGAATGCGCTTGCGTCAGTGGTGAGAAGGAAGGGTTCATCGAAATTCGGGTATATCAAAATTGGAAAGGTAGTGAGTGCTTGTTTGAGACTTTCGAAGGCATCTCTGCATTCTTGATTGAAATCGAAGGCGATATCCTTTTGTAAAAGTCTTGTCAGGGGTTTTGAAGTTTTGGCAAAGTTCGGGATGAACCGCCTGTAATACCCTGAAAGTCCTAGGAAGGATTTGATGTCTTTCGGATTTTTGAGTTCTGGAAAATTTTTGATGCAATCAATCTTGGTAGGGTTTGGTTTTACACCATCCTGGGTTATTAGATGTCCTAGATAAGCTACTTCTTTGCGAAGAAATTCGCACTTGTCTGGCTGAATTTTGAGATTGGCTTTGCGAAGACGTTTAAAGACTTCAGATAATCTGGAAATATGTTCATGAATTGTGTGGGAATAGACGATGATGTCGTCCATATAGACGAGACATCTTTCGTTCTGAATGCCCATGAGGATATTGTCCATGACGCGCTGGAAGGTGGATGGGGCGTTTTTCAAACCGAATGGCATGCGAACGAATTCGTAGTGGCCATTTTCGACAGAAAAAGCTGTTTTCTGAATGTCTTTTGGATCGATCTCGATCTGGTGGAAACCAGATGCCAAGTCGAGTGTGGTGAAATATTGGCACTTCCCTAATTGGTCCAGCAGGTCAGAGATGTTAGGGAGAGGGTATTTGTCGCCTATTGTAAGTTCATTGAGTTTTCGGTAGTCAATGACTACACGCCATTTTTGCTTTCCTGAAGCATCTATTTTCTTGGGCACAACCCATACGGGAGATGACCAAGGAGATACCGAAGGTTGGATGATACCTTGATCGAGCATTTTGGACATTTGATTTTTGACTTCCTCTTTGTGGATTTGGGGGTAACGGTATGATTTGGTGAAAATTGGTTTACTGTTATTTGTGTCAATCGAATGTTTGATTTCGTTCGTAAATGTTAAATTGTCGCCTTCTAGATAGAAAATATCTGAGTATTCTAAACAAAGATTCGAAATCATTTCGTTTTCTTCCTCGTTTAAGTGTTCGAGACGTAATTGTTGTTGTATAATTTGGTGTCTGTCTGTTTGTACGTTTGCATTTTGAAGTTCTTCATTGAGGTTATTGATTGAAAATTCTTGAATGGGTTCTAGTGATAATTCAGAAAATTTGATAATTTTTGGGATCGCGTTCACATTAATTATCGAGGTTAAAAATTCACCTTTTTCGTTTATTTTGACAATGGCATTTGGTAGGCGGACTTTTTCAATTTCCTGAGCTATCAGTATAGCATCAGTGTTTCTCAAGTTACATTTCAGTTTGAAGACTCGTTCAGTGCGAGGCTCAATTGAAATTTGATTTAGATTTTCGAGAATTTGTTTTGGTTCGACAGTTTCTGTTTGTTTATTGTCGTCTGTCACTTTGAAAAGAGGAACAGTTTTGAAATTGGTAATTAGCTGTTTGTTCTTGAGATCTACTATACAGTTATAGTGTTCTAAGAAATCAGCGCCTAAAAGTCCATCGAATTCAATGTCAAGATTGTGAATGTATATCTTATGGGGATCGTCAGGTATGAAAGGGATCAGTGTTGATTCCGTGATTATTATTTTCTGGTCGGTGATGCCTTGAATTGCAATATTTTCTGGGAAACGTGTTTGATAATTTTCACAAGTTTTTGGTTTGAAAATGGAAAGTCCTGCACCTGTATCTATTAGAATTTTGAAACTATTGGTGATATCGTTAATATAATAAAGATTTTTTGAGTTTACTGATAAAAGTGGTTTCATATGAACCGTTGTTCTGGGAAGTTCAGTGTTGGATTGAAATTGTCCAAATTCATTGTTTGAATTTGGGTTTGAAGGTGGGCTATGGTTTGGTCTTGGGGTTCCTCTTGTAAGTAGTTGGGAGGATCGCCCTGTATTGGGTCTAACTGAAAATTTTGGGTATCAAAGTTCAGGGAGAAGTCTTTATACGGGTTTTGGTTTTCAGTATTGATTGGTTCGTATTGATTTTGACTGTTATCGGTATAATAGTCTGGTTGATAGTCGAAGGTTGGTTCGGAGCTACTAGCAGTATAGTAGTTTTCTTGATTTTGATCATAGCCATCATAGTATTGATTGTCAAATTGTTGGTAATTCATATGGTAGGTTTTTTGATTATTTGGTCGATAGTTTGGATTAGGTTGTATCGTGGAGGGTCTTTGATTATTGAATGTTGGATTTGGTTTAATGACCGAAGGTCTGTTTTGTTGAAACTGATTATTTTGTTGGTATTGATTTTGGTATTGTGGTGGTCTTTGATTAGGACCAGGTTGTTGGAATGGTCTTTGAATATTCGTGTTCTGAACTGGAGGTCTCTGGAAAGTTGGTCTAGAGAAATTTTGATTATTTTGCGTTGAGTATTGTCTAGTGCGACATTCGCTTATTAAATGTCCCATGCGACCACAGAAAGAACAAGTTTTGTTAGGTTGATGTGAGATTGGTTTTCGAATGGGTGCTTGGATTTGATTCCGGTTCGGTTGCAATTTTTGGTTTTCAAAGTATGACAATTGGAGTTCACGTCTGATTCTAATAATTGCTGAAAGCATATTAGTAGGATTTCCTGCCCTAACTATTTGTCCTATTTTTGGTTCAAGTCCAGTCAGAATGGTATTTAGTGTCATGGTTTCAACTAAATGTGATTGTGCCGTTTTTTGTTCTCTTGACATGAGTTGTTTATTAATAGACGAGTGCATTTTTGCATTGTGCGATTGCAAACGAGAAACGAAAGTTAATGCCGACTCACTTGTTAGTTGGCGTATTCTTTGTAGATCTTGAATCAATGCAGTGAGATCTCTAGAATCACCGAAATGAATTTCTAAAAAATGTTTGATTTCGTCCCATGTTGATGGGTTTCGAGAGTTCACTAATTCGGCTGCTTTTGCGCGAAGTCTATTTTTTATGTGTAGAACAACTAAAGTTTTTTGAACTTCCACGGCCATAGTGTGAGCAGTATCACACGCTTGTAAAAACGTTGTGAGGAAAATTTGATTTCCATCATACTCGGGTACGATGGAGAATATTTCACTTAGCCTGTATGGCTCTAGAGGTTGAGGTTGATTTTCCTCGGGAACTTCTGGATCGTTAGGCATTGTGTTTCTATTATTAGAAATTTATTTTAATAATAATAATTGAACAGTGCAATTATCAAAAACAATATTCGTTCACTTATTCAGTAGAAGAGAATGGGGAGAATATCAGGAATATTTGGATATTCGAACAGATAAAAATATTTGAATACGAAAAATACGAGACAATTCAATATATGGTTTCTTACTCTATGTGTTGAAGCATCGAGTTCGTCTTGTTCTCGTCGACGTCTGCCAGGGGCTTCACCAGGTGTTCCTTCCACAGATTCTTCGAGTGATGACTCCCTCAGGGTTCGATTCCGGTAAAGGATTGGTATCCACCGTCACTAGTGAGGAGTTGCCGTGTTCTAGTAACGTTCGCGACTGCGCCAATTTGTTATCTCGATAATTACGAGAAGGACTTTTTAAAAACAATATACGAGGTGGTTTGTACCACCGTTACAAAAATGCGACTTGATATAGTAACGAGCTTTATTGAACTGAACTAGCGAACTCGTGTTCTGTCTTTTATAGCAATACAGAGTGTTGATTCAGCATCAGCAGTTCCCATCGTGGAACTCTGCGGATGCTGATAACAAAGATCAGCTTTTCCGATAGAATTGTTATCGCTTGTAACCTGATACTTATGAGAAGGCCATACTGCCATAATATCGCATATAACAGACATTATAAGCCAATCTATCAGACAATCTATAAGCCAATATTAGCCAAAACATTGGTCCTTCAAGTATCTAACAGTATTTATTGAATCCAGCGTCGCAAAAGAAAATTTTAGAAGAAATAAATTGTATTGACAAAAATATCAAGAAATACAGTCAAAAGTAAGTGCCACCGGTGATTTTTTGGGATTTCCTCCAGTACCGACTACAAGCACAGCAAACTCGAAAGATTCACAGTATCAACAAAGGAAACTATTGAAACTAGAATTGAAGAAGTTGGAGCTGAAAAAGAAAGAAGATCTAGAAGCACTAGAAATGAAAGAAATGAAGAGACAAATTGAAAATGAAACTGAAATGAAAAGACTGGAATTAGAAGAAAGTATTTTAAGAATAGATATTTCACAAAGCAGTAGAAGCAACAGTGTGAAAGAAACAATTCCATTTCATGAAAAAATGGCAGAGGTTCAGGAATGGGTAGATAGTCCAGCAGATAAGAATGTGGACAAATCCTACTGTACAATAAAGAACAATGCATGTTCTGGAATTAAGAGGCCATGAGCGCGATCATATTAGGGACGGTTTTTTTGGTAAAAGAGCCGATAACTCAAAAACGGTTCACCGTATCGATTTCAAACAAAGACAGGCTTCTAGAGGACGTTCGATTCTATGTACCTACGTCTGCGGCAGCACCTCACGATGCTTTTTACAGATAATCGAGGAAGCTGCAATGGTATTTCTCTTCCATTAAAACTTGAAGCAATCTTCATCCAATCGAAACAAATTTGGTATCAGAGGAAAGTTAAAACGTTGATCTATGTACGTGCTGTAATGTTTTTTTGAAATTATTTGTTCATCTACCCAAAAACTTGCTTCAAAGGAACTGCATTTTTGGGACATTTTTGAGATTTTTTTTGTGAAAAAGTGGATTGAAATTTCAATTTCCATTACAGCACGTACCTAGAATTGAATGTCCTCTAGAATCCTGTCCTTGTTGGGAATCGATACGACGAACCGTTTTCGAGTTATCAATTGACTCTTTTACCCTTAAAAGCGCCACAAATATAATTGCGCTCAT
Source organism: Chrysolina oricalcia (assembly GCA_944452925.2). Taxonomy (NCBI): domain Eukaryota; kingdom Metazoa; phylum Arthropoda; class Insecta; order Coleoptera; family Chrysomelidae; genus Chrysolina; species Chrysolina oricalcia. The sequence continues at coordinate 39,487,147 of OX101828.2, read as the reverse complement.
GGCCTCTTAATAATATGAATCAAGCCAATGAGAAAGCAATTAATATGAACAAATATATTTCTCGTCAGTCGATTCCATGGAACCTTCCCGTGGTCACAGGCGATCCGATGGAGTGGCCGAGTTTTATAAGCCAATTTAGAGAAACTTCCGAACTATGTAACTTCTCAAACAGAGAAAATTTATGTCGCTTACAGAAAAGTTTAAGAGGAAAAGCCAGAGAGTCAGTTCAATGTTTGTTAAATTTTCCTGAGCAGCTCGAAAAGGTGATTTCTTACTAGAGAGAAGATTTGGACGGTCAGACCATATAATTGAAGAAATTATTCATAAAATTAGAAAAATTCACTACATCAAAGAGTTCCAATTTGAAGCGTTGATAGACTTTACCGACCAAGTAATGAACCTTGTTGCAACCGTGGAAAGCTTGAATGCTTATGGTCATTTGCAAAATCCACAGATTTTTAAAGAACTTGTTAATAAATTACCTGCATATATGCAGTTACAGTGGGGAACAAAAATAAGTGAAAGCCAAATGCAAGCTGATTTGAAAGAATTCGCATTATGTAATTGCAGATATCGCAAGTTACGTATCGCAACCGATTTCATATGAGAAAAAGAAGTCGTTTCACGTATATGGAGAAACTAGCCTAACTACGGTTGAACAGAAACGCAGTTTAGAATGCATTTTTTGTGAAAGAAAATCGTCAAACCACAGCATAGTGAAATGCAAAAAATTTGAAAATTTACCCACGTTAAGAATATGGGATTGGGCAAAAGAAAAGAAAATATGCTTTTGTTGTTTGAGAAATAATCACCAAATAAAATATTGCAAATTCAAGAAAGAATGTATGAAAGAAGGATGTTTGAGATATCACCATCCATTATTACATAACAATTCAGCTGATGAAAACTATAATTCCAATAAAGATTCGGACGAAATTGTACCAGCAGCATCGCAGCGGAATGAACCAGTAGAACCGAATTTTAATGCCACAATTCAGTCGTTCAATCAAGTCATCTTGAGAGTGGTACCAGTTATTTTAGAAGCACCCTCAAGAGATAAAATACAAATATATGCACTGTTCGATGAGGCTTCCACTGTGACATTATTGGATGAAGACATAGCTAGGCAGCCGAACCTGAATGGGAAAAAAACCTCCCTGTCTGCAGTGGACTAACAATCTATCCAACTATCTAGATATAGTTGTCGTCAAACATATAAGATAAATAAAAAAAGCCGCAAAAAATGGTCTTATCTTTTCCTGGAACGTGCCACATAATGTTAGGGGCAAGTGGTGCAAGAGTTTGAAATAGCTAGTGCATTATAGGTAACTTCGCCATGGGTAAAGAATTTTTCAATTGCATCAAATTCATTATTGACAGAGGATTAATTAATCCAATTTTATTTAGATTAATGAGTATACTAGAGATCGATACTAAGTACATAGATACGAGTAATTCAAAAAATATATGCAGTATAATGATTCAATTTATCATTAATGTAAAAGTTATTCAACAAAAAAATTACAAATAAAAGACATTCTTGTATATACAGGGTGTTCATTCAGTACTGCATTCTTCACGACTCAACATCTGGATTGTCAGGAATTCAGATATTTTTGTTCAGATAATTTAAAATTGATCTAGAGAAGGGAATTCTCAAATAAGTGCATATACCAACATGGTCTTCCATGAAAATAAAAAGGGCCAGCTTCACGTGCAGTTATTTTTCGATTCCCGACGCGCACTCCCTTCGCGTCACTCTCGGAGCGAAGTTGCATGCCAAACTACACGCACATTCAAATATAGTACGCCAACTTCATTCCTCGAAGCTTCTCGATAGCTAGTGGGCCTTTTTTCGCGATGTGTTCTTTACATTCAAAGAGAAAAATTGCATGTATAAAATTAGAAAACGAAGATTCCAGAAGAAAGACACAGAGTATTGGTCCAAAAATGGTACTTGCGCCGAAATCACATTAAGACTACTCGAAGCAACTATACCTGTCTTCTCGTTACAATTCAATTCGACTGTTCTTCTCTACAGTCGGAGCGGCGCGGGAATTGTCCCATCACTTTCAGTTTTGGATGACTCCTCTGTTCGAATCGCGCTAGAAGTTTAAGAAGGTTGGAACGTCTCGCGCCGCGTCAGATGCAAGAAGCGCCAGGCGCATGTTGACACTTCACGTTCGAATTTGGAGTGGAGCGATGGAGTGTCACTTTGGAAGTAACGAAAAACTGCACGTAAAGGGCCCACTTAATTTCAACTTTCCAATTGATCGCTCTGTGTTTCATTTATATGAACTCTCTGTAATTCTATGTTTTCAGATTGAATAGTGCGTTTCCACGCTATCATTATTTATACAGATTTTATTGCGAAAAATCACTTCACTTTGAACTGGAATAATACTTTCGTGTTTGAAGATTTTCTAATAGATGATATGCACAATGTGTGATTTTTTTCTGATTGAAGCTCTCAGTGTGGTATGTCAATTGTAACGGCAAAATTGTCCTATTTATATAAATAAAGTTCAGAGCGATTTTAGAAACAGTCTGTACACTGAAAAGCCAACATAAAATAATCGAAACTGTGAACGACGTTGAGGAACTCGAAGTGGCTCATATACGAATTCATCGTGTCGGTTTTTCACTCCGAAATAGATAGCGAATGGGTACTGATAGCTAGAATGTTTGCGATAATCTTTACAAATCAATAATTTTCTACATAACTATCTCATAAAAAAGAGGCCATTCTCCAGCGAGAAGGTATGTAGGGTTTCTCAAGTGCTATTACTTTGATAATCAAGTGATTTTGATAACTCAGGAATTCCGTTTTTAGATCTGCCGGCCTTATTTTTTTCCATCCAGAAAAAGCCTGTCTCGTCTACAATTATTCCATATCGATAATAAACTGGTTAATATCCAAGATGTCATACGTATAATAAGGAGGAATAACATTACCAAAAGTTGAAGAAAATTGTAGGGACACAGAACGGAAAGATATTAGAATTCTGTCAGAAATTATTAGTGGTGTTACCACATCCAGGATTCACAGGTCAGAATTATCCAATTTTTACTGTTTTTCTTCTGAATGCAAGTACAAGCTCCACTGGTTCGGTGGGAACAACCAGACCAATTATAATACTAAGCACTATTATATCAAATCGCAGTCGTCGAAAAAGAGTAGTATTCACTTTGTACATTCTTTATTTTTATACTAAAATGCGTGTGAGCCAACCATAGATCTATGAGAGGAGAAAATAAATTCGAATAATTGCTGTAAACCCGTCAGCTAAGTTCTGTCTGATTTATTTTGATTTATTACACATCATTTACCGTAACCAAAGATTTTTTCAAATTTACAACAAATTTCATTAAATATTTTGTACCTTTTTTGGATAGGTATCATTCATTTCACCTTATTTTTCCCACTTTTAAAATCATGAAATATGGGTGGTGCCCAGTGAAAATTTGACAGTCAACATCTTACCCCGACCTATTTATTGCTTCCAGACAAAACATAAAAGCTGCCGTGAGCATTAGCCCCAAAAGTCAAAAAGGGGTTACACAATGATCAATTGTGCTAAAATTCCAAAATTATATTTATCATATGGGTGTCTTGAACGGACTTTTCATCCGACACAATTACATTAAATTTTGGTGCCAAATATAGTTTTCTCGATTTTTATCGGTGATTTCTATCAAGTTTTAGTGCAATCATATATTTATTTCTTACATAAAATTTAATGTACTTTCATATCCTAAAATCAAATTTGGGAATAAAATCAATATTGGACACTGGCATTCTGTTTCGTACAATTATATTTTTATTCATCTGCTCTTGGGTATTTTGTGACTCCCTAAAATATTCTGAATAGCTGGGAAGGTGAAAAACATACAGTCTAACTCCCACCATCCGGTTATATCTCATTTCCACTGGATGTAATGGATGGCCTTCGTTGGATATCTTGAATAGTATGTGATTGGTGATCCTACAGTAATTAAAGTAAATTCAATATTAATTTTCAACTTTAACGCCCTGCATCTCAAAAACGAATTGTTGTCTTTTACATGCAATCTGAGAAATTAATGAAAGGACTGGTCCACCTTAGGAATCATCTTGTATGAGCAAATATCGTGCTAGTCCTCACATTTCCTCCAAAAAAACCAATCACAAAATATATATTTCTGCCAAAAATGCATAGTACCACGCCATACACACCTTATATGGTATTCACATGAGAATATTGGCTAAAATCAGTGTGAGTCAATATCAATAACTTCAGGAAATTACCAGGAAATTAATTCCTATTTTGTCAATAACCAAACAGTTTTTCAGACTAAAATCGCCCTAAATCAATAAATAAAATTATTGACATCTCTACCTTTATTCAAATTATTCCACCTATCGCCCCCACGTAACACTTAGCGCGGAAGATGTAAAGGCCCGCACAGCAATTAGGAATGTTTTTTCCATGCAGGGTCGGGCGTAGTTATAATAGAAATCACAGCTGTTTGCGGCACGCCCAGCTATTAGCAAATTAGATTTCGACGGGGCAGTTGTTTACCCAATCTAAGGATACTAATAACTATAAAAATGGATTATTCTGAATACAAAAGTTACAGTGCTTTTGTTAAATTAACTTGAATAATCTGCACACATCACAATATTTAGCGGCATATGTACAAGTCCGACCCTGGTTGGCGGCATGGGAGTCAATTTCATGCTAATCGACCATTTTTTGCGCCTTTTTTTATTTATCTTATATGTTTGACGACAACTATAACTCAGAACTTGTTAGTCTCAAAATATCAGGAATAATGAAGGACAGCAAAACCTTCATTATGAATAACATAAGAAATGTGAAAGGTTTGTCTTTACCAGTACAAGATATTGACATTGGTGAAATTTCGAAAAAATGGACATACATTAAAAATGTTCCTATATCTTCAATGAAAAATGCAAAGCCAACTCTGTTAATAGGTCAGGATAAACTGGCCACTTACAATACCAAGAAGCTATATCAAAAAAGGATGGAATGACCCAGTATTAACAAAAACTTGCTTGGGATGGGTGATTCATGGTAATATTCCCTATGGCAGTAGATCAACACAAAGTGAATTCAGCTATTTGATTTGTGAGCATGACAGAAATTCTGAAGATGATTTGTATTCTTTAGTGAATAAATCTTTAGAAATTGATGATATGGTTTTACCAGATAAATCTGTGACAGAAGAAAAGGAGGACGATTTGTATGCTGAAAAAATTCTGAAGAATACTACAAGACGAATCAATGAAACGAAATGGGAAACAGGACTCCTGTGGAAAAAAGAAATGAACTTACCTGAAAGCAGAGAAAATGCCCTGAGAAGATTAATGTGCATTGAGAAGCAAATGGGAAAAAATGAAGCATTTTCACAAGCATATCGAGACAAAATCAATGATTATGTAAATAAAGGTTATGCAAGGAAATTAACTGACAAAGAGCTGAACATTAATCAAAATGTTTGGTACTTACCACATTTTGCTACATTTAACAAAAATAAAAATAAAATGAGAATAGTTTTCGATTGTGCTGCAAAATCGAATGGTACTAGTCTCAATGACATGCTTCTACCAGGACCAGATTTGTATAACTCTTTAATTGGCATAATTTGGAAATTTAGACAAAAGAAAATAGCGTTTAGTGGAGATATCAAGGAAATGTTCCTTCAGATTGCGATAAAAGGGGAAGTTTTAGCAGACCAAAGGTTTTTGTGGAGAGAGAGAAGAGATATAGAGCCAGAAGAATATCAAATGGTTGTCATGCTTTTCGGAGGTGTATGTTCTCCTAGTTCTGCCCAAACTGTGCGAAACCGGAACGCCGAAGAATTTGAAAAGGAATTTCCAGAAGCAGTTAATGCTATTGTGAATTACCATTATATGGATGATTACCTCGATAGTTGTGATAATGAAAATGAAGCTATTGAGCAAATAAAAAATGTAATCGAAGTCCATAGAAGAGCAGGTTTTACCATTTGTAATTGGAACTGCAACTCTAAAGAAGTACTAGATAATATTTCAAAAGAACTAACTTCAAAGGTAAGTAAGACTTGAAATCTAAAAGAAGAATCCGCCTATGAAAGAGTCTTAGGCCTACATTGGAACCCAGAGAGAGATGATTTTGTTTTCAAATTGAAATTTCATACAGTGTGTCCTGATATTATGGAAGGAAAATGTTTACCAACAAAAAGAGAACTGCTAAAGATCGTAATGTCTATATTTGATCCTCTTGGTTTTACTGCAAATGTTTTAATTTATGCTAAAATTCTATTGCAAGATTTATGGAAAATCAAAATGAGCTGGGACGAAAAAATACCTAGTAAATTTGAAGAAAAGTGGGAAAAATGGAGAAGAACAATACTCAAAATTGAAAGTTTGCGAATACCAAGACAATTCTCTCCAGGTTTCAATTAACAATCATCTGTTCAGCTACACATATTTTGTGATTCGAGTGAACGTGTCTACTCTGCGGTTGCCTATTTGAGAATAGAAAACGACGGAATAGTTGAGACAGCATTGATGATGGCCAAAACTAGAGTAGCACCTCTCAAACATTTATCCATACCTAGGTTAGAATTACAGGCGGCTCTACTTGCTAGTAAAATTTCGAAATTCATCGAAGACAACTCGCAACTAGACTTTTCCAGAAAATATTTTTGGTCAGACTCAAAAACGGTTTTATATTGGTTGAGAAGTGATGCAGGAAAATTTAAACGATATGTTTCACACCGAGTCGCAGAAATTCAGAGAAATACAAAAGATCCAGGCAATCGAAATATTCAAAAAAATGGATTGTTTATTGCGAAACTACTGGAAATACATTCAAAAAGTTAGTAAATAGAGAAATAAATATTGGTTGGGGACAATGTAAAATTGTAGAAGATTTTAATATTCTCAAGTGTTACCGTTGTTGTTCCTTTGGTCATAAAACTTCGGCTTGCAAAAATCCTAAAGAAATTTGTAGTTTCTGTGCTGGAAATCATAATTTGAAACAATGCAGAAAATAATACTGCTAAATATGTCAATTGTTTTTTCTCGAATAAAAAATACGGTTGTCATAAGAGTATAGATCATGCTAGCATCTATTCCAAAAAAATCTGTATTGCTAGGGAAAATACTGATTATTCTACATAATGGATTACAACAATCTGAAAAAAACTCAAATACAACACTTTAGTGATTCCGGTGGGTTGAATATTTTACAATTGAATATTCGCAGCATTAATAAAAATTTTGATCAGTTTTTAATATTTTTGAAATCGCAACAGATGAATGATATTTATTATGATGTAATTATTCTCTCTGAAACATGGAAAATTCTTGATATCAACTACTACAAGATAAAAAATTATACAATTTTACAACTCCTCAAGTCTCTGTCAAAATGATGGTTGTATTATATACATAAAAAGTGATCTTCTATCGAATATATCAATTATCGAGGCAGGAGGTTTTAAATTCATAAGAGCTATTTGTAATACGGAAACTTTGTGTTTTGGAATAACATCAATTTATAGACCACCTTCAACAGACTTGAAAATATTTTTACATAGTTTAGAACATACAATAAATTCTTATAGGGAAAAAATTGAAATATTCGCTGGCGACATCAATATAAATATCTTGAATGATGATGATTTTTACTCCAATAGGTATCTCAATATATTGAATTCGCATTCTTTCAATTATTATTTGAATGAACCCACCAGGATATCTAATAATTCGAAAAGCTGTCTAGATCATATTTTTATTAAAAATTGTTTAACAGATATAGACATTAATTTTTCTGTTTTTGAAACCTTCATCACTGACCACTTTCCAATTTCCTGTCACATCAAGGTTGAAAAATTAAAACATCCCGAAACGAATGAAAATTTCAGAAACGTTGATTTTGAAAAACTAATAATTTGTTTAACCAACGAAGATTGGTCAGAGGTATATGAAAAAGTCGGTACCGAAAAAGCTTTCGATATATTTTTTGAAAAACTCTTGAATTATATAAATATTTCATTGCACATTCAAAAACTTCGCAAAAAATTTGTCAAACTGAAACCGTGGATTACAACTGGATTGATAATATCGATCAAAAAGAGAGATAAACTTGCTAAATTAGTCTAAAAAAATAAACATGATTTTGCTCTACAGGGTACTTACAAGAAATATAGAAATTTCCTGAATAAACTCATTAAGTTCACTAAAGAAAATTATTACAAAAACAAATTGAATGAAAGCGGTGGTGACATGAAAAAAGTTTGGAAAGTGGTTAATGAAGCAACAGGGCGGACAAAAACTAAAATTGGTATTAAAGAAATATACAATGAGAATAATCATTTCCAGGGCCAGATCAGATAAATAATAGCATACTGAAATCTATCATTAGCCAAATTTCACAAGTTTTAACATTTTTATTCAATTTGAGTATTAAATCTGGTGTTTTTCCTAAAATTTTGAAAAAATCTACCATTGTTCCAATTCATAAAGGAGATGATAAAAGAAATTGTAATAACTATAGGCCCATATCTTTGATCAATACAGTCGGTAAGCTTCTCGAAAAATGCCTTAAAACACGCATTTATGATTTCTTAGAAGAAAATAAAATTCTTTTTTCATCACAGTATGGGTTTCGAGAAAATATGAGTACTGATGATGCAATATTTCAAGTTACTCACCGAATAAGTAAAAATTTAGATGGCAATAAAAACACTATTGGTATATTTTTGGATCTAAAGAAAGCATTCGATACTGTTTCACATAATAAATTGTTAACAAAGCTATCTCATTATGGCATCAGAGGAGTATGCCTTGATCTCTTCAAAAGTTATTTAACAGGCAGACAACAAATTGTTAAAGTAGGTACTACTACCAGCCACATCAGAAACATGACTTGCGGAGTTCCTCAAGGAACAGTACTCGGACCATTACTCTTTCTTATATATGTTAACGAAATTTTAAAAACAAATATTTCGAGTACAATAATTTCCTATGCTGATGATACAGTTTTAATTGTCAGTGGTAACTCATGGGAAGAAACAGTAACGAATGCTGAGATTGATTTTTCTATTTTGAAAAATAACTTTGATCTTTTAACACTAAATTTGAAGAAAACTAATTTTATTACATTTTCCTGCAATGAGATAAATCAGCCTAAAAATATAAATAAAATTGTAATTCATAAATCCAAATGCATACTAGAGAAACTTGAACATTGTGATAAATTTAAATGTAAGTGTCAAGAAGGAATAGAAAAAATTGAATACACAAAATACGAGGGCTGTTTGGTAACTCCGTGACTATTTGAATAAAGAAAAAAAAAATTGGCAAATAAGCGTTTTATTTTTCAACATAATCTCCTTTTAGATCAATACATTCAGTCCAGCGTTTTTCCAGTTTTTTTATTCCTTCCAAATAATAGGTTTTCTCAAGGCCCTCAAAATAGGCGTTTGTTTCGGTTATAACCTCTTCATTCGACCCAAATCTCTTACCACCCAGCCATTTCTTCAGGTTTGGGAAAAGAAAATAGTCGCAATGGGCTAAATCTGGAGAATATGCTGGATGGGTTAGTAGTTCGTAGCTCAATTTATGAATTTTTGCCATAGTGACTACACACGTGTGCACTCGTGCATTGTCTTGATGAAGCAGCACTTTTTTTTTTTCGCTAAATGTGGTCGTTTTTGCCTCAAATCAATATCGAATCTGTCTAAAAGCTCTGAATAATATTCGCCGTTGATCGTTCTACCCTTCTCTAAGTAATCTATATGAATGACACCGCGTGCATCCCAAAAAACTGTGGCCATAACCTTGTTGGCTGACAGACGCACCTTAGCCTTCTTTGGTGCACGTTCACCAGTTGACACCCACTGTTTTGATTGTTCCTTGGTCTCTGGGGTATTGTGATGGATCCATGTTTCGTCTACGGTTATATAACGGCGTAAAAACTCGCACGGATTGCGATTGAACTTTGCCAAACACTCCTTTGAAGTGGTCACACGGTTGCGCTTGTGGTCGAGTGTGAGCAATCGCGGCACCCATCTCGCGGATAGCTTCTTCATGTCCAAATATTCATGTAAAATGTGATGTACTCGCTCAGTTGAGATGCCTACAGCCTCAGCTACCTCACGTACTTTTATTCTCCGATCGTCCAATATCATTCCATGGATTTTATCGACGATTTCTGGCGTGATGACCTCTTTTGGGCGACCTGAACGTACGGCGTCACTTGTGCTGGTACGACCACAACGGAACTCAGTAAACCACTTCTTAACCATTGAAATTGATGGTGCAGAGTTCCCATAGTATTTATCAAGTCTTTCCTTGGTTTCAGTTATGGTTTTTTTACGCAAAAAATAATGCTTAATCAACACACGAAATTCACTTTTTTCCATTTTTGTTAAAATTCACGAGGTTGTCTGCTTCTAATTGCTGTCAAACACAAACCAAATGTCGCAGCTTGCTCAAAATTTGACAGTAGTCTATTGAAAGATGGTGGTTGACAGCAGCAGTGTTGTATTTAAAGTTACTGCGCGGGAAATTTAAAAAGTCACGGACTTACCAAACAAGCCTCGTATCTTGGAATATATATAAACAAAAATTTGAAATGGAATACTCACATATCAATACTAACCAAAAAATTGAGACAGACACTATGTAAATTTCGATTACTCAAAAACATAGTTAGTCGAAAACTTTTGATTATGTTTTATTATTCTTTGTTTGAATCCATTATGTCATACGGAGTGATTGCATGAGGAGGGACTTACACAAATACTCTGAAATCGGTAACTAGTCTTCAAAAATATGTTCTAAAAATTATGTTCAATAAACCATTTGATTTCCCGTCGAAATTGTTGTTTCACCAGTACAAAATTCTAACTATAAGAAAACTGTTTTATAAAAAATCCTGTACTTTCCTCAAAAATCATAGTTCAATATTAACAACATCAACCCATTACCATAATACTAGATCAAAATCTAACAAAAATCTCCAGTCACAAACATTTTCACACACTATATTACAACAACATGCCATAAATATAGGATGCAGAGTATTGAATTTGGTTCCAGTGAGCATAAAGAAACTGTGTAAAAAAACTTTCGCCAAACGTATAAAAGATTGGATTCTTGAGAATATTGAAAATCTAGAAAAACATGTAGCTTTTAAATGAATTGTGATATTTTACTCATTTGTTAATATTTGTTATTTTATCTTTTTTGGAAAGATATTTTGTTATTGTTATTTTTTACATTTTTTATATTTATTTATAAATATTATATAATAATATATATATATATGATTACACACAGGTATCATAACCTATGTAATCATATATTGATTTTCTTGACAATTAATTTTAAATTTTCATATATTAATGTATTTAAGTTCAATAAATAAATTTAAAAAATATATATATATATATGTATATATATATATATGTATATATATATATATATATAAAATTGGCGATGGATTAGTACCAAGGAAAACATTGCTGATGAAGGTACTAAATGGTCAGTTGAGCCAAAGGTAGACACCGAATGTAAATGGTTACAAGGACCCTCATTTTTGAAACTACCTGATGAAGAATGGCCAAAGGAAGAAGCCTATACACCTGCGCTCAAGAACCTAGAGAAAGAATTAGAGATTCGTAAAGAAAATGTAACATTTATTACAGAAAAAAATACTGGTCTTCCTGATATATCAACATTTTCGAATTGGACAAGATTGATAAGAACCACGGCATACATATTATTATTTATCAAGAAACTACTCAAAACTGACAATTCTAAATATCTGTTACCAGAACATATAAGGAAAGCAAAGATTGTTTGGTATAAAGAAGTCCAAGGAAATAGTTTTCAGGAAGAAATAAGAAACTTGAAAAAGGGAAAATGCGTAGGAAAGAATAGTCGTATTTACCAGCTAACCCCATTTGTGGACAAAGATGATGTACTGAGAATGCAGGGAAGAATTAGTTTAGCAGAAGTTGGCAATGAAGATATGAAGAATCCGGTAATTTTGGACTCAAAAATCGAATTCGCACATCTTTTGGTAGAATATTTTCATAAGAAGTGTAGTCATTTAGGACAAGACTACGTAATTTTGGATTTTGAACATACGAGGAATAGTCAAGAATATTGCCAAAAAATGTATTGTTTGCAAGAAAAACAAAACAACTACCAAAATGCAGGCTAGCATCTTATGAACTACCATTCACTTACACTGGCATGGACTATTTTGGCCCCCTTGAAGTGTCCGTAGGAAGAAGGCGAGAAAAACGTTACGGTGTGCTCTTCACATGTCTAACCACAAGAGCAGTTCATATCGAATTAGCTAACAGTCTGGATACCAACTCAGCTATTATGGCTATAAGACGAATGATGTCAAGACGAGGAAAGCCAGTACATATCTATTCGGATAATGGCACTAATTCCAAAGCAGCCGAAAAAGAGTTAAAGCAAGCAGTAAAAGAATTGGATGATAAAATAATTGGAGAAACATTAACCAATAAGCAGATAACATGGCATTCAATACCCCCAGCTTCACCACATATGGGCGGTTGTTGGGAGCGTTTGGTCAGGTCTATAAAAACGGCATTGTATACAGTTTTATCAGAAAGAGCGCCAAAAGAAGAGATATTGAAAACATTATTAGCAGAATCTGAAAACATTGTAAACTCGAGGCCATTAACGCATTTATCGTTAGATCCCAAAGACATGGAGTGTTTAACACCAAACCATTTCTTGATAGGAACAAACAACCGAATCGAGTCAACAGGACTATTCGAAGAAAAACATGTATCCTTGAAAAGGCAATGGAGAGTTGCTCAACAATTAACGAATATGTTTTGGAAGCGTTGGGTGCAAGAATATTTACCGGAATTGACAAAAAGGACGAAATGGTATGATGCAAATGTTGATCCAATGAAAATTGGTGAACTTGTTCTCGTCGTCGACAATAATGCACCAAGAAACACATGGCACATGGGAATAGTGACGAAACTATATCCTGGAAGAGACGATCGAATCAGGGTTGTTGATGTTAAAATCAACAATACTGTCTACAAGAGACCTGTAGCGAAGTTATGCAGACTGAAAATTGATGATGAAGTTGTATGATTCAGTGATCATACGAGGGGGAGAATGTTGAAGATTATTGATATTGTTTTATCCTGTATACAAGTTTGCTTTTTACCCTGTATACAGTGACGGTTGATTTTAGGAGTTATCAAAGTAATTCGAATGTTATTATCTGAATATAATTTTGCTGTTCGAATATAGTCTTTTATTAGACATTATAAACCAATCTATCAGACAATCTATAAGCCAATATTAGCCAAAACAGGGAGATATATCGAAAATGTGGTTAATTATGGAGCTGAATAATTTTTCATCCTGAAATAATATTGATAAGTTTGGTGTGTGAAAGTTTCCAAAAACTTCGTTTCTTTTGGCATAAAATTATCAGTAATTGCAAGAACGCCGGATTTTTCTCTCATGGAAAATACAAATATCTATAACAGTTTGTGATGACCTTATGAGACCACCTCTTTTTCTATTCAATGATTTAAAGTTTTCTGCATCTGCAGAAGATTCTGTAATGTCTTCAAAAGTAGACAAACATACTCTATATTTGATAATTTTTTTTTTATAGATTTAACAACAAATCCTGATATATATGTGTAACCACACATTTTCAGACAGAGTACTCAAAAAAAGGGAGAAATGAAATTAAAAGATAAAATTCCCCACCTTCGATTAACATGTCGTTGACATCAATGTAATATTTTTTTATAATGGACATATCATCCAAATTCAAGTCCGCATAATTTGTCGTTGCCAATATACTGGTGTTTCCAGATTCACACAGTTTCCCTGAACAACTGCTAAAACCTAACAATGGCAAAACTCAGAAGCCGATACTGTTATCTTTCATCGCTTGATACGCCACGATAGGATTTTAAGGCGGTGTTGCCAAGTTTACTGGACTTCCCACAATTACCTACCCTAACCACAGATGATATTCCGAACCTCATTTGGAACACGAAAAGAAAAAAAGAAAACTTGGTAACGACGTGACCAGAAACAGCAATAATGAGCAAGTGCAAAGGTTTGTCATCATTTCCGGTAAGGGGTCATTTAACTGAATCGCGGACAGCGGGTTTGGCGTTCTAGTGTTTATTATAATTTCTATGGTACCAAGCTGGATATTTATGCTTGTTTTGTTTGTATTTATGTACGAACGTATCTAACATGGCATATAATTTTTTGTATAGTAAGTCACACATAATATTTTCCGCATTATGTAAAAATTGCTAGTTAGTCAACATAATTTCATTATACAGGGTGTCCCACGAAGATTAGTTCAACGGTCACCCATTTCCCTACCAAGATGACGTGTGCTCGGCTATAAATACACCTGCCGCCTTTGATGTAGAAAAGTATCTAGACGCCATGTTGGGAAGTGCTGTTGTGAGGGCAGGAGTCGCGCAATGATTTCGGACAGATCCGCAATCGAAATTTTCCAGATACGATTTGAAAAAAAAATCGATAAATCTCACTAAATATATGAATTTTGTATTTAAAAACTGGTTGTTTTATTTTGGTATTCAGGGGCAAGTTCATAATCAGCTTGAAGAATTCTTTGAATTAAATGTACGTGTGATTGTGACTTCACTTTGAGTTGCAGTTCACCAAAGTCTTTTGAAATATACAGTGTGTTTCACTTATCATGAAAACAACCTCGTATGTTCCGTAATTTTTGACGAAGAATCATGACATTTTCAGGATCGATAGATTCACTAGAATGGAACTCACTGTACAAAATCCTATACCTACGTGATATACACTGCACGTCAGCAGCGATGGAACCACCTATTTTTCCGGAAATTTATATTAGGCGGCAAAAACAATAAAAGTGCATCGATATGAATATTAGAAGGAATTTCGTTTGATGTAATAATTCGTGTGATGTATCTGTATATAAGGTTTTTTTCATTTAATAGGTTCCCATTCATGTTCAAATACAGATACAAATCCTGCAATTACATTTTTTCCTACAATAAATTTTTTAAAATTGCTTTGAAAGCATACTTATTCCAAGGAGGAAATGAAATGAACAAAATCATTCTTGGGCATCCGTAAGTTCCCAAAGGTGTCAAGACTTCATTTTGAAATGCTCTAAAATAACAGTACAAAGATTCATCATCTAAATCACAATGTGTTTTGGAATAGCTTGAAAAAAATTTGCAACCATGAATTTTCAATGATTTTTTAATCAAATATCCGCGAATACATTTCATAATATTTTGCTGGAGCACATCATTAGTTTGATAATCAGTGTCCATTACATCAAATTTATGAATATCAACAACTCCTTTGGGTTCTGAGTCTGACACTTCATTGTTCTTGGGAAAATCTGAAATGTTCAGCAATACATTATCTGTATCCCCCTCACAATATTCACTTCCTGAATTCATCAAATTCAAACACAATATTCCGGGCCGACACCTCGCAAAATGGCGGACTCATCGACGCAAAGGGTGTGCGCGAACTTTTCCCGCCAGTCAGAGTGTCAGTGCTGATTGTTACTTATGCTGTGATATAATGAAAAGCAGACCTGCCGACTAGATCAAGCATTTCACTACACACGCGAGATTAAGTCCTACCAAAAGACTTTTAAGTGAACATAATTTTCAATTAGATTCATGTGTTAAAATAATTAAATAGTTTTTGAATAAAGTAATTTACCAAAACTACAAACTCGATTAAACAACCAAACTTTGACTATTGTGCAAGTATCTTGTATTTATTTGATGCAAATGAAATTTCATCATTACAAAAGTTTCAGAATCGTGGAATCCTTAGGTGTAATCGTCTCACCAATATATCCCTGATGCTTGAAACATTACAATGTTGACTGTAAAGCAACGAATCTATCTCCGATCAATGATAATTATTTATAAAATATTGAATAAACAGCTACCTGCATATTTCAATGAATTCATTACATACAATTCTACTATACATGATTATTATACAAGGGGCAACAATAATCTCCACTTACCAAGACAGAGTATGTCCTCTCCTATGAAATCGTTTTTTAAAAAGGCCTCATGGAGTTCAATAAATTACCAACCTCCATCAAAGAATCGAAATCATTGAATGACTTCAAGAATAGCCTAATTTCAAGTATTAAAACTGATCCTCAATATTAGGTTGTGAAATGATTTTATCTATCTGTCATATATTGTCATCACTATTGCTTATATTTATTTTTAAATTTTGTTATCTCCATAATGCTGTACTCGCCAATTGTTGTATTGTAATGTTATGCCATTAAACTTACATTCATTTATATTTTTTTAGTCTTAAGCGTAAAGAAATAATTATCTTATTGTATATTAGGATGTATCCTACTAATGAAGATTTCATTCATTCATTCATTTCAACTTACTATAGGTTCTTCATCCATGAAATAGCTGGACCTGATGGTGTTTAGCTTGGACACGCACAAATGCAATATCGTATCTCCCAAAACCACGCATCTGACGTTTTTCCTCAAAAGTTCCGCTATCAATTTCAAAACATAATTCCTGGCTTCTTCTGTAATCGCAGTCTCTATCATGAGGTAAATCAAGTGCGTGATGCACTTCAGCATTTTATCGAAAAAGTCCGCTTGTCTTTTATAAACCGGTTTGATGGTCAACAGCTGCCGAATTTCTAAAACAAGGAATATATTTACAGATACTGCCGTTCACAAGGTAATTATTATAGCATTTAATCAAAACAATGCAAACTTTCACAAATGTTCTATTTTAGTGCGCTATGGAAGTATAACAATTGGCGCCCTCACACAAGGTCGGCAACATTGTTAAAAATGTAAATTACAAACAATTCTAGTTATGACACTAAGGTAAACACGATTAAATTTCCACAGAATCTGTGGAAATTTAATCGTGTTTACCTTAGTGTCATATACTATGAATATCCACCAAGTAACGGCCGCGTCAATCAAATATTCTAGTTATTTCGTAGAGGAAAAATGCGAAAGAGTCGCAAACTGACGAAAACCAAGAAAATATCATCCATTATCGTTCCCCAATTTTGCGACCATTTCCAAGTTTGGCATCAAATAAAATAAATTATTTATTTATACATTTTTTAATAACCCGGACGCAAAAAATCTAATATAGTGGCAAACGCAAAGAAACATTCATCTCTGTGTCATAAGTCTCGCCGAAACTATGTCAAATCCGCCGATGACGAAAACCTTTTTTTTGTTTTTTTATAATAAAAAATTTTGTTTGCAATCTGAATTGATCATGGAAATAATGATAAGAATAAAATCGACAAGTCGAAGTACCCTTCTCTCCAAATATTTCCACAAAGTGGAAAATATGAGGCAAAAATCTGACAGAAAACAACTACTTCCCTGGCTAATGCCACGACGGATATTTAACTACAACTGACAGATATTTGTGCAACGAGAAGACTCAAATGTTCGAATTTTCGCATTATACTCTTCCTGGAGTCTTTGCTGTCTCGATGAGTGCTTATTGATTTTCCTGGCGGGTGGCACTGTGACTGACTTTACTATAAGTCGCTGCTTCATCCGTAGGGAATTATTAGATAAACAATAAATTATAATTCATTTGGCAGGGACAAGTCAACTCCAACTTGTCCGACTTACTCTTGCACTGATGAGAGGCAAGAACCTCGAAACATATCTGCAGGTGGTCATCCCCAGCCAAATTAAGGATAATCTTTTGTTTGTCTACAATAAGCACTTGCAATTGAGTCTTCTTGAAAGAACTTTGCACAAATATCGGTCAGATGTACTTCAATATCCGTCGTGGCATTAGCCTGGGAAGTAGTTGTATTCTGTCAGATTTTTGTTTTCTGGCGGAAGGCGCTGCGACTGACTTTACTGTAAGTCGCTGCTTCATCTGTAGGGAATTATTAAATAAACAATAAATTATAATTCATTTGGACGAGACAAGACAACTCAAAATTGTCGGACCGACCCTTGCACTGATGAGAGGCAAGAACCTCGAAACATCAATCCTATGAAGTGAAGATGTGACCAAGCCAAATAACACACTGATATGATCATCGTTTGAATATGTCAAAATTGATAAAGGACCCCGCAAACTCCTTATGGAATTTCGGTCCCGGTGGATTTTTTTTGAATTTTTGGTATAATGTAGTCCATGTAATTCTCAACCAATGTTACCATTGCGCCAACCCGAAAAAATGAACACTTTTGCTGCTGATTTTTCTGAATTTATTTTGAATATGATGCAGTTCAAGTTATTTTGAATAGAAATAAATCGGGTGACAAAGTTCAAAAATGAATAGTTCTGATGCTAGGGGGTGTTGAAATCATACCTTGCTCAGAATAGACTATTCATTATTATAGTCGGAAATAATAGCTCTACGTATTTAAGTTTAGATTATGCTGATCAATTGTGTAATTTTTTATAAATTGAAAATCTAAAACCTCCCCCTTACCCCCTACCCCTATTTTAAAAGACGAAAAAGATTAATTCTCGACTACTTATAAATGCTTTATCAAAATAAATGTTTTAATCAGCTCAAATTGAGGAAATCGTAAAGTTGTTTCACCTTTCCCTCCCTTCAGAAAAATATTGATGGGGTTCGCTGACTTCTTAGTAGGGCGTAGTTCATGATTTTTGAATATCAATTATTTGGGCGAATATCTTGAAAATAAATAAAGATTAGACATCCACAATTTGAATTTGAGGTGGTGCCTGAATTAATTTTTTTCGTGTTTTGAAATAGGGGTTGGGAGTAAGGGGGGGTTTTAGATTTTCAATTTATAAAAATTTACACAATTGTTCGGCATAAAATAAAACAAAAATACGTAGAGATATTGTTTCCGCCTATAATAATGAATAGTCTATTCTGAGCAAGGTATGATTTCGACGCCCCCTAGCATCAAAACTATTCATTTTTGGGGTTTGTCACCCGATTTATTTCTATTCAAAATAACTTGAACTGCATCATATCAACAATTCAGAAAAATCCACCGATTTTTTTTCGTTTTGTGTCATTTGGGGGGTAGGGGATAATCATAAAATACTGTTGTTTCTCTTATTTAGGCATATTTAAATATTCGACGATACATTTGAAGGCACTCGAGAAATATTTTTTTTGCGATTCGTAATAGGAGTTGGGGGAAAAGGGGGAGGGGTAAGAATTGTTTTTATAAAACAGCACAATATTGTGCAACATTAGCAACAATTAAACAAGTAAAAATATTGTTACCGGGTTCAAAAATAAATAGTCTAATCTGCGCAAGAGGTGATTTCAACGCCCCCTAGCAGCAAAAGTGTTCATCTTTTTGGTTGGCGCAATGGTAACATTGGTTGAGAATTACATGGACTACATCATACCAAAAATTCAAAAAAATCCACCGGGACCCAAATTCCATAAGGATTCCATAAGGAGTCTATTTAAATTTGTAACAATTTAATATGACGCCCATAAGAAAAAATAAAGTTGATGATGGTGGCCAACAGACGAAACGTCGGATGGTAAATCTGAAAATACCGTCGTATAGCGGGGATAAAATGGCAAGGTAAATGTACAGTTTATTTTGATATCCTTCATCAAATAACTCCAGAAAAAATAAAAATGGTTTTTCAAAATTTCGATTTTTTTCGTATATCTCCGGATATACTCGGAATTTTGAAACTTTCTCAATGGCATATTATTGGTCATATAGATGCGCAAATTCGTCCCAATTTAACCATCTTCATATCTCTTATAGTTTCCGAAATCCCAATGGTGGCCCTTGGAATTACCCGGTACCTATATGGAAATAAAATGGCATTTGTTGACAATAAATGATTTCTTGGATTTTTGCTTGATTGAGGAAAATAAACGTGCATCACACATTAAAAGGTAAAATATATTTAAAGGTTAAAATACAGGGTGATTCATTGGGAAATGCGCATGTGATATTTGGTTTGTATGTTCTTTGTCCACAGTAGTGTCGATTGACATAATAAGAAAAAGTCTTATTCCAGGTCCGTCCTTTAAAAAAATTAATAAGTACGTTTCGAGTCGAAACAACATTCTGTATATCAATATTTTAAAACATTATTTAAAAAATTTGGAAAGAGCAGGAAAAAATAAATGAGACTAAAAGTATTTGGTGTTTCCCCATTTTTTACTTATTAACTTGAGTCAAATCTAGATGTTTCGATAATGAGGTTCACGAAATTTAAAAAAATAAAATGTCTTCCCAAAATTGTACTTTTCCAGCTGCAATCCATGAAATCATCATCTATTTCTTATTCTACTGATTCCTGGATCCCCAACCTTATTGAAAAACGAGAGGACATGTCCGTATTTGGGACAAACTATTATTATCAATGAAGAACTATCAAACACCCTGTATGGTTAAAAAAATTATCATTTGTTCATTGCGCTACATTTAGAAAAAAATTATAAAGATGAGGAAAAATGCCCATTCCGAAAAAAGCATAACTTTATTTTAAACAAAAATAACGTTGCAATAAATTGTATTAAGTCAAACGAAAAGAATTAGACACAAAAAAATGTAAACAACATAACTTATAACAGTTGTTCAAAGTGGCCTCCATTTTGCACAATACATTTTCGTGCTCTTGAAGTAAGATTTGTAATTGACTTTCTAATCATTTCTCAGTTCGTCGCAAGCGTCCTTAATTCTCCGTAGAACGTCCTCTCTAGTGTTTACTTCAGTTGAATAAACTTTTGATTTTAAATAATCCAAACATGGTAATCGAGTGGATTAAAATCGGGCCCCCTTGCAGGCCAGTTGTGAGGTCCTCCTCTGCCTATCCAATGATTTGGGAAGTTGTCATTTAAAAACTCTCTCACCGTTACTCTGAAATGAGGTGAAGCCCCATCATGTTGAAAGTACATGCCACCAACATCAACTCCTGCATCATCTAGCAATATGGGTAAAATTTTGCAGGAATTCCAAATACACTTCACCCGTTAGTAGATGTGGTAGGATATGGGGTCCAATTAATCGGTTGTTAATAACGCCACACCAAACATTAAAGGAGAACCTAATTTGTGAATGTTTTTGTTTTATGGCGAACGGATTTTGTTCGGCCCACACATGAGAATTCCTGAAATTATTGATACCGTCTCTGGTAACTAAACACATTAGAAAAAGTCTTGTCACTAGGTAACCGCCGGCCAGGAAATCTCTTCGGGTAGCTTTTCCTTTACCATCACAAAATCTATATACATACAACATGTCTGCAAATTAGTGTGGCATTTCAAGTAAGAAATAACTGTTATCAACAAATAGCGTAACAACACAAGTACAAAGTCATCAACTAATGTCAAAATTGTACTTTGACATCAGCCAACTTGGCAATTAAAACAATTTGGGATATCAAACCTAAAGTGTATTATTTACTAAATCAAACAATACGTACAGACTGCTTGATTTTATTATTATTATCAAGAATGCATCAGAAGAGTCGAGAAATGATCATGCTCTAGCTAAAAGGTAATTAGACGCGGATAAAGAAAATTCTAGTTTTTTGATTTTCTGTTATGTTTAACCTTTGAAATGTAGATTTGTTGCAACGTTATTTTTGTTTAAAATAAAGTTATGCTTTTTTCGGAATGGGCATTTTTCCTCATTTTTATAATTTTTTTCTAAATGTAGCGCAATGAACAAATGTTATGATAATTTTTTAACCATACAGGGTGTTTGAAAGTTCTTCATTGATATTAATAATTTGTCCCAAGTACGGACATGTCCTCTCGTTTTTCAATAAGGTTGGGGATCCAGGAATCAGGAGAATAAGAAATAGATGATGATTTCATGGATTGAAGCTGGAAAAGTACCATTTGGGGAAGAAATTTTATTTTTTTAAATTTTGTGGCACCTCATTATCGAAACATCTAGATTTGACTCAAGTTAATAAGTAAAAAAGTTGTATGCGGAAACACCAAATACTTTTAGTCTTACTTATTTTTCCTGCTCTTTCCAAATTTGTAAATAAAATTTTAAAATATTGATATACAGAATGTTGTTTCGACTCGAAACCTACTCATTAATTTTTTTAAGGCCGGACCTGGAATAAGACTTTTTCTTATTATGTTAATCGACATTACTGTGGACAAAGAACATACAAACCATATATCACAAAAATGTATAGGGTGGATTATGATTAATTGAAAAAATGGATAAAATCAATAAATCACCCTGTATCTTGGTTATAAAGAACGATAGACCCATAAAATATAGGTTATTTAGAAGGGACCTCAGTGTCTTCCATCTACCCTAACTGTATGCGCATTTCCCAATGAATCACCCTGTATAAAATCCCATATAGTTTACATGCAGTGTACGAAGTATTTCGCACACTACTTCGCGCACGGTGTCATGGTAACGAAGGAAAATGAAAAAAAGGTCACTTCGCATATTGTTGTCAATGCGCGAACCTTGTAAGTTTTTGACGTTTGTAAAAAAAATAATTTATTTACTCTGATGCTAAACTAGGAAACGGTCGCCAAATTGGGGAACGATAAAGTATGATATTTTCTTTGTTCTCATTTTGCGACTCTTTTGCATTTTTTTTTCTAAATAATAACCAGAATTGTTTACAATTTGCAATTTCAACAATGTTGCCGACCTTGTACGAGGCCGCAAATTTCTAATGTTCTATTGAGCACAAAACTACATTTATTTTATTGTGAAAGTTTGAATTGTTTTGCTATTTTTCCTCCATTATAGCTAAAGTGACTGGCCTATGAGAGCATAAACTCACCAACTATGTTATTCGTCATTAGTTTGAACGTCGAAACAATGTCGTAGAATCTTTGCCGGTTGTTGTCCTTATTATTTAATGTAGATTTGCCGTGATAATCAATCATCAGTCTTACTAGGGCTTGCGCAGAGAAACAAGTGTCGGTGTAGAGAATCGAATCTTTTTCTATTCTTATTTCGAGAGCTCTTCTCCACAGGTCTATGCATCTCTGATATCGCATCACATCGGCGTATGCAGCGCCCCGATACATCAACCTATCAATAAATAATAGACCAAGCTATAAAGGTTTTTCTCCCACAAAATAAAACACGCAAATGACCTATACCAATTTTTCTAAGATAGTTCGTTAACGAAAACCCCAGTTTTCGCCCCAGCAAAATCGCTTTGTGGAATTTTTTAAACGAGCAATAGTGAAAAAATTACAACTTTTTTGGAAATATCTCAAAGATTATTCAAGAAATCGTTTTACAATCATTGCAACATGAACTAAAAGCTACACCAGCGTTTATGGCACACTTCAACAAAAACTATTACATAATTTTGTACACATTTATTAAAAATTTGCGTCCCACGCAAAAAATGTTTTACAGTCCCCGTTTTCGAGAAAATGGGCGTGGGTCATAGAAATATATATTATACAGTGTCCTTCATAAAGTCCGCATCATATGGGAAAAACTTTTATTAATGATTTATTTTGAAATTCGACTTGGGCGTTAAGTTGTGCTTTGAAAAATATGAAAAATAACCTACTCGGATGTGGTCACGTGACTTTCGCTACCTGTCAAAAGTAACATTTTTTCAAAGTAATCGCTGAAAATGGACTTATTTATTCGAATTCCCAAAAATTTTGAGTGAAAAATTTGTTTCTTTTTCGATTTTACACCTACATCTCGAATTTGCCACTTTTTGATAATTACAAAATTTCTGGAACATTAAAAAATTCGTAACTTCGACAAAACTGTTTTATACCAGTAGCTCTAATATGCGACTAACTTTCAATCACGAATCATCAAAAAAAATATGTTTTTCTCAAGAAAATAAGAATTACTGGTTAACATTTCTGTTATGTTTGATGCAAAGTTGACGTATCTTCAAGCATGTAGGATAAGAATTCATTTAAGTGGATTTTTTCAGTATTAAAATGATACTAACGTCATAATTCAAAACATAAAACTTCTTTACTTATCTAACCAAAGTTTATGACTTTTCACGGTACAAATCTCAAATTAAATTCTTACTAATTCGGCTATGAAACTTTCATCAATTTTGTGAAGTAGGCTTTGTAGACAATTGAAAAGGGTAATATATGATGAAAATTAAATATATTTGAACAATTTAACAAAAAAAATTTTTGTCAACCTCACTCAATTAAGAATTCTAGAGTGTAAAGTCAAACAAAAAAAAAATTAAATTAATTTAATAAAAAACACAAATTATCAGTAAGTATTTTCTGAGCCTCACTCATCTTTACATTTCTGTATGTTGTCCGTCTCTTTCAATACATAACATAGTCCTTCTGTGTACATCTTTTACTGCATTTCTGATGAACTGTGGCTGTATATTCGCTACACACTTCCGAATGGTCTGCTCCAAATGGCCAATATCATTGTTTATAGAGAAAGAAGATAGTTAGTCAATGCCTGTGGAAATCGCGTTTGATACAATCGCGCGAGACATCTAGCTCGATAACGACGAACCGAGGCAAAAATACACCCGTACGAATGCGCCCCCTACAATCAACTTGCATTTTTTGAGGTATACTTGAGGATTTTTATTTTCGTCAAGGAATCCTAGTAGTGAATCGTTCGCCCTGACAGGGACGTACTTGAAATTTTCTAATGATAGTTTCTAATGATGTGCATACTTTTTTGTTCATTATTTGATATAAATTGAATGAACTATTCATAAATGTAATAAAGTGAACGTGAACTTAATATCAATTTTGTCATTTTGACTTCAATCATCATGAACAATACTGTGGCATGGTTCAATTGAAAATGGAGTGTGGAATTTCATATCTTTTCACCTACAAGTGGTGTCCAGTGTATTTTTTTAAGCCAAAATCACTAGGACGAAGCTCATAATACACTACCGGTGAACAGCACCTGTGCCTTATTATTTTCGGGGCAAACTGCTTTGTGTTTGTTATTGTTTGTTATTTAATTTCAATCACTGGGCGACTCATTTTAACCAGTAGGTGGGTGACATTTGTGTCGCACACTTCACTAGTGAAAAGGTGGTGACACACAATGGAACAAATAGTATGTTTGTAATCATCAGTTTATTTAGTCTCTGTATTCACCTTGAATATATCACTTAACTAGTGTGTACATTTTACACCTGTGCTCATTTATTCAAACTGAATTTATTTCATCGAAATGGGGCTCCATACCTATATGCCGTCAGAAATCAGAACAGGTTCGAAGTGTTATAAAGACAACGATTATTGAATGAAGAGATTGAATGTGTTTACCAACTAAATTGTTATCTATACTGTGTACTATAATATATACATGGTGGGGCACCGAAAACGAAACAGATCGAATATCTTCAAAACGCATGTGTTGTGAATAAAATGCAAAAACACGTCGATTTTTAATTCAAGGGAGAAATCTTCCTATCATAACCTCAACTGTCATACCTCTCCCCCCACCCCTTGGCCACCATCACCGAAACAATTTGGATAGGGAAAGTAGTAAGTGTGACACATCATTGGAAAGGTAATTTCATAAGGAATTCAGCCATGTCAATTTTTGCCACCTAAATTTTTATTTTGGCGCCCTCTTGCGGGAAAAACTGATTTGCATTTGCAAGCTATTTTGACATAAATTCGGTGACAATGCATTATGGAATATTTCTAGGAGAAAAAACAAAATGGTGGCTCTAAAATGGCGGACATGATTTGCAATTATGGTCCGATTCGATTCAAAATTGATATGTGGTGGTTTGCAAGGTCGGAAATTATGATTTGTTTATCAATGCAAAAAAACAAGATAGTGGTCCTAGATGGCGGATGAAATTTGTAATTCTGGTCCAATTCGAATCAAAATTAGTATGTGGAGATTTTCAGGGTTAAATATAAATTAGGATTTTTTGTCGATGCAAATAACAAGATGGCGGGCGAAATTTGTAATTGTGGTTCGATTAGAGTCAAAATTAGCATATGGGGGTTTTCAGTATGAATAAAATGAATTATTTAAATTGATGAAAAAAAGCTTTTATAGAAATGCGCTAAAAGGAGATAACGGCAAATAAACGAAAAAGAGAGAAAAGGTATTCATATTTTTTTTAGATGTGTGACGTAGGTTACTCTGTCCTTAACAGATTCGAAAGCTTGCCGCGAGTACAAAATAGGTATTTTTGCGAGGTAAAATTTTGATTCTGTTACGTATAGAGTAACCTCTGTCACACATCTGAAAAAAAATATTATTTCCTTTTTAGCGTTTAATTTTTTTTATGAATTTAATCATTTCATTTTAGTCATACTTAAAACTTGTAAAACCCCCATATGCCAATTTTGAATCGAATCGAACCACAATTACAAATTTCGTCCACCATCTTGGTTTTTTTGCATTGACAAAAACATCATAATCTCTCACCCTGAAAATCCCCACATACTAATTTTGATTCGAATCAGACCAGAATTACAAATTTCGTCCGCCATCTTGGAGCCACCATCTTTTTTCGCATTGACAAACAAATCATAATTTCCGACCTTGAAAACCACCACATATCAATTTTGAATCGAATCGCACCATAATTGCAAATCATGTACGCCATTTTGTTTTTTCATTTAGAAAAATTCCATAATGCATCGTCACCTAATTTATGTCAGAACAGCTTGCAAATGCAGTATCATAATTTGAAATACGAAACAGTTGTTTGTCCCGCAAGAGGGCGCCAAAATGAAAAGTTAGGTGGCAAAAATTGACATGGCTGAATGCTGAATTCCTTATGAAATTACCTTCCTAATGATGTGTCACACTTACTACTTTCCCTATTCAAATTGTTTGGGTGATAGTGCCCAAGAGGTATGACAGTTGAGGTTATGATAGAAAGATGTACCCCTTGGATTAAAAATCGACGTGCTTCTGCATTTTATTCACAACACATGCGTTTCGAAGATATTCGATCTGTTTCGTTTTTTGTGCCCCACCCTGTATATTAATAGCAAGTGTTGAACAAATATAATATTCAACAATACACGAAGGGTAACGTGACAATTTCACAAATGATAACGGCACAAAACAAATAAAGACAAAATTCACTGGGAATGGTCTTGATAACATCAAGTTCCAGGTTAAATAGAAACATTAAACTGAAACACAGATCTCACTTCTTTTATGAGGTCTGTGAACTGAAATGAATGGAATCTAACGTTTACCAGTACAACACTGGATAGGATGCATGTGTCAAAATCATATTTCAGAGCCATCTATGGGATTATTCAATAAATCATATTTAACGAACTGATCAAATACATACGTTAAAATTAAGAACAGACGTGACTGGAGACTCGTGGACTAGCGACCTCTAGTGATGGTCTCCATTTGAATCCAACTGAAAGTACGTAAGATTGGCTAACTATCTTCTTTCTCTATAAACACTGCCAATATCGTTAAATGGCCGGTGCTTGTAAACTTGCTGCTTCAGATAACCCCACATGAAAAAATCCAGTGGGGTTAAGTCAGGAGAACGAGGTGGCCAATGATGTTCCCATTTATTGCCAATTATTTTACCTCTAAACAGTTCACCAAGAAAATTTCTAACTTCTGTGGAATTGTGAGAAGGTGCACCATCCAACTGAAACCACAAATCTTGAGTAATTTGAAGAGGCATATTGTCTACAATTTCACTCAGTACATTTCTTAAAAAATTCAAGAATCGCGCAGCGTTTAACCCTTTACTGCGCAACAACTTCTTTTCTTTTGAAAAAAAAGTATTTCATGTACTTTTTTCTCCAAAATGCTAGAAAAATATTTTAAAAAATCCAGTTTGACGATTTTTTTGAGTTTTTGTCCATTTTTTTCATGTTACAAATATGCTACATTTCATATTCTACAAATTTTGGCAGTGATGCATATTAGCCCAGGCATATTAGCGCTCTAGCCCCTAAAAATTGCTCGAGAGCTGGATATCATTTTAATCCCTCTTAGGGGTCCTAAAAAACGGGTATATGAGTTTGCGACGGTTTTTAGGTTGTGCTTCAGATTTGAGAGCCTAAAGAGCGCGAAATTTTCGCACTTTTTTCATTTTTTTGTGTATAACTTAAAAAGTACGCATTTTACAGAAAATATCAACCAATCATTTTTTAAAGACCATTAAATTTTGCTTCGAATGACGTCTACGTCATTGGAATCGGTTCAGCTTTCCTGCCGCAATTGCCCGTCAAAGATAGGAGATTTTTACCAACTCCTCTAAAAAGTTGACAACCCTTCAATTCTAACACCTATAGGTTGAAAATGACTACACCAATTGAAATATATCATAGAGCTAAAGTTGTAGAAAATTTAATTCCCAATCAGAATCTTTTCAGAATTTGAAATTCGCTTGATGTAAAGCTGAGATATGAATTTTATACCAAAAAAGGTCGTATAGTGCCAAATTTCCGCAGGTACCCCAACTTAGGATACTTCGTCTGAACATTAATTAGTTCAAGTGAAAGTTAATGCATCAATTATATTTGATTCAATTTAGTCAAGATCTGATTACGGAGGTAACTACAAGTACCTGATCAACCATTAATCAGGTACCAGATGATCAACAGTACAGGGGAGAGAAAATGAGAACGATTATAACAAAGCATTTTAAATTAATTAAATGAGTCATTACATTTAAGAGGGGGTTAATTACATGGGTCATTACAATCAATAGGGGATGTTGACAGCCGTCATATCCTGCCTACGATTATCAGGATTTACTACAAATTGTGAAGATAATTTACAGTTTCCAAATCACATGTCGTAGCTGGTACGCCTTCTTTTAGACGGCCCGGCTTGTTCGGGAAAGTCGTCATCGGAATCAAGTTCTTGTTCTTTCTCCTCTTCTACGGCTGCTCCCTCTTCTGCCTCCAGATCATCTTCGTCATCCGACGCACTCCCTTCGGACTGTAATTCAGAGGACTCGAGGGTGATTTCATGCTGTTCCAGATCGTCCTCGTCTTGTTGCTCACTTAAAGAATTGAGGCACGCCCCTTGCAGTGGGCACAAATGGCTGAGCACTTGAGGCCGGCTTTTCTACAGGAGCATGCATTCTTGCACCCTTTTTTGCAGGCGCAGAAAATGGAGTTGAGCAATTCCTTGGGTGCTGGAGGCTGAGTGGTTTGGATGGGTATCAAACCATCTGGGACGGATTTCCATCCATCCAGTAGCCACAATCAAGGTATTTGCATCCTCAACGGCCCGTCTAACTTGAATGTGTGCACTTATAAACTTTTCTGTGAGCATCGCAATTAGGCGTTTCTTGTTGTTTTCGTTGGCAAGGAATCGTTCTTTTGGCATCGTTGCGGTCATCGATTCATCAAACATCACTGAAGCAGATGACATGGTTCGAGCTCTACGGGCTCGTTCAGCTGACTTTGTGCTTTTTTCGGAAGACTCCGGGTACCCATCAAACACGATGAAACAATTCGATCCAAAATTACTTTCAACGTAGTTCAAGTACTTCGTGATAACTGTGGAAAACTTTTCCCCAGTGTTCCACACAACACGGTGTAACAATAAAATCCGAATCTTTCGAGAATTCAACTTTGACTGGAAGGAAAAGCTTGTAAAGATCTGATTTCTTGGTCTTCCGCATCATTCCATCCTCATCAAACAGCGCTACTGGATAGGGAGCTAATTCAAATAAGAAATAGGATTCGAGCACCTGTGGTGATTTCATGTTGAAAGGGATTCTGCGAAAGATGGTATCTGAACTGATAGGGACACTTTCACCATTCATAGTAACCTTAAACTTCACTGCTTGCAAAGGAAGTACTCTATTCTTTCGGTGAAATTTTGCACCCTTGAAGTCATTCCCTCTCATGCTATCCAAGCTTTTCATCCCCTTCTCATAAGCTTTGTGGCAGTCAATTTCAACACCTCCCAGTACTCCAGTGCTGATACACATAATCGATGGACTGAATTTTTCAACATCTTTGTTGTCCCTCTGCATCCTACTGTTCGTGGTGTCGACATGTTGATCAGATGTTGTGAAAGAGACGCCACAATAGTCCTCAATTTGGTGCGATATATCAACAGCAGTTGGCATACCTGCTATCCACATGGCTAAGGTGCCATCAGTAATTCCCCGCCCTCTAGATAGACCTCCACACGCAGATATAGCCCTCATTAAAACTTGTTCTATTGTCATATCTGACCAAATCCCGGACCAGTGTTTCTGTGATCGCCTTATGGTAAAAAAACCTTTCGTGGTGAACTGTTCATGCTCCGCTGGAGTGAGAATCTTTCGCAGGGAAAGCATATCTTGCAGGTATATTTGGCTTCCTTTAGCATAATTGAAATGGCCTGATGCATGGAAGTACGGAATCATGTTTTTTATGCTTTCCAAATGTAGAAACCAATCCCCACTCCTCTCAGCTTCGATGAATTGTTTTAGGGTGCAAACCATCCTAAAATACTGCACCCACAGTTCTGCTGTGGGACTGTGTTTCTCCAAGGCGTTCAATTGGAATTGATATTTCTGCATGAGTGTCATCGCAACGGGCTCATCTACCTGGAATTTGTCAGTCCCATATTCAAATAGAATAGACATTAGAGCTGTGCTCTCTTGTTCTGACAGTGACATTGATGACAGCACTATTTTACTCAGAGAAAGCTGAGCCAAAATATGTGCTCTGACAGCTCTGGAGTAGTAGTGGCCAGACATGATAGTCTTGGTAGAAGCAAGCGCAAAGCAGACATTGAACAAATCTTGCAAACCACTGCCATCCATTATGTAGCCAATTGCTCCCATGAAGGACATGAGCAGGTGGAATCCACCGAGCCTAACTACAACACGGTTTAGCTGACTGTCTGGGCCACACGAAGCTACAATTGCTCTTGCCTTCATGTACAGCGGATGGTCAAAGGTCACGAAACAGTGCTTTTGATCAGCACTCTTCTCCACTGCTGCTTTCAGGGATGTGTACACAGTATCAGCATCAGAAGGGGGAGCTTTGATGAATGGCAGGCAGAGGACGCGTGAGGTTTGGTAGTCTTCGTTAGCAGTTATTCTCTCCATAAAGCCATTCCAACCAGGTAGGTTTGTCACATTCTTCCACTTCCCAAACATCCACAGCATATCTGTCAACTTAGGAAGGACTTGTTTCCCAGCTTCGCCTGGTGTTGGTTGAATGGTTAAAGAGGCCAAACCAACGTCCCATGGTTTATCAAAATGTTCCAGTGGGATGGTGCCGCACTCGCTCAACGAGGTCACTGGTGGGATGGATTTCACCTTCGGTATGGGGGTTCTGGGAACTAGCGAACTCTTGGGCGTGAAGCACTGAATACCCCCCATGGCATGGAACGTACCATGGCCATCAATAGTATCCATATTTATATCGGCATTATCAAATACGAATTGCGTGAATGAATTTTTTGTGATGATATCAAGGGGTTGTTGAAGAGTTGACACTTCAAATTTCCTGACTTCTCCATAGGCACTGCTGATAGTACGTCGACAAGGTGCCTTGAGCCATACTTCCTGTACAGCAGGGTTCCTATTCCAAGTAAAATTGGAGAGGTGAAAGATCTTGGTCGGGTCACTGAAATCAGAGAATGTGCAATGGCTTTAACTTGCTTCCGAGCTCTTTCTATCCTTTCGGCATTCTTCTTCTTTCCTCGAGGATTTGTTATTGTCGTCAGTAACAACTTCAAGGGTTCTGGAATGTCGTCATCCACACTATTTAGGAAGTTGTCGGGGGAGGGGTACTTATCCAATTCATACACTTTGGATCTGATGTCCTCACGTATGATATCTGCTGCTGTTTCTACTATTCGCAAGCGTTCGTCAGGCCCCTGCTTCCTGGTCTCATACCAGTTGCTACTCAGAATAGAATGGCCAACATTTTTGTAGCAGAATTGGCTTATGTCGATTCGTTCCTGGCACAACAATCACTTCATCTCCGAACCTTTCTGATAGCTTCTGCACTAAGTAATCCTTTCTATGTTCAGGCCCACCGTATTGTTGAAGGATGTCGTTCAGTGAAAACTGACATAAGTCTTCATTATTCTCAAGATACTGGGTAATGAAGTTGAGTTAATTATATTTACTTTTACTCGAAAAAAATGCAAGAAACTGAAAAGTTTTGAGTTCAGACGAAGTTTCCTGCCATGGTCTGCCTTGGCGGAAATTTGGCGCTACGACCTTTTTTGGTGTAGAATTCATATCTCAGCACTGGAGAAAGCGAATTTCAAATTTCAAAATGCGTCTGATTGAGAATGAAATATTCTGTAACAATGGTTCTGAGATTTTTCAATCGGAGCAGTAATTTTCGACCTACAGGCGGTGGAAGTTGAGGGTTGTCAACTTTTTAGCGGAGTTGGTAAAAAAGCCAACTTTTGACGAGCAATTGCAGCTGAACGGCCAAACGGATTTCAATATTGTAAAAGTAGTTCGACGCGGAATTTGATGATCTTTAAAAAAAGATTGAACAATATTTTCTGTAAAATGCGTGTTTGTCGAGTTATACGCGAAAAACTGAAAAAAGTGCTAAAATTTCGCGGTTTTTAGGCTCTCAAATCTGAAGCACAACCTAAAAACCGTCGCAAACTCATATACCCGTTATTTAGGACCCCCAAGAGGGATTAATACGATTTCCAGCTCTCGAGCAATTTTTAGGAGCTAGGGCCCTTTTTAGCGCTAACTTTCTTGGGCTATATGTGCTACATTTCACTTTTATTTAAAAAAATATAAAAGTCAAAATCATATTCATTATGAACTAAAAAGTTAATCATTACATATTAACTCTCTAAAAAACAACAAACACTGAAAATGAAATTTGATTCAACTGTCAACGGGACATACTTATAGTTATAAAATGTGGTTAAAAGAAATTCATACTGTATTTATTAAAATTATGAAATAATATTAATTTTTATGAAAATTTTTAAAACAGTTTTTTTTCTTGTTAAAACATAATGAGGTACTGCACTTTTCACATTTAACAAAAGTGAAGCCTTTACATTTCGGGTACTTGCAGCGTTGCCTAGTTTCCATATACGAAGGCCAATGTGAGAACTCATCCTTCCTGACGTCTGCTGGAGGTAGTGATGTTGATGGTTTTCTCTTTACTTTTGAAAGTTCTTTTTCGACTTCTGATCTTCTGCCCCTATGATTGAAGGCCCCCATTAAACAAAGGGATGTTCATAATTCTGTTCGAAAATCCGCCAGGCACATTGTGGTCTTTCCCAATGAAATAGCTTGCCTTTTGTAAAGAAGCCAAGCATTAACGACAAATATATCCAAAAGGTGGTAAAATAGACGAAAATACCACTTCTTTGAACGAATTTTAATTTTGTATCTACCAATTAGAGAGTCCCCCCCATATGTTTGTTATATTGGCTTACTACATTGGGACAATCGACATAGACATATTGACGTCTCTTTCGGTCCACAATAACTGGATAGCAGGTGAACAGTTTTGTTATCCTTCCAAACAACAAAAGAAATGGGTGTATTATCGAACTTGGTGACATATTCGTAGACCGTTCCCCTCGGATAATTTTGTAATTCTTCTTTAGCGGGAAAAGGACAGTTCGGGATACGGTTTATTCTTACTGTTCCTAATGAGTGAATTCCACGAGATGACAACTGAGACAAAAGAGGCATTGCCGTGTAGTAATTGTCGAAATAGACTCTATAATTTTTGAATTGTGGAATGTCTCTTAGTAATCTTACTACCACATTTGCACATGATCCCAGATCTTCATTTTCTAAACGATTATTTTCATAATTTTTCTGTCCTGTGAATATTTCAAAATTATACGAAAAACCAGAGACTCCTGATAAAAAAAAGCATGTAGCCCCATTTATGGGGTTTTGCTGGCATGTATTGTTTCATGAAATTCCTTGCCTTTGTGGAGCACAGTTGCTCATCTATGGACAGGCATGGTTCGTAAGGAATTGTTTTGAAATTTTTCAACGAATGATCAATTATTGACCGAATTTTGTGAAGTCTATCATGTCCTTGATTTTCACGGAGAAGCATAGTGAATTATCATTGTGTAAATGTTGTCTAATTTTGTCAAACTGTTTTTGGGGCTTTGTTTTTTAATCGTTTCGTTTCCTAGTTGTGTAGACCAATAATCCCTCACATTTGGGAGATGTATAACTGACATCAGCACACAAACTCCAACATATCTTTTTATGTCTGTTTCCGTAAAAACTTTGGGTGCATCAGGAAATAATTGGGTAGAGTAAAGATTAGTTAGTTCAGCAATCATTCTGACCAAAGAGTTATCAAAGAAGTATGTAAAAAAGTCGTAGGGTCAAATATTTGCCAGAAAATGTTGTCTTCTTCCAAAATATTCAAGTTAGTTTTCGACCATTCCAGTTTGTTTAATTTTCGTTTTATTTCATTCAGATTTTTCTCTTTGTTATTTTTACTATTGTTATTTGTGCTATTCTGATTTATTTTCAGGCGCTTTCTCTTGGGTTCTACTTCATCTTCGTGATTTGATTTTGAATTCTCTTTATTTTCGTTATGCCCATTTGATGGACCTTCAATTTTCTTATTTATATTTGTATCGTCTAAAAATACTATCGGCATACTCTCTATGTCGAATGGTTCTTCATCATCATCTTTATCACTTTGAATTATATCATCATTTTCAAATGGAATCTGGTCGCTATCATCTAATATATTCTCGTCTTCGGAATCGAAGTCATCACTTACTTCTGACCAATTATCTGCGATATATTCAACTTCGCTTCTTGATAGGGGCGCAGTTTTAGGCTTCTTTCCTACTCCTTCCATTTCTGAAAAAAAATATATATATTTCAGTGGAATATCAAAGACAAAGATCGTATTTTTTTTTCACGAAGTGAGAATTGTTGCAGATACGCTACTTACGAATTTTAATGAAACTGTGAGATGTTGCATATCTACAACAATAAGAAAAAGGAGTCTTTCTTGACAAATAATCATAGTATTCTAATTCTACAAGTAATACGGAAATCTACAAACCTTCGGGAAGAGGCTAATATTTTTCTTGGATCCTTCACTATGATTTTTCTTCCATAAAACACACCACGAACATGGGCAACTTAGCAGGTGTCCATCTTGGCAGTTGGCGGTACAATAACGAAGGCGTCATACATTTTCTAGTGACATCTGTGAGTTAGAGACTGAACATACAAGGATATAGATCCTAACGATCACGATGCCATATTCTGGGACATGATTTATTGATTTCTGTAATTACTCCATGTAGCATATTTGCTACATTGCGCAGTGAAGGGTTAAGTTTCCTCTGAAAAAATATGGTCCGATAACTTGATTGTTCAATATACCACAAAAAACATTCGTTTTAAACGAGTACGGATCGCGACATTCAATAACAAAATTAGGGTTTTCCTGAGACCACCATCTGCAATTTTGTGAACTAACAGTTCCGTTTGAAGTGAACGTTGCTTCATCGGTCCACAATATTTTATATGGAAATCTGTAATCTTCGTCACATTTTCCCTGATACCAAGCTGAAATTCCATAACGGACATCAAAGTCCCTTTCCTTCAGGGTGTTAATGAATTTCGGATTGTAAGGCTTAAATCTATTTTTTCTTAAAATTCTTGAAACACTGCTCTCGCTTACTTTCGTTCTGCTAATTTGAGAAATACTGGACTTTCCTTGCTGTATAACATCCAAACAAACATTTAGTTGCACTTCCTCAATGTTTTTCGAAGGATTATGTGGTTTTTTGAAATCAGGTAAAACTGAACCAGTACTTTTGAATTTTGTCAAAATTCTACTAACAGTAGACTGCTGTATATTTTTTCCTGGGTGTCGTATATTAAAATCTTCAGCGACTTGTCGATGGGGTGTACATTCTCCACACATTAAACCAATCTAAATTTTTTCTTGTACAGATAACATTATTACGTTTTTCTGATTCAAACGTATTGAACCGCGTATTTAACTGTCAAACAATGCTTAATATGAAATTATTTCCATTGACTACCTTTTTCATTTCTTTCTAAAGCATACTTCACAAAATTGATGAAAGTTTCATAGCCGGAGTAGTAAGAATTTAGAGATTTGTACCGTGAAAAGTCGTAGATAAAAGTAAAGAAGTTTGATGACGTTTTGAATTATGACGTTGGTATCATTTTAATACTGAAAAAATCCCCTTAGATGAATTCTTATCCTACATGCTTGAAGATACGTCAACTTTGCATCAAATATAACAGAAATGTTAACCAGTAATTCTCTTTTTCCTGAGAATTTTTTTTTTTTGTGATGATTCGTGATTGAAAGTTAGTCGCATATTAGAGCTACTGGTATAAAACAGTTTTGTCGAAGTTACGAATTTTTTAATGTTCCAGAAATTTTGTAATTATCAAAAAAATGGCAAAAAGTGAAAGTTGCAATAGAACGTTCAAATTCGAGAAGTAGGTGTAAAATCGAAAAAGAAACAACTTTTTCTTTGAAATTTTTTTGAAATTCGAATAAATAAGCCTATTTTCAGCGATAACTTTGAAAAAATATTTTGACAGGTAGCAAAAGTCACGTGACCACATCCGAGTAGGTCATTTTTCATATTTTTTAAAGCGCAACTTAACGCCCAAGTCGAATTTCAAAATAAATCATTAATAAAAGTTTTTCCCATATGATGCGGACTTTATGAAGGACACTGTATACTACTCTAGAATGCTATCCCGCCAATTTTCAAAAAAAAAATTTTAAAAAAATTTCAAAAAAAATAAAAAAATTTAAAAAAAATTTTCAAAAAAAAATTCGAAAAAAAAATTTTCAAAAAAAAAAATAACAAAAAAAAATTTCAAATAAAAAAATTTCAAAAAAAAATTTCAAAAAATATTTAAAAAAAAATTTAAAAAAAACTCAAAATAAAAATTTTCAAAAAAATTAAAAAAAAATTCGAAAAAAAATTCGAAAAAAAAAATTCTAAAAAAATTTCAAAAAAATTTTCGAAAAAAAAATTAAAAAAAAAAAAATTTAAAAAAATTTTAAAAAAAATTTTAAAAAAAATTCGAAAAAAAATTTCGAAAAAAAAATTTTCAAAAAAAAAATTTCAAAAAAAATTTCAAAATTTTTTTCGAAAATCAAGCATGCCACATATGCGACCCGTTTACGATGTGCGCATGCGCGTCATCAGTGTAGTTTGGGTAGATCGTTGCCAAGTTTGAAAATAATTTGGTGTTCCAATTCAGAGTTTATTGTTATGCGGCAATAAAACACCTGTCATTTGAAAGAGAGAAATTTGACAGCGCATTAAACCGAAAAGAACCGAAAAGAACCTTTTAGAGATAGATTACTCCGAATTTAGGCGAGGAAGAAACTTATTTAAAACAATAATGTACCCTATGCTACTGTAATTATAATGACCGTGCAACAGTGCTTTTTCATCAACAGGAAGACTTGTCTCTAAGATCTGTCACTCTTGACAGAGATCAGAGACGGTTTTAAGAATTTCAGATTTTCTCTTGTCGTTTTGTGTGGTGTTGTAATCGTTGGATATTCTTTCATAATTCGTGAATTTGCATTAATCTTGTTCCTTTAAAGACAATTTCTAATAAAGCCGTTTCTTCCTACAAATAAACAATGAATTGTTTAGTGTTGTGTAAAGGAAAAATTCCTGAAATAAATCATTCTTGGTAGATAATGAAATTTTTTATATGCTTTGCTCAAAATAGCTTAAATATTATTTTAGCTTAACAAAAAAGGCATGATTTTTGGTTATTGTTCTTAAGAAGAGACCCCAGCAGAACATTTGAGTGAGAAAATTGTAATTTGTGGCATACATTATCCTCATAAAGATTCATGTGAAAACGACAATAGAATAATTTGAAACCTAGTGCAGTACCAATACTGTGTCTGTGTAAACATGCATGGCGAATGATACAACTTTCTGCCACACCGCTTATTATATTATGAGTTCTAGATTCCTGCAAAAAGTACTAAACATACATAGATTCGCCTCAGAAAATTAATGTCAATATGGAAGTACTTTTCTTTGATGGTAAGGAAAATGCTTCTGGCCTCACTTTTTCATGCATTCCCATTGTCGAAATTGCACTAAGGTAATACAACCAGAAATACTCGTAGAAATAGCATGTTAATCTCTTCAAATGGAAACAAATGCAGTTGCATATTTTGACATGAATCGTGAAAAAAAAACCTCGAGCTTCCAAGCATCCAATTTTATAAATCCAGTTTGAGTTGAAATTAGGGATCGACCGATACCGATATTTATATCGGTCTATCGGTGATATCGGCCTCATTGGCCGATTATCGTATCGGCCGATATCAAAAACCGATAGACCGATATATTTTTTATTGGGAAAAAATTCAATTTGAAAAATGAATGAAAAAAATACACTTCCATCAAAAATACATCTTTATTGCCAATAAAAAGTATGTAACGTAAAATCAACTAAATTCTTTGACTAGTAATTAAACATTAATAAAATAAAACCCTAAGCGGATTGCAACTATAAGTTAAAATTATTTCACCTTACTAAAATACAAAAATATCTGATTAATACTGATAATTTAGTTTTGGTAGGTTGTGATGCAAAAACAATAAGCTTTCTGCCCTATCAGGAGTTAGCCTGCTACGTTTTGCATCATAAATATTACCAGCTTCAGAGAAAACTTGTTCGCTGGGGACACTTCCAGCTGGTGCAGACAGGTATATGGCAGCCTGCGGAAAAAGATTGGGAAATCTTAATTTATTGTCGTTCCACCACTGAACGGGATTTTCATTTCTGGAAATTATTGGATGACTTTGATTTAATTTAATTTCATCATCCAGTACCTCAACAAAAGCAGACCTTTGTTTTCGTTTTCGCTTCGAACTTCCTGATGTGCCTTCACCAGCAAAATGTTCGTAAGATTCCCAAAATAAATCACGCACAGTCTTTGATTCACCTGAATCCCTTTCCATAGCTAGCAATTTTACTAGTGGCATATTGTCCTCCCCATCACTTTCACCATCCGTAATAGTTTCGATTATGCCGCTGCCTCCCTCTTGAACAGTAATTTTTCTTTTTAATATTTCATAGATTGGTCCGCCTTCATTGTCAAAAAAACTGTGGATCCAACAACGTGGCCAGCGTAAAACTTTCTTCAGTAAAAATATGGTTGAATCGTTTTTCCAAGTTTTTTTGTAGATCACTCCTCAATGTGTCTACACCAGAAAATATGTTTTGTAACCAAACGAATTTTATGACCGGAAATAATAATTTAAATCAGACCCAAACCCGAATTCAAATATCTGAAATGTTTTCTCAAACCCTCGAAAACTCATGTTATTCTAGTAAATATTCTCAGAAATACATGGTTACCAAGGGTCCTCTTAAAATAGACGATGTTATTGATTATTTTTAAGTGTTTCCGTGTGTGTATTTATCTCAAAATGGGGCATTTCAGAATAATAGAGAAACAAACAGTCAAATAGTTCGCATATGTTTATGTTTCAAGGAGGGCGAACCAGGTCAACTTTGA
The DNA here is from genome assembly GCA_944452925.2 of Chrysolina oricalcia. NCBI lineage: Eukaryota > Metazoa > Arthropoda > Insecta > Coleoptera > Chrysomelidae > Chrysolina > Chrysolina oricalcia. The sequence continues at coordinate 39,447,639 of OX101828.2, read as the reverse complement.
AATTAGGGTCGAAAATTAGTTAGTCTTTCGTTTCATTCGTTCAAGTCAACATGTGGTTGCGCAGTTTTATTAGTTTTCTCAAGTTATTGTAATTGTCATATTTCAACTCTGTTCAACATAATATTCAATCTATCGTACTATCGTTAATTTTGATTCTTTGAATATATATATAAAGTCGATCTTTTCCACTTCCACTAAAAAGTTGATTCTTCTAATCAACTCTTAGTATTTGTTGTATTTGAATTATTTCGAGTCTTTTACGTTTTATTTTGTTATGTTATTAGTAAATCATCTGGCCTCATTCACCTTTTTCCGGTTAAAATTATATTATCAGTTAAAATCAGAAGTTGCTTTATCAATTAATTTGAGAAATGTCCCAAACATCTTTTGTTGTTATTCTTTATTGTTTTGTTAATAGAGATAAGTGTTATGCATTCTGGCTTTTTATTCTCAAAAGTTATCCAGTTTACAAAAATCCTTTTGATTTGAGAGAAAATTATTTTACTTAGAGTTGAACAGAGTAAGTAAATTTGAGTGCTAAAGTGAGTTTCGCAACGAGTTCTCAATCCAGCATCTAGTATAGAAAGTCGGGATCATCTGATGAAAAAGTAAGGTGAGTTATAAATTTTAAATGCTGTGAGGTATGATTCCTAGTCGCTAGAAAATTAGAGCCCAACGTTCCAAATATTTATTATGTTTTTAACGACTCCGCTCGGTCGAATCAGTTGTGATAATGCTCTATTTAATTATAAAGACAGCATTTGTTACATTGGTGTCAGTAATCTGGGGTATTTTCTGGAAAGTAGATATATTTGTTAAATTGGCTTGTTAAGGTTGTCTGGAAAATAAATAGATATTTTCATTATCTAATCTCTTTTATACATGAGACACATCGGAAATATAAAGTAATTATATTCTTGAAGAAATCAGAATTCACTTTTTCATTCTTCCTATAATATTGTCAAATATGCTTCCATTTAAATCGAAGATATTGTTGATAAATCTATTTCTATAAGTATGTTGTATTTTATTAATGCAGAAAGAGACAGAGTTTTATTATTTTAACAGAAAAACGTACCTATTTTGAATCCCATCACGTGCATTTTCAAGTAATTCGATTTCTAGTCTCAATTGTCATGTAAACTCTCAGTTAAATTAGAATAATAGGGAAAATTTGATATGATTTGATTTCAGAGAAATTAAACATTCACAGATATTATATTAGATCAGGTAATTCAAATTTCTAAGGCTCGCACAAGAAAAAACTTGAGAACTGTACCTCCACATGAAAAAAAAAATAACCTTTCTTTCAGCATCCAGTAGTATTTTTTTTGAAGAATTGAGGAATGAGAACGTCGAAAAATAATGTTTAATTGTCAATTATAATGCGCATTCAAATGACTCGAAACGAAGGCTCCGGCTACAGGCCGTTAAACATAATAATTTGACAGATTTGGTAGGGAAACTAAGTTGAAAAATAAACTCAAAATGATAACAGAAAAATTGAAAAAAAAATTATATATGATAGCGAAAGTAATGATTACAAGAAGTAGGTACCAAAATTAGTCAAATTATTCAAATATCAAAAAATTGTTAGGTAATAAATAGGAATAAATTGAATAAGAAAAGGGAATACATTGAAATTTAAAACAGCATAATTCATTTTTTTTTAAATTAAAAATGCAGATTGAAAGACGAATAGTCAGGAATGTGATTTTTATAAAACCGTAAATTTTGGATGGTCATTGTACAAAATACTGCATCTTTCAAACCTACCGCTGAGGGTAAATTTTTTTTTGTTTGGATAGCTATTGAAATCGTATTGCCTTTCACTACTTTCGACCCAGAACAAGCTTGTAAATTATTGTTTTATTCGGCACTAAAGGCTATGACATTTATTGCCGAAGGGTCAAGAGCATTCGTACGTAATTTTGATTAAATGAGGTATAATAAACAAATGAATAATTATATTTAACGTTGAGACATTTTATTAAGTTTTTGGTTTGATAATTAAACCAAAACCTATTATACTTCCTGTGTTTTTGTTGTTTGTTTATATCTTCAATAATAGTTGAAGTCGTCAAAATATTGTTCTATGAGAGACGTGTCAGAAGTTATTTGTTCAAGATCTAGTTTTATAGAAATATTCGAATATTCAATTGTATAAAAGTCAAGAAAGAAAAAAAACACTCAGAGGTGTGAGGAAAATGCAATATGATTCAGAAATAAGGCGAAAATGGAAATTAAAGACTCCCACGAATGGTGGCTGTAGTTTTCGAAAATTTCGTGTCACCAAAATAACGAAAACCGTTTATGAACGGAGAATTTAATATTTTAAATTGTCAATTGTTTATAAATAAAAAGCAGATGGCGTCAATTGTTGACATTTTTTAACAAAAAAAAAAAAGAATTAAAGAAATTATACAGATTTTCACATAATTTAAATGATGTATAGATGAATTTATGATTTAGGTAATTTGGGTAGGAATGGCTCACATAAAAGGACGAACCGGGTTTTTAAGTATTTTTCTTGTGTTACGAATTTAATAACTCAAATAAAGTCCACTCATATTTACGAGAATGGATATTTTCCAGGTAAAACTCACCTAAAATGAACTGTAGCACAAATATTTCAATTTTTGTATCACCTCAAGTCACTACTGATAATACCTATTGAAGTAACTTTTGAGATCGCTCATCTAAGGCAATTTAACCGTAGTTTATTTTCACATCGCAGTTGTGACAGATTAACCATTCCTGTGGTAGTAACATACGAATAAAATCGTTGTTTTTTTCGTTTGTATTATTATTGTCAAATATCATTCAGGAAACTTGTGGTTTATAAGTTTTATTTCACATGTCTAGTGATTTGTTCTCTTGTTATTTTGCACCTATCGATGTTGGTTCTATTGCTAGGACTTCCGATTCCACTGTTTTGCTTCATTTCATAGAGTATCGTCAATACTCATTTTTAAGAATTATCTAAATGGTGCATTTCCTTCTCGTTTTATATTGATATTGCCGTGCTCAAGTGCAGTGTTTTCTGCATAAAAGTTTAAGTTATTATTAAAATTGTCATCACTTCATCCCCAAGTGACTATATTTTTCCATAAAGGGAATTGATTCTAAATTAACAGTAAGGTGAAAAGTGATATATTTGTAGCTGGTGAATGAGAAAAGTAGAACACTAGTTCGAAGAAATCCAAGGGTTTAATTTTTGAAGATGAACACAGAAATAACATATTTGAATATTATGAGATATAAAATGTGAGACCATCAGAGTTGCACTACCTGAATCCTCATTCAATATAATTTTGTAAAAAAAAAAAAAAATCGCAACGATTAACAAAATTTCATAAAAAAAAAATTGATGCCACCTGCAACTGGGTAAATAACTTTTCCCAAGTAATGATAAATGAAAAAAAAAATTAGGAACATTCCTGATGTCAACTGTGTCAGTATAGTTATCAATTTTTCCAAACGATATTAATTATTGCTTTTAGATTATTTTCAGTATTATTTCTCTTCAAGGAAAATGTATCCAACTGAACTACAGAGTGCTATGATATTTTGTCAAAATAAATAATCAAAGTTCCACGGATACACCTATTCAATAATATGTCTACACGTTACAGCGGGCGATGATGCTCTATAAAATCTATGAAAATTAAAGCCTTCACAAACAGAAAAAAAAAGGACAAGAAAAAAAAATATTATAAATTCAAGTAAATGTCAGATACAAAATCTAAGTGGTTCACCAACACTTTATTCAATTCGAAGCAAGTGTAACTATTTCGAATCATAAACCTTTATGGTTTGCAGATAATAAAATAATAAATATTTTTGGAAAGTTTTATAGATATTCCATTTACAAGCCATGGGTTTTTTCGAGCCATTACCAATCAATAATTTGAAGGTGATGTAATTAACAAATTCAATTAGAAAATATCTTCAAGCTAAATTTATGGTGAAGAACTGAAACTGCTAAAATAGTCAATATTTATGAACCTTGTTTTTGTGATTGGTGTTAAAATTAGTTCAGGTACCAACTAGAAAGGGTTTCAGTCATTTAACTGAGAAAGACAATAGAGTCCATAGTCGCCACCGCCGACGGCATGTGAATAAGTATGTGATGGAAACCATCATTTTTATTGGATGTTTTGGTAATATTCTTTCTTCAGGAATATTATCGAATTAAATATCGACTTACTTTGGTTAAAATGATATGAGTATCCTGAAAATTGAAAAAAAAGCATTTGAGATATCTTCGTATCGTGTGGGACTTACCTACTTTTATAATGGTTTAAAGGAAATTGTTATGAAAATTAAAGTTGAAATCGAAAATTACAGATTTAAAATAACACATGTGTTACATGAATAATTAAATGAGTAATACGCAGAAATGATTCATTGTATTCCCAGAAAAAAGTATATATGTATATATACAGGGTGTTAATTAAGTACGTTGACAAACTTCTGGAGGTGATTCTTTGAAGGTTTTCAGGACGAAATGTTCATATAAACATATGTCCCAAACGGCTTGGTTTTCGAGATACAGGGTGATAAAAATACATTTTTTTCAAGATTTTTTAGAGTTAACTTCGACATTTTCTACAATAATCAGTTCAAATTAGGCAAGTACAATCCATTCAATAGTGCGCATGATATAAAATAATTCATTTCTCGAAGTGTCATTGCCACTCTCCAAAGATTAGCGCGTGACGCAATACGTCATTTTGTTCTCATTACACAAATAGCTATTTTCTGCTCGTGTAGAGAAAATGTAATGTTATGGAGCTCCCATACATTTTTTACCATAACTCAGGTTGAATATGTATTGCACAAAGTTAATTATGGCAAAATAATTTTGGACATTTTCAATAGTGAATAACTTTATTATCAAATACTAGAGCAAAGTAACATAAATTCCCTAGGAATAAAATTAAGTTCAGAAAAGGACCATTATTGAAATTGATATGTCAGAGCAGCTGCTGGAAATGGCCACCGCCAACTTCAATGCATGCGTTTATGCGCCTAACCATAGACTGGCGGACACACTCAAAAATACCAGGAGTGTTTCTTATAATTCCGCATGACTCCTGTATGCGATTCCTCAGGTCTTCTTCACTTTGAACTGGAGTTCGGTACACTAATGATTTAAGGTGCCCCCAGAGGAAAAAATCAAGTGGATTCATATCGGGTGACCTTGGTGGCCAAAGTTGTGGCCCACCACGCCCAATCCAACGATCAGAATAATTCTCTTCTAAATATTGGCGTGCAACCAATCTGAAGTGTACTGGAGCACCATCATGCACAAACCAAATTCCAATTCTTTCCCTCAGTGGGATCTCTTCTAGGAGTCTAGGTAAGATGAATTCAAGAAAATGTCGATAATGGTCACCATTGAGTCTATGAGGCAGAAAATGTGGCCCGATAAGGAAATTCCCTACAATTCCAACCCAAACATTCACAGAAAACGTCTCTTGAAAATGGTTTTCAATCACGGCGTGTGGGTTTTCATCAGCCCACATATGATTGTTGTGAAAATTATTAATGGCTTTACGGAAAAAGCATGCCTCATCGGTGAATAACACTTGAGATAAAAACCATGGATTTTCCAACAATTTATTTCGAATCCAAGTGCAAAAAGTTAATCTCTTTGGAAAATCCCTTGGCAGAAGAGCTTGAACACGCTGTATGTGATAGGGATAAAGTTGTTGCTCTTTTAAAATTTGCCATACCAATACATGGGTTACGTTAAACTGTGCCGCAATTTGTCTTGTACTGGTGTCTGGATGCTGCTCAATTTCGTTAAGTACAGCTTCTTCTATCTGAACTGTTCTAACTCTCCTGGGTCTTCCTATGAGAACAGCAGACCTCTTGAAAGTACCCGTTTCACGAAGACGGGAGTGAATATTGATGAACATTTGTGTGCTGGGAATATGACGTTGTGGAAATCTTTCTAGATACATTCGTCTGGCGGCACGAGCGTTACCATCAGCCATTCCATACATTAAGTGCATGTCTGCCATTTCTGAATTTGTATATTCAACCATTTTATCCAAAGGAATATTGAATGAATCTGCTTTATAGCTTGCACTAATGAAGAATTAACAATGAGACAGTTTCTCAACTTTCGATAACTGTCAAGTTGTTGATATTTAAATAAATGAATTAATTAATATCAAAGCCCACTTTACTATTTTTATGAATTCAAATTAATTACAAAATTTCTGCGTTACTGCAGAAGAAAAAACAAACCGAAATTTCTGATAAAATAATGTACTCCGTACGGAAACAAAAATTTGTTTGATTTAGTTTTTCGGAGTTATGACCAGAGATTCATAAATGAAAATCAAATGTGTAATGATCTGCGACTATTAGATAAACCCTATTAACTATCTTTCATTACAGGATTACCTTTCGGAAGTTTTTTATGTTGAAAAGGAAACGTTCAATTGAAAACTAAAAAATATCTTTTTTTAAAATAACAAAAAAATTGTATGAGTTCTCTATCAAGACTGATGGGTAAAAACATTTTCAATCAAATATCTCAATGAAAATGCACATTTTTACCATCAGAATCTTCAGGTTGAAAGTTAAGGTTTTCCCAATATTTGTCAGATCTAGTTTAATATCCAGCGTACCGCGGTGACGGGGAGATAGTAGTTTTCTGTTAGATATCACAAAAAGAAATCACATCTTTACAATAACAAGCTTTTATTTAGCTTCACTTGTAACTAACTAACAAACAATTTAATAAAAGTTGAATTTGACCCACCTCTAATACTCCGATTAATTTGAAATTTGGCAGGTTTCCGTAATTCCGGTGACAATGCATTAAAAAAATGTTTGTTAAAAAACAAAATGGCGGCTCCAATATGGCGGACGAGTTTTGTGATTATGATCCGATTCTGTTCAAAATTGGTATGTGATGGTTTTTGGGTTGGAGATTTTCAGTTTCACATAAAAAATAAACTAAAATGTTAAAAATGAAAATTATAAAAAGAAAACATTTTAAAGTTTTTATACAATACACTGAAAAGGAAAAAATAATTCATTCCATTGTTTGATCTAGGTAATCTTGTACAGAAAGATTTTGATACTCACAGAATAACCTACAAAAAATGAAACAAATTATTTTTTCATTTTCAGTGCATTTGTATAAAAGCTTGTCTTTATATTTTTTATTGTATAATTTTTATTCATCGTAGATTTTTCTAATTCTGAAAAAATATTTCCATCAATTTACAATAATTGAAAATGTTTAATTTTCAAATTTTCTAATGTTATGCCACACTGGAAAATGTTTAAATTAATATTTTCATTATAGCCCCTGAACCGTACAAGTAAATGAAAAAATGCAAGATATCAAAAAGATGTTAAATGAAACAATATTGATTATTCCTTTCTCATAATATGTCAGTGGCGGCGGAAAAAAAATTCTGAAGGGTTGAACAAAGCTTGACTATGAAAAAAGGAGGATCCTGTGAATTATTTAAGAAATGCATTATTTTGTATCGTGCGCCCTATTGAATGGATTGTACTTGCCTAATTTGAACTGATTATTGTCGAAAATGTCGAAGTTAACTCTAAAAAAAATGTATTTTTATCGCCCTGTATCTCGAAAACCAAGCCGTTTGGGACATATGTTTATATGAACTTTTCGTCCTGAAAACCTTCAAAAAATCACCTCCCGAAGTTTGTCAACGTACTTAATTGACACCCTGTATATATATATATATATATATATATATATATATATATATATATATATATATATATATATATATATATATATATATATATATATATAAATATATATATATATATATTTAAAGTAGCCGATTTTCTAGTAATTGAAAGGTAACCGTTTCTGAAAAAAAAATATTAATAAGAATGATCAAACTTTCGAGAAATTGATTAATTCCAAAGGTATTAGAATAAATCTTGGTAGTTGATAGAATTCAGGGACGAAAAGCAATAGAATTTACGAGAAATTGAGGAAAATTTCTGCATACACACGGATGGTATATAGTTTAGAGAAGAGGATCAGGTAACATTTGGATTTACATATGGTACTTATTACAGGTGAAATTATTTAAATTTTTGTTTCGCATACTACATTACAATGATATTGATACCATTACAGGACCGTATTTCAGAATTTTTCTGCCAGAGTAACTTTTGGTTTCATTTGCACAAAGTTTCTTTTATTTATCCAAAATTTGATTGAATTTATGATATAATTAGGATACGAATTTTATCGTCATACCATTTATATATTGTTTCTGAAAAGTAGGTTGAACTGGGAACGTTTCGGATTTTATCAAGAAACTTGCAACCAAGAATGTTATTCCTAGGGAAGGAAGTATAAATAAATAAAGTTCCAAACGGGGTATAAAAGTAAAGTAAATGGAGATAAAAAAAAAATGATTACAAAAAAAAACCAGCCGATAATTTAGCCGGAAGATTTGATCCGGAACATTGTACATAGGAAAACCAATACAGCTTTCTCTTCGAAGTAAAGGACAGAGGGACAAATGCATGTCATTCGACCAAGGCTTTAGCTAGGAAGGGAGCGGGGGAAACCGATCATAGGCACCAGCAGGGCTATGATCATATTCCGGCAGCGAAGGATATTTCCGCGCCGAGGTGATACCGACCCCGTAATAGAAAATAAGTTGTATATAGATACCGATAGAGTAAATCGAAGAGCAAGTAATGCTATAAAATTGGTCGAGGAAAAATAAAAAGTGTACCCTTTAGCACTTCGCGTCGTTTCCCCAATGCCACAGAGAAACCAGGACGGTTTCCTCTGGCATCTTGAGCCGTTTGACAAAGGATCCTGTTTTTCCCGAATCCCGAGCCGAACTAAGCTGTAAACCAGGAAAGTGAAAATCGGAAAATTTTATAATTTTGATAGGGACTTTCCCAACCTCAAATTCTAGAAGGTGGATGTACCAGTTTCATGTTCGCGATTTGGGTGTCTCAGGGGAAGTCGACCCCCTGGAACGGTCAGGTCAGCTAATTACTTGGTTCGAAACCCAATAGAATTTCGAGGAATGTAAATGTTGTTTAAATTCGAGTATTGTGAGAGAGAAAATTGTTTAACTTTCCTGGAATAGGCTCAGTAGGAGAAGAAAAAGTTTTGGTGGTTTTGAGGAAGAATAAAGAAGATACCAGTTGGAAAGAATCCTAGAGAGAGAATTCGAGACCATAGGCTGAGGAGAAGAAAAAGTTCTGGTGGTTTTGAACAAGAATAAAAAAGAAACCAGTTGGTAAGAATTCAAGAGAAAGAATTCGAGACCATAGGCTGAGGAGAAGAAAAAGTTGTAGTCATTTTGAAGAAAAAAAATAAAGAAGAAACGTTGGTAAGAATTCGAGAGAGAGAGAATTCGAGACCATAGGCGGAAAAAAAAAGTTTTTGTAATTTTGAAGAAGCATAAAGAAGAAAACAGTTGTGGAAATTTGAGAAAATAGGCTGAAGCGAAGAAAAAGTTCAGTTACGAGGAATAATAAATCGTAAAACTCTCAGTTAAGAGTCTGAAGAGAAGAAAAAAAAATTTAAAGATAATAAATATAATGTAGAAAAATGTGTATTGGTTAGCCGAATTAATTGAGAGTGAAATTTTGTATGTGAAAAAAAAAAAAATAAGTGTTGAAATGAAAACAGATTGACAAATGGTGGCGAAGGATGGTGAATAATTGACACCAAATATGGAAATTGGTGAAACACGCGGGAATGGAAAAAGGATACCTAATGATGTGAACAGGAAGAAAACCTGACAATGGAAATAATGAAATCGTCACAAAATTGGCGAAGAAATTTCCCTAAGCGACGATGGAAATTTGTAAAAAGTGATATACTGAGCGATTTTTATTTGTTAATTATTTAAAGTCTAATAATATTTTATTTGAATTACTTAATTAATTTTCTCATAACGATTTAATAATTTGAAAGTTTCCACATTTAAAAATAAGCACTTATTCAACTATTTGACGAATGAATCTGGTAAGAGTATATTGAATGAAAGAATAACCTGTGAGATGAGAAAGGAACGAGAAATTGAGAGAAAATGAGAATCTAACAGAGGAATGAACTAACAAGTGTGGGAGATAATAGTTGAATTCGTAAATCGAATTTCATTGTTCAGACTTCAGGAATTAATTAGCTACTAATCTTTTGAAGTCTGAGAACATATCTAAGTATTAAGTTCAGTCGTTTCGAGTATATCACCGAGAAAATAAGGACTGAAAATTTTCAATATTGTCAGAGGGACACATTGTAATAGAGGGAATGAAAAGATGTCACATAGTTATCTACATACCATCGAGAAGTGCATGAATGTCAGATTCCTGAAACTTTAGAAAGAAAGAACAGAATTGGATTAGTCAGACCATATTTTGTCAATTTGTATAAAAGCCTAACGGTAACCAATATGCACGATTATATCAAGAGGTCAAGTAAAGAAAGCCCGAAATTTACAACGGTATATTGCGGAAAAGGACTAATCAGTGAAGGAAATCGGTTACTTCTAGACTAAACGAAAATAGAAATAATGCTAAAAAGTAAAGAAAAAAAATGTAAAACGTAATGAGAAAAATTTAGAAGTTCATGCAGTCAGTACCGTTCAGTTAGAAGAAGCGTAACCCAAGACAGTAAGATCGGAAAGTCGCGGATAAAAGAAAATTCCAAGTATAAAAGAAAATTCCAAGTATGGTAGAAAAGGTAACGGTGGAAATTAAAGCAAACGGTAACGGAATCAAGGAGGATAAGGAGCACGGTAGCAAGAGTGATGCGGAAAAAGTAGTTCCACGGCGATCCTGCGGAAAAATGGAATGAAATGAAGAACTTCGACACAACTGGGCAGGACCACTTCAATCAGCAGGGACCGTTGAGGAGGAATTCATAATTAGGTAATGGAGACTGGAATATGAGACTTCCAGTTTCCGAATTTCTTACTAACCACCAACAGAAATTATTGAATTCTAATTTAATTTGTATTTACAGGTATTATGGCAGCGGGACCATGTTCTGATGGCCAGGACCCCTACGTAGATGTACCGAATTTGCTCTGAGGAAGACCGAGAACACTCAAGAAGTACCAGGACGCCATCCTTTAGGACCACAGCTGAGGATACCACAAGACGAAGGACCATGGACCCAAGACGTCGGACCGAATATTCTAGACGTACAACCGAAGATTCCAGACGAAGGACCAAGGACTTTAGACGAAGGACCCTAGGACCCAAGATACAGGATGCTAGACCATTTCCAGCCGAGAGACATCGAGAATTTCTACCACCAACTTCCGAGAGATGAGCAGTCAGCGATGGGAGAGCAGGTTGCAGGATGTCAGGAGATCAAGGGAACATCACCATCCAGTTTCCACCACACTACCATTCCGAGAAGAAGATCCTGGTGCCAAGCGAGGACCATGGGGCAGAGTTGTGTGTCTAGTACATGGAGCGTGTGAGATATCGGTTGCAAGAGATCGCCAGTCCGAGGATAACATCTTCCTTTGGACACTTGGGAAGGAGTAACCAGTTCTCAGGTGAACAGATTCCATTTATTGTTCACGATGATGGATCGGAGCTTACCTGATAGCTCTGTGAACCAAGGAACCGGAAACCAGGAAGGATTCAGAAGCCAATGGAATTGGAGTAGACAGTATCAACATCTACGGAGCTACATCGACGAGTGCGTGAGTGAACAGACTTATGACTTTGGTGTTACGACCATGGGCGTGCGGAAACCCATTACGCGCGGGATACGAACTGCATAAACACAGACTGTAGAATTGTAAGTTTGAAAAATGTAAGGAGGATCTGGAGTAACAATTTATTTCGAGAAAAAAAAATTGTTACTATTCTTAGGGGGGAGGATTGTAACCAAACGAATTTTATGACCGGAAATAATAATTTAAATCAGACCCAAACCCGAATTCAAATATCTGAAATGTTTTCTCAAACCCTCGAAAACTCATGTTATTCTAGTAAATATTCTCAGAAATACATGGTTACCAAGGGTCCTCTTAAAATAGACGATGTTATTGATTATTTTTAAGTGTTTCCGTGTGTGTATTTATCTCAAAATGGGGCATTTCAGAATAATAGAGAAACAAACAGTCAAATAGTTCGCATATGTTTATGTTTCAAGGAGGGCGAACCAGGTCAACTTTGAAATTAGGGTCGAAAATTAGTTAGTCTTTCGTTTCATTCGTTCAAGTCAACATGTGGTTGCGCAGTTTTATTAGTTTTCTCAAGTTATTGTAATTGTCATATTTCAACTCTGTTCAACATAATATTCAATCTGGGTACTATCGTTAATTTTGATTCTTTGAATATATATATAAAGTCGATCTTTTCCACTTCCACTAAAAAGTTGATTCTTCTAATCAACTCTTAGTATTTGTTGTATTTGAATTATTTCGAGTCTTTTACGTTTTATTTTGTTATGTTATTAGTAAATCATCTGGCCTCATTCACCTTTTTCCGGTTAAAAGTATATTATCAGTTAAAATCAGAAGTTGCTTTATCAATTAATTTGAGAAATGTCCCAAACATCTTTTTTTTTTTTTTTTTTTTTTTTTTATTTAGACATAATCGCATCAACCTCATGGTTATTAGCGAGTCGTACATAATGTTCATAATTTTGTTACAATACCTATATGTTTAAGAAAATTCATAACATTTGAAATATTACAGTTTTTGCCAATAATGTTAAACAAATCTGGAGGGAAGTTACAGTTCTTTCGCTGCCTAAAATACTTTGGACATTCGGTAAAAATGTGTTGGATGGTCAGTTTTGTTTCACATATCTCACACATTGGCTCGTCCGTACGGTTCAGTAAATAACTGTGAGTCAGATTGGTGTGACCTAAGCGTAGCCGATTGATTATTACTTGATGTTTTCGGATCTTCGTTTCGTCAGGCCACGGTTTCACGTCATATTTTATTGTTCTTAATTTTGCATTAGACACTTGCCACTGATTTTGCCAATTCTGGGTTGTTGCTGTTTTCAACACTGATTTGATGTCTGTAGATACTACTGTCATCATTGGTTCGGAATTCGCAGAGGTAATTGCACTACGAGCACATTCGTCGGCTTTTTCATTGCCCTGAATTCCAATATGCGATGGAATCCAAATAAAACAAACTTGTTTTTCGCGTTGCTGGATTATATGGAGTTCTTGCTTTATTTTCTGAGCAATAGGATTTTTGGGATATAAACACTTCAGTTTGTATATAGAGCTGAGTGAATCTGTTAAAATGACATATTTCTCTCCACCTGTCGCATTAATATAGACTAACGCACGATAAATGGCATAAAGTTCTGCGGTGAATATGCTGGTCGTTGACGAAAGCTTGTAGGAGAAGGAATCGGATGGTGTTACTATTGCAGCTCCTACTCCTGCGTTAGTTTTTGAGGCGTCTGTATAGATTTTTGTGTAATCGGAGTGGTTGGAAATTATTTGGTTCAGTTTATTTTTGATGACCTGGCTGTTGGTACTGAGTTTGTCGAACTGAGTTAGGCTTGTGTCACAGTTCGGCAGTATGGTGGACCAAGGGAAAGGTGGGTTGAACGTGTTAAGAAATGGTTTGGGTTAGGATAAATCAAGGGTAGACAGATGATTGCGGATTCTCTCGTAGAAAGGTTTATAGGTTTTTGTTCGATTAGTGAAGAGATTCCGATATTTGTCACAGAATGTGTTACTGTAAGTGGGATTTGTTGGAGTTGCACTAACTGTTGCTGCATAGGCCAAACTGAGGTAGATACGTCGGTTCTCAAGAGAGGGTTCTCCCGATGCGCAGTAGATACTTTCAACTGGTGTTGTACAGTAGGCACCTAATGATATTCGTAAGGCTTTGTTGTGAATAGTATCCAGTATCTTGAGTATTGTCTTGTTTGCTGAGTCGTATGCAATACATCCAAAGTCCATTTTAGATCTGATGAGTGTTCTGTAAATGTGCAGCAGCGTTTGACAGTCAGATCCCCACTCCTTATGTGCCAGCGTTTTTAGCAGGTTCATTCTTCTGTTACACGATTCGGCTAGGTTTTTAATGTGTGCATTCCAGTTCAATCTGTCATCAAATATCATACCTAGGAATTTGATAGTTTTCACATATTTGAGATTTTGTCCGTATAAGTGAAGGGGTGGAATATTGTTTATTTCTGTTTTGGAGAAAAGAACACATTGAGTTTTTTCTGTTGAGAAAACGAATCCGGTTTCCTCAGACCATTGCTCCAGGTTCAAGAGTGCTTCCTGTGACAACGATATCAAAGTGTCCATATTCTTGTTTTTGCAGAATAATACCAGATCATCCGCGTAAAGCCGAGCTTTCATTGGTAATTTATTTTCTTTCAGTATGTCATTCATAGCAATAAGAAACAGAGTTGGACTAATGACAGATCCTTGTGGGGTACCATTCTCCAATGTGTGAATGCTTGAGTAAGTTTCGTTGGTTCTAACGCGAAATGTTCTTATTTTCAGGAAGTTCTGGATGAAAGCGAAGTAGTGCCCACGAATTTTCCACAAGTCTAGTATTTTCATTATACGGTATCGCCATGCAGTGTCAAATGCTCTTTTTATATCGAAGAAGATGGCTAAGCATTTTTGTTTTGCTGCTAGGGCTTCGTGAATATCACTTTCTAGATCTAGTATATTGTCATTGGCGGATCTATGTTGTCTAAAACCGCTTTGCTCAGGGGCCAGTAGATTGCGGTGTTCAAGTATCCAGAGTAGTCTTCTATTTATGATTTTCTCTAGGATTTTACACATCACACATGTGAGGGAAATTGGTCTATATGAAATGGGGTCAGCTTTTGGTTTACGTGTTTTGAGAATAGGGACAATTATTGCCTCCGACCATGCTGATGGAAATTTGTGTTCTATCCATATTGTATTGTATATGCGCAAAAGGAATTCATGTGCATCAACTGGGAGATTTTTCACAAAAATTACTGGGATCTCATCGGGGCCATGACTGGTATTTTTGAAACTTGATAGAGCATCTTCGTATTCCTCTTTACTTATGGGCATGTTTAAGGGGTCGTCATGGTCTATGAATGTGGGTATTTCAGCTGCTTCTTCATCCTGTTTTTTTGCCAGGAATGGTTTGTCATATTGGGATGAGCATGAGTTTTCTCTGTACAATTCCGCCAAAGTCTCTGCAATTTCTTGTTTGTTTGATACAGTTTTGTTATTTACTTTCAAGATATTGATTCCTTGATAGGTGTTAGTTCCCGATATACTCCTTACTTTCTTCCATACTTCGGTCATAGGTGTTGAGCTATTAATAGTCGAAATATATCGTCTCCAAGAAGTACGCTTAGCGTTCTTGATTGTAATCCTTGATATTGCTCTATATTTCTTGAATTCGATTATGTTTTCTGTCGTTTTGTGGCGTTTACATTTGTTGAATGCTTTTTTACTAATGGCCTGTTTGCATTCATTACTCCACCAGGGAACCGGATTGTGTTTAGGTCTGAAAGATGTTTTTCCGATGGCGGTTTCAGCTCCTTGCAAGACAACTCTGGTGAAGTTCGCTAGAGTTTCGTCGATATTGTCAGTAATTTCACATGTTGCTATATCTTGTTCTATTGTGGTGGCAAAGAGTTTCCAGTCAGCTAATTTGATATTCCATTTTGGAATTGGATCATCCGGCTGATGACTTCTCCGGTTGTTGGATATCACAATAGGATGGTGATCACTATTATAATTAAACGGCAGAGCTTCCCATGTAAGAATAGGGGTAAGAGTGGGATCACACATCGTGAGGTCCAAGATAGAGGATTCTCCCGTGTGAGCATTGAATCTGGTTTTGCTTCCATTGTTTAATAGGGAAAGATCAAAGTGGTTGATCACTTTTTCTATGGTCCGACCTCTGCAGTTGGTCAGAGGGGAGCCCCATATGACATTGTGACCATTAAAATCTCCAACAATTACGCGTGGTTGTGGAATCTGTAGTATCAGATTAAGAAGATCCGAGATATCGATTGTTTCGTTTGGTGGAAGATATATATTGCAGATGGAGATGTTGTTTCCTTCTAATGTAATAGCAATAGCTTCGAGATTGGTATCTATGTCTATAAGTCTTGCCTGAGTATTTTCTCGAACAAATATAGCTACACCACCACTTGCTCGCTCCTGCACTCTCCTATTTTTGAGAAAGGACTGAAAATTTCTTAAACTATGAATTTTATCATTTTTGAAGTGGGTTTCTTGTAAGCATATTACATTTGATTTTTGTTCCGAAATTAGCACTTGTAACATTGATAAATTCGGGTAGAAGCCGTTTATATTCCATTGCAGAATTGAATTGAATTCTACGAAGATAAATATAAAATATTGAGTTAGTAAGTGGTCTCCTGAGAGGAGTCACTTTCGATATCTGTGACTGAATCGCCAGTGGTTTCTCCTCCCAGATGTTTCAACAGTTTTTTCTTCAGTTTAGTACACCTTGATTTGATATTCCTTTCAGTGAAGTTTGGATATATTTCTGTGAGCATATTTATAAGAGCTGAGATATCATTGGTGTAGTTTTTAGCCACACTGACAGGATCAGAAGATCCCCAAGCATTGTCGAAAAGGTCCTTAATTTGATTGTAGTTCAATACGAATGCAGGAGAGTGTGTTTTTATGAACTTTTCTGCAGGTTTGAATAAATTGTCTATTGGTATGTTAGTTTTCGGTTTTTTGGTGCGTTGAGAGAATTCCGGAGGTTTTATAAACGTATCATTTACAGTTTCTCGTTCATCTGTTTCAGTGCTTTCTTCAGTTGGTGTTAATATTTCGTCTACAGTACGTTTACCGGTCACTGTGATGGGAGGTAATTGATCTTGTGTGTCAAGGGGTTGTTGTTGATCTCCGGAATTGACTTGTGGTTGCGACGATACTGTTGATTCACTTGAAGAGGTTTTACATTGAGAGGAAATATGTCCGACCCTTTTACAGCTGAAACAGGTCAGTCCATCTTGGGAGAGAAAGATACGGTAGGACGTATCATCAAAGCTTATTAGAATTGATTCTGGAATCGTTACTTCAGGGATGTTGATATAAACCTGTCTTCTGAAACTCAGGATGTGGCTATATTCGGAGACGGATGCGCTTATTCGCAGGAAGGTTATTGGGGAAACTGGGGATAGGCCAATTTTTTGTAGTTCATGGTTAAGTATGTCATGTGGGATAGTTGGAGACACATTAGACAAAACAAGCCGCTCAGCAGGTGTTATCAGTCGTCTGGCTGTCTCGATGCAAATATAATATTTTTAGGGTCGATTATGGATCCCACTCCGATAAGGTATTCTTGGATTTTAATTCCATCTATAGCATTGAATATGATAGCTTGTTCTTTGGTAGGAAAGTGTTGTTGAGTAAGTGCAGCAGAGTAGCTTTTATTAGTTGAGGTTTCATTTTGGGATCCCCTGTAGTCAGAAGTCCCAGGTGACGGGTTCAAATTCATTTTAAATCAGCGAGCAGAGAGCTGTTGGGTTTTCAAGTGCGGCCCTGGTTCACGGTGCATACCGTCACCAAAGTGGTCGTGCTGGATTGCTCGTATTTGTATATTGATATGCAATGTTATACGATACGGAGTTATTTCAAACTGTACTTACAGTTTAGTGCAGGATAGAACACTTGTGATTAACGATGTAACCAGTTGCAAACTTTTTTAACTTTGAATAATCGATATATTTCAATATAAATCGGGAACTGATATCAGACACAGTGGAACTTTGCCAGTCAGAACCGGACTCCCCAAACATCTTTTGTTGTTATTCTTTATTGTTTTGTTAATAGAGATAAGTGTTATGCATTCTGGCTTTTTATTCTCAAAAGTTATCCAGTTTACAAAAATCCTTTTGATTTGAGAGAAAATTATTTTACTTAGAGTTGAACAGAGTAAGTAAATTTGAGTGCTAAAGTGAGTTTCGCAACGAGTTCTCAATCCAGCATCTAGTATAGAAAGTCGGGATCATCTGATGAAAAAGTAAGGTGAGTTATAAATTTTAAATGCTGTGAGGTATGATTCCTAGTCGCTAGAAAATTAGAGCCCAACGTTCCAAATATTTATTATGTTTTTAACGACTCCGCTCGGTCGAATCAGTTGTGATAATGCTCTATTTAATTATAAAGACAGCATTTGTTACAGTTTTAACTAGGGGTATCACCTCTGATATGCAACACTCCCTGTTACTTGAGAGTTTAGTTATTTCCTCAAAGGGTTGTAAAAGTTTGATAAGCTTTTGAACCAAAATGGAATATTAGGTCTGTAAAATCTGGATTATCCAAGATATAAATACTGATAACATTTTTTTGTTCTAGTAATCGTTCCAATAGGTTGAGTTCCATCTGGTTTGTATATCTTGGATAAGTTTTTTTGTTGGGACATTCATTTGTTCTTGTAGCTTTTTGAGTTTATCACAAGCAGTTGCAGAGTGATTGAAATGAGTCACAATTCTCCTTGCTTTGGCAATAACATCTATTACTGCCCTTTGACAATCAATGGAGTATTTTATTGTTAATTGTAAAGTGTGAACAAAACAGCCCTGATATTTCATTATAGCGCCGACGATCCCTTTTTTCATATTGGAGGCGTTATCTGCCAACAAGAGGTGAATTTGGCTTTTTTTCAATTTCCATTGGTCTAATAGATCTTGAAGCATCTCAGATATGGTGTCACCTGTATGGGTGCCTGTAAAACCTCTACAAGCTAGAACAAATGACTCTCGGTGACTAGATACATTTTTATTCCAAAAATGAGCCGTCAATGATATAAAAGAAGATATAATTGTTGTGTTGACAAGTCCATATATCTGATTTTTCCGATCATCTGATCATCTATTATTTTCTGTACACGAGATTTGCACTTTTGAAAATTGTCTGGCACTACAGTTTCACGGAAATATTTGTCTGATGGTATGGAATATAAAGGAAATCCTTTTTTTAATAAGCGTGTAAAACCAGTATCCGAACAAATGGAAAATAGTTGATTGTCGGTAGCTATCATTTATTTCACCAATTAATTTATGAATTTCCTTAGCCTTTTCTGAATTTATATCCCATTGTCGAATTATGGACGTACATGTTTTTACGGTTTCAGCTATGTTAGTACAACTGTACTAACAACGATGGAAAAAAATGAACGACCGATAGACCGATATATCGGTATATCGGTATTTGAAATATCGGTATCGGCCGATTATCGGTATCGGCTAAAATTTCTATATCGGTCGATCCCTAGTTGAAATTATTCATGATATTAGCTGAAATAAATTTTAATAGATTTTTTTACTTTCAATTTATTTTCCTATCCAGTGATTCTTTGAAATTCGCACCGACGATTTGGGGTGGTTCCGTAGGTTTTTGTTGGTTAACTACTGCTGAAAAGTGAATGTGATACCAAAAACCAGTCGCTTCAGATCGATAAATAATAATAATAACCGTATACTCTACTTTCTTATGGCCTTTGCAAAATATTTGGGATCATGAATATGTGAAAATATGTATTCAAATCAGATAAATACAAATAAGTACAATGAGATTTCCAACCTTATTCTCCGAGATTCAGAATTAACGTTTGTTAATCTTCACAAGTACCATAATATTTTACTAAAACCGGGCCTGTTACAAAAATCACTGATGACGCGCAAGCGCATTGCGGACTAGCCTGAACTTTTTACAACACTTTTGACATGGGGATTATCATTCTAGAGTAAGTATATAATATATATTTCTATGGCGTGGGCTAACTTTTAAGTAATGCGCAATTATTGATGATCAAATGGCTGCTAACATTTCTTAAACATTTATTACAAATCATTGACGTGATGAAAATTACAAAATATTCATTCAGTGCCAGAATTGTTCACAAGATTGTTTATAATTTCTGAACAAACTATCGAAGTGTTAAAAATAACAGAATAAAAGGCCCTCAAGGGGATGATCACCCCCAAACTTCTCAAAATTCCAATTACATTATCTATTGCGGTATTGCGCGTATCGCTAAAATTTTCCACAAAACTATTTAAAAACTATTAGAATATATCGACGCCGACGTGTTGAAAATTTCAGAATGATGATTTCTCCACGATCATCACAGAATTTGCCAATTCTGAAATCAAACTTGATTACAGAATGCTGGAATTATCTCTCTTGAGATTGAAGGAATATTCTGCAACACCTCTGCCCCCATGCAATTTAAATGTATTTACATTCTCTCTCTTGTGACAGAATAATATTCTCACACTGGTTAGCAATAATAACATTAGCCTTGACGCAGTTGATTGTCATTGTAGTGGCAAAATTTGAGTAAGTGTCAAAATTATTGCTGTCACGTTTCCAGTCGAAAATATAAAAAGTGTCATGAATGTAACCAGTGATTCAGAATCAGAGTGTGAAAATACACCACCTGAAATAATATACTGGAAAGTTTACTACCAAAAAAATCAAAAAAAGGAATATGAAAAATATTACAAACTGTTCATGGATTGGAAACAAACAAAGCAAATGGATTCCTTTTCAGAAAATATTATGATTGCGTTTTTTGGTGAATTATCGGAAAAATGGAAATCTTCAACAATCAATACAAAGTAGAATGTTTCTTGAATTATTGAGTGTTTACCTAATATAATGTATTGTGATTGAGTTCTGTAATATAAATTATCTTTTGTTCGTTTCCATTCAAAAATATATATTTAATATCTTCGATCGTGGAGAAAGTATAGTCTGCTAGTCGGTTAGAATGAAAATTCGTGATGGTCGTGGTTCCACACGCTCGCCTTCGGCTCGCGCTCGGAACTTTCCGCTCGCATCGAATTTTCATTCTAACCTTGTTACAGAATATACTATTCCTTGAGGATGAACACCCCACACAGCGCATAACCTTATTTCACTACATTTCAAAGTGAACGATTTCGAATTCTTATATTATACCGTTAAAACAATAATCTCTATGGAGTTGACAGAAAATCCTCAACAAACCTTATTTAATCGAGTTTCAGGATTTATTAGTGTCTCACTAGCTTCTGCTGCATTTTTTTGTTGAGCGAATAGATTATATCAATCATGGAAAGTGATATTTTGAAGAGTGGGCTGTGTCAATGAATTTGTGTGCTGCGATATAATAGGAAATCTGACGTGAACTGTGTTTCATCGAGTATTAGAATTCTTTACAGAATCCCACTCGCTTCTACTACATGTCTCAAGTTGATCATGGACAATGTCAACTATGGAAATCAATATTTTGAAAATTGGGATGTGTTAATACATTTTCGTGTTGCGATATGATAGAGAATCCGACGTGAACTGTATTTCAATGGGTATTAGAATTCTTTACAGTAGCCCACACGCTTCTACTGCGTGTCTTCAGTTGCTCGTGGACAATATCAAACATGGAAATCAATATTTTGAAGAGTAGGCCTTAATAATAAAATTTCGTGTTGCGATATGATAGAGAATCCGACGTGAATTGTATTTCATCGAGTATTAGAATTCTTTACAGTATCCCACACGCTTCTACTGCGTGTCTTCAGTTGCTCGTGGACAATATCAACCACGGAAATCAATATTTTGAAGAGTAGGCCTTGTTAATAAGTTTTCGTGTTACGATATGATAGGAAATCCGACTTGAACTGTATTTCATCAAGTATTAGAATTCTTTACAGTATCCCACACGTTTATACTGCGTGTCTTCGGTTGCTCATTGATTATATCAACCATGGAGATCAATATTTAGAAGAGTGGGCTGTGTCAATGAATTTGTGTGCTGCGATATGATAGGAAATCCGACGTGAACTGTGTTTCATCGAGTATTAGAATTCTTTACAGTATCCCACACGCTTCTACTGCCTGTCTTCAGTTGCTCATGGACATTATCAACCATGGAAATCAATATTTTGAAAAGCGAGCTGTGTTAATAAATTTTTGTGCCTCGACATGATAGAAAATCCGACGTGAATTGTATTACATCGAGTATTAGAATTCTTTATAGTATCCCACACGCTTCTACTGCGTGCGTTCAGTTGCTCGTGGAAAATATCAACCATGGAAATCAGTATTTTGAAGAGTGGGTTGTGTTAATAAATTTTTGTGTTGCTATATGGTAGGAAATCCGACCTGAACTGTATTTCATCGAGTATTAGAATTCTTCACAGTAGCCCACACGCTTCTACTACGTGTCTTTTGGTGCGAATTGATTATATCAACCATGGAAATTGATACATTTCCGTGTTGGGGTATGATAGGGAATCCCACAAGGATCTACTGCGTGTTTAAAGTTGCGCATGGACTACATCAACTATGTTAATCAATATTTTGAAAAGAGGGCTGTGTTAATAGATGTTGCCAAATGATAGGAAATACGTCGTAAACTGTATTTTACTGAGTATTCTAATACTTAACAGTATCCCACACACTTCTCCTGCTCATGGAATATGGATTAACCATGAAAATTGATATATGCGCACCAAAAGACTTGCAGTTGAAGTGTGTGGGATACTGTAAAGAATTCTAATACTCGATCAAATAATTTCACGTCGGATTTTCTATCATATCGCAACGCAAACATTCATTAGCACAGCCCACTCTTCAAAATATTGATTTCCATAGATGATATTGTCCACGAGCAACTGAAAGCGTGCAGTAGAAGCGTGTGGCATACTGTAAATAATTCTAATACTCGATGAAATACAGTTCACGTCGGATTCCCCATCATATCGCAACACACAAATTCATTAACACAGACCACTTTTCAAAATATTGATTTCCATAGATGATATTGTCCACGAGCAACTGAAAACATGCAGTAGAAGCGTGTGGGATACTGTAAAGAATTCTAATGCTCGATAAAATATAGTTCACGTCGGATTTCCTTTCTACGAAAGCGTAGAAGGGCCACAACAAATTTTATTTTCATTTCAAAATAAATTCCGACTTGCAACTCGGAATTCCGACTTGCAACTCGGAATTCCGACTTGCAACTCGGAATTCCGACTTGCATCTCGGAATTCCGACTTGCAACTCGGAATTCCGACTTGCATCTCAGAATTCCGACTTGCAACTCGGAATTCCGACTTGCAACTCGGAATTCCGACTTCCAACTCGGAATTCCGACTTGCAACTCGGAATTCCGACTTCCAACTCGGAATTCCGACTTGCAACTCGGAATTCTGATTCACAACTCGTATATTCATTTACATTATATGGATTCATATACCGGGTGTCCCTGAGCTTTGAGGCCAGCAGATATTTCAGTTATTTACTAAGGAAACAAATTTGAAAAATTATGTGTCGTAGGGACCACACGCCTTTCTAAATAGTGTAGAGAAATCCACCCCATAGCAAATTATCTCCGAGGAATAACCCTTAACTTTAGTTTTTTGAATTGCACCTCCATGTTTGTTGTTGTTCAACTCACAATCTTTTTTATTTCTTATTCAACGATAAATCATAATAATAAAATGTATTAATTTGGCTGAAATAATTGTTCCATATTGTGGATTGATGGTAAAGAAAAATAGACAACAAAATGTAAACTTTTTGTGCTTTTTTTTATTCCTACAGTATCTGGATCAGAAATTGTCATCAGCCTTTCACCTTCACTACAAACGAATACATTGATATGATTTTAGCTTTTGGTGAATGCCACAAGAATAAAGGTGAGCAGTGAGGATGTATAAGCAGGTCGCAATACTTTTTCTCATATAAAAAACACAATGCGAACGGGATCACTGAGGACTGAGGAAAATTTTATAATTGTTTTGGCCTACGCCGAAGTACATCCTCATATTTCGGTTCGTGTATTGGCGGTGGATATTGGGATCAGTAAGAATTTGCAAAAAGTACAGGTATAATCTTTTTCTACGACCATTAAGAGAAATGAACATTTCAATGGTGTCTTCGATTAAGAAACCTACCACGTTGTAACACCGATTTTCATTTCCCACGGGCTAACTGTATCGAAATATTTCATTTCCTACGACTTTCATGAACTACTAGACTGTCATTATAGGTAGGTATTAACGAATTTTATGAACATAAATAATATCGAATCAAGTTTGTGTACGTCTGTCTAATAATTTAACATTTCACATCAGTAGATAATTACAAAATTCGATTGAAAAAATTTAATTATTAAAAATGATTAGCGATAGTGAGGATGATTTAACAATCAAATTAATAAATTTATATCAGATGCTCCTGATAATGCCTATCTTCTGACAAAGGTATGATTTTTCTTTTCATAAAACCAGAATAATTTCAATAAAAAGATTGATTACAATCGGATTCTAAATTTTTGAATAGTTGACACATACTTTCTATATAGCAGTTGATTAGAACAAATTATTTTGTGCTCTAGTAACGACGAGTGTTGATTCAGATGACACATGGACTTTGGATGGTGGGAACGAGGGTTCAAATCCACGCAGCCACATTTTTTTTTTCACTTTATGAAATCGATTAGTGTTTGATTTTTTCTGCATATAGTTTTTTTATTTTCAAGTAGTCAAAATTTTAAAATTTTGAATGTTATTTGTTTCACGACGTAGGTAGGTACGTGAACAAAAAGAAAAAATAGATGTTTCATTCAACGGTTGAAGAAAGAAAAAATTATCTAAACCATGTAAAAATGACGGCAGGAGAGTTTATGATAAAAAGGATTATTAAAAATATTACAGATTTGTTAATGATTCAGATGGTCGTAGAAAAGTGTACAATGAGCATGAAATGACCCGTTTCCCACTCGTATGTATATGAAATTTTATATAAAATTTCATATACCTGCTCGTGGGAAATGTATGTCATTTCATGCTCATTGTACAATATACTATTTCAAAATCCATTTACACCAAGGACTCATATCTACATATTTCGAAAGACAAATGGCAGTCGTTGCACACATTCGAATTTTATTCCAAGACAATCCCAACTTCCTCAATCAAATCTTGCCATTATAATGGCACTGTTAAACGACATGGTCACAAGACAACTCTCACTGGATAAGAGGAATCAATTTTCTCATCGATCCCCATCGGCCATATAGATCTGCATTTTTTCGGAAAATTGTATTCCTGTACTGTTAGAAGATACTCCAATCGAAGAAATACAACAAATGTGGCCACAAGATGATGGATCGTTCAAGACCGTTGGATTGGAAATAGTGGGCCTATTCGATGGGCTGCATGTTCTCCAGATCTCACGCCACTGGACTTTTTCCTACAGGGATATTTGAAACGAGTGGTATTCGAAACTCCATCAATAAATGTTGAATATTTGATACAGTAAATATCAGAGGCTTGTGATACCGTTACTTCTGAAATGATTAGAGCTTCCTGTACTCCTGCACTGATTCGGCGACTTGAAGCATTTATGACAAGTGCTGGCCAACATTTTGAACAATTTCTGTAGTGTAGTAATGTATTATTCAAAACGCTGATGAGTTTATAAATTAATGTTTCATTTGTGTCTTTTCATTTCCCATAATTCTGTATGCCATTCCAGCTACTATGATATCATATCATTGAATGAGAAGTGAAATGGACTGTATTGAACAAAAACAGGCATAGGGTTGCAATTTGAAGAACAAAAGTAAGGTGTGGTTTTTCGGGGGTTGTTTGGCAGGGAGTGGTTTTTGCTATGCTGCACGAAAGAGATTATGATCTCTTACAACAAAAGTTTTTTAAATTTTTATTTTCTGTAAATAACTGAAATAATTGCTGGTTTGAAAGCTCTGGGACACCCGGTATATTATACTATTCAAATTATTATAATTGAAAACGTCGTGGGACAAAGGATATTGAAGTACCTGTATTTCTTGGAAAAATCGTTTCAGACTACAACTATGACAATTCGTTGAAATTGTTTTATCAGGAGGAACATAAAAATGCCAAAATATACAGGTTGTCGCATTAATAATTTTGAATCTGACCGAAAACAAAAAGCTCATTGGGTAACATAATATAAAAAAAAAACTGCACCAATTGCTTTAATTCAGAACCCCAAAATTACAATTCTCCACTACTTTTGAGTTCCGAGATATTCCCTGTCCTAATCTTCGTGGGACACCCTGTATATTATATTATTATTATTATCAACATATTCGAAACAATAGATTCAATTCGAAAGAGAAAGTTGTATGAATCCAAATTCCGAGATGCAAGTCGGAATTCCGAGTTGCAAGTCGGAATTCCGAGATGCAAGTCGGAATTCCGAGTTGCAAGTCAGAATTCCGAGATGCAAGTCGGAATTCCGAGTTGCAAGTCAGAATTCCGAGATGCAAGTCGGAATTCCGAGTTGCAAGTCGGAATTCCGAGATGCAAGTCGGAATTCCGAGTTGCAAGTCAGAATTCCGAGTTGCAAGTCAGAATTCCGAGATGCAAGTCGGAATTCCGAGTTGCAAGTCAGAATTCCGAGATGCAAGTCGGAATTCCGAGATGCAAGTCGGAATTCCGAGTTGCAAGTCAGAATTCCGAGATGCAAGTCGGAATTCCGAGTTGCAAGTCAGAATTCCGAGATGCAAGTCGGAATTCCGAGATGCAAGTCAGAATTCCGAGTTGCAAGTTGGAATTCCGAGATGCAAGTCGGAATTCCGAGTTGCAAGTCCGAATTCCGAGTTGCAAGTTGGAATTCCGAGATGCAAGTCGGAATTCCGAGTTGCAAGTCAGAATTCCGAGATGCAAGTCGGAATTCCGAGATGCAAGTCGGAATTCCGAGTTGCAAGTCGGAATTCCGAGTTGCAAGTTGGAATTCCGAGATGCAAGTCGGAATTCCGAGATGCAAGTCGGGATTCCGAGTTGCAAGTCGGGATTCCGAGTTGCAAGTCGGAATTCCGAGTTGCAAGTCGGAATTTATTTCGAAATGAAAATAAAATTATTTGTGGCCCTTCTACGCTTTCGTACCTATCATATCGCAACACGAAAATTTATTAACACAGCCCACTTTTCAAAATATTGATTTCCATAGTTGATATTGTCCATGACCAACTTAAGACATGTAGTACAAGCGTGTGGGTTACTGTAAAGAATTCTAACCCTAGATGAAATACAGTTCACGTCGGATTTCCTATCATATCGTAACACAAAAATTTATTAACAGTCTTCAAAATATCAATTTCCATGGTTGATATAATCCATTCGCCCAAAAAAAAATAGTAGAAGTTTGTTAGACACTGTAATAAATCCAAATATACTCGATATGTATGTAACATTCAAAATATAGAAATTGTAGATATTGATCTCTACTTCCAGATGCCGTTTACAGAATTTGATAACAACGATTTCCCTTAAATCGGCGCATCTTGCAAGATGTGCCCTTAAATTGTTTATAACGCATGAGGGAAAATGGAAAGTGTGTTGAAAATGTCACACACAGTTGAACCACATGTTATTATCTATCAGCTTCCGCAATATTGTTTGTCCAGCTTCAGATATAAATATCATGAATTTTTGAAAAATGGTCTCTTTTACGAAGTTTTCCCGGATTTTCTCAGTGAAAAATGCACCAATCTGGTCGTATAAAAACCTATTTTGTAGGTTTTATAATTCTCTAGAAAAGTTTTATTGACTGTAAAACGATTCCTTCAATACTTTTTGAGATATTCACAAAAAACAAAACAAAAGAGTTGTAATTTTTTCACTATTTCTTGATAAAAAAATTCCACAAAGCGATTTTGTTGGTGCGAAAACCGGTGTTTTCATATACGACGTATCTCATAAAAAGTAGTATAGGCCGTTAGTGTCTTTTATTTTGTGTTATCTACAACTTGGCCAAGTAGTTGAAAAAGAAAAAAGAACAAGACCGACCTGAATATAGTATCCTTGTGATGTGGTCCTAACACCCTTTCAGCGATTAGTAAACTTTGTATCCGAAGGTTATCCAGATTTGAAGACATGTTTTCAAGCTCTTCTAGGCTCTCAAATTCTTTTTCAAACCGGTAGCCCTCTCTCGGTGGTACTATTGGCTCCTTAGGTATTAATCCTGAAAAAAAGTAAAAGAAAAATCATCTGAGTACTAACACTTCTCTTATCAATTTTTACAAGTTTGAATTCACTTTTATACAGTCTCAATTGAATTATGGGATTCTGGCTTGGGGAGGAGTCATGAAATCTCACCTAAGAAATCTTGAGGTTCTTCAGAAATGGTTTTTGAAAATCATATGATACACCAAGATATAGAGGTTTTTTCCCCCACAATACAGGGTGTTTCATAATAAATGCGCAGGACTTCTGGATGTGATAGCTCGTCCAAAAATATGAAAAAAAGTCTCTATCAACTTACCCTCTAAAATTAAACATTTTCGAGATACAGGGTGTTGAAATTTAAAAAAAATTATAGTTTATTGCGAATATCTCTGGAATTGTTTATCGCACAAAAAACAGATTTTGAATGCATTTTCTACTCATAATAAGCTATGTTTTGTGCAGATTTTTTATTTTTTAAAATTCATAATTGGTGAAGATTTTGAAGGGGTAGTGGGTGTTTTTTTCTCCAACTTCTACGCTACTGGAAAAAGTATGATTTTGAGCCGCCTACTTAAACGCCAATGTTTTCTACACAAAAAAGGTAGTCTTGATCATAAGCTCTAAAGTTGACCGTTTTCAAGAAAAATCAACTTTCATGTTGAAAAACATGGTAAATTTTTTTAAATAATTTTTTTCCTAATTATACAAAATTTATTTAAACGTTAAAACAAGTAACAAAACCAAACGTTGACTTCTTAATTGCAAAATAAAAAAAAACAATAACAATCATACTCAGTTG
The DNA here is from genome assembly GCA_944452925.2 of Chrysolina oricalcia. Classification (NCBI taxonomy): domain Eukaryota; kingdom Metazoa; phylum Arthropoda; class Insecta; order Coleoptera; family Chrysomelidae; genus Chrysolina; species Chrysolina oricalcia. The sequence goes on along the minus strand of OX101828.2, from coordinate 39,418,876 downwards.
AATTGTTGGAAATTTCCGCCGTTAGCTTCAATACACGCAGCAATTTTTCGAGGAAAAAACATTATTTAAACAACATGAAAGTTGATTTTTCTTGAAACTGGTCAACTTTAGAGCTTATGATCAAGAATACCTCTTTTGTGTAGAAAACATTGGCGGTTCATATAGAGGCTCAAAACTGTCCAGTGGCGTAGAAGTTGGAGAAAAAAACACCCACTACCCCTTCAAAATTTTCACCAATTATGATTTTGAAAAAATAAAAAATCCGCACAAAACGTAGCTTATTATGAGTAGAAAATGCCTACGAAGAGATTCGCAAAAAACGATTATTTTTTTAAATTTCAACACCATGTATCTCGAAAATGGTGCATTTTAGAGAGTAAGTTAATAGAAACTTTTTTCATATTTTTGGACGACCTATCACATCCTGAAGTCCTGCGCATTTATTATGAAATACCCTGTATAAAAGACGCAGATAGCCTATACTAATTTTTATAAGATAGTTCGTTAATGCAAATCCCAGTTTTGCCTCAGCAAAATCGCTTTATAGAATTTTTCAAACAAGCAATAGTGAAAAATATTACAACTTTTTTGATTTTTTGGAAATAAATATCTCAAAGAATATTCAAGGAATCGTTTTATAGTCGGTGGAACTTTTGTAGAGATTTATAAAACCTACAAAATGGACTTTCATACGACCGGATCGGTGCATTTTCCACTGAGAAAATCCGGGAAAACCTCGAAAAAGAGACAATTTTTAAAAGATTTAGAATTTTCATAAATATATTGCGGAAACTGATAGATATGGTTTAACTGTGTGCAAGATTTTTTCTGACCGATGTGCAGTTCTTGCGCAAACGCGTTATAACAATTTAAGGGCACATCTTGCAAGATGCGCCGATTTAAGAGAAATCGTCGTATTCAAATCCTGTGAACGGCATCTGGAAGTAGAAATCAATATCTACAATTTCTATATTTTGGATTTTCATCTGAGAGGTGGGAAATGTGTTGAAAATGTCACAAAACTCTTCAAATTCCGTCCGAAGTCATCCGAAGTCGCACTGAAGTCAACTCGAGTTAAGTTCGGCCGACCTCATTTTCAACACATTTCCCACCTCTCAGGTGAAAATCCAAAATATACAAACTGTAGATAGTGATCTGTACTTCCAGATTCCGTTTACAGATTTTGAATACGACGATTTATACACTCAAATGCAAAAAAACGCAACAAGTTAATATTTGGTAAATTTAGTGGTCTCACAGTTTTTTTTATTTTTAGTCCGATTTTCAATTTTTTTTCAGCAAACTGTAGATAAAATTATTAATTTTATCTTGCACATTCCATCTTTTGTTAAATGGTGACTTATCGTCAGTATACAGGGTTAATTAGAAGTTTGTTGTTAAACCCTAATTTTAAAACATCCTGTGGAAGAATTTCGTGGTCTAATTCTTTCAAAATACCAATTTTTGTTAAGAACCATTGCTTTCCATCATTTTGTTTTATGGTTCATGCCTTTAAGTGCACTAGTTCATTTTTAAGAGAGAAATGAACTCCAAACAACAGTTTTACCCAATTTTAAGAAATGTTATTTTTTGACGAGAGGGCTTTGCTCATTGTGCCATTATCAGTTTCACATCTCAGTTTATGAGTCTAGCAATGAGAACGCAACAATATATTGTTCAGTTATAATAAGAAGCAATTATTGCAAAATTTACTTATGCAAACTATTCAATTCAAATTAAAATTTCAAAACAAACCAATTCAACTGTAACTTAAATAACCTGAAGAAACGTACTTTTTACAACAAATTCAGCTTAATACTTTGTATTACCACCTCTAGCTCTTATTACTGCCTGCATACGTCGGTTCATACTGTCAATTAGGTTACGAATAGCATCTTGAGGAATATTTTGCCATTCCTCCTGAATTGCTAAAAGAAGCTCATTTATCGTAGCCGGAGGTACTTCGCGATCTCTGACTCGCCTACCAAGCATGTCCCACACATGCTCTATGGGGTTGAGATCAGGCGAACATGCTGGCCAGTTAATTTTTCTAATACCTACTTCCGCGAGGTACTGTGTAATACGCCTTGCTGTATGTGGCCGCGCATTTTCCTGCATCAGGATAAAGTCATTTCCGATAAATCCACTAAAATAAACAAAGTAATTGCTCAATATCTCCTCAATATATCGGTGGGCCGTCAAGGATTCATCGATGACCACCAACTCAGTGAAGGCCTCCTGAGATATTCCTGCCCAAACCATTACTGAACCTCCTCCATAACTCAGACGGGGACTGAACGTGCACTCTGCAAATATTTCTCCTTTCCTTCTCCATACTCTTTTTCGTCCATCTGGAGAATGTAAACAGAATCTGGATTCGTCAGTGAAAAGAACATTGTTCCAGTTCCACTGTAAATGTTCAGTAGCAAATTGCAGTCTAGCTACTCGGTGACGCCGAAGTAATTTGGGTCCAGTTGCTGGTCTGCTGGTCAAACCAAACTTCTTCAATCTTCGGCGAACTGTCCACCTGCTAACATTTGTACCTCGGACCCCTTGAAGTTGATTTCTACACTGCACTGATGTTAAATGACGATCCCGCAGAGTATCCACGTGAAGAAATCTGTTATCAATAGCAGTCGTTTTCCGTTTTCTGCCACTACCTGCCCTACGCTTATTTCTGCCAGTTTGTCTAAAACGTTCGACTACTCTTTTGATGGTAGAGCGATGAACACGAAGTATTCTTGCAACATATTCATAGTTACGTCCATCTTCAACAAGAGCAACAGCTTTTGCGCAGCGCAATTTTCCGCACTTAAAACCATGGTTAGAGTTCTTTTAGGTCAAACTGACATTAGGGCAACAACGAGCAAAGCCAGCTCTTCAAAAAATCACATTTCTTAAAGTAAACCGTTGATGACAAGTTCATTTCTCTCTTACAAATGAACTAGTACACTTAAAGGCATGAACCAAAAAACAAAATGTTGAAAAGGAATGGTTCTTAACAAAAATTGGTATTTTGAAAGAATTTGACCACGAAATTCTTCCACAGGATGTTTTAGAATCAGGGTTTGACATCAAACTTCTAATTAACCCTGCCTACTGACTGATAAGCCAGCATTTAACGAAAGATTGAATGTGCAAGGTAAAATTAATAATTTTATCTAAAGTTTGCTGAAAAAATTTTGAAAATCGGACTAAAAATAAAAAAACTGTGAGACCTTAAAATTTGGCAAATATTAACTTGTTGCGTTTTTTTTGCATTTGAGTGTATTAGGATTTCCTACTCTCAATAAAGATTATATTACATTATCATATACAAATTGTAGATATTGATCTCTAATTCGAGATGCCGTTTACAGAATTTGAATGAAATGAATTCCCTTAAATCGGCGCCTTTAGAAAGATGTGCCCTTAAATTGTTTATAACGCGATTGTGCAAAAACTACACATCGGACAGAAACTATCTTGCGCATAGTTGAACCACATATTAATATCTATCAGTTTCCGCAATGTTGTTTGTCCAGCTTCAGATTTATAAAAATTATGAATTTTTGAAAAATGGTATCTTTTTCGAGGTTTTCCCGAATTTTCTCAGTGAAAAATTCACCGATCTGGTCGTATGAAAAACCATTATGCAGGTTTTATAATTCTTTACAAAAGTTTTATTGACTTGACTGTAAAACGATTCCTCCAATACTTTTCTTGTTTAAAAAATTCCACAAAGCGATTTTGCTGGGACGAAAACCAGGGTTTTCATTAACGAACCATGTTATAAAAAGTAGTATAGGCCGTATGTGTATTTTATTTTGTGTGAAAAGAGCCTTTTATTTTTATCTACAGCTTGGCCTATAATTATAGTAGAAGTTATGTATATCCAAGTGAAAAACTATACAAAGAATCAAAGAAAATGGATATATGGATATACAGCAGTGGGACTCTGTGTCATATAGAATTCTTCCCCTCGTTTTCTACAGTCGATTACTACTATCGCAAGCGACAGTCACATTATTTGGAACTCTGTGCATTGGTCGCCTGCACATCGGGTTTGTTCGGCAAAATGGTTCAAAGCGAAGAAAGCCAATCCAATCAAAACGTGTGATCTAGGATATCTCGAAGAAAACTACATCTACATCAATCACGATTTGTCTAAAACTAATCTGGATCTATACCGAGAAGCAATCAAATTCAAGAAGGATAACAACTATAAGTTTGTATGGGTAAGCAATGGAAAAATATACTTACGTAAAGAAGAAAACAGCAAAATTATACTTATCAAGGACGGAGACGACCTAAAAAACTGAGCGAAATTAAAAAAACCATAAAAATAGTTTATATGAATATACAAAGCATAAGAAATAAATTTGAAGAAGTTGAATGTTATGTAACTGAAAATAAAATAGATGTGTTAGTGCTAACTGAAACATGGTTACATGACAATGAAACAACCTACTATAACTTTTCTGGATACTCAGCGGTCCACTCCTGCAGGCAATCTAGAGGAGGAAGCGCAGCCATATATCTAAGACAAGGTCTAAAACATCAGATAGTGGACTACTCAAATAAGAAACAATACAATTGGATATGTGTAAACATTGAAAATAACCTAAAACTTAGTGCAATTTACAGACCTCCAGCTCTTCAAGCTCTAGAATTTGTGACTGATTTAGAAGCCATATTAATAAAACATCCTAAAAATCATCTGGTATTGGGAGATATGAACAAAGACCTCCTCAAGGTAAATAGGAACGTTGTAAAAGACTATAAAAATATGATATTCACCCAAGGCTTCACTATAGTTAATAAGTTGGATGATAGATATGCTACTCGAGTAAGTAATGATAGTAAAACGTTAATAGATCATGTGCTCTGCAGTAATCAGTTGAAATCTAAATGTCTAATCGATATAGAAGAAAACTCATTATCTGATCACATGAGGATATGTGTCAAACTGCAAACAAATACTAAAATATATTTACCAAAAACAATGTCTGAAAGAAAAAAAATAGATGTCAAAAAATTCAAAGAAATATTTGAAAATAGTGCTAAAAACTACAATATAATTACACACCAAGAACTAATCAACCTAATTTCTATATCAAAAAGTAAATCAGAACACACGATAAAAATCAAATGTAGGGAAAATAATGTATGGGTGACCAAAGAACTACTCGAATTAACAAAACAACGTGATAGCGCATATAAGCTAAAGGTAAGACATCCTGAAAATACAGAGTTCAAAAATAATTTTAGAAAGCTAAAAAATCTAGTTAATAACAAAATTAAGCAACTCAAATATAACTTATTTAAAAGAGAATGGGAGAAAACCGGTTCCAATCCAAAAAAGCAATGGAAATTTATCAATAACCTTGTAAAGAATAAAACAAATGTAAACAATGATATAGATTCTTTGGAAATAGATAACTGTATGATAAGCAATCACAGTGATATAGCAGATAATCTCAACAAATACTTTACTAGTGTAGGTATGAATATTATAGAAGAGGTAAAAAAAGAAGCGGCAAGAGAAAAAGTCCATCTAGAGGGGTTTGAAGATATGGTAAATGATAATAGTATTGAACTGGAACTTACAAATGAAACGGAAATAACAAACATCGTTATGAACTGAAACGCAATGCTTCGCCAGGTCATGATATGATCACGGTTCTAGATCTACTGAATCTCCAAACACAAATTATACCAATATTAGTTAAATTAGTCAATAGGGCTCTGTCCACGGGGGAGTTCCCAGATGAATTGAAAATAAGTAAAATATGTCCAATCTATAAGTCAGGTCAAAAAACCCCAATGAACAATTATCGCCCTATTGCACTGATTAGTATATTCTCAAAAATACTCGAAATGATTATAAAAAAACGAATACTCAGTTTCATGGAAAAGCATATATCTGTTGACCCCTTTCAATATGGATTCGTAGAAAAGAGCAGTGCCTTAAGTGCCACCGTAGATATGATAAACCACATATCAAAAAGCCTAGACAAGAAAAAGTTAGTGGTAGCTGTATTTATAGACTTACGTAAGACATTTGATGAGGTAAATCATGAGAAACTACTACATAAACATAAACTAGAGAAAATGGGTATTGATGGACAAATGCTAAAATTATTGAAATCATATCTTTTAAACCGAAGACAATATGTGTCCACGAATGAAACCAACAGCTGTTTGCTTATTAATAACGGTGGAGTTCCCCAGCGATCCGTTCTAGGGCCACTTCTCTATTCACTTTTTGTTCTGGACCTCAAACTGTCAGGACTGTCGGCACAGTATTATACATTTGCAGATGACACAGTTCTAGTGTATAGCGGACATGATATTAATACGTTAGAATCTAACGTTAATAGCGATCTGAATAGGTACTGGAAGTGGTTATTACACAATCACTTGAAATTAAATGTATCAAAAACTTACTATATGATTATGAAACAAAAGAACAAGATGATTGATCCAATTACTTTAAAATTAGATTGAAACGAAACGTCTCAAGGGATATTTATTTTAGGTCCGGAAATTAGAGACTGGAGGAGACTGGATGAATTTATTAATATGATCAGTGCTGGAATAAGAAAAACATCGGATAAATTAGTATTGGCGAGAGAAACATTAAACTGAAAAAATGTCAATTTTGTTGTAGACAACTCAACTTTCTTGGTTATGTTTTGGAAAAAGAGGGTTTTCGGCCAGACCCGAACAGGGTGCAGGCTATTATAGATTACCAGGTTCCCCGAAACGTCGTCCAGCTTCAAAAATTTTAGGGTTTTTGTCAATATGACCGCTCTTTTTGCCCTAAATTTTCTGCTACTGCAGAACCTCTAACCTTTTTATTGCGAAAAAAAAATCCGTGGTCGTGGGGAAAAGCACAAAATGACGCGTTCAATCGAATTAAAGAAGAACTAAAAAATGCTACTTTGTTGTACTATCCTGAACCTCATCTCCCTTTTCACCTCGAGACGGACGCCAGTGACCTGGGGGTTGCAGCACAACTTTTTCAAGTAGTAAACGGTAAACGGAAAGCCGTTGCTTGGTCGAGCCGATTACTATTAGATCGCGAGCGACGGTATTGCAGTTTTGAAAAAGAAGTATTGGCCCTAGTATTCGCAGTAAACACTTGGCGCGTTTATCTTTTGGGACGCGAATTTGTAGTCCATACCGACAATAAGGCGGTTACATACTTAAATACCTGCCGCTTGCTTTCACCCCGAGTTACGCGGTGGGCATTAGCTCTCCAAGAGTTTGATTTCAAGATAAAATATTTACCAGGAACCGATAATATCGTAGCAGATTGTCTGTCGCGATGTGCTTGCGTTCGATTTCCTACTCCGGAAACTAAATCATTTCAAGTTTTGAGTTTGAAATTACCAGAAAACTTCAAACTTTTATTAAAAGATATAAAACGTTATCAACTAGATGACGCCAAATTACGGGATATACGCGAGTGTCTCGTTGACGATTTGTCTCTTCAGGCCAAATTTGTGATTCATAATGAAATCTTGTATCATTGCAAGAGTGATGAAGACAATAATTTATTGTGCGTTCCAGAAGCACTTCGGAAAAATTTTGTCGAGGCTTTTCACGAGGCTCTGGGGCATTTTGGGTCTTATAAATGTTGGTCTGCCCTCAAACATGAAGTTTGGTGGACTAATATGTCGCGAGACGTGAAAAGGTTTATTAAAACTTGTGAGATCTGCCAACTGTCAAAAACAGCTGCATTGCCAAAACCTCCCCTTAATCCTATTGTAGCCACATCGAAAGGTGACATAATCGCGCTGGACCTGTATGGTCCTCTTCCACGTAGCCGCAGTGGTGCATGCTATTTGCTAGTCATTGTAGATCTTTTTACTAAACATGTGGCCCTTTATCCACTTCGATCCGCCACTACTCGTTCGTGCTTACATCGATTGACAGCCGACTATTTTCCCCACTGTGGAGTACCAAAAAAAATAATTTCTGATCAGGGAACCCAATTCTCTTCACCTAAGTGGAAAACCACTCTCAATGCACTCAATGCATACTTCTGTCCGGCACCCCCAAGCCAACCCTTCGGAAAGAATAATGAGGGAATTGGGTCGCTTATTTCGTGTCTATTGCCATGATAAACATACCCGTTGGGCATTCGAAGTCGTTAGGTTTGGTAACTTTCTTAATAATGTGGTACACGAAGCAACTGGCTTTACTCCCAACGAACTTCATTTCGGAAAAGTGCGAGAAAGTATTTTACCACCGAGGCTTCGACCACCAAACTCCGATTTCATTGGCTCTAAGGATAAATTAGTATTGGCGAGAGAAACATTAGAGGGTAAGGCTGCTCGTAGAAAAGCACGTAATCCGGGTCGACCACATACAAATTTCAAGTCAGGTGACTTGGACCTTTTGAGGGCAAATACTCGATCATCCGTGCTCAATTCAGAGACTAAAAAGTTTCTGCTTTTATTTGAGGGTCCTTTTCGTGTAAAAAAGTCTGTAAGTTTTGCCACCTACGTTCTGGAAAATCCAGAAAGTGGCGTAGAACGGGGCATTTTCCACGCCAGCCACCTGAAAGAATTTCATGTTAGGAAATAAAGCCACCATCCTAAATAAAAAAGGATTGGCGGCTTCGGGGGAGCAGTTGAAGCGGAATTTTCGCCCTGTATAATTTATAATCTGTCTATAACATCATCTTGAATCTAGCGAGTAGTTTTTGTTCATTTGATAAAACCGAGTTGGATACGAATTGTTTCGATTTGTTTATCTATCAATATGACGTGTCGAATTTGACAAACAGCCGTTGGTTTCAGAAGGGTCCAAATATTTGTTATTACAAATAAGCGTGATTTTTGTACCTGGTGTTTTTCTTATTCCAGGTAAGCTAAATTATAGTTAGTTTCATATCTAGTATACCAATGAGCTGTTTTGTATGTAAAGAGATAGTGAATGTTTTTCTTATTCCAGCACTGATCATATTAATAAATTCATCCAGTCTCCTAAAGTCTCTAATTTCCGGACCTAAAATAAATATCCCTTGAGACGTTTCGTTTCAAGATGGAATGATAATTGAGCAGGTACCAAGAGTGAAATACTTGGGGCTCATACTCAATGATAAAATGAATTGGAGTAATCACCTTAAACACATAACCAATAAATAAGATAGTCCCTATGATCGGTGCCTTATACAGATGTAAATACTACCTTTCGAATTATAATAGACAGAGAGTATATGAGGCCTACTTCCTATCAATATTTAGATATCTAATACCAGTATGGGGAACATGTGGTTCTACATACTTTAATAAGGTGGAAACTCTGCAAAAAAAATTCTTAAAGTCCTTTTTGACTATAACTATAGAACACCGACAGATATGCTATTTGAAAAACTGAAAATACAACCAATCAGTAAAATCTTACAATTAGAACAATGTAAATTAGTACATAAGGTTCTGGAAAAACAACATAAATGCAACACACCGAATGAATGAAATCCACTCGCACAATGTTAGGTCACACAATAATATTTACTTAGACAATGTCAGATTAAATGTAGCACTTCAGAACCCCCTTAGTAAAAGTATAGAAACTTACAATAGTCTTCCCACAGTATTAAAAAGTCAGGCGAATCTTGGAAAATTCAATAAATCATTGAAAGAATACTTATTTCAGTAGTTAGGTATACTATCATCTTTATTTGTAGTATTTGAGTCTTGCTTTGCTGAATTTGTGAAAAATGTGAAATGAAGAAAATCTCCAATACCAATGTTTTTACATTGCTTAGGAGATCTTTGTTCAAGTTCCAACGTACTAGCCGATGTAAAAGCATTTGCCAAAATTTGGTAATTCTAGTGACATTTCATATTCTTGTGTCCAAAATTACTGTCACTGTCACGCATTTTTATTTTCAACGGCTGGTAGTTTCATTTGCTTTTTAATAAATTTTAAATAAATTGTGATATTATTGCCTATAAAGGGATTAAATTCATTAGCTCTGAAGAAAAAAGAAAGGCTAGAAGACATTCGTTCAGAAAATATTGGGGGAAAACTCATGAGAGAAGAGTCACATCCATTTTCAATAGAAGATACGAGGTTTGAAGAACTCTTTAGAGTAAATAAGGATATGGTTCATTATATTATTAACAGTATTCAGTTTTAAGCAACAGGATCATACCAAAGAGTTAGGTGGAAGTCAAGATCTTTCTAGCTCAGCAATCTGTATTGAGGCCATTGCTATTGTGAATACTTCGTGAGAACATGAAAATGACCGGGAAAAAAACTAAATTGAAGCTAATCATGGAGGAAAGAAACTTCCCTGAAGAACATGATTATAAATGGGAGATTTATATCGAGTATTATTTGCCAGTGTTCACTACGTACCTTCATTATTCAATATTTTATATTATTTGCATATTTGCTTTTGAAATTGTACCATAAATATGTTTGAAATACAACATTTACAAAATAAATCGAAAGAGAAAAGTAGGGTTGAAACCAGAAAACGACATATCTCGACGTCTTGCTTTCTTGCTACCGTGATAATCGAGTTTAGGCGATAATTTTTGTGTACAGAGTACCAGTCGTGTCGAATTCAGTCGATAAGTAGAATTCAATATGACACAGAGTCCCACTGCAGGGTCGCTGATATGTATGGAAACGGTCGATTATCTCTTAAAGTAAGATAGCTAGCGAAAAATGTTGAGATACAAAAGTTCTAGGGGTTTTCAAAATCCATCATATTAGTTTATTATAAAGACAGGACGAAACAAAGTTGCTTTTTCTCTAATGGGACACCCTGTATATTATTCCATATTTCAATTTTGCTCGAAATTCGGAACAAAATTGATACAGCACATCATTTCCTAAACTCAACCGTTTTCGAGATATCGAATTTTGAAAATAACTTGTTTCTACTCTCATATTTATTAAAGAAAAAGCACGAAATAATGGATATTTATTATGAAAGTCACAAAAAGTGGAGTATGTGGATATGATTACAATTTAATTATAATTTTTTTACAGAAAATAAAAGAGCATATTTGTTCAGGGTTGATAAAAATGCATGAAACGATAAAATGTATTTTTTAATGAATGTCTAGGATATTTAAAATTTTATGAAACAATAGTTATGCCAGGAGAAAAAGAAGGAAAACAAGTTTTAATAAACAACAAATTTTTCTTTGGACTTCTATTTAATAAGGTGGTCAAAGAATGTTTGGTATATATGACATGCTCTCCCCTATTCGAACTAAAAAACGGGGGTTTGACGTACCCCTATTTTCGATCCCCCATGTATAAAAAAAATTATGTCGGTTAACTTCAACCGAGATTGAGGGAGTTCATTCAGGCTAAATTGAATCTCTAATTCTCATCAGAGAACTCACACTGGTGGGTTTAAAATTAATCGAATTAGATTTTTCTTTGTTCACCCTGTAGAAGAGCACAGAACGAAAAAGTGTAATGGAAAAGAGATTAAGGTGACATTGTACCATCATAGAGGCATGGTTTTCCCAGAATAAATAGGCGTTTGGTCAATTCTCGGAATTGTTAAAAATTTTGAGCAAAAAGCTTCACTTTTCATCTTTGACCGATTTTTTTGTGCCCATGGACACTTTTGCCGAGGAATTCAAAATCTACAATATATCAAAAATTCAGGAAATTTATTCGAAAGCCATTTTCCATAAGGATAGTGAGGGGTCCTTTAGCAATCCAGGAATATTTGAATATGGCGTACGTCACGGTCACAGAACTATATCCCAGAGAGAGAATGGCATTAAGATCTCAAATCATTAGAAAAAACGTTTATGCAACATGGCGGTATCGGGGTAATGGGACGCATGCGCTTTGATGGTATCATTTGACATAGGATATAGCAGATAATTCAGTTTGAATTTGTTTGTTCGTTTTATTAGCTTGTTTTTATTTTATTTGGTATTTATTCGATTCAAGAATATTTGTTTAAAATGTCAAAGACTTGTTTAGTGGTTGGTTGTGGAAACCGCGGAAATATCGCTGGTATCACCTATCACAGGTAAGCACACTTCAAACCATCATAATAGCAGAACCGTACTTAGGAAATGTTCAATTTTAGTGTTCTCATCCCTTGCACGTTAGAAAAAAAGGTATGCAAGTTGGCTGCATTCCATTGGTAGGTCTTTAGAAGAAAATCTTGGCCCTTATAATCTGATTTGCTAGAAACATTTCGAAGAAAAAGATTTCAGTATTGTTGCCTAAAAATGCCGCTTTTCGTCTACAAAAAAACCCAGGTGAGTCTCTAATCTTGGCGAGTAAAAATACTCAATAATAATATTCGTTATGTGCATTGTTTTGAAATTTTTCCTTTTTAGATACAGTTGTACTGTGTCCTGTGATGGTGACACACTGGAAAATGTTCAAGAGAAAAATAAAATTCCTTTTGATTGAATTATATGGAGGTTATTGAATAAGGCTACAATTTTCTCTTTCATGTTCCAGGGGACTCAGTAGTAGGTACTGAACGTGCAGGATAGAAGGGGTGTCCAAAAAAATATAGGAAGTTGATGAAAAAATTCACAGTTATGCGTAAGTGTTTAAACTTATCAGGGCTTGAAATTAGATCATTGCTTTTTGCCATCGATTTCTGAGTTTCCTACTCAGAAGGGCAGACGAAAAGTTGACTCTGAAAAGTAGCTGCGTTTTTTAATACTTGATAATTATCAACAACTTTGTATTTTCACCAATTTAGCCCATCTTGGAGAGAAATAATTTGTATGTGTACTAAATGTCAGTTTCAGCAGTTTTGACACCAGAGGACAAAACCAAACATATTGAAAGAATGCGAAGGAGACTATTTATCGATACATTCTATTCTTCAGGTTTTGAAAATTGAGAGAGATTCGATCTCCGAATTGTCAACTCCAGATAAGTACAGATTTAATTTATTTCACTCCAAGATAGGCAAAATCGGTAGATGCGAGAAGTTGCTGACATTTATCAAGTATTGAGAAATGCAGCAAACTCTTTGGGGTAAACCTTCAGTTTGCCCTTGATTTCTCTAATAATTTTATTTTTGAGTCTCTAATAATTTTATTTTTGAGTGCTGACAATAACTGCCATCTGTTGCTCGGTTTGCGAAATACATCGGAAAACAACAATTTGGCGCATTTGTCGTGTGAAATATTTAGCGAGAGTAGGGTTCTTCCACGTTTTAATAAGTAATAATAAGAACAAGTAAATGTCATTTTTGCAGCACTGAAAGTGATCCAAACCGTACAATGTGGAGTTTTGTAAATTGTAAAGTGGCCTCATGTCTGCAAGAAAATCGAAATTGTTTTTCTATTTCATTAAAAAAATTAAAACCCATCTGGCCTGGTGGTTCCCCATGTGGACCACCATTTTTTGTGTACCTTTAATAATTTTTTTTTTGAGAAAATGTTTAGTTTCCTATTATTTAAGTAGATCTTTTGAGTATAATTTTTGAAAAAAAATATATTTATTTTTACATTTCAATTAAATCCGGGCTTAGAGGGTTAAAAAAATGACAAGAAAAGAAAGTTGCAATAGAACGTTCAAATTCAAGACATAAGTGTGATTTGGACTCAGTTTTTGGAGTTTGGGTAGTTTCTAGTTCTTGAATTGTATTCACACCAAAAAATAATCGCTCATTCGATTATTTTATTTAGTTTTGAAAAAGACAGAAAATAAAATCATAAACACTCACTATGTTTTATTCTGATATCCAGCGCGGTTCTCCAATGGAGCAGAGCTTCTTCCACTTCGCTGTGTTCGTCTAGACCGGTCGCTCCCATCAGTTCGTGCGCGTTGGCCAGTTTTTCCGGGGGATACTTGAAGGTCGTTATGAGGTATTCAAAAATACGGGTGGCGCCTTTCAAACAGGCCATTTGCAAAGCATCGTCGCCATATCTTGATTTCGCATTGTAATTTGCGCCACTTTTCAACAGAAGCATTGTTGATTCTATCCTGAAAATTTTTTGCTTAAAGTAATATCTAGTCATGTGTGTCGAAATAACCAATGAAATCAACATCGGGTGTGACACATGGCTCCCGCCTGGGGCCTTTACTGTTCAGTATATTTATCGATGACATTGTCAAAGAAATATCCGATTGTAAATTCCTCATGTATGCTGATGATATCAAAATATTTCATGTCTTACAAAATCCGGAATGTTTTTTCACATGGTTGTTTGGTGAATAAAATAAGCATGAATCCTTTAAAATGTAAAGTTATCAGTTTCCATCGCACAGTGCAAGAGGTAACCTTCAACTATAACAATAATAAATGTATTTTATTGAATCAATTTGATCCAAAGGGCTATGACCGAGGTCCGTCTGCCCATGGTTACAATATTTTGAAACATTAAGATGTATTTAAGAGTAAAAAAAAATAAAAATGAATGTGTATTCTATAAATATCTTTCGTGGTTGTAGCGTTTCGATTCTTCATCGAGTGTTGGTTAATTCCAGTATTTTCTCGAATGTGCTCTGGATTGGATGCCTGATGGTGGTTTGCATGTTGGGATCCCTGGTCAGGCAGTATGTTCTTATAATGTCTATATTACCTTCTCTTTTGCTAAATTTTTTGGCAAGATCTTGTATCCTCTGATCTATTGGAGTAATGTTCAGAGTATGGTATAAAAAGGGGTTGTGAAGAGGGTTGTTTGGGTGGCATAATTTGGAAATTTTCTGCAATGATGTTGTTTTTGCTACTTTGAGTTTGTGAATGGCTTGTTTGCAGTTTTGAAGTAGTGTGTGTTCATAGTCTATCATGGGTCTGCATAAGGTTTTGTATATGCGGCTTGCTGTTTTCATGTCAATGTCCCTTTTTCTGTAAGTCAAACTACTGAAATGTTTGGCTCGTGATATCATAATCTTCTTCTTGATTTCCATATGTACTTTTGACTTTTTCCACTACTTCGAAATATTCTTCTTAGTCTATTACACATTCATCGTCATCACTTTCGGCATTGAAATGATTTGTATTCCACTCTGATACTGTTTTGTAGTGTTCTTGGTCGAAGTTGTTGCTAGTGCTTTTCTTGTAGGCGTTTTCGAAGTGCTTTGCACATATTTGTGCTTTTTCTAGGGGTGTTTCATATTTCCTTCCATTATGGATAGTTTTTTGATGTCGTGCCAACTGCCAGTAGCTTTTGCCTTTTTTTCGTTAATTATTTCACAGACTTCTATCCATTTGTGTTTTTTGAATGCTTCTGTAAGTTTCTGAATGTCCCTATTAAATCTGTTGATTTTTTTTTCAATTGTGGGTCTTGTATTCTCTATACATTTGACGTTTCTTTTTGATTAGGCTTATTATATATGGGGGCAGTTCGTGAGAGTGAAAATTATGTTTTGTTTTGGGGGTGTTATCTAGAATGGTGGCAGTTAGAGTTAGAATCCTACCGTTTATAAGGAAGTGATGGAAATGTCGGAAAATCTGGGAAAACCTGAAGTGAAAAATCTAGGAAAACTGGCATTAAACCTAAATTTTTCGCTGTCGAGATTTTGAAAAAATTTAGGCTGTTTACTAGATTTTTTCAAAAAAGGATTTTTTTTCAGAACTTAATCTCTCGCTTTCACACTTTGGCATCAAGTCGGAAAATCGATGAAAATACCGAAAAGCTTGGAAAACTCATTTGAAATGTTTTCCACGAGAGCAAAAAAATGCATTTACGCACGTTGTGCCGGACTCGGGTACAGGTTGCCCGGTGTTGTGGAACCTAAATCTGGTCAGGTGAAAAGATGTGACCTTGGCTATTTATATGCCACTACCAATATCTACTAAAAAAAACTCTCTACACCCATCTTGCATTAGTCAGGATTATCAACATTTTGAGGGTTCAAAATGTTATGCAACAGTAACGTCGATGGATATTGTACTTGCGCTTGATGGCATGCATATCCTAAATAAGCAAGGACGCAATATGAGCACAAGTTCCTAATAGTCCAAGATCCCAGGGCCGTCAGACATTACTTATTTTTAAACGAACGACATGTGTACGATTGAGTAGTGTTAGTATATACTATGTTCGCATGCCTACCTGCTAGCTTGTCCAGGTGACCATTCTTCAGATATTAGGGAATTGTCACATCACTTGTCATATGTCATGAAGGTCACAGAACCTACCATAGATAGACATCGTGAATAAACGGCTAAAGGCAGTTGTCATCTGACCTTAGTCAAAGCAACATCGCAGTCTTTCATTTTCCCAGTAGAAGAATAATGAATTCATGTCCAATAAATAAATATAACATGGCGCAGTCTAAATAGAAGAACGAAAAATACAGCTCCATAAGGGAATAAGGTGTTCTCAAGAAATACCAGACACACAAATTGACAAAAAAGACTTCACTAATAAGTGGATGATAGAAAATTGAGAAGATTCCAGAAGCATGGACCGCGGCATATCGCCAATGTGCATGTCAGGCGGAAACCTTTCACATGCTTTGGAAGCAAAAGTTCAACACATACCTTAAAGCCACAGAATTAATTAAGAAGGAAGAAGCAACAAAATGCGCACAGCTATTGACATTAATTGGTGATGATGGTATCAGAATCTATAATACCTTTTCATTTCAACCAAATGAGGAGGAAACTTTAGATATCATACTGAAAAAGTTTGATGATCACTTTCAACCAAAAAGGAATTTAACTTTCGAAAGATATAAATTGTTAACTTGTCGGCAGAAAGAAGGGCAAACCATCGAGCAATTTATCATTGAATTGAAGAATCTATCTCTATCATGTGAACTTGAAAACTTAAGGGAGTCCTTAATAAAAGACATACTCGTGTGCGGATTAAAATCAGACAAGCTGAGAGAACAACTTTTCAACAAAGATTGTAAGAACTTAGATGAAGTCGTAACTTTCTGTATAAACTCGGAGTCTACCAAAGAGCACAATCGACAAATTTCAAATGGGTATGGAGAACAACATGGAGATGTAGATGCCATCAAAAAATCCCACGAACAACAATCCAAAACCAGGTTCTACTCACACCAGACGAGGACACTACCGTCAAACAACCAAGGGATGTCGACCAAACAACGGAGTCTGTACTGTAAGAAGTGTGACCAATTCCATGGTTTTCAACAATGTCCAGCTTACCAAGTTAAGTGTAAAAAATGTGGCAATCTGAATCATTACACCCACTGTTGTCTAAAATATAGTAATACTAATAAAACTTTCAATTCACAGGCTCACAAAAATTATGTGAGAAAAGAGTTCATGTTATTGAACAAAACTTCAATGATAATATTGACGATGATTCTAAAAACTTTCTATTTCTAGATTCTATCGAGCAAGATTTGACAAACCAGCCGAAGACAATCTGGACAGTGTCTGAGGATTCTTGGCTAATGAACCTTGAGATCAATGATAGAAATACAATCACTTTCAAATTGGATACTGGATCCATGGCAAATGTTATACCAGTAAGTATGCTTAACAAAATTGAATTTGACATGTCGAAACTTGAGAAAACAAATGTGAAATTAAGCTCATACACTAAGCATAGTCTACCAGTCTTGGGCCAAACTTTCTTAAAATGTAGATCAAATCATAAAAGTTCTAATCTGTTATTTTACGTAGTAAACATTGACAGTACACCAATCTTGGGTTTAAAAGCATGTTTAGAAATGCAACTTATAAAAAAAATACAGTCTATAGACAAACATTCAATTAATGATATAAGTTTAGATAAAATTTTGAAAGAAAACCAAAATATCTTCAAAGGAATAGGTTGTTTAGAGAAAGAGCATCACTTAACTCAAAGAAAATGCCATTCCGTCAATATGCCCTGCCAGAAAAATTCCATTAGCTCTAACTGAAAAATTAAAACAGTCTTTGGATAAATTGGAAGAAAGTGAAATCATAAAAAGAGTAACAGATATCACAGATTGGGTAAATCCAAAAGTTATTGTGAAAAAACCAAACGGTTCCTTAAGAATATGCCTAGACCCATCCAATTTAAATTCTTACTTGAAAAAACCAACCTTTCATCTTCCCACGTGGGATGAGATAAGTTCAAAATTACACGGTTCAAAATACTTCAGCACTCTAGATGCAACACAAGGCTTCTTACAAATCAAATTAGATGATGAAAGTTCTAAACTTTGCACTTTTGCAACTCCTTTTGGGAGATACTCTTTTCGTAGACTACCTTATGGACTTTCATGCTCATCTGAAGTTTACCAAGAAAGAATGCATGAAATTTTTGGAAATATTAATGGTTGTGCAATTTTTATCGATGATATAATATGCTTTGCAAAATCAATCTTTGAACATAATGCTACATTAGAAAAAATTCTAAAAATTGCTGCACAAAACAATATCAAATTTAATAAGGAAAAATGCAAGTTCTTATGCAAAAAAATTACTTATATGGGACATGAAATCAGTGAAAAAGGCATTGAAGCTGACAAATCTAAAATTCAAGCAATAATTGACATGCCTAGTCCTCGAAATGTCAAAGATTTGCAACGTTTCATAGGAATGGTAACATACATAGGCAAATTCATAAATAATCTTTCAGAAAAAACTGCAATTTTAAGGTCATTATTAAAGAAAGACATCATCTTTCAATGGTCAGAGGAGCATGAAAGATCATTTCAAAATTTAAACTTACTTTTATCACAAACTCCATGTTTAAAATTTTTTGACACTAACCAACTCACGACAATTTCTGTGGATGCTTCGCAAAATGGTATGGCGTCAGTTCTTATGCAAGACGGAAGACCTTGAGCTTTAACAGAAACACAAAGTCGTTACTCACAAATTGAAAAAGAACTATTAGCTTGTTGGTTTGGTGCCACACGCTTTTATCAATATGTATTTGGCAAAAAATTCATCATTGAAACAGATCACAAACCATTGATTTCCATTGTCAAAAAACCACTGCATCTATGTCCACCAAGATTGCAGAGAATGCTAATGCAACTTAAAAAATATGATTTTGAACTCATTTACAAACCGGGTAAAAAATTGATAGTGGCAGATGCATTGAGCAGAGCCTATTCTAACACAAATTTCAACGAAAATATTGATTTTGACATTGAAGAAGAAATTTGTGCAGTTGAACTTTCTCTAAACATAACTGAAAATAAAAAACTTCAAATTCAAAAATTAACTAGTGAAGATAAAGAACTCTGTATATTAAAAAACCTTTTAGAGAATGGTTGGCCTAAAAGTTTAAAAAACTGTCCAGAAGAAGGTAAATTCTATTTCAAATTCAAAGAAGAAATTTCCTGCATTGACAACCTCATTTTCAAGGGTCATAAATTGATAGTTCCCAAAGCCCTACGTAGAGAAATATTGCAGAAACTTCATTATGAACACTTGGGCTATAGAAAATGCTTAGATAAAGGCAACTTATCATTCTTTTGGCACGGTATGAGAAAACAATTGGAAGATATGATAATATCTTGTAACATTTGTAACACTTATCAGCAATCTCAAGGTTCCGAGCAGCTGAGGTCTCACGACATTCCCAGATTGCCTTGGCAAAAGGTAGCTGCAGATACTTTCCAATTCCAATCTGAGTCGTACCTTTTAATCATTGATTATTATTCAAAATTTGTGGAAGTCATTAATTTAAATCACAATTTAACTTCTAAAAATTTAATCAACAAATTTAAATCTGTTTTTGCTCGCTTTGGCATTCCAAAAATTTTGATGACCGATAATGCTAGAAACTTTTGTAGTCTTTAATTCAAAAATTTTGCAAAATCCTGGGAATTCCAACATGTAACCTCTTCCCCTTTGTACCCTCAGTCAAATGGACAGGTTGAAAGAACAGTTCAATCCATCAAAACTCTTCTCAAAAAATGTTTTCTTGATCAAAAAGATCCCTACTTAGCATTGTTGAATTTTAGAAATACCCCTTTGGATGGTGAAAACTCTCCAGCAAATGCTCTCATGAACAAAAATTTAAGATCAATTGTTCCAGAAACAAATAATAAATTTTCCAAAAATTTTAACAGAAAAAAGTTTAATTCTCATATAACAAAAAGTCAAGTAAATCAAAAAAAATATTTTGATAAGAACAAAAAATCACTAACAGTCTTAAAGGATAACACTAGAGTAAAAGTTCAAATTAAGCCTAAAACTTCATGGCAAAACGGAAAAATCTTAAAAAGAGTAGGTATTAGATCATACTTAATTCAACTAGAGAACTCAATTCATAGTAGCTGTAGTGACAATGACAATGATAATTTTGTCAGCGATAATTCTAGTTCATCTGGTTCTCAAGGTGACGACCATGAATTGACAGAAAAAAATGTAACTAATCCCATTAACAACTTCCAACTTAGTAACTGTATAAATGAAGAATCATCTAAAATTACCCAAAATAATACGGTTTTGAACTCAGACCTACCCAGTACTTCAGATGTAAGTCAAAC
The DNA here is from genome assembly GCA_944452925.2 of Chrysolina oricalcia. NCBI lineage: Eukaryota > Metazoa > Arthropoda > Insecta > Coleoptera > Chrysomelidae > Chrysolina > Chrysolina oricalcia. Next base: position 39,398,503 of record OX101828.2, on the reverse strand, counting down.
ACTTAGTGAACACTACGGAAAAGGAAAGGAAAGTACTAGTCGGACAACCAGATCTGGAAGGAAAATAAGAACCCCTCCCAGGCTGGCTGGCTACATTCTAAACTGTAGTTATGAATCGAGCGAAGATTAATCTGTTGCTTACTTTACAAAAAGTAAAATCTCACATGACACCCCAGTCATAGCAATAGCTTTACACAAAGTTCAAAATAAAGTCATTATCACTACAGCAGAGAATGAACATGAAATTTTAGATATTTATATGTACTACTGTGTAAGTTTGTCATACAATTGTGATAATACAAAAATTTGTGTTGTAATTTTGAATGTTAATTTTAAGTCATAAAATTGTAATAATACAAAAATTTCTGTTGTAAGTTTGAATGTTAATGATAAGTCATAAAATTGTGATATTATGTTAGGAGGATATAGAAAACTGATAACTGTGACATGTAATATAAGTGAAACAAAATGTAATTATAATTTTGAGAACTACAAAAGTTAAGAATTGTATACTTCAAAATTACATCTGTCATATGTCATGAAGGTCACAGAACCTACCATAGATAGACATCGTGAATATACGGCTAGAGGCAGTTGTCATCTGACCTTAGTCAAAGCAACATCGCAGTCTTTCATTTTCCCAGTAGAAGAATAATGAATTCATGTCCAATAAATAAATATAACAGGAATCAAGGTCCGTAAAAACAATACCCACTTAGTTGAATTGCCAGTCTACAGAATTATTTTTGTAACCCATGGTGGATCAGAGGACAGAGTAACTAGCTACCACCCCGGAGCTCCGAGTTCAAATCTCGTCTACAACAATTTTTTATTTTTTTTTACCCAGCCGATGCATCACACTAAGGTCACCCATCTCGGTTGGAAACGGTTTCGACTCTGGGAGGATTTTTGTTCAGAAAGAAATAAAAAAAAACAGAATTTTGGTAAATAAAAGATTTTGTTAAGATTAATGACTTAATTAATGACTATTACTTTTTTGTAAATTATTTGTTACTTTGTGAGCAAATTTTGCTCTTTCAAATTTTATTAGTTTATCTAATGTGAAATTTCTGGTTTCTTCGTACAATTTTGAAGAAAGAGTTTCCCATGGTTTTTTAAAAATTACTTTTATTGCTTTATATTCATCAAACGATAAATGATACCTTTTTGGTTTTTACTACAAGCTGACCATATTGTTATTAAATATCTAATATGTGAGACAATATGGGCATTATAAATGAGATTCTGAATTTGACTATTCAGAAAGTCAATTCTTCTTATTGCTCCAATTAAAGGAATAATCGATTTTTTTATTTTTTTCACATGACATTCAAAATTTAAATTCTTATCAATCATCAATCCTAAATACTTGTGTTCTTCAACTTCATTTAATATTTTGTTCTTTATTTTTATTTTTAATTTTATTTTGGTAAAATTTTTTTGTTTGAAAATCATATAAACAGTTTTTTTCTAAATTAATGGTTAGATTCATTTCATCTACCCATTTTTCAAACAGATGAATATCTTTTTCAATATTATTTTCTAAAATTGCTGTATTTTTGGCCGAATAGTAAAGTACAGTATCATCTGCAAAAGAAAAATGTTTACCTATCAATTTTATTTTCTTTATACTATCTACATAGATCAAATAAAAAATTGGAGCCAATACTGAACCTTGGGGAACTCCAATGGTAGATTGTTTTTCAATACTTTTATTTTCATCTATAACAACATACTGTATACGATTTTCAAAATAATTTTCGAAAAGTTTATAAGAGTGACCTCTTACTCCTAAATTATTTAACAAGTCTAATAATATTGAATGATTTACTGTATCAAAAGCTTTTTTTATATCTAAGAAAATGGCAACGCCATATTTGCTTTCATCTAGAGTTTCAAAAATATCATTCATGAAATCAGTTACCGCTGATTGAGTATTTGAATTTGACATGAAAGCGTATTGAAATTTATCAAAAACAGAATTATTATTGATGAAATTTATTAGTTGTTCTTTCAATACTTTCTCAAAAATTTTGGAAAAAACATTTAGAAGAGCTATTGGGCGATAATTAGAAACATTATTTTTTTCTCCTCCTTTATAAATTGGTTTTAATATGGTTCTTTTGAGATAATTTGGAAAAACGCCTTCTTCAATACATTTATTAATAATCAGTGATAGGGGTAGGCTAATTAGATCAACTATATCTTTCAGGTTTTTTGAAGTAATTTGATCTTCACCAGGAGCAATGTTGGATTTGAGTGATATTATGATTTCATGAATTTCTTGTTCAGAAACTGGTTTCAAAAACATGGATTTACTACAAAGTGATGACATTGTTGGTTTGGTTTTGAATTTTTTTGATAAAGTTATTCCAATTTCTGAGAAAAAGTTGACGAATTCATTACATAGTCTTTGTTAGATGTTATTAGTGTGCCAGATTTACTTTTGATTTGATTTATGGATTTGTTCTTTTTTTTCTTTCCTAAATTGCTATTGATAACATCCCAAATTTTTTTGGGGTTTTTATCAGCTTTTTCAAATTGTTTATCAAGTTCTTGTTTCTTCAAATTCCTGCATAATGTATTGACCAGATTTTTAAATTTTTTGTATAAATTTTTTAACTCGTCATGATTTGGATATTTTTTTAATTGTTTGTATAATTTATCTCAAATTTTCATTTTATCTATCACAGAATTATTTATCCAGTTATTGTTATCTCGTGTTGTGAACTTTTTGGTTTCACTGGATTTTTCTTTGCATTCTTTTATACAGTTTGCAAGTTCTTCAAATGTTAGAATATCACTGAAAGAGTTTAATTGTTTTGAAATACAATCACGAAATTAATTTTTGTCTAGAATTTTGATAATTTTTTTTTATCATCTTTGGTTTGTTTTTTATTATTTTTTCAGTTTTTATATTTATTACTTTATGATCAGAAAGATGGTAGTCTTTATATTCAATTAGATATTTTATATTATTATGAAAATTTGTTACTACATGATCTATTCTAGATTTTGTGTTGTTATGATTTTGTCGGGTATAATGATGCTCATCAATTAATTACATTTAGAATTTTGTAACCATTAGTTTCATAAATCCACTAAATGATTTTTTTCTATCAAGTTAAAATTCCTGTCACCCAATAAAATTAAATTCTTGTATGTTCCAGTAATATTATTGATAATCTTGAAGAAATCCACTGTATTCGTATCTGGTGGTCGATAGATGACTCCAATCTTTGTTTTAGGATGTACCGATATTATTTCAAGAATAATATATTCACAATTTCCTAAGGTTCTCTTCTCAAAAATATTGAACTCTAAATCTTCCTTCAAAAATATGGATACTCCTCCACCACGTTTGGCTCTTCTGCATTCATGGACTTCTGAGTAGTTTTGAATTTTAATATATGTAATTTCATTTGGATATAACCAGGTTTCAGTGAGTGCTAAGATGTCAATTTCTTCTTTCTTCATGTACAATTCTACATCCGTTAATTTGTTTCTTAAACTCCTTATGTTGAGGTATGATAGCGATAATGTTATATTATGAGTCATAATCAATTTGGGATAGGTATTTTTTCTGATAAAAAATTTTTACTGGACAGTTTTCATTTGTTGCTGGATGGTTAATACAATGTTTTGTTTTATAGGTATTATTTGAAAAGTCACAGTTTGCACACTTTATTATGGATTCTTCGCATTTTGTTTCTTCATGTTTTCCTCCACATCTGGCACAGACTAAAGCATTTTTATGATTGTATCGATGACATTTAAAACATTGGGTTATCTTATTATTTTCGTATACTCGTAAATTTTGCCAACTGACAAATAATTTTCCATTATTTTTTTCAAATATTTTCCTAAATAAATTTCCATTCACTTCTGCAAAAATTGTATGTGTGTTTTTATGAGGAATAAATTTGATAAATGATATTTTTATAAAATCATTTTCACATATAAAGTGGTTCTGTTCTTTCAGTTTATTCTGTAAACTTTCATTGTCTATAGGTTTTTTAAGTATGAGTCCAACAATTTTTATTTTTGGATTCAACTTCTTGCTTTCTACTGTATAATTTAGGTTCAATTTGTTTTCTATTTCCTCTTTCAATTTGATACAATGATCCTTCTTCTCACAAAATACATGCAGGTCTCCATTTTTTGTTTGTTTCACATCAGTAATATTTACTTTGAGCTGGCTAATGTCAATATTTTCATTGAGATCTCTTTTCATTTTTGACTTGGATTTAATTATTATTGATTCAAAATTAGAGGGTTTTTCTATTCGTTGTGAATGGCTTAATATTTGTTAATATATTGGTTTATTTTCAGGTAATTGTATTTTTTCAAATTCTTCAATTTTTTTCGTGATTTTACTCAAGCTTTCCGTGATTGTTTCCTTCTCCACTAGATTCATAGTAATCAATTCATAATTATTAATTAATCTCTCATTTTCTTTCTGTAATTGGGTTATATATTTTTCTTTTTCCATAACTAAAATTTCTTTTTCTTCAATAATTTTCCACAAATGTAGATTTTCTTCTTTCAGTTTTCGAATGGTTTCTAATTCTTTTTGATTATTTATAGAGTTATTTCCATAATCAAATTTAATGAATTGGGAGTCACATGATTCTTCATGAATTTCAGAAGAGCTATTTCGTTTTTTTCGTCGGGGCATGTTTCCTCTTAAACTGTTTTCACCTTTCTTCCTGGGCTATTGAAATTCGTGTAGGATGGTTTTCCAAATTGACATTTCCAACAAATGTCACTCCAATAATTTAGTTTCGTTTTTCTCGAAAGGCACTCAATAATTCCCAGAAATCTTCTGAAAATTCCTGTCTTCTGGATGTTGAATTGCAGGTAGGTCAATCAATGTTTTTTCTAAATTGAGTTTTATATCAAAATTTGCAATTTTTTGAAAGTTCAGTGACATACAGATCTTACTATACTGTATCTTTAACATAATTACAATCAACAAAACTCAACTATTTCATTTCTCATATCAATGACAATAACAGTCTATAACGAGAATAATATATATAGCGCGTTTCAAATGTGGAATTCATAATTCAACACATACTAACACTACTCAATCGTACACATTTCGTTCGTTTAAAAATAAGTAACGTCTGACGGCCCTGGGATCTCGCTCTATAAGGTTCTTGCTCCAGGTTTACGAATACAATAATTACCTAAGATAGAATCGTTTTCATCTAATCTTTCTTCCTGGTTAAAAGCTATCTACGTTTGGTAGCGCGTTGCATTCGTGAATCGAGCATATAACCTCGAAATCTGACTAAATCAGGCTCATTCATATTTAAATTAATTTCCAATATCTGATCACCTTCTTCTTCAATTTCAATTATATTTCTTAACTAAGAATCCTAAATATAAGAGGGAGCTACGGAGTTGATAAGACCCAAGTATAAACCTATGTATAAAATCTAGGTCCAATTGTGGAATTAATGGAATGTGTTGGGGTGTTAATTATGACCATCTTCCTCTTGTGCGTGGTGAGGTTTCTTGTACTAGTCCAACCATTTATTCAGCTACTTCTTCATCAAAGTGTTCTCTTGGTCTACCAAGCCACAATACCTATTTATAATCTCTCCAGCAATCAGAAGAAAATCGGGCAAATGAACGGTATGCTCTGTTTTAATCAAATAATTAAAAAACTCGAAATACTTTTGATATGGCCATTTCGCATTTCATTAATCCATCTTGTGCCTGTTACCAGACGTGCTTGATTAGCTTCAAGAGATGTGAACTGATTTTGACCCGGTTGTAAAAAAGGTGGCTTTACTACCAATTTTTCCAAATATGCAACTGCATAACCACTGCACTGCATAACCACAATCTAAAATTACTATATCACCTTCTTCAAACCATTCGCGCATTTCTTCTACCTGTGTTCAAACTCATGGATGCAGATGGTACCATCGTTGTTTGCCTTATTAGAAAAATAAGGTCTATGAATGTCTACTTTATCATTAAGCAACAGGTTTTAAGTTCTGAAAAAAAAAAATATTTTTTTGAAAACATCTTGGCTGTTTACATCTCGACAGCGAAAAATTAAGATTTTGAGCGAGTTTTCCACGATTTTTCAGGTTTTTCCAGATTTTCATGTTTAATTTTACTCCCAGCTTAGTATACTTACAGACGCAACATCAATAAAAGTCTGGGACTTATGATCCCATAACTCCGAAACTACTCATAGGATTTTTTGGTGCCTAGGGTGACTTTTGTTCAGGATACCGAGAGCTTCATTTTTCCAAAGTTCCAACCAATTCGTCAGAAACAGATTCCCATAAGGTCTGTGCGGGGTTCTTTGGCTAATATAATCTAAATACAATGAGCAGATCAAAATCTTACCGTTTATCACATGGTATGTCAATGTGTGGACTCCACTGTAAATTATGTTCAAATGTAATTACTAGCAATTTCACAGATTTTGAAGGATGAACTTCATCTTCAGTATTACCAAAAAGTGTAATTTGTTGTTGCTGTCCGAGATAAGAGAACATGATCATACTGGTTTTTGTTTTATCGTATTTCAAATTATTTTCCACTGCCCACGTCGATATTTGAATGCATGTCTTTTCTGCAGTTAACTCAGTTCTATTTTATTCCTTTCAACGATCAAGATGTTGGTATCGTCAGCGTAACATGTTACATGTACTGAAGAGGTTTTACTGAGGAAACTGATCATTGATTAGCAAAGATTGAATATAGAAATGGACCTCCATCCATGTGGAATACCCTGGATCATATCTTTTGGTGTACTATAACTTTGGTTGATGTTTACTTGTTTTCGATTATTTAAATATGAGTTAAATAATTCTAAAGATGCCTTGAAAGTTTTGTTAATAAGAGCTCACAGTCAAAAGCTTGGGAGAAATCTATAAACAAGACACACTTGTCAATTTCCAATTTTTTGGAGAAACACCCTTTTCTGTAGACGAATTAAAAGAAGAATCACCAATTGTTATCCCTATCTATAATTCTAAGCAGTAGCTGTAAAGTTTGAATTGAGAAAGTGATAATAATACTCTTCACCCCGCTCATTGGTTTTTACATTATCTTCTAAAGGAGGATGATGTGTGTCAGGTGAGTCCAGTCAAGATCTACTTCCGTGCTTGCAAAAGGTCCGCTCGTTCTGAATTTTGTATGTGTTGTTAGGACATAAACCAATATTAAAAAACCAGAATTGCAATTTTCAAAGAGCTGTACGAGCGGCGGTTTACCCAAAGTTTTTTCAGTTTTTGCTTAATATCTCAGTGAAGGAAAGGTCTGACCGGTATAGTCACTCCGAATACTTTTTGAGTAGACTAAATCTGCTACAATTTGAGATCTAGGCGAGCTCCATACAGTCCTTCAAAAACGTATCCCAAGTCAAATATTATATGGAATTAAGTTGTAGTAAATTTAATTAGCTTTCATGTTTTTTTGGGTACACCGCTGCTCGCACAGCACTTTGGAAATTGCAAATCTGGTTTTATAATATTGGTTCTGGTCCTAACAACATATAAAATTTTCAGAACAATGTTATAATATGCAGGTAAAACTGATATTTTCGACGAAAAAATGCCAAAATGTCCAAGTTCTCGTCGATCGGGAAGCAAATGAAGAAACTAAGCCGGAGAGTATATCTCCCGGTCGAACTTCGATAGGCCCCGCCCACCGCGCGGTCGTCTATTTAAGAGACCGAAATTCGACACGAAATTTTTTTAAGAAATTGATATTTCTTTGTGAAATTGTTTTTACTTCAAGTCTACGACTTCCCGTCTAAGGATAAAAACCTTACGGGCATTTACCGTCAGAAACCTTTCATGTGCATGAAAGGTTCGATCTTCAGAGAACTTGGCATTTGGGAGAAAATTAGTAGAAATCTTAGGCCTGCTGATTGGTTGTTTGGGGGATTCCAGCCTTCCACTTAGTGAGTTACCATTCCAAAGATAACTCGCTTCTTTTATTTATGGACCCGTTCCTGAAAGCTGTATGGTGTTGGTGCAGAAAGAAGATTACATTCCGGTAAGACGAAATACATTGTGTCAGTGATAAACTTTTGAGTAAATTCTAGTAAATCAAATTCGAATCATTTCACATTTGCTTTGAGAAAAGAGACAGTAAACTTGATTATTCTTTTGAAGGACTAGACCATTTTTAGTGAAAGTTTTTATATTATTAAACAAGCTAGTTTTTGGCAAATTCTTTTAAATCTTTAAATTTAAAAAGATAAATTTTTTTTCTGATATACCTTTGAGAAATTGTATAACCATTACCGGGCTAACGTCCCAAAGACTATGCCTTCTTTTCAGGAGTCGATTCTGCTAGCACTGTAAGCTGCCATCATCCACTGGTTCTTTTCAGGACCAATTAAAAGAATTCGTTTAGTGCTAGCAGTCTAGACTTTAAACATTACAACATTTAACCAAACTGTATATGTACAGACTTCGCGAAACTATTACTATTTCAATCCGGTTGTTGTTTGTCAGTGCTCCGGCTCTGGAGGGAGTATAAACTCTTTCCTAGCTTTTTATCGTGAACTCGAGTTTCCTCTTCAAGGAGAAATATTTCAAAAGGAATTATTTTGTGTTCTACATCCAAGATGTGGAATGCAGTGTTACCCGGCGGGAGTTTAAAGATGCCAGTTGGCGGGAGTATCTCACCGCCAGTCGGCACTCACAGCACTAGTTGGCGGGAGTCCATTCGAGCAAGAAGCTTCATGGCATTCAATTTCGGGCTCAGCCCGAAATTCTAACAATATAGAGACGCGGCATCTACGACCCCCTTTTCACATTTAACTTTACTGGACTAAATGTCTAGAGCTTTGATCACTGAGAATTCAGTTGATAGCAGAGTTTATGTTTCACTTCAGGGACCCAATTTTTTAAATCGTAGGAATTGATTCTCTCATGAAATATTCCCCAAGATTAAATTCTCACGTGAAACAATGAAACGAGAGAACCGCTATTTTTGAACACCGTAGGAAGTCATTTCCTAGGAGCTTAGTTTTGGGACGTATGTCTTGCATGCGATCATGAAGAATTTTGTTTGAACAATTGAAAAATAGGATTTTTGATGACACACATTTGAATTTGACGTTTGCAAATACGATTTTTGCTAAGTTTTGTTATAACTTCCTGGAAATAGACGTCAAAATAAGATTCTAGCAGCGCTCAAAAATGCATTAGAACTGCAGAAAATGATGCAGAACTAAGAATTGGAAATTTACGAACACTTTTACTCATAATGTCGCAAAAGAAAGGTGGGATATTATTGTCATTAAATTGAAGCCATTTCTGGGGAACATAAAACTGGGGTTTGCTGGAAGAAGGTATGTAGGTGGAATCATACATAAAAGAGTGAAGCAAAATTTTCCTATCACAGAGTTGGCAAGATCTGAAAAATCATGCAAATAAAAAGAATAGGGACGCAAAAAATTATAACAAAATGAACCGGCGGAGGGCCACCAAAAACAAGCACTGATAATTTATGAATAATGCGGTCAATACTAGCAAAGCCTCTGATCTAAGACCAATCAATATGTTAAGCTCAATTGAAAAAGTACTTGAAAAATCAGTTTATAATCAGTTAGTGGATTACGTTGAGAGGAATAAACTACTAAGTCAGCATCAGTCAGGGTTCAGAAATAAGCATAGCTGTGAAACAGCGGTCCAATGTGTACTTGATGACTGGAAAATTAACTTGGAAAAAAATGTTACAACAATTGCGGTATTCTTGGATCTTCAAAGAGCATTCGAAACGGTTCACAGGGATAGGCTATTACAAAAGTTAGAGGCACTAGGAATAAGAGGAACAGTTCTGAAATGGTTAGAGAGCTATTTAAAAAACAGAAGACAAAAATTAAAGATGAATAATGAATATTCAGATAACATAGAATGTAATCAGGGTGTACCGCAGGGGAGTGTTCTGGGGCCACTGTTGTTTCTGATCTATATAAATGATATTCCAGAGGTGACTGGGAACTGTCTTTTTGCAGATGATACACTGATATATTTTGCATGTAATGATTACATAAAACTTATAGAAACTATCAACAAAACATTGGAAGCTATATACAGATGGTGTTGTGCCAACTATTTGAGGATCAATGTTGAAAAGACCAAATATATGGTAATAAGTACAGAAAGAAGATATAGAAATATTAGTGAAGAAAAGTTTAAAGTAATAATTGGCAAAGACAACATAGAACAGGTAAACATATTTAAGTACTTGGGGGTAAATGTAGATAGGAGATTACATTTCAAAGAGATGCTAACTGTATTATAAAAACAATATCATTTAAAATACATTATTTAGCCCGATGTGCTCCATACTTAACAAGATGGACAAAATTACTGCTGTATAATACATTAGTCCTACCACATTTCACTTATTGCTCCACAATCCTGTATATACTGAACCAAAATGAACTAGCACGGATGCAGAAACTTCAAAACAGAGCCATGCGAATTATTTTAAATTGTGGATGACTAACACCTATAAATGGTATGTTGAAGCAACTGGAATGGCTGCCAATAAAATCTTTTCTTCTTTACCAAACCTTGATTCTAATCTTCAAAATAAGACATAAAATTTACAAGAGAAAGTCAAATATAATGAGCAAATCCACGGATACAACACTAGAAATAGAACTGATTTCCACATTCAACAAGTTGGACTAACGCAAACACAAAATTCAATTTTTTTTAAAGGGCTTGACAGTTTCAATAATCTCTCACAAGACATTAAAAGCATAACATCTCTAGCTCTCTTTAAAGGGGAATTAAAATCATACCTCTCCAATCAATAAAAAACCCAGTAGCCACTATCTGACCATGTATTTATAATTTTAATGTGTATATACGAGGGGGAAGTAACTCTTTCATTAGGTGTACATCATAACATTTTCAAGTGATCGTCTCGGTGATCGCTGAGCAGGCGCGGATTTTAATCAGTGATTTTCTGATGAATAGTATAACATCATTAATGGTAATTATTTTTAATTAGAGTTAATTACTGCATTATTTTCATTAGGTGTACAAAAAATGGCTAGTTACTTCCCCCTCGTGTATATATGTGACAAGTATGTTTATGTTTATGTTTAAGGAACGTGGCATGTTCGAGTAGGCGTTCCGATAAACAGCTCCAGTAAGACGATTAAATTTCACTTGTAAATTGGTGAATTAATTTTTGAAAAATGGCTGGGTGAATTGTGGATGGTGTTGCCTTTGTAACCTGTGCAGTGTTTTTTTGTTTTTCTCTCATTATTCAAGTGCCTCTTGGTCAATAGTGTGGGCATACTTGTTTCCTGTGGTGTGTTGCACTCCTACCAGCTTGATAAAGTAGTCACCATGACTCGGGGCGGTAGATTACAGAGTACCGAGGAATCTAATACTGAAGCACTCATCAATAAGGTATGTGCCAATTTTATTAAACAACTGGAAGGAAATATCGAAAAGAAGGTTGATTTGATTCAAGAAAGCCTCACGGAAGTTAAAGATTCGCTTAAATTTTGTAATGAAATGGCCTCCAGAAACGAAAAGAGGATTGATGGGCTCTCTTGTAAAACTGACCTACTGGAGCAGTTCACTAAAAAAAACTCTCTGCGCATATATGGGTTGAAGGAATCAGGAGAGAAGGATGTTGCTATTACTGTGATCGATTTCCTAATGAATACTCTCAAAATTTCTTGCACAAAAGCAGATATCGATATGGCTTTCAGAGTAGGTCAGGTAAACTCAAATAAACCTAGGCCGGTGCTGGTTAATCTGACCACCAATATCGTGAAAAATACTATTATGGCGTCTAAGAAAAGCTTGAAAGGTACAGAATTTTCCATTTTCGAGGATTTAACCAAGGGGAGATATGATCTTTTGCGCAAGGCCAAGGAAAAATATGGTTCCCGCAATGCATGGTCAACTTCTGGAAAAATTTTCATCTTACGTGAAAACTTGAAGCAAGTGATTGACTGCGAAGCTGATTTGTGAATGTATTTGGTTCACACTTTATCATCGTGGTAGAACTATAATTTCTTATTGAATGGATCCTTATCTCCATTCCCGTTTACTTTTTTACTAGTTTTTTTTTTCACTGCCCTTATCTCTGTGCTACTTACTATCTTGTTCAGTTGTCGTAGAGAAACAACTAATGCCTAAAAAAAAATTATTTTGTCATTTCTTTCTTTCTTCTAAGCGATTCATTTTGTTCCATTGTTCTTTGATTAATTGTAATTATTCTTAAGTCATAAATATGTTCTTTGATGTTGTTTACATATTTTACTGGAGCTGTGTGTTATAAAAAAATAAATAATGAGTAACAAGAATTTATTTAGCTTCGCGCATTTCAATGCACGATCATTATTTACTGGTTTCGATATGTTCTCGGAGATGGTAGAAAAGGAGGCTTATTCTGTTCTGGGGATTTCGGAAACTTGGTTGAATACGACTGATGCCAATCAGGCGGTTCAGATTCATGGATATAATTTGGTCAGGAAGGATCGTGAGACTAGGGGCGGTGGCGTGGCCTTTTACATTCACGAATCGATAAGCAAATATAAAGTTATAGATGTGCCACTTCGGCACGAGTCTAATCTAGAGTACCTATGGGTAGGCACTACTTTCGGGGGAAAATCAATTTGTATGGGTACCGTGTATAGACCACCTGCTTCTAATGTTGCTTCGACAATCGACTGTCTGGAAAATTTTATTATAAATTTTTTACTTGAATATGATCTAGTTCTCATTGGTGGAGATTTAAATATTGATCTGTCTTGTCCTACTGATATTAACTCATCCCTCCTACTTCCTATGGACTTTTGCAACAAATATGGCCTTAAACAAATAGTTTCCTCCCCTACTAGGATTACACCGCACTCACAAAGTATTATTGATCTTATTCTGACTTCGGATGTAGGTATAGTCATTAGTCACGATGTTATTGATATGGACGGTGTATCTGATCATCATTTGATAGTAAGTTATGTGAATCTTCGAAAGGATAAAGTAACTCAACACTTTCGTACCTTCAGAGACTTTTCTAAATTTCACTATGATTATTTCTGTAATGACCTTTTGTCAATTAACTGGGGCGTGATATATACAATGGATAATATTGATGATATTCTTGATTTTTGGAATACAAATATGATACGTTTATTTGATATTCATGCGCCATCCAGAACTGCGAGAATAAGTAAACCCCCGGCGCCTTGGCTAACTTATAATTTGAAACTCATGATGAAAACTAAAGAGAAGGCCTTTGCTAAATATAAAAAAAATAAATCAGATGCATCTTGGAATTATTATAAGGAACTAAGGAATATTGTTAATATGGCAGTGAAATCAGAAAAGAGGGCTTACCTTCAATATAAGTCAAATTCTAACCCTAGCGAATTCTGGAAAGCTTTGGAATATCTCAACATCAAACCAAAAAAAAAATGTAGCTCATAATCTTAAGAACGCTAATGTGTTCAATGATTATTTCATTGATAGTATCCCAGATACAACTAATGTTATTGATTTAGAATTGCTGAGCATATACGAACATGTTAACGTCATTGAGAATGATCGATTCTATTTTCATCCAACTAATATCAAGGAAGTCGAAAAAGTTATTAATTCTTTCAGATCTAATGGGAAAGGGAGTGATGATATCAATTTGAAAATGTTACTTCTGGTCTTCCCTTATCTCAGTGAAGTCCTGACTTACATAGTTAATTTTTGCTTAATGCATGGTGTATTTCCTGCTGCTTGGAAGCTTTCTCACATTATTCCGGTTCCAAAAAATAATCGTCCCACTGAAATTTCACACTTCAGGCCAATAAGTATATTGCCTACGCTATCTAAAATACTAGAAAAAATTATTTCTTGCCAGTTGAAACTATTTGTAGAGAACAATAACATATTAGCGGTTACACAATCCGGTTTTCGTGGTGACCACGGAACAACTACCGCCCTTGCTCATGTAACTGACGATCTATTCAGAGCACTAGACTCTAAATTAAATAGTGTGTTGGTTCTATTGGACTTCAGTAAGGCCTTCGATACTATCAACCATGAACTCCTGTGTAAAAAAATGAAATTTTTTGGTATCAGTGAAGGCGTTGCTGAGTTTTTTAGGAATTACCTGAGTAATCGTTCCCAAAAAACATTGCTTGATGGTAATTTGGTCTCATCCAGTAGGAGAATTACGCGAGGGGTACCCCAAGGGAGTATTCTAGGGCCACTTCTGTTCTCTATTTACACTGCGGATTTTCCACAAAATATCGAGTTTTGTACTACCCATCAGTATGCGGATGACACGCAATTGTACTTATCATTTTCAATAAATGATGTGCATGTTGCTTGCGAAAGAATTAACTCTGATTTGAGCTACATTTCTGCACTTTCAAATGTGCATGACCTTATTCTTAATGAAAACAAAACGCAACTAATGATTTTTGGAAAAGATAAAGGGGCTCTTGCTGCTAGCCCGCTATTTGAAATCAAGATCAACGATTCAATATTGGTAGCAGTTGACAAATGTAAAAATCTGGGCCTTCATATGGACAATGAATTAAAATTCTCTGGACATGTTAATTCTCTAATACAGAAAGCCTATGGAAAACTAAAACTGCTCTATATGCACCGTGACGTGTTGAGTACCGGTTTAAAATTGAAACTCTGTGACTCTCTGATTTTATCATCTTTGGCGTACTGTAATGTGGTTTATTGGCCTGCTCTGATCTACAGAGATAAAAAAAGCTTACAAAAACTACAGAACTCGTGCATTAGATATGGTTATGGCCTTCGGAAATTTGACCACATTAGTAATATGTTTCGTAGGTCAAATTGGCTCAATCTTGATGAAAGATTCACCCTCCACTTGGCTTGTCTTATCTATAAGATTAATCAGATTCGTACCCCGAGATATCTCTATTCAAAACTGGTTAAAGGATCTCAGACCCACAATCGACCTACTAGAACTTGTAATTTATACAATATACCTGTCCACTCCACCGCTACGTTTCAAAAATCCTTCTCATATGTTGCAGTAAAAATATTTAACTCTGTTCCTGAATTCATAAAAAACAAAATACACTTTTTTCCTTCCGAGAACATATGAAATCCCACCTACTCTCCTTGAGAAATAATTAGTCGTGTTGTTGGAGTATTTTGTTTATGGTGTTATTTCCACATTTTTGTTTAGTAATTTTTGAATTGTAATTTCTATTTTAGTTTGAAAAACAAATTTGTAATTTTTTGTTGTAGCTATAATTATCTTTTGTATCTATTGTGAGGTCTCTCAGCTGGTTGGTATTTTGGGGGGGTTATGTGGAAGAACAACTATGTTGAACATCGCCTCCCAAGAGTAATCGTCTTGTTAAATATTGTATTTGTAAAGAAAAAATAAAGACCCATTATTATTATTATTATTATTATATGTGACAATTGTACTTATTTAACTTTTAAGTGTATTATTATAGACATTATCCATTAACCCCAAAAAAATGTAAATTAGTCTATGACTACAATAAAGGATGTATATATAATTATTTCACATCTGCATGGGCTATTAAAAGTTCAGTTTAGTTTTTCATTGCAAAAAACTAGACAGGGAGGTTGCAGCCTTTATCATCAATTTCTAACAATCACTTCTGAAAAGTGTCCTTCCTAAATCTGAAGTGTTTCACAAACTGTCGTTCACTTGAATTGTGGAACGGATTTTGTTCTCGCAAAAAATTGTCATGCCTTAGCCATTGCAGCCTCCAAATTGTTCAAAACTATCTCTTGTACAATATCCATACCTATACCTACCTGAATAATAATAATTTCATCAATACATAGAAAAAATCTTTGAGTTTCCTTAACCTGAAAACTAAATTTCTAGGAGAATTTTCGAATTCTCCTGCTTTGGATACTAGGAATTTCATCTGTCAATATCAAGAGAAATATTTCTCTCGTGAAATTTCAAAAATAGGTATTGCTTGTAATTGAGAGAAAATAACGTCATATTTCTCTAGAGAACCAATTCCGACTATTCAAAAATTCGGTCACAGATGGTTACCAAACAAACTACTGTTACCCAGGGTGCTTTGAAATCCACTTATCTTGCCTTACCTCTATCTCATCATTGTTTATATAGAAGTAAGATAGTTAGCCAACGTTATGGGATTTATATTGGATTCAAATGGATGCGACATGTAGATGGCGACAGTGGTCTCGCATCCAAGTCATGTCGTAACTTCAGTGATCTGGCTTCCAAATCATGTCGTTACTTGATTAAAACAATGGAAAAGCATTAAAATCAGGGTTTTTTAAAAGAAACCTGCATTAACATGACGTCAAATATTCATGTTTGTAACTAATCACGCTAGATGACACTCGCGTTTGTGTCCAATACCTTTTCCAACGGGCATTGACTATCTTCTATTTAAACAATGATCTCATACATATCTTACCTGTGTTCCTGTATCGCATAATGCAGCGCAGTCTTGTTCTGGATGTCCCTAGCGTTGACGTCTGCCTTATTTTTCAGCAAAAAATCACACAACGCCGCGCTCTGCACGGAATTTATGAGGCAAGTCCCTCCGTTGTAGTTGGGCCTATTGATGTCGGCACCGTGTTTAACTAATTGTTCAACGATTTCGTAATGTGTCATGAAGCATGCCGATCTAACTGGCGTGGAGCCTGTGTCTGATACTGCGTTGATATCTGCACCGTGCCGTAAGAGAACTTCAACGACAGAGAGTTTGCCTGAGACTGCAGCGCACCAGAGAGGTGTGACGACATGAGTGGACCTAAAAGAAAGAAAAAGGTGATTATTGTGTGTCTGCTAATAATAATAATAGCTTCTTTATTTCATTAAAACATTGTTAATAAAAATGACATTGTTTATAGACTGGTGTCTATAATTTTTGGGTTTGAGATCTGGGGATTTAAGGGTACTCTGAAACAGAATTTGATGTTAATTTTGTGATGAAAAAATCCCTAAAATGTTTTCCCACTTTTTCACTTTTCAATTGGTCATAGTTAGCCGTGGAAAATAGATATAGGAATGTTTCATCAACATAAAGGTAGGTATTCCTGAGTACTATAATTAGACATAGAAATAGATTTATTTGAAATAGATATCCTAATATACATAAAGATTATACAAATATATAAGTTATTTAAGTTATGAACAAAATATATAAGACATATACCGTAGAACATAGTGTGTAAACAGTAAAAAAAGTAACAGTGGTAAATAATATAGAGACTAATAAATAAAGAGGAGAACGATGAACAACTCAGTTGGAATAATACTGTGCTCGTAGATATTGAGATAAGGAGTGTTTGAAGAGTTGTTGGTTGTTACTTTGTTTAATTTCATTAGGAAGCTTGTTATAGTCCAAGAGGCCTCTGTGAAATATAGAGTTCATTGTTCTTGCAAGGTTTGTTTGTGAGACAACCAAGTCCTTTCTTGCTCTTGTGTCATAGTTGTGAATCTTATGGTTATATGTAATGAATTCATTGAAGTAATGTGGAACATTTCCAAAGAGCATTTTAAATATGAAGATCATTGTAAAATATTGTAGTCTATCTTTTACTGTCATCTAATTTAGGATATTGATCATAGATAATATAGGAGTATACTTATGGAATTTTAATAACAATCACATTCCTCTGTTTTGTAGTTTTTGTGGAGAAGTGGGACACACTGTAAATAATAATTTTGTATATTTTGGATATTACCCAAAATGCAGCCTGACATGCTATAAATGTACAATGGTATGTAAAATAGTGAATAAAGCATCTATCTATCATGTGTCTGCTAATGTATGGAAAATATTACCTGTCCTCTTGCACTTCGTAGAGACCTTTTTGCTCAATGTTAGCAGAACAAACTGTGATCAAGTACTCTACTATTTCTGTTTGTCCTTTTTTGCACGCAATAAACAAGGGGGTGCATCCGACCTTGATGCGGTTCACAATGTCTCTTCTGACTTCCTGGGAATACTTTTCTAGTTTATTGCGTAGCGAGTAGGACAATCTAGCTCCAGGTACCGAGCGTTTGCATTCCTCGATTAAATCGTGAAATATCACGTCTCTTTCATTAACAGGATCGATTTTATGATTTATCCACATATTCAAAGAGCAAGTGTTTATATTTTCGTTATTATGGAAGGGCGACACGATCCTTTATTATTTATTATCCAGTATCGAATTATAACTATTGGTATATGGTATTTTGCGTCAATGTTTTCCAGTTCGATATTGTTGGATTTGGGTACACCTTCCTTAGAAAAACTATTTTAAATGGTCGCTAAACGTGAATACAGTATTGATCCATAACCATAACAGAAATTAAACTTCTTTTTATAAGCTCCAAAATTTGTTTTGTTTCACTTCACTTCACACTTCATACTTGACAATGACAATTTGACATGCTTCAACTTCAAATAAAATTAACTTTAAGCACAGAGCACAGAACGACAAAACACCTGGGTCTTTTCGGTTTTCCGTCAACTGTCAAACCATTATTGAACGTGTCTGCCACACTGAAATTAAATTATACGGTGACTGGAATGCTCTTAGTTCCTCTGCGCACCCGTATAAAGTGATAACTCTAGGATATGAAGAAAGGAGGCACATGCAATCTAGCAGACAAAAATACTTTATTGCTTACTTGTATGGGTGCGAGAGAGACATTCATCTGCACGTACGTGTTATTAGTTTCCCAATTTATGGTTTGTAAACACGCCAGTGCAGTGCAGCGCGTCTTTGTATCAGTTTTATACATATATGTATTAACGTTTTATATGTTACAATCAACTCAATCTCGATTCCTCCGCCACTGCTAGGAACCACAAAACAAACATGGCTGTCTCCATGAGAAATCCAGTCGCGCAGCCCGACGAGCATTCCAGTCATATTATAATTTCATTTGAGTGGTCTGCCAAGGACACTGAATGTTCAATGCCCTTGCGTGTCTGCCATGTTCAAAGAGAGTAAACGAACAGGAGAGTTTAATAAGCTTTGGCCAATCAGACTCTTGTAGCATCAACGCGTCATAGTGACGTACTTGAACACAGAGTCGAACTCGAACCAAGGAACAAAACTGTCACGTGTAACTATCATTTACCAAGAGTGTAGAGTACGCTAATCCGTCACAGTCTATAGAAAATGGCGGCCATGACATGTTCATCCACTCCATCTACGTCAAAAATGTTTTTTCATCAATTTCTCTTTGGGCCGATTTTTCAATGGGAGGTAATTTTCAGTTTAACTAATCTTGGTTTCGTTGTTATGTAGGTAACTAGCGATTCGATTGGATACATTCTATTAACTGAACCAAGATTAGCACAGAAATGAAATTATAATAATATGATGACTGGAATGTTGTTAGTTCCTCTGCGCATCCGTATAAAGTGATAAAGACAGTGATAACTCTAGGAGAAGAAGAAAGGAGGCACATGCAATCTAGCAAAGGAATACTATATTGCTTACTTGTATGGGTGCGAGAGAGAAACTCATTTGGATGTACGTGTTATGGTGGATTTATGCAGCAGTCATAAGTCATAAGTTTTAAGTCATAAGGAAGAATATTCGTCAATGATTGGTTGGTCCGTATATTCCAACCAATCATATACGAATATTCTTCCTTATGACTTAAGACTTATGACTTATGACTGCTGCATAAATCCACCATTATTAGTTTCCCAATTTATGGTTTGTAAATACGCCAGTGCAGTGCAGCGCGACTTTGTAACAGTTTTGAATGTAACAATCAACTCAATCTCGATTCCTCCGCCACTGCCAGGAGGCACAAGACAAACATGGCGGCCTCCATGAGAAATCCTCGCGCAGCCTGACGAGCATTCCAGTCATATTATAATTTCTTTCAGTGAAGATAGTTGATCCATTGTCTAATTTAGACAATGGTTGATCTGTGGATCATGGTTTTTTGAAGAACCTTGCATTAAAATTACATTAAATATTCATGTTTGTAAGTAATCACGCTAGATGACACTCGCGTTTGAATCCAATACCTTTTCCTCAGGCATTGACTATATTCATTGTATAAATACTCCAAAACAATGCTAACTTCTATTTAAACAATGGTAAATATCATAGTTTGAATAATCGTTGTTTTGTGTAAAACATGGCCCTCTAGTAAAACTGACTTTGCGCGCCACCTCACAGACGGTAGACAAAAGTCAAGGTGTTTTGATTACAGGTTTCTATCATGCAGCGATTTCAGTCAAACGCAGCTTGATCCTTCCCCTAAGAGATGACACTAAAAAATAAATTGCAATAGATTTTTCCATTTTACCACTGTTGGTTGCTGCTAAATAATGCCTCTGGAGACTGATCCTATCCTGCAGAAATAAGAAATACAACACGTTTCGCTCTGTCATAGTATTTGAAAAATAGGAATTTTTGCGAAAAGAGTCCATTTTCAATAAATAAGGTTAACCAATTTGAACTTTTTTTAACAAATTTCATAATTCCATACTGAGGAGCTTGTACTGCAGAAGTCAGAAATTTTATCAGTCTCTCTCTATTCAACATAGTTTTTGAATAATCCTGTTTTTCGTGAAAAAAAGAGTTGATTTTTGCAAGATTTGTACCCATCCATCTAACACATTCACAGCAAGTAATAAAAGCTTTTAAAAGAGTCAGATTTTTAAAAACTCGTTTTTTGAAAGCAATTTCACAATTTCGCAGTTCGGCATCGTTCCTAGATCATCCATGGTGAGTAGGTATGGAAAGCTTCAAGGTAACCCCTTTGAACTATTTTGAACAAATTTTATACCTCAGATTGATTCCATATTTGCCTCTCGGGTGGAGCTTGTACAGCAGAAATCAGAAATGTAATCAGTTTTTCTCAATTCAATTTAGTATTTGAATAACCTGGAATTTGGTAAAAAAATTGGGAAATTCACTTTGCCCGCCATCTCACAGACGGTAGACGAAACGCAAACTGGCCAATGCTTCACTTAAAGGTTTCTAACTTGCAGCGTTTTCAGTCCTTCACAGCTTGATACTTCCTCTAAGAGAAGACAGAAGGAAATTTATTGCAATAATTGATTTTTACCGTTACTCTTATTAATGTTTTCAAGCTAGTAATTAATTGCTATAAAATTCCTCTTAGCCTGCAGAAATCAGAATACGACCCATTTCGCTCTAGTTGTAATGGTAATTGAAAAAAAAGTTATTTTCGCGAAAAAAAGTCTATTTTCAAGAATTAAAGTTACCACTTTTTTTCAACAAACTTCACACTTCCATAATGCTTTTTTTAATAATCATGCGGCGATTTTTTAAAAACATCGCATTGTAAATTTGGTGGCTCTGAAATCTGATTTTTCGGTCTTTTCGTGAAATAGGGTTTAACTCGTTTAAACTTTTTTCAACAAAGGACCACGCGCACTTCTTATGCAAAAATTATTTCGGTCAAATTGGCCAAAATTTCAATATGTTGTGGATCTCGACATAGTGAACAAAAGTTACACCATAGGCACTCAAAAATTATATGTGTAGTTTACTGAATACAGAGTGTGGACGTTGTAAAATGTCACTTTCATACCATAATTGACTGAACTTTAATGCGGGTAATATCACTGAATTATTAGTGAGTTTTTGATCTACACCATAGTATCAAACTTGGCCAGTGCAGCAGTGCGTTTTCTGAGCAGTTTTGTAAACAATATACAGGGTAGATCAGGACTTTTTCTGAGTTATACAAAATGAAAATTAATGTCAGAACGAAGCATCAACGTTAGAAGTCCGTATCGAAATTGAAGTTTCTGTGTTGGATACACTCAATAAGATCGGTTGAACCCAACCCACTAAACATGTAATGTTACAAAATATTGCCGCAATATTATGTATGGCTTGCCATCGTAAAATTAAAATATAATATTGCATAAAGCTCAATGCTATATTTAAGTTTTTAACATAACAGAATAAACTACAGACAAGTTCTTTGTAAGTTATAAAGCAAGCTATTGATTGAGTTTCAAGTGCAATGTTACATGATCCATGAAAGTTCATTGTAAATGCTACAATACAGAAACTATCTACGAACAATGTGAGTGCAAGTTACATTTGTAACTTTCGAACAAGTTAAAATCGCAATGTTGCACTGAGTTTGAAATTCCATGATATTTACAACCATACATAAGCTAGCTACAAACAATATTGACAGTATTTAGAAATTACAATACACTTTCAATTTCCGATTGCATCATCGCAGAAATATACAAAATGATACGCTAGGACAATTTTAAATGGTAAGTATAAAGAAACTTGAAATAATATTTCATTTATCAGGAATCCAACCAGTTTTGAATTTCCCGGTCTTGATGAGATGCCACCTAACGGGGCGATCCAGTAACCCAGATCCCAGACAAGCACGCGCCTCGCGCCATTTTGATATTGAAAATTATATTGTTGTTGTGTGTCGTGCCTTTGCGTTAGTTTCGTTTTGGATACTTTCATTCGTTCTTATCCTAGTAAAGTACATATTCTTCTGCAATTTTGTTTTTTGATTAAGAGTTCACTGAGTGTTGAAGCACCATATATAATGGATAATGCTAATAAATTTAAGGCATCTTCATGTAAGGTAAGGCGATACATCACATATTATTTTAGGTTAGGATGGTCTGGTATGCTCATTCTGCGTTTATTAGGGGAATGTTTTTTCTCCTTATATTGCGAATGAATCTGGTAGTAGTGTCAATTTGAAGGTACTTTTACATTTGTAAATGATGTGGAATACTTTTACATCTCGATTTTAGTTGCAGGTTTTTTAAAATATATTGGTGGCTTGAATGAAAAGTTTTGTGTTGGCACAAGTCATGAATGTTTTTTCACAAATCATTGCAATTGCAATTGAATCAACAAAAAAGACAATTTCAGAATCAAAGAATTGAAATCTAAACAAATTTTAAAATTCGAGTCAGTTCAATTTGAATATAAAGCAAATAATGTCATAATCAAGGACAAGTTCAATTGTACATTCTATATTGAAATTAGACCATAATTGTTGAGTTGACTAATTATATATTTATTTATAATATTTTTGTTCCAGATGCAGTGAGAAATTCATCTCCATGCATCAGAGATAATGCATTTCAAATAAATGTGATGGCTTGGCTACAATTCGCAAAAACACACGTTACTTGTAGGGTTAGGTAGTAGATCGAGATGTCGATATTTAAGCTACACATTCAATTCAATGATTATTTTGTTTCAGGTACCTGATAAGGCCAAATAGATTTTTATTTTAAATATGTCATTTCAATATGAGTACTTATTTGTTTTTTTGTGATATTTTAATTAAAGGTTTCAATAACAAATTTTTGTCTTTTTGATCTCCAAGATTTAAATGGACATTCAAATTAATAGGTATCATTTCAGAAGATTTTTTGGGTTGTCACTGCTTGTTTCTAAAAACTAGAAAATGATTAATCTGATTTCCATAGAGGACACATCAATACTGAATGATCTGTCTCCCATGAAGATTGTATTCATTTTCTATCAATATTAGTAGCAAGTAGAGAAAATCCAAAAATTCTTCAGTAGCGAACAAACCTACTGGAACGTAATTTATGAAATCTTACTGTTATGTTATGGAAAGGAATAGACAAGATTGGTGGTAAGTTGCTGCTATATAACAATATTGAAGATGTTATTTTCCACTAATTTATATTCTATGTTGCGGTAACCTTGCTGCAATTACTAATTATGAAAGATTACATCCATCCATTTCAGTAGTTGCTGCAACATTGTCATAAGACGTCATTTTCAATGTCACATTTGCAATTTTCCTGTATATTATATGCAATGTTGCAGAAACCTTGCTGGAATAATTGATAATGGCATATACCATTTGTAATATTGCTGAACGTCCGTTTCAGTAGTTGCTGAACCTTTGCAGTAAGGTAGCAGAAAACTCTGATGAAACATTACACATTACCATGAAAGGTTGCTGAAATATTGAATGAATGTTACTTTGCTTAGTGGGAAGAAATATGTATTTTTTCAAATATACAGGGGAGATTGAAAGTATTTATGTAAGTGATGTCAGGAGTTGTTTCCATCACCGAAATACCTCATTATATGCCGATGATATGAAAATTTTCTGTCCTATAAATTCTCTCTCGGATTATACTGAAATACAGGAGGACCTCGATCGCTTCTCGGATCACTGTAAAATATATAAATTTTCACTAAATACTAAGAAATGTAGTCAAATCATATTTACACGTAGCCTGAATCCACGCATCTCTTCGATCAGTATTGACAATGATAAACTGCCCTTTTCAGATGAGATAGTTGACTTAGGTGTTACCTTGGATACCAAACTGACCTTTGATAGTCATATCGAAAAAATTGTCAGAAAGTCCCTAAGAACTCTCGGATTCTTATCGAGAAGTACAAGGGATTTCAAGAATTCTTCCTCGTTACTGATTATGTTTAACATTTTGATAAAACCTATCCTTGAATACTGTAGTGTAGTTTGGAACCCGTCATATCAAAAATACATAAAGAGACTAGACCCTAATAGCACACCATATCCCAGGGACGTCCCTATTTGGTACAAATCATGTCCGAATGTCCGGGACTTAAAATCATTGTCCTTGGGACGTCCGATTCAGTGCATTTTCATGAATTTCCCCAAAGTACTTCCTATGGATGTCCCAATCGGTACATCGTATAAAAAGTCTCTGCGAGGACGTCTTTTGGATGTCCTGGGTCGGATATATTTTGTAATGTTTCCTAGGACATGCATCGGACGTCCCTGTTAGTAAGTATTCTGGCATGTCTTTGAAAGGACGTCCCATGGTTGTCCTGGTACGGGACATTTAGGAACATCCCGCATGAATGAATATTGGACGTCCCAATTGGTTAATCTTAGAATATCTCCCTGCGAGGACTTCCTTGGGATGTCCTGGTTCGGATATATTTTGTAGAATTTCCTAGGATATCCATTGGATGTCCTGGTTGGCATGTATTTGGCATGTCTTCGAAAGGACTTCCTATATATGGTGGTCCTGGTACGGGGACATTCTGAAACGTCCTGAGGATGTACCAATATCAAACGTCCTAAGGACGTCCAAGATGTACTTTCGATTGATGTTATTCGGGGACGTCCGATTAACATCCCAGGTGGATGTCCATTGGATATCCTTATAGAACGTTTAATTTTGGTGAGAAGTCGAGACATTGGTGCTTCCCACGGATATCCAATGGACGTCCGCGGTACCAATTTTGCACATCCTAAGGACGTCCCGAATGTCCTATAGATTACCATCGGACTTCATGGTGCTATTAGGGGAGTTTGTGCAAGAGAAGATAATCAATATTATAAATTATAGATTCTTCAGGTATAGGCACTACTTTCCATATGAAAGTAACCTAATTTTCTATAACCCAGTTAACGCAAACCTCTATAGGAGATGTCGCTTTCTTGATTATTGTGGTAACAGTATGAGTTACTTATATACATTGCTGTTACTGCTTTGTAATGCCAAATATTACGAATTGTTCACAATTTTCTTCTCTTTAGTATCGCTCTGAGTTACAAAATGTGCTAAAAATTGCGAAGCACATTGACATTAATTTTGATTTCATTCCTGAAGCAGTGACCTAAATAATCGGCATTGAGCATTGTTTGTCGAGACTTTCGAGAGTCGGGTGTAGAACTTGAAGGTATTGGGTTGATGGCATGGCGTCATTTTATCAATATTCTATAGGCATTTGTGATAGTATTCAGTGTTCAGTTTAATTCTCTCTTTCGATAGTTAATTCAAGTGTGTTTGTTAACATCACCCAAGAATTCTTAGTATATCTTCAAGGACAAGAACTGTAAGTAAAACGGTAAATTCAGTGTTTTAATAATTCGGCATTTCCAGGTTAGGTACTGATTTCAACGGGAAGAAAATGCTGTCCAGAGAACTGAAATTGAATTTTAGTATTTTCTGTATTTCAATATTTTGTTTTTGTTATGATTTAGGTTTAACTAGTGTATTCATCAATGCTTTTGAAAGTATATATTATGGAATCAACTCACGTTTTTGTTTTCTAGCATTCCATGTCATTCATTTTCTATTGCTTTGAATAATACAATTGAGGTATTATTTCTATTCATGTTGAAACAGGGTGAATTTTCCATATTTTTTATTCATTCAGGTTCCTGATTGAAAATTGTTATGGCAGTGATTTGATTCAACAGGGAATTTGATACATAAGGAGGTGTTATATCTGCATATAATTTGAAAATTGAGTGCATTCAATTTCACATTGTAATGTTAAATGATCTTGATGTGCATTTGATTTCGCAATATCAATATAATCTCACATTGGGCTAGTTTCGAGTCACATTTGACATCACAATTTGATTTCTCGAAATGACCAACGAGGCACCGAATAGATGTTTTCGAGATAGTCACTTTTCGATTCACTGATGTGATCTGAAACATGAAAGTGAAGCCCACTACCATCTCTGAGATCATTTTGTGTTAACTGGGAACCTAGTGAGCCTATCTCTTAGGCGTGATTTCAATGATATATATTTCGTCTACAAAATATTTAATAATCTCATAGATTCCAACTGTTCTTCATATAACATTCGTCATAGACAACTATTCATTACTCCTTATTTTTCCACAAATTATTTTGGTAATTCTCCAAAGATTAGATGTACGGTAACAATCAACACCATGATCTCTGAAGATCTGGACATTTTTAAGCTTGGTGTTAACTATTTCAAAAAGAAACTGAAAACGTTCTTAACCACTTACATTATGCTCACCTTCCAATGTATAATTTTTACTTTAGATCTGTAAACTAGATTAAGTTTTTTATTTCTTGCTATTTCATGATTACACAATTGATATTTTTTATTGTTATCGTGTGTTATCCTGTTCTTGGGCTCGTCCTGTTGGGTAACCTATATGTAATTAAATAAATAAATAAATAAATAACTATATGTATCCGTAATATTTGCTTCAGATAACGTGATTTGATCAATTCAAATGCACCGATTAAATGTGCCATTTGGCCACTTCCAGGAACAGAAATTAGGAGTATTATACAGTGTGACTCAAGAATATACGAGACCAAAATTTCTAAAATTTATTTTTTCATAATCACAGTGTTTACTGCTATATAAATTACAAAAAGCCAGTTTTTCTGTTCACTTGCTGCTTTTGTTTTCCACCACTGATGATAGTGATATTGATATTCCCAGATAGCACAGGACGTCCCGAGGATGTCCATTTGATGTCCTAACTATAGCCGAATGTCCTGGTATCTATTTTGGACGTCCTGAGGATGTACGACTCCAACCGTTTCAGGGACCTAAGATGAGAACGTTTTCAGGACGTACAAATTAAGTCCAAATCTATACTATAATTATATTGAATATCAATGATGTCACAGATTCTGTGAATTTCAATTAAGGTCGAAATCGATTTTGTGATTTGAAAAATAAATACGTGAAATTTGGAATGACATGCGTTATCGAAGCATGATCATATTCAGTAGTTCAGTCTGTGACCTGTGAACATCCGAGCATATTTTGTCTGTGCCCTTTGCAATCTGTGATCTGTCACTCCTTTGTGCTCCAAGGCTACTTTCAGACTAGGCGAAACGAATATCGCGAAAATGTTGAGTTTTTATTCAATTGAGTCCAATCGAGCCGAGTATGAATTTAAATTCTAACGATTACCTTAGAATTTAAATTTGACATTTTCTCTCTTCGCGTTCCGCCTAGTCTGAAACAAGCCTTCAATGTTTGTACCTTTGGCTCCTCTCGGCTCAGCTCGGCTGTCCACACGTCATGTCATTTTATATTTTACGCCATTTTCATTTTTACGAACGTTGTGAGCTTTGCCCTCTGCCGCTATTCTACTAAAACATGGATATAAAAAGTTTGCAAATTGTTATTTTTGCATAGCCAGTGCTGTTATCGATATTGTAGGTAATGTCATTGTTTATATAGAAGCAGTGTTTATAGAGAGAAGATAGTTAGTCAATGCCTGTGGAAATCGCGTTTGATACAATCGCGCGCGACATCTAGCCCGATAACGACGAACCGAGGCAGAAAATACACCCGTACGAATGCGCCCCCTACAATCAACTTGCATTTTTTGAGGTATACTTGACGATTTTTATTTTCGTCAAGGAATCCTAGTAGTGAATCGTTCGCCCTGACAGGGACGTACTTAAAATTTTCTAACGATAGTTTCTAACAGAGTAGCATATTTTATTCACAAATTCAATGTCATTCAATAAAAATGAAGTGCATACTTTTTTGTTTATTATTTGATATAAATTGAATGAACTATTCATAAATGTAATAAAGTGAACGTGAACTTAATATCAGTTTTGTCATTTTGACTTCAATCATCATGAACAATACTGTGGCATGGTTCAATTGAAAAATGAGTGTGGAATTTCAGTGAAATATATCTTTTCACCTACATGTGGTGTCTAGTGTATTTTTTAAGCCAAAATCACTGGGACGAAGCTCATAATACACTACCGGTGAACAGCACCTTTGCCTTATTATTTTCGGGGCAAACTGCTTTGTGTTTGTTATTTAATTTCAATCACTGGGCGACTCATTTTAACCAGTAGGTGAGTGACATTTGTGTCGCACACTTCACTAGTGAAAAGGTGGTGACACAATGGAACAAATAGTATAAAAAAAATTGTTATTTCCGTCAACCGATTGCACCCCTACGCGCAACCCTCGGAAGTCTTCGAGAGACTTGTGTGAGTTAGGGAAGACGCAGCCCTTACCTTTTAACGAGTGATGCCATGCACGAGACCGATGACCCATCGACCCTTCGCTCCAAAGGCGAATGCTCTACCACCACGGCCACCACTGTCATCCCTCCCCCCCTACCCCTTGGGCATTATCACCGAAACAATTTGAATAGGGAAAGTAATAAGTGTGACACATCATTGAAAAGGTAATTTCATAAGGAATTCAGCCATGTCAATTTTTGCCACCTAAATTTTTATTTTGGCGCCCTCTTGCGGGAAAAACAACTGTTCCGTACTCCAAATTATGATACTGCATTTGCAAGCTATTTCGACATAAATTCGGTGACAATGCATTAGGGAATATTTCTAAGAGAAAAAACAAAATGGCGGACATGATTTGCAATTATGGTCCGATTCGATTCAAAATTGATATGTGGTAGTTTGCAAGGTCGGAAATTATGATTTGTTTATCAATGCAAAAAAACAAGATGGTGGTCCAAGATGGCGGACGGAATTTGTAATTCTGGTCCAATTCGAATCAAAGTTAGTATGTGGGGATTTTCAGGGTTAGAAATTTAAATATTTTTGTCGGTGCAAATAACGAGATGACGGGCGAAATTTGTAATTGTGGTTCGATTAGAGTCAAAATTAGCATATGGGGGTTTTCAGTATGAATAACATGAATTATTTAAATTGATAAACAAAAGCTTTTATACAAATGCGCTAAAAGGAGATAACGGCAAATAAACGAAAAAGAGAGAAAAGGTATTCATATTTTTTTTTACATGTGTGACGTAGGTTACTCTGTGCGTAACAGATTCGAAAGCTTGCCGCGAGTACAAAATAGGTATTATTGCGAGGTAAAATTTTGATTCTGTTACGTATAGAATAACCTCAGTCACACATCTGAATAAAATTATAATTTCCTTTTTAGCGCATTTGTTCAATTTTTTTATCAATTTAATCATTTCATTTTAGTCATACTGAAAATTTGTATAACCCCCATATGCCAATTTTTGAATCGAATCGAACCACAATTACAAATTTCGTCTACCATCTTGGTTTTTTGCATTGACAAAAACATCATAATCTTTCACCCTGAAAATCCCCACATACTAATTTTGATTCGAATCAGACCAGAATTACAAATTTCGTCCGTCATCTTGAAGCCACCATCTTATTTTTTCGTATTGACAAACAAATTTCCGACCTTGGAACCACCACATATCAATTTTGAATCGAATCGCACTATAATTGTAAATCATGTCCGCCATTTTGAGCCGCCATTTTGTTTTTTCATTTAGAAAAATTCCATAATGCATCGTCACCTAATTTATGTCAGAATAGCTTGCAAATGCAGTATCATAATTTGGAATACAGAACAGTTGTTTGTCCCGCAAGAGGGCGCCAAAATGAAAAGTTAGGTGGCAAAAATTGACATGGCTGAATTCCTTATGAAATTACCTTCCTAATGATGCGTCACACTTACTACTTTCCCTATTCAAATTGTTTGGGTGATAGTGCCCAAGGGGTGGGGGGAGAGGTATGACAGTTGAGGTTATGATAGAAAGATGCCACCTTGGATTAAAAATCGACGTGTTTCTGCATTTTATTCACAACACATGCGTTTATTGCGTTTCGAAGATATTCGATCTGTTTCGTTTTCGGTGCAAAACACCCTGTATATTAATAGCAAGTGTTGAACAAATATAATATTCAAAAATACACGAAGGGTAAGGTGACAATTTCACAAATGATAACGGCACAAAACAAATAAACACAAAATTCACTGGGAATGGTCTTGATAACATCAAGTTCCAGGTTAAATAGAAACACTGAAACTGAAATGAATGGAATCTCGAGTTTACACCAGTGTCCAGTAACTCCAGAGGTGCGTTTCAATATTACGTCCGACGTGCGTCCGACGTTTAACTTTTCTTATGAAGCGTTTCGATATTAGAACGTCTTGTCCGAAAACTTCATTCCATCGTTTCAAAATTCTTGAGTGGAACGTCCGACCGTCAACTATTTACCCCACGATTTAGGAGAGCGTTTCAAAATTCAATCTGACAGATATAGCCAGACGAAACAACTATGACGTCATACATCGTCCGTTACCGGACGACAGACGTTAAATTGAAACGCACCTCAGTACAACGCTGGATAGGATGCTCGTGTCAAAATTATATTTCATAGCCATCTATCGGATTATTCAATGAATAATATTTTACGAACTGATCAAATACATACGTTAAAATCAAGAACAGACGTGACTGGAGACTCGTGGACTAGCGACCTCTAGTGATGGTCTCCATTTGAATCCAACTAAAAGTACGTAAGATTGGCTAACTATCTTCTTTCTCTATAAACAATGATAGAAGTGATAGAAGATAGTTAGTCAACCTTATGAGATTATAATTGGATCAAAATGGATGCGACATGTAGATGGCGATAGTGAGCTCGCATCCAAGTCATGTCGTAACTTCAGTAATCTGGCCTCTAAGTCATGTCGTAACTTGATTAAAACAATGGAAAAGCATTAAAATCAGTTTTTTTTTTGAAGAAACCTACATTACAATGACGTCAAATATTCATGTTTATAACTAATCACGCTAGATGACACTCGCGTTTGTGTCCAATACCTTTTCCACAGGCATTGACTAACTACAGTGTTTATAGTTTCTCTATAAACAATGCTAACTATGTTCTATTTAAACAATGGTAATGTGCATGGTGAGTAGTTTTTTTCATCAGACTATAGACGTGAATAAAAGTTTTCTTTTTTAGGTTAGGTAAAGGTAAACTAATTTCACTGTGGGTTCCTGACCGAGCTGAGAGTTCTTTGCATGCTTTGGAGGTTGTGGACTTGGTCGCCAAGGAATAAATCGGTTTGAACAATAATTTGGGGTAAGTTGAAATTTATTGTGAAATGGCAGTTAATAATAGAATCATACTTTTCAGGATCTGCCGAAAAAGCTAAAGTTTCTGAAGACTTCAGAAAACTTGTAGATATGCGCAATTAAGTATATTTATAAATACAGTGGAATCTCTGTTTTAGCTACGGAATACATATTATTTTGAAGAATCTTCAGTTTTTTTTGTTTTCCAAGTACTTATATTGGAATATACGATGAAGTGTTCGTTCAAGAAAATGCTTTTCATTAACACAATGTCATGTTCATTTGCAATTAGAGATGTTTAAAATAAATATTTATGCATTTTATCATTTTACCTTTCCGATTTAAAACCTTGATAAAATAGTTATTCTGGACGTACCCGGGTTGTTTCTAATTTGTAACATTGGATATACTCAGAACGTCCTCGGGACGTCCTCGACCGACAATGGACGTCTTTGGGACGTCCTGAATGTCCCAGATTGACGTCCTGAGGACGTTCTTAGGACATCTTGGTGTTATCTGGGTTGAATTTCGAGTTTACTCATCACACTCATCAATGTTAAAAAAAAAATTCAATAACGGAAAAACAAATTATTTATTTTTTGTCAATCTGTTTAACAACCCCATCATAAAATTATCAATAAAATACATGGTAAAATCACTAGCAAATCGAACTTGTCATTGAACTGGAAAATATATTTGGAATGTCTTCTGGAGCGGGTACCCTTCATGCTCACGCTGCTGCGAGTTCTATATAAATGTCTTCCACTGTATTGTTTTTTTCTGAACGTATTCTCTTTGGAAACGTAGTTATTTCAGTACACATCATCTCCGACCACTTGACTGGGAGAAGTTTTTGCTGAAAGAAAAGATTAGTTTTGTTATACACGATTTTATATACTTTGTGTACAGGGTGTGTATTAAGTACCTGTACAAACTTTAAAAGGTGAATATTTGACTAATTTTAAGATGAAAAGTTCATGTCCGCAAATGCTTCGTTTCGGAGATACAGGGTGTAAAAGCTGAAATTTTATTTTCAATTATTTTGAATAATTTTTGCAAAAAATATTTTTTTTGCACAAAATTTGGTGAACGAAGGTTTTTTGAGGTGAGTAATCAAATTTTGTTAATGATTTTTACGTAGCACTTAGAGGGCGCTTCGTACGCTATCATTATTTATTTCAATTTGCACTAACTTTTTTTACAGTAAACCTTTGGGTTTTTTAATTTAAATTTCTCAGCAATAAAGGTATACCTGCTCAGCAACGCTAGGGGCAAGCGTTTTTGAGAAATTTGCAACTTTCTGCATCGATGCAGGTTATTATGGGGTCGTTCAAGCGCCAGATGAAGGTGCTCAGAATTTTACAAAAACTGAGTGCGTGATAGATCTCGCTAAGGAAAATAACTTTTTTTCTACGAAGATGTATCGAGAAATGCAGAAGAGAAAGATAGAAGATGTTGAAAAACCGACACAGTAATTTTTTCTCAAATGTTTGTTTTTTATATTACATAAATGATTTTAACAATAGCCACACAAAACAGCTTTTATGAGTCAATAAACCACTTTGTAGCAAAAACTACTTGAGAAAACTTATGGTAATTGCTTAATATGATTAGCTCCAAAAAGTTACCATCACATTTTATACGGGGGGCGTTTACAAATATTAGTTGAAATCGGTTTTATACGTAATATAATTAAATGTTTGTTAATTATTCTTGAATGGATCTGCCAAATTGAATCATATTTTTCAGTTATACTTCAAAGTGAACTACCCTGTAAGATTCATCAATTTTCTGTCTGATTGTTGAAGTATAAATTAAAATTGATAGAAAATGATACTATAGAATTTAAATTTTTATTTTCATTAGATTTTGTTTTATCAGTTGTGTTGGTTACATGTTACTTGTTTTTTTCAAATATTTTATTAATCTCTTAAAATCCTTCATTTTGTGAAGTTTGTTATGTAAGTTTTAAAATTGTTTTGAAGGAAGTTTAAAACCATTTAAAGTGCTGTATCAAATTATTCGTATTCAAATGCTCTTTTTTCCTGAACCGACGAGCCACCATGTTGCCATTTGAAAACAATTAGTGATAATGATGTAAAAATGAAATTTTGCACAGCAGGTATATTTTGGTCATAAACAGGAATATTGTATTATTCTCAAAATTTCAGGACTGCAATTATTGATTTGAAGATATCCATAGCACTCTAGAATAAAAAATTAATTTCAATAAAAAAATAAAATTCGGTTACAAAAAGTGGCAAGTGACACATGTTTGTATTCAGTAAATCATATGAAGGAATAAGAAGTACTGGGTGTCTCATTTGAAAATCGAAAGTTTATGTCACTTCTGGTGAAATCAGAAGTTGCATGAAGCCAGTGGCGGATCCAGGGGGGGCGCAGGGGGCGCCCCCCCCCCCTGAGCGATTTACATTTTGAGCTGTATACATGATATCGAAACCTTGATATTAGGAATCAGTTGTCACATGAAAGAAAAAGGCAGATATAAGAGAATCGATCCTGCCTGCTACCAATTTTGAAACCTATTTATTATCCTACATGGACAACAAAATATTCCTTTGAGGGTTCATCGTGATGATGGAGTAAAACTGTGAGGAATTCAATCTGGTGGGAAATAACGATGGGTGTTTTAGAGCTCTCCTGAGATTCCGCAAATGCAACATACATTAGCAAAACTACAGCTAATGAAGGAGAAATAATATGTGTCATTACAAAACATCAATGATTATAGTTATTATTCAATCATTTTTGATAAAACTACTGATATGGCAAATATGTCAAAATTGAGTATTTCTATAAGATATGTTCATGATGGTCAAACTGTATTGAGGAAAATTAAATCATTAGGGTTGAATATAGAAAATTACGTAGAGAAAGGGTGCGACGGCTGTTTAGTCAATATGTCGAAGGATAAAGGGGCTGCTAATGAAATTCAAAAATAAGCCAAAAATGCTATTATACGTCCAAGTTTCTATCATGCGCTGATTCTATCAATATCTAAATCTCTTAGAGTCATGAGGGTGAAAAATATATTGGGGACTATACAAGAGATTGTTACACTTTTTCAAGCTTCTTCCAAAAGAAACTTCGTTCTACAGAAGTATAAGAAACACAAATTGAGTAGTCCATGTGAAACACGATGGATTGAGAGACATGATTGAATTTTTGATTTTCAAAAGGATTTACCTTTCATCGAGAACGCTTCAACAGAGATATCAGAGTGGAGCGATAATATATCATCTAGTAAGGCCAATATCCTCCTGAAAGACATTTGTGACTGTTAATTTATTTTAACAGTATTTTGCCTAGCAGACATATTCGGCTTAACTTTGCCATTTAGTAAATATTTACAAACTGTGAATATTGATATTGAAGCTGCCACCACTTAGTTGAAAGATCTTCTTGAATCGCTACAGGAAAGGAGAACGAATGCAAGGATTTGAGTCAATTGTGAAAGAAGCTAAAAAAGTTATGGACGTACTCGACATTGAACTGCGAATGCCTCGACTTGTATCTAGGCAATCACATCGCCAGAGTTTCTCAGATGGAGAAAATCTTATACCAGAAAGTTATTGGGAAATATACCACTATTAGATTCTGTAATGTAATATTAAACAGAAATTTTCTAAAAGAACGTTGGATATTTGTTTGCTCAACATAGTGATGCCAGTAAACACAACAAATTCAAGTGACATAATATTAAGAAAAAAAATTTCAGAAATTTGCGAAAAATTTGGTTCCCTTTCAGGCAATCCATCATAAGCTGAGATCATGGAAGAAATTCTACTTTACTGAAATACATGTAGAAACAAAAGTATCGAAGATAGCAATGCTTTGAATATTTTACAGAAGTTCGATGTAGATTATTATCCTCATATCGTTAAAATTTTACGCATTCTTGCAACACTGCCAGTATCTGTTGCTACTGCTGAACGTAGTTTCTCTACATTGAGGTTGGTAAAAACCTACCTCCGCTCGACAATTGCTGAATAAAGTTTCAATGGTTCAGCCCTCCTTGATATATATATATATATATATACAGTGCGGTCCAAAGGTATGGAATAAATTCATTTTTAGCGTTATTATGTATTTTATGAAAAAATCCTGAAACAGGTCAATTTTTATTGGCAATTTGACAATTTACAGTATGAAAATATTACCCCCTTCTTGCACCCCCTCTGAATTATGAGCACCCCCTCAAAAATTTTAAATGAGAAGGGGGGTCGTGTGGCATCTTGTTCGAAAGGGATTTTCATTATCTGTTCAGCAATACTAAGTTTTTCATATTTGGTGCAACCATAACTGAGAATTTTTTTTATTAAAATTTAAAAATATTGACACTGTAAATTATGTATCCGTTGAAAAAACCTGAAACAGGTCGATTGCTATTCTCAATTTGACAATTTATACTTTCTTATCTGTCTTGCTAAAAAAGTCAGGAAAAAGTCGTTGAAGACACCAAAAAATTATTCACAAAACCCATAAATAATATAATGTCAATCTAGTAAACCACTGTTATTTTGATATTTGTGAGTTGCTGGCAGACGTCGGTGTATTGAAAAATATTTTTGTGTGTATTCGATTCATCTATGGCTCATTTATCCGAAACTCAAAGAATAGACATTTTAATTATGCTTGGATGCGGTAATAAAACACGAACTCAAACGGAAGTTTGTGAAATGTTCAATAATAAATACCCTGGTCAACACGTATCACAATCTACAGTTAGCAAAATTGAAACAAAATACCGTGAAACTGGACATGTAAAAACTCGTCAAAAACCAGGTCGAAATGCTGCATTGGATGAGGAGAAAAAGTTAGATGTACTGTTAGCGATTGAGGAAAATCCGCATATGACAAGTAGACAACTTGCCGCCGACAATGATGTAAGTATATCATCGATATTGAGAGCTTTACATAAAGAAAAATACCATCCTTATAAAGTTCAGTTGGTTCAGGAGTTAAATGAGGATGACCCTGATAGAAGGCAACAATTCTGTGAACTGATGATGGATAGAATCGAAGCAGATTTGCAGTTCATAAACAAAATTGTGTTTTCTGATGAAGCTACTTTTTATTTAAATGGAACGGTTAATAGACAAAACTGTAGATATTGGAGCAGAGAAAATCCTCATTGGATGTGTGAGGCTCACACACAATATCCCAAAAAAGTGAACGTTTGGGCTGGTATCATTAAAAACAAAATTATTGGCCCCTATTTTTTTGAAGGCACAATTAATGGTGAGGTTTATCTAGGTTTTTTGATGAACTTTTTAGTGCCTACATTAAAAAGACTTTTTCCCGATGTTAATGATCCAAATGGAATAGATAGATCAATTTGGTATCAACAAGACGGAGCTCCACCGCATTACACACGTATTGTTCGAGATTATTTGACAGAAGTTTTTCCCAATAGGTGGATTGGCAGACGTGGAACGATTGAATGGCCGCCTAAATCCCCCGATTTGACTCCTCTCGATTACTTTTTATGGGGTTATTTAAAATCAAAAGTATATTTCAATAGACCAGACAATATTGCAGATTTAAAAACTAGGATATCGGAAGAAATTAACAACATAACCCCTGAGGTCCTACAAAATGTTCTACGAGAATTCCAAGATCGCCTTGCTTATTGTCAAGAAGTGAATGGTGGTCATTTTGAACATTTAATTTAACTGTAAAACAAATTGAAATATACTTCCTAAACATTATGTTACATTATTTCCTTCAGTCTATCAACATTTTACATATTCAGAATACATTTTCTCAGTATTGCTGAACAGAGAATGAAAATCCCTTTTGAAAAAGGTGCAACACAACCCCCTTTCTCATTCAAATTTTTTGAGGGGGTACTCATAATTCAGAAGGGGTGCAAGAAGGGGGTGATATTTTCATACTATAAATTGTCAAATTGAGAATAGAAATCGACCTGTTTCAGGTTGTTTCAACGGATACATAATTTACAGTGTCAATATTTTTAAATTTTAATAAAAAATTTTCTTCGTTATGGTTGCACCAAATATGAAAAACTTAGTATTGCTGAACAGATAATGAAAATCCCTTTCGAACAAGATGCCACACGACCCCCCTTCTCATTTAAAATTTTTGAGGGGGTGCTCATAATTCAGAGGGGGTGCAAGAAGGGGGTAATATTTTCATACTGTGAATTGTCAAATTGCCAATAAAAATTGACCTGTTTCAGGATTTTTTCATAAAATACATAATAACGCTAAAAATGAATTTATTCCATACCTTTGGACCGCACTGTATATATACAGTGCGGCTTTTTTTAGTCCCCCCCTTGTTAACTTTTGAACGGTTCGACGTACAAACATGAAAAAAAAAACCGTTTGAAGGGTTTCACTAATACTACTTTTTGAAACAAAAAATATGGTGATTGCTCAACAGGGGGCGCGGGGGGACACATCAACTCAAAATTTTTAAATGGCATGGGGGGTCGATTGTCACAACGTTGAAAAGATAATTCAATTCTCTTTACAACCATCTCAATATTTTTTTAATTTAGTTGAAGAATTTTTTCCCTATTTCGATTTTTATGCCATCTGTAGTGTAATTGCAATATTTCTTCTCTCAAAAAGTAGTATCGATAATACCCTTCGCAATGTTTTTGGTTTCATTATTCCACAACAAACCGTTCAAATTTATCAAGGTATGACTAGTTTTCAGATCCGCATTTATATTTGATATTTCAAATTTGAATTGCAAAAACAATATTAACGAAATCAAAAAAAATTAGATGGTTGTAAAGAGAATTGAATTCTCTTTTCAACGATGTAACACTCGACCACCCATGCCATTTAAAATTTTTGAATTGATGTGCCCCCCGCGCCACCTGTCGAGAAATCACCATATTTTTTGATTCAAAATATAGTGTCGGTGAAACCCTCCAAACGGTTTTTTATTCATGTTTCTACGTCGAACCGTTCGAAAGTTAACAGGGGGGGGGGGACTAAAAAAGCCGCACTGTATATACAGGCCGTTTCTTTTATCATGTGGTAACATTGCTATATTCTAAACCGTAACAGATACGAAGACGATTAAATGGGAGAAAGGGTAACTATTGTGGAGAACAGTACAATGGTCAAAGAAAATTTATAGGGAGTCTCGCCCTTCCCGAGTAATACAGGGAAAACCAAAAATGCTGTTATTTGTTTTTTTACGAATAGAACTGTTATTTCTGAAAATATAAAAAAATGTATAAGAAAAGTTTTAATGTATTTAAAATGTACTATAAAAATGTAACAATGAATCTTTGATTAAACGTTTCGTGTCAACACGGCCACCATCAACATTTTTTTTTCAAATACGGACCCGTCTATTTTAGTACAAATATTGATAAAGCGATAAAATCACAATTCAGTGGTATATCACACTTGATATTTTTATAACGTTTCATTTAAAATAACTAGCATCCTCAGTGACAACAATTTTTAATTACGGTCCTTTCGTTAGTTCTTTTGTAAATTATTTTGATTTCTTCAAAACCTAAGCAACTATTGGCATACTTCAGACTTCACCCAATAATTTCGATAAGAAGATACCCCAACACAACGAACATTCGTATTTTTCCTTCTTGGGCATTTTTGTATTACAGAAATCCTTGTTTCAAGGCTGATTTCTTCAGAATCAATTATCATACTGAATATTTCTATAATTCTCAATCCTGGAAGTAACGAAAATATTAGTTTTTGGTCAAAATACGACTATTGTGTGATATGGTACAATTAAATAGCATCTCACTTCATTTACCATTTTTAAACAAGTAGACTTTGCTTGGTTTCTATGGCAGGACAAATAAATGAGTTGTGATACGTGTTAAGAACTGTCAGTCGTTTATACACTCAGTCATATCAAAGATGTATTCAAATGACGAAAGGACTGATATGCTATTTGCTTATGCAAAATCAAATAGAAATCCTCTTTTGGCAAAAAATATGTATGGTGAGGTATTCCAAACATTCAAATGTTTAGACGATTAGAAAGAAATTTGAGAGACTGTGGTGCATTTGATAGAAATAAAACTAGAAAATGTGTTGTTACTGGATGTATGCGGAACCAAATAAATGTTTTAGGTAAGCAAATATTACTTCATAAAGATTAACAAAGTGACGAAAATATTTTTTTTCAATTTAGGATTGGTCAGTTACAAAAATATTTCTAATCAAGATTGTTCTTTACGAGAAATTGCCCACGAACTAGGGATTTCTGTAAAATCTACCAGAAATATTTTGAAAAAGAACAAATACAAATGCTACAGGATACGCAAAGTTCATCACCTCAATGAAAGGGATTACGGAAGGAGAGTACGATTTGCGATGTGGTTGAGACGTAGAAATAGGGAAGTTGGAAATATTTGTAATAAAATAATATGGACGAACGAATCAAAATTCACCAACAATGGTTGGTTTAACAGAAACATCCATCATAGGTGGAATAATACAAATAAACATTTACATAGAGAAACCAATTTCCAGGAAAGGTTCGGAATAAATGTTTGGTTGGGAATTTTGGGAACAAACATACTAGGTCCTTTCTTTTACGACGAGCATTTGAATGGTGGAATGTATTTACATTTTTTATCCAATGAGTTTGATGGCTACTTAGATGAATTGCCACTGAACATCCGCCGTGAAATACAATTTTTTCAACAAGACGGTGCCCCTCCCCATAATGCAGCAATAGTAAGGGAACATTTAGATGCAATATTCCCAAGAAAATGGATTGGAAACAATGGACCAATTGCCTGGCCAGCTCGATCCCCAGACCTGATCCTTTAGATTTTTTTGTCTGGGGATACATAAAGGATAAAGTTTTTTCGACAACTAGTACAGATATCGACCATCTCAAACAAAAAATAAGAGATGCATGTAATAGCATTACACCCATCATGCTAGAAAATTGCCACAGAAATTGTATGGACAGACAACTTATGTGCATTCAACAAAGAGGTCGGCAATTCGAGCATTTAATGTAGGTTATCATGAAGAATTCATTTTCTGTATTGGTTTTATTTTCACTCAAAAATTCAATATGAAATAAATTGTTTTCTGTTTGTTTGATTTCTTCTACTCTTAAGTAAGTTTATTTCCTAAGTAAATTGCTATCGTTCGTCTCTGAAACTACAGATATCTTTTATTATAGTGTAAGCATAATTTTAATAGATACATTTATTCAAAGCGTCACTGATAATTTTTATATCGGAGAGTTAGGTTTTGTGGAATCCATAAACGACCTAACGACAGGACCGTAATTAAAAATGGTTGTCACTGATGATGTTAGTTATTTTAAATGAAACGTTATAAAAATATCAAGTGTGATATACCACTGAATTGTGATTTTATCGCTTTATCAATATTTGTACTAAAATAGACAGGTCCGTATTTGAAAAAAAAAATTTGATGGTGGATGTGTTGACACGAAACGTTTAATCAAAGATTCATTGTTACATTTTTATAGTACATTTTAAATACATTAAAACTTTCCTTATAATTTTTTTTATATTTTCAGAAATAACATTTCTATTCGTAAAAAACAAATAACAGCATTTTTGGTTTTCCCTGTATAACTCGGGAAGGGCGAGACTCCCTGTAAATTTTCTTTGACCATTGTACTGTTCTCCACAATAGTTACCTTTTCTCCCATTTAATCGTCTTCGTATCTGTTACGGTTTAGAATATAGCAATGTTACCACATGATAAAAGAAACGGCCTGTATATAGGCAAATAGATTTCAATTTAGAAAATATCATCGATCGATAAAAATAGGAAGCTTGATTTCATCATCTGATATAGTTTAAATTAGCCCGACATTTCGATTCTATTAGGTACCAGATTGATTAGAATATTCATTGATTTGTTTCTAAAATTA
The DNA here is from genome assembly GCA_944452925.2 of Chrysolina oricalcia. NCBI lineage: Eukaryota > Metazoa > Arthropoda > Insecta > Coleoptera > Chrysomelidae > Chrysolina > Chrysolina oricalcia. Next base: position 39,356,946 of record OX101828.2, on the reverse strand, counting down.
TGTATTGTTTTTATTTTATTTATTTTTTCAAATGTTTACTTTCTGCATAAAGTTGTTATATATAACCAATATATATATATATATATATATATATATATATATATATATATATATATATATATATATATATATATATATATAGTAGAAGGGTAGTCTTTGCTGACTAGTTAGGATACAAAGCAGGAAATTTTTGGGTATAGCAGCAAGCAAAACGTGTACTCTTTTAACACTATATTTCCGATATTTCAACAGTGAATACTGTCATCTTCAGGGAAGCTACAAGTAACAAGCAAAATTGTACGATTAATGGAAAGAAAACTTTGAAGAAGAACCACTTACTGTGTTGATGAGAATGATTGCTATGGATGTAATATTAAAAATTATAAACAACATGTCATGTAAGTCACATGTGACAAAGATGAACAAAACACATTAAAATACGTCAAACAATAAAAATATTAATATTAAGTCATTGTTATAAAATTTGTTTAAACATTTATTTGAATTATCTCCACACGTGGAGAGATTCAAATGTAACATAAGAAATTTGGTTAGGATTATTCGACAACAGACAGTTGACATTATTGACATTAGATGTCAGACACTTTTGAAGTGTGACACGAAACCACGAATTGGCCGCTGCTAGTGGGTGAAATTAACCAATTGTCTCAACTCAAAAGAGATGAAGTGTTCCCTAAGGGAGAATTATTTAAGTTATGTGTAATATTATTGTCGATGAGGAGTAAATATGAATAAATTTCACTTAAGTGATTAACGTCAGTTTTTTTATTTAAGCAAGAATCTGATTGAGAGATGAAAGCCATTTCCATGAAAAGTCTTTTAGTGGTATTGTTTTCTTTAGTCAAAATTTTTGTATTACTATAATTCATGTTATGACCAGTGCTATTAACATGTTCACTTAATGCACATCTTTCAGGATGGCATTTACAGTCACTTTTATGTGCAGTGATTCTATCTTTTAATGTCCTCGAAGTCTGACCTATGTAAGTTTTATCGCAATTAGAGCAAGGAATACAATACACCAACTGTGATTGTGAAGTTAAAGGTGTTTTATCTTTAACTTTGGTAAAAATGGAATTAATTGTTAATATTGTTTTATTTGCAATTTTTATGTTCTCAAAAACTTTGAAGATTCTAGCAAGCCTGGGTGAGACATCTGCGATATAAGGAAGAGAGGTGAAAAAATATTGGATTTGGATCCTATCTGCATCATTTGTAGTAGTGATATTATTTTGCGAAATGTTATTGATATTATTTAATGAATCATGTGTGTCTATGGTAGACGTACTGTATAAAATCTTTTTTAATAGTGAAGGAGGATATGAATTATCAATGAATAAATTATATAAGATTTTTAAATTTTGTTGATGAAAAGAGGAGTCAGAAATACAGAGTATTCGATGTTTCATTTGTTTAACCAAATTAACCTTCATGGATTGTTTATGGTATGAGTGATAGTTCATAAATCTTCCACTACTTATGGGTTTTCTATACCAGTCAATGACTAAGGTATTGTCCACTGTACGACGAAATTTTGTGTCCAAGAAGGGAACACTATGTTCTTCGTCTTCACGTTCTATGGTGAACTGTATATACGGGTCATAACTATTGAATACATCAACTACTTCTGTAGTTCCGTGATGTGGTAAGGCTATAATCAAGTCATCCACATATTTTTTAATGAAAAACAATTTGAAAGGTAAAACTTTTAGGACTGTATCCAGTATGTCATCCATGACATACATAGCAAGGATGGGACTAATTTTTGCCCCCATAGGGGTTCCAAACGTCTGTTTGTAAAATTTATTATCAAATGAGAAATAAGTATTATTGAATAAGAAAGTAATAAGTTCAAAGAAAGTTTCTTTATCAACACTACAATGATTACTGATACTATCCCATCTTTTATCAATGGCTCGTATACAAGCATCCAAGTAAACATTACTAAAAAGTGAGACTACATCCAAGCTCGCTATAACATAGCCCTCGGGGAGTTTCATTTTATTGAAAATTTTTGAAACCTCAAAAGAGTCTTTAATATATATATATATATATATATATATATATATATATATATATATATATATATATATATTTGAATGAAATGTTTTATATTTCATGTTGAAATATGGAAAAATTACTTTTCTCTATATTTTGTACAATTCCTTATAACTTTTATGTGAATTCGGTAATGTGCCCCCCCCCTGAAAGAAATCCTGAATCCGCCACTGCATGAAGCTGAGCTACTTGTCAAAAGATGCAGTTTTGAGTCTCAAACAGAATCTCCAAATTTCATTATCTTCAGAAGCAAAAAAGTTATAGGGGCGAGCCACATTCCGCGGACACCTAGTATAATATAGAAGTAGAACACTTGTATCTATTGACTAATTAGTTAATAATTTTTATACGATGCTGAATACTTACTTGGAAATATATTTTGTTCTCAAATTTCCTTTTCGTTGATCCTATTTTGAGGAATACTGACTCTGTGTACCTATAAGGAACATTCTTTAGTTGGATGAAACATCTTGTGGTGTATCTGAAAATAAGATTATGAAGCCTGGTGAATTTTTGAACGGTGCAGCTGAAATACAGGGACTGACTCAACCAATATCTGTTACAGTTCTGTCTGTACATTATCTATCGTGGAGCACAAGGATTTTCAGAGAAAATAATAATCATATATCTAATATCATAAACTATACGTGTATGTACTACGGAAGCGTGGAAGGGCCAACTGTTTTGAAATTATATTGTTCTCCCGCTGCCGACACTGTAAATAGTTCATACATGCTTAGCAACAAAACAGGTAAATGGCCATTATCATTCGTTTACTAATTCATCTTAACAACGGAATGTAAATAGTGTCATTTACATGCCTAGGGTAATAATGACTTTAACGAATAATACCTTCAGCTTCATTTATATTAATTTTTAGGTCATGAGACTTTTTCAATATTATTGTTGGCTGTTTATTCGGTAACTTAGTTACACGCTCAAGCAACTTAGAATGAAATAGCGAACGAATAATCATGAAGGAAGGGTAAGAAAACAAACTTCAATTCAGGCAAATTTTGAGAAATGTCAACAAGCACCGGGAAAAACGTAATAAGTACCACGGAATGTATCGACTGTTAACATCCTCGGCAAGCGACAAGTCTCGGCTTTGCCTCGGCTCGTACTCTCTCACCTCGAATGTTAACACGTCTTTACATTCCCTGTTACTTAAATAACAATTATTCATCGCTATATTTTTCCAAAAGGTGCACCTTTTGTTATTATTTTAGTGTAGTTTAAATTCCCTGTGAATAATCTTGAAAATCTAATATCCTCGGGTCTATAAATGGGACAGTTTTTTTCCACATTGAATGACAAAATAAATTTCAAGTCTGAAACGCTCAGAAAATAATTGTTTTTTAATAATATAAAAATGGATTGCTCAAATCCAAACTTCTGCATTTAATCTATACAATAGGCATAATCGTCGACAAGTCTCCAACAAAAACAACTACTGCCCCCTACGACCATTGAATTATATGTTAGAATCTTGACCCCAAGATTCAAAGAGCACTCCGACCATGGTGTCGACTTCGTATGTAGCCAAACAATTTCAGAACAAAATATTGTATTAGTCTAGTCAAGAAAAAAAATTGTATTGTCACCAAAAATTATAATCATGGTTATAATCATGGTGTCATGTAGAAAATTTGAAGAAAGGTCCTAAAAGAGGCCGAAAAAATTGCAAAAGTTATAAATAATTGAAATAATTGAGTGAATACAAAGTGGTGCTTTGTTTTTTATGAATCTCGAGAAATATTAAAGATTTTTGAAATATTAAAAAAGATCTGAAAAGATCAGCAAATTTGCTGAAAATAGTTTCGGCTTCCGAAACTGTACCTCCAATATTTATAATTTTCACAGAGCCCTGAGAATAGAGCCAAAAAGCGCGCGCGTTGCGTCACTATGTCACAACAACAATCAAAATTATTTTATCAAATTAAATATGAATATTAAACAATAAAAAAATTCATGTACCATTGGTATACATCAATTAACTACGAGGATGTATTGGTATCTAGTTAGGCTAGACCAGTTCCTTGCATAAACAAAATATTGCGTTACCATAGCAACGAACAATAACTTATTGGAAGTGATAGTGTAAAGTTTGACGTCAAAAAAGTAAACCAGAGTTACGCAATAAATTAAAAGAAAAAATATGTCCACCGAAATTGTGAAAATCGAAAAATTGGAGTATCGAGCCATCATCAAGTACCTGTATTTAAAAGGGTTAAGAGGTAAGCAGATTTACGAAGATATGCTCAATACCCTTGGTGATCAATGTCCTTCGTATGCGACCGTGAAAAATTGGACTGTAAGCTTCAAAAGAGGTAAATTTTCCATTGAAGAAGATGACCGATCGGGAAGGCCAGTTTCTGTGTCAGTCCCCAAAAAAATCGATGCAGTTCATGACATGATTTTAACAGACCGTCGAATTGGGCTGAAGCACTGAATATTTCATGCGAACGCGTTCATCATATAGTTCACGTCAATTTGGACATGAGAAAAATTGCTGCAAAATGGATCCCCAAATGTTTGAATGTTGACCAAAAGCGTGCAAGGGTAGTCATCGCGTTCGATCTGTGCTCGATTTGAAAACGATGTAGACTTCTTAAACCGAATTGTTACTATGGATGAGACTTGTGTACATTTCTGCGATCCAGAAACAAAACAACAATCGATGGAATGGCGACACTCCGGTTCGCCAAGACCTAAGAAGATTCGTGTCCAAAAATCTGCTGGAAAAGTTCTTGCTTCAGTTTTTTGGGATTGCCATGGAGTAATCATAGCCGCGTTTTAGTGACCACTAGAGTTTACATTTACTAGTGGAAGAAGTAGAGTATCATAAAAACGTAATTTCAGGGTTTTCAATAGAATTCAGATAATTCTAAAATTTCCTAAATATCTGTAAACAGATTGAAACTTATAGTTTCCTCATTATGAATGATACATTCAATATGAATGATTTGGTTGCATTAACCACAGTCCAAATAGACAATGGAAGAAGGCGCGAGTAGTATTATATCTATTCGAAGATCAGATCTAGGCGGGAATGTTTCAAGTGCAATAATAAACTCATCATATCTGTGAATTCCTTTAATAATTTCACTCAGAAAACTTTTTCAGAATGTAAACCTTAACTCCCCACTTTCGAGGCAGCTTTCAGTGAACTAGCAAATGAGCCGGAATCATCTTTAAAAAATGAGAGCATATTTGTAGGTTGGGAACAAATAGGAACTGAAAAATATTTTTTTGATATTTATCTGGACAATTTTTCTCTTTTCCTCATACACGAATCGATTTGACACAATGTTTCTATATCATCCCACTGATGTTTTTGAACTTTCGCTACTTTCGGGGTCATCATCGTCTTTATTGGTAGGTATCCATTTCTATATTTGTGGATATGATTTTGAAATGAAGGTTCAACAGGTTTTCATTGAATTGAGAATTAATATGAACACACCTTCTTTATTATATAAAAGAAACTCAATGTTAACCTATACGTATTCAAACATCTTCATCTATAACTTTACTCACGTCCATATCACTCATATTTATTTCAACTAGAGGCTGTTCACTACCAAAATCGTTTTAATGTGAGTAAATAAAGTTTTTTGGGCTTCAAAATACAACCAAACTGAAATGAACAGAAATTAAGTCCGTAGTTTCAAACTACTTTGAATGTCACTAGTGTCATTTTTCTGTTAAGATTTAGGAATTTTCCGTTTTCAACCAATCATCTACTTTTGCTACCTTCAAATTTGATCGTAGCGAAAGTAGAGAAAGTAGATATATTTTGTGTCAAAAAACAGTTATGCCAAATTGTACTTCTACGAGTAGAACATTTCTGCCTACAATAAAACGCACCACATGATTGATTTTTTGGATAAGGGTAGAACAATAACTGGAGATTACTATTCGACATTACTGACCACTCTACGGGAAAAAATTTAAGAGAAAAGACGCGGAAAGCTATCCAAAGGTGTTTTGTTTTTGCAGGACAACGCCCCTGCACACAAATCTCATGTAGCCATGCAAAAAATACGCGATTTAGGGTTTGAATTACTAGAACACCCCCCTTATTCACCAGATTTGGCTCCGTCCGGCTATCATCTCTTTCCTCAACTGAAAAAAAGTTTGAAAGGTCGTAAATTTTCTTCCAACGAGGAGGTAACAAAAACTGTGGAGGTCTGGTTTGCAAAGCAAGAAGAAACATTTTTTTGAAAGGTCTAGAGACGTTGCAGGTTCGATGTAATAAATGTATCCAATTAAGAGGAGAATATGTTGAGTAATTAAATATTTTGACATTGAAATTTTGTTTGGTTCTATAATAGACTAAGAATTTTTCAATATATCCTCGTATAATCCGCGGTTAAAAAATGTTTATCCCAATTCCTCCACAAATTATGCATTTGTTAATAAACAAATTTTTCTAAAGTGAATGTCAACATAAAAACCCCGATGATTATTGAACTAAAACCCTAGGATTTTTCAAGTGAAGTTATCCTTAATAGGCTTACAAATAGATAACCTATGCAAAAATGGGATATTTTTTATTTTCTACTATTTTATTAACAAAAATTAAAAAAGTGAATAATTTTTTAAAAAATTATCTTGAATGTTTCGATTTCTAAGGGTTTACTTCAAGCTACATAATAATTATTTATGTACCAAGTGTGTAAATAGATGTTTATGCCCTGAGGGTCGCCCGAGGGTATACACATCTGTTTATGCCCTGAGGGTCGCCCGAGGGTATACACATCTGTTTATGCCCTGAGGGTCGTCCGAGGGTATACACATCTGTTTATGCCCTGAGGGTCGCCCGAGGGTATACACATCTGTTTATGCCCTGAGGGTCGCCCGAGGGTATACACATCTGTTTATGCCCTGAGGGTCGCCCGAGGGTATACACATCTGTTTATGCCCTGAGGGTCGCCCGAGGGTATACACATCTGTTTATGCCCTGAGGGTCGCCCGAGGGTATACACATCTGTTTATGCCCTGAGGGTCGCCCGAGGGTATACACATCTGTTTATGCCCTGAGGGTCGCCCGAGGGTATACACATCTGTTTATGCCCTGAGGGTCGCCCGAGGGTATACACATCTGTTTATGCCCTGAGGGTCGCCCGAGGGTATACACATCTGTTTATGCCCTGAGGGTCGCCCGAGGGTATACACATCTGTTTATGCCCTGAGGGTCGCCCGAGGGTATACACATCTGTTTATGCCCTGAGGGTCGCCCGAGGGTATACACATATGTTTATGCCCTGAGGGTCGCCCGAGGGTATACACATCTGTTTATGCCCTGAGGGTCGCCCGAGGGTATACACATCTGTTTATGCCCGCGGTACATACATAACTTTATGTCATACTAGTTCGTTATTGCAATCCAATCTCAATTCAAATCAGTATTTTAAAAATCCGGTTTGAATTAATAACATTGCCATTTTATCATAGCAGACACTATCGTTGCTAGGTGAATGTTGACAAACGTAAATGTCATAAAATCACAATAATTTGTATATGTGTCAAAGTTAGAAGTCAAAATGAACGAAGATTTTGGAATTCCTGGTGAAATTATTTCTCTTTATGCCCGCGCGGGCCATAAAGTGAACTTTATGCCTGCACGGGCATAAAGTACGACATTAGATAGTTGGTAACTGAGCAATAAAAACACAATAATGAACTAGTATGACAAAAAATAATTTTTTGAATTTTTTAACACCATTGTTTAAAAAATTGTTATAAACAATTACACTGTGTATGAGCAAATCAAAATTTTCATTGTAATATATTTATTGATGAAAATTATGATATTTTTGGGGAACTATTCCACATATATTCTGTATAAAAATTCTGTTATAATATTTACACACCCTGTAATATTTCGTATTCAAGTCTAGAGACGTTTATTTTTGGAAAGCAAACTTTTCTTTATCTAGTGAATTCAGTTGTAAAGACATTTTATATACAACCTATCTACTATTTCTAAACGATCTAATTTGTAACTTTTACTTCAGGTCACGTTCGATGTATGAGAACAAAATCAGACACGATGGTATCTCATAAACTAATTCTCTGTGAACTTTTCAAACAGAATGAGAGGATGAAAAAAACATTATTTAATAGTCTCCACTAAAACTTTCTTCAGAGGACACAAAACAGGCAATTGCATGGTTGTTCTTCTAGGAAAGTTGAGGGTAATCTATGCTACCATTTTAATTTCACTTTTCGCCCTTCGAAAAGCACAGTTCGTTCGAAGACTTCACCCGTTCAACATCAGCTTACATTTTTTACTTTTTACTCGCGATCCAAAAACTTCATTAAGTTATATATACAGGGTGTCAATTTGAAAACTTCCCACCCTTAATATCTTCCTTCCAGTAAACAATATGAGTAATCGAAAAAACAGGTCAATTTTATTGTCAAGGGGGACACTTTCAAGGACTATTTGTAGCCCTCGTGGTTCAACCCCCTAGGAGGGGTAGATGTTACCCTTAGAATTTTAAATGGGAAGGGGGGTCAAGTGGCACATCATTTTGATGGGCGTTCAATTCTTGTTCCAATGGTACCCTGACTTATTATTTTGTGATGAGCATTTTCCGAAAAATTGCGTTCTAAACTAACAGAAGTAATTATTAGAACGCCTATACTGAGATGCATGGTTTGGCCAGAACTGGTTAGAATATTAGGTGGTACCGTTCCAACCCTTTATTAGGGGTAACATTAGCCATTAGCTCCAAACACTTTACATAAAAAAGTAGTCTAATAGTAAAACGTAGATGGTAGTAAAGTTGTGTTTATTAAATGCTGAATTTTTAAGTGTCATCGCAGAAATTGTACAGATAGCCTTCCTTTTTTGCTACTTCTGCTGTAAAAAGTTTCTGTTTTCCGGCAAAAAATTGGTTAGCAAATTTGAACTATGTGGTAGTATTGTGAATACCGTTGTACCTGTTGGGCTGTTTAGGAATTACTTTAATAAGTGTATAAAAGTGTAAAAATGGTTTACATTCTTCGAGACAGAATTGAAATGATTGTAATTTATGGCGAAGTTGGAAAGTGCGCACGAAGGGCGGCATGGCATGTCTTTTTAACGAAAGACATCCAAATTGTAATGTAAGTCACCGGTATGTGCTTGATTTGGTGAATAAGTTTTAAGAAACTGGTTCAGTGACAAATAAAAAAAGAAATAACCCCAGAGTACTAAATGAAGCAGCTCAAATTGAAGTTTTGGGAACATTTGCTGAAGAGCCCACGAGCTCCTTACGATCAGTATCAGAACAGACGGGAATGTCACGCGAGACTATAAGAAAAGCATTGAAAATGCATAAATTTCATCCATATAAAATGCAGATTCTTCAAGAGCTCCACGAGGATGATTATGATAGAAGAATAGAGTTTTGTGAAATCATGTCTCATCGAGTCAATACCATCCCTAATCTTCTGTTAAACATCTGTTTCAGCGATGAGTGTTAATTTTTTCTGAATGGCAATGTTAATAGACAAAATTGTCGCTATTGAAGTGACGAAAACCCACATATTTTTCGGGAAGGGCATACACAACACCCACAAAAAGTTAATGTTTGGGCTGGTATTCTTGGAAATGCCATTCTTGGTCCATTATTTCTGGAAGAAAACTTGACTGGCAATCTGTACCTTGATATGCTTGAAGAGAATGAACTTTTGCAGGAGGATCTGTTACATTACCAGCAGGACGGTGCTCCACCTCATTATTTTCTTCCCGTCCGACAGTGGTTAAACGAGAGATTTCCGGGTAGATGGATTGGCAGAAGGGGAGTAGTTGAATGGCCTCCGAGATCACCGGATTTAACACCCTTAGATTCCTTTCTTTGGGGGCATCTTGAATCCGTTGTTTATAAAACACAACCTTCTGATATTGACGAACTTAAAAGACGAATTACAGCAGCATGCCGGTCAATTCCTAGTGAAGTTTTCCGTAATGTTAGAGGGGAGTTCGAAAACAGACTGTATTACTGTTTAGAGCAAAATGGACAACATTTCGAACAGCTAATAAGATAAGCGTAAGTAGATTTTATGTTGGAAATGTCTTTCTCGCAAATTAAATTTTATTGTGTAGAAGGAAAATAACCACCAAATAAAAAAAAAAAAATTATTCCTGTCATTCAAGGGTTGGAGCGGTGCCACCTACTCTTCTAACCATTTTTATTAAAGGTAGTCAATACAATAATGCATCTCAGTATAGGCGTTCTAATAATTACTTCTGTTAGTTTAGAACGCAATTTTTCGGAAAATGCTCATCACAAAATAATAAGTCAGGGTACCATTGGAACAAGAATTGAACGCCCATCAAAATGATGTGCCACTTGACCCCCCTTCCCATTTAAAATTCTAAGGGTAACATCTACCCCTCCTAGGGGGTTGAACCACGAGGGCTACAAATAGTCCGTGAAAGTGTCCCCCTTGACAATAAAATTGACCTGTTTTTTCGATTACTCATATTGTTTACTGGAAGGAAGATATTAAGGGTGGGAAGTTTTCAAATCGACACCCTGTATATACACATACTACAAGCTAATTAATAAAGTTATTTATCAAAGTTATCTTCAGTGTTCGCTTTTGCAATAGAAATAAGTCACCACGAAAAATAACAAATAGGTGATACGGTTTCCACGAAACGAAATCATCAATATTTAAAAAAAACGATTCCTTTGAAATAATTATTTGTTGCTAAAAAAAGTTTATTTACTATTTTATTTTTTTTATATTCAATTGTTAATAAAAAAGTGGAAAATCAAAATTTTACAATTTTTGCAACGGTAATCTATTTGTGAGCCTATTAGGAATAACTTCACACAGTGAAAAACATTATTGGGTTTTAGTTCAATAATTATCGGGATTTTTATGTTAACATTCAGTTTAGAAAAATTGGTTAATTAACAAATGCACAATTTATGGACAAATTGGGATAATAGTTATTTAAGTAACAAGGAATGTAAAGACGTGTTAACATTCGAGGTGAGCGAGTACGAGCCGAGGCAAAGCCGAGGCTTGTCGCTTGCCGAGGATGATAACAGTCGATACATTCCGTGTTACTTATTACGTTTTTCCCGCTGCTTGTTGACATTTCTCAAAATTTGCCCGAATTGAAGTTTGTTTTCTTACCCTTCCTTCATGATTATTCGTTCGCTATTTCATTCTAAGTTGCTTGTGCGTGTAACTAAGTTACCGAATAAGCAGACAACAATAATATTCAAAATGTCTCATAACCTAAAAATTGATATGAATGAAGCTGAAGGTATTACTTGTCAAAGTCAAAGTCATTATTACCCTAGGCATGTAAATGACACTATTAAGTTCCGTTGTCAAGATGAATTAGTAAACGAATGATATAGGCCATTTACCTGTTTTGTTGCTAAGCATGTATGGACTATTTACAGTGTCGACAGCGGGAAAAATCTTTTTAACCGCAGATTATTGTTAATTGAAGTATCACATTAGTACCTGATTTTTTTATTCCTTAATATTCATATTCAATATGTTAATAGTTATTTAATCAACTAGGGTATTAATGAAGGCGATTAATGATCGAGATATTTTAACGCGTGAGCGAAGCGAGCGCGTTAATGTTCGAGATCATTGATCGAATTTTAATATAGGAGTTGATTGCAAGACTTTTCCGTCGACCTAATGATAGTATGAAAGAAAATAAAAAAAAGTTGAGAAATTTTCGTTGTTCAGGATTCGAACCCCCGATCTATACATCCGGATTGTCTTCGTTCACTCGCATTTCGCCTCTGCGCTATGGAGCCCATGTATAAAATGTCGCGTTTTGATGAGTTGAGTATTTGCTACATTTTCCAAAATTACTTGCTATACATAATAATGAAAATAATAAATTTTTCATAGATTTTTCTGCTTTTATCAGGCAATAAATTTAAAGCTGCCACTTTAGCGGTTTCCGCAACATCTGGCGGTGTCAACGTGAAATTATCTTCAATATTCATTATTTAGATTGGAAAATTATGTGTAAAAATTTTACAGCGCACATAAAATCTGAATCCGTTGATGTCTGGTTGCCATGCAACGCGCAAAATCATGCATTTACAGAGAAATCGATCATTAATGACAAATTGAGCATTAATAGGGGTCATTAATGGTCGATTTCGTTTGCATTGATGCATATTAAACAGACATGTTAATACAAGGTCGGCGGAAAAATAATTTTTATTGTTGTTGTGTCAGTGGCGCAACGCGCGCAGAAGCCAGACTACCCATTTTTTGGCTCTATTTTCAGGGCTCTGTAAAAATTATAAATATTGGAGGTACAGTTTCTGGAGTCGAACCTTTTTTCAGAAAATTTGCTGATCTTTTCAAATCATTTTTAATATTTCGAAAATCTTCAACATTTTTCGGGATATTCCAAAAAAAAACAAAGCTCCACTTTTTTTTCACGTAATTGTTTATAACTTTTGCAATTATTCTCGGCCCCTTTTGGGACCTTTCCTCGAACTTTTTACATGACATTACATATCGAATGACACCATGATCATAATTTTTGGTGACTATACAAAATAAAAAAAAAAGGTAAATGTTGCCTAAATTATATGACACTACCTGGCAGAAGCCTATTAAACTAATAATAAATAGTTATTTATGCAACAAGTGCAAAAAGTGAATGTTTATTGCACTCGACGTGCCGTTAGGCCGAGTTGGACAACACGTCGAGTGCAATAAACAATTTTTGCACGAGTTGCATACAATATTTTTTCTACGTTCATGCAAAAAGCAAAAAATGATTTATTGAGGTGCGGCACTAGGTGTAGGAAAATGAAAAGCGCAACTTGAATACTTTATTATTAATATCGATTTGCATTGAAACAGGAACTAATACGTTACGAACAATTCAACTCAAACTTTATTTTTACCCTCAATGTTGAAAGTGAATGAACAATTGGTGCAATTTTCAATATGAATATTTCGTAGTGAAGTACCTATTGCCAATCTCACAGAATATCTGCTAAATATGTAGTAGGTTTAAACGTTTATGTTTGTCATGATGACAGCACGTTGAAGTAGAATGACAGATGAGTGCAATAAAAACTTTATTGCACTAGTGCAATAAAGAACTTCTTTTTCCACTGAATATAGTTCAATAAAGTTTTGCTTTTTGCATGAATGTAGAAAAAATGTATTAAGCAATCCAAACTCCTGTATTAAACCTATACAATGGGTCATCGGCAAATCTTCAACGGAAAACAACTACTGTCCCCTACGACCATTGAATTATATCTATTAGATTCAAGATAATTGTGTAGGTTAAATGCAGAAGTCTGGATAGCTTAATCCATTTTTGTTATTAGTTTACTGGGCTTCTGCCAAGTTTCTGAAAATTTCACGCCTCGCTTCTTTAGCTTTCAAAAAATGTTTTTTGTTAAGTTGCCATGACAACCCAGAAAATTTCCTAAAATTTTTATCCTCCAGGCGAAATAAATAAGAGGAAATTTTTCTGTCAAATGTTTGACATATGATAGTTGATATTTTGCTGTTATGTAGGTACGAATGGAATTTCATTTTCCATATGAAATGAGATGATATTTCATAATTATGTATTTACTAGATATTTCGAATGTGTCTGAAAATATTTTGAGGACTCTTTGAACGAATAGGTCTATCGTTAAAAAAATTATATCAATCAAATGTCTACCTAAACTTCACTACATGAATTTAATATTTGAAACAATTTTATTCAACTTATCTTTGTGTGAAAACTTGGTTGAAATTTCAAGACGCTTTTTTGTACTACGCTGATTGATTTCTCATTTCTGTTCAAGTATTTCAATTATGGGTCACTTCTTTTATTTTCGCAAAGTTCTTTTTAATAATAATAATATAATATATAATAATAATATATAGTTTATTGAGTAATAATCATATACATAAAATGGTATATTCGAATTTTGAAACTTCAATAAACCGAGGGTCTCACTAAGGCAAGTAGCCTGAGCGTGAGATTTTTGATTTATTTAATTTTTTTTGTGTATATTATTAGTTAAAACTATGTTATAGATAAAATTATGAATAAATGTGAAAAAAATATGTATCAAATAAAGATAAAATTATGCGTGAAAAATAGATTTTTACAGTTAATATAGTGTAAAAACAATATTATAGATGTCCGCTGAAAATTCTAAACATAAAGTACATAGTACAATAAAAAGTATGAAGCGAATTGTGTATAAAATGTGGTCAAATCAAGACTATAGATAAAAATGTTGGTAAAATTCAGACAGACATAGACATAGAACATAGAGTCACCTTAATAGTATAAATAAAATCATATATAAAATGTAGAAGGAGATATTTGTACAGTAAAGTTATATATTATAAAATTGTGGATAATTTGTTAAAAAAAAAACATTTTCATTTGAACATAGGTTAAAATCAAGAGTATGGATAAAATTTTAGATAAAATGTAGGAAATATAAACTTTGTTAATATTTAAGACTGCATATCTATCATTTTGATGAGTTCATCTTTTGAATATTCGGCAATAAATTTGTTTAATTTTTTTTTTAAATTGATAAAGATTATCTGTTTCTCTCATACATTCTGGTAGAATTTGAAACATTCTTGGTGCAAGATATGTAAAACTGCGTTGACCAATTCTTTTCGAAGAAAATGGAGTTTGGTAACGTGTATTTTGTTTCCTCGTGTTATATGTATGTGTGAATGTTTGTAGCTCCGATTTATTCTTGAATTGATTTATCACGATGGAGCGGTAAAATAATTGTTTTATATCGAAAACCTGTGCTTCCATGTACAGATCACTAGATGGATATGTATATGGTTTCCACATTATCATTTTTAGAATTTTTTTTTGGATTATATTAATTTTTTTCAAATGTATATTCATTGCTCCACCCCACCCTAAGATTCCATAATTCAGTCGAGAACCAACTAGTGCATGATAGACCATTCTGAGTTTATCTCTATCTAAAATGTGTCTCAAAAGTTTGAATTTATAAATTAAATATCTGAGATTTCTGGTAATATTTTCTATTATTTTCCCATCTCAAGTGTTTGTCTATGGTTATGCCCAAATATTTATTATTGTCTGTTCCTTTGATTTTATGATGTTCATTTATTTTCAGAGTGTCGTAGTCTGGCAAGTTTCTATTCATGCAAGTAAATGTAATGAATTTAGTTTTTTCGAAGTTTATTGTTAGTAAGTTATGGCCCATCCAATTTTTTATGATTTTCAGGTCAGTTTCTGAATATGCATAATATATATTTTTGTTGTTATTCCATTATTTCTTATCTAATTATAAAGTATCATCCGCAATATTTTTCTTCTGAAACATTGAGAACAACTTTACAACAATACGATAATACGAACTAGAAAATTGAGCTTAACTGGTTAGTTGTTAGGCTGTCAATGGGTGCGTTTAACAGAATGCAGCGGCTGCTGCCGCTATTACGCTTCATGTGATAGACGGCTGACAAGTCTTCTATCCGCTAAAGATAAATGAAGCGCTTTATTTTCCGCTGGATTCATTTGAAGCGGTTCAGTGGTCTGTAATTTGGAATGTCTAGTAGACTTGTAAAGCGCTTTTATGCTCAATCCAGCAAAGCGCATTCCGCTTTTTTCTGATAGGCCCATATTTCCAACTCACCGCCACAATACGAATGCGTATTTGTCATTGTGTGAACAAAAGCCATTCATGGCTTACTGTTTTGACTTGTTTTGTCTCAAATAATCTCCAAGTCAGATGAAATTATTAATACAGGGTGGGGCACCGAAAACGAAACAAATCGAATATCTTCAAAACACATGTGTTGTGAAAAAAATGCAAGAACACGTCGATTTTCAATCCAAGGGGGACATCTTTCTATCATAACCTCAACTGTCATTCTTCTCCCCCCACCCCTTGATCACTATCACCCAAACAATTTGAATAGGGAAAGTAGTGAGTGTGACACATCATTTAAAAGATAATTTCATACGGAATTCAGCCATGTCAATTTTCGCTACCTAACTTTTTATTTTGGCGCCCTCTTGCGGGAAAAACAACTGTTCCGTATTCCAAATTTTCATACTTCATTTGCAAGCTAATTTAACATAAATTCGGTAACAATGCATTATGGAAATTTTCTAAGGGAAAAAACAGAATGGCGGCTTCAAAATGGAGGACAAGATAATTATCATCCGATTCGATTCAAAATTGAAATGTGGTGGTTTTCAGGGTCGAAAATTATGATTTGTTTATCAATGCAAAAAAAAACAATATGATGGCTCCAAGATGACGGATGAAATTTGTAATTATGGCCCGATTTGAATCAAAATTTTTATGTGGGGATTTTCAGCTTCGGAAATTATGATTTTTTTGTCGATGCAAAAAGACGGCCAGCGAAATTTGTAGTTATGGTTTGATTCGACCCGGCACCGGAAACGAATTCTTTAAAATACATGTGTTGTGGAAATAAATGCAAAAACACGTTGATTTTGAATCCAAGGTGACATCTTCGTATCATAACCTCAACTGTCATACCACTCTCCCCACCCCTTGGTCACTCATACAATTTGAATAGGGAAAATACTAATGACCGATTTCACCAACTGATTCCTAAAGTTAGGAAATACCTTAATCGAATTTAGGAATACTCAAGTCCAATTTGCGATTCACCACACATTCAGAAATGCTTGAGAGTGATAGGAAATACCTATGTGCACTTGGGCATTCCTAAATTCGATTAAGGTATTTCCTAACTTCAGGATTCAGTTGGTGAAATCGGCCATAAGTGTGACACAGCATTGAAAAGGTAATTCCATAAGGAATTCAGACATGTGAGTGTTCGCTACCTAACTTTTCACTTTGGCGCCCAATGGCGGGAAAGACAACTGTTTCATATTCCAACTTATGAAATTTGATTTGAAAGCTACTGTGAACAATTCACGGAAACATGACAAAAATTAAAAAAATTAACATATATTGTACGAACTTACAAATTGTAAAATTTTGCATAAATTGCTCATACGTCAGACAGCGTTTCAAGACTAACGGCAGTTCATGGCGTACACTTTGAGCATCTATTGTGAATTAATGTAGTTTCGAATAACTGGATGTAAATTTAAGCAAGGTTTTCCAATTTTTTGAGTTTATGCAATGTCCAATTTTTTAGAATAAGTATGTATGTATGTGTGGGACAAATCTTGCAGCTGAATTTTGACCCACTTCTAGTTGTCCGATCAACTTGAACTTTGGTAGGTGTTCATAATTGCGACGTAAATGTATTATGGAGTTTTTATTGAAAAAAAACAACAAAATGGCAACTCCAGTATGGCAGATTGTGGGGGTTTTAGGTACATATTTTCAGCATGACTGAAAATCATTGAGTAAAATTGACAGGGTTCGAAAATATCGTGACATTTGTATATATATATATATATATATATATCCGATATATATCATACTTAAAATTTAATTATTTAATCAAAAAACATCATTGTTTCTAGCACAAACTATTGTTTAACACAAATACATTAACAAAAAACGATATTCTAAACAACAAAACGGTTTATTCTAACTATAATTAAAAAGAAAAAAACAAAAACAATTAATAAAACAAAAATATTTTAACATTATTTTACTATTTCAACACAAACAAACAATTAAAAACCTTTTCCAAACAACAAAACCTTTTTCTAACGTTGATAACTCTAATTAAAAAGAAAAAAAACTAAAAACAAATAAATTTTTATCAACATTATTATGTCAACATTGATATTGGTATATCCTCATCAAATGAAATATCAATATCAATATCATTCCTATTATTAACTTACGTCAGAATCTTCAGATATGGCTGGTTTCCATGCCCAGTCAAGGTTGGTTTTCTTTTTATCTATATTTTGATTCATACACTTGAACGTTAAAACCAGTCAACTGGATTATTGGTTTCCCAAGCGATTCCGTAAATCCGATTGAACCCGACCGATAGAAGAAAAGGTCCTTTCAAGATATTTTCGGATATTTAGAATGATGGAAAACATTTTTAATTTAATAAATAAAATTATCGAATATATCAGATATATATCAAGTAATAAATATCATGATATATATCGTGATATATATCATGATATATATCCTCCGAACCCTGAAAATTGATAAAAAAGTTTTTATACGAATGCAATGAAAAGAACAAAATATTTTTTTAGATGTAGGACGTATGTTATTCTGTGCGTAACAGATTCAAAAGCTTGCCGCTAGTACAAAATAGGTATTTGTGCGGGGTGAAATTGTGATTCTGTTACGGACAGAATAACCTACGTCACACATCTAACAAAAATATTTTGTTCTTTTCATTGCATTCGTATTTCCTTTTTACCGCATCTGTATAGAAGCTTCTTCTTATCAATTTAACTCATTCATTTTAGTCATCCTCGAAACTTTTAAAACCCCCATATACAAATTTTGAATCGATTCAAACCACAATTATAAATTTCGTCCGCCATCTTGGTTTTTTGCATCAACAAAAGAATCATAATTTCTGACCCTGAAAATCCCCACATACTAATATTGATTCGAATCGGACCATAATTACAAATTTTATCCGCCATCTTGGAGCCACCATCTTGTTTTTTTGCATCGACAAACAAATCATAATTTCTGATCCTGAAAACCACCACATATCAATTTTGAATCGAATCGGACCATAATTGCTAATCTTGTCCGCTATTTTGGAGCCGCCATTTTGTTTTCTCATTTAGAAAAATTCTGTTATGCATTGTCACCGAATTTATAACAAATTAGCTTGCAAATGAACTATCATAATTTGGAATCCGGAACAGTTTTTTTTCCGCAAGAGGGCGTCAAAATGAGAAGTTAGGTAGCAAAAATTGACATTGCTGAATTCCTTAAGAAATTACCTTTTTAATGATGTGTCACACTTACTACTTTCCCTATTCAAATTGTTTGGGTGATGGTGACCAAGGGGTGGGGGGATAGGTTGAGGTAATGATAGGAAGATTTCCCCCTTGGATTAAAAATCGACGTGTTTTTGCATTTTTTCCAAAACACATGCATGTTGAAGATATTCGATCTGTTTCGTCTTCGGTGCTCCACCCTGTATATTTTGGTGTAAAATTTAATTACCGAATCCCCCGCGTACTGAAATTAATTGCAGGAAATTTATCTCGCACATGAATTTTTTTAGAAAGTACTCAAAAAATTTCCGGAAATAATTCAAGCACTTGGGAGATTATAAGTGAAAAGAATTGTTTATTTTTACTTGATGTTCATTACCTTCCTAATTGGTGATTCTTAGGTCAGTTGAGGTTGTAAATTCACCATCACTGTTATTATCTGTTCATATTCTTACCTCTTTGGCGCCGATCCTGATCCGCAGTCTATTCTGTTGTCCATAACGATAGCAGCTTCTGATATGTGATTCTTGGATTCAGCAATTCGACTGCAAAGGAACAATTAAAAACATTTTAAAGTCTCTCTCCATTCGATCAACGAATGCTCGAACACTTCCGTTGAAACAGTGCAAGAACCAATAAATAGCTTTTTTGTAAGTTATTTTAACCAGGGTAAGAGTTTTTTCAACTGTACTTTATAGGTCAGTGATTGTCAAACTTTTTCCCATACGGATCCTCGTGAAGATTGGTATAGTAGTTATTAACGTTACAAGGTCGATTGTGGCAAATAACGGATGAGGTATTATAACAACCGAATCCGTTATTTGCGTATCGGCCGTTTGTCGTTCAAGACAGCTTAACAGCTTAACAATATCGCAACAATATTATAAACAACGTCAGTTTTTTGTGTTCAGAATTTCGCTTCAACAACGACCATGGATGAAATTGAGGAACAGAATCAAATTTCTTCAGAAATATTGGGAGAATTATGTGCAGATTTACTGCCGAAAATAACTCCAGAGCGATATCAAAAAAATATGAACATTTTGAAGAGTGGCGTAAAAGCAAGAATGTAAAAGTGGTTGATGAAGATGTATTATTAGACTATACGAAATGAAAAACTCGCTGTGGACCAAGATTTCAATGTTGAAACTTGCTTTGAAAGTTTATGACAACACTGACAATTCGAAGTTAGTTATTTCAAATCGTACACCATATTAAGACGCGTTTACACCAAAGTTGACAACTAAAAGTTGACAACAGATCGTTTATAGAAAACAAAAAGTTGTCAACTAAAAGTTTCTCTTCTAAAATTAGAGCCATGGAAGATGTTTTGTAGAAAACTAAAAGTTGTTCCTGTAATATATCCACGTTGGCAACACTGACAGATCAGTGATGATTACGGGTATTGAGCAATCCGTCCGCGTCTGGAAATTACCAAATGTAATTTAACTGAATAAACCTCCAGTGAAATCAATAGCAACAATCAAAGTGTTTTAATAACATCCAAGTCTGGATGTAACATGGTGGCAGCGGAAAAGCGCGCTGGCAAGGTTTGAAACGAAAGATATTTACGAATACCGGTATTTCGAGGTTAGGAGCGCGGCAAATGCGGAGAGATCGCGTGGTGCGCAGAAAAAATAATAATACGATACGGCTAGTTCGGAATTTCGACAAAAAACTTTAGCGTGATATTGTTCGCAAGTGTTTTTTATAATAAACTGAAGAAACAATGGCAGATCACTCCAGGCCTCCCGGGGAAATGCATTTCAAAGGTGATTTCACCTCGAATTGGAAAATATGGAAACAAAAATTCAACCTGTACCTCAAGGCAACTGGCAAAGAAGACAAGGTGGTTGATGTAAAGATCGCAATCTTGCTAAACTTCCTGGGGGATGAAGGATTATTGATATACAACACCTTTGAATACCTTAGCGGCGAAGATAAGGACAAACTTGATACAGTGATAAAGAAGTTTGATGAATATTGTGAACCTGCGAAAAATCTAGTATATGAACAC
This sequence comes from Chrysolina oricalcia, assembly GCA_944452925.2. NCBI lineage: Eukaryota > Metazoa > Arthropoda > Insecta > Coleoptera > Chrysomelidae > Chrysolina > Chrysolina oricalcia. The sequence goes on along the minus strand of OX101828.2, from coordinate 39,335,941 downwards.
TTCAAATTTTTTAAACGCGATCAGGCTTTAGGTGAAACAGTGGATCAGTTCGTCACGGCTCTCAAACAGCTTAGTGGGACTTGTGAATTCAAAGAAAAAGACACTTTGATACGTGATAGACTTGTCCTAGGAATTCGTGATTCGCGAATCAAAGAGAAATTATTACAATACTCTGATCTGAAATTGTCAGATGCAATGCGAATCTGTCGTTCGATGGAAAGTAGTGCGGCAACTCAAAAGGAAATCTCGAAAGAACATTCTGTGACTGTTTGTGCAGTGAGAAACACAGGGGGTGGTAGTTTCAGCAAGGGGCCGTCTTCCGGATATAATAATGGATACAGTGGATACAGTGTCAGCCAACAGTATGGAGAAAGGAAAGCAGGTACCTCTTGTAATAATTGTGGAAGTAATCATGCCGAAGATGGTAAGTGTTTAGCAAAATTTAGAGTCTGCAGTAGATGCAATCTGAAAGGACACTATCGAAAGTTTTGCAAAGTCAAATTTGTACACGATGTTGAAGAAGAACCGACTTGTTCACATGAAACTGACGATAATGATGATAATGATCCAGAATCACATCAAATAGTCTGGACTATCATTTCAAATTGTGATCATGAAGTGAATTCTGTTGAGTGGCATGAATATATAGAATTATCCGGAACACAAATTTGTTTTAAAATTGACACGGGCGGTCAAGTCAATATACTAAATTTTACAGACTTTGAAAAACTTGGTGTAGCTCCTAATGAACTTTCGAAAACCAACACTACTTTGTCGTCCTACTCGGGTCACAAAATAGACATTTTGGGAAAATTGAAGTTTGAGTGTGCTTTTGAAGAACTTCGCGGACATTTCGATTTTTTCGTACTAAAAACTAGAGGACCTTGTTCAATCTTAGGCTTGGAAGCGGCTCAAGCCTTAAACATTGTCAATAGTGTTAAACGGAGTGTTCAGTCGGTTAATTCGAATGAGCTACATACTAAAGACATTCTTGAAAAGCATAAAAGTATATTTTCGGGTATTGGTAGGGTGTCCAAAACCTACAAAATTACCCTTATGGACAATGCAGTACCAAAAATTTCTGCTCCTCGAAAAATACCCTTAGCATTAAAAGATGCGGTGAAATCTAAATTTGATGAAATGGTGAATGATAAAATCATGGTGCCAGTAACTGAACCAACCGATTGGGTTCACCCTATTGTGGTGGTCCCTAAACCAAATGGAGATGTTCGAATCTGCATGGACCCCCGTGCACTCAATCAGTATATCAAACGTGAAAATTTTTATATTCCAACAATCGACACTCTTTTCACTGAACTTTGTGGTGCGAATTATTTCACTCTACTAGACGCCTCCCAGGCATTTTTACAAATTCCATTAGACTATGAGAGTTCAAAATTATGCACGGTAGCGACACCCTGGGGTAGATATAGATATCTTAGACTACCCTACGGAATATCTTCAGCACCAGAAATCTTTCAAAGATTTGTTCATGAAACTTTGAATTATGTACCTGGAACAGTTGCTTATTTTGATGACATTCTAGTCTTTGGTAAAAATTTAATTGAACATAATAAAAACTTGGATGTTGTTCTCACGAAAATTATGGAAAGTGGTCTCACCTTAAATTTGGAAAAATCTAAAATTGGCGTGACATCTGTTAAGTTTTTGGGACATAATGTAAGCTCATCAGGTATTGCTTCGGATGAAAATAAAACGAAAGCAATATGTCAAATGTCACCACCCAAAAATAAGAAGGAACTTCAACGTTTCTTGGGAATGATTGTCTACCTTGCTAAGTTTATACCAAATTTATCACAAAAAACCTATCCTTTGAGAAGATTGTTGAGTTCTAACAATGAGTGGGTTTGGACTGAAAATGAAGGAAAATGCTTCAACCAGTTGAAACAACTTGTGTCTTCAACTCCTGTACTGACTTATTTTGACAGTGCAAAACCAACAACTTTATCAGTTGATGCCAGCCCGTATGGTTTGGGAGCTGTCATAACTCAAGGGGGTCAACCAGTGGAATATGCTTCAGTGTCTTTGACTCCAACGCAGCAAAAATATAACCACATCGAAAAAGAGTTATTAGCATTAGTCTATGGCTGTGAGAAATTTCATTATTTCCTGTATGGCAATCGATTCAAAATTGAGTCGGATCACCGTCCATTATTAGGCCTATTGAAAAAACCCATGGATGACCTTTCACCACGCATTCAGAGACTAGCTATACGACTTTTAAGATATAGTTTCGAACTGGTATATGTTCCCGGTAAACATATGACAGTGGCAGATACACTACGCAGGGACCCCAATTCTAATACATTGGATACTCATGAATTAGATGAGAATTTTAAAATCTATTCTGTAATTGCTACCTCCCCTGCTAATGAGCAAAGGCTTATTCAGTCTATTAGAGAGGACAAAACTCTTCAACTAGTGAAAAACCATATTGAACACGGTTGGCCAACTCACGAGGTTGACACACCTATAGAAGTCCGAAAATTCTGGAATATTCGAAATGATATTTATATTCATAAAGATATTATTTTCTATAAGAAGAGACTTCTTGTTCCTGCAGCATTGAGAGCTGAATTCCTTAACCTGCTGCATAAGACTCATCAGGGTATAATATCCTGTAAAAAACTATCTCAAGAGTCGATGTATTGGCCAGGCATTGTTCTTGATATTGAAAATATGATTAACAAGTGTCTAACTTGCCAACAATATGCAAGAAGCAATACCAAAGAACCACTTACTTCCCACATTGTACCAGAACTTCCTTGGGAAAAAATTGGAATCGATTTTAAGTCCTTTGGCACATTGACTTTTTTAGTAACAGTGGACTACTATAGCAAATTTGTCATCGTTAACAAATTGACTTCCAAGACTGCTGAGAGTGTAACCACAGCTTTAAAAAATATTTTTGCAACTCATGGGCTTCCTCTCGAAATATTTTCCGATAACGGACCCCCGTTCAATTCATCAGAGTTCTCAAACTTTGTTGGGAAATATGATATAAAACACACCACATCTAGCCCACACTATCCTAAGTCCAATGGAATGGTTGAAAGAGCTATCCAGAATGTGAAGGCTATGCTTGTAAAGAGCGCAAAAGAAGGAGAGGATCTATTTTTGTCTGTTTTAAACTATAATACCACTCCTAAATTAGATCTTCCAGCACCATGTGAGCTGTTAATGGGAAGAAAAATCCGTTCTATCGTTCCTGTAAGAAGAGATTCGTTGAAACCTAGATACCCTGTTTCTGATGTTGATTACAAGCTAGTAAAACCAAACAGGCTCACTACTATAATAGGTCTTCGAAAAAACTTTCATCACTAAAACCCAAGCAGAAAGTGTTTATTCAGAATAGTCTCCGTGACTGGAAACCAGCGACTGTTGTGGAAAAGTCAGGACCTAACGATTATACGGTCCAGACTGATGATAAAGTGAACTACCGGCGAAATAGGTCATTTATTAGACCTAGATTAGACTCGGGGTCTTCTTCCTCGAGTTCACCCCCCTGCACGATAGCCGATGATATTAAAAATGAATGGGGTCCCGAAGAACTTGAGGATTCCCAAAAAGTAACAAACCAGCCATTGAACATGTCGTTATCCGATTCTGAAAATTGTATAGATACTTATGTAACTAGAAGCGGTCGGCTTGTTAAATGCCCTGATCGGTTAAATTTATGAAAACATATTTGTTCTTTTTAGAAAGGGCGTGTAATATATCCACGTTGGCAACACTGACAGATCAGTGATGACTACGGGTGTTGAGCAATCCGTCCGCGTCTGGAAATTACCAAATGTAATTTATCTGAATAAACCTCCAGTGAAATCAATAGCAACAATCAAAGTGTTTTAATAACATCCAAGTCTGGATGTAACAGTTCCTATCAAATTTATAGTAACAAGTGGAAAACGTGTTGCCAAAGAATTAGCGCGAAAGGGGCACTAGTGACAAGAATGTCGGACGAAGAAGACGCAATTATTGCCGCGGCTACCTGTGTCATCATAGCACCGGCACCAATCTTCTCTTTCTTTGCCTCTCTTCGCAAACGGGTAATTAAGTTCTTCACCTTATTCTGAACTTCAAATTTATCAATTTGCAGCTGTGGGCTGCAATTTCCCCCCAGGCGTAGTTTTTGTCTTTGAATGTAGGGTCTTTTGTATTCCAGAGAACCTCTCTGCTCCGGTAAAGTTCAATAGTTCAATGAGTTCACTGGTTTTTGTCCTGGTCCATTCGTTCTCACTACAGCCTTCCATCTAGACACAAACAACGAAAAAACAAACGAAATCACCAAGAACACCTGCAGCTGAAGTACACACGTGCAATGACGGTTATATGGGTTGTGGGTCATGGGTTGCGTAGGGCGGGGGGGGGGGGGTGCTAGTGCCCAACGTCACGCGCGTGGAGAGGGAACAGTTCTCCACTAGTTTCCTACAAGTTGCTTGTGCAAAGCGCGCAGCAACAAATCTTCCACTTTTAGTTGTCAACTCTCTTTGATCTTTACCGACACTCCGCGGGAAACCAAAATTCAGTGGAAGATTTGTGTCTCCACAAGTGGAAGACAGAAAAAGATGCTGTATTTTGTAAAAAAAAGCGGCAAATTTCCGCAACTTGTGGAAAACTTAGTGGAAGACTTTGGTGTAAACGCGTCTTTAGAGTATTACCTACAGAAATGGTATTTTCAGATTTGGAAAATTATTTTTGTTCTTGAGACGAAAGTCTGATGGATACACACCAAAGAAAGCAGAAACTTTGAAGAAGTAACTAAGTTTTTGTTGGAGGTAGATGATCATACATGGTCATTTGAAAATGTTTTATTATGGTGTGGTATTTAGGGCGCCTGTAGACGTGACGAACTTGTTAAGCTGACTGTGGATGATTTTGAAAGCACCAGTACGAATTTTGGTTACATTGAACTAAAAACAAAAAGAACAGGGGGTAAAAGTTAAGAAAACGGTAACCTCACTGATTTTAATGAAACTTTCACAGATGAGTCAAAATATAATGAAAACACGATAGCAAATGAAATTTTGATGAGGAAATAATAACTCTGGTAGATATGACCTTTTCAAGCACTAACAAAAGAGTAGATATGGAATTACACTCTAGGAAAGTTAAATGACTACAATATTCCTCTTTCTCTCAGAAACACACTAACTTCACATTTATTCAGCTATCATCACTATTTTTCTCTCAAATGACATTGGAAAATTCGAAAGAGGAACAAATATTTTCATCATGAATTTTTCTATGCACACAAACGTCAAACTTTAATCATGAAACATGGTGGTAGGTGGTTGAGATAGATATAATGTGCTTGAGTACTTCTACAGCATTGCCAAATGACCTGAGATTATTCAGAAATTATATAACGTTACTTTAGAAAATATAAGTGAGTGTGAATAACTCACACATAATTCTTGACATGATAAAAACATCACAGCTTAGCAGAGGACATTTTTGTGCGAAATGTTACAGATCATGAACAAAAACAGAATAACGCATTTGCTAATTTGCCAACTGTCAACCGAGTGCAAGGTGCAAGATCAAGAGAATGGACACAATGGAAATGCGCATGCGCTGTTTTGCCAAGTGCAATACCCTTGCAATTTTAATATGAAATCGCAACAGACTTTCAATCTTAATCAGCATAAAACTGACGGAGATAATCAGTACAATCAAATGATGTTTACCTGTCAAACACAAAACAGTCTGTGTACACCGCCTACTAGGCAAAATATTATTTCAAATATCCAGACTAATAGACTTGTGAATTGGTGGATCAGGGGAACAATTTTAATTTTATGTTTCCAAAAGGAAAGATCATGATATGGCTACATGGCCAAAGAGAAAGACAGATAGTTCCTTCACAAATAGCCAAATTGAAATAAACATGTTCCTATCTCAGTTTTCGCAATATTTTATTATTATTTTCAGATGTTTTTTCTTTTTATTGAAGAAATTATTGACAATCTGTAGGAAGTGATCAGGTACGGAAAAAACTGAAATTATATCGTTTAACTGATACTCTTTGGAATTCCAAGCCTACCAAGCATCGAAATATTATCAAATTCGGGTAACAGCCAATTTGATGTTTTTTAATAAAATGCAATTCATCTGCGAGTTGGGAAACGAATGTCACTTTGTGATACACGGTTGAATAGAGAATTTCAAGACAAATAAGATAGGCTGGATAAATAAACAGGGTGTTATTCAAAAAAAAAAGTTGGAGTTACTGCCGATCAAACAGGTAGTTGAAAAAAGTTGTCGTTAGATTCAAATGAAGCGCTATCATTGATTACGTACCTTCTGCAAATTTCAAATATGTATCTCTTCAAATAAAAAAACTACAGCCTGCTACATGTCTGCTGTGTCACCCGGTACACAATTTGAAGATATTGATCTCTACTTCTAGATGCCGTTAACAGAATTTGAATATGACGATTTTCCTTAAATCGGCGCATCTTGCAAGGTGTGCCCTTAAATTGTTTAGGTATAACGCAATTGTGCAAAAACTACACATCGCACAGATGAACCACATATTATCATCTATCAGTTTCCGCAGTATTGTTTGTCCAGCTTCAGATTTATAAAAGAACCCCGCACTTTTTGCTATATAAAATGGCGGTCAGTCAAATGTTCCAAATTTTTGCTATTTTGGAGGAGCCAATCTCCCTATGAAATATGTCTGGGCCCAACTCGATCCTATGACTAGTTTTCAAAATACAGGGTGTTAAAGTTAGGAAATGACGAGTTTTCCCCATCTTGTATCTCTAGAGAAAATCAATATATTTGAATTTTTTGCTTGCAGTATTTTAATAATGTCCTTTGGCAACTATCCCCAACAAAAAAAACGCAAGAACTCTTTACCGTTACAGGGTGATTTCAATTCATACTCTTGCGATTTTTCGAATTTCAAAATATTGCTATATGGTTTGGAAACACTTGTAGGATAAAAATTATCACAGCTTATTTTATTGTTGCTTCATGTAATATCATCACATTTCTCAATCATACAAGGCGTTCCACGAATGCTGTGGTATACCGTAATCAATTTCGCTTGAGTTTTCTTTCCCTCCTTGTATGTTTGAGATGATAAATTGTATTCATTCCAGTTTTTGAAGATATGTCATTGTGGAAACTAGAGCATACAGGGTACTAGTGTTTCCAAAACCAATGTTAACCACACGAAAATATCATAAAACCACATTATTTTTCATCACTCTGTATTTTGGAATTATGAACGTTAGGTTTGTATTTTTTGTTCATTATTCTATTCAAAATATTGTTATTTAGAAGCTGTAGAATTTTCAGCTCCTTTCTATGACTATGTTTTTGATGGATTCAGAAAACAATGCAAAAATCGGTGATAATTCTCTCTTCCCATTTATGATTGCTGTGTTATTGAAAATTATTGGTGAAACGTTTCTAAAATATATATGTGTTTTTTCCTTTTTTCGATTAGGAAAATTGAAGAATATCTCAAGAGTACCAGATTTTATCAACTATACGAAATGATAGCGGAATAACGTCATATATCGAATTATTATTGTTGTAATATATTATATAAAAATATAAATAGAACAGTTATTGGGTATAGCCCTCAAATTATATGAAGTAGTTGCCAGACTACCCAAAAGGTTGTTTCCGGCGCAGTTTTTGTCTCATTGTGGTACCTCTTCAGGCCTAATCCACTCTAAAATGTTTCATAAATATTTTTCACTGATTTCCCATGAGTAGGAATATGAAATGTAGTACCTATTCGTTACACTCGTAACGGGTCATTTTATGTTCATTGTACACCATAAGTTTTCTACAACTATTTAAGTCATAAAGGTATGAATTGTTTTTTTTTCATAACTGTTTCTACATAAACTTTCATATATCGAAAAATATTATAAAACCATAAAATTTCATGCGTCAATTGAAATATGGAAAAATATTCTTAAATCAAACACAGGTTGATTTCATTATAAAACAACATGATTAGGATTTGAACTCTCAATCTCCCGCGAGACCCACTACTAACCAACTTTGTCTCACTCAAAAAATTGAATTAACTGCTACAATATGATATCAGGTGGTATTAAAATTTTGAATAATTATCGATATCACTATTGCCACTCATTTTAATGATCTGATTACTTTATGTTTTAAAGTTGGTTTTATGAAAATATTATGATCAGAATGACGGGATCGTTAGAGATGGCAACACAAATGTTGCATGATTCTGAGGAAGTGAACATAGTTCAGGCACGAGTCGAGGCTGAAAACCTTTGTAGCTGAAATGGTCGATGGATCCGTCTGAACCATAGGAATGTACCTAGGTTTCCTTGACTTCGACGACTTTGAATACTTGAAAATACTTACAGGACCCTATCATATTCACTAAGCTGCCTCCTATATTCAAGATACGGTACAGAGAGATGAAAGAGAAGTAAATGTACTTGAAATTGACGAGTATAACGAGGAACCCAATTTTTTGAGATTTAGAATATTTTCTAGGTTTAGGAATGCCACAAAACATAATATGCTGTGGGTAGTATTCAGGGAAATCCATAGTGATAATATAGAAGATCCGCCTATTATAGTATACTACTGCACTTGTAGGTCAGGTGCTAGGACTTTAGGGACTTGTGCTCACGTAGCTAGTGTGATATGGTTCATCGGTTACGCAAGGCATCAAGAAAATATAACATTTCCATCTTGTCAGCTCTTGAATTCTATATCAGATGCTTCAAATCGAATTCAACCGGAAATTATGAACCTAGGTCCAGAATTGATTTGAGTTTCAGGACAATATCTTTGATATTTGTTTGTTTTCGTGAAATAAATTCAAAGTTATGAAATATTTCAGAGTGGATACCACTAAGGGAAAAAAACGCACCGGAAACTCTACGTCTTGGGTGGTGTGGAAACGAGTTTAAATATTAAATATAATGTATTGATTTTTGTCACAGACTTAGTGAACAATAATCATTAGATATATGATGTGAAATGACTCATCATTATTACGCTATCAATTCATGTAGTTGATACAGTCTTGTCCTCTTGAAAAATATCTCAATTTTTCGAAGCGATAAAATATAAATAGGCCACTTAGTTTAGGAGCATGAACGGTAAAAACGAGGTAGGTAATTAGATTCATCAATAATTTTCAATATCACGAAAGTAATATTCAAATATCCTTCTAGTAAAACACCTAGTATGCTAAGACCGAATGTTATACTGTCATTATTGCAAAAAATTCCACCTGGCAATATCGGTTTCAACTCAAAGTACAAGTACGAAAAAAAAAATCAATTTCCGATAGGTTATAAAAGTATACAATGTTTTCTGAATCCATCAAAAACTAATCATAGAAAAAAGCTGAAAGTTCTACAGCTTCTAAATAACAATATTTTGAATAGAATAATGAACAAAAAATATAAACCGACCGGTCATAATTCCAAAATACAGAGTGATGAAAAATAATGTGGTTTGTTACGGGTTTATTTTGCACTAGAAAACCCTTTCTGTTTTGATACAATAACATCAGAAATTCTCTGTCATTGATATACACTTTCCACTCTGTACGCCACTGTATCAAAATGACAACTTGATCGTTGTCATGTATAGCTTGTTCCGAATGTTAGTACTTACCTTTGCTGTACTAGTTCGAGCGGACATGAACCGGCCTTAAGCTAATGACAGTTATCAGTATCAGTTGTTCTATCTTGCGGTATGACAGCGTTATTTTGTAAACATACTTTTGGTTAGTCTATTGTTTTGTACTTAGAACACAAAACCGTAACATTCCTACTCTATCTCTATCTTGTGTCATTGAGGTACCTATTTCACATTCGAATACTTGACCTTTTGTTTGTTTGGTTCTGAGATTGAGAGGCTGGCGTTTTCGTCTTGGTTCAGTTGGCAACACTGAATCTTAAGGTGTTCTTTTCATAGCTCCTAGAAGCTCGAGTTAGTTCCTGGACTGTTCCCACCGAACACTAGTGAACAAGTAAGTGCCTTGTCAGATATTGACAGTTTTGACTTTGACGTCTGAGAGATACTCTCTTCTTCCTTATTTGATCTTGATGAGTGACTGACCTACTTTGAAGATTTCCAATTAAAGTTTGATCATCGTTGATGGATCTTTGGAAAATTCATATCAGGAGAGTTTCTCATATTGTTTGCGATTTTTGACGCTATATATTTTTTTGAGAAATCTCCGTTCGCTTTGCGGATTTTTGAGGTTAGAAGTCACTTCATCATTGTGTGAAACCACTGGAACGAGAAACTCGCTATCAGACAGCAAACAGACCATCAAAGCTGTTATCAGAACCCTCCCACTTAATAGAGGTTAGTATTTGCATTAGGGCTCTACTTATGGCCCCATACAAGTGTAATCAGAAGTCAGACTGGTATTGTATATTCTAGGTTGCTCCTCTGCAGTTACCACTCTGCTATTTCTCTGCTGCGGCTACCACTCTGCTACTACTTTGCTCCTCTGCGGTTACCACTCTGCTACTTCTCTGCTGCGAGTACCACTTTGCTACTACTTTGCTGTTACCTCTTCGCCGCTGGTAGTGCTCCACTACGGTCTATTGCTACTACTCTGCTACCGATTATTGGAGTTCCACTAATGTGATTGTTCCACTGTTTCGTTGCTACACGATTGTCTTTCCACTATTCCACTACTGTGATTGTTCCTGCTCAACTGTGGTTGTCCCGCTGTATATCTGTTGTTCAGCATTCCTTCGCTATTCGTCCCAGCTGTACATGTACGTTGATTGATTGTGTCGTACCCACTGTGCACCTGTATACACCAAGGCACTGATGAACTACAACCACAATAATTGGTGAACTTGCATGCTTGAGAATATCTACATAGTATCAGATAAGTTTGGAATAAGACTGCCCCTAAGGCGTAAGTATCGATTATTGTAAGCTATCATCGTGACGTCACAGGCATAGCCCTCACTGGAGGTTTCATATTGATATATATTCAAACAATACCATACTCTCAATCACAGCATTCACTTGAATTCATCTTGGTGGTTGATATTTACATTAATTTCATTTTCTTTTGTATGGTGAGCTGAACTGTGTACATACAGGGTGTGTAATGATCAATATATTTTATTAGTAAGGGACATGACTATTTCTTTTATTCTGGTCCAAGTTATCTAAGCGTAAGGGAAGACAAAACCTCTACATAGTTATATATTATTATTATACCATTTACAGGTATCTATTTTTTTTAAATTTTAGTAATATTAGTGCAGTGGGTTGTCCCATTCCATCAGGGTGGTTTCGGATTTTTCACTAGCGATAAATCCGTGGCGCTCCGGAAAATTAACCCCATATTTCAATCTTATCGAAATCAATTTTTATTGTCGAATCCACGCCTACTGAGCTACTGGGTATATTAGAGGCGTGACACATCATTGCACATTCACTGCTCTCCTTTCCTAAATTTCGCCCCTAACAGGTTTTCTGATATTTTCGTGTGGTTAACATTGGTTTTGGAAACACTAGTACCCTGTATGCTCTAGTTTCCACAATGACATATCTTAAAAAACTGGAATGAATACAATTTATCATCTCAAACATACAAGGAGGGAAAAAAACTCAAGCGAAATTGATTACGGTATACCACAGCATTCGTGAAACGCCTTGTATGATTGAGACATGGGATGATATTACATGAAGCGACAACAAAATAACCATATAGCATCAATATTTCGAAATTCGAAAAATCGAAAGATAATGAATTGAAATCACCCTGTAACGGTAAAGAACTCTTGCGTTTTTTTGTTGGGGATAATTGCCAAAGGATATTATTAAAATACTGCAAGCAAAAAATTCAAATATATTGATTTTCTCTAGAGATACAAGATGGGGAAATGTCGTCATTTCCTAACTTTAACACCCTGTATTTCGAAAACTAGTCATAGGATCGAGTTGGACAAAAACATATTCCATAGGGAGATTGGCTCCTCCAAAATACCAAAAATTTGGAACATTTGACAGAACGCCATTTTATATAGCAAAAAGTGCGGGGTCCTTTGTAAATTTTTGAAAAATGGCCTCTTTTTCGACGTTCTCCCGGATTTTCTCAGTGGAAAATCCATTTTGTTGGTTTTATAAATCTCTGCAAAAGTTCCATCGACTGTAAAATGATTCCTTGAATAATTATTGCTTGTTAAAAAAATTCCACAAAGCGATTTTGCTGTTGCGAAAACTGGGGTTTTCATTAACGAACTATCTTATAAAAATTAGTATAGGCCATTTGCGTCTTTCATTTTGTGGGGGAAAAACCTCTATAGCTTAGTCTTCTACAATTACATTTTACGGATAGACTCCGTTATTTACATTTCGAGCTGCGGTCACACTCCAAGCACAATTTTTATTACCGCTTGTTTCGCAGAAAATTGTTGCCAGTCAACCCAAAAGTCGGCAAAGCTGAGTTTCTGCTGGATTGTCTGCTTATATACAAAGTATTTAAGCAGATCATTGCCGCGAAACAAGCGGCAGTAAAAATTGTTTTTAGAATGTGACTATGTCTTGACCGCAGCTCGAAATGTAAATAACGAAGTTTAACGGTAATATGTCATTGGTCTTCTATAGGTATAATAGCTATTTATGTACCAAGTGCGTTATATAGATCCTAACGCCCGGAGGGTAACATTCACCCGAGGGCCTGGGCCCGAGGGATGAATGATGCCCGGTGGACGTTAGGATTTAGTAACGCTCGTGGTGCATACAATATTTTACTTTTCACGAAAAAATTATCTTAATCGACGTTGTTTACTTCATAAATTTCTTCTCATAGTATTCACTGCGTTCTAGTCGGCAACTGAGCACAAGTGAGCTTCTATGCAATTGCCATGGAAACATTGAAGAGGTTGCTAAGGGTTGTTCATTTAGTAAAATGACGCTGCCTTTTTGTAAGAATTGACAAGCTTGTTAGTGGAGGAAACTAAAAACGGCTGTGTTCATATTAATTATGGAGATCCCACAGAATGTGACGCTCAAAGCTGAAAAGGCGTTAGGAAATTTACTGCCTGTGAAATCCAAATACTTATACGAGAAGGAGTATGACCATTTTTCGAAATGGAAATATGAAAACAGAGTGAATACCGTAAATGAAACTGTCAATGGCATACTTCCAGGAACTGGTGAGTCTATCTCATGAAAAATATCAGTAATTTTTTATTTATTTTACAATATTTCAGTCTGAGAAATATAGTACAAATAGTCTATGTACCAAATACTCACAGCTGAAATCAACATTGATTGTTAAAGAAAACATAATATATCAGCATTCAGTCAACTGATGGCCTTTCTGAAAGTTAAGTCAAAAGGATACATTCCTAAAAAATCAAAGGTGTTGGATGGTGGACAAGTATTACTTTTCATAAGAAAAGCTCCAGATTATACTTTTTTCTACATAAAGTTGTTCTGGTAATGGGCGTATTTGGAGGCTTAAGACGTGATGAAATAGTCAAGATGACAATTGATGACATTGAAGACAGAGGAGCCGTTTTACTGATCAAGGTACCAGAAACCAAGACCTGCACCTCAAAAAGTTTCACCATTGTTGAAGAAAGCGAAATAGCAGCCTTGAACTTAGTTAAAAAGTACATTGCACTACGACCAAAAGGATGTAAACAACGTTGGTTTTTTTCAACCTACAGAAATAATAAATGCATTGAGTTACCTGTAGGTAAAAATACTTTAGGAAGTGTTCCTTCTATCATAGCGAAATACCCTAATTTGGAAAACCCGAAAGGTTACACCAGACATTGTCTACGCCGATCGTCGTCAACGCTTCTTGTTCAAGGTGGTGCTTCCTTTGAAACACTAAAATTACATGGAAAATGGAAGAGTAGTACGGTAGCGGAGAGCTATATTGAAGAAAGTATCTCCTCGAAGAAGAAATTGCTACAATGATGGCTCATTCCGTTTCCGAAAAAGAAAATGTTAACGTTCCGAACGAAACCGAATGAACATTGAGGAGTTCATCATCGGTCAACTCACAGAACTTCAAACTTGGTACTAATTTTTCAGGAACATTTGAAAATTGTAATTTCTATTGAGAGAAAATAATGAGTCCCTTTTTATGTATAGTTATAAATAAAACTTTTCTGAGTAATTGATTTATTGAATTACAGAAAAAACATTTAGCGGGCGTTATGATTCATAATGCCCTCCATAACGCCCCGGCCGTTATAGGTCTGTTAATAGTATACATCAATGATATGTTGAAATTTCTTCAGCATCCTTTATCATTGATTGTCTCTTATGCTGATGATACAAACCTTATTATTAAAAGTGATACTGTGAATGAGGCCGAAAATATAGCAAAATCAATCTTCAGAAATATGTCGTTTTTGGTTCAAAAAAATAAATTGGGTATTAATAATGGTATTGTATTGTTAGGTATGGATGGTGACTGATGTGCTGCGACCTAGTTAGATCTATTGTGCCCCATCTTCTTCTGCTATCTCAAGGTGTTCTCGTTTACAGCAGCACCTCAAGCCTCAATTCCTTCAGGAATTTTAGGATTTTGAAGGGGTCCATTTGTGGTATTTCTTCCATAGTCAGCTGGTGTGATCCCAGTATATTTAATCTTTTGTGGTGTATAGCATAACACTCCATCAATATGTGGTGAGGTGTTTCTGGATGTTCCCCACAGAATCTGCAGGTGTTGTCCTCCTCTAAGCCTAGCTTCCTTAGGTGTTCTTTGAGTCTGCAATGCCCCGTTAGAAATCCTGTGATTGTCTTTAGACTAATTTTGCTGAGGTTAATCAGTGTTTTCGATCTTGCTCGGTTGAAATTGCCGAGGAGATCTTTGGCCTGCCTTAGCCCTGGAAGTCTTTGCCAGTATGTTGCTCTCATTGCTTCTTCAGTTTTATTGAGTTCTTCTTGGAAGTAAGATTTTCCAAGTCCGCAGAATGGTTCTGGCCCGATCAGTGGCGTTGATGCCCCTTTTCGTGCCAGGATGTCTGCTTGTTCATTGCCCTCTACTCCGACGTGCCCAGGCACCCAGAGGAGGATCACCTTGTTGTTCCTGCCTAGATCATTAAGTTTTTCTAGGCATTCCCAGACCATCTTCGAGTTGATGTTATATGAGCTCAACGCTTTGATGGCTGCTTGACTGTCGGAGAGGATTGCAATTTCCTTGTTCCGGTAGTTCCTGTCGAGGTTGAAATGAATGCATCTTGCTATGGCGTGAATTTCCGCTTGAAAAATGCTGGGAAAGTGTCCCATGGGTTCGGAGTACTTGGTACGAGGTCCAAATACTCCTGCTCCAGTTCCGTCGGGAGTTTTAGACCCGTCCGTGTACCATGTAATGGTATTCTTACCCAGTGCTCGAATGGATTCTGTGCTCCAGTGTTTCTTGGTATTTAGTTCCGTTCGAAAAAAATTCTCGAAACTAAATTTCCTGGTAATTTCGTCAGTTGGGAGATCGGCAAGGTGTGCACTTCCGGTGGGGGTTGAGCCCCTTACACTGTGTGCTGTCCCTTTGAGTCCGACTTTGGCCAACCTCAGGTTTGCTCCCCAAGCAGTTCTCCTCACCATGAGATGGAGAGGAGTGAGGTCCAGAATGACCTCTATTGCTGCTGTTGGAGTTGACCTCATTGCTCATGTTATGCAAATACATGCTAGTCTTTGTACTTTCTCCAGGATTTTCTTTGTTGTGGCGAGTTCGGTTCTACCGTGCCACACTACTGCTCCGTAATAATGGTAAGACCACCTGTATCATGTTCAAAAGATCGCAGTCGCGGGTAGAGCACAGCAACGAAATAGTATTGTCGGACAAAACTACTATAGTCTATACAAGAGAAACTAAAATGCTCGGTTTAAAGATAGATTATCACCTCAAATGGTCAGATCATATTCATGAGCTTTGTGTTAAATTGTCTAAAACTTGTTATGCCTTAGCAGTAACGTCTAAGCACTGCAGTCAGAATATAGTTAGACAACTTTACGTCGCCTGTTTTCACTCATGTATGAAATATGCTATAGTTCACTGATGCTGAGAGAGTTTTTAAATTGCAAAAACGTGCGGTACGAATTTTAGGCAATTTTGGATTCTATGATTCATGCAGAAATATTTTTAAATCCTCTAAAATTTTAACTTTAGTATCTGTGTATATATATGAAGTTGTTTGTTATGTTTTCAAGAATAGGGATAGGTTCAACGAAGTAAGAGCTCAGCACTCATATAATACAAGAAAAAAAGATCAGCTCTTACCTAACAAGCATGATACTACTCTGTACCAGAAAGGTTTATTTTACATGGGATGTATGTTTTACAATAAGATGCCAGATAGTATTAAAAGTAGTAGAAATTTGAATAGTTTTAAGAAAAAAGTGAAAGTATTTCTGAAACAAATTGTTACACAGTTAGGGAATTTTATGCATGTACTTAGTATTTGTTAGTAGTTCTTCATATGTCTGTTCTTATTTTTACATTTTACATTTTGATCCATTTACATTGACGACATTTCTTAACAGTATGTTAGCATCCTGTTTCTGAAAGTGAATAAATAAATAAATAAATAAATAGCAAACGTTGCCAATATATTATAAAGCAGCAATGGACAAGTGAAAAATAAATGATCGAACTGTTTACCTGCAATCCATGTCTTCAACCATTTCTACTTCAAATTCTTTCCATTCGACTGGAGGTTCTTCATTATTTGACGTGATTGTTTGTTCTGGAACAAGTTCATCTGCAATGAAGCGATGTATTGAGTGCATAATTATTTTAACTGATCTCAATAATTCACACCACATGAAATGGTGCAACCATAGTGCTCATTGTTTGATGGGATACAAGATACCTAGAGACACTGACAAACCAAAAATGTATATGCGAAACTGTGAGGTGATAGTGATGATAAATGAAAAATTAGCAACTTTAAACCGCGAGCGTAGGACCCATAAATATGCTAGTAGACCAGTGCTGATGCATTTTTGAGATAAGAAAATTATTAACAGCATGAGACCTACTGAAAGGGGAACAAAATGTTGTTCGAATGACGGGAAAAATGAATTGGAGTCGAAAAAATGGAGAAGGGTGAACTTTTAGGGGTTGAAAGCGATATTTGCGAGAATTGCAAACAAAGTTGACCTCTTATCGAAAAAAGTTGAATTGCAAAGTTGTTCAACATAAAAAGATCTACAACTTTTGTTTTTTAAATTTTTTCACATAACCTCAAAGGACCCCGCACGGTTCTTATGGAAAATGGGTCCCTGTGGAATTGGCTGAAAATTTAGTATAATGTAGTTTATGATGTAGTGATCAAATGTCTCCACAGGCACAACGAGATCTAATGGACAGTATTTGAGATACAGGGTGTCAAACATGCAGAGACAGAGTTGTTATTTCCCTTTGGAACATCAATATTTGGCGATTATTTGTTTACAAAAAGTTGAGGATAATGAGTGCAATCTAAATATTGTTGACACGAGTTATAATGATAAGTTGTAAGACTCCGTATACAGGGTTGTTAATAATTACATAATTTTTATGTAATTTTTTTAACAAAAACAGTCGAGCGCAAAAGCTATTATTCTTACAGAATAATAGCTTTTGCGCTCGACTGATTCTTACAGAATAAGTATAAATATCATTTGATTTGGATATTGGGTGATCTGATATTACTATTGAACAGGGTCACCCAAAATTTTCTCTTATAGTTGTATTTATTTGATATTTTTAGGAACATACGTTTACAAATTGAACATATAGCAGAAAATTAAATATAATATCATCAACATTTCGTGGCTCTAGTATATTTGTTGCATCTTGTACGGATCCTGGTCAACGGCAAGATGATTCAGCTATCACATTGGGGATTAACTGCATTAAAAATATTTTCTACTAGTTCATACTCTGTATGTTACTACGATTATGTACGAATTCTATTGGTTGAAGGGTTGAATACCAAAAAAAAGTATATGACGTTAGCGTTATGTGGAAGGTATCGACACTTTCGAGCACAATATTTACAAGTGTATGTTTATGGATCCAGGGCATTTTCTTATTCATTAAGCAATTATATGTGTATAAGCCGAGGGGGTTACCACTCTGGCAATACGTGTACAAATTTGTTCCGCAGTCACTTAGGGAATCGCTCCAGAAATCCGAAATCACTTTGAAATCCCCGAAATCCTATCGGAAATCCGGAAATCACTGACAAAACTTTCGAAATCATCACCGAAATCCTCTTCGGAAATCGCAGTCGCTAGAGAAATGCGAAATTATAATGCATGCGTAGAAACGAACGATTGATAGATGCTAGGAAAACATATTTTTCCTTGTATTAACTTGTCGAATCATGAATCCCTCGAAGGCCGTGATTCTGTATCTCCGATACCTGAAGACTTATTGGGAAACCATTTGGGCAGTTATAGAGAGCGGGCGTTCCGATTTCGAAAAATTCGAAAAATTCGAAAATGAAAAATATAGCATTGTAGAGGCCGTTTACAACATTTTTTTTGGAGGGGGTGGTGGTGAGGCAAAAAAAAATTTGGATTTGAGGGGATGAAATAAATTTTTTTAAAATAGCCCTTGGCACACCCTTGGATAATTCTAGAAAAATTTGTATTCTTTACTTTTTTTGATAGGACCGTCCGTTTAGGCTGTGCGCGTGTCCGCGGATTTTCAGAAATGAAAAAAAAAAATAAAAAAATAGGAAAAAAAATTTAAAAAAAAACAAAAAATACGGTATCATAGGGCCCGTTTTCGACTTTTTTTTCGTGGTGGGGGGTGGTAGTACAAAAAAAAATTGGATTGGAGGGAGTGAAATATTTTTTTTTAAATAAAAATATGGAGTCGGATTGTTCTTTTCTGACCATAAATGCAAATAATTAAAAAATGGTTGTGAGAAAATCAACATTATGTTGGCTCTTTTCCCATGAGAAAGGACATTTGTCTTCAGACAGGAATATGCGATGCAAAAATATGAGTACATCGAAAAAAAGTAATAAAATAGAATCTAAATCACGAAGACCGAGACGAAGACACAAGTTTACAAATAACGATAGAACACTATTATGCTGTATATTACGACACGTGGTATAATGGCAGTATTGTGGACATCATCTCAGACAATCAATTCAAAATAAAATTCCTCAAATGGGAACTAGATTCATATATATATATATATATATATATATATATATATATATATATATATATATATATATATATATATATATGAATATATATATGAATATAACAGGAAGTTATTCATGACATCTACAGTCACTAGTTGAAACTAATTTGACACGAACCAAGGAATCCAAAAGTAGAGGTTTGTCCACAAATTGACAGGTAGCCAACAATTCGTTGTTCTGACCAACCCAAGGTTCAATCAAGTTTCTAATACGTTATGAGGAACGCAAGCAGAATCAATTGTGGACAAACCTCTACTTTTGGATTCCTTGGTTCGTGTCAAATTAAGTTTCAACTAGTGACTGTAGATGTCATGAATAACTTCCTGTTATATTCTGTCTTGCCTCACGGTATTAATTCTTGAGTGGATTCGTTTTGATTTGAGAGCTCCATAAATCCTTTCTGATGAGTGCGTTAGCACGAAACAGCTGTCAAAGGTTAGAGCTCTCGGAATTAAAACGAAATATACTCTATTTTCACTTATACGAATATATATATATATATATATATATATATATATATATATATATATATATATATATATATATATATATATATATTCCAGTGACTGTAAAACAGTCGAAAACAATCCTTTAGGAACTCACTATACCTTTGTATAGATTGTATGGCATATGTCCGACAGAAAAAAACTACTTCTCTGGCTAATACCTCGACAGATATTGAATTATATCTGTCAGACATATGTGCAAAGATCCTTACTTTGAAGGAACAACTTTGCAAGAGCTCTCAGAGACAGACAGCAGGACACCGCCTGATCCAAACAAGGAACCAACTGCAGACCGGTTTCGGGATGAAGTCCCTCATCAGTGCAGTCCTGGTTATCACGGTTGTATACACGCGGGGACCCGGTGCCCGCCATCGTTCGCCGGGATGAACACTGCAATCGCTTACAGGATCCACCACGGCCACAGATTAGAGAGCGCTCCAGAAGGACATTTCGGATGCGAAATGGTATATGCTGAATACTTGTTTCAAGGAGCAATAAATGTTCCAGTGACTGTAAAACAGTCGAAAACAATCCTTTAGGAACTCACTATACCTTTGTATAGATTGTATGGCATATGTCCGACAGAAAACAACTACTTCTCTGGCTAATACCTCGACAGATATTGAATTATATCTGTCAGACATATGTGCAAAGATCCTTACTTTGAAGGAACAACTTTGCAAGAGCTCTCAGAGACAGACAACAGGACACCGCCTGATCCAAACAAGGAACCAACTGCAGACCGGTTTCGGGATGAAGTCCCTCATCAGTGCAGTCCTGGTTATCACGGTTGTATACACGCGGGGACCCGGTGCCCGCCATCGTTCGCCGGGATGAACACTGCAATCGCTTACAGGATCCACCACGGCCACAGATTAGAGAGCGCTCCAGAAGGACATTTCGGATGCGAAATGGTATATGCTGAATACTTGTTTCAAGGAGCAATAAATGTTCCAGTGACTGTAAAACAGTCGAAAACAATCCTTTAGGAACTCACTATACCTTTGTATAGATTGTATGGCATATGTCCGACAGAAAACAACTACTTCTCTGGCTAATACCTCGACAGATATTGAATTATATCTGTCAGACATATGTGCAAAGATCCTTACTTTGAAGGAACAACTTTGCAAGAGCTCTCAGAGACAGACAGCAGGACACCGCCTGATCCAAACAAGGAACCAACAATATATATATATATATATATATATATATATATATATATATATATATATATATATATATATATATATATATATTTGGGCCTGTTAACCTAATCGGAAACGGACCGTTTTGCATTAACCAACAGGAAAAAACAAAAATTGAAAAGATATTTACAAACAAAAAAACATGTTTGAGTTTGAAATTAATTTTCAATTTTATGTTGAATTGGGTTGAATAAAGCAATGTGAATGAAAATTTCCTATATTTGACGAAAAAACAAAATTGGTTTCATTGAACACATTTCATTCGAACTAAAGAAATAAAAGTGTCATATACGCACGACAAAATAATTTGTTGAAGCAAGAAAAATTATTATTGAATATCAATTCTCAATTCAAGTGCATGTTCATTGTATCAAATGAATCATTTGTTGGTCTAACTAGGTATACATTTTTTTGTTAATTTTCTCAAGTATATCTTTGTGTCGAATCAATACGGCGAATTTGACAAGCATTCGTGCAATAGGTATTAATTCGATTCGATCAAATTTGATTGTTTCATTCAACCAAATTATTATTTTTTGGATCAATATATAAACTTCAATGAAAGCAGAATTATTTCTTTTCGATTCCTTTTAATAAATATATTCTCAAAATGATAGGTACATCAAAAACATTTTTACCAAGATGCTGCAAAATAATATTTCGGTCTCAAGAATACACATGTTGTTTGGATTAAGTGATATTTGATCAAATTAATGAAATAAATTTGAATGAGAATGACTTTGAAATAACAAATTTTTCATTTTTTGTGATTCAGGCACCAAAACATCTTTAAAATCTCCCATTTCCAATAACGTGTCGCAATAATTTTCTTATTATTTCTAGGAAATCCATTGATATCAGTTGGGATTTCCAAAAGAAATCTTTGGAAATCTCTCGGAATCGTATGCGATTTCCACGGAATCATCGGAAATCTCTCGAAATCTTATATGATTCCCACGAAATCCCCGGAAATCTCTCGAAGTCGCATAAGATTTCCAGGAAATCCTTGGAAATCCCAAATATTTCAGGAAATCATAAGGGATATCGGCAATACGTGTACGTTTTATGATGAGTGGTCACCCCCTCGGTATACGCAATCAAATTCATTGTCACTCAACCTACTCTCCTGGTATATTCTCATCTGATTTTTTGCTATATCTTTGTAAGAAAATCAAGATTTCTCATCTCGTAATCGGATAATGTTGTTATCCAATAATTATCACCTAATGGAAGGTTCTAAAATATATCCTTGCGTATCTAAATGATCTGCACATGATTTAATCCTTTTTGAAATATAACCACATATTCGACAGATAATGAAGATCTTCATCGCCGGTTCATACCGTGTGAGAAACAAATTATCAGGCATTTTTGACATTTGCTTCATCTTGTACAGCATTTACTCTTGTAGCAATGCTCGTCACAATTCTGTTATCCCGAGCCTTTTAGCTGATGGAACAGTTGTTTCAATATTATTATTTTAAAAACTTCAAGAGTTTCTTTTAGATAATTGCCAAAATTCTAAATCAGCTTAAGTGTACTGGGTGTTGTAGTATGATAAATAAATTCTATTTGTCTTTTCATTGTGAATCTCCCTGTTTGAATATATTGAGTTTGAAGGTGAATATGTTATAATTATTTGATTTACTTAACTCTTGTTTGAGAACTTTTATTATAGCTGATAATAAAGCCGGTCTTCACCTTTAATGAATCACCCTGTATATTACAAAGAATCTATGTATCGTCGGTGTCCAGCCTTAATTCAGTACACTGTACAAAAAATGAAAATATAAAGCACACTAGGTAGGTACGGTGTTACTACATACGATTAAATCAAAAACACCCTGTATAATAGTAACCTCAGATGACCTAATATCAAAATCAAATGATACTACAAGTCTACGAGCATTTGCGTTTGACTGATTTTGTTCAAACAATTACATAAAAATTATGTAATTATTATTTTTTTTTTCCTTGGTGTTTTGGCATCGACTGCTATGGTCATTAGCCATGTGTTCTGGATAGGCCTTGTTACTTACTCCATACGCCACTTTAGGAGCAGCACTGTTAATTTTTAACGCAACAGTGAATCGTGGAGGATTATTCCCAGCCGACACGAATAATAACCCTGTATACGGAGCCTTAGAACTTTTCATTTTAACTCGTGTCGACAATATTAAGATTGCTATCATTATCCTTAAATGTTTGTAACAAAATAATCGCCACATTATCGATTTTCTGAAGGTAAGTAACAACCCTGCCTCTGCATGTTTGACACACTGTATCTCAAAAACTGTACATTAGATCTCGTTGTGCCCGTGGAGACTTTTGATCAGGACATCATGAACTACATTATACCAAATTTTCAGGCAGTTCGACTGGGAGCCATTTTCCATAAGAACCGTGCGGGGTCCTTTCTCGGGAAAATAGGAAAAATCAATTTTTCAGTTATTGATTTTTTTCTAGATCAATTTTTTTTTTCAAGTAATTTGGTGGAAATATAACTTAACATGTTTCAAATAAGCTATAATTTTTTGTAGCGGAATACAGATTTTTCCTTTTTTTTTTCGACAAATTCCGAAAAAATTACCTCATTTTCAACTGAAAAGTTTCACCGTTGTAGTTCTTCTTTTCATGCTCGCCAGCCGCCAGTTTTGTCGTTGAAGCGTCAAATTTTAGATAATGTAATAAAAGAGTAGCACTACTGTGGAATTTTTTTCCAGAAAACGCAAAAAAATTAAAAAACAGATTTTCAAGAACCAATTCATTTTATTTTTGTTCTATACTCATATTTATTTATTGAAATTAACAGTTGAAACCTTTCGAGAATATTAATTTCATGTTACCTCAATAAGTACAAAGGATAAACAAGGACATACATAAGGATTTGATCATGATAGAAGGGCGAAAAGAGACTTTTGAGGGAAAAAATTGTTTCTCATAATTTGCAGAAAAAATTAACCTCCTACAAAAAAAAAGTTGAAAGTTGTTGGAAATGAAAATATCTAAGGTAAATGTACCTAAATCAGACAGTTTTAGCAGTTCTGCCAGAGTATTGGATAGTATTATATTTGTTTTGAACGTTTTGTTGAATTAAATAACATTTACACGCTCAATGGCTTTTCAAAAATTATGTATTTATTTCATATTTTCCCAAGTTTGAAGATAAAATAAAAAAAGTGGAGTATTTTTCTAGAACTGCATCTGAACCAAAATTCGACATATAATTCCCATGTTCTGACATAAATTCGACAGACATTCGACCTATTTTCGACATATTATATTTTAAGTTTTGAAGAAAAACATGTACTTACAATAAGCAAAATAGAAATCAAAATTTTATTAAAAAAAAATAAATTAACATTGTATATTCCCGGAATTTGTTTATTCCGGAACTTTGAAGATGCCTCTGTTATTGACTTCCAAGGGCACCTCAATTTTCTCAACAATTTCATCAAAATCGTACCAAATTTCATCAACCTCTTGGGGCCATTTCCATATATTTATACCACTTGACGATATTGTACTTATAAAATTGACTGGTCTATTCTGAGCAAGGTATGATTTCAATGCCCCCTGGCATCAAAACTATTAATTTTTGTGGTTTGTCACCCAATTAATTTCTATTCAAAATAACTTGAACTGCATCATATAACAAATTCGGAAAATTCCACCGAATTTATTTAGTTTTGTGCCCTTCGGGAGGAGGAGGATAATCATAAAAACTGCTATTTCCCTTCGTCGAATGTTTAAATATGCATGAATATTTAAACATTCGACGATACATTTAAAAGCAATTGGGAAATATTTTATTTTGCGTTTCGTAATAGGAGTTGGAAGGAAGAAGGAGGGGTGAGAATTTTTTTATTAAAGAGCGCAATATAGTGAAACAAGTGAA
This sequence comes from Chrysolina oricalcia, assembly GCA_944452925.2. Classification (NCBI taxonomy): domain Eukaryota; kingdom Metazoa; phylum Arthropoda; class Insecta; order Coleoptera; family Chrysomelidae; genus Chrysolina; species Chrysolina oricalcia. The sequence goes on along the minus strand of OX101828.2, from coordinate 39,311,132 downwards.
TATATTGTTACCGGGTTCAAAAATAAATGGTCTAATTTGCGCAAGGGGTGATTCAATGCCCCCTAGCAGCAAAACTGTTGATTTTTTTTTGGGTTGGCGCAGTAGTAACATTGGTTGAGAATTACATGGACTACATCACACCAAAAATTCCTAAAAATCCACCAGGAAATTTTTCCAATGAGGGTGCTTCTTGGAACACCAAAAGTTGAAGCTGCGGTTGGTGTCCCACTCTTGATGGCATTTGAAGCAGCTTTCAAATTTTCTTTGCTATGTACCTATTTTCGTCATCACTGTCGAATTTAGGTTGGCACATGAGTATGAAAATAAAAAAGAAAGTGAATTGATTCTTTTCAAAAATAACGATGAATAGAGAGAGATGGCACAAAGTAAATAAAACGAACTATGTACCTAATTTCGACAGAACACGTCGAAATTAAAACCATAGTCTGTCCGGTTGTCCCTAAATTCGACATTAAGGTTTTTTCTATTTAGAGAAGTCAAATATCGAAAAATATAATTTAATATTACATTTGTACTATACAACAATTGGAACATTTATTTGACTGACTAAAGCATGTTATTTGTCAGTTTGAAATATGGTTGATCGTCTCTTTCCTTAGAGCAAACGTTGCACTGTAGTCGCAATTACTGTTAGAGCAACACTAAATATTTTTTTGGTTCCTGAGTCTAATATTACTATCTGACACAAATATTTAGGGGATTTTTAAATATACCCGCCAAAGGTTTAGACCAATGGTATCTTCAGATTTCATTAATCTTACAGAGACGGGATTCTTATTTTGTAACATTTTTTAAAAATATGTCGAATTTTGGGTAGGTGTCTGATTCATGTACCTTACAACTTCTGTATCCAATATTCTTCCACATAACCTCAAATTTTCAAAAATCAGTTTTTCGCCATTTTGACGGTCAATTTGAGGTTAAGTCGAGAAGTGTTGAATACAAAAGTTTTTGATTTTTTTATTATCCACAACTTTTTTATCGAATATTTTCCGCTAAGAAGTCACGTTTCACCGCAAATAACCGTTTTCAACCCCTAAACTGCATCCCAATTCCACCATTTTGAGTGTTTTCGTGTTTCAATATTTTTTTTCGTCAAAAGTGGAACCTCTACAACATTCTCCACCTGGTCGTTGCCTGTTACTTTCTTTCTTATTTTAGGCGTTTAAAATTCGTTTTTCTAAGTAGGAGCCGTCACCTTTCAGAGTACTTCAAAGAGGTTCGAGAAAAATAAATATTTCGCTGCAAAAGAAAAATCAGAACCTAAGATGGTATATTTCCACTAGATTTTGCGACAAACATACAATTTTCATAAAAAAAATAAAAACCAAATTAAAACGACTTTTCTGATTTTTCCGGAAAATTTGAGGTTATGTGAAAAAATTTTGAAAACGAAAGTTGTAGATCTCTTTATTGCCAACAACTTTTTTCAATTTTTTTTTTGTAGTAAGTTAATTTTCGCTGTAAATTGTGAGAAACTATTTTTACCCCCAAAAGTTCACCTCACTTCGCCCTTCTATCATAATCACATCCATCTCCTTGTTTGTTTTTTGTACCTATTGAGATAACGTGAAATTAATATTGAAATTCTCATTCTTGCAAGGTTTCAACAATTACTGAGTTTAGGACAAAAATTTTAAAAATTGATTTTTGAAAATTTCTTTTTTAATTTTTTCGCGTTTCCTGGAAAAAATTTCACGCAGTAGAGCTACTCTTTCATAACATAATCTTAAAGTGGACGCTTCAACAAAAAAACTGGCAGCTGGCGAGCTTGAAAAGACGAACTTTATCGGTGAAACTTTTCAATTGAAAATGAGGTAGTTTTTTCGGAATTTGTAGAAAAAGAAAGGAAAAATCTGTATTACGCTACAAAAAAAAAACAGCTCACTTAAAACATAAAGTTATTTTTTCACCAAATTTCGTGAAGAAGAAAAAAACGATTTTTGCGCGAGAAAAAAATAAAAACTGAAAAATTAGTTTTTCCGATTTTCCCGGTAAATTTGAGGTAATGTGACAAAATGTTGATACAAAAGTTGTAGATCTTTTTATTTTATTTCAATAGGAGGTCAACTTTCGTTGTCAATCGCGAAAAACCGTGAAATATCGCTTTCAACCCCTAAAAAGTTCACCCCGTTCCACCATTTTCAATTTTTTTCGACAATTTATTTTTCCTGTCGTTCGAACAATATTTTGCTCCTCTTCCAGTAGGTCTCATGTTGTTCATTTAAAAAAAAATAAGTCTGCACTGGTCTAAATATGAAAAGCCGTATTAATCATAACATAAAAAAACTTACCATTTTTATGATGGGACGTGATTTTAACAACATTTCTTTCGTGCATTTTCTCACTTCCCAGCCGTTCATTTTCCAAGAAATCGCACGTTTTCAATTTCACCACATCTAGTTTAGTTGGAACAGCACTTGCCGCTGAGTTCATCGTTATTAATGTTTAAACTTTGGTGTATGACAAACAGCGATAGGTATACAATAAAATTCCGGTACAAAATTCAAATGTTGTCAGCCAGTGTCGCTTCTTTTCAACCGCCAAATTCTTCACAGGTGCCGTAATACTTGTGTTTGTGACAAGTAGGCAGGCGTCTACAAGTATTTTCTATTCCGAATTCGGACTGTTTTTAGTCTATATCAGCTGCTTGCTGCTACCTACTACCACCGCCTTCTTTTATTATTGTGATTCACTCCGAGTACCTACGATAAAAATGACGTGGAAGTTATCGTTATCGGATTAGTCAACTCAAATACGGTTATAGCCCAGTCAAATATCCTGAAAAAGGACCTCGCACTCTCCTAATAGAAAATGGCTTTCGGTTAAATTCCCTGAATTTTTGATATGTTGAAGACTTTCACTTCCTTGACAAGAGTGTCCATAGGCACAAAAAATCGGTCTACTAGTTTTCGAGATACAGGGTGTCAAAGATGAAAAGTGAAGATTTCGCCCAGAATTTTTAATAATTCCGAGAATAGACAAAACGTCTATTTGTTCTGAAATACTATGCCACAATGATGGTGCAATGTCACCTTGATCTCGTTTTCATTAAACTTCTTCGTTCTGAGCTCTACACCAGGGTGAATAAAGACAAATCCAATTCGAATAATTTTAAACCAACCAGTGTGAGTTCTCTGATGAGAATTGTAGACTCAATTTAGCCTCAATGAACTCCCTCAATCTCGGTCGGAGTTAACTGTCATTATTTTTTTATACAGGGTGGTTCGTAAATAGGAGCAGGTCAACCCCTCGTAGAAGTTTTTCAACTTGCAGTTGAACTAGAAACTTGAAATTTGGTATGCTGTCCTAATTGATCATGTGCGTTCTACCTCAGATGTTTTTAGTCCTACAACTATACAGGGAATGCCAAAAGTCGATACCAACTTTCTTATTTTGAATGGAAACCTAATTTTTTTGTCATGGTTCGATTGACCTTCTGCTTATGAACCTATATAAAGTTAGCGAGACAACTTCGAAGAAGTTGATAATGGATTATTCCATAATTTGCCGCCTTTTTGTGGCTAATTAGTTGCAAAGAGAAAAAATTTGTCGTTCTTTTTTTTTAAAAAATTAAGAATATGTTTCGCTAACTTCATATGAAGTTTGGAGGACTGCTCATTGCCAATATCCTATACAATGGGAAAAGTTGGGTCGAAAAATCCATCAGAAAACAACTACTTTCCTGGCTAATGCCACGACGAACATTGAATTACATCTGATGGAATTTCCGTGCAGAGTTCCTACAAGGTTATCTCTGCAATTGCTTGGTTGCATGGGAATGTTCATCGAAACATTCGGACCACCTATTCGGAGTGTTGCTCCTCATCAGTATAGGGTAGGTCTAGCAGTCAATAACTAATGGCTGCAACGAATGAATCGACGACCAAACCCATTTAAAGACCGAAACTGAGATCGCGCCCGCACAGTGGATTAACTCCAAACTGCGAGCGCCATCTCAGCGCCGGAACCCCAACCAAGTAATACCCATGACCACGATCGTCAATACCGTATATAAAACGGAAAAGAAAACTGAAGGTTACAATGAGCTTATAACAAGAGGCATAAGATGTCCGCTCATTGCTAATATCCTATACAATAGGAAAAGTTGGGTCGAAAATCCATCAGAAAACAACTACTTTCCTGGCTAATGCCACGACGAACATTGAATTACATCATCAGATGTAGCAAGCATCATTCAAAATGTAATTCTCATTCGACCCTATGAAATGAGGATGTTATCAAACCAAGTAACACACTGAAATGCCCATCGTTTGAATATGTCAATACGAGTTATTTCAGCTTTCCCTATACCCAAGTTCAACCTCTATCGAGTTATTTAATAAAAATCAAGAAATGCTTTATCTTGCCGAATGCTTCTGTGTTTATTCAAGTATGCCATGGAAACAATAAACAACTGTAAATAAGAAGGTGATATTCTGTCAAAGTAAAAACGAGTCGTGCTAATTCTTAAATAAAATTGATTCGAATATGGAAAATTATCCAAACGAAGTTGTGTTTGAAAATACAAGAACACACCGGATTCTTATACAACATAATTTGGACTGATGAGGCAAAGTTTTGTCAGCAGCGAGTTTACAATAGGCACAATCGACATTTTTGGGCTTCTAAAAATCCAAATACATATGTTGTTTGAAGTTAAAAATCGATTATAATTTCGAATGAACGTGTTTTGTTTTGTAATGAACCAAGAGGTACGCTATTTATGTACGATGGAAATTTGAATAGTGACAGATACGAAGAAATTCTTCAAAACGTAGAAGAAAAGTTTCTTGACAATTTGCCACTGGCTAGAGCTGCACGTTCATAGTACCAGATGGATGAGGCACCGCCCTACAATACACGAACTGTGTATACCAAATTGACATCCATGTTCGAGCACCGTTGGTGAGGAAATCGAGGACCCTTTCTGTGGCTTGCAAGATCTCCAGATCTTACCCAATTTGATTTTTATATTTGGGGTAGGGTAGATGATTCGGTCCAGTTCACAATATAGATGAGTCGAGACTTAGTACAGATACAAACTCTTGACAGTCTCGATCACAACGAAATCAGATGTACTACTCAATCTATTTTAAGTAGAATAATACAATGTTTGAACAGCAATGGTGGTCATATTGAACATTTACGCTATAGTTCTGTCAATATCGATTTTCATTGAATAACTCGATAGAGGTTGAGCTAAAAGTAAAACTGTAATAGATAAGTTGATATAACTTGGGTTGTCTGAAGTCATAATCAGAAGTCCAATCGAACCATAAAAAAAATTGGTTTCTATTCAAAATAAGAAAGTTAGTACTGACTTTTGGCATACCCTGTATAGTTGTAGGACTAAAAACATTTGGGGTGGAACGCACATGATCAATTATGACAGCATATCAAATTTCAAGTTTCTAGTCCAACTGCAAGTTGAAAAACTTCTAATGCACGGCCTACGTAAATCACGCGGTATATAGCAAGTAATATTCAAAGTTCAGGGTCGTATAGTTATTTCATGTATACAGGGTGAATGAAAAGAAACGGGCCATGTTTCTTACAAAAGGGCAGTTTTTTTTTCAATGAAATTTGAATTTTGGACCTAATGTGCGGTTTGAGGAGTCCGAGATATTGTCATCAATATCAGCATTGGTCCCCGAACTCGTTTGTCAGCTATATACTTTTGGATGTACGGATTTTATTGAGACCCCATATACTCCAGCGGAGACCGTAATTGGCTATTTTCGAGCAATTCTTCTGGTTGAATAATATTCGGAGTAGATGAGTGCGGTAGCTATTCCAATCATGCAATAACTTATATACATGGTGAATGAAATGTTTTTCATCCGAAGAAACTAGAGAAAAGTGAAATGTATCAAAAGCAATAACCCTCTCAATGTTGAGACTGATTCTCCATTATTTGAATGCTGATTCAATTCACCGGAATGATAACTACTTGCCGAATTCAAGTCCTTTGGAGAGGTGGAAAAACATTTCATTCACTATGTATATAAGATATTGCATGATTGGAATAGATACCGCACTCATCTACTCTGAACATTCTTCAACAAGAAGAAATGCTCGAAATAGCGGAGATATTCGAAAAAAAAAACGACATTTGGCCATTTGGTTTTTATTTTTATCTAAGGTTATTTAAAAACCAAAGGCACTTTCTCATTGCCAATTTTTCACATATACAAAATGGCTTTCACAAAATCTCCGTACAACGTTTCGTTTGGAAGAAACCATCAACAACTTTGGGCACCATGTCTTGAAAAATAGGGGTCATGTCTGGGAAAATAGGCATTAGCCTGAAGAAGACACATTGCTGTAAGATTTTGCCATCTCACTTCGGGATAGGGTTTTCTTTATATTTTCTCTCAAGTTTTTCGTTCTTTTTGCCGATGCTCTGAAGGAATTCCTCACTGATTTTATAGTACCGATTGAATTTCGGATTTTCTGAATTTGACAAGAGTGACTCGAAGCAGCTGAACTCAACGAATGCGAGCTGCAATGAAAGTATAATGCTTCTGGATAAGTTTGGCGGATACCTGCTTGGACGCCATTAAAACAGCCTTTCATCGAAGAAGCGCCATCATACCCTTGTCCGATAAGGTCTTCACAATCAACCCCTAAACAATTGAGTGTGGAGAGAATTGTATCAGCCAAATAATTTCATAAAATACTATAAGTACTTCTAAGCAACAAATCTTAGAAAATCTTCACGTAGTATATATATATATATATATATATATATATATGTACATTACTAAGTTCATGGGTTGAACCGCGTTGAGAGTTTATAACTCGACGTTTCGGCTCCTGCTTTGGAGCCATTTTCAAGAGTGTGACTGCGAGGCCTCTATCTGCCTACTCTTGAAAATGGCTCCAAAGCAGGAGCCGAAACGTCGAGTTATAAACTCTCAACGCGGTTCAACCCATGAACTTAGTAATGTACATATTTCTGACCGCGGAAACCTTTCCGAACATATATATATATATATATATATATATATATATATATATAAGTGAAAATAGAGTATATTTCGTTTTAATTCCGAGAGTTCTAACCTTTGACAGCTGTTTCGTGCTAACGCACTCATCAGAAAGGATTTATGGAGCTCTCGAAATCAAAACGAATCCACTCAAGAATTAATACCGTGAGGCAAGACAGAATATAACAGGAAGTTATTCATGACATCTACGTATTAGAAACTTGATTGAACCTTGGGTTGGTCAGAACAACGAATTGTTGGCTACCTGTCAATTTGTGGACAAACCTCTACTTTTGGATTCCTTGGTTCGTGTCAAAATTAAGTTTCAACTAGTGACTGTAGATGTCATGAATACCTTCCTGTTATATATATATATATATATATATTAGGTTTCAACTAGTGACTGTAGATGTCATAAGTAACTTTCTGTTATATATATTATATATGTTATCTCTGGGCTCAATATATCTCACACATATGGACATTTGTTCATGTCGTGAAACATCAATAATTTCATCAACTAATATCGAAAAACATTAAGAAGAATTTGTGGGTACAGTGCCCACAAAACTGATACAAGTTCTGTAATGTAACCTCAAAGTTAAGTTTTTGAATGAAAGGCCGAGAGCATTTTAATCAAAAAGGTACCAGTGTTTATCTATGAAATTTACCAAGCACAGAACATTTTCTAAATCGATTAATTATTTGGCAACTAGGAAAAGTGAAATACGCAATTTTTCTTCAAATTCAGGAAAATGATGTACTTTAAAATTAGAGCCATTTTGTAAGAAAAATCCCTAAACAAAATTAAAGTCCCTAGGGTTTAGTATTTTATGGAAAATCTCAGTAATCCCGTCGTTATGAACAATTTCAATCACATTACGGGGTTCCTGAGACTGCCAGGAAACCTGACATGAAGAAAAGTTGCCGAAAAACGTGCCAGTAGATTTAAAGCCAAAAGTTGTGAGGTGGCATGTCTGCATCTGTAGTATTTCTTGTTTCAGGGGTGATCAATTGATACACTGTCGAGCACTAAACTATATATTTACAAGTATTTACATTGTGGAAAATATACATTGTGATATTCGTTAATTCGGACATGTCCCCATTCTCTCTAGATGTCGAATCTATGTCCCCTGTCCATTGTCAATTTCCTGACAGATCAGTGTTGCCAATTGCTCCATACATGGAACACCTAATCAGTAATGGTTCATACCACATCCCCCTTCTTTTCAGAAGATATATATATATATACATATATATTATTGATTTTAACAATTTACAAATTTCCATTCACATATACAATATATTTACATACATTCACTTACATGAATAATTATACACCTGTACATACATAATCCCTATATTTCACTGGATTATTCTTATTTCGTTTAGGTCTAACATTATTTCTAATTTTACAGAGTGTTTTTTCAAATTTTATAGGTTTTTTCCTAGTCGTATCTTTGATCAAGAATTTTCTGTTTCTTTCTACTATCGACCCATTATCTAATTTAACTACATATGTTCTTGGTTTGTATGACTCCCTAATTATTTTCCCTGGCTGCCAACTAGTTTTATCTTGTTTTTGAACCCTAACGTTATCCTCTTTCTCGAAAGAAACTTTTCTTTCTCTGGAATGTTTATCATAATGTTTTTGTTGTTTCATTTGTTTCTCTTTTAAAGATTTTTTTATATTACTCCATTGATTATTGTTTGTAATTTCAAATTTTGGTATCAAACTTCTCACTTCCCTATTAAATAACATTTTAGTTGGCGAGGGTATATTTGAATCTACTGGAGTAGTGCGATATTCTAATAGGCATAAATATGGGTCTTTTCCGTCATGTTCAGCCTTTTTCATCATTTTTTTAAAACTCTGGATACAACGTTCTACCATGCCGTTGGATTGGGCATGTGTAGAGCTGGAAGTAATATGTTCAATATTCCATGCCTTACAAAACTATTTTTGGTATCCCATGTCTGGCGAAAAAAGATTTTAATTTGTTAATTGTTTCACTGCTATCCAGTTTGCTTACCGGAGCAGTTTCGATAAATTTTGAGAGATAGTCAATGGCAATTAAAGATTGTTTTCCATTGAATGTAAAAATATCTGTTCCCACAATTTCCCACGGTTTGCAGGGTATTTCAGAAACTATAAGAGGTTCTTTTGGGCACGTATTTCTAAAATTTAGACATGTTTCACAAGAGTTCACATACTTTTCTATTTCCTGATTTATGTGAGGCCAATATAGCGCTTGTCTTGCTCGTAACTGACACTTAGTTATTCCCATGTGATTGTAGTGTATTATTTCCAGCATTTCATTTCTTAACGAATTTGAGACAATAATTGTTTCACCTTTAAAAAGAACATTTATACTAATAATCTCATCTCTGAAATTGAAATACATTTTTAATTCACCTTCAAGTTCATCATTACTTTCAGGCCATCCTTCTAATACTAATTTCAGAACTTTCTTTAATGTATTATCTTTCTGTGTTTCCACTTGAAAGATCTTGAATTTATTGTCAGTCATTGGTAGTATTTTATTTATCAGCCTTACGTGGGCTTCTATTTCTTTAAGATTTAATTCATCTTCTTCCCGAACACCCTGTATGAAATTTCTTGATAAATAGTCTGCAAGATAAAGCTGTGAGCCTGGTATATATTTAATGTCTATATCATACGTTTGTAATTTAATTAGCATTTTTTGAAGTCTCATTGGACATTTAATTAGTGGTTTCTTCGAGATTGTGGTTAATGGTTTGTGGTCACTTTGTACACAAACTTTTTTACCATAAATATACTGGTGAAACCTTGTACAACCAAAAACCACAGCTAACAGTTCTTTCTCTATTTGTGCGTAGCCTTGTTCACATTCAGTTAGAGCCCTTGATGCATAAATTACTGGTAAGTTATTTTGGAGAAGTACTGCACCTAATCCGTTTTTTGAAGAATCAACAGAAACTGTAACCGGTATCTCAGAGTTGTAAAATTGCAGAACTGGTTTAGTTGATAAAAGTTTTTTAATTATATTGAAAGCCTTAGTGTGATTTTCATTCCACTGAAAAATAATATTTTTTTTGATAAGATTCCTTAATTCATTAGTGTATTCTGAAAGATGAGGAAGAAATTTGGAAAGATATGTTATCATTCCTAGCAATCGTTCTACTTCCTTTTTATTTTCTGGCATTTTCATTTTTATTATACTTTCAACTTTTTCTTCATCAGGTGCTACTCCCGAACCACTTATTACATGACCCACAAATTTTAGTTCATTTATTCTAAATTTACATTTTTCTATGTTAAATTTGATATTTTCTTCCCTTGCTCTTTCCAAGACCTTTTTTAAATTGTCATCATGTTCTTTTTGATTTTCCCAAATACAAGTAAGTCATCAATGTATGATATTTGTCCGTTTATACCTTCAAAAGCTTCTTTGAATTTTCGATGAAAAATTTCTGGAGCTGAACAAATTCCAAACGGTAAACGACAAAATGCAAACCAACCAAAAGGTGTTGCGAAAGTGCAAAGTTTTTTACTTGCGTCATCCAGTAATATCTGGTAGAAGCCTTTGGAAGCATCTAAAATACTGAATACCTTTGCCCCAGCTAGTTCTGCTAATAATTCCTCAATAGTGGGAATTTGAAAAAACTATCGTTCAATAACTTTATTTAATTCCACTGGGTCAAGGCATATACGTATTTTACCATTTGGCTTTCTCACCACTACCATTGGATGTACCCAATCTGTTGGCTCCTTCATTTTTTCTATGATACCCAGACCTTCTAAACTTTCTAATTCTTTCAACAAATCTTTTTTAATTGACAAAGGAATTTTCCTTGCATTATACAACTCTTGGTATTGCATTTTCTTTAATTTTAATCTTGTAAGTATACTTCATACAACCTATACCCTCAAAAACATCGTTATATTCTTTAACGACTGGACCATGACGGATTTCATGAATTCTTTTAATGAGTTTTAATGATTTACATGCCTCCAGACCTAATATTGCTGGTGACTTATTTGAGGTATCGACAATTTGAAATTCCAAACTAATTTTTTCATTTGTACCCTTTACCCCACACAGAAAATTTATTTTACCAATATTTTCTATAGAGATACCATTATAATTTATCAATCTAACATTAGATTTGTTCAACTGCGTATTTGGAATTTTATTAAACAAGTATTTTGGAATTATACTGGCCTGTGCGCCTGTGTCTAATTTGAACTTCATAAACACCCCTTCTTTCAGTTCTATCACTTCTGTCCAGTCTTCTTCTCTACTGCTACTTGTCTCTTCCACTGCTCCGAGGAATAACTCCTGTATTTCGTCCTCCTGTCTATCCTTGTCTTGCCTGATTTCCTTAACTTCCCGCCTTCGATTAAAGTCTTTTCTTCCTCTATTAATCATACTTGCTGTCCTGGATGTTGTTCTACACATATTGCCAAAGTGATTCAATTTCTTACATTTGTAACACTCCTTTTCAAAAGCTGGACATTCATTTATTTGATGACTCCTACCACATTTGGTGCAATTATTTATCATTTTAACATTTTGTGTTTGCCTCGAATTGTTGGATGCAGCCTGCATAAATTTATTTCTATCCTTCGACATTTTCTCTTTATTTATTCTGTCAACATGAACTGGTTCGGTTTTAATTTCCTTGACTTGGTTTCGCATTAAATTAGCACTTCTACAAATGTCAATGCACTTTGTCAGAGTTAAGTTGTTTTCACATAGAAGCTTCTCAGTTAATTTACTGTCTGATAGTCCACACACTATCCTGTCTTTGATTAATGATTCTCTTAGTTTTCCAAATTCGCAACTAGCAGAAAGTGATTTCAACTCTGTCACATATGCTTCAAAACTTTCGCCCATATTCTGGTTTCTTTTGGAAAATTTGTGCCTCTCGTAGGTGATATTAACTTTTGGTAGAAACTTATTAATGAGAGTCTGATAACTATCCACTTCCTTGTCCTTCAGTTCAAAGGTGTTGTATATATCAACTCCTTCTGCACCCATGCAGTGCAACAGTAAATTACATTTGCGTTTCTCATTGGACTCCAAATCAGCTGCATTCACGTATATTTCGAAAGTTTGTTTAAATTTCTGCCATGAATTTGCGGCGTGGTTATCGGTAACCTTGAAAGTTGGAGGTTTCAAATTCATCGTTATTTTTCACATCGACTGCGCCATGTAGTATTTCTTGTTTCAGGGGTGATCAATTGGTACACTGTCGAGCACTAAACTATATATTTACTAGTATTTACATTGTGGAAAATATACATTGTGATATTCGTTAATTCGGACATGTCCCCATTCTCTCTAGATGTCGAATCTATGTCCCCTGTCCATTGTCAATTTCCTGACAGATAAGTGTTGCCAATTGCTCCATACATGGAACACCTAATCAGTAATGGTTCATACCACAGCATCCTTATCCAAAGTCCTTTATTGGACAACGATTCTTGTGAACAGAACACCTAAACATTCAGTGTTTCCAACTGAACTAAGACAAAAACGCCATCCTCGCTCCATCTCAGAACGAAACAAGGTCAAGTATTTGAAAGGAAAGTACCTCAATGGCACAGAATAGAGATAGGGTAGGAATGTTACGGTTTTGTGTTCTAAACATAATACCTTCGTAAATTATTAAATGTCTTTTAGTTGATGAAGGTAACACCAGAGTCTGCCTTTTGATCGCCATAACCACTGAGTGAGCTGTCTTGAAAACAAATTATGGGAAGTATTTAATATACTTTCGTAGGTTTTAGAAGATGTTCGGATAAAATTTTAATATGTTTCACTGAATATTCGGCCAATATTCAAAATTTCATCTCAATCTAGATGTAGGAATCAATATGAAAACAATTTTGTTTTAACGATATCGATAAGTATTATTGAACCAATATTGACCCAATATTAATTAATAAGATTTGTTGAATATTGGCAAAATGATATTCAACCAATGTGTAATCACACATGGAGATACAATATAGTTTTTATTCCTAGAATCGATATGAGGGGAATATTGGGATTGCAATATTTATTCTAGATGTTGAAAACGATGTGAAGACAATATTGTTTTATCGATATTGGTAAATAACATTCAACCAATATTGACTCAATATGAGTTATTACAATTTGTCAAATAAAGTGGAAATCATATTCAACCAATATGCTATCAAACTTGGAAATACAATATAGTTTTTTCCCTATAATCGATATGACTGGAATATTTGGATTGCAATATTTATTCTAGATGTGGAAAACAGTATACAGTGCGGCTTTTAATAGTCCCTCCCCCTGTTAACTTTTGAACGGTTCGACGTAGAAACATGAAAAAAAAACCGTTTCGAGGGTTTCACCAATACTACTTTTTGAAATATAAAAATAGTGATTTCACGATAGGGGGCGCAAGGAGGCCCATCAACTCAACATTTTTAAATGGTATGTGGGGTCAAGTGTCACATCGTTGAAAAGAAAATTCAATTCTTTTTACAACCATCTAAATATTTTTTAATTTTGTTTATAATTCATTTCCCAATTTCGATTTTTATACCTTTCGAAATTTTTAAATTAATGTGCCCCCAGCACCATCTGTCGAGTAATTGCAATGTTTCTTCTCTTAAAGTAGTATCGGTAATACCCTTCAAAAAATGTTTGGTTTCATTTTTCCACATCCAACCGTTCAAATTTATTTTGAATTTCAAAAAAATATTACCGAAATTCATCGTTTCATTTTCTCCACACCAGAGGGCACTAAATTGAAAAAATGGGAATTTGTCAGAACCCTTGCTGTTACATCGGTTCGTATCTAACAGTTATATCCGAATTTCACGACCATTGTGATGACATGACACTCCAAAAACATGGTAATTTCCAGATTATAATCAAGTTCCGATGATAATCGTGCATGAGCGTTTCACTTCGCACATAAACTTGAAAATAGTGCGTCAAATTAAAGATTCTTAAAGTTTATGTGCAAAGTAAAACGCTCATACAGCATTATTATTGAAACTTGATTAAAATCAGGAAACATGGTGTTTCTAGATTGCCATATCAACACAATAGTCTTGGAATTCTGATATAACTGTTAGATAAGAACCAATGTAACAGCGAGGGTTCTGGCAAAAACCAATTTTTTTTATTTAGTTCCCTCTGGTGTGGAGAAAATGAGAAAGTTTTGTCATTATCATTAAAATGCAAATGTTTCAGTATAGTCAAGCTATTCATAAGAAAAAAAATAATATTTTTAAATAGATGGGAAAATATTTTTCAAAAATTGCTATTTTCAATTTTTTTGAATTATCTCTTGAAACTTCGTTTATGTGTATAAAATTGAATTCTAAGTGACTTTTTCAAATAACTTTTTTTGATATCTTGCCATCTTACCCCTTTTTTTGTCTTTGCATTGCAATTTTTTTTATTTTGCCGCCATTCTAGTGATCACGTGACATGTGTCAAAATCGATTTTTAGGTTATCGGACATGCACAAACTTTTCCCCAGAATATTTTTTCCAATACTTTTTGGCGGTCACTGTATATGATTTGAGATGAGTCGAGTTCCAATCGAAATATATTTGGTTGATTGACGTCGGTGTGTGGCTCAAGAGGGGTAAATAACGAGAGAAATGGGTGCGCTAAATTATGCGCGTATGCGTACTTTACGGTACTTAAGGAAGATAGGGGAGTATGAATTACTGAACGGCTATGAAGGTACTATGTATCAGTATCAATGGCTGCCAAGGGAATTGACGAAAATTATTTAAAATTTAAATTTTTGAATTTAATCAATTTAGTATATGACCGTATGTTGCAAAATAGACTATAAAATGAATCCGGCTCGAAGGACCAAAAATATGTACGAAGTGGACTGTGATTATGAGAGAAATGTCGTTTTCGTTAACACACAGAAATGATAAATTTGGTCACTCACCCGTTTGACTCGCAAATCCGTTCTTCTTTTGGGAAGGGTTTGGGAAGGTCTCTGCTTCTAATCTTCCTGGCGGTACCGCCGCTAATCATATGTACTTCACACTGATTTGAATTGGTTTCTAATTAATGTATATATAATTTTTAAGAACATTACAACCGACAACGAGGCACACACCAAAAAATTCGTCATCTCCCCTCGTCTTGTCATTTTCCCACTCTCCGGTGACTAGCTTACCAATCTGTGTGATACTTCACGCGCAAAATCAGATTAAAGAATATACGAGGAAGTACACAATCCCTTGGCAACATTAAATAATAAAAATTAAATTAAATTAAAAAAAAATGGAAAAGGCGTTAAGACGCAACACACTGACTTATATCTCTAATACTGGATATCAACCTCTGATGCAATCAACTTTCTCACAAATTACATAAAAGATGCATTCGAAAATAAAGAAAAATATATTGGTGTATTCACTGATCTCACTTCGGCGTTTGATTGTGTGAATCATCAAATCCTCATCGACAAACTGAATTTTTATGGTATGAGAGGGGTGTGCCTAAATATGATAGAATCATACTTGAACGAGAGACTTCAGGTAGAATGTGGAGAATCTCGTAGTCAAAAAATGCAATTGATAAGAGGGGTACCTCAGGGCTCCATATTGGGACCACTTCTCTTTATTATATATATTAATGATTTACCATATTTCATGAATTCATCTGATATTAAAACTACGATGTGTGCCGATGATGCAACATTGAGCAGAGCATTGGACGAACTTGAAACTCCTCAACATATTTTAAATAATGCCCTAGACAAAGCATGATATTGGTTTGCATCAAATGAACTGATGAACAAAAACAGAAGTACTAACTTTTGAAACAAGAAACTCAAACCAAGCTGAAAAATCAGCAGTTAAATTTTTAGGGGTTTATATCGACACAAATTTATCATGGGTAGAACATATAAATAACATATGTACTAGGCTGAGTAGGTCAACATACGCAATTAGAATAATTAAAAGGTCTGTCAACCAGAACGCAGCTCTTACTACATACCATTCTCTATTTCACTCAGTTCTAAGATATGGAATATTATCCTGGGGCAGTGCATCAAAATGTCATCTTGAAAAAGTGTTCAACCGCAGAAATCTGCTGTAAGAAGTATAACTTCTGCCAGGTTTGATGAAACTTGCCGTCCAATATTTAAAAATCTTAAAATAATGACACTGTATTCAGTTATTGTTTATGAAAACCTACTACATATTCGATTAAATATAAACAATCATACCTCTCGTACAGACATTCACCAATATGATACTAGAAATAAATCAGACCTTGTTACGAAAGCAAATAGACTGGAAAGGACAAACAATATCGGCCTTAAGCTATACAATACTCTGCCACTAGATTTTCGCAATCTGTCAACTAAACGATTTAAGTACTTTCTGAAGCTTTTCTTAACTGAAAATCCTCTGTATGACATTAATGAATTTTATGGAATCGTCCAAATGAATAGAGATGCCTTCAAAATGGTCACCTAAATAATATGTTTCCAGTTGATTTCAATATATATATATATATATATATATATATGCTGAATACTTGTTTCAAGGAGCAATAAATGTTCCAGTGACTGTAAAACAGTCGAAAACAATCCTTTAGGAACTCACTATACCTTTGTATAGATTGTATGGCATATGTCCGACAGAAAACAACTACTTCTCTGGCTAATACCTCGACAGATATTGAATTATATCTGTCAGACATATGTGCAAAGATCCTTACTTTGAAGGAACAACTTTGCAAGAGCTCTCAGAGACAGGCAGCAGGACACCGCCTGATCCAAACAAGGAACCAACTGCAGACCGGTTTCGGGATGAAGTCCCTCATTAGGTGATAACCAGGACTGCACTGATGAGGGACTTCATCCCGAAACCGGTCTGCAGTTGGTTCCTTGTTTGGATCAGGCGGTGTCCTGCTGTCTGTCTCTGAGAGCTCTTGCAAAGTTGTTCCTTCAAAGTAAGGATCTTTGCACATATGTCTGACAGATATAATTCAATATCTGTCGAGGTATTAGCCAGAGAAGTAGTTGTTTTCTGTCGGACATATGCCATACAATCTATACAAAGGTATAGTGAGTTCCTAAAGGATTGTTTTCGACTGTTTTACAGAACATTTTGAGGGTTATACCCAATAACTTTTCTACTTATATTTTCATATATTGCCCCTCGCTAAATCCATCCTTATTTGTATTTTCCTGGGTAAGATTGTCACGCTGGTAGCTATAGCTGCCTCCGTGGCGACGTTAGTTGTTGCCTTGTAAACACAAGGTCTTCTAACCGAAGCCACAAATGTGTGGTTGGCTTCCTGTTGTTGACTTCCTTTGTTTCAATTTTTACATCCAAGTGTTGTACATCTTCGCACTTGATTTTACCGTACTGATGAGAGCTTAAGCTCGAAACACGTGTCTACGGTTGCAGAACATTTTGAGGGTTATACCCAATAACTTTTCTACTTATATTTTCATATATTGCCCCTCGCTAAATCCATCCTTATTTGTATTTTCCTGGGTAGGATTGTCACGCTGGTAGCTATAGCTGCCTCCGTGGCGACGTTAGTTGTTGCCTTGTAAACACAAGGTCTTCTAACCGAAGCCACAAATGTGTGGTTGGCTTCCTGTTGTTGACTTCCTTTGTTTCAATTTTTACATCCAAGTGTTGTATATCTTCGCACTTGATTTTACCGTACTGATGAGAGCAAAAGCTCGAAACACGTGTCTACGGTTGCAGAACATTTTGAAGGTTATACCCAATAACTTTTCTACTTATATTTTCATATATTGCCCCTCGCTAAATCCATCCTTATTCATATATATATATATATATATATATATATATATATATATGTATATATATATATTTATATTGTTATGATATAATTTGAAATTATTTGAAATAATTTTTTTTTACGAGTTTTTGAAGAAAATTACTTAAATAAAACTGATAAATATGTTTATTTATGTGTTTGAAACCAGATTTTAAACAACCATACTATAAATTCACTATTTCAGTTGATATAATAATTTTGAAAGACCAAATGAGAACATATTTCAGGTAGATTATCAAAATTTACAATTTTACTCTCAGAAAACAAATTAAAAACTTTGAAACATTCAGTATGGAGACTAGGAGATTTGAGAGTGACAGAAGTTTTGACATAATGGAATGAATATTGATAGAAAGGCAAAAGTTTGAAGTAAAAATAAAAGTATAGTCAAATAAAATGAAAGGGACACATTCAATGAAAAGAATTGATAATAGAATAGTAAGTTTATTGATTTAGAATGCGGATTGGAAAGAAAATGCATAAATTGTAAGTCTGTGAATTTAGATGGAAAAAGAAAGTAGGTTGGTGGATGGAGGGACATGACGACGGTTGTTTGGATTGACAGGAGGAGATTGTTTTTATGGGAAAACTGAAGGAAGCAAAAAAACTAAAATTTTTTAAGGAGAATTTAGAAAAGTTAGAAATCAAGAATAGTATAAACAAGGTGTGCATATTATCCAGAGGAACGAGAAGAATCATCTGAAACAAAATTTAACATTTAAAGGAGGAAGCAGAGGAACTAGAAATTAAAAAGGAGGAAGCAGCACGACTAAAGTCTGAAAGGCAGAGGAAATAGCATCAACACTAAAGAAGTAAAAGAAGTAGAATTGGAAATAAGAACTTTATACTACAAGGTATTATCCTTTTCATTTATAATTTCCGGACTTCCAAGTTATCAACAAAAGTCGTTGTGATTTTCTTAGAACTGTCATTTCAGAGTCATAAAATTTTAGGCAGGGACGTTATAGATAGATTTCATTTTCTTGAAAGTGTTAGGACAATCAATTTTGAATTTATCTAAATTATAGTTATTGATAATATGAGGTGGGTTTCTCGTAGAAAAGGTATTTTATAGGTGAAGGAGATTTTCATTATTATTTGACTAAAAGTTTATATAAAGATTGTATGAATTTGAATTGGAGTTTATAATAATAAAAAAAAAATTGTATCAGTATTTCATTCTTATATGTTTGAGATTCAAAATTTAGCCTAGAATCCTGATGAGATTGAGAGTTTTTCATGTTGTATGACTGAGTTATAAAAATTATAGTCCAGGGAATAAATTTATTTGATATGTAAAATAAATTAAATCAAAAATAAATAAAATTAAAATAAATCAAAATATAAATAAAACAATTATTTTTTATAACAAAGTAAAATATATAACAAAATATACAGGGTGTCAATTTGAAAACTTCCAGTAAACAATATGAGTAATCGAAAAAACAGGTCAATTTTATTGTCAAGGGGGACACTTTCAAGGACTATTTGTAGCCCTCGTGGTTCAACCCCCTAGGAGGGGTAGATGTTACCCTTAGAATTTTAAATGGGAAGGGGGGTCAAGTGGCACATCATTTTGATGGGCGTTCAATTCTTGTTCCAATGGTACCCTGACTTATTATTTTTTGATGAGCATTTTCCGAAAAATTGCGTTCTAAACTAACAGAAGTAATTATTAGAACGCCTATACTGAGATGCATGGTTTGGCCAGAACTGGTTAGAATATTAGGTGGTACCGTTCCAACCCTTTATTAGGGGTAACATCAGCCATTAGCTCCAAACACTTTACATAAAAAAGTAGTCTAATAGTAAAACGTAGATGGTAGTAAAGTTGTGTTTATTAAATGCTGAATTTTTAAGTGTCATCGCAGAAATTGTACAGATAGCCTTCCTTTTTTGCTACTTCTGCTGTAAAAAGTTTCTGTTTTCCGGCAAAAAATTGGTTAGCAAATTTGAACTATGTGGTAGTATTGTGAATACCGTTGTACCTGTTGGGCTGTTTAGGAATTACTTTAATAAGTGTATAAAAGTGTAAAAATGGTTTACATTCTTCAAGACAGAATTGAAATGATTGTAATTTATGGCGAAGTTGGAAAGTGCGCACGAAGGGCGGCATGTCTTTTTAACGAAAGACATCCAAATTGTAATGTAAGTCACCGGTATGTGCTTGATTTGGTGAATAAGTTTTACGAAACTGGTTCAGTGACAAATAAAAAAAGAAATAACCCCAGAGTACTAAATGAAGCAGCTCAAATTGAAGTTTTGGGAACATTTGCTGCAGAGCCCACGAGCTCCTTACGATCAGTATCAGAACAGACGGGAATGTCACGCGAGACTATAAGAAAAGCATTGAAAATGCATAAATTTCATCCATATAAAATGCAGATTCTTCAAGAGCTCCACGAGGATGATTATGATAGAAGAATAGAGTTTTGTGAAATCATGTCTCATCGAGTCAATACCATCCCTAATCTTCTGTTAAACATCTGTTTCAGCGATGAGTGTTCATTTTTTCTGAATGGCAATGTTAATAGACAAAATTGTCGCTATTGGAGTGACGAAAACCCACATATTTTTCGGGAAGGGCATACACAACACCCACAAAAAGTTAATGTTTGGGGTGGTATTCTTGGAAATGCCATTCTTGGTCCATTATTTCTGGAAGAAAACTTGACTGGCAATCTGTACCTTGATATGCTTGAAGAGACTATCGATCCTCTTATAACTCACGAGCTAGAAACTCAAATTGATGCAGAAGGTAATGAACTTTTGCAGGAGGATCTGTTACATTTCCAGCAGGACGGTGCTCCACCTCATTATTTTCTTCCCGTCCGACAGTGGTTAAACGAGAGATTTCCGGGTAGATGGATTGGCAGAAGGGGAGCAGTTGAATGTCCTCCGAGATCACCGGATTTAACACCCTTAGATTTCTTTCTTTGGGGACATCTTAAATCCGTTGTTTATAAAACACAACCTTCTGATATTGACGAACTTAAAAGACGAATTACAGCAGCATGCCGGTCAATTCCTAGTGAAGTTTTCCGTAATGTTAGAGGGGAGTTCGAAAACAGACTGTATTACTGTTTAGAGCAAAATGGACAACATTTCGAACAGCTAATAAGATAAGCGTAAGTAGATTTTATGTTGGAAATGTCTTTCTCGCAAATTAAATTTTATTGTGTAGAAGGAAAATAACCACCAAATAAAAAATCCCATGCGTAATAAATTTATTCCTGTCATTCAAGGGTTGGAGCGGTGCCACCTACTCTTCTAACCATTTTTATTAAAGGGAGTCAATACAATAATGCATCTCAGTATAGGCGTTCTAATAATTACTTCTGTTAGTTTAGAACGCAATTTTTCGGAAAATGCTCATCATAAAATAATAAGTCAGGGTACCATTGGAACAAGAATTGAACGCCCATCAAAATGATGTGCCACTTGACCCCCTTTCCCATTTAAAATTCTAAGGGTAACATCTACCCCTCCTAGGGGGTTGAACCACGAGGGCTACAAATAGTCCGTGAAAGTGTCCCCCTTGACAATAAAATTGACCTGTTTTTTCGATTACTCATATTGTTTACTGGAAGGAAGATATTAAGGGTGGGAAGTTTTCAAATTGACACCCTGTATATATATATAGATATATATATATATATATATATATATATATATATATATATATATATATATATATATATATATAAAATTATCGACCATAAAACAACGAGCGGATATTTAGCATGCGATCCATTGTTTACATTTTACTCTTGATATTATGAAATAGCAAATTGTGATGAAATTGCAATGATCGCCATTGCAGAAGTAGTAGACGATGCTGCGGGAGCAGCAGAACAGCGAAGACCCTGAAATGCACTGAAACTTTGAGATAGACAATTTGTTAGAATGCTTCGTTTAACTAGTGTCTCCCTATACATAGGAGGGAAGTAGAGAGTCAGCTATAAATATTGAGACCTTCAGTCTGAATAGGCAGGTATATAAATGTGATCTATCATAAAACATGCTTATATGAATGTTTTAATAAGTCTTGGATTCCTCGTAAGTAGCAGCTAAACCAGCTGGACT
Source organism: Chrysolina oricalcia (assembly GCA_944452925.2). NCBI lineage: Eukaryota > Metazoa > Arthropoda > Insecta > Coleoptera > Chrysomelidae > Chrysolina > Chrysolina oricalcia. Next base: position 39,289,195 of record OX101828.2, on the reverse strand, counting down.
CAGCTTCCAATAAACACGTAGCATTCAGTAAATCATGTTTTAATGTGCCTTGATAAAGTAAATAATGCTTTAAATCAACCAGATATTTTTAATCGATTGGTTAGTAAAACAACACAAGAAATACAAGCAGAACAGTTGTCAACGTGACGTGCCACGTCATGTCATTGAAATACCTTTAAGCTATTGGTTGAATTCGTAACCCAAGCTAAGACTTCCCTCGCACCCTTCGAAACCGACCAACTCTTTATCGCATTTAGTTCGGGAATAGCGTATCGAACGAGAAGAGTATCACATGCGAATTTTTGGCGATGTAAATATCACATTCAAAATTTATCGCGTGAACTCAAAGATAGGGTCCCGCCATGTTACAATTATATCACAACAAGATTTCGAAAAACTGAATCTAAAGATACGACTGCAGAAAACCAATGTTTCTTCCTGATCATATACAAAACATGTATTCAAACCATTAGGTTCAGTTTGAGTCAACGTTTTTCATAAGGGGAATCAATTCGTAGGAGAATTATATATTGTCCCTTAATATGGTAGTGCCATATTAGGAATAAGATGGATTCGAGCTTTGAACATTGATTTACAATACAATGCAATACAATACAATACAATACAATACAATACAAATCTTTATTTCCATAGACTTTGCAGTATTGGATAATGTCAAAATAAGTTTAAAAAACTTAGAAAAGTTTACAGTAAAAATTAACACAAATAATTTGTAGAATACAAATAATACAAAGAAATTTTACAAACAAACAAAAAAGACATCACAACAAAGTAATAAATGCGAGGTCAGAGACGTTGCAATTAACAAAATCATTAATAGAGTAAAATGAATTCTTAATTAAAATAACTTTCAGAGTATTTTTGAATTTATGATTATTTGAGATTTTCTTTAATTCAGTTGGCAGTTTGTTGTATAATTTAATTGGTAGCACGATAGGACTGTTGCCCCAGCATAAGGTGGCATAAGAAAGGCAGGATTGAAAATATCCAAAATAATATAGTAATAAAAGATTAGCGTCTACTTTCTCGCTAAGCTGCCAAAGAACGTAAGTGTAGATTGACAGTTTTTTTAATACTGCATCTATTTGACACGACCATGTCAGATGCTCGTCTATAAATATACCAAGATATTTGGTAACCCTCGTTTGTTCAATAGTTTTGTTGTTGAGTTTAACAAACAGACTTTTATTCAAATCTGTCAGGCTAAAAAGTATCATTTCAGTTTTAACTTCGTTTAACACAAGTCCCTTAACATTGCAGAAGTTTATCATTTGATTAACCGCACTAGATGACATTTTAGATAGTATATCTAGATTGCTGTTAGAAGTTGTAACAACAGCTTCGTCAGCGAACGCTGCTACATAATGATGAGGAAATTCCTGCATAAGGCTATCAAAAAAAATTATAAATAAGAGTGGTCCCAGTATGCTACCCTGAGGGACGCCACAGGTAGTAGAAATGAAACTGGAATGAACTGAAGTGCCGTTAGCTTTTAATTTTTTTGTTTCCTATTGGTGAGGTAAGATTTAATCCACGCGAATGCCAAACCACGCATGCCGCATCTGTAAAAATTATCTAGCATTAAATCGATGTTTATCACATCAAACGCTCTTTTTAAATCAAAAAAGAGCGCTAAGGACTTATTATTTAGTTCAAAATTAGACATAAGGTGAGAATATAAAGATATTATAGCATCTTGGGTGGAGCGACCCTTACGGAAACCAAATTGGTAACTGCTGAAAAAATTTTCTTTATTTAAGAACGATTCAAGTCGTATATAATAGCATTTTTCAAATATTTTGGAAAAAGCTGATAAAAGTGATACACTGGGATAATTAGACATTCTGTGTTTATCACCTTTTTTATGAATCGGCATAATAATAGATTTTTTTAGTGTGGTTGGAAACGATCCCTCTTGAAAAGACAAGCCGACCAAATAAGTTAGAGGTGCCAATAAATAGTCAGCAACATACCTCATCAGAGAACATGGAATTCCGTCAACACCTGCTGAGTGTTTTTTGCTAACAGATAAGATTATTTCACGAATTTCAATTTCTTCAAAAGGGAGCAAAAAGAGTGAATTTACTATAGTTTTATTATAAGCAAGTTTGTTGTTAGTATGCGGTGAAACATTCTTACTTATTATTTTATTTACGGATTCAACAAAAAAAGTATTAAAGTTATCGGCGGCCTATTGTAAATTATGAAATCGGTTACCATCCTCATCAACAAAGTAATCAGGAGGTTTATTACCCGCTGAACTATTGTTGTTACTTTTTATGAGTTGCCAAGCAGTTCTGGAAATATTGCTTGATTTCGAAAAAAGCTCTGAATGATACTTATGTTTAGCTAATTTGATATTTTGTTCATGGTGTTTTTTTATAATTTTGTATCGTGATGATAGATGTTCATCATATGAGTATTTAATATTTTTAAACATATCTCTAAGATAATGGCCTTCATCAATAAGTTCTTTAGTGAGCCACGGTTTCCTCCTAGGTAATTTATTCGAATAGCATTTCTCCAAGGGAAATGAGATCTCCATTGCTTGCTGAATAATATTGATAAAATTTTCAAATTCTTCGTCCAAAGAACACCCCATCTGAAAAACTACATTCCAGTCAATCGAGGAAATATTAAGACAAAAATTGTTAATATTTGATTCACGTGAAAAAAATCGTTTAAGGGTAAAACATGAATTCTCGTGGGATGAGACTGGATTTACAAGATGTCGATGCTGTTTCAAGTCAAAATCAACTTCAAAGTCAATGTCAAAGTAGATGTCAAAGTGAATGTCAAAGTCAATGTCAAAGACAATATCACTGTCAATGTCAAAATCAAAGGCAAACTCAATCAAATTCAACGTCGATACCAAAGTCAGGGTAAATGTCAGTCAATCGAAAATCGAAAGTCAATGCCTTACTCAACTTCAAGGTCAATGTCAATCATCAATAGAAGAGATCTTGAACAGACATAAAGACGTTTTCCAACCGAAAGTGGGCAAAATACCTGATTATAAATGTTTTCTCCAGATGAAATCCAATGTGAATCCAATTTTTATCAAACCTCGACGTGTACCTTACGCGCTACAGGAGAAATTGGACACGGACTCGCTAGAACAACAGGGAATTATGGAAAAGTTGGATCATTCGGAATGGGGCACACCACTGGTAATCGTACCAAAGAGTGATGGTAAAATCAGAATCTGTGCTGATTGTAAAGTAACTATAAACAGCCAACTCCAAAATAATAGATATCCCATCCTCGTCGCCAAATTATTGTGTATTTATCGATAAATTGTAATAAGTTTGATGCGGGTTTTGAAATGTTGTATTTCTATTTAATACTGGGTATTACAGAAATTGCCTATCAATATATAACAATGCCCTAAACCTTGTGTCTTCCCAGAATGGCTGCCACTGCCTTTCTGAGAACTGGCAGTTATTTCCATTATTAACTGGCCTATAACTTAGCAAATATTTATTTCGTTATCCTGTCGCTATGTGGACAATTTTTCTTATCTGTGGGTTGACATTGCTCTTTCTTTGTATTCGTTACGCCAGTTCTTGGTTTTCGGTTCCACATCGAAAACTGATGACAATACTGAGTCATGGTCGCGGTTATTCTAAAAGTGTTAATGAATATGCCGGATGTGGCGTAGTTGCAATTTTTTAAACAGGGATTTCAAGTAAAACAGTCCTTATTTATTATTAGAACACGTTGTTTACTTTTTCTTAGCAATAAAGTTTAACACCTTGACTGCCAATATATTCACACTGACTTTCCCATGGTGCCACAGAGAACGGGTACTGTGTAATAATGATATATGAGATAAGCCTACCATTCGGTTATCGCTTCACATAGAGATATCAAATTTGAAGTAGAGGCTTAGGATTGGAATATACGAAATTTTCTTGAAACGTTCCTGACATAATCCTACAGGACGAGTCAGAAGTGCTGACAACTTTTTTTTATAGAAAATTGCACCTTGTCTATTTTCTTCAGCTTAACAATTTTCTCAGAATACTCATCACAAAAATGTATGGTTTGTTGATATTCGTCCACTAGATGGAGCTGAAATCGAAAAAGTTTAATATTCAAATCGAACAATTCGAATGTAGTGAGTAGGGTGTAGGGATGGATTCATACACATATTCCTGTCTTTTTTGTCCAAAATAATAATAATAATTACAAAATAATATCTATTTACTGCCAAATATAAAGAATGAATATTTCACAAAAAGAATAAAATTCGAAACGTAAATAAATTATTAACCGATAGGTACTTCAGAACTGACTTCTTATGATAAAATGATGAATTCAAGAAAATTTTATAATAATAATAATAATAAGTTTATTTGCAATAATATATAAATAAGTACAGTACAAAATCCACAATCAATTGTCTGTTTGATGCAAATAAACCGGAAAAGCCTTACGAAGTTTCACTTGTAAGGACTGAATTAAAATAAGGAAATGAAGTTATTTATACAGGGTGTTTCTTAAGTACGTGTAGAAAATTCAGGATCGTGTTGCGGACAACAAAATAAGAAGAAATGTTCCTATAAACATATGTCCGCAAGTTATTCGTTTCTGAGATACAGAGTGTCAAAGTTGAATTCTTAGTTTTATTTGTTGTGAATACTTTCAAAGTAATTTTGATATTTGGGTAGAGTTTGTTATCTGGGAAAATTTATTATTTAGTTTGTGTAAAAAATATATTCTTGGTAGAAGTCACTGAGAGCAACTGTTATCGAGTTATTGAGATTTGAAATAATCGATGCAAGTGATTTTGAATGACAAGATTTTTAAATTTAAAATAAATTCAATTAGAAATTACTTTTTCACAATTAACATAAAATTTGATTTTGCCATTGAAAAATCATCGCAGATACCAAAATTTACTGGATTATCACAAATAATATTTTGGAATTTATTCACAAAAAACAAATATAAGAATTAAACTTTGACACTCTGTATCTTAGAAACAAATAACTTGCGGACATGTGTTTATGGGAACTTTTTTTTTATTTCGACGTCAGCAACATGCTCCTAAAGTTTCTACACGTACTTAACCCTAATAGCACACCATGTCCCAGGGACGTCCTTATTTGGTACAAATCATGTCCGAATGTCCGGGACTTAAAATCATTGTCCTTGGGACGTCCTATTCGGTGCATTTTCATGAATTTCCCCAAAGGAATTCCTATGGATGTCCCAATGATGTCCCAATCGGTACATCGTATAAAACGTCTCTGCGAGGACGTCTTTGGGATGTCCTGGGTAGGATATATTTTGTAATGTGTCCTAGGACATCCATCGGACGTCCTTGTTAGTAAGTATTCTGGCATGTCTTTGAAAGGACGTCCCATGGTTGTTCTGGTACGGGAAATTCAGGAACATCCCTCATGAATGACTCTTGGACGTCCCAATTGGTTAATCTCAGAATATCTCCCTACAAGGACTTTCTTGGGAAGTCCTGGTTCGGATAAATTTTGTAGAATTTTCTAGGATATCCGTTGGATGTCCTGTGGTTGGCATGTATTCGGCATGTCTTCGAAAGGACTTTCTATGTTTGTCCTAGTATGGGGACATTCTGGAACGTTCTTGATGGATGTACAACGGACGTCCCAATCAGTGAATTTTAGAAAATGTTCCTGCGAGTACTTCCTTGGGATGTCCTGGATTGATAATTTTTCGGAATGTTTCCAAAGATGAAGGATGGATGATCATAAAAAATAAAACAAAATTCGAAAACAGTTATAATAATCAGGCCTCCATGTGTAACCAGTACCCGTGTATCCATCCCAGCTAGTGATTTTACACAAAAGGTATAAAATGGATCGCATATTTACAATAGGGCTTGAGATTATAGCCCAAACAACCCATCTGAAATAAAACCCTTTTCACTATCAATAAGGTCATCAGGGGCCATATTATCGAGTTTGTACGTATGCCAATTCGGTTCACTGTTTCACAACAATGAACATGAAAAATGTATGTTTGTCTCTCTTGTTTGTATACGACTTGAAACCGATCAATTCCTCTATGTATGGATTCCGTGCATAAAGTTGTTTTCTGTGTTTTGTGTTCTGTGTTCAAGTGAAGTGTTGACGAATTGACAGACAAATGTTGAGTATTTAGTATTTACCAGCCATGGCGGCTTTTCTATCATTTTTTGTAATTAGTTAGTTTAGTAACTGTTCTGGAAGTTATTTTGTGTTCATTCAGTATAGTTATATCTTTAAATGAAAATAAAAGTTTTGTTTTACTATTCAATACTTATTTCTAACCTATTCAACACTGTTTTGAAAAGGGTGTTTCCGTAAGTAGAAATGTGTGTATCTTTTAAACATGTACAAACGAAATATATCAAAACGCTAGCGCAATAGAATCGCTAAACGATTGTCAGAAGCTTTAAAAAGAGAAGTCTCGACTGATTCAGATGTATCCTGATGTTTCCAAAACCGAATTGAATGACTCTGAGAGAGTGCTGAGCTTACAGTAAGTGCATCTGGTTCCATAAAAAATTGGTATCTCCAGGAATCCACAACAATGTCATAATCTCAGCCCTGAAAGAGATGTGCGAACAAACACATCTGATAATTCTACATATCCTAAGGAAGTCCCAGATGTACTTTCGATTGATGTAATTCGGGGACGTCCAATGAACATCCCAGGTCGATGTCGATTGAATATCCTTATAGAACATCAAATTTTGGTGAGAAGTCGAAACATTGGTACTTCCCACGGATTTCCAATGGACGTCCGCGGTACCAATACTGCTCGTCCTAAGGACGTCCCAAATGTACTTTTTATTGATGTAATTCGGGGACGTCCATATAACATCCCAGGTGGATGTCCATTGGATATCCTTATAGAACGTCCAATTTTGGTGAGAAGTCGAGACATTGGTGCTTCCCACGGATATCCAATGGACGTCCGCGGTACCAATTCTGCACGTCCTATGGACGTCCCGAACGTCCTGAGAGGATGTCCTATGGATTACCATCGGACTTCATGGTGCTACTAGGGAAGAAACACCTTGTATAATAATAATATATAATAATGACAAAAACAAATATGGTCAGTTTGTGATTTCTACAGGGGTCGGCATAAGTCAGGCAACCAATTTGCATCAGGCAACCAATTTGCATTAAGATAAATAAATGCAGCGTCAAAATATATTTATTAAAAAAAAAATACAAAAGGTATTCGAAAAAGGGTTACTGTAAGTGTTCAAATTAATGCCCTTCCTGATCGATGCATTTACGGCAACGTTCCTCAACGGAGAGGCAGGTCCGGCGAAGCATTTCAAGCTGTCTGCGAAGAGTTTCAAATTCTTCTTCAATTGCGGTTCGGAGGTCGGGAAGGGTGCGTGGTCCTGTTGTGAAAACGTGGTCCTTGAGAAGGCCCCACAGAAAAAAATTACAGGGTGTTAGGTCACATGATCGTGCGGGCCACTCAATGAATCCTCGTCTGCCCATCCATTCTCCAAAATGAACATTAAGGTACTCCCGCACACATAACGCGTAGTGCGGCGGAGCTCCATCCTGCATGAAATGACGGATGTTCGCCAGTGTTGGATCGTTGTCCATTTGTCCACGTAAATCTTCGAGCATTTCCAGATAACTTTGTCCCGTCACGTGACCCTCAAAAAAGTACGGACCCACGAGACCTCCAGCATGGATACCTGCCCACACACACACCCCAGGCAAGTTTAATTCTTTTTCCATGAAGACGTGAGGATTCTGGTCGTTCCAGTATACGCAGTTATGCCTATTGACCGTACCGTTCAGCTTGAAAGTTGCTTCATCCGACCATAAAATGGAATGCTGGAACCGCCTATCATCCTGACTGCATCCGAGGTACCACTCGCAAAATTCCAATCTGCGATCGAAATCATCTTCGTGAAGTGCGTGGACGAGACGCGGACGGTAAACTCTATAGTGCATGCGTTTCAGCATTCGTCGTAAAGAACGATCGGATATCTGAAGTTCTCCCGATAGCCGCACTGCCGATTGGTTCGGCTGCTCAACTAACGCTAGCGCCACTGTTCCCATAATTATTTTCGTTAGTTGTTACAGATACCGGTCGTCCAGAACGCGGGGCGTCGGCAAGAATTTCTGGTACGTCTTCCACACTGTTGTACGATTTGGTAGCGGCGAGTTCGGAAATTGTTGTTGAAATTCGGTAATCCGCGTTCGTACGCAGATACGAGGTAACAAAAAAAATTCTTTCTTGAAGCGTAAACTTGTATAGGTTATTCATTTTGAAAACGTATCTATTCGACGAGCACACAGATACAACTATCTGACGCACGAACATGCCCAGGGTCGATCTTTTTCGACAGCGTTGCCAGACTTATGAGCGTTGCCGGACATATGTCGGAATTTCGAGAGCGTTGCCTGACTTATGCCGACCCCTGTATTTTGTTAACAAAAATTGTGGAAAAATTGTCTTTCTTTATTTAATATCCATTCTTTTGTTTGTTTTTTTCAAGGAAAAAAATGATTTGATGCTTTTAATTTCATTTGGCAATGAGTCGTACATATGAGGAATGATGTAAGTAAAAATTTTTTGATCTATTGTTTTGCGAACTTGATTTTTTAAAAGTAGCTCTATTTTTGTTTCGTGTATTATAAATATGTGAGTTGAAATGAATACCTTCTTTCTTTTTATATATACCGGGTGTCCCAGAGCTTTTAGGCCAGCAGATATCTCAGTTACCAGCGAAAAAAAAAAAAAAATTGAAAAAAATATGTGTCATAGGAGACCATAAGCACTTTCATGCAGCATGGCAAAATCCACCCCCTGGCGATCAATCCCTGAGAAACAACCCCTAACTTTTGTTTTTCAAATGGCACCCCCCCGTTTGTTCGGCTTCAACTTACAGCTCTTTTTAATTCTCAATCAATGATATATCATAATATGTAGTTGTGAAGATAGTCACTCGATAAAATTGAATTCGTTAGTGGGTACTATTAATTGGACTGATCGAATTAGTCCATATTGTAGAGACAAGAAAAAGTGGATGTTGAAAAAAAAGAGTAAATAAAATGTTAGAACTTTTTGTGCTTCGTTTTATTCCTACGGTATCTGGATGACAAAGTGGTATCAGTCGTGATATTGTTGTTGTATATCAAAATGCCTTTTACCTTCACTCCCAACGAATACGTTGATATGCTTTTAATTTTTGGTGAATGCCGAAAGAATAAACGTGCTGCGGAGAGGCTGTATGAGCAGCGCTTTCCTGATCGTCGACAACCAGGTCGCAATACGTTTTCGTATGTAGAAAATACCATGCGAACAGGATCATTTCCCGGAAAAACAGATCAAGCACATCCTACTCCTGTGCGAACTGAGGAAAATTGCATAAATGTGTTGGCCTACGCCGAAGCACATCCTCATATTTCGGTTCGTGCATTGGCGGTGGAGGTTGGGATCAGTAAGTCGTCTGTGCAACGAATTTTCAAACAGTACAGATATTATCCCTTTAAAATACATTTACACCAAGGACTCAGACCTACAGATTTCGAAAGACGACTGGCATTTATTGCTCACATGGTTTTCATCCACGACAATCCCAACTTCCTCAATCAAATCTTGTGCAGTGACGAATCCCGCTTCCATAATAATGGTACTGTTAACCGACATACCATGCACTATTGGTCACAGGACAACCCTCACTGGATTAGAGAAACCAATTTCCATACAATGTGGGGTGTGAACGTGTGGTGTGGTTTACATAATGGACGACTCATCGGCCCTCATTTTTTCCAAGACACTTTGACGGGCCACCGATATCTACATTTCTTGGAAAGTTGTATTCCTGCACTACTAGAAGATATTCCAATTGAAGAACGACAACAGATGTGGTGGCAACAAGATGGTGCTCCTGAACATAACCATAACATAGTTACAACATTCCTCCATAATACTTTTCAAGACCGTTGGATTGGAAATAGTGGACCTGTTCGATGGCCTGCACGTTCTCCCGATCTCACGCCACTGGACTTTTTCCTATGGGGATATTTGAAACGAGTTGTCTTCGAAACTCAACCAACAAATATTGAAGATTTAACCCAGAAAATTTCAGAGGCTTGTACTACCGTTACTCCGGAAATGATTCGAGCTTCCTGTACTCGCGCGCTGATTCGGCGACTTGAAGCATGTGTGGCAAGTGCTGGCCAACATTTTGAACATTTTCTTTAGTATAATGTTGCAGTAACAATACAGCTGAGCGTATAAATTCATATTTCATTTGTATTTTTATTTTCCATAATTCTGCATGTCATTCTAGCTACCATGATACATCATTGAATGAGAAATGAAAAAGACTGTAAGTTGAAGCAAAACAAACATGGGGATGCCATTTGAAAAACAAAAGTTAGGGGTGGTTTCTCGGGGGTTGTTTGTCAGGTGGTGGATTTTGCTATGCTGCATACAACAAGTATTTTTTTCAATTTTTTTTTCCGCAGGTAACTGAGATATCTGCTGGCCTAAAAGCTCTAGGACACCCGGTATATGTGAAATAATATTATAACAAAATAATTGTCTAGTATCCATTTTCATGCTTATTTTGAATAAGTCGTCAGATGAATATGTATATTTTTTTTCATAGATTATTTTCAAAAACCATTTCTGAAGAGTTTCTAAATTTTTCAGAAAGTTTTCATTAACTCCACCCCATCCCAAAATTCCATAATTTAGTTGTGATTGAACAAGTGAATAATATAATATTTCTAGATAATGGATATTCGAAACTTTTTTTAATAACTTGGATTTCGACAAGAGATATCTCAATTTTTTTATTACATACTGAATTTGTGAATCCCATCTTAAATGTCTGTCAATCATTATACCCAAATATTTGATACAGTCAGTTTCATAAATTTTTTTGTCGTCAATATTGAGAGGTCCTAAATTTGGTAATGTATTTCTGTATGAAGTGAATGGGAGATATTTAGTTTTTTCAAAATTTATAGTTAATATATTATCATCAAACCAACTTTTAATTATTTTGATGTCTTTCTCAACAATTTTTTTAAGTTCATTCCAAGTTGTAGACTCATATATAATAACGGTGTCATCTGCAAAACAATGAATTCTTCCTTTACTTTCAAGATTTAATAGGTCACTAAGATAAATATTGAATAAAAGTGGACCTAATACTGTGCCCTGAGGTACACCATATTCAAATATTCCTGGATTGCTCAATTTTTCATTAATTTCTACATATTGAATTCTGTTAGAGAGATAGCTTTCTAATAGTTTGTAAGTTACTCCGCGAAACCTATTTTCTCCAATTTATGTAGTAGTAAATCATGACTGATAGTGTCATATGCTTTTGCAAGATCAAGAAATATACAAATTGTTGGAGTTCTTGTGTCTAGTGATTTATATAGATTATTTGTAAGATAACAAATAGCATCTTGAGTAGATACTTTTCTTTTAAAACCAAACTGTAAATTTGATATAATGTCATGTTTTTTCAAATAGTTTTCAAATCGAATTTTTTTCAAATATTTTGGATAAGCTGGATATTAATGAAATTGGTCTATAATTTTTTACATAGGATTTATTGCCACTTTTATGAATTGGTTTAATTATGCCTATTTTGAAAGTTTTTGCACAAACACCTGTTGTGAAAATAAAATTTATTAGGTATGCTAGAGGTTCAGATATTATTTCAGTGATCGTTTTTAAAACTTCACTAGTAATTTTATCAATTCCAGGTGATTTCTTTTTTTTAATGACCTTATGGTATCTTCAATTTCACTTTGAGTGGTTTCTTCAATGAAAAAGGAGTCATCTTGTCGATAGTGTTGAACATTTTCTAATATTCTTTATATTTTTTGCTAAATTGCATCCAACTTGAGAAAAGTACTCTATGAATTCGTTCGACATAATTTTTGGATCAGTTGTTACATTACCATTAGCCATTTCAATTTCATTGATAGATCTAGAAGTTTCTTTTTCATTGCATAATTTTTTTATATTTATACCATAAATCTCTTGTTGAATTCATATGTTTTTCTATTTGAGCTTTATTATATTTTATTTTGGCTTCATTTATAATAGATGGAAGTCGGATTTTATATAGTTTGTACTCATTTTCCAATTCAATATTGTTACAACCAGTCTTCAGTTTTTTATACCTTTAATTTTTTTTATTTATCGATTTTAATAATACTGGGGTCATCCATTCTTTTGTCTTTCTATCAATACTTTTGATTTTAACTTTATTTGTAATTTTTCCATACAATTTTGGATTTTTTTTTTATCAGACAGGTTGCTAATTCATCTGAAATTTCCAAATTGTAGTAATCATTTTCATTTGAAAAATGTTCATATAATTTTTTATAGTCTGTAAAAAATTTCTATTTTATTGGTTCTTTTTTTATCTGCTCAGTTTCAATATAGATTTGTAGAATAATGGACGGGTACACCAAGCCACATGAACACTTTCAACATATTGATTGAAAGTTTGATTTTATGGAGGACATTCGGTGGGATCAAGATAATTTATAAAAGTGTATAAGGGCAAATGCGTATATTGTTTATTGTGCAACAGGAAGATATCCTACTCTGAATTAAACTTTACAAACTGAGAGTTTATGAAATATAATATCCAAATTGGCTTTTCGCAGTGGCTCTTCATATGGTGGTAGTGAAGAAGTCAGCGGTTACAATTGTTTTTTAGTAGAATGTTGAAGATTTTTGGAGAGACTTAGTTTATTTATCAACTGGAAGGAAAACGTTCCGGTATGCCCAATAAATATCTAAAAACATTCAACAAAGGTAAAGAAATCTGAAATAATTCATTGGCTCAATTAAGAAGAAATATTTAATTTTTAAAATGAAATAACGGGCAATCTGAAGCCATTGCCGATAATGAAAATAATGAAATTTTGCAGTTTAAAAACGAAAAATCTGAATAGCTGAATTCAGTTTGGATACTGTAAAGAAACACCCTTATGATTTTATCTCTGCATCAATCAAATTTGGTCGAATAACATTGGTACCTCTACTTCGTCAAGGCTCCATGAATGGACCTCAACCTATAGAAATGAAATCCTGGGATTTATCAGGCTCACAGGGTATATAAAGGGTTAAGATCATAAGCTGCATGTTGTCAATTGTTGGCCAACCGACATATTCTTTCGAAACCATTTCGCTCCACAAATCATGACAAAGAAGGGATTTAAATTCTTCCTGAGAGTGTGTAATTTTACATTTTAGTGGCACTTTCCATAAAATGAAATTCATAACTGGACAAACATTATGTATGTATCAATATATCGCCAGGTCCATTCAGAGGACGGTTGATGATTATGAAGTAATATTTACCAGAAAAGCCTATCACGTGTGGAATAAAACTATTCAAACTGTGTTGTGGAAATTAATATACCTACCCATACGAAATTTGAAAATACATTTTGTGAAAGAACGTGTTTCTGATACATCAGTCCCAACAAACATTGTGTTGTTTTTCTATGATAAACTTTTATATTCCAGAAGAAAACCCTTTACTGATAATTTTGATAGTAGTGTACCAAACTTGTTGGTAAAAGAACTACTTTGAAAATCACTGAATTAGAAAAACAAATTAAGCAATAGAACTCATTTTCTATACCGGGTGATTCACAGTGGATAGAACATTAGAAGTATCTGAAGAACAGATGTGATCATTTCGAAAATTTGTGCGCGTGGATAATCAAACTTGCTCTATTCGTCTAAAATTTTTCATCAATACAGTGTTGCCGCTTGTATCAGAAAGTGGTATCTACTTTGTTATTTCAAATAGAACACCTCGTATATTATATCATTTTTGGAGTCCTTATGAGATTCATCACAACTTTCCCACATAATTCCCTATACCTATCTATGACGATTTCCGAGATAAAAATTATTTTGTCCAATTTTTCTGCAAAACCTGACCATTGAAAAGTATCAATTTTTTCCCAATGCAAATTTGCAAAATATTGCAATTTGGGTTATAGCTGCATAAGACCTTTAAGTATTCTGTCGATGAACTGGATCTCAGTTTCAGCATACAAGGCGGCTCAGAAGTGAGTTCCTCCCGGGGACTCATGAAAATGACTGAAACTCCGTTTTTTTAAACGAAACACCTTGTATATTATTACTTATTTGAAAAGCTGTAACATTTTTCAATTTAACTGAGTATACTTTCCCTATCCTATCTCGTACAGTTTGTTAGTTATGATCAGTTATGTTCTGAATTCGTCTTCAATAAAATAAATATTGGATATTGATTTGGATAGTAGGCTATAAACTTCATTCTGACAGATCTAGCATGTTATTCCTTCATTGTCATCCTGTATTCAAGTTGCATGGGTGCAAGTACTATGGCAGAAAATAATTACTCAAATGTGGTTTTGATGGATTTATTCATCATTTATGGTCAATGTAACAAGAATGTCAGCAGAACATACAAAGAGTTTAATGAAAAGTATGCTGATTTACCTCGAATGAATTCGAGAAAAGGACCACGCACGTTTCTTGTGGAAAATGGCTTTCCGTGAATTTGTCCGAATTTTTGGTATGGTGTAGATCTGGATGCACTGATCAAAAGTGTTCATTGCCAAAAACTCCAAAAATGGACAGTTTTCGAGATATGGCTCTATCAATGTAATTTTTTTAGCATTTTTTGGATTTTGACACATAATCAGTTCACTCTCATACTCAGGAAAAACCGAGTTTCAATGATTTCACTGCAGGAATCGATTGAAAAATAATTCTCTCTCCGTTTCAGATACTGCCATTTGAAGAAATTATTATACACTGCTCGTCACTGACGATGTAACTGGACTATTATTTTCAATTTCTATAGTCCAGTTTTTGTAGAAACAAAAACTTCTGAATTGCTCAAGGTTTCACAGAGTAACATATATTTAACACCTTTCGATAGGGACACTAGAAAAATAATATTCGATACACACTATAGGAACTGAATCTGAGATACTTTCCTAGTCGTCAAAGAAATAGTGGTAAATGCAAAATGAGCATATAGAAAATCGTTCATAATGTAGGCTGACGACATAAATACTCGTATCGAATGCAGTTTGTTTATACCGAGTGTTAAATATCAATAGAAACAAGGGAATACATACCCAATAATCATTTCTTATCGCTAATCGGACCGTTAAGGCAAACGGATCCGTGAAAATGTCTGAATATTTGATAAGATGTGGATTTCGATGCACTGATCAAGTGTCTATTGCTACAGACTACAAAAATGGACAGTTTTCAAGATGTGGCCATATCAATATCTGATTTTTTAAGTTTTCTAGATTGTGACCCATAATCGCTTGGCTCTTATACCCAACAAAAACGGAATTCTATCGATTTCTGCGCAGGAATTGACTGAAAAATAGTTGTATTTCATTTCAAATACATTCATTTGGAGAAATTAGCATACACTGCTCGTCACTGGCGATGTAGCTGGGCTATTATTTTCAACTTTTGTATTTCCGTGTTCGTAGAAACAAAAACTTGAATTGTTCTAGTTTTAACAAACATACTTATATCCAACACAATTCAATTGTGGCATTTGAACGATATACATGATGGAGCCGATAGAAATCCACAATTGCATCCGAATGATGTGTTCACTGTGGAATAAACAAACAAGTAAAGAGTTACTTGAATACCTAGTGAACAGCAAAAAAATATTCATTTCTTCTACTTACCTCTAACAAATAGAATAAGATCACAACAGCAACCACATCATTATGTATAGTACCCTACCCGATTTTGTTCAAACTATACATTTTTCGTTCAATAGTTCTTCATTTAGTGAATGCACCTACATTTCACTTCTGTAAAGATGATCACTGTCATATTTTTGTGCCTTGACTCTGTCTGTACTCTTCAATTTTTTTTCGTCGTTTTGTTGTTTCAGCTACTGCGAAGACAGACTGAGATTAAATAACGTTATCTTATTTGCCCCATGTATAATTTTGCAATAAATCGAGTGAATACAATAATATTTGGTTGGTTGAACAATTGACCCTCGTTAAATGTTACGCATAGATGATTTGATGAACTTTTGGACCAACTTTTTTTTAGGTACTATTATTCTTACTACTATCCTCATCACTTTGGTGGAGAATTGATATTTTTCATGAAATAAATATTGTTACTGTTTTACAATTTTCCCATTATCAGTTATTTATTCTTCCCATGAAAACTCATTTATTTCAAAATTCAATGTAGTCTAGAGTTGATGGCCGTGAACGTTAAACATCTGACACCACAGCACACCTCACCGGTGGTCTCAGTTTCTCAAGTCCATATAGGCTTTCGGCTTACAAAAATCTGGCCACTAGGCCCAGACAACATTGAATATATTGACTCCAGCCGTGAAAGCCTACATTCTCTCATCAGTTATTGGTTCAATTAACAATTAGAAATGATTTTTCAGTATGTATATTTAACACTCGGTATAAAAAATCTGCATTCTATACCAGTATTCATCTCGTCAGCGTACATTATAAATACGATTTTCTAGTTTCTCATTTTGCATTTTCAACTATTTTCTTGATGGCCAGGAGAATATTTCAAAAAAAAATTCAAATCATATTTAGAGTGTGCATCGCATATTATTTTTTCAAATGCCACAATTGAATTGTGTTGGATATAAGTATGTTTGTTAGAACTAGAACAATTCAAGAGTTTTTGTTTCTACGAACACGAAAATACAAAAGTTGAAAATAATAGCCCAGCTACATCGCCAGTGACGAGCAGTGTATGCTAATTTCTCCAAATGAATGTATCTGAAATGAAAAACAACTGTTTTTCAGTCAATTCCTGCGCAGAAATCGAAAGAATTCCGTTTTTGTTGGGTATAAGAGCTAAGCGATTATGGGCCACAATCTAGAAAACTAAAAAAATCAGATATGGATACGGCCATATCTTGAAAGCTGTCCATTTTTTGTAGTCTGTAGCAATAGACACTTGATCAGTGCATCGAAATCCACATCTTATCAAATATTCAGACATTTTCACGGATCCGTTTGCCTTAACGGTTCGATTAGCGATTAGAAATGATTATTGGGTATGTATTCCCTTGTTTCTATTGCAATAGATATTTAAAACTCGGTATAAACAAACTGCATTCGATACGAGTATTTATGTCGTCAGCCTACATTATGAACGATTTTCTATATGCTCATTTTGCATTTACCACTATTTCTTTGACGACTAGGAAAGTATTTTTTTTAAGTATCTCAGATTCAGTTCCTATAGTGTGTATCGAATATTATTTTTCTAGTGCCCCTATCGAAAGGTGTTAAATATATGTTACTCTGTGATACCTTGAGCAATTCAGAACTTTTTGGACTATAGAAATTGAAAATAATAGTCCAGTTACATCGTCAGTGACGAGCAGTGTATAATAATTTCTTCAAATGGCAGTATCTGAAACGAAGGAAGAATTTTTTTTCAATCGATTCCTGCAGTGAAATCATTGAAACTAGGTATGAGAATGAACTGATTATGTGTCAAAATCCAAAAAAGCAAAAAAATTACATTGATAGAGCCATATCTCGAAAAATGTCCATTTTTGGAGTTTCTGGCAATGGACGCTTTTGATCAGTGCATCCTGATCTACACCATACCAAAAATTCGGACATAAGAAACGTGCGTGGTCCTTTATTAGATTGAGTAGACATTTTAAAATATTTGTATCATCATGAAAAGCTAAAAGTATCAAAGTCTAACATGTGTATTAATAAATCTAGAAAGATTTAGCGGTTCTGAATCATTTCAGTAAATGTTCAAAATATTTACCATTCGTTTCCAAACACTTTCTTATGCGATCATCAGCGGCATCTATTGTGGCTCTTTGAATTTCATTTGGATCTAATTCCTGAAACGCTCGATAGTGCCCCACAAATAAAAGTCTAGGGGTGTAAGATCAGGGAATCTAGGAGGCCAGTTCCATGGATCCAAACGTCTAATCCATCGATCGTCAAATATACGGTCCAATTCCAACCCGACTTCTGCAGTGCAATGAGCAGCAGCTCCATCAAGTTGATCCCAACATTATCGATATTGTTCAGGTGTCAGTTCTTCAATGAAATCCCCATCCGTTGTCCTCAAGATATTCAAATATTTTCTAGAATCAAGGTTTTCATCATAAATCAAAAAGCGCAGTTGATTGTCCATGATTAAACAGAAAACGTTGAAACTAAATTTTTCTTGAAATCCCATTTCTCTTGTGACATGCGGATTTTTGGTTGCCCAGTAATGAAGATTCCTCCTGTTGAAAATACATTCCCTCGAAAATTTTGATTCATTAGTCCATATTGTCTTCTCGAGAAAATCTTCGTCTACTTGTGTACGCACCATCAACTTTTCACATAGTTCGATCCTTTGCTGAGCGTCTAGGGACTTGAGAGCTTGAACTTTATGAAATTTGTAGTCATGCATTCCGTGTTCCTTCAGAATCCTATGAACTGATGAAAGTTTCACACCTAAATCGTGAACCGCAGTACGAATGGAAGCTTGAGGACTCCCGTGGAAGTATGCCAAAACATTTATTGCATTGTCCTCATTACCTGTCACAAGTCTAGGCAAGTTTCTTGTTACTTTCAAAGAAGATCCAAACATATCAAAATTTCTCTTCAATCTAATGAATTTTCTCGAATTCATTCGAGGTAAATCAGCATACTTTTCATTAAACTCTCTGCATGTTCTACTGATATTCTTGTTACATTGACCATAAATGAGTAATTATATTCTGCCATAGTACTTTCACACCCATGCAACTTGAATACAGGATGACAATGAAGAAATAACATGCTAGTTCTCTGTCAGAATGAAGTTTATAGCCTACTATCTAAATCACTATCCAATATTTATTTTATTGAAGACGAATTCATAACATAAGCGATCATAACTAACAAACTGTACAAGATAGGTATAGGGAAAGTTTACTCAATTAAATCGAAAAATGTGACAGCTTTTCAAATAAGTAATAATATACAAGGTGTTTCATTTAAAAAACGGAGTTTCAGTAATTTTCATTAGTCCTCGGAAGAAACTCACTTCTGAGCCTCCCTGTAGGCTGAAACTGAGATCCAGTTCATCGACAGAATACTTAATGGTCTTATGCAGCTATAACCCAAATTGCAAAATTTTTTGTAAATTTGCATTGGGAAAAAATTGATATTTTTCAGTGGTCAGGTTTTGCACAAAAATTGGACAAAATAATTTTTATCTCGGAAATCGTCATAAAGAGGTATAGAGAATTATGTAGAAAAGTTGTGAGGAATTTTATAAGGATTCCAAAAATGGTATAATATACGAGGTGTTCCATTCAAAATAACAAAGTAGCTACTACTTTCTGATACAAGCGGCAACAATGTATTGATGAAAGTATTTTAGACGGATAGAGCAAGTTTGATTATCCACGCCCACAAATTTTCGAAATGATCTGTCCTTCTGTTCTCCAGATACTTTTAATGTTCCATCCATTGTGAAACTCCCGGTATAACGCTGGTTCACCACCATAGATTCATTCTAAAATAAAAGAGCCCATAAAAAAATCACAACTCCTGCGTGTGACCCAAGAATAAGATACACCTCAATCAGTTATTAAAGATCTTTGAATAAAGTCCATCGTCTGCTCCAACAGAGGAAAATGCCGTGAGAGTCAAAAAACATAGTGACATAATTTTTCAGTAGTAAAATGTACCTACTTATACAGGGTGTTATTTAAGTACGTGGCCAAACTTAAAGGGGTGATTCTTTGAGTGATTCTAAGACGAAAAGTTCATATAAACATAGGTCCGGTAATGCTTCGTTTTCAAGATACAGGGTGTCAAATTTTTTAAAAGAAATCGTTTTTGTCGTAAATATCTTAATAACCCTTAAACCGATTTTATTGAAATTTGGCAGTGTTATTGAAGGTCGTAAAGGGCGAATTTAACCCTAACTATATCAAAATTATCATGTCCAGTGGCGTCCCGGAAGGCACTGTAACCAATATTTTTGACAGAAAACATGTGCGCCACTGATTTTTTTGCAATTTTTGTATTTGTTTCACATTGAGCAACTGAAATTACAACTTTTTTATATCTAGAATTTTTTTCGTATCCTTTGTTTTTGAGAAAAAACATAAAAATCACTTCATTGCACGTCCCTGGCACAACACAATAAAAAATTGTTTTTATAGGGTTTTTAATGATTACAGGTGAATATGTTATGCTTAAAAATTGTTTGTTTCATTTGGCCAGTACGTGCATAGTGGTAACGCCGGAAATGCTAAAGCAACATCAAACAAGAAACGCCCTTTATTAAATCCACACTGAAACAAAAATGGTACTTAGGCAAATTGTTTCTGTAAGAATACATTCAATAATAACTAACACAAAACTTACAATAGTTGCTCAAAATGTCCTCCTTCAACTTCAATGCAAGCATTAACTCATCTTAACTTTAGTTTCAAAACACTGCAGTAATACATAACAACATTATTTGTTTCATGGAAAACAGGTAATATGAGCGAAAAAAATTAAAAGATTACTTCCATGTAATATTAATTGTTTAATCATAAATAAAAATGTCTTTATTGCATGTCCATGGACAACAATGAGCCCATTTTGCAGCACGAGCCGAAGCCAAGTGCTGCAATTCATACATACATATTTTTTTTTCATTGCATTAATTTTGATAGAAAATTCTAAGACTAGAATAGAGTATTGATATGAAAAAATATTAGTAAGACCCCAGATTTGATGGTTTAGTAGTTGAAATGTTTTATTGTGTTGTCACAGGGATGTGCAATGAAGTGATTTTTATGTTTTTTCTCAAAAACAAAGCAAGATACGAAAAAAATTCTAGATATAAAAAAGTTGTAATTTCAGTTGCTCAATGTGAAACAAATACAAAAATTGCAAAAAAATCAGTGGCGCACACGTTTTCTGTCAAAAATATTGGTTACAGTGCCTTCCGGGACGCCACTGGACATTATAATTTTGATATAGTTAGGGTTAAATTCGCCCTTTACGACCTTCAATAACACTGCCAAATTTCAATAAAATCGGTTTAAGGGTTATTAAGATATTTACGACAAAAACGATTTCTTTTAAAAAATTTGACACCCTGTATCTTGAAAACGAAGCATTACCGGACCTATGTTTATATGAACTTTTCGTCTTAGAATCACTCAAAGAATCACCCCTTTAAGTTTGGCCACGAACTTAAATAACACCCTGTATATTTTCCTAAAAAATTCATTTTATTTTGAACATTATCTATAGTAATAGTCTGTAGAGGCCTACCTCACAATTCTTACATTTACAGTCTTGTCCTAGTCTGCTTCGGGTGTGGTAAAATATTCTTACATGTTTTGAGGTGAATCAATACCATTACCTCCACATCTCTATTATTAATTGTGTCGTGAAGGTCACAATCATTTATACAGTGTTCGACAGATCCCCCCTCCCCTTTTGTAATATTTGAACCAGAAAGATAGAGAATTGAATCAAAATGGATTTGAAATGGGAATGGATTTTCACAGTAATTTGAAATTTTAAATGTGGACAAATTTGCGTGCAATGTAACCAACTTCCAATTTAAGCTTTCTAAGTCGATGATGATGTTCCATTCGGTGTATATAAAAGATTGATACCGTTCTCTTTTCAACCATATTCATGTGTCCTGATTCATCACTTACAAAAAAATTACGAGTTCAATATGACCTATTTTCTGTATCACCCAGTACAATGACAGAGTTTTAAGAATACCAATTTGAGACTATATGTTTTCATATAGATTACCTCGATGCCTTTATAGAAAAAGTATTTAAAGCAGCCGTAGAGGTGCAAAATCGACGGTCATTATGACCGCTATGGCACCACAGGAAAGTATCGTAGCGGTCATAATGACCGCTATGGCACTCAAGGTGTGACCAAATTAAATGGATGTTGCCCTTTTCAATAAAATAATTGAATAGTTAATGAAATTCATACCTAATCACAGCGTATGCATCACCGATCACTTTCCAGTAATCCTGCAACTTGAATGTTTAGGAGAAAGAATAAAGGAACAAAAAATTCAGATCGAAAAATATAAATTATACATTGACAAAAAAGCTAAGAGACGAACTGACAATATAAACATGGAATAACATACAACATCAAACTCGATCCTCACCATAGGAAACTGTGAGAGATACGAAGATGGTTAAATTGAGGCAAAGTTGCGCGTTTACCTGACTAATAATATGTTGAGAAAGTTCTGAAATTCCGAGAATATCCGGAGATATCCGGAAAAAACAGAAATTTCGGAAAATGGTTTTTATTCTTTTCTGGCTTTATTATTCGAAGGATTCGAAAATAAATTGCACTTCCATGTTGCCACTTTTTCCCTGCTAAATAACTGTGTTTTCAGATTTACTATCCGACGTTTCGTCTTCCGGCGACCATCATCAACTTAATTTTTTCTCATGGGCGCTACATTGGATTCTTTTTGTTTTAGATAGAACTAGATTTTACCTTTTCAATGACGTGTCATAAGTTCTCATTCTTTTTCGAAAAATTATAGATATTGAAAAAAAATTATTCTTATCCTAATAGGCTTTGACTTTGATGTTTGTAAATTTGACTTTCAATTTGTTACACTCAATGACATTTTGTTATTGTACAAGTCATTGAATTTTTGGCAAAAAACGGCTTTCACGAATGAAGAAAAAAGAGATATGATACAAATTTATTACAAATTCGATAGAAACAGTGTTGGGACATCGAAAATGTATTTAAACTTGTATCCCGAAAGACAACAACCACATTGAACTATGTTCATGTTTTTAGATCAAAATCTCACCGAGCTTGGTTCATTTGAAAAGCCAATGAAAAAATACGGAGACATTGCCACTTTTTCCCTGCTAAATAATGGTGTTTTCAGATTTACTATCCGACGTTTCGTCTTCCGGCGACCATCATCAACTTTATTTTTTCTCATGGGCGCTACATTGGATTCTTTCTGTTTTGGATAGAACCAGATTTTACCTTTTCAATGATCATAAGTTTTCATTCTTTTTCGAAAAATTGGAGATATTGAAAAAATTATTACTTATAATAATATGCTTTGACTTTGATGTTTGTAAATTTGACTTTCAATTTGTTACACTCAATGACATTTTGTTATTGTACAAGTCATTGAATTTTTGGCAAAAAATGGGTTTCACGAATGAAGAAAAAAGAGATATGATACAAATTTATTACAAATTCGATAGAAACAGTGTTGGGACATCGAAAATGTATTTAAACTTGTATCCCGAAAGACAACAACCACATTGAACTATGTTCATGTTTTTAGATCAAAATCTCACCGAGTTTGGTTCATTTGAAAAGCCAATGAAAAAATACGGAGACATTGCCACTTTTTCCCTGCTAAATAATGGCGTTTTCAGATTTACTATCCGACGTTTCGTCTTCCGGCGACCATCATCAACTTTATTTTTTCTCATGGGCGCTACATTGGATTCTTTCTGTTTTGAATAGAACCAGATTTTACCTTTTCAATGATCATAAGTTTTCATTCTTTTTCGAAAAATTGGAGATATTGAAAAAATTATTACTTATAATAATATGCTTTGACTTTGATGTTTGTAAATTTGACTTTCAATTTGTTACACTCAATGACATTTTGTTATTGTACAAGTCATTGAATTTTTGGCAAAAAATGGGTTTCACGAATGAAGAAAAAAGAGATATGATACAAATTTATTACAAATTCGATAGAAACAGTGTTGGGACATCGAAAATGTATTTAAACTTGTTTCCCGGAAGACGACAACCACATTGAACTATGTTCATGTTATTAGATCAAAATCTCACCGAGCTTGGTTCATTTGAAAAGCCAATGAAAAAATACGGAGACATTGCCACTTTTTCCCTGCTAAATAATGGTGTATTCAGATTTACTATCCGACGTTTGGTCTTCCGGCGACCATCATCAACTTTATTTTTTCTCATAGGCGCTACATTGGATTCTTTCTGTTTTGGATATGTTTTGGATCATGTATCATAAGTTATAATTTTTTTCCGAAAAATTATAGATATGGAAAAAAAAATATTCTTATCATAATAGGCTTTGACTTTGATGTTTCTGAGTTTGGCTTTCAATTTGTTACACTCAATGACATTTTGCTATTGTACAAGTCATTGAATTTTTGGCAAAAAATGGCTTTCACGATTGGAGAAAAAAGAGATATGAAACAAAGGACCCCGCAAACTCCTTATGTCCATGTGATTCTCAACCAATGTTACCATTGCGCCAACCAAAAAAAAATGAATTGTTTTGCTGCTAGGGGGCGTTGAAATCACCCCATGCGCAGATTAGACTATTTATTTTTGAACCCGGTAACAATAGTTCGACTTGTTTTATTGTTGCTAATGTTGCACAATATTGTGCTGTTTTATAAAAAAATTCTTACCTCCTCCCCTTTTTGCCCCAACTCCTACTACGAAACGCAAAAAAAATATCTCTCGAGTGTCTTCAAATGTATCGTCGAATGTTTAAATATGCCTAAATAAGGAAAATAGCAGTATTTTATGATTATCCCCCCACCCCCAAAATGACACAAAACGAAAAAATTTTGGTGGATTTTTCTGAATTTTTGATATGATGCAGTTCAAGTTAATTTGAATAGAAATTGATTGGGTGACAAACCCCAAAAATGAATAGTTTCGGTGCTAGGGGGCGTCGAAATCATACCTTGCTCAGAATAGACTATTCATTATTTTTTTTTTTTTTTTTTTTTTTCCTTGGTGTTTTGGCATCGACTGCTATGGTCATTAGCCATGTGTTCTTGATAGGCCTTGTTACTAACTCCATACGCCACTTTAGGAGCAGCACTGTTAATTTTTAACGCAACAGTGAATCGTGGAGGATTATTCCCAGCCGACACGAGCCTCAGTCATTCAGACTTTCACATCTGAAAATGAAAAAAGATCGCACCGTCTGGGAATCGAACCTGCAATCTCTCGATTACCAGGCGAGCGCTTAACCACTGCGCTAATCCCCGCCCTACTATTCATTATTATAGGCGGAAACAATATCTCTACATATTTTTGTTTCATTTTATGCCGAACAATTGTGTAAATTTTTAAAAATTGAAAATCTAAAACCTCCCCCTTACCCCAACCCCTGTTTCAAAACACGAAAAAAAATCATTCAGGTACCACCTCAAATTCAAATTGTGGATGTCTAATTTTTATTTATTTTCAAAATATTCGCCCAATTAATTGATATTCAAAAACCATGAACTACGCCCTACTAAGAAGTCAGCTAACTCCACCAATATTTTTCTGAAGGAAAGGAAAGGTGAAATTAAACAACTGTACGATTTCCTTAATTTGAGCCGATTAAAACATTTATTTTCATAGAGCATTTACAAGTAGTCGGGAATTAATTTTTTTCGTGTTTTAGAATAGGGGTAGGGGGTAAGGAGGAGGTTTTAGATTTTCAATTCATAAAAAATTAGACAATTGATCAGCATAATCTAAAGTAAAATCCGTAGATTATTTCCGCCTATAATAATGAATAGTCTATTCTGAGGAAAGTATGATTTTGACGCCCCCTAGAACCGAAATTATTCATTTATGGGGTTTGTCACCCAAATAATTTCTATTCAAAATAACTTGAACTGCATCATATCAAAAATTTAGAAAAATCCACCGAAATTTTTTCGTTTTGTGTCATTTTGGGGGTGGGGGGATAATCATAAAAAACTGCTATTTTCCTTATTGAGGCATATTTAAACATTCGACGATACATTTGAAGGTACTCGAGAAATATTTTTTTTGCGTTTCGTACTAGGAGTTGGGGGAAAAAAGGAGGGGGTAAGATATTTTTTATAAAACAGCACAATATTGTGCAACATTAGCAACAATGAAACAAGTGAAAATATTGTTACCGGGTTCAAAAATAAATAGTCTAATCTGCGCAAGGGGTGATTTCAACGCCCCCTAGCAGCAAAACTGTTCATTTTTTTGGGTTGACGCAATGGTAACATTCGTTGAGAATAACATGGACTACATCATACCAAAAATTCATATCCACCAGGACCCAAATTCCATAAGGCGTTTGCGGGGTCCTTTATTACAAATACAATAGAAACAGTGTTAGGGCATCGGAAATGTATTTAAACTTGTATCTCGACAGACGAAAACCACATTGAACTATGTTCAAGTTATTAGATCAAAATCTCACCGAGTTTGGTTCATTTGAAAAGCCAATGAAAAAATACGGACACAGAATCAACAATCAAAATTTGATGAATGAGGTGTGTATGAGGTAAATTATACATTGTGTCCTTTTCAATCAAAATAGAACTTTGAACAAATAACAATAATTAACTAAAATGTAAATACAACAGTAAATCACAGCAAATGCTCAAAATGCTGGCCTTGTTCATGATAACACAATTGTGCCCTTCTTCGTATATTATACACTGCACGATTTTCCCTCCTCCTCAATTTTCTGAACTCTCCAACAATGCTGTGTTGAAGGTCCTCAATATTATGAACAACAAATTCTATTTTTCAGTGTACCCCATATGACTGTATCCATAACATTTGAGTCTGGAGACCTTGCTGGCCACCTCTCCAACACATTATTCCCTATTCATTTATCACCAAACCTTTCAGTCAGGTAATTAGAATACTCGTCTGGTAGTGTGCGGTGGAGCACCATCATGTTGAAACCAGATGTTGTTATAGTTAGCCAAAGGTGGATCATCCAAATACTATTCGAAAATCGACATTAAAAACTGGTGATAGGTTTCTCCAGTCAGAATTCCGTCAAATAAATGAGGACCTAAAATTCTATCTTTGTAAATTCCTGCCCACACGTTAATACTAAATCGCACTTGGGGTCGAATTTCTCGGAACTGGGGTTGTATATCCCACAATTCGTAAAAGTGCTTTCATTAGCCAATTACAAAATTCTAATCGCCTTTCGGGATCACCTGGATACAATTTTTGAGATATGTCTATTTCGTAACATTCTAAACCGTTTTTTTGAGATGTTTCCAAGCACTTGTATAACAAATATTCATATCGGAGGAAATTTGACTTGTAGATTTTCCCGGGTTCATGTTTATCTGCGAATTATTAATTTTTATTGAAAGGGACACTGTCTAATTTACCTCATACATACCTCATTTATCAAATTTTTTTTAGTTTCCTGGTCCATTCTATCTCCGTATTTTTTCCTCGGCTTTTTAAATGAACCAAACTAGGTGAGATTTTCATCCAATAACTTGAACATTGTTCAATTTGGTTGTCGTCTTTCGGGATACAAATTTAAATACATTTCCGATGTCGTAATACTGTTTCTATTGCATTTGTAATAAATTTGTATCATATCTCCTTTTATCTTCATACGTGAAAGTCATTTTTTGCAAAAAATTCATGACTTGTACAATAAGAAAATGTCATTGAGTGTAACAAATTGAAAGTAAAATTAGGAAACATCAAAGTCAAAGCTTATTATGATAAGAATACATTTTTTCAATATCTCCAATTTTTCAAGAATGATAACTTCTACATCATTGAAAAGGTGAAATCCGGTTCTATTGAAAGAAACTTATAATGTATTAATGTATAAGAAAAAATTAAGTTGATGATGGTGACCGGAAGACGAAACGTCGGATAGCAAATCTAAAAACACCATTATGTAGCAGGGAAAAAGTGGAAGTGCAATTTATTTTCGAATCCTTCGAAAAATAAAGTCAGAAAGTCAGGAATTTCAGAAGTTTCTCAACGGCTTATTAGTCAGGTAAATGCGCAACTTTGCCCCAATTCAACCATCTTCTCATCTCTCATAGTTTCCGAGATCCCAATGATGAGGATCGAATTTGAAACACCTTGTTTACCTAGAGAACGAAGTTAATAAAATGGCAAACAACTTACTTACAAACTCTGAAAGAAAAAATTGAACTGGCCACGCGTAAAATCGTAACCAAAAGAAAAAACATCACAGATTATTTCCCCCATTTGAAGATGCTGTTGTACCGCGAAACAATCATCGTGGTTTTGTAAACATTTTCAGTGAAAATCATTTCATTCAGTTCCATTATAGATATTAACATGGAAGTATCTGCTACATCAATAAATAAAAAATGTTTGTTAATTATTTTTGAATAGATCTGCCAATTTGAATCATAATTTTCAGTAATACTTGAAAGTAAATTACCCTACACTCGGGTAAGTTTCATTAATTTCCTTTGTCTGGTTTTTGAAATATAAATTAACATTGATATTCTTATAGATTTATAGAAGATATTATCCAATCTTATTTCTTGATGAAATAAATATGATCTTGCAGCGCAAAACAATTGCACCATTGAAAATCGTAAGACCATAAACAGAGTGACTCTTAACTCAGTGGCTATTGACACGTTGGTATGCGGTTTTCTACTAATCATAGGATGTTCTCCCCGTTTCAAAGAAAGAGTTCAAAAGATACTGAAACAAACTTAATGAATTGTTAAAAAAAGCAAAAACTCAATTCTACAAAAAACAAATCGAAAAAAACATGAATAATCCAAATGAACTATGGAAATCTTTGAAAAATATGAATAATGGAGATAGAAATTCTAGAAATATTATCAAAACAATAAAAAACGGAAGAAGGAAAATCCCTCACAGATGACCAGCAAATTGCTGAACATTTTGCGACGCACTATACCGAACTAGGAAAAAAATTAGCAGAAAAAATCACTCCCGACCCGAACAAGAATCCGCGGCATGAAATTAGAATCGCGAACTCTATATTTCTCGAGAATACGAACAAAACTGAAGTCAAAACAATTTTACATACTCTCAAACCAAACAAAGCGCCTGGGATTGATAACCATAAATCAGAAATATTTAAAGAAAACGCAGATCTGATATCTGAGCCATTGAGCTATATATTCAATAAATCTCTAGATACAGGCATATTTCCAAGCTCCCTGAAGCTATCTATCATCAAACCTATTTACAAGTCCGGCAATGCTACCAAAGCAGTCAACTACAGACCAAATTCATTGATAGTTACAGTTGCCAAAATATTTGAAAAAATTCTGAAAATAAGAATCTCTAACTACTTAAAAAATATAAAATATTATCTGAGCAGCAGTTTGGATTTATGGAAGGAAAATCAACGGAGGATGCAATGACCAAGTTAATGACAGACATATACTATTCGCTAGACCACAACAAACCTTGTCTTTGTATCTTCGTTGATTTGGCAAAAGCCTTCGACACCGTAGGCCACCAAAAACTACTCAAAACCTTGGAAAACATAGGCTTCCGCGGAATTGCTTCAGAACTCATGAAAAGCTATCTCTCAAACAGAAGGCAGTGCGTTAAAATCAATGATAAACTAAGCTCCGAGAAAATAATAGAATACGGAGTGCCACAAGGAACCGTCTTGGGACCGCTCTTGTTTAATTTATATATTAACGATCTCTTTAAAGCAACCACTGAAGGAAGTATCGTAGGTTTCGCCGACGATACTACCATATTTTACCAAGACAATACTAGAGCATACCTAAAACACAAAGTAGAACAAGATCTCGTTAACATTATAAACTACTTTGGGAATAGACTCTTGACAATTAACTACGATAAGACCTTCTTTGTGCCCTTCTCAAATCAAACCAACCATCTGCCTTCCTACGATGTCCCAAATATAAAAGCTAATTCACAAAACATACAAATTCAATCAAAAAAACACATTAAATACCTAGGGATTATAATAGACAACCATCTAAGGTGGAATCACCATGCAAACTATGTCACCAAGAAATTAAGATGCATGATCAACAAATTTAAATTTTATAAAAATATATTTGATATAAAATATCTAAACATGCTATATACATCGTTAATACAAACTCACCTCAACTATGGGATAAAAATCTGGGGAGGGATCACTGATAACCATCTAAAAACTCTATAAAACACGCAGAAATGGATTTTAAAAGTAATATATGGAAAACCCTATAGATATCCAACAAATAATTTATTCATAGACACGCATCTACTAGATATCCGACAACTCTACTTTCAAGCTTTAATTCTCCACCACTACAAACACAAAAATTCCTGCCACCAAATCGAACACCAGCATGATACCCGCTTCAAACCCAAAACCACAAAAATACCAAAAGTTACAACAACAAAAAACAAAAGATATCTCACTTACCTCTGCCCTGTACTATACAGTGACATACCTGATAACTTGAGAAATACCCATCCTTTCAAAGCTTTCAAAAAAAAAACTTAAGATATGGATCCATGACACCCCGAGAATATATACATTTACGTATCAACAGAAACTCATAAACGAACTCGATCTTGAAACAAAAATAATAACAAAAAATCTGTGTATTCAATTAACCCCTTTTAGTTGCCTGTACCTCGTCTTTAAATGTTTAACTAATCTTATTATATCCACTTACACGTAGTTGACATATTTGCGTATCACTATAATCGAATAACCTACTTTACACTACAAATGAATTTGTTTATATAAAATCATAATCAAATACTAGCATTACCTAGAAATACTTCTGTACCATCCATCATAAGCAAATAATGACTATTAAAAGCCCATGTTCAAGATTTATCTTTTTAGGCAGCACCTCATTATTTGTAATGATGGCTAGCTTTTATTACTAAAAACTAACTCATAAAAATTCTGTAACTGAAGCCCTGCTATGTATTGTGAGAAAATGTAAATTTTAAAACGTAAAATGTAAAATTTTAAGTGTGAAATGTAAAATGTAATGTAAAATGTAAAATACTGCATGGAAAAAAAAGTAAATACCTACGCCCATGCACAAGGGAAATCTTTTTTGGGCACTCTGTATTTATTTACCACCATTGTAATCACATTGTCCACATTGTATACGGTAAATAAATAAATTGATTGATTGATTGATTGATTAACAGCCCCTATAAATTAGATTTGTACTCACCCAATATTTAATTGTATTAAGAAAATATTACATATATTTAGTTTATACGAATCCGTTATTTCTGTAATATGTTATTTACTCGGAAATAACAGTCTATAAGTGGTAATTCTGTAAGCTATATGTTAAAATTTACCATGTGTTAAAAATAAAAGTTATGTTTAATACATAAAGCAAATCTATAACTTAACATATTAGTTCAAATATTCCCCAAAAACCAATTCTGTAAGTTAGAACTATGTTTAAAATTCAGCAGATATATGTTAAATGATACTATTAAAATGAAGATAATAACGGGTGCTCATATGATAACCTTTAAACTTTAAGAGGCATAAGATGTCCGGAAGACTGCTCATTGCTAATATCCTATACAATAGGAAAAGTTGGGTCGAAAATCCAAGGTTATCTCTGCAATTGTTTGTAGGAACTCTGCATGGAAATTTCATCAGATGTAATTCAATGTTCGTCGTGGCATTAGCCAGGAAAGTAGTTGTTTTCTGATGGATTTCCGACCCAACTTTTCCTATTGTATAGGATATTAGCAATGAGCAGTCCTCCGGACATCTCATGCCTCTTGTCATAAGCTCATTGTGACCTACAGTTTTCTTTTCCGTTTTATATACGGTCTTGACGATCGTGGTCATGGGTATTGCTTGGTTGGGCTTCCGGCGCTGAGATGGCGCTCGCAGTTTGGAGTTAATCCACTGTGCGGGCGCGGTCTCAGTTTCGGTCTGTAAATGGGTTTGGCTGTCGATTCATTCGTTGCAGTCATTAGTTATTGACTGCTAGACCTACCCTATACTGATGAGGAGCAACACTCCGAAATCGATATATAGGTGGTCCGAATGTTTCGATGAACATTCCCATGCAACCAAGCAATTGCAGAGATAACCTTGTAGGAACTCTGCACGGAAATTTCATCAGATGTAATTCAATGTTCGTCGTTGCATTAGCCAGGAAAGTAGTTGTTTTCTGATGGATTTTCGACCCAACTTTTCCTATTGTATAGGATATTAGCAATGAGCAGTCCTCCGGACATCTTATGCCTCAGGTCATAAGCTCATTGTGACCTACAGTTTTCTTTTCATTTAAAATTTATCTTTGAGAAAATTATGGCTTTCGACGGTCTAATTCATCTTGTAATCCAAGAAAACGATGAAAATAGAAGAAGGATGTAAGTACAATAATTGTCAGTTAACAAAAAAACATTAATGTTATTATTTCAGAATACGAAATAGACAAATAACTCGACAATTACGAGATGCCAGTAACGCATTTGAACTTCCAGAGGACGTGTTCTTAAAACTATTTCGGCTTGATAAAGGTTCTTGCCAATATCTCATTAACAAAATAGGAGAACATATGAACCACTCAAGGAGAAAAAGTAGAGCTCCTGTTGTTTTACGAGTTCTTGCCGCTTTTAAAATTTTTCGTGCAAGGTAGTTACCAAACTTGTGTGGGTAATGACTATTCATTAGCTGTAAGTAAGCCCGTGATGAGTAGATGCATAACATAAGTTTCAAAAGTTATTAATCAGCAGCTTTCTAATGAGTGGATACAATTTCCTGTTACTGAACATGATAGAAATAGAATAAAGCAAGGATTTGCAAGATTTCATTTTGAAAATTGTATTGGTATAAAAGATGGAAGTTTAATTTGAATAGTATCACCTCCTTCAACTCACCCTGTGTATCCAGGACCAGCCTTCTATTGCAGAAAACATTTTTATGCCATTAATATTTAAGTTATTTGTGATCACAATAAAGTGATCTTGAATTTGAATGAAAGATTTCCTGGATCTGTTCACGATTCAGCAATTTGGATGCAATCAGAGATAAGAAGAATGTTGGAAAGGCAATATGTAAATGAAGTTAGTTCAGATTATCTAATTGGTGTCAGTGGTTATCCATTGAAACCATGGTTGTTGGTGCCATTTGAAGATCCTGCACCAGATACTCCTGAATCCAGATTTGATACTGCGCCATCTTCCACACAAGTTTATGTAGAACACACAATGGGTTTATTGAAGAACAGATTCCGGTGTATGCATGGACAAAGGGCTTTGTACTAAAATCCAGTTAAATTGTCTAGAATAGTACAGCCTTGTGTTATTTTACACAATATATGTAGAAGGAGGGCAAGTTGAGATGCCGCAGGACAACGATCATTATGAAAATAATATAGTGATACCAAATAGACCAGTACCAGGACCAGTACCACTTGATAATTGGTTTTACCAGGCTAACAGGCGTAGAAGAGAAATTGTCAATAGATATTTTCAGCCTGCTAATCAATAAAATGAAATACAGTTATTTTACAGTATCCGCCAAAAACTTGGAACCATATGGGAAACTTTTTTATTATTCATTTCAAAAGTTGGTGCTCATCGAAAAACTCATAATGGGTTGTCGAAAAGTTATGTTAGGTTCTTGGTTTTGAAAAATATCTTTTTTTGAAAAGTCATCAGGAGTAAAGTACCTCTATTTTTCAAATACAGAAAAAGTTCATTAAGAATATTTCATTGCCACCTCATGAACCATTCGGATTCAAATATTCATCGATGTGCTACAGTATTTAGATATCGTGAAACACCGTTACCTAATAAAAAAAACACATGAAGGAATCGAAAGTAATTTATCTCTTAGGTATTGTTGGTATTGTTATGAATTCATGATATTATGTCAATATTTCAATAACTGTTTCCATATTTTAATAGAGGTACCATATTCTTGATTACTTTTCAAAATAAATGATTTTTTTCAACTTTTGTCACGAATTTTTTTTTTAAATCAATATTAAAAAAGTTTTCCATATTGCTCCAAGTTTTTGACAGACAACTGTTTATTGTTTAAGTTTATTATTTTCACTGAAATTGTTTGCCATTTAACAATATTATAATAAGTAACATATGATTTCCATAAAATATAGGATTGGACCCAACCGATCGCCTTGAAGAGAAGTGAAATTACGAGATAAACGAGTTTGAAATTGACAAATGACAGGTAAAAGTAGCCAAATTCAGATTAGTGTTTATATTGACAATTATCTTTCTCAAAATGGAGATCAAAATTATAATTAAGAAAAGAAACATGTGGTCCAATGAAGAGAGCAGTTTTTTCATTCAGCTGATTAGGGAAAAACATATTTTGGGACTCATGGATGGGAAAAGGATTAGGGTTCAAATGAAAACCACAGATCAACGGAACAACGATTCGTGATTTAATTCGCAGAACAGAAGAAATTTAAGGTTACGAAATTCGACATTTTGCTGTGAAGTTAGCTTTTTTCAATCGGATTGAAGAATAGGATACTTCGATCCACTTAAATATTGCGATATAAACTGAAGGGTGGTTTCACTCGACTCAATGCTATTGAATTTGAAGCGGATAGTGATCTTCCAGATAAACGTAGTCACAACAAATAGAAAAATATTTACTGATTCTATAGGATTATCCGTAGCCTATGAATTTGGCCACAAAAATTTTTCAATTTCCCCCATAATCGACCCATAACTCTTCAACTCCTGGAAGACCCGTTATTACAACTCTTGATAGAAGCGCTTCTTCAAGTTCAGTAAGATCTTTCAATTTCTTCGGACCTCCCCCTATACCCTTTGCTTCAATATTCAAGAGTCTTGCTCTTTTTCTAGCTGTCACTTTCATTTCATTCAAAGCCTGAAAATATGGTAACATTATTCCTTTGGTTTGTAACTTCAATTTATAATAATGTATTGTAAGTTAGAAGTCAATGTTTGCATACTGAAATTCTGACTGTTTCCAATCTACTTACTTCTTTCCACCACTTCACACTTTTTTGTGCACCAGGAATCTCATTCAATGCTGTAGCAATTTGTGACCAACAATTTTTTGATTTTGGTATATCTGCAGGTTTCAGCTTTTTTAATAAAAATGTATGTTGTTCAAGTAAACTTATAAATCGTTCCTTTTGAATTTTAGTCATTCTAGCTTGTCTTTTTTCCATTTCGTTGTGAATAGATTTGCAAACATTGGAAACTGAAAAACACATAACCACAATTCCTCTTCTTCTTTTTGTATTTGTAAACTACTTTTACAAAATTTTAACGTTGCGTTATTATGTTTTCTTATTTAACATATGTTTACATAATTTTTACAGAATATCCAGATATGTTAATATGTGTTAAAATTAACATCCGTTAAAAATTAACATACAGCTTACAGAATTACCCCTATTAGCTGATAATCACGAAAGAATATTGAATAATATCCTCTTAAGAATACCATTTTTAATTTATGTTTCAAAAATTAGACATAGGAAATTAATGAAACTTACCTCTGCTTAGGGTAATTTACTTTGAAGTATAACTGAAAAATATGATTCAAATTGTCTGATACATGAAAAAATAATCAACAAACATATATATTACGTAAAAAAACAATTTCAACTAATCTTTGTAAACGCATCTCGTATAAAATGTAATAGTAACTCTTCCAAGCTAATCATATTTAGCAATTACTATGTCTTCCTCAAGTAGTTTTGGCTCCAAAGCGGATTTATTGACTCAAATAGGCTGTTTTGTGTGGCTATTGTTAAAAACAAGTAGTATAAAAACAAAACATTTGAAAAAAATTACTGTGTTGTAAAAAGGTCGAGACTTTTAGAGAAAATGTTTTTGCCATAAGAAAAGAATCCCAATAGGGATTTTCCAAATGAAAAATGCTCAGTTTCACCAATGGGACCGATGATAAAGATTGGCAAAATGTGCTAATTGTCGCTATTTTCGACCCACCCTGTGTAATAAGTGGCTTCTTCTATCAAACTGATCTTTGATTGAACGACATTAGAGTTAATTACTTGACTGAAGCTGCTGAATATATTTCCTCAATATACGACCGCGGAAAGAGTTGAAATAATAACAACTTTTTTTGAGAATGTTGAGTGTGATAACCGTACAGCTAATATATTTCGTCAAACTGAATCAGTAGCCAACAAGAAACGAGACCCAGAATGTGAATTTCCGTTGAAAAATGAACCTGTTGACGTTGCATTTTTTGGACAAGTTCATGCAGACCCAACATTGAGCACAAGGAAATTGGCTAGTGTTACCAATATCATTAGAACCAGTATCCGCCGAAACCTGAAATATCATGAATTCTACCCCTACAAAATACATTTTGGTACACCTATTGAATAAAGATGATTTTGACAGGCGACAGGCATTTTGTGAAATTATTACTACGAGTATAGATGCTGATGAGAATTTCCTTTTCAATATCTGCTTTTCTGATGAGTCTACATTCTTTTTGTATTCAACTGTGAATGGTCAAAATTGTCTTTATTGGTCAGATACCAATCCTCATATTTTCTACGAAATCCATACTCAAACTTCCCAAAAACTCAATGTCTGGGCCGGTATTTTTGGGAACCGTTTGATTGGACCAGTATTTCTCGACGGTAACCTGACAGGAGAACCTTATTTCGAATTATTGAATGGATTCCTTTATCCACAATTAGTAGACATCATTGAAAATAATTATACAAAAAAAAATGACAAAGCAGACTACACCTCAATCAATGATAGGGTTAGTAACATCAATTGGATAACAACACTTTCACATCAATATGTCGAATCTTGTGTTGACATTTTTTACAGAATTGTTAACACACTTATAGAATCCTATGTTCCCAAGAAGACCATTTCAAAAAAGAAAAATCCCATCAGGTGCAGCCGCAATACGATAATTCTAATTTAAAAAAAAGAAGTCACAAAAAATGGAAAATGTTCAATAATCGAAATGATTACTTCAAGTTTTCCAATTATCGCAGACTATTCAAACAAAACGTAAAATCCGACTATGCTAGGTACATAGATAGAACTGAAAGATCCATCGACAATGTTACAAAAGTTGTTGTTCATTTATAGCGAACAGGTCGAAAAATAAATCATTACCGGCCAAAATGTTCTTTGGAAACAGAAATGCTGATGACGTTGAATCAATTGCTAACCTGTTTTCCTACTATTTTTGCAGCGTTTTTTAATCAGATACCTCTCCTTGTCTCGTTGAAATTAACAATTCTGAAAACCTCTTACACTTTGGGATATCATAAATCACGAAGGAAGAGGTACGGAATGCCATACAGAACCTAAATATCAAAAAAGGTCCCGGACCTGATGGTATACCGACATTATTTCTTATAAAATGCATTAACTCTATTATTGAACCCCTTTACATCATATTCAATAAATGCTTAAGAAGCGGTATATTTCCCAAACGATGGAAAGTTGCAATGGTCGTACCAAACTACAAATCAGGGGATGAATCTAACATGGCTAACTACAGGCCCATTTCGCATCTGAATCAGCTCGGTACACTATTCGAGGCTATAATTTTCAAGGATTTATTTTTTCAAGTGCGCACTTCTATCAACCCATTTCAACATGTTTTTTCTCGAAAAGATCAGTTTTAACCAATTTGGTCCCATACATTCAAGATATTCTCAGAATATTTCTCACTTGAAAACTATATATTATAGCCTAATTCAATCCCAACTTATATACGGTATTACAGGATGGGGAGGCGTAAATGAAAGGCATTTAAATAGTCTGAATATTGTGCAGAAGAAAATTCTTAAAATAATCCTCGGCAGAGGAAAGACGTACTCTACCGACAGTCTGTATAACCATTGTTTATATAGAAGTAAGATAGTCAATGCCTGTGAAATTGGTGTTGGACGCAAACGCGAGTGTCATCTGGCGTGATTAGTTACAAACATGATTATTTGACGTCATTTTAATGCAGGTTCCTTCAAAAAACCCTGATTTTAATGCTGTCCCATTGTTTCAATCAAGTTACGACATGACTTGGAGGCCAGATCACTGAAGTTACGACATGACTTGGATGCGAGCTCACTATCGCCATCTACATGTCGCATCCATTTTGATCCAATTATAATCCCATAAGGTTGACTAACTATCTTCTATATAAACAATGGTATAACGAATGTGGCATTTTTGATATCAGACAACTCTATTGCCAAAATGTGTTACAAGGGGTATACAAAAATAAAATTGAAATAACGCACTCAGATCACCCATATAATACCAGAAGACGAAACCACAGCGTCGTGGTTCCGAAATGTAAAAACAGTGGGTCAGAGGCACTGTAGCTTTCTAGGTCCAAAAACTTGGGTATTATTACCTGAAACAATAAAAACCAGCCGAAAATACGAAATATTTTTAAAAAAAGTTAAAAATGCAAAAGTTAAAAAAGCAACGACAGACATATATTCCAAAAAATAATTTCAACTTTAATTTAGCACAAATTGTTCATCAAAATCAAATGACTGTGATGTATGTGTATATGTGACTCTAAACCCCGATTATGACACTCACCTTATGTGAAACTTACCTGTATGTGACCTTTTTACTAATTGTAATATTTTATCTTATGTAACACTCACATGGGATCAAAATCATATGACTATGATGTATGTGTATATGTGACTCTTAAACCCGATAATGCTTTTATGTGAAACCTACCTGGATGTGACCCTTTTACCAATAATTGTGATATTTTATTTTCTGTGATACATGGGAAAACTACTTATTATGACATTCCAAACAGCTTAAATGTGTTCACCTAAAAATACATAGCAAGATTGCAACTTTTACCCATATATTTTATACTTATACCTTATTTTATTTTATATTTTAATCTTACGTATTATATAAGGAGTAATTTTCTAGAATTGCTCCTTCAGTGATGCCATTGTTTATTTCACTCAGCTCTCAAATACTACTCACTTGAGCAGTGTTATATCAAAATTATACTTGATGTAATTTTTACTGTACATTTATGATGAATAAACATATATCCTCCTCGGTCCCCCGGTCCAGCCCACTGGACACATTTTCTTTATGTTCTAATACAAATATGCACAATTTGTGATGCTCGAATCCACTTGTCCAGCATACTGAACACGTGTACTTATAATTACGACGCAATTGGTGAGCTGTGAGCAGCATATTCTTACCGGCTTTCGTGAATGCAAGTTGAGGTTATGGCGAACTCCAGCGATTCGAAATGTAAGTAACATTTTTTGTGGTTTTTGTCAGAAATTAAATGTGAATTGATACATGCATTAAAATTTAGGCCTTTTAGAGTTAGCAGACGTAATTGTAATGTCAATAGCTATGTTTTTTCTTATTGAGAACAACTGATGTACTTTGTTGTCCCGCCAGCTGGACTATCGGTTTCATTGAGGTAATAATTTTTATTTTCCAGATAGTGCTGCGTACATGAAAAATCCATTGACTGGTGAAGAACTGAGGATAATATGGGACGAAAGCGATGCGAATCTTAGCTCTGATGATGAAAATGAATAATTTTTGGGAGAAGATAGAAACTCGTAAAGCGAGTATGAAGTAGATGAGAACGAGTATGAGGAACTGGTCAATTTTGATGAAAGTCGAGTACAAACTCAAGTTACCCAAGATCCTATTGACACTCTTGAACCTGAAGACGATTCAAACTCCGACGATGATACTATACCGTTGTCAATAATAAGGGATGAAATCATGAAAAATAAAACAGCTGCTGAACGAAAGCAGTTGAAATGGGAAAATAGAGTTTTTCAACCAAATATTTACGAAGTTATGGATCAAAAGTGCACTATCGGAGAAAAAAGAAATCTGGATCTGGATGATGAATTTTGGTGCTTGATGCAGATCACAGTAATATTCGTGCACTGCAAGATAATTTACCGCCACTTAGAGCTACGTGTTCAGAATACAAGAAGTTAGTAGGTTCTTGTATCATAATGGGTTGCTTCAAGATGCCAAGAATATGTATGTACTACAAAAATACGTTGAAAATTCCCGTAGCCACAGTATTACCGCGTGACAGACTATTCAAACTCCGTAATTACATGCATTTGGTAAATAATTTGGAAGTTTCTGGTAAAACTAAAAAAAACAATAAGTTGTGGAAAGTTCAATCAATAATTGATGCAGTCAATAGAAAGTGCACTACACTTCTGCATACAAAAAATCTCAGTATTGATGAGCAGATGATCCCATTTTCTGGAATATCTGTCTTGAGGCAGTACGTCAAAAACAAACCCAATCCCAGTAGGCTTAAAAATTTTTGTTTTGGCTACTCCTCAGGGATTGGTCCTGGATATCTTCGTTTACCAAGGTGCTAGTACATGGCCTGAAGGTAAACCCGAACCGGAATTAGGTACTGGGGGAAGTGTTGTGAAAAGACTGTCCCAAAATGTAATTCCAGGAAGTATAATTTTCATCGATAGATATATCACTTCCTGTCCTCTCTTTGATTATTTAGAGGACAAAGGCGTTCATGCAGTTGGAACTATCATGAATAATAGAGTGCCTGCTTGTGCAAAAAGGATAATTCGGTCTGACGAAGATCTTATGAAAGAGGGTAGAGGTGCTTTTCAAGAAATAGTAAGGCATGATGGACGACTTTCAATTACCAAATGGATAGATAATAGATCAGTGCTAATGTTGTCTTCATCAGAAGGGAGTTTACCAATTACCGATATTCAACGTTGGGATAAGAAAACTAGACGA
Organism: Chrysolina oricalcia; assembly: GCA_944452925.2. Classification (NCBI taxonomy): domain Eukaryota; kingdom Metazoa; phylum Arthropoda; class Insecta; order Coleoptera; family Chrysomelidae; genus Chrysolina; species Chrysolina oricalcia. Next base: position 39,248,597 of record OX101828.2, on the reverse strand, counting down.
TACATCACAATATCTCGCCCTAACTGTGTTGGTGCATACAATAGGGCAATGGGAGGGGTCGAACTGAATGACAGAATGATATCTCACAACAAAAAATGGCCAATCCGTTTCACTGTATTGATTTGGCTGTTGTAAATTCTTGGTTAGAATACCGACTGGATCAGAAATCTATGGGAGTTTCTAATAGCAAAGTAATGGACCTACTGACATTCAAAATTTACATAGGTGAATGTCTGGCCAAGGATGCAGATTGTCCAATAACTAATCAAATTGACATTGATTATGTACTACCTGGATATCTTCAATCAAGGGACAGATCAGGACCTAAACCTATTCCTCCATCAGATGTTAGGAAATCGTCGAACAAGCATTTACCAATATGTGCTGTAGAAGACAAAAATAAATTCATGAGATGTCGCATCAAAAACTGCACAGGAAAAACTCGATATCAATGCAGTACATGTGATGTATTTCTGTGTATTCAACCACAACGTCAATGTTTTTATAAATTTCACTCTTAACATGATTTTTTGCTGATTTTGTTACATGGATATGTTTTCATGTATTCAAATGAATAAATATATTCCCAAGTATTGAAGAGTAAACGAAATTATTGTTGAAATACGATAAATTATTACATTACAATTGTCAACCTTGATCCCGATGTCCAGTCCAGCTAGCTGTACTATGTTTTTTTTGACAAAAATATAAATGAATAATTTTTTTCGTAATTTTTTCAATTCACATTTCAACATTATTTTTGAGTGAATACTAGAAAAAAAAAGATCAGTTTGGAAGAGTTTTTTTTTGTAGGACCGAAGAGGATATTATTAAAATAGAAGGAGGAGGAGCCACTTGTGCCGTGTACACGGATTTATAGAAGGCATTCGACAAGGTACACCATAAAACTCTGATAGGCAACTTAAAAAATTCGGTGTGCATGGGCATCTTCTGAACCTACTTACCTCTTATCTAGATCAACGATCGCAACTTGAAGGGATTAATGGTGTTAAATCGAAATACCTCAGGTGTCTCGCAAGGGTCACATCTGGGACCACTTTTGTTTAACATTTTTATCAATGATCTGCCTGTCTGTTTTCATAGTACAAAGCATACTCTCTTCGCTGATGACTCAAAAATGTACGAGACCATTGAAACTCCCGAAAACTAAATAGATCTTCAATCAGATTTGGATAGATTTTCAGACTACTGCTCACTCAATAGACTCCATCTCAATCTGTCGAAATGTTTTCAAATTGTCTTCACTAGTAGTAACAAACACGTAACGTAAAACTTGAAGCTGAAAGACATCACCAGTGGAAAGACAGACAACGTGAAAGATTTCGGAATAATTTTAGATCACAAATAATTAACCTTTGAACAACACATTGAAGTCATAAGCCAAAAGTCACTTAGGAACATAGGATTCATATTCAGGGTCACTAAGGACTTCACTTGTTGGAGGTCTATTACTCTATTGTATAATACTATTGTTAAACCTATTATCGAATATTCTTCCATTATTTGGAATCCATTTTACAACTGCTTCAGTGAAAGACTAGAAAATAAATAAAAAAATTCATGAACTTTAGATTCAACAAAGAGAGACACTGCTACTCCTATGAAAGTAACCTAAAGTTTTACAAGTTGGAACATTTGGAATTGAGGAGGAAATTTTTTGACATATGCTTTATATATAAATTATTTAATAATCTAACAGATTCCCCATATTGCCTTCAACTTTGATATCTTAACAGCTCGCAGCATAATATGAGGAATAGACAACTTCTATAATGAGGTGAATCAAAAATTTAAATACTCTGAACAATCAGATAATGATCCGGACATATTCAAAAGTGAAGTCAAACAAATTCTGTACAACTAGACATATTTTCATAAATATTCACAAGATGAATATAATCTCAGATCATAATATATCAATGTTAGCTTTTGAGCACATTCAATTATTATAAGCTATTGTAAAAATCTTATAGTGTATAAGACATACTAAGTACTGTTTGTTACTACAAATGTAATACTGTGCCGCTCTATTATTGGGCATTGTAATACCTACCTGTTGGGTGGCCTCAAATTTATAAATAAATAAATAAATAAAATGATTATCGTTACCATGAAGACTACTTGATATTTCAACAAAACGGGGCATCTCCAAATTATGCACAGCTTGTTAGGGCGTTTTAGGATAGAATGTTTCCTGGAAGTTGGATTGGAAGAAGATGCTCTATAGAGTGGCCAGCCAGATATCCAGATTCAACCACTCTCGACTTTTTCCTGTAAGGTCACTTGAAAAACAAATTCTATGCAACCGTACCAGAATCTCTGGAAAATTTGGGAAGTAGAATTTTTGAAGAATGCCGTCGAATAACACCGGAAATGCTACAAAAAGTGGGGTTCCGTTTTGAACAGAAGTTGTACTATTGCATGATAATGGGAACAGATCAAAAATTGGCTTCATTGACAACAATAATCATTGCAACAGCTGCTTTATCAAGAAAAATTCAAAAACTCATAAATGGTTTATTAACATTAAAGGACCACGCACAAACCTTATGGGAAATGGCTTCCGGTGAATTCTGCTGATTTTTTGGTATGATGAACTTTTCAATGTCCTGATCGAAAGTCTCTATAGGCACAACAAAAAATAATGGACAGTTTTTGAGAAAAAAATTTGTCAAAGTAGGCAAAATGGGGAATCTGGTAGTAAAACGGGAGAAATAGACCGTGTTATTTTGCAACTTCATGCCTCTTGGAAATTGTAGCATTTTTTGTAGCATTCTTTAGCAATTCTCCTACAGGTTTTGTGTCTTTACAGCACCGTTTGCCAATAATTGCAGTCTATACAAGGTGACGCATAAAGACATAATGCGAGGAATGAAAATATTATTTTTAGAACATTATGAAAACAATAGATTACGAGAAAGTTAGTCAATGGATATGGTTATATAGAAGATGATCCAATTGATATTTAGGGGTGATACAGGGGACAATAATGGATGTCAATTGTATTACAGAATATGTACGCAAAAACGTGTCGCAAGATTTATTAAAGAATAACATTGATGAGACGCACTTTTCAATGTCCTGATCGAATGTCTCGATGGATACAACGGAAAATAATGGGCAGTCTTCGAGGAAAAACGGCTCAAAGTCGGCAAAATAGCAAGTGAGGAAATAAAAACTAGAACCTGTCACAAATAAACAAGAAATCCACCAAATTCCTTTTTTTTATTCTACATGATCGAAAATTGAACTGCAGCCAAGGAAAAATTTGTCCCAGGAACGAACCGTTCTCATTCCAGTGATGTATGCAAGAAATATATCTCTGATATAAATGTTTTTCTAAACAAAAACATTGACTCGGTACTTCAGAGTTAACCGATACAGATTGAGTCTAGCGTTACATCCTACGCACGATTCGCTCGAAGTTTGTTTCAAAATATTCAGCTTGAGAAACGCCCAGTCGTCTTCCAAAGCGGTTATCTCTTCCATTACCGCCCTATTACAATTGAGGCACAGTCTTGTAAAGTTGTCAATGGGAATATCTGGTAGTCTTGATTCTTTCCTTTGTTGAATAGCAATTGTCCGTTTTTCTTCATGGTTCACACCATCTAATTTTGCCATTCATAGTATATGGAAAATATTGTGGCATATAAAACAATTTCTTTGATTTTGAATAAAAACCATCAGAGAGGTATGAAATATCAGATAAACAGGCAAAAGATTCAAACTTCAGAAAAATCTCATTTTTTACCATTGTATACATTAATGGTTGATTTATGCACGCCTTCCTAAGAACTAAACTTAAGACTAAGAACTAAACCTAAGAATTATGTAGTCAAAGAATAGGAGTTAGGAACTCTTAGTTCTTAGTACTAGTTATAGTTCCATAAACGTTCGCGTTATTTCCCTATTCATGAACTCTAAGTTCTTAATTTTAGGTTCAGTTCTTAGGTACGGGTGCATAAATCGGCCTTATAAATGAGTACAGACATTACTGATGATATGTCATCATGACAACCAATAGATAACTGGTAAGTTGTTAAATATTTATATATATATACTTATATTTTCATATATTGCCCCTCGCTAAATCCACCCTTATTTATATATATATATATATATATATATATATATATATATATATATATATAAGTTTCTAGTACGTTATGAGGAACGCAAGCAGAATCTAAGTGAAAATAGAGTATATTTCGTTTTAATTCCGAGAGTTCCAACCTTTGACAGCTGTTTCGTGCTAACGCACTCATCAGAAAGGATTTATGGAGATCTCGAAATCAAAACGAATCCACTCAAGAATTAGTACCGTGAAGGCAAGACAGATATAACAGAAAGTTACTTATGACATCTACAGTCACTAGTTGAAACTTAATTTGACACGAACCAAGGAATCCAAAGTAGAGATTTGTCTACAATTTGACAGGCAGTCAACACTTCGTTGTTCTGACCAACCCAAGGTTCAATCAAGTTTCTAGTACGTTACGAAGTGTTGACTGCCTGTCAAATTGTAGACAAACTTCTACTTTGGATTCCTTGGTTCGTGTCAAATTAAGTTTCAACTAGTGACTGTAGATGTCATAAGTAACTTTCTGTTATATCTGTCTTGCCTTCACGGTACTAATTCTTGAGTGGATTCGTTTTGATTTCGAGAGCTCCATAAATTCTTTCTGATGAGTGCGTTAGCACGAAACAGCTGTCAAAGGTTGGAACTCTCGGAATTAAAACGAAATATACTCTATTTTCACTTAGATTCTGCTTGCGTTCCTCATAACGTACTAGAAACTTGATTGAACCTTGGGTTGGTCAGAACAACGAAGTGTTGACTGCCTGTCAAATTGTAGACAAACCTCTACTTTGGATTCCTTGGTTCGTGTCAAATTAAGTTTCAACTAGTGACTGTAGATGACATAAGTAACTTTCTGTTATATCTGTCTTGCCTTCACGGTACTAATTCTTGAGTGGATTCGTTTTGATTTCGAGAGCTCCATAAATCCTTTCTGATGAGTGCGTTAGCACGAAACAGCTGTCAAAGGTTGGAACTCTCGGAATTAAAACGAAATATACTCTATTTTCACTTAGATTCTGCTTGCGTTCCTCATAACGTACTAGAAACTTGATTGAACCTTGGGTTGGTCAGAACAACGAAGTGTTGACTGCCTGTCAAATTGTAGACAAACCTCTACTTTGGATTCCTTGGTTCGTGTCAAATTAAGTTTCAACTAGTGACTGTAGATGTCATAAGTAACTTTCTGTTATATATATATATATATATATATATATATATATATATATATATATATATATATATATATATACCGCTTGAAATATTAGTTCAGTAGCGGATGAAGTAAATAATTTCACTCGCCGTATGAAACCCTCCTTTCCTGCAATATTAGGACCAATAAGGGACGTATGCCTCGATAATACGCAATTCCTTCCTTTCGAGCTGGTAATACCACTTTGTCATTGTAACTACGTATGCAAACAACAATGGAGAATATAATATCATCTTGCTACTAATATAAATGTCAGTCTGACAGACTTCATGTCTATCAGGCATTATCTATAACTATTGAAGAAATCACGATAATGGAACTTTATTTACTTTGTCGGTTCGTGAAATTATCTCAATAAATACCACTCGTGCTCACTACTACTATAGATAATTCTGTCAGAAATCTTAAACTCGATTAAATTGCTTTTAAATTGCTCGCCCTGAAGGACTCGTGGTGTTACCAAGCAATTTGCACTCGTGGCATTACCCCCTATAAAACTTTATGACAATAATACAGAGCTGTCCCAAAGCACTGTGCTTAGTGCTCGTGAAAGTGTTTAAAGCATTTTAGTGCTCGTAAGCGCTGTGCTTTAAGCATTTTAGTGCTCGTAAGCACTGTGCTCTTGAGCACTTTTTAGATTCGGTGCTTAGTGCTTTGAGCATTTCACGAAAAGGCTTAGTGCTTAGTAATCCCGAAAAGTGCTCCAGAGCACCGCAGTGCTCGGAAGCACTTTTCGGGATTACTAAGCACCAAGCCTTTTCTCAGCTGTGAATGTTGTTGAAAATATGAAATGCGGCCAGCGGCACCGCCACCCCCAAGAACTACTGATTGCGACCTTATATCATGCACATTCTAGGTTCGAGGTGTTGAAATATATAGTCTGTACCAAATGTTTGAACTTGGCGCTCTTTGCATATGTAGCGCCCTCTTAGTATCGATGACATGAGTTTCCGTTTTCCTGTATCATGTAGTGTCGTTGTCGTAGTTAGTAGTATGAAAAATCATGAAGTTGCTGAATTGACTTTTCATGGTTCAAGACTCAAGTTAAAAGTAGTAAAGTATGAATATCGAACAGAGCGTTTTATTCAATAGGTTATGGGCCCAGGCACAGTTTAGTGTGGACCTGTTGGAATTGTGTTAAGAAAACGCTGTTCAAATATATTCAAGTTTCAAGTTGAGTGCAAAATGGCGTCGGCATCAAATTACGTAGTGAATGTGCCGAAGCTGAAAGGCCGCGAGAATTTCGCAGAATGGTCTTTTGCCGTAGAAAATTTCTTAGTGTTGGACGGTTTATCCAAGTGCATCACCGAAGTGATCGAAGATCAGGACGCGAAAGCGAAGGAAAATATTATATTGACAATAGACTCTTCCTTGTACGTGCATATCAAAAAGGCAGACACAGCAGTGGAATTATGGAACACGTTGAAAAGACTCTTCGACGATTCCGGACAAACTCGAAAAATAACTTTGCTCAGAAAATTAATTTCGATTCGACTTGATGAATGCGATTCAATGACAAATTATGTGAACCAAATAGTGGACATAGGACAAAAACTGAGTGGCACAGGCTTGAGCATTGGAGATGAACTTCTGGGTTCCATTTTGTTAGCCGGTCTGACAGATAAATACCAACCTATGGTGATGGCGCTCGAAAACAGTGGTCAGAAAATAACTACAGATTCCATTAAGATGAAACTCTTAGACATGGATAGTGACAGCAATGGCAGTGGGATGGCGCTCGCAGTCCAACGTTCTGACATTCGTGACAGAAGGACAGTGCGAAGCAATTTTGATGGATCGAATAAAAACAAAACTGCAAATAGCCCAAATCTCGAAAATACTGTAACATGATGGTACTGCAAGGAAAAAGGGCATTTCCGAAGCCAGTGACCTAAATTGAAAGCAACAAATGGTGAAAAAGGTACTGGAATGCAACCGAAAAATAAACACTTGTTTAATGTTGTGTTTTCAAGCGGAAATTTTAGCAGTAAAGACTGGTACATTGACTCAGGGGCTAGTTGCCATTTTACTTCAAATGAAAATTGGCTGAAGAATAAAGAAAATCCCAATATGTCAGAAATTATGATAGCGAACAATGAAAAACTTTCTGTAAAATGCGTTGATGATGTAGAACTGAGAACAATGAGCTTATGACATAAGATATTCGCAATGAGCAGTCCTCCGGACATCTTATGCCTCATGTCATAAGCTCATTGTGAACTACAGATTTCTTTTTCGTGTTATACGGTCGTGACGATCGTGGTCATGGGTATTACTTGGTTGGGCTTCCGGCGCTGAGATGGCGCTCGCAGTTTGGAGTTTTTCCACTGTGCGGGCGCGATCTCAGTTTCGGTCTTTAAATGGATTTGGTTGTCGATTCATTCGTTGCAGTCATTAGTTATTGACTGCTAGACCTACCCTATACTGATGAGGAGCAACACTCCGAAATCGATATATAGGTGGTCCGAATGTTTCGATGAACATTCCCATGCAACCAAGCAATTGCAGAGATAACCTTGTAGGAACTCTGCAAGGAAATTTCATCAGATGTAATTCAATGTTCGCCGTGGCATTAGCCAGGAAAGTAGTTGTTTTCTGATGGATTTTCGACCCAACTTTTCCTATTGTATAGGATATTAGCAATGAGCAGTCCTCCGGACATCTTATGCCTCATGAAAATGAAATATTTGTTTCTGAAGAGGAGAGTGATCCTGAGTGTATTCCAGAAATAAATGTTTCAACTCCAGAAAATACAAGAAAATCTCAAAGGGAAAGAAAACCAAAGTTATCTGATGATTTTGTTACATACCTGACTTCTTACAAAGTTCCTTGTGGACCAGAGGACGATCCTACTACCATAGAAGAAGCTTTTTCAAGGCAAGATGCTGAAATGTGGAGGCAGGCAGTGATTGAAGAATTGGACAGCTTCAACGAAAATGAGGCGTGGGATCTTGTAGATCTACCAAACAACTCATCGACAATAGTGCCATGTAAGTGGGTGTTTAAAAAAAAGGTCAATTGTGAAGGTGAATTTCGGTATCGTGCAAGATTAGTGGCGAAAGGGTTTGTTCAACAGCCCGGGTTAGATTATGATGATACGTTTGCTCCTGTGATAATGTTTTCTAGTTTAAGATTGCTTTTTGCATTAGCTGTTAATTTAAAACTTGATATATACCACCTAGACGTGAAGACTGCGTTCCTAAATGGCGACTTGAAGGAATGTTTATACATGCAAGTACCCGAAGGTATGAAAGCAAATGAAAATAAAGTTTTAAAGCTTAAGAAGGCCATTTATAGACTAAAACAGTCCTCACGGGCTTGGAATGGGAAAGTTCATAATGTTTTGTGTAAATTAGGTTATGTACAGTCACCTCATGAACCATGTATTTATATAAAACGATCACAATATTTTGTATACTCTTGTAGCATTGTTTGTTGATGATTTTTTCATATTTTCAAATTATATGGATGAAAATGATTTTCTGAAGGGAGAATTGAAATCTAGGTTTAAATTTAAAGATATGGGTAGGATTAAAGAATGTTTAGGCATGATTGTCAATTTTGATAAAGATAATAACATCATTACTTTGAGTCAAAAGGAATATATCTTCAAATTATTAAGTAAGTTTAATATCCTAAGCGTATTCTAAGATACTTAAAAGGTACTGCTGGTTATTCTATAAGATTTTCCGACAATGATAATGATCTAAAAGGGTTGATTCCGATTGGGGATCTGATAATGTAGACCGAAAATCTTACACAGGTTTTTGCTTCCGACTATCGAATGGCCCTGTCTCTTGGGAGAGTCGAAAACAGAAAACTGTGGCTCTATCTAGTACAGAAGCCTAGTATATGGCAATTTCTGAAGCTGCCAAAGAGGCCATTTATTTAAAGAATGTATTATTTGATTTGACAAGTATTAACAATTCTGTGTATATTTATAATGATAATATGGGAGCACAAAAATTGCCTACAAACCACATGTATCATAAACGCAGTAAACATATAGATATAAAATATCATTTTATCAGGGAAGTCATTGCCACAAATCAAATTGTGCTAGATTATTTGCCATCAGCCAAAATGCCAGCCGATTTATTAACAAAAAGTTTACCCAATGTTAAACATAACAAGTTCATTGATTATTTAGGTATAGTAAAATAGGCTGTTTCAAATATTTGTTAAGTGGGGGTGTTGAAATATATATTCTGTACCAAATGTTTGAACTTGGCGCTCTTTGCATATGTAGCGCCCTCTTAGTATCGATGACATGAGTTTCCGTTTTCCTGTATCATGTAGTGTCGTTGTCGTAGTTAGTAGTATGAAAAATCATGAAGTTGCTGTATTGACTTTTCATGGTTCAAGACTCAAGTTAAAAGTAGTAAAGTATGAATATCGAACAGAGCGTTTTATTCAATACGAGGACTCAGTCTTGACATAAATGTAGCTACAAGTGTTTATAGATAGATAGATAGATAGATAGATAGATATAGGTCTTTATTTCCCAAAACACATAGCAACATAATAACAAGATCAATCTTTAAACTTATTTTATATGCATTAGGAAAACGCCGAGGATCAGATGAACCCTGTACAAGTACCTGGGTCCCTGTTATTATTCCCAAGCGGTGGACGCAAACATAAAATGTGAATGTGAACAATAATGAAACAAGAAAAAAAAATTAAAATATAAAAAAAGTTGTAGATTATACCTAGGGCCCTTCAATTATTTTCGAGTATAAAACACATGCTCGAAATTGAATAACAAAGAATTAATAAATAAATTACAAATAAAATTTAATTCCTTTCTAATGATTTCTAAATCTATAATCATATTACTTAACCTCACAGAATCGAGCTGCTCATTTAATAATTTTTTCTTTAGGTATTTTATGAAAAGGTTCATTGATTTGTCTTTAATATCTTGAGATATACCATTGTATGTAGCGGTAATTTGATATGAAAAAGCCCGTTGGAAAGTTTCAGTCCTGTGAGAAGGTGGTATAAGTGTACCTTTGAAACGAATGTTGATATTGTGGACATCATTTCTGAAGATTATTTTTTTCCATAGATATTGGGGGGATTTGAATTTGATTATCTTGTGATAGAGGCAGGCAGAATGCAAAAATCTCCTTCGTGCCATATTTAACCATTGAATATTATCGAGGTTGTGTGATATACCTTCTCTTCTTCTAAAACCAAAAATTAGGCGCAAGCAAGAATTTTGCATAACTTGCAGTCGTCGTTTATCATCTAATAATAATAATAATAAATTGCTTTTATTGATAGTAGGACAGGTTACAGAGACTATCAAAAGGCAGAGTTAGCGCTTCACCCGTCTAGGACAGGTTGGTACTCTCTTACACTCTGCATCAAGGAAGGGACCATACACTGCATCGCAATAATTAAACCTTGAAAGCACTACAGCGTTCGGAGTGAATTTAGTGCGCAGTTAGGTAAGTTCTAGTAAATTACAATTTATGGTTGCAATTGCGAACGATAATATTTTATTTAAGAATATCTAGAACAGTTGTAGACTGGACCAGATAAGTCGTCAAAGTGACTTTACATCAAAAATTGTATGAACCTCTGAAGAAGCTAGCCCTTGCGCTAGCGAAACGTTAGGAAGAAATTCCAGAAACGACAGCCTTCAAACGTGAGTGAAAATTGCGAAAGCTTTAAACATTTAGTATGAAGTTGTGCCAATTCCCAACCAGAAGATTCTGCAGTCGCAAAGGCTTTATAGAGAATGTGATACCCAGACATGGAGTTTCGTTGGATTAAGATTCTAATAAAGGAAGAAACGATGAACATTTTTGGCATGAACAGCTCTACATCTCCAATCAGACGGAATGGTCGAACGATATATTGGGACTATCTGATGATGTTCGTCGCTGAGAGATTGGAGTGAGTTAGTGATACTAGTTCTTCTAACCTAATCTCATTATTTATTTATTCATTTATTTATTCATTTATTATCCATACAGATTTTACAATCTAATTACATGGATAATTTATTAATAAGAAATTAGTATAATAATTACAAATGAAATTTTAAAAATAATAATGCAATCAGTATAAAATTAAAAATAATGCACTCTTCGAATAGGTCACACATTAGTAAATGATTGGTATTTTCATATTTATATTCGGGGCTAGTTCATATTGATAAAGCAAGAATATGTTTCAATATTGCATTTCTAAATTTTTTCAATGCGACTGTCCAGTCCAAATCTATAAAAACATTGAATTCGTTTGCCAGCCGAAACATGGTCACAAGAGGAGATCTTGCGGAGGTTACCGTGACTGTCATTGGAATGTTGAATATAACAGATGAACGAGTTCTTCTAGGAGAGACATTAAATCGTATCAGTGATAGCAGTTCCGAAGAGTTAATTTTGTTATTAATAACTTTATGAAGGAATAACAGAAGGCACAGGTTGCGGCGATTCTTAAGCGATAAAATTTTAAACTTATTTCTCAAATATGATGATCTTACTATACGATAGTCAGGATATTTGAGATGTTTCTTGAAATATAGAAACCTTAAAAATGTATTTTGTATCTTTTTGAGTTGACTAAGCGTTGTTTGACTTTCTCCTAGCCATGCCAGTGATCCAAATTCTAATTTACTTCTAATTAGGGTGTAATATAAAAGTTTAAGCATACCTATATTTTTGAAGTCCGACGCTTGGCGTATAATAAATCCTAATAGACGGCTGGTCGATTTCGTTATAATCCTAATGTGCTTGTTGAATGAAAATAAGTGGTCATAAACGACACCAAAATCTTTAACCTCATATGATCTTTTGAGTGTTTCTTCACTTAATGTGTAACTGAATACTACTGGATTTTTTTGACGAGTTAAAGCACAACATTTATTAAGGTTGTAACCGAGTTTATTTATACCACACCACTCACTCAATTTATCCATATCTTTTTGTAGTAACACACAGTCTCTGACTGTCTGAACACGTTTAAATATTTTTAAGTCATCTGCAAACGTGAGACACTCAGAATATTCAAGAATATCAGGTAAACCATTAATAAATATAATGAAAAAGAGGGGCCCCAAGTTGGATCCCTGCGGAACTCCAGATAATGCCTCAATTTTGTCTAAATAAAAACCATTATGTTTAACAATAAGGAATCTGTTTTGTAAATAGCTTTAAATCAAACTCAACATACTATTAGATAAGCCAAACCTACCCAGCTTCTGCAATTATACATCATGATCAACTTGGTCAAATGCTTTTCCGAAATCAGTGTAAATTATCTCCATCTGTGACTTACACTCCAAAGTTTCATTTACATAGTTGGTAAAGGTTAACAGACCAATTGAGAATGAAACCGTGCTGCTGTGATTCTAAAGAAGCTAGCAAAGCCACACACGAATTTCGACTCGGGATAGGTTACATAATTTTAGGCTCATTTTAGGCTAATTTATTACCATATTCCCGAATTTTTTGCTCTTCTCCTTCATAGAAAAATCAGTGGCTTTGCTAGCTTCGGCCGAACTCAGCAGAGCCATACTTCAAAAATAAACAAAAATGTAATTTGATATAGCCAAATTGTAAAGCCTATTTTAGGCTAATTTATTACCCAATTTATATTTTTTTTACTCTTTTCCTTCAAAGAAAAATCTGTGGCTTTGCTAGCTTCGGCCGAACTCAGCAAAGCCATTTTTGAAACACAACATTTTTCAGCGATTCGAAATGGTGATATTTTAGGAATATTTTTAGGCTAATTAATTACCCTAGTTTCATATTTTTTTTTCCTCGCGTTTTCGAAAAAAACTTGATTTGTTGACTATCGCATAGACGATGATGTGATTATTTCAAACTATAATTACTTGACTATTTGACATGCCGAAACGATGATTACCATCGAATGATCGATGAATAGTCCACAAAAAATAACATGTCGCTTCGGGCGAACTCAGCAGAGCCATTTTTGTAAAAGCAACTTTTTCAAAGATTCGAAATAGTGTTCAAGGAACAAATTTAGGATAATTAATTACCCTAGTTTCATATTTTTTGCTCCTGGCGTTTTCGAAAAAAAACTGGATTTATTGACTAACGCATAGGCGATGATGTGATTATTCCAAACTATAATTATATGACAATTTGACATATCGAAACGATGATTACCATTGAATGATCGATGAATAGCCAATATTGAATTTTTTTGATCAACGTTTTTTAAAACAAACCTGTGGCTTTGCTAGCTTCGGGTGAACTCAGCAGAGCCATTTTTGTAAAAACAGCATTTTCTAAAGATTCGCAATAGTAATATTCCAGGAACAAATTTAGGCTAATTAATTACCCTACTTTCATATTTTTTGCTCCTGGCGTTTTCGAAAAAAACTGGATTTATTGACTAACACATAGGCGATGATGTGATTATTCCAAACTATAATTACTTGACTATTTGACATATCGAAACGATGATTACCATCGAATGATAGATGAATAACCAACATTCAATATTTTTGATCAACGTTTTTTTATAACAAATTGTGGCTTTGCTGGCTTCGGGCGAACTCAGCGGAGCCATTTCTGCAAATACAACATTTTTCAAAGATTCGCAATAATAATATTCTAGGAACAAATTTAGGCTAATTAATTACCCTAGTTTCATATTTTTTGCTTCTCGCGTTTTCGAAAAATACTGGATTTATTGACTAACGCATAAGCGATGATGTGATTATTCCAAACTATAATTATATGACAATTTGACATGTCGAAACGATGATTACCATCGAATGATCGATGAATAGCCAATATTGAATTTTTTTTATCAACGTTTTTTAAAACAAACCTGTGGCTTTGCTAGCTTCAGGTGAACTCAGCAGAGACATTTTTGTAAAAACAACAGTTTCCAAAGATTCGAAATACTAATATTCTAGGAACAAATTTAGGCTAATTAATTACCCTAGTTTCATATTTTTTGCTCCTCGCGTTTTCGAAAAAAACTGGATTTATTGACTAACGCATAGACGATGATGTGATTATTCCAAACTATAATTACTTGACTATTTGACATATCGAAACGATGATTACCATCGAATGATCGATAAATAACCAACATTCAATATTTTTGATCAACGTTTTTTTATAACAAATTGTGGCTTTGCTGGCTTCGGGCGAACTCAGCGGAGCCATTTCTGCAAACACAACATTTTTCAAAGATTCAAAATAGTAATATTCTAGGAACAAATTTAGGCTAATTAATTACCCTAGTTTCATATTTTTTGCTCCTCGCGTTTTCGAAAAAAACTGTATTTATTGACTAACGCATAGGCGATGATGTGATTATTCCAAACTATAATTACTTGACTATTTGACATGCCGAAACGATGATTACCATCGAATAATCGATGAATAGCCAACATTGAATTTTTTTGATCAACGTTTTTTAAAACAAACCTGTGGCTTTGCTAGCTTCGGGTGAACTCAACAGAGCCATTTTAGTAAAAACATTATTTTCCAAAGATTCGAAATAGTAATATTCTAGGAACGAATTAAGGCTAATTAATTACCCTAGTTTCATATTTTTTGCTCCTCGCGTTTTCGAAAAAAACTGGATTTATTGACTAACGCATAGACGATGATGTGATTATTCCAAACTATAATTACTTGACTATTTGACATATCGAAACGATGATTTCCATCGAATGATCGATGAATAAATTTCCAACATTCAATATTTTTGATCAACGTTTTTTTATAACAAATTGTGGCTTTGCTGGCTTCGGGCGAACTCAGCGGAGCCATTTCTGCAAATACAACATTTTTCAAAGATTCGAAATAGTAATACTATAGGCCTTTTTTTGGGCTAGTTAATTACCCTAGTTTCATATTATTTGCCCTTCGCAATTTCGAAAAAAAAAACAGGATTTATTGAATCTCGCATAGGCGATGATATAGATTTTTCCAAACTACTTATAATAATTTCTCGGACATTTCTTAATATTTTTTCTGCATTACTGTGATAAATCTGAAGATTTGGCAACGCTAAATCACGTGCTCTGAATGAATAGACAACATAGTCCACGGATAATAGAGACACGGTCGTCGCTTGTGACGTCATTGTAGTATATTTGCGCGGGAAATTTAAATCGACTATTCAGTACTGTAGTGAACTACTACTAATGCATTGTTGATTTATTATAATAATTTTATTATAAGTTTCTTTTATTATTACGAATTCATTTCAAAGTGCATTCTTACCTTTTTTCTTTAATCGTCGTTTGACAGGTACATCCATCTGTTCAGATATGAGTGAGTTTTCATAGTCATCATTTGTAAAGTGTATACTGCATATGAATGACGTTTCAACATTAAAATCTTTTTCCTACATATTTCTACCCATTTACTTCTTGTCTCTGAATCTTTTGGAAATCTGTGACATGATACGTTCAACTTCTTTGTTTTAGTAGAATAATAATTGTTACAATTAACAACCGCACAATTTGTTCCGCCTGCAGTTGGGAATTCGGGTGTACTGAAGTAAAATTTATATTAAAAATAGTTTCACGTTTTAGCAATAAGATTTATTTACCTTGCACATGGAGGTAAGTCCATTATTATTTTGAATTATAAGGTTGTAATGTAAAGATCTCCCACACCACTACTACTACAGCTTCAACAATGAAAAAAAAAACGTTTTGGAAAGAAAGGTTCTCTTAAAGACACTATGAACCACAGAAGACAGGGGTCTTTTGTGCTATGCCCTGAACTAAAGAACAAATATTGTGCTATTAATTATGCACATACATACAATTCATGGGTATGTGATATTCCCGGCCCTTTTGTTTACAAAATTATACTACACTGACGTCACAAACATGGCGGATGCGACGACCGTGTCTCTATTATCCGTGAACATAGTCATCGTCCATAGATATACTAATGGACGATGACATAGTCGCCTCATCATCCGATATTCGAATCTCGCAATCGAGGAAAGGGTAGAATGCAAGAGACGAGGGTAGGTGACTGTTGTAATTATATGCTTACGTGTTTTTACTTAGTGTAAAGTGAATATTTTTCACGAAAATGGAAATTCGGAGACCAGGACGACCGACTAAAATACCCAGGAATGATGTCATAAACATATTCCTTAAGAATAAAGATATCATTTTCAATGATAAGCAAAAGCCAGTTTCAAAAATGTTACCGATTTGGAATGATTTATCGTTGCAATTGGGTGAAAAAATTTCCACCTGGTCACTTTACTCGATGGCGTGCAATAAAGACCTAGTTGAAAAAGTATTTCCTTTTCAAGCACAGAATAGCCTGATGGAAATGAGTGATAATTCAGAAATATCATATAATAGTATATCATGTGAAGAAGCCCAATTCTTGGATAAAAGTGATACCAAGTGTAAACCCAACATTTAATTATTTAAATTTCCAAACATATTTGCATTGATGAAATTACATCCGGTTCCACCATTTCATCCTTCGATGGTGATAATCATCGTTTTGGTACGTCAAATGGTCAAGTAATTATAGTTTGGAAAAATCACATCATCGCTTTTGCGTTAGTCAATAAATCCAGCATTTTTCGAAAACGCGAGGAGCAAAAAATATGAAACTTGGGTAATTAATTAGCCTAAATTTGTTCCTAGAATATTACTATTTCGAATCTTTGGAAAATGTTGTTTTTACAAAAATGGCTCTGCTGAGTTCGCCTGAAGCTAGCAAAGCCACAGGTTTGTTTTAAAAACGTTGATCAAAAAAATTCAATGTTGGCTATTCATCGATCATTCGATGGTAATCATCGTTTCGACATGTCAAATAATTATAGTTTGGAATAATCACTTCATCGCCTATGTGTTAGTCAATAAATCCAGTATTTTTCGAAAACGCGAGGAGCAAAAAATATGAAACTAGGGTAATTAATTAGCCTAAATTTGTTCCTAGAATATTACTATTGCGAATCTTTAGAAAATGCTGTTTTTACAGAAATGGCTCTGCTGAGTTCACCCGAAGCCAGCAAAGCCACAATTTGTTATAAAAAAACGTTGATCAAAAATATTGAATGTTGGTTATTTATTCATCGATCATTCGATGGTAATCATCGTTTCGATATGTCAAATAGTCAAGTAATTATAGTTTGGAATAATCACATCATCACTTATGCGTTAGTCAATAAATCCAGTTTTTTTAGAAAACGCGAGGAGCAAAAAATATGAAACTAGGGTAATTAATTAGCCTAAATTTGTTCCTTGAACATTACTATTTCGAATCATTGAAAAAGTTGCTTTTACAAAAATGGCTCCCCCGAAGCTAGCAAAGCGACATGTTATTTTTAAAAAACCTTGATCAAAATAATTTTATGTGGACTATTCATCGATCATTCGATGGTAATCATCGTTTCGGCATGTCAAATAGTCAAGTAATTATAGTTTGAAATAATCACATCATCGCCTATGCGATAGTCAATAAATCAAGTTTTTTCGAAAACGCGAGAAAAAAAAAATATGAAACTAGGGTAATTAATTAGCCTAAAAATATTTCGAAGAAAATATTCTATGACACTACTTGACAGAAGCCCATTAAACTAATAATAAAATGGATTAAGCAATCCAGACTTCTGCATTTAACCTATACAATAGGTATAATCGTCGGCAAGTCTCCAACAGAAAACAACTACTGCCCCCTACGACCATTGAATTATATCTGTTAGATTCTTGGCAAAGTATTCTACAAGAACTACTTTGCAATGTTCTTCCAATCTCAACGCCAAAACATGTCTCAACCCACACGAGGGAACACCTACGGACCGGTTTCATGGTTCGTTGCCAATCATCAGCGCAGGGTAGCTCACCCAACGCAATCGAAAAATATCTTAACCCCAAGATTCGAAGAGCACTCCGACTATGGTGTCGACTTCGTCTGAAGCCAAATAAATTCAGAAGAAAATATTCTATGACACTACTTGACAGAAGCCCATTAAACTAATAATAAAATGGATTAAGCAATCCAGACTTCTGCATTTAACCTATACAATAGGTATAATCGTCGGCAAGTCTCCAACAGAAAACAACTACTGCCCCCTACGACCATTGGATTATATCTGTTAGATTCTTGGCAAAGTAT
Source organism: Chrysolina oricalcia (assembly GCA_944452925.2). Taxonomy (NCBI): domain Eukaryota; kingdom Metazoa; phylum Arthropoda; class Insecta; order Coleoptera; family Chrysomelidae; genus Chrysolina; species Chrysolina oricalcia. Next base: position 39,230,176 of record OX101828.2, on the reverse strand, counting down.
TCTACAAGAACTACTTTGCAATGTTCTTCCAATCTCAACGCCAAAACATGTCTCAACCCACACGAGGGAACACCTACGGACCGGCTTCATGGTTCGTTGCCAATCATCAGCGCAGGGTAGCTCACCCAACGCAATCGAAAAATATCTTGACCCCAAGATTCGAAGAGCACTCCGACTATGGTGTCGACTTCGTCTGAAGCCAAATAAATTCAGAAGAAAATATTCTATGACACTACTTGACAGAAGCCCATTAAACTAATAATAAAATGGATTAAGCAATCCAGACTTCTGCATTTAACCTATACAATAGGTATAATCGTCGGCAAGTCTCCAACAGAAAACAACTACTGCCCCCTACGACCATTGAATTATATCTGTTAGATTCTTGGCAAAGTATTCTACAAGAACTACTTTGCAATGATCTTCCAATCTCAACGCCAAAACATGTCTCAACCCACACGAGGGAACACCTACGGACCGGTTTCATGGTTCGTTGCCAATCATCAGCGCAGGGTAGCTCACCCAACGCAATCGAAAAATATCTTGACCCCAAGATTCGAAGAGCACTCCGACTATGGTATCGACTTCGTCTGAAGCCAAATAAATTCAGAAGAAAATATTCTATGACACTACTTGACAGAAGCCCATTAAACTAATAATAAAATGGATTAAGCAATCCAGACTTCTGCATTTAACCTATACAATAGGTATAATCGTCGGCAAGTCTCCAACAGAAAACAACTACTGCCCCCTACGACCATTGAATTATATCTGTTAGATTCTTGGCAAAGTATTCTACAAGAACTACTTTGCAATGTTCTTCCAATCTCAACGCCAAAACATGTCTCAACCCACACGAGGGAACACCTACGGACCGGTTTCATGGTTCGTTGCCAATCATCAGCGCAGGGTAGCTCACCCAACGCAATCGAAAAATATCTTGACCCCAAGATTCGAAGAGCACTCCGACTATGGTGTCGACTTCGTCTGAAGCCAAATAAATTCAGAAGAAAATATTCTATGACACTACTTGACAGAAGCCCATTAAACTAATAATAAAATGGATTAAGCAATCCAGACTTCTGCATTTAACCTATACAATAGGTATAATCGTCGGCAAGTCTCCAACAGAAAACAACTACTGCCCCCTACGACCATTGAATTATATCTGTTAGATTCTTGGCAAAGTATTCTACAAGAACTACTTTGCAATGTTCTTCCAATCTCAACGCCAAAACATGTCTCAACCCACACGAGGGAACACCTACGGACCGGTTTCATGGTTCGTTGCCAATCATCAGCGCAGGGTAGCTCACCCAACGCAATCGAAAAATATCTTGACCCCAAGATTCGAAGAGCACTCCGACTATGGTGTCGACTTCGTCTGAAGCCAAATAAATTCAGAAGAAAATATTCTATGACACTACTTGACAGAAGCCCATTAAACTAATAATAAAATGGATTAAGCAATCCAGACTTCTGCATTTAACCTATACAATAGGTATAATCGTCGGCAAGTCTCCAACAGAAAACAACTACTGCCCCCTACGACCATTGAATTATATCTGTTAGATTCTTGGCAAAGTATTCTACAAGAACTACTTTGCAATGTTCTTCCAATCTCAACGCCAAAACATGTCTCAACCCACACGAGGGAACACCTACGGACCGGTTTCATGGTTCGTTGCCAATCATCAGCGCAGGGTAGCTCACCCAACGCAATCGAAAAATATCTTGACCCCAAGATTCGAAGAGCACTCCGACTATGGTGTCGACTTCGTCTGAAGCCAAATAAATTCAGAAGAAAATATTCTATGACACTACTTGACAGAAGCCCATTAAACTAATAATAAAATGGATTAAGCAATCTTGGGGTCAAGATATTTTTCGATTGCGTTGGGTGAGCTACCCTGCGCTGATGATTGGCAACGAACCATGAAACCGGTCCGTAGGTGTTCCCTCGTGTGGGTTGAGACATGTTTTGGCGTTGAGATTGGAAGAACATTGCAAAGTAGTTCTTGTAGAATACTTTGCCAAGAATCTAACAGATATAATTCAATGGTCGTAGGGGGCAGTAGTTGTTTTCTGTTGGAGACTTGCCGACGATTATACCTATTGTATAGGTTAAATGCAGAAGTCTGGATTGCTTAATCCATTTTATTATTAGTTTAATGGGCTTCTGTCAAGTAGTGTCATAGAATATTTTCTTCTGAATTTATTTTGCTTCAGACGAAGTCGACACCATAGTCGGAGTGCTCTTCGAATCTTGGGGTCAAGATATTTTTCGATTGCGTTGGGTGAGCTACCCTGCGCTGATGATTGGCAACGAACCATGAAACCGGTCCGTAGGTGTTCCCTCGTGTGGGTTGAGACATGTTTTGGCGTTGAGATTGGAAGAACATTGCAAAGTAGTTCTTGTAGAATACTTTGCCAAGAATCTAACAGATATAATTCAATGGTCGTAGGGGGCAGTAGTTGTTTTCTGTTGGAGACTTGCCGACGATTATACCTATTGTATAGGTTAAATGCAGAAGTCTGGATTGCTTAATCCATTTTATTATTACTAAAAATATTCCTAAAATATCACAAATTCGAATCGCTGAAAAATGTTGTATTTCAAAAATGGCGTTGCTGAGTTCGGCCGAAGCTAGCAGAGCCACAGATTTTTCTATGAATGAAAAGAGTAAAAAAAATATAAATAGGGTAATAAATTAGCCTAAAATAGGCTCTACAATTTGGCCATATCAAATTACATTTTTGTTTATTTTTAAAGTATGGCTCTGCTGAGTTCGGCCGAAGCTAGCAAAGCCACTGATTTTTCTATGAATGAGGAGAGCAAAAAATTCGGGAATATGGTGATAAATTAGCCTAAAATGAGCCTAGAATTATGTAACCCATCCCGAGTCGAAATTCGTGTGTGGCTTTGCTAGCTTCTTTAGAATTGTAATATATTCCTCGACATGATTATATAATGTGGAGTAGATAATCTGTTCAAAAAGTTTGGCCGGATCATACATTATTGAAACTGGTCTATAGTTTTCTATATTCATCTGATTACCCGCTTTAAAGATAGGAGTCAAAAGACCAGTTTTCCATTTTGTTGGAAATATAGCAGATGACATAATGAGATTGTAGATATGAATAAGCGGCCGTTTCAAATATTCGCTACAAGCTTTAAGCATATATGGAGGCATATTATCCACTCCAGCCGACTTTTTTGGCATTAATTTTTTCATTGCGTTATCATAATCAACATCATTTATCACATTCATTGAGAAATTATCGTTACATATTTTTGTGTTGGAATAAAAATTCAAATCATATGTAGCTCTAGCTGAAGTGAATACAGAAGAGAAGAAACTCGCAAATGCGTCTGCAGTATGTTCTTCTGTAATTGGCTTTCTATCAAATACAAACGTACTAGATATTGTGTCATTCCGTTTTTTTTATTAACATAGTTCCAAAATTGGTTAATGTCCTCACTCAAACCATTTTCTATTTTCTTAGTGTACTCACTGTCTTCCATCTTAATAAAATTTTTAAGATTTTTTCTCAATTCCTTAAATTTTTCTTTATAAAAATCACTCACACATCTCAACCTTCTGTATTTTTTCTTTTCTTTTAAAAGATCTCTGACTTCTTTGGTAAACCATGGTGGAAATTTACTGCCGCTTTCGTATCTCATTTTATATTTCGGAACATGTTTTTGAACCATACCATTCCAGATACTATAAAATTTGTCAACCGCTTCATTAACATTCCCCTTCTCACTCAAAACACTTTCTCAATTACAATCCCTAATTGCATAACTCAAACTTAGAAAATCGATTTTTTGTAATTGTAAGTATAATTTTCTAAATTTCCTTTCATAGCTTTCACACTTGAAATAATTGTTATTGTTGCATGCAAAGCTGGATGATATACATCTTCAGTGACAAACGGCAAACAGTCTGGATATACCTCATCGATGTTAAACACTGGACGAGGCAGTAAACTCTCACGCGATCTGCTGTTTGGATTGCCACCCAGACAAGCGGAGAGATACATTTCTCCTAGAATACTTCGAAAAATTGCGTGAAAGTGCAGTCAATGTTGCACTGTTTTTATGGGTCTTTATATTGAAATAAAACAAAAGTAAGTATTGACTCATTTCCTTCAATTGCCGACCAAAAAATTAAATTTTCGATATCAAATCAATGTCAATATATTCAATGAGTACTCCAATCTTTTCTGAGTTCGCCTACCAAATTTGAGTTTTCCAAGTGAAACCGTTTCCAAATGCAATATGAACTTGGAATACACGAAATTGAACCTTAACCTTAACGGTCTCGCCCTTTTGAGAAGTGCTTAGTGCTTTGTGCTCGCTGAATCGAATTACTTTTTGAAAGTGCTTAGTAATCGCGTGCACTTCATGAAAGCAGCAGCATTTTTATTACTCGATCCGAATGAAGTACACCATGAGCCAAAAATTTATACCAAAATTATTTAATATAAAATGCTGTTTACATCTAATATGCTAATTTTGCGAGTTTGACGTCTGTCAAAATATCAAGTGTGATACATAGTTATTGAAGTTAGAATCGAGTACACTACACAAGTCATAAAAAATATGTATAGGGTGCCACTTGAATAAATAAGGTTGGGGGTGTTTTTTCAGGGATAGTTTCACAAAAGTTTACTTTGGCATGACACCTTCAAAATCATATGGGTTTGACGCAAGTGTACTTAATAAAATCCGATGGAGCATAACTGAGATATGGACTCTATGGAAAGATATGTGGGGATATTTGAAGAAAATCGTGTATGATAATACCAATAGACTTGAACGACTTACAAGAGGAGATTGTACACGTCTGCACCACAGTAACGGAGGAAATTATTTTAAACATGCATGAATGATAGTGATGGTAGACATGTTCAAGGGTTATTCATAAATTCTGTTATGGAATTTTGTACATTATTGTTCAAACTCACTTATTCTGTCAGTTTGACATCTGTCAAAATATCATGTATGATACATTGTTGAAATAAGAATTGACTGCAGGTCCCAATTCAGAAAAAAAAAATTATAGGGTGCAATTTGAAAATTTGAGGTTAGGGGTATTTTCTCAGGAATAGTTTTACAGGAGTTGACTGTAACACAAAAGCTTTAAAGTTATACGGGTTTGATATAAGTGCATTTTTTTAATTTTTTTTCTAAGCAGCATAACTGAGATATTGGCTGTATGAAAAACTCTGGGACACCCGGTATATATTATATGTTCTTTGGACATTGTGCATAACACGTCATTTTGATGATGAAAATGAGATCAATGAAATATGACGTTGATATAACGCTGAAAGTTGGGACTTATCGCCTCAGAAAATACGTATAATGGATACATATTGATGATGTTGACCATCATTCATAAGACGTTAAGTTTATGTTCCACATATGTAACAATTTAAAAAATGTTCACCGGGCTATTAGATGGTGAAGGTCTAAGTCTCTTTGATGTTGTCTGTCCATGCCTCCTCTTTGTTATGCAGGGGGGCTCAATGGTTTATGAGTAAATCATCAGGTTATCTTGGACAGTTATTTTCATCATTGAGTTTTTCGTGGACACCCGGAAAAGCATCGAAAAAACCTGGTTTGAACATTCATCGGCTCATGTGTAGGTGTTACACGTCTCCTGGATTTTCATGAAAAATATCCAATGCCTGGTAAAATAGCCCACTATGCTTTTTTGTCCTTTTATGGTGGGCTCTGATTGCTGTTATATCCCTAGTCAGCGAACTTCCAAGGATACAGTGTCTGTAGAAATTATCAGACTGTTGTTTGATAAATTCTTCGATGGATGGAATATCGGCTAGCTTTCTCAATGCGTCTAACCGATTGTATCTATCACTATATGTGACGATACGAAGTGCTTTGTTTTGCATCCTCTCTAGTCTTATCATCTGAGACTTGGGGAGGCTGCAGAAAACTGGACAAGCATATGTCAACGTTGATCTGATAGCCTGCTTGTAGATCAACACCTTGTTCTACATGGCCAGCTTGGAACTCCTGGTTATCAACGGATTTGTCCTTTTTATAGCAGCCGCAGTTCGTTGAATTGCCAAGCTGACATGTTTCCCAAGAGTTAATCTTTTGTCCAGCTGCACCCCCAGGTTTCGCACGGATTCTGACCTGTCAATCTGGTTTCCCAGAGCCCTGAATCCTCCAAACAGTTCCACGCATACAGGTTTCCTACTCTTGGTGAATATCATGAGCTCTGTCTTTGCCGGATTCAACACTATTTTGTTACTTGCTTTATTGAGTGAATAAAAAGTGATTTCCCAACTTCAAGTTCCTATATCTCGAAAACGAATTGATAGAATTGATTTATTTTTGTTGTTTGATGTTGAGAAGGAAAATACTTCTCGAATGCGGTATCACTTGCCATTTAAAAACTTAGGGGATGCGGTCACAGCTCCGAGGGATGAAATGTATTTCGGGTGAACTTCATCGCGAACAATGTCCCCCTCGAAAATGTTGTTGACGTGTCCGAGCGTTTTAATATAATTCGGTTCTGGCAACCTACATAGCCGCTGTATATATTCACGCAAAGGAAAGATTACGAGGTTGGGAAATGACTCAAAGAATTTTTGTTGTTGTTTCTCTTTAAAATCGATATAACTCTACAATGCAAACATAAACACTAAATATACCTTTCGGATATCAAAGTCGCATTTTGAAAAATAATTGTATTGACGAAAGAACGTCTTTACAGTTTGAGAGCAAAAATCAAACTGAATATTAAAATTAATCTTCTCATAGTGATAGAGATGCTGGCGCATCAGTTTCCTGGAATCGCGAGATTCTGCATCAGCATAGTCAGCGGTTCATACGGGAACGGGCGATGTAATTCGTTGAGAAAATGATAATTGAAAGGTTTCACCTATTATTTGAATTTTTTTATTTTCCCCCTCCTCTCCCCCAACCCTCGAATTCTAAATGACGTCAAAAGAATTTCTATAAATTCAAGAAATTTTCCAAACTATTCCGTGTTACCCGCAAATACCCTTTTCCGTTTTCTAAAATCCGCGGACACGCTCACAACCTAAACGGGGGTTTGCATAAAAAAAGTGGGTTCCATAAATCTTTCTGGAATGAACCAAGGTTGTACACCCGGCTATTTGAAAAAATCCAAAAAATGTATTTCACCCCCATAAAACCGAAAAATTTTCATTCATCAAACTGACGTTTCTACATTTACCGTGATTGTTGTAACTATGGAAATGTTACACTCAGCAATCGTGGAAACACCAATCTGGAGATACCATGAGCTGGAAGCAGTGTTTTCAGAAAGTCTTGTCGTCATTGATTCACGTTGGGAAAATGACGACATTTGAGAGCTTTATATAATATGGGGGAAATGAACGTAAAACAGTAGTTCATAAAATTACATATGGCAATGCTAATTTTTTTCTTCAAGAACATTTCAAGATTGATGATGCTTCTTGTTTTTTTTCAAAAAGTGTACAGTTTTTTTCCGATTTCTTTCTTTTTATTTTTGCGTGCTAAGTTGATTTTTCAAAAAATTTTCAAGATTTGTGGAGCTCCTAGTTTTTTATTCAAAATTTTTTCTATAGTTGAAAATTTATTTTCTCAAAATTTTTTTTGTATATTTTCGTTAATTTTTACCGATTTTTTTCTCGCTTTTATTTCAAATTTTTTCGCGGTGCGGTGCAGTGCTGTGTGTAGTGTAGTGAAGTGTAGTGTAGTGTAGTGTAGTGTAGTGTAGTGTAGTGTAGTGTAGTGTAGTGTAGTGTAGTGTAGTGTAGTGTAGTGTAGTGTAGTGTAGTGTAGTGTAGTGTAGTGTAGTGTAGTGTAGTGTAGTGTAGTGTAGTGTAGTGTAGTGTAGTGTAGTGTAGTGTAGTGTAGTGTAGTGTAGTGTAGTGTAGTGTAGTGTAGTGTAGTGTAGTGTAGTGTAGTGTAGTGTAGTGTAGTGTAGTGTAGTGTAGTGTAGTGTAGTGTAGTGTAGTGTAGTGTAGTGTAGTGTAGTGTAGTGTAGTGTAGTGTAGTGTAGTGTAGTGTAGTGTAGTGTAGTGTAGTGTAGTGTAGTGTAGTGTAGTGTAGTGTAGTGTAGTGTAGTGTAGTGCAGTGTAGTGTAGTGTAGTGTAGTGTAGTGTAGTGTAGTGTAGTGTAGTGTAGTGTAGTGTAGTGTAGTGTAGTGTAGTGTAGGGTGGTGTGGTGTGGTGTGGTGTGGTGTGGTGTGGTGTGGTGTGGTGTGGTGTGGTGTGGTGTGGTGTGGTGTGGTGTGGTGTAGTGTAGTGTAGTGTAGTGTAGTGTAGTGTAGTGTAGTGTAGTGTAGTGTAGTGTAGTGTAGTGTAGTGTAGTGTAGTGTAGTGTAGTGTAGTGTAGTGTAGTGTAGTGTAATGTAGTGTAGTGTAGTGTAGTGTAGTGTAGTGTAGTGTAGTGTTGTGTAGGGTAGGGTAGCGTAGGGTAGGGCAGGGTAGGGTAGGGTAGGGTAGGGTAGGGTAGGGTAGTATAGTATAGTATAGTGTAGTGTAGTGTAGCGTAGCGTAGCGTACGGTAGCGTAGCGTAGAGTAGGGTTGTGTAGGGTAGGGTAGGGTACTTCGATACAAAAACAAATACAACACACTCAAAAATAAATCAAAACACCTCGACTTTCTTCTTACTTGGAACTTATAACCTTTTAATATTCAACATTTATTCCTCCTCTCGAGTGAAATGCGAATTTTCGACTTCCATCGATCGATCGATCCAGAAAAATCATCATTCATTTACTCGGCGCGCTGTGAAATTTTTCAATGCGGCGGACGGCCTTTGTCATGCAATAATTGTTACACCGTAGCGTCAACAAGGGAAACAGGGGCAGCATTAGGTTTGTTTTGAATCTCGTAACATTATGATGCATCATTAGAAAGTTAAAATCTGGTTCTATTCAAAACAGAAAGAATCCAATGTAGCGCCCATAAGAAAAAATAAAATTGATGATGGTGTCCGAAAAACGAAACGTCGGATAGCAAATCTGAAAACACCATTATGTAGCAGGGAAAAAGTTGCAATGTGGAGGTGCAATTCACTTAAAAAAAGTCAAAAATGGTCCCCTACAATACCATATTTTTTTTTTTCTAAATTTTCTTTTCTGATTTTAGATTTTTTTTATTGTTGGGGGAAGGAGGTTAGCGCTCTCTCTCTCTCTCTTTGAATATCTTTATATTTCGAAAAAAAATTCTGCGTACGTAGCCAATGACATTTTTCCGAAATTCCCACTCGTTCGCTAACTGCCCAAAAGGTTTCCCAATAGGTGTTCAGGTGTCGGAGATACGGAATTCCCCACCTCTATTTCTATTTCCATCATATATCTTAGAATTTTGAGTTCAACAAAATGTATATTTAGGATTTTTCGTACGACGAAGGAATATACCCATCTCACGTTCGCCATTAGTGGGATAGACAATCCAACGCTTGGCGAATTCTTCTTCGCAATGATAAGAAGAGCCGACATCGGAGGATCAAAAAGCGAAGTCGCTATGAACGCTTGGCCCCCACAAGCCAGTTATCTCTGTTGTACAAGCCACAATTATCAAGTGCCCTGTATTAGATATAAGGAATTTCACAGGTAGCTTTGGACATAGGTCGCCATAACAACCAACTAACGTTTGTAATCAGGAAATGAACGTTCAATTCAAGTTCGAATCCATTCAGATTCATTTTTAAAATAAAGAAAATTACATAATAGCATATTCAATTATAATTCACATGGTCCTTTGAGCCGGATGGTCGTATCACCTGCATCGCATGAACAATAAAGGGTTGTTGTCAGTTCATTTCAACTAATTTTCAATTCAACCGATTCATTCAGTCGGCCAAGCAGTCAGCCGTATACAAAATAAGGAAATTCATCGTTTTAAGAGTAGACAAGGAGCAAAATTGAGTTCGTACTGCAGAACCAAAAAAAAAATCAAAAAAATTAATTTCACCCCTATAAAACCGAAAATTTTTCATTCATCAAACTGACGATTCTACATTTACCGTGATTGTTGTAACTATGGAAATGTTAAACTCAGCAATCGTGGAAACACCAATCTGGAGATACCATGAGCTGGAAGCAGAGTTTTCAGAAAGTCTTGTCGTCATTGCTTCGCGTTGGGAAAATTACGACATTTGAGAGCTTTATATAATATGGGGGAAATGAACGTAAAACAGTATGTTCATAAAATTACATATGGATATATCTGCAAAATTTTTTTACTTTTGTTCAAAGATATGTGAAAACTTTGTTTTTTTTCGAATTGCATGCTAATTTTTTTCTTCAAGAATTTTTCAAGATTGGTGAAGCTCCTTGTTTTTTTTTCAAAAAGTGTACAGTTTTTTTCCGATTTCTTTCTTTTTATTTTTGCGTGCCAAGTTGTTTTTTCAAAAAATTTTCAAGATTGGTGGAGCTCCTAGTTTTTTATTCAAAATTTTTTCTATTTTTGAAAATTTATTTTCTCAAAATTTTTTTGTATATTTTTGTTAATTTTTACCGATTCTTTTCTCGATTTGATTACAATTTTTTTCCTTCAAGATATATCAAGCTCTTTGTCTTTCTTACATTTTTTCCATTTCGGTGAACATTTTTTCCATTACTAGAGTTTCAGTTTTATTCCAAGGTGAACACCTAGTTATTTTTCTAGAAAATTTTTTGTTTTTCTTTTCGATTCGAGTGAAATTTTTTTTCGTTTTTATTTCACGACAGTGTAGTGTACTGTAGTGCGGTGCGGTGCGGTGCGGTGCGGTGCGGTTCGGTGCGGTGCGATGCGGTGCAATGCGGTGCGTAATGTAGTGTAGTGTAGTGTAGTGTAGTGTAGTGTAGTGTAGTGTAGTGTAGTGTAGTGTAGTGTAGTGTAGTGTAGTGTAGTGTAGTGTAGTGTAGTGTAGTGTAGTGTAGTGTAGTGTAGTGTAGTGTAGTGTAGTGTAGTGTAGTGTAGTGTAGTGTAGTGTAGTGTAGTGTAGTGTAGTGTAGTGTAGTGTAGTGTAGTGTAGTGTAGTGTAGTGTAGTGTAGTGTAGTGTAGTGTAGTGTAGTGTAGTGTAGTGTAGTGTAGTGTAGTGTAGTGTAGTGTAGTGTAGTGTAGTGTAGTGTAGTGTAGTGTAGTGTAGTGTAGTGAAGTGAAGTGAAGTGAAGTGAAGTGAAGTGAAGTGAAGTGAAGTGAAGTGAAGTGAAGTGAAGTGTAGTGTAGTGTATTGTTGTGTAGTGAAGTGTAGCGTAGCTCAGTGCGCAGATTTTGCAATTTTTTGGGACCATTATTGATTGCCTCAAAAAAATCTAAAAAAATGTAAATATTTTTGTCGTGTTATCAATATTCCGGGAAGTATTTCAAATAAACGAAATATTATGGAATTGAAGAATTTCATAACTATTTTCATTAAACATTAAACTTTCAAAAACGGCTGCAGATTTTGGAATTTTTCATGAGACCTTTAGAGTTAAAGAGCTGCCTATATGATTTACTGACAGGTCAGGAAACCGTCTGTTTGGCATGAAATAGCATTCTTGGTGTAGCCCCGAGTCGCCTGAATGTATTTTTGAAATTTCTCAAGGTCAAGGTCAAGGAGTGGGGTGGTGGGGCGTTTGGAAACCAGTCAGTTTGTGACCGTTTGCTGGTTTCACTTTTCGGTGGATATGGTCCTGAACAGACCTTCTGCCAAGTTTGACCCGCAAACAAAGTCAATATGCAGAGTTATGCCGAAAAAACAAAAGTTACGGGTTTTGTGACATAACTCTGGACATTGACCACGTACGCGGGTCAAAATTGGCAGAAGGTATGTTCAGCACCATATCTACCGAAATGTGAAACCAGCAAATGGTCACAAACTGACTGGTTCCCAAACGCCCTTCCCCTCCTTGACCTTGACCTGGAGAAATCCTAAAAATACATTCAGGTGCCTTGGGGCAACACCAAGAATGCTATTTCATGCCCAGCAGACGGTTTTTGGACCTGCCACTAAATCGTTTAGGTAACTCTTCAACTATTATTGATTGCCTTCTGAAAATATACGAAAAATAAAGAGTCAATTTTTCTCGTAATATTAATAGTCCGGGAAATATTTCAATTTGAAGAAAAATGAGGGAATTGAAAAATTTTCGTAATCTTTTTCTTGAAACATCAAAATCTCAAAACGGCTGCAGATTTTGGCATTTTTTCCGAGCTAACCTGTCTATTTTTATTTTTCATTTTTTTTTCTTGTGATGGGTCGTATTTCTGAGCATTTGGTGATCATCCCTGATATTTTTAAAAAATTTTACGATTTTTCTCTATTATGATGAGAATTATTTTTTTTCAATACCTCCAATATTTGAAAAAGAATGATAACTCATTGTTACGATCTTCCTGGGTTCGTATTTCTGAAAATGCTCTGTGTAACCAAAAGTTGCTCAATTTGAAAGCGTGTTGCCTCTAGAGTAGGTCAACACCAAGTAAACTTATAGCAGAGACTCTTCTCAGGTGGGTTAGACTGGGTACTATTCATTCCTGGCGGACATTGCACTGCCGTTATTGAGACCATATAATGTTTATTTATAAAGGGGTGCCACCACCAAGAATCAATAATTAGAGAGAATTAAACAACACCTAGTGTACAAAATTTGTTGAAATTTATTTTCACAAATAAAGTGAGCAGTTGAACAGTTGTAACAGTTGACTAATTTGTAGAAAGACAGGAAAGTATGTAGTTTGTTTAAAATAGAAAATCTAAATATGAATTTTGGCAGAAACACTGAGAGCACACAATATGTGTACTTAGCTTTGGAGAGGACTGTTGCTCCAATCCATGAGTCCTTAGGTGAGAGACTGCAGCTCAGGAAACAGTGTGTAATAGTGGCCGAAATCTAAGCTCGAACAGCAATGGACCTTGGCAGCATAGAGTTCATGGCAAAAGGATTCCAGAATGAGGTGTTCATCTAACGTTAGTGATTGCAGGAGCTTGGTATGCTCATGTGCTTCTCGTTTATATCGAAAGTGTGCTGGGTTTCACTCCAAGATAAAAAGGGACCTGTAATTTTCATAGGCCTTAGAATATGTACCTCTTCTACACACCTCCATTTGATTCGAGCTCTATGTTCAATCATTACATATCTAACAGTGACAATACTACCATTTGATCTTTACATAAGGAACATAATTAGAATTTAAATACAAATATTTGTGGAATGTAAAAACAGAAGCTCTGGGATCAACTGAAAGCATGTGAAAATAATCACTGATATGAATGAACCTTCAATGAAATAAAATAGCATTAAATAAGCAAGAAGGCTATGGAATTTAGTAAAGAAAATGCAGGAAGTTGTAGGACGCTATCTCAAATACAAAAAAAAATGATCAACTATAAAACCAACCTTGTTTAGTGCCTGGAACGAATTCTATACACAGCAAATGATATAAAGATCTGAATAAGTATTCAAACTAACCTTTATTAGTCCCTTTAGGAACCTGAAGGATCGGAAATTGTGAAAATCTTCAAATTAACAAAACATCAAGATGGCTTCTCGTGCACAGGCACAACAATTACGCCTCTAATTTGTAGCACTTGAATTCACCAGACAAAAAGGATATGAAGCAAGATGCTCACTAGTTTTATTAGTTCACAGTACATGAAAAATATTTCCGGTCGACAAAATATTTCCATGATTTTAATCGAAGAAATTCTGTGACAGATGACAGAAGTCAGAACTGCGATCAATAGTCGTTTATTGGCGAGTATTGAAATAGTTGTTTATTCGCGAGCATTAAGATAGGCATTTATTTGCGTCTCAACGATAAGTAATATTTGTAGATAATTAATAAAGAATTGTTGTGAATTGAGACCTTAAATGATTCAGAGGAGATGTAACAATTTACTTGTTACATCTGATCCAAACTAAACTATATTTACTAACTTCGATACAAAAACAAATACAACACACTCAAAAATAATTCAAAACACCTCGACTTTATTCTTACTTGGAACTTATAACCTTTCAATATTCAACATTTATTCCTCCACTCGAGTGAAATGCGAATTTTCGACTTCCATCGATCGATCGATCCAGAAAAATCATCATTCATATATTCGGCGCGCTGTGAAATTTCTCAATGCGGCGGACGGCCTTTGTCATGCAATAATTGTTACATTGCAGCGTCAACAAGGGAAACAGGGGCAGCATTAGGTTTGTTTTGAATCTCGTAACATTATGATGCATCATTAGAAAGGTAAAATCTGGTTATATTCAAAACAGAAAGAATCCAATGTAGCGCCCATAAGAGAAAATAAAATTGATGATGGTGTCCGGAAAACGAAACGTCGGATAGCAAATCTGAAAACACCATTATGTGGCAGGGAAAAAGTTGCAATGTGGAAGTGCAATTCACTTAAAAAAAGTCAAAAATGGTCCCCTACAATACCATATTTTTTGTTTTTTTTTTTAATTTTCTTTTCTAATTTTAGAATTTTTTTATTTTTGGGGGAAGGAGATTAGCGCTTTCTCTCTGAATTTCTTTATTTTTCGAAAAAAATTTCTGCGTACGTAGCTCGTTCGCTAACTGCCCAAATGGTTTCCCAATAGGTGTTCAGGTGTCGGAGATACGGAATTCTTCCCCTCTATTTCTCCTCACCCTTCCGAAATTTCCATCATATATCTTAGAATTTTGAGTTCAACAAAATGTATATTTAGGATTTTTCATACGACGAAGGAATGTACCCATCTCACGTTCGCCATTAGTGGGATAGACAATCCAACGCTTGGCGAATTCTTCTTCGCAATGATACGAACAGCCGACATCGGAGGATCAAAAAGCGAAGTCGCTATAAACGCTTGGCCGCCACAAGCCAGTTATCCCTGTTGTACAAGCCACAATTATCAAGTGCCCTGTATTAGATATATGGAATTTCACAGGTAGATTTGGACATAGGTCGCCATAACAACCAACTAACGTTTGTTTGTAATCAGGAAATAAACGTTCAATTCAAGTTCGAATCCATTCAGATTCATTTTTAAAATAAAGAAAATTACATAATAGCATATTCAATTATAATTCACACGGTCCTTTGAGCCGGATGGTCGTATCACCTGCATCGCATGAACAATAAAGGATTGTTGTCAGTTCATTTCAACTAATTTTCAATTCAACCGATTCATTCAGTCGGCCAAGCAGTCAGCCGTATACAAAATAAGGGAATTCATCGTTTTAAGATTTGACAAGGAGCAAAATTGAGATCGTACTGCAGAACCAAAAAAAAATCCAAAAAATGTATTTCATCCCTATAAAACCAAAAAATTTTCATTCATCAATCTGACGTTTCTACATCTACCGTGACTGTTGTAACTACAGAAATGTTAAACTCAGCAATCGTGGAAACACCAATTTGGAGATACCATGAGCTGGAAGCAGTGTTTTCAGAAAGTCTTGTCGTCATTACTTCACGTTAAACTATTTACTAACTTCGATACAAAAACAAATACAACACACTCAAAAATTATTCAAAACTCCTCGACATTCTTCTTACTTGGAATGGAAACTGGACATTTAATAAATAATCAACTGTCTGAATGAAAATGCAAATTTTCACTTTCAGATTTTTTCTTCAAGTTATAGGGTCTTTCTCAATATCTATCAGATGTAGTTCAATGTCCAGCGTGGCTTTTGCCGGGGAAGTAGTTGTTTTCTGTTAGATATTACAAAAAAGTAACTTCAATTTTATCGTAGACTTTTTCCACTTCCAGAGGAGTCATGTATTGAATCAATTTTCAATTGAGAATGTTTCTCTTTAAAACATGAATCCCTTCCAAGAGAGGTTATACCACAACTGATTTTATGAACATCCTGTTCATATTTTCAATGAAATCAACCAGTTATCCCTGTTGTACAAGCCACAATTATCAAGTGCCCTGTATTAGATATAAGGAATTTCACAGGTAGCTTTGGACATAGGTCACCATAGCAACCAACAAACGTTTGTTTGTAATCAGGAAATAAACGTTCAATTCAAGTTCGAATCCATTCAGATTCATTTTTAAAATAAAGAAAATTACATAATAGCATATTCAATTATAATTTACAACATGGTCCTTTGAGCCGGATGCTCGTATCATCTGCATCGCATGAACAATAAAGGGTTGCTGTCAGTTCATTTCAACCAATTTTCAATTCAACCGATTCATTCAGTCGGCCAAGCAGTCAGCCGTATCCAAAATAAGGGAATTCATCGTTTTAAGAGTAGACAAGGAGCAAAATTGAGTTCGTACTGCAGAACCAAAAAAAAAATCAAAAAAATTAATTTCACCCCTATAAAACCGAAAATTTTTCATTCATCAAACTGACGATTCTACATTTACCGTGATTGTTGTAACTATGGAAATGTTAAACTCAGCAATCGTGGAAACACCAATCTGGAGATACCATGAGCTGGAAGCAGTGTTTTCAGAAAGTCTGTCGTCATTGCTTCACGTTGGGAAAATGACGACATTTGAGAGCTTTATATAATATGAGGGAAATGAACGTAAAACAGTATGTTCATAAAATTACATATGGATATATCTGCAAAATTTTTTTACTTTTGTTCAAAGATATGTGAAAACTTTGTTTTTTTTCGAATTGCATGCTAATTTTTTTCTTCAAGAATTTTTCAAGATTGGTGAAGCTCCTTGTTTTTTTTTCAAAAAGTGTACAGTTTTTTTCCGATTTCTTTCTTTTTATTTTTGCGTGCCAAGTTGTTTTTTCAAAAAATTTTCAAGATTGGTGGAGCTCCTAGTTTTTTATTCAAAATTTTTTCTATTGTTGAAAATTTATTTTCTCAAAATTTTTTTGTATATTTTTGTTAATTTTTACCGATTCTTTTCTCGATTTGATTACAATTTTTTTCCTTCAAGATATATCAAGCTCTTTGTCTTTCTTACATTTTTTCCATTTCGGTGAACATTTTTTCCATTACTAGAGTTTCAGTTTTATTCCAAGGTGAACACCTAGTTATTTTTCTAGAAAATTTTTTGTTTTTCTTTTCGATTCGAGTGAAATTTTTTTTCGTTTTTATTTCACGACAGTGTAGTGTACTGTAGTGCGGTGCGGTGCGGTGCGGTGCGGTTCGGTGCGGTGCGATGCGGTGCAATGCGGTGCGTAATGTAGTGTAGTGTAGTGTAGTGTAGTGTAGTGTAGTGTAGTGTAGTGTAGTGTAGTGTAGTGTAGTGTAGTGTAGTGTAGTGTAGTGTAGTGTAGTGTAGTGTAGTGTAGTGTAGTGTAGTGTAGTGTAGTGTAGTGTAGTGTAGTGTAGTGTAGTGTAGTGTAGTGTAGTGTAGTGTAGTGTAGTGTAGTGTAGTGTAGTGTAGTGTAGTGTAGTGTAGTGTAGTGTAGTGTAGTGTAGTGTAGTGTAGTGTAGTGTAGTGTAGTGTAGTGTAGTGTAGTGTAGTGTAGTGTAGTGTAGTGTAGTTCAAAGATATGTGAAAACTTTGTTTTTTTTCGAATTGCATGCTAATTTTTTTCTTCAAGAATTTTTCAAGATTGGTGAAGCTCCTTGTTTTTTTTTCAAAAAGTGTACAGTTTTTTTCCGATTTATTTCTTTTTATTTTTGCGTGCTAAGTTGTTTTTTCAAAAAAATTTCAAGATTGGTAGAGCTCCTAGTTTTTTATTCAAAATTTTTTCTATTGTGAATATTTATTTTCTCAAAATTTTTTGTTTATTTTCGTTAATTTTTACCGATTTTTTTCTAGATTTGATTACAAATTTTTTCCTTCAAGATATATGAAGCTCTTTGTCTTTCTTACATTTTTTCCATTTCGGTGAACATTTTTTCCATTTCGGTGAACATTTTTTCCATTACTAGAATTTCAGTTTTTTTCCAAGGTGAACACCTAGTTATTTTTCAAGAAAATATTTGTTTTTTTTCATTCGAGTGAAAATTTTTTTCGTTGAAATTTTCAGTTTTTATTTCACGACAGTGTAGTGTAGTGTGGTGTGGTGTGGTGTGGTGCGGTGCGGTGCGGTACAATGCGGTGCGTAGTGTAGTGTAGTGTAGTGTAGTGTGGTGTAGTGTAGTGTAGTGTAGTGTAGTGTATTGTAGTGTAGTGTAGTGTAGTGCGGTGCGGTGCGGTGCGGTGCGGTGCGGTGCGGTGCGGTGCGGTGCGGTGCGGTGCGGTGCGGTGCGGTGCGGTGCGGTGCGGTGCGGTGCGGTGCGGTGCGGTGCGGTGCGGTGCGGTGCGGTGCGGTGCGGTGCGGTGCGGTGCGGTGCGGTGCGGTGCGGTGCGGTGCGGTGCGGTGCGGTGCGGTGCGGTGCGGTGCGGTGCGGTGCGGTGCGGTGCGGTGCGGTGCGGTGCGGTGCGGTGCGGTGCGGTGCGGTGCGGTGCGGTGCGGTGCGGTGCGGTGCGGTGCGGTGCGGTGCGGTGCGGTGCGGTGCGGTGCGGTGCGGTGCGGTGCGGTGCGGTGCGGTGCGGTGCGGTGCGGTGCGGTGCGGTGCGGTGCGGTGCGGTGCGGTGCGGTGCGGTGCGGTGCGGTGCGGTGCGGTGCGGTGTGGTGTGGTGTGGTGCGGTGCAAAGTGTAGTGTAGTGTAGTGTAGTGTAGTGTAGTGTAGTTTAGTGTAGTGTAGTGTAGTGTAGCTCAGTATAAAGATTTTGCAATTTCTATGGGACCATTATTGATTGTCTCAAAAATCTTCAAAAATGTAAATTTATTTTTGTCGTGTTATCAATATTCCGGGAAGTATTTCAAATAAACGAAATATTATGGAATAGAAGAATTTCATAACTATTTTCAAAAAACATTAAACTTTCAAAAACGGCTGCAGATTTTGGAATTTTTCTTGAGACCTTTATAGTTAAAGAGCTGCCTATATGATTTACTGACAGGTCAGGAAACCGTCTGTTTGGCATGAAATAGCATTCTTGGTGTAGCTCCGAGTCGCCATGATATATTTTTGGAATTTCTCAAAGTCAAGGTCAATGTCAAGGAGTGGGGTGGGGGGGGGGGGGGGGGGCGTTTGGAAACCAGTCAGTATGTGACCATTTGCTGGTTTCACATTTCGGTAGTTATGGTGCTGATCATACCTTCTGCCAAGTTTGACCCGCGATCAAAGTTAATATGCAGTTATGTGGAAAAAACAAAAGTAACGGGTTTTTTGACATAACTCTGGACAATGACCACGTACGCGGGTCAAACTTGGCAGAAGGTATGTTCATCACCATATCTACCGAAATGTGAAACCAGCAAACGGTCAAAAACTGACTGGTTCCCAAACGCCTTTCCCCTCCTTGACCTTGACCTGGAGAAATCCTAAAAATACATCCAGGTGCCTTGGGGCAACACCAAGAAAGCCATTTCATGCCCAGCAGACGGTTTTTGGACCTGCCACTAAATCGTTTAGGTAACTCTTCAACTATTATTGATTGCCTTCTGAAAATATACGAAAAATAAAGAGTGAATTTTTCTCGTAATATTAATAGTCCGGGAAATATTTCAATTTTCGTAATCTTTTTTTTGAAACATCAAAATCTAAAAATGGCTGCAGATTTTGGCATTTTTTCCGAGTTAACCTGTCTATTTTTATTTTTAATTTTTTTTGGTTTGATGGTTCGTATTTCTGAGCATTTGGTGGTCATCCCTGATATTTTTAAAAATTTTACGATTTTTCTCTATTATAATGAGAATAAATTTTTTTCAATACCTTCAATATTTAAAAAAGAATGATAACTCATTGTTACGATCTTCTTGGGTTCGTATTTCTGAAAATACTCTGATCCAAACTAAGCTATATTTATTAACTTCGATACAAAAACAAATACAACACACTCACAAATAATTCAAAACAGCTCGACTTTCTTCTTACTTGGAACTTATAACCTTTTAATATTCAACATTTATTCCTCCTCTCGAGTGAAATGCGAATTTTCGACTTCCATCGATCGATCGATCCAGAAAAATCATCATTCATATACGCGGCGCGCTGTGAAATTTCTCGATGCGGCGGACGGCCTTTGTCATGCAATAATTGTTACACTGCAGCGTCAACAAGGGAAACAGGGATAGCATTAGGTTTGTTTTGAATCAGGTAACATTATGATGCATCATTAGAAAGTTAAAATCTGGTTCTATTCAAAACAGAAAGAATCCAATGTAGCGCCCATAAGAAAAAATAAAATTGATGATGGTGTCCGGAAAACGAAACGTCGGATAGCAAATCTGAAAACACCATTATGTAGCAGGGAAAAAGTTGCAATGTGAAAGTGCAATTCACTTAAAAAAGTTAAAAATGGTCCCCTACAATACCATATTTTTTGTTTTTTTTAATTTTCTTTTCTAATTTTAGAATTTTTTTTATTTTTGGGGGAAGGAGGTTAGCTCTCTCTCTCTCTGAATATCCTTATTTTTTGAAAAAAAATTCTGCGTACGTAGCCACCGGTATTTTTCCGAAATTCCCACTGCCCAAAAGGTTTCCCAATAGGTGTTCAGGTGTCGGAGATACGGAATTCCCCCCCTCTATTTCCCAAGGAGCAAAATTGAGTTCATACTGCAGAACCAAAAAAAAATCCAAATAATTAATTTCACCCCCATAAAACCGAAAGTTTTTCATTCATCAAACTGACGTTTCTACATTTACCGTGATTGTTGTAACTATGGAAATGTTAAACTCAGCAATCGTCGAAACACCAATCTGGAGATACCATGAGCTGGAAGCAGTGTTTTCAGAAAGTATTGTCGTCATTGCTTCACGTCGGGAAAATTACGACATTTGAGAGCTTTATATAATATGGGGGGAAATGAACGTAAAACAGTATGTTCATAAAATTACATATGGATATATCTGCAAAATTTTTTTACTTTTGTTCCAAGATATGTGAAAACTTTGTTTTTTTTTCGATTTGCATGCTAATTATTTTCATAAAGAATTTTCCAAGATTGATGAAGCTCCTTGTTTTTTTTTCAAAAACTGTACAGTTTTTTTCCGATTTCTTTCTTTTTCTTTTTGCGTGCTGAGTTTTTTTTCAAAAAATTTCTACCACTAAATCAGCTGCAACACCCTGCGAATTGAACTGATTGATTAATTTTTCCATCCAGTTTGTCGCCATTTGTCATTTCCTTTTTGTGTCATGTTTCCGGTTTGGTTAGGTTATGATATACAGTTGTCATTTTGACATTTAGTTTTTTTTAACGTGAAACTGACAGATGAGAAGAAGGATGACAAATATGTGTCAAACCTTCAATACTTCTAGAAGATTCGAGATTATACTAGAAAAAAATAAATTAATAACTGCGAATCGTACTATGTTAACAACGTCATGTCTTGGTAAAAAAAAGGTCGTCGTAAAGAAATTTTTGTGGAGCCGTGTTGAGAAAATAACACCTCATAAGAGGATTAATCCAAATAATTCCAATATATGGAACTGTACCTAGTCGTATGTTGTTGAATCTGTTGGTCTAGGGCAGGTCAGTTCAAACTCGTAGAGGATCATCGACGACTTCCCCGTGAGTAGTTCGTTCATTAGATACATTCCATCAAAGTCTGTTAACTAGTGATTCAATAGCGAATTTAATTTTTGTTCATTGTAGAAGTTTACGCACGAAGCGCAATACTGTTGGAATTTTGAGAATTTTTGCGTTGGACGTCACCCTTCTTGAAATAAGAACACGTAAATAAAACTCACTGATTGTAGACATTTTTATCTCTGAAACCCTTTGAGGATCGAAGGTAAGCAATTTATGATTTTCGATAATTATTAATTACCGTGATGATTATTGGGAGACAGTAGTGTATCTTTTATACACTCTGGTGTAAACGTGAGCCATTCGATTTTGCAAGTACGGCTCACATAACTTCTAGCTCAATCAATTTTTCTTTTTGAACAATGTTGAATAAGTTGGTCAATTTCATTTTGTGGTTCATTCGGCAACGACTTGTCGAGTTTTGGGTGGAATTTGATTGACTATTCAATGCTTCATTTCACAATAGTGGTACGGTGTTGTCTTTTTGCTCACAGAACTCTTAATGTTGGGGAATACTCATCGTTTTGGTAATGTTCAACTTACATTTCATTGTTTTTGATTTTTTTTTGCATCCATTTTTTTTTGTACAATGTTGCTAAGTGTACAAAAAGTCCAAGACTTACAAAATAACTTTCACATGAGTGATCTATATTATTTTCATTGTTCGATACGAGTTTTAGTAATGCAATGTTGCCAAGTTGTACAGGAAATCTGTAAATTTCATAATTCCTTTACACATGGTACACCTATATTGTTTTTATTGATCGATATGATTTTTTTTCAATGCAATGTTGCCAAGTTGTACAGGAAATCAGTAAATTTCAAAATAACTTTCGCATGGGTGATCTATACTATTTTCATTCTTCGATACGATTTTTAGTAATGCAATGTTGCCAAGTTGTACAAGAAATCTGTAAATTTCATAATTCCTTTACACATGGTACACCTATATTATTTTTATTGATCGATATGATTTTTTTAATGCAATGTTGCCAAGTTGTACAGGAAATCCGAAAATTTCAAAATAACTTTCACATGGTACATCTATATTATTGGTACTGTTCGATACAATTTTTGTTGCAATGCAATGTTGTCAAGACGTAAAGAAATCCGTGAATCTCAGATTTCCTTCTCAATGATACTCAATGATATTATTTATAGCGTTCAGCATGATTTTCGGAATGCAACGTTGCCAAGATGAATGAAAAATTAATAAATTTCGGAATTTCTTTTCACATGGTACAACTTGTCCGACACGCTTTTTCGAAATACAATGTTGCCAAGATGTACACGAAGTCCGTGAACTTCAGGATTAATTTTCAAATGGTAGTTTTGAGGCTGATTGGGATTTATTTATTTCTTTAAGGGGTTTTATTCCACGTCAGGAAAGATACGTCTTATACTACATCTGGTTTTATTCCTCGGCCTAAAGGATACGTTTTATTCTACGCCTGGTTTTAAACAACGGCAGCGAGGATACGCCTTATCCTACGTTGGTGATTCGAGTATAACGTTGTTCTGGATCGTCGAAGCCCAGATTGTGAACCAAAAAAGTTATCCTGGTTACGCAAGTAGTTTTTACTTTGAACAGAAAATTTTGAAATTTGGCATTTTCTTGAACGTATATATTTTTGTTTTCTTGAAACTATATAGTGGAAATTAAGTTGTCCCGACATTTTCGTTCATCATTACACCGGTTATTAGGTTTGGGCCCAAGCTTAAATACTGAGAGTAAAAGTATCTTTTTATGCCAACGGTTAATTTGGTATTCCGGGTGATTAGATTTATTTGCAAACTTTAATTTCCACTCATTTTGATTTGATAAATTTTCCTTAAATGATAATTGTGCATGGAAGCACCTCATATGACAAATAATTTTGTGTAATTTTGAAGTTAATATAAGGTTAATTTCGTGAAGTTATATTTTTGCTTTCCTTTGCTTTCCTGATTTATTGGAGGTATAACCTGACATACCTGCACTAATTCAATTTAGGTGATTTGTGGTTTAGAGCGGTAAGAGTATTCGAAGAAAGAAGTCACCTGGCGCCCTATAAATTTTTATCCACCCATTCCCATCTCCACTCGAATCTGGCCGGAGTCGAATACTTGGTGTGTCATAGCGACCGCCAAAATCTTGTGACGCGTTATAGGAGCGTTACACAACGTCACCAATGGGTATTGTGCCGCAGCGGCGACAAATACCATCGAAACTTTGGTCCGACCTGGGTAGGCCCCTACCAAGTTAAGAGAGTAGTTGGGCCCAACTGTTACGTGGTTCTCAAAGGTGGTCTGAAGCGCAATCTGCACATACGACTGAAGACTTGCCCCCGACCCAAGACAAGGCCAGGATCACTTAGGTCCTCGGCCTCCTCCTCCGGATGGAGATGAGGACTAACCGTTCCAACCTCAGAGGTTGATGTACGACAATATTGATACGGAGAAACCATATCCGCCATTCCGTCTCGAGTGCGAGACGAGGCTTGACAAAGATTGGTTTGATGAAAGTATTTTCTATACACCCCAGTTCCGTCCCTGATGAGGGACGATGCTTGTCGAAACCTTTTTGTAAATATTTCTTGACACTTCCTGTAACTAGTTTTAAGATAACCTGTATAAATATTCCTCATATCTGAGACGGTGTTCATTGTTTTAGTTTATAAGTTAATATTGTGGGAATAGGCTAGGGACTTATTGTACGCACAAATGGCAGAGACGATTGTCCAAACATTGTATATTTTTTTTCACCTTTATAACTTGAATGAATAAAGCAACAGATGTTGGCTTCAGGTTGAAAAACCACGTTTGACGATTTGTAATAGCAAGCGATTTCTAAAAGGGGGGGGCATGTTATCATTTCCCTAATTTTGGCTGAAATAACAGAAAATCCACCAACTAACCTGCGATTAATGAAATTGAATATAATTTCCTTCTGCTGGTCTGTTTGAACCGATAGAGCAAAAACTCTACATTGTCACTAGGAATGATCTTGATAGGATATTTTTCGTGACAAAAGCATGAATGTTGAGATACCTGAAGGAACAAGAGATCTACTCCTACTAGTCATTTAGAGCCGTAGTTATTCTTAAGACTATGTACAGATTCTAGCTTATAAGATAATGCGGTATTTTTGTATTTTATTTGGGTATTGAACCCGTATTTCAGGTTATTGTAACCTTAGGGTTAAGAAACCGATGATGGTTTCCTAACAAGAAACGTTTATGAGTACCACAGGGAGCAGTACTGTCGCCACACCTGTTTTTGATCTACTCTGCAGACATGCCTATGTCGGACAACCCCATGACCAAACTTGCTCTCTA
Organism: Chrysolina oricalcia; assembly: GCA_944452925.2. Taxonomy (NCBI): domain Eukaryota; kingdom Metazoa; phylum Arthropoda; class Insecta; order Coleoptera; family Chrysomelidae; genus Chrysolina; species Chrysolina oricalcia. Next base: position 39,205,383 of record OX101828.2, on the reverse strand, counting down.
TGCAGATGACACGGCAATCTTTGCTGAGTCATCCCATGAGAGAGGAGTAACATTAAAGCTGCAACTTCAGATAAACAAGCTGGAACCGTGGTTCAATCGTTGGAAGATCGGAATCAATGCAGACAAAGGCAAGGCCATACTGTTCACGAGGCGACGTAGGACACCCGAGGGCCATGTTCCTATGAACGACGAGAGAATTCCATGGGTAGACGAAGCCGTATACCTAGGAGTAACCTTGGACAAGAAACTCACGTTTCAGAAGCACGTCTCCCATAGATTAGCTATAGCGAAAGCCGCAAGGCATAAGCTATATCCACTCATCGGACGTAAGAGCAACATGGCACTCGAGTTGAAACTACGCCTCATCAGGGCAATTCTTCTGCCTATCATATTGTACGCATCCACTGCTTGGGGGCAGTGCGCGGACAGTTACAGGCAGAGGATACAGGCCTTCTTCAATGTCTGCCTGAGGATGGCAACAGACGCACCACGATATATGCCCAACAGGTTCATATATCGAGACTTAGACATCCACCCGGACTATTTCGACAGACTGATTAGACAACATGTGGGGACTACTCTAGACAGAGTAGAGACCCACACGAACCCGCTGCTCACGGAGCTCCACGAGAACAGACGTGGGCAAGACGACAGATACAGAGACAAATACAGACGTCCAGTAAACCAAGGAGACAACGACACCCCTGAAGAAGTACGGCGGAAGCGAGACCTTCGGCGACGCCAACGTCTACTTCAACAGGTACCAAATCTCGATAAATCATGCTATATGTTTCAGATGGAGACGTATTCACTTTACAGCTGTAGGAAAACTCGGATAACTTATCGCACCACCATTACAAAAACGAACATGTAAATTGCAAGAACAAAATCAAAAATATCAAAATATCAATGAGGATTTGAGAATTCAAGCCAAAAGAACCATGTAACAATTTGTTATTCAAAGATTAGCACAACGAAATATCTAAGAAAATTAGGAGTTCAGACAAAATATACATGAAGTTGATAGTAGAATAGTTCCAGAATCGTCAAATCAACCAAAAAAGACTTGTTATGAATATGTGCCAAACCGAAATAACTCTTTGAAGGAAATGCGGGATCACATTATACAACAATATCAAGAAATTCCTTGGGGGAAGAAAGGTGCATGACAAAACAATAGGGATAGTTGAAATGTGCTGAAAAATTTTCTTTCAAATGCACCACTCCGATAATGAGTCTTCGGAACAAAATTCAAGAGTTGCATTATCACCGATGTTACGGCTTTAAGTTTGTCAACCGTACAAAGACAGAAATCGAATGTTTAAGTGAAGAAGACCAACGTAAAAAATATTGGAATAATTGTGAATTTTTCTTTCAAGTGTCGAAATTTGAAAGTAATCTCGAGATTTCTCGGCTGGGAAGATTATTCTGTTTCAACTCAACAAGCATTGTGGTATATCTTTCAGTGGAGTGAGTTGGTGCTTGAGCAAGATTTCATGGACGAAGGCACCAAATTTGACCGACGAGAGAATCTTCTTCAATAAGTATCAAGATGAGTTGAAATATTTCCAAGTGAATTGTAAGAGTTGTCCGTAGGTAGATTTCATGGGCGGAAAGACTATTCGCTTTCAATTCAACATTGTGTTATGGTTGAAATGTACATATCAAAGTCGGAAGTGAGCTTCTGTTGGTGCGCGCGCGCGCACACCAACAGAATCTCTTGGAGGCTGTCAAATTTGGTATACCGGGTGAACGAACGCAACATTTGAGAGAAAAAAACCTGTGTTTTTCTCTGTCTCATGACATTTGACGGGCAGCCATGTTTTTTTCTTTTAAATGTTGCGTTCGTTTACCCGGTATAACAAATTTGACAGCCGCCAGGAGATTCTGTTGGAAAAATTGTTTTTGCACAGGACACGGTCTTTAAAAACCTGTCGTGAATTGAAAATTTGAACGGGTTTTTTTGTAGTGACCGCGATTGACTGTGCTAATCAGGCTTTTGAAATAATTGTCTAATTCGGTATCATCGAGTGCGTTTACTAACATTTCCATTGTTAAACATAATAACTGTTCATTGTTTAACCCATTTTATTTTTATATCCCTATGTCATGTCTAATCTGCACGCCTATGAGTGGTCAAATGCTCACGGCAGTCTCGATCAACCGCCGTTTCGTGCAGAATTTTTTTTAGCAGTTAGCAACTGACTCTGGTGTTGTCAACACACCCAAATTGTCACGTAAACGAATAAAGTTAACAAATCACTCTAAACTTTTATTCATACAAATTGTGTGGAAACAAGTTAACGCAACTTGTTAAACTAAAATCAACGCGGACAGTTGTCTCAAAATACATGGTCCTTTTAGCCGAATCAAAGAAATCAAAACGTAAACAACCAACAACGCCGGTGGAGAGAGTCGCAGAAATCCGTACAGAAACAGTGGTCAGCGTTCCGCATAGCCCTTTCCGCCCCAGCGGTTCCACGCTGAAACTACCTTCACAATAATTTTTGTTGAGCGTACCAGTGGATACACCAGGCTACCACTTGTATTATGTGTTGCATACATCTCTGCTACAGATGGGAAAAAATATTCAACTGACATAGTCGCCATATAAACCGATATAAGCTGACTCGAGAGTGTTTAGTACTATTGGCGGAGACGCGTAAGGGGCGTGACTTCACATTTATTTATATATTGTGCATAAACAATTCGGAAATAATGCTGGTGAGTTGAAAATATGAAATATGTTAGAGTATAGGCAATAGAACATAGAGATGAATATATTTTGTGTCAAAAATTAAAATGCAGTATGAATTCTAGGGTTAGAATAGGCGGTTTCATGGTGAAACCACTGGTACTAATAACGATATTTTATTTTCAGAAAAAAATATGTCGTATCTGGATTTGGAGCGAATGTCTTTACAAGAATATCAAGAGTTATTTGAAAGTATTCCTTCTGATGCAGAATGTGTTTTGGCCGAAGATGAAGGAGAGAGCTCAGATGCTGAGAGTGAACTAAATAATCACAGGAATATTTTTGCAGATATGCATTCTCAGTATGGCCAAACTGAAGGAAGAGACGATGGGTTCAGCAGCGATGATGACTTACCATTATCTCGATCTAGCAATAGTCTCTGGACGAAACATTTTACTAATGAATTTGTCGTTCCCTTCAAAAATTCTACTGGACCCACAAACATTCCAGATGACGTAGAGATGCCTTTTGAAGTATTTCTCTGCTTGTTTCCAAACGATTTATTGGATACAATAACCTATCAGACTAATTTATACGCAATACAGAAAGGAGGTGGAGCGACTGACTTTTTACCACTTACGAAAGAGGAACTGAAGATTTTTCTTGAAATAAATATACTGATGGGTATCAAAAGACTACCTTCTTTGAAAGATTACTGGTCCAGTAATGACGAGATGAGAGATACATATATATCCAGGAAGATGTCTAGAAATAGATTCATGATGATTTTGGCACGGTTACACCTGGTAGATAATACGACAATATACGGCAATATATGCCACAGAAGCCTATAAAAAGAGGCTACAAGGTATGGGTTCGTGCGAATGAATCCGGGTATGTTTCGGAATTCAAAATCTATACTGGCAAGGTGGACAACAATTCCGAAAAAAATTTAGGGAAACGTGTTGTTACTGATCTTTCAAAAAATCTGCATGGCAGTTTTTCCAAAGTTTACTTCGACAATTACTTTACCTCTCTACCCTTGATGACTGAGTTGAGGAAATCCAAAATTTACGGATGTGGTACCGTACGCAAAGATAGAAAAGGATTACCAGGTGATTTTATAGCTGATAAAAATATGTCCAGAGGAGATTTCGACTGGAGAGTCAATAACCAAAATATCACAGCTATTTTCACAACCCTCAAGAACTTACTTCTGTCAATAGGAGGCAGAAGGATGGTACACTGCTGTGAATCAGTTGTCCTCAATTAGTGAAAGATTATAATTCCCATATGGGTTATGTAGATAAGGCTGACATGTTGAAGTCATGCTATGAAATAAATAGAAAAAGCAAAAAATGGTATATGCGCATATTTTGGAATTTTGTGGATGTGGCCATAGTAAATGCATACATCATATTCTGCAAGAGAAGCGAAGGACGTGTGATGAAACTGAAGGAGTTTAGATTGGCAGTATCAAGAGGCCTTATTGGAGAGGAAAATACAAGGAAGAGGGGTAGGAAAAGTGTGGAACCAGTCGCAAGTAAATTCAAGCGACATGTGCCTATAGAAACAAGAACGACCGCAGCTGCACATATGCCTCAACGTGGTACCTCACGCCATTGTGCTTTATGTAGCACAAAAAAAGAACCACACAGAAGTAGATGGCAATGTTCAACATGTGATGTGGGACTTTGTCTGAACGATAAAAAAAATGTTTCATAACCAACCATATGAAGTGATGACCCAGTGGTATCGGGGTGAAACCACCAAGTTTTTTGAAAATTCTGTTGTTTGATTCATAAAAAATTTTAGTTACTCATTATTCCTACTCCATTTTGTAACCATTTTGAATAAAAATATAAATAAATACATTTTTCTCTTAATTTGGGGCTCAAAGGGATAGCAACAAGCAAATCCAGAAAAAAGTACTGTGAGTCACCCTCCTTTGTTCTTGTGAATCATTTAATTTTATCCTAAATTTTATTGTCTCGTTCTGGACGTGGGCAGTGAGTGAACATTTGTATTTTTATTGAATTAAAATGGCTGATTCATTAAATTTGAAAAGAGGCCAAGTAAAAGCTAAAGTCACCAGATTTCAAAACTTTTTAAATAGTTACTATCTGGAAACATCCGACATGAACGAAATAAAAACTAGGTTAGAGCCTCACAAGCCGTTACTAGAGCAATTGGAATTCATTCAAAATGAAATCGAATCAGTAGATAACGTTATTCAGGAACAGGATAAAAAATTGTTTGAAGACTCGTATTTTAAAGTCATTGCTCAGGCGAAAAAATTAATTCTGTCAGAGCTCAATGAAAAAAATTACAAAGTACAAGCACAAGCGCGGAAAATATTCAAACCATAAATTCATCTTCTAGTCAAGTGGGGAGCGGGGTTGATGAGGCACAGGGCCGTATCAGGGTTGATGAGGCACAAAGCCATGTCAAATTGTCGCAACTAGGTTAACCTGATTTTTACGGACACTTTAATCAATGGATGGCGTTCAGAGACACCTTCAGTTCATTAATCAATGACAATAAATCGTTATTAGACATTCAAAAATTCTATTATTTACAGTCGTGTTCAAAATGAGAGGCCGCGCAAGTCATACAATCACTCGAAATTACTAATGCAAATTACTCTATAGCTTGGACTATGCTGAAAGAACGTTTCGAGAACACAAAACTTATAATACACACCCATGTCAAAGCAATGTTTGATTTGTATTGTGTAAAAACTGAATCTCACGTATTTTTAAGAAAACTTCTCGACAATTTTAATGAAAATATAAGGTCATTGAAAGTATTGGGTGAACCAACCGATACGTGGGACACTCTTCTTATATACATTTCATCCTCAAAACTTGATCCTAGTAGCAAAAGAGAATGGGAAGAATTAGCTAGCAAAAATGATTCTCCGAAATTAACCGATTTAACAGATTTCTTATCGGACTCTTGTCAACTCTTAGAAACAATCGAAAACAAAACTAAAATCGGGAAACCAAGTCTATCGAACCGCGAAGAAAAAACTCACACCTACGTATCTACTCAGAGAATTTCATGCTCCTTTTGTAAACAACCACATTTTAATCAAAAATGCAAGAAATTTAAAAAAATGTTAGTTTCAAATTGATATGCAGAAGTAAAGAAAAATAAACTATGTTCCAACTGCTTGAGACCAACTCATTTCCAACAAAATTGTCGATCGTCCAGTAGTTGTCGATTTTATAATGAAAAATATCACTCCCTTTTGCATTCGGAGTACGGTCATGATAGCGCTACAACGGATAATCCAGTATCAGCCCACGAACAGCAGCACTCAGTCGCTACCACGAAAGTCGCCGATAAAACCACGTATATACCTTTGTTCAGATCGGATTCATCGCAAGTATTACTCGCAACTGCTACGATAAACGTACGAGATTTCGAGGGAAATTTAGTGTCATGCAGGGCAATGCTGGACAGCGGCTCGCAATCGAATTTTATAACGAGTCATCTACCGAATAAACTCAAATTGAAGAGTTTCAAAATTCATATTCCAGTGGCGGGTATCAACAATTCGATCAGCAATATTTCAAGTAAAATTGAAACATTTATATATTCCCTCGACGGTAAATACAAATCGAAAGAAACTTTCTTGATAATCAATAAAATAACCGAAAATATGCCGCAAATATTATTTGATCTTTCCAACGTAAAATTACCAAAAAACATTATTCTTGCGGATGATGCATTCAATGAATCGAGACCAATTGACATTTTGGTGGGGGCGAGCGTTTTCTTTGACATACTATGCATAGGTCAAATGAAGACAGATACTAATAAGCCAATCTTTCAGAAAACTAGGTTAGGTCGGATAGTCTCGGGACAATTGAATGTAGAAAGGCATGATAGGCCAATTTCATGCAATCTTTCCGTAAATAATAATGAAATATACGAACAATTACAATCCTTCTGGAGAATTGAGGAAATAGAAAATAAGAAACACTATACGCGGGAGGAAAATAAATGTGAAGAGCATTTTTTCATTCAAAAAAGATGTGCAACGTCGGTTTGAAGTAACGCTACCGGTGAAAGATGTACTTGATCAGTTAGGTGAATCGCAGACAAGCGCGATCAAACGATTTTCCTCGATTGAAAAAAGATTTATTCGCGATTACGAATACAAAAATCGTTATATAAATTTTATGGAAGAGTACATTCAATTAGGACACATGACGGCAATCGATTTGAGAAATGACAGTACAGACATTAAATACTACTTGCCACACAACGACGTAATAAAGGAAAGTAGCAGCAGTACCAAACTTCGTGTCGTCTATGATGGCTCTAACCCTACGAGCTCGGGTCTTTCTTTAAACAGCGTTTTGAAGGTGGGACCGACAATTCAATCTGAACTTTTTTCAATAATTCTAAAATTCAGAAAACATAACGTCGTATTCATTGCGGACGTAAAAATGATGTACCGGCAAATAAATTGAAACATTAGATTTCCAGTCAGAAATTGAAATTTGTGGAAAAAAAGTTACGGAACTGAAAGGAACACTAAATTCTTTCACTGGTTCTACAACTCAGGTTCGTAAAATTGAAACAAAATTTGCACATCTTTCTGGTAGATTGGATAGAGTTCAAAGTCAAGAACAGGAAATTCTTGTTGTTCGTTCAAATCTATTGAACATTTTTATGGAATTGGTAACTGACTATACATTGAAGTTACAAAATTTTCAAAGAATTCCTGATCCAGCAGATAGACCTGCTCATCCTTTATTTTATGATAATACAGGGAGAGCCAATACTTCTCATAACCAAAGTACGCCTCTTAATAGTCCAGTACAAAACATACAAACTCAGACCGGGGTTAATCAGACAGTACCGAGTAATCAAACTTTAGGGACCAATCCTGTACAGGGTGTCACAACAAAAAGTGTACCTGTTTATAAGTGGCACATTAAATTTTCTGGAACTCCTTTAGAAAGTTTCAATGCATTTTTAGAGGAAGTAGAGGAACATTATCATAGTAGGAATGTGGACAAATTACAGCTTTTTGCCTCTGCTAGGAATCTATTTACAGGAGATGCCTTGAGGGTATACAACTTGGTAAAAAAATATGTTCAGCTGATAAATTGTGGGAACAAATTTTATCACGTACCCAAGGAGCCACAGAGTCTATTGGATTATATGTAGCTGTGATGACAGGTTTATTCGATAGAATGCCTACTCCTGTACCCGATAACCTCAGAATACATGTCTTGCGCAAAAATATTTTGCCATTCTTTCAAGAAAAGTTGGTGTTGACGGATGTAAATAATCCTTTTGAACTAATTTCTGTATGTCGCCGTATTGAGGAAACAAGGGCTTCTGTGGAGAGTTTCAAACCTCCAAATTCATCGCCTTTAACCTTAGAAGCAGACTTGGCATATAAGGGGTCATCTAAAGCTAGGATTACACTAACAGTTCATGAAGTAACGACTAAGGAATCAACTTGTTGGAGGTGTCATAGTTCAGAACATCTGGTTAAAGAGTGTCCCACAAGAAAACATGATTTTCATTGTTTTGGATGTGGTCGGGTAGGGTTCACAAAAAGCTCTTGTCCCACCTGTAATAAAAATCCGAACAAGTGCAGCAATAATAACAGGAGGAACGACAGAGGTTTTAGAAAGGATAACTCAAGGGACCGTAAGTCGGGAAATGCCTCGCAGAAACGGTGACTGATCGAGGTACCGAACGCGAGTATTTAGCAGTGTTGTTTGCTATAGAAAAACTGCGTTGTTATTTAGAGGGGTCGAAGTTTTATGTAGTCACAGACTGTCATTCGTTAACCTGGTTAGAGAATCTTAAAGATCCTCAAGGTCGCCTGGGGAGATGGGCTTTACGGATGCAGCAATTTGATTACGAAGTCGTACATCGACGCGGTAAGGATCATGTTGTTCCAGATATATTGTCAAGAGCGCTGCCTCTAGAAGAGCTAGAAATTGCAGCTGTTGAATGTAATGACGTTCGTGACTCATGGTATATCAGGATGAAAGATCGAGTTGTTAAGGATCCTCTCAAATTTTCAAAGTGGAGAGTGGAGAGCGGAAAATTGTATAAACATATTGTTGGAGATTTTCCTGAACTTCGTGAAGAATCAGACGTTTGGAAATTGGTTGTACCAAAAGAAAATCGCCTGAAACTACTTCGGCAATATTTATTTATTTATTTATTTATTTATTTCAGAAAACAAACAGGTTTACACCTCATTATATGTTCTCTACTAACCCACAAACTAACATAAGTGTAACATAAGTTTAACATGAAAATTGGCAAGGTTAATACACAGTAATAATAGTAAGTAATACTAAATGAAAAATAAATTCAATGAATGATGAAAGAGCACTACTCATAAGTCCAGTCAATATCTCTATTTAAAAGGTTTCTTAAGTTAAGGTTGCGCGTATTAACTCACTTTTGAATTTGTGGAGGCTCACCCCAAAAAATCCAGATGAAGATTCAACAGAAAATTCGTTACATAGGGCTTGCATGTGATCTAATAATTTGTTACTTTTATTTCCATTTACTGAAAACAGTATTGGGCGCGGACGTAGGTAATTTTTTTTTTAAATAAGATTTTGTTGACCTTTCTTCTGTGCTCGAGACGACCTATCTCGAATTCTTCTCTTATCGGTTGAAAAGATTCATAACCTGGGCTTACTCCGTTCTTACGGTAGTACAGATATTTTAGGAACTTGTTTTGTATCGTTTCTAGTTTTTTTTAGAGTTTTGTTTATGCGGATCCCAAATGATTGATGCAAATTCAAGATGACTTCTTATCATAGCGTTGTACAGTACTTTAATTGAGTTGGTAGTTTTGAATCTGGTTGAGTTGCGTTTTATGAATCCAAGTAGTTTCAATGCTTTGTTACAGATTATGTCTATATGATTCTTGAAATTAAAGTCACTAGTGAAGGTGACACCTAGATCTTTTGAACTATTAATGCGGCTAATATATTCATCATCCATTTTATAGATGTATTCGATCGTGTTCTGACGAGTGGAGTATGTCATGACACTACATTTCTCTAAATTGAAATGAAACTTATTATCTTTCGACCATTTGATAATATTGTCAATGTCGAATTGTAAGTCGAGATAGTCATTGATATTTCTGATTGGTGATATCATGACTCACCTACTGCAGGTCACTTAGGCATTTATAAAACTTTCCATCGAATAGCTCAGTTATTTTACTGGCCAGCAATGAAGGTCGACATAACCAAATATATTCGCCATTGTAAGACATGTTTGCGCATCAAAGCCGAACAAAAACTGCCAGCCGGACAAATGGGAAATCAACTTATCATAGATAAGAGTTGGCAAGTGATTTCGACGGATTTATGCGGTTCTTTGCCAAAAAGCAGTCATGGACATATGTTTTTGTTGGTAGTAACGGACTTGTTTAGCAAATTCAGTCTGTTCTTTCCGTTACGACGTGCCACTGCGTCGGCGGTCACGAAAGTTATCAAGGAAAATGTTTTCATGGTTTTTGGGGTACCAAAAAGTGTAAAATGTGACAATGGAGTACAGTATAAAAGTAGGGAATTTGCTAAACTATGCCGTTCGTTTGGGGTGAAAATTTTTTTCAATCCGAACTATTCACCCCACTGTAACCCAACTGAGAGGGTTAATAGGGTGATTAAAACTATGATAACAGCATATGTAGAGAAAAACCACCGCAAGTGGGATGAAAACTTAGCGGAGTTTGGTTGTGCAATAAGAAGTGCTAAGCATGAAAGCACAGGACAAAGTCCATATTTTATTAACTTTGGATAAGAAATGATAACTCACGCTGATGAGTTATCAGTTAAAGTACCATATTCGGGAGATGAGATTCCAAATGAGGTAAGATCAACCAGCCTTGACAAGTTGAGATTGGTGCAAGAACGGTTGGGTAAAAAGGCGAAAGTCGTATATAATTTGCGTGGACGTCCCGTTGACTATGAAGTCGGGGACGAGGTTTGGAAAAAACAGTATGTTTTATCCGACGGAGCTAACTATTTTAGCAACAAGTTAGCTGGGAAATTTTGCGGACCATTCAGGGTTCGCAGAAAAATTGGTTATTGTGTGTATGAGTTGGAAAATTATCGGGGTATATCAATTGGAAATTGGCATACTAAGGATCTGAAGCCGCATCCTGGTTCGGAGGAGCCATGGGATGGAGGTTAGAATATTTCTAACTTTATTTCTGTGTTTGTGTTGTTTAGTGTAAGATCAAAACGAAATTTCATTTCTTTTCGAAACTGGGAAGAGGTGGAGTTGTTACAATTTGAAATTGTACTAAGCCTATTTACAACTTCCAGAGACAATTGATTCAAGATTCAGACTTGAGACTCACCCTGTACATGGTTCAGCCAATATCGATAATCTGCAAGATTCAATACAGCTCACAAATAATTAAGATTGTGTAGTGTAGGCAACCAACATTTCTAACATCGAGGAATGGAGCTGTCATAGGCGTAGCGATTTTATATTATTGCTTTTCAATAATTGCTAGTTTCAGCTTATTGAAACACAAACTGTGAATTCATAAGAATTGTAGGTTTCTCAGGAAGACTTTCTGATATATTTGAGGTATTTTTCAACATGTCATATCGTTGGGCAATGTGAGATTTTTCCTATACCTACGACTGTGGTGAGCTTGGTGGTGGCGAGAGAAAGCAATCTTATGTCGGATCGAAATTGACACTTCGAATAAGAAATTACTTCCTGTGGAAGAGAGTTCCATTTTGAGCTAGAGAGAAGTCCTTCATTGTCGGTAGCAAGTGCATGTGGCAAATTTAAGAGGAATTGAGAGTTTATTCCATATCTGCATAGCAGGATTAGGCCATTCTTTGGGTGTGTACGAGTTACACGATTGAGGTTGAGAAAATTGTCATTCCTTTGATGGGAATTGAGACTACCACGTGTAAGTACTTTATTCTCCAAGACTCTCAGTCTACCCAGCTTATTTAGAGACTTGATTTATAAAATGCTCTGAACTTTTGTAGGAAGGACTTTTTATACTTTGGAATTAAAAATCCATAGCAAAGTCCAGGAAGGACTTTTTTGTCTACTTATGAATACCTTAGGAATCTAAGTTCTCACCGAATCTAAAGAGTCGTTGAGTCACAAGTCTAGACCTTTCATGTTGCTGTAAAGCCCACTGACCTAGTATAGTCATTAGAGCCGATATCGTGTCCTACTGGAGACCCATTTCCAACTGTAGGAGATCATATGCAGTGTTGAAGTAAACAGAGTATAGTAACAGTGTTTGTAAGCAGAGTATGAACTTATGCAGAGTCCCAGAACTTTGAGTGAAGCGTAGCGAAAGGCGCTGGCACAACCACAGAGTCATCGTAGAACTCACCTCTTGGAAACAGATAAGCTATTTACATTTCATACATATTTTTGGTATATTATTCTGATTCGTTAACTGAATTTACCTACTCTCTTCATCCACTTGAGATGCTTATTAATATCCAATATAATCTCTTGGGTTAGAACCTAAGTCATATCTACGCTGTGTACATATGGATATAATGTTATTTCTATACTACTGTTAAGAATGAGGGTTGTACTCCTTCAGAGTCATAACAGAGACACGATCGTGCACTAATAGGTTATTTTTAATTACTTCTTTATATTGATTTATGTATAATTGTGAACATTTCAAAAGTATATGCCTCCCCTAGGTAGCCTCATGCTGGAAATTTTGGAGCTAGCCGAGCAATATTTATGTTGATGGTTCTTTGTTAGAGGGGTAGCTGGTGATTGAAGTTGAGCTTTACCGTAACAAAATATTGAACAGGAACAACGCGATCTTCAAAGGATTGTATGGCGTCCTAATCCAAATGAAGAATTGGATCATTACCGTCTTAACACACTTACATATGGGAGCCCCAGCAAGTTTTTTAGCATGTCGTTCTTTGATGCAACTAGCTTATGAATTTGAAAATATTTATCCTCATGCGAGCAGCGTAATTAAACAAGATGTTTATGATGATGATCTGATCACAGGTGCTAATTCGATATCGAAAGCACTCACACTAAAAAATCAAGTACTGGAAATTTTAGAAAGTGGAGAATTTCCGTTGGCGAAATGGTCATCAAACAACCCTGAATTGTTGAAAAATTCTGATATAAATTCGCTACCGATGTATGACATTTCTAATGATCAAACTGTCAAGACATTGGGACTCCAAAAAATGACACATTTTCATTTACCATAGACATAAATTTCAGCAACCCAGTCACGAAGCGCACAATTCTTCCGACAATTTCAAAAATCTTTGACCCACTGGGGTTGGTCGGCCCAATAATCGTATTAGCTAAACTTATTTTGCAAAAACTCTGGGATCTGCATTCAGATTGAGACGAGTCATTTCCCCTGAATTTGCATACCACATGGTCACAGCTCTGTCACCAACTTCCAAAAATAAACAAAATTCACATTCCTCGTCAAGTAACTGCCACTCAAATTTTAGAAATTCAAATGCACGGCTTTGAAGACGCTTCTGAGCAAGCGTACGGGGCCGCCATTTACATCCGTACAATTGATAGCAACGGTGTTCACTATTCGAAGTTGTTGTGTACAAAATCTAAAATCGCTCCATTAGAAAATTACTTTACCGCGATTGGAGCTCTCAAGTGCTCTGTTACTCGCGCGAATTATATTTCTCGTTCACACAAAAGGGTTTTTAAAAACTTTTTATTTGAACAGAGTAACCACATGAAAGTATAAAATATGACTACTGATTATTACAATTCAATCATCATATTTATATACAAATTATTGCTGATGTTTGCAATAAATACGTGCTGTCGTCTTCGGGTCATCGGACAATAACTTGCTGATGCATGGGGTTATCGAACTGTAACTTCTCCATCCCCTGAGGAAGTCTTGTAAGGGACAGATAAGACTGAAGATGATGCTTAGTTTCATGGAGGGAGCCACAATAGGCCATTGGCCGCAGTGGAGGGCCTGATACGGGCCCACTCACGTTCAAACCTAACCTAACCTAGTTTCATGGAACTGGGCGACCCGTGGCTGGTTTTATCTTCGGATGCCTTTTCAATCGGGTTTCTTTGGGTTTCTTCTAGGATCAAATGTTGTAGCATGTCCAAGGGAATTTTATCCAATTTCAGTGGTTTGTAGTTCAATGAAGAGCTGTCTTGATATTTGGTAGGGTTAGTGGTTCTTCCAGGATGATGGTTTTCGAGTTCATATTTCAGTGCTTGATCGAAGTTCTGCAAGTTAACAAAGTAGGAGTCACTTAGTCCGTTACGAATTGCTGTGGAGACGGTGTCATATTGGGATTCTATAGCATCTACCTCTTGGTGGAGCGGTTGAAGATCGTAATAGCGAATGAAATCGTGGGTACTTGATTTTTGCTTGTCCCAACTTGAGGGGTAGTAGTCCTGGGTTGCTGTTGAGGTTTCCTGCCCTCTCGTCAGATGAAGGTTGTAAAGGGGCGAGGAATTTAGTTACCTTATCAGGCAAATGTCTAATATTTTTTTTATGAATATTTGCATTTTTCGTCTCATCAGTTACGGTGCGGTTTTTATAGATGGATTTTGGGGAAAGAGGTGGTGGTAGTTTGTTTCGCTTTACTGTTTTCCTTGTATATATCTTCGTGTAGGGTTTGTACATTAAAGGGGGTTTTCTTCTTTTGTTTCTCTCCTCGATGATGTTTGTTTTCTGTTTCTGCATATCGTCATTGATTTTTTTATATATTTCCTTCGTTTTTTCTCTGTGTTGTTGGACATAGTTGTTGATTAAAGCTCGTCTTATATCAATATCAAATGGATCTTGATTATTGAGATGTCCGTTGAGAATATCCATAGGTTTCTGTTTTGTTGTAGAATGGATAGAATTGTTATATCCTAGAATGGCGTAGAGCATTTGTTATTTGATATGTCTTTTCTTCTGTGTCTGTCTCAATATTCTCAGGTGCTCAATCAACGTAGAGTGGAATCTTTCGATTATTCCATTTGACTGAGGGTTCTCTGGAGTCGTATAATGTATGTTGACTTTATGTGTGTCAACAAACTCCTGGATTAGTCCATTTTTGAATCCAGTTCCATTATCCGCGACGATCGTATGTGTGATCGTTGAGAGTATTGATTGCGTTGGATCCTTCTATTGGATACGCCTGGCCAATTTAGAAAATGCATCCACTATTGTGAGGAATTTTTGTCCACTAGCCTGAAAGGTATCCATGTGTACTATTTCAAGTGATTTTGTTGGAGTGAGTATTAACATGAACTTTGGCTTCTCTGGTCTTCGATCGTACTTGTTGATTTCGCAGGTCTCGCAGAAGTTGATAGCTTCTTCAATGTCTTTCCTTGTATTGGGCCAATAGTAGAGTTTCCGTTTCAGTGATTCCTCTGTGGTTGGTCTTTCCTCCATGCTGCTGCGTGATTAGTTCCTTTTGTCTGTCTGGGTGGTTGATATCTTCTAGAAGGCGATTGCATTTTATTAGATCGAAAGAATAGTTCTTGAATGTCTCTCTCAGAATTCTGCACATGCTGGGATAAAGGTCATCGTCTTCGAACATCAATGCATATTTTCTTCCGGGGCTTATATATTCTTTGAAAAATTCGAAAACGTTTTGGGCCAGATTATCATTTCCTAGCTGGGCATGGTATCTCTTCTTATTTAGAAATATTTCTTCAAACACTGTTCTTGCTGGATTATAGCTTACTCGTTTGAAGATGATTTGATTATTGAATACATTGAGGGGTTTCTCCGATATTGGTATTTCCAATATTGGGCTTTCTCTGGCTGTATGATTAGTGACGCCACTAGTATCTTCATCTGGGGTATCTATCTATCGGGTTCATGTTTCCAAGTTCTTTCTTTTCTTCTGTTGAGGTTTCGTTTTGGACCGCCTACTCGTGCATATCTGGGTCTTCGTCTTCAGGAAAATATTCATTTATGATGTCTGCAAAATCAGGACCTTCTGATGGGGATTGTTGTATAAATAGGCCTTATCATAGTTATTATTTGCTCCATGGATCTCCTTTGTATGTATTTCAATTCTGGAGAGCGCATCTGCGTTGGTATTGCTTGTGCCTTTCTTGTATACCACCTCATAGTCGTATTCTTCTAGCTTCAGACGCCAACGGACCAGTTTCGAATTTGGATCCTTCAGGGAAAAAAGCCACTGGAGGGGTCGATGATCAGATAAATTCTTGAATTTTCTTCCGAAGAGATATGGTCGAAAATATTTGGTAGCCCAAACTATGGCTAACATCTCTTTCTCGATGGTGGAATATTTCATTTCTGTTCCGTTTAGGGCCCTGGATGCGCAAGCAACTGGTTTGTCTTTTCCTATAGGGCCTTGGGATAGAAAAGCTCCTACGGTAAAGTTACTTGCATCTGGGGTCAAATTGAAGGGCTTTGTGAAGTCTGGGTACTGGAGAAGTGGTTCATTGGTAAGCAGGTTCTTGCAGATTTGTACACATTTCAGGAACTCCGGTATAAGTTCTATATGGACGTCCTTCTTCAGGCAGGAGTTTAAAGATTTGGTTATCTTGGAAAAGTCCTTGATGAACTTCCTGTAGTATCCTAGGAGGCCAAGGAATCCTCTAATTTCTTTGATGGTTCGTGGTATAGGATAGTCCAAGATTGCTTTGACTTTTGCTGGATTTTGTTTTATTCCATTGGGGGTGACGATATGTCCTAGGAAATTTACTTCTTTTTTCAGGAATTCGCACTTCTCTACTTGTAATTTGAAACCAGTTTCAATTAGGCGTTGGAATACTTTTGTGAGGTTAACCATGTGCTCTTGCAGGGATGTCGAGAAGATAATTATATCATCCATGTAGACCAAGCAGATATTTCCTTGTAGACCCTTCAGGACGTTGTCCATAACCCTCTGGAATGTCGCTGGAGCGTTGTTTAGTCCAAAAGGCATTCTCAGGTACTCGTAGTACCCATTTTCAACATTGAATGCGGTCTTGGAGATGTCTGCCTCTGACATTTCTATTTGGTGGAATCCGCTTGCGAAATCCAGGGTAGTAAAATAACTTGTCGAGGATGTCTAAAATGTTTGGAATTGGGTAACGATCGTCTATTGTCTTTTCGTTAACCTTCCGGAAATCCACAACGATACGCCACTTTTATTTTCCGGATGCGTCTGGTTTCTTGGGGACGACCCAAATTGGCGAGGACCAGGGAGATTGACTAAGTCTGATGATACCTTGATCCAATAACGAAGATATTTGCTTCCTGACTTCTTTATGTACGTATGGATATCGGTAAGACTCGGAGTATACCGGAATTTCGTTCTTAGTTTTTATTTGGTGTTTAACTTGATTGGTGAATGTTAGTGAGGCATCGGGATGATGGAAAATGTCGGCGTATTTTCTGCATAATCTTGTGATATGCATCTCCTCTTCTGGGTTGAGATGATCTGTTCTGATTAGATCATCCGTATTGTAGATCGGTTCTGAGTTTCCATATGGGATAATGTCAGCAGAGTAGATGTGGTGCTCTTCAAGGTTCATCATGTTGCTTCGTACTGGTTCTGTTAAAACGATTTGGAGTTTATCTGGACTGAAGTTGACGATTTCTGTCCTGGCTAGATGATCACAGGCGTCGGAGAGAGCTTCTCGAATGTAAGCGCCTTGTAGTTCTTATCTTGGTATCATAATGGTTCCATCCTTTTCTTTCACTGGTAGTCGTTCTTGCGTCACGTTGTCAGGCTCCAGTTGGATCGAGTAGAATTGTGTCTTATTGGTTTCGTAATACTGGATTGGTAGAAATGAGTATTCAGTGGAGAGGAAAGATACTGGGAAATTCAGTTCACCTTTGAAAAATTTCAGGTTATCGAGTCCTATAAGGCCATCGAAAGTTTTGTGGAATTTGAAAAGGTAAAATTTGAAAGTACCGTTTGAATTGAATTCAGGGAATATGGGAATGTCTGCACTGTAGTCTTTGGAGTAGTTTTGAAAAATGGAGGTGACGACAAAGGGGTCCTTTTTGATGTAATCTTCATAAAATTCAAATGCTAAGTTGGGATTGAGGAAAGATTTTGTCGATCCGGTGTCAATGAGGAGTTTGAGAGGAGGATTCAAAATGGTTATGTAAGGAAGTTCTCTCTTATCGTCGAAGGTATGGAGTTCTACTACGTTTCTAGACTTTGTCCTGGGTCCATTGGAAAATTTGCATGTTGTTCCTGTTGATCTTCTTGTTCCTGGAGTTCTTCAGTGGTGTCTGGATTGTAATACGAAAAGGTTTCTTCATTATGATAGGGGTTCGATTCGTATCCAAAGTCTTCTTCGTATTGCTCAATATTGAACATGGGTGCTTGATTGAAATTCGGTCTAGGTTGGGGCTGGGTTCTCATGCGTCTAGTTGGTGCTCCATGAGTATTTCTGGTACTGATACTCATTGGTGTTGGTTCCTGTCCGTTCAGTTTATTTAGGTTATTCTGTGGCAAACGTTGTGGTTGGTTTTGAGGCCACATTTGTATTTGTTGTTGCTGCCAATGCGGTCTGAATGTTGATTGTTGTGGTTGTGGACTCATTGGTTGATGAGGTTGTTGTTGCCAAGGTCGTTGGAAATGCTGCGTGGGTTGAACATCCGCTGTGGCATTGATTGCTGTGCGAATTGGTAATTTACAGCTCTTTGGGGGGTCTGAAGTGGTTTTCTGGGAACTCGTGGAGGTCCAAATGATTTTTGTAGGTAACGGATGTTGTTTTCCTCTTGAATGTACTGCATCGCTGTTGCCAAGTCAACATTGATCTGATGGTGGATCCCATAGGCTCTCGTAATCCCGCAAGGAATGTTGTGAGAGCTTGCTGTTGAAAGAAATAGACCACATTAGTGTGACGTCACAATGTATGCAACCAACAGTGCACTGAGTCCCAACGAAATATCTCTGAATGAAGACGCGCTAATATGAACCTTAAGTAACCACTATATAAGGTTCAGAATCTGTGGTCAGAATTATGATGTTATTAATTGAATTATTTAAGAAATGTATTTATTTGAATTCGATAGAAAAAGAATGAACACGTCGTATAGAATAGGTAACGTAAAAAAAAATCTCAAACGGTTCTGAATAAATTCCAGACCAATACCAAGACATAATTATGCTACTATCTTCATGTTATTTAATCGTGTATAGTCTTTCGTCTTGACTTGACTGTTGTTAAATTAGGTTTTATGTTAATGTATTCGAATTATTCTCTACTAATTATCAGTTTGTGTATTGTGTTATTGCGTACAGATTGTATTTAGAGATCTTTAATCGACTTCAGTTGAGTTCAGTTTATTGTGTTACTACATTGTACAATGTTTACATTCGTCAAATGGTACAATAATAAAAGATAAAGATAAAACAACTTGAATAACTAGGAGTAGAAATAAAAAGGTAGAAAAATCAGCGATAATGATAAATCAATGTAAATTACTACGAATAAAAAATATATGACTATAGACAGAAACGTATACATACATTAATACACATTTATATATAAAAATGAAAACACATGTCACAATTGTATAATGCAGGGCAGTTGCAGGAAATTTGAATCTATATATCATGTATCGAAGTATTTGTAAACTCTTGAATGGAGTAGAAACATTTTTCAATTAAATATTGTTTCAATTTATACTTAAAAACTCTTATATTCAATATTTTTACATCATCAGGAAATTTGTTGAAGAAATTTGGGCCATAATAGTTTATACCTTGTTGTAATTTTTGGAGTCGATTGGCAGAAATAGCAATATTACTTTTATTTCTTGTATTATAATCATGAAACTCACTGTTTTGTTTATAGTTATTCAAGTGCTCTTTTACATAGATCAAACATTGCTTGTTTTTGAAGTGTGAAAAGGGTTTTCATGTTGGCACTGTGGCCCCAGATTAAAATTCCGTATTGTAGGTGACTATTTATGAATGAAAAATAAGCCATTCTCATCATACTATGAGACACAGACATTCTCAATCGACGCAGCAAAAACAAACTGAAGAAAGTTTTTTTGACAGATGTTCAATATGCGAATTCCATGTCAATTTGCTGTCAATATGAAAGCCTAATAATTTAACTGGTTCTGTATTTGTGCTGTTCTGTCTAGTTGATATAGTTATTTTTTGAGTTTTTTCCATATTCATTTTTAGTTTAATAGACGAAAAATATAAGTCAGCTGCTTTTTCTACATCATTAGAAAGTCCATGGACAGTATTGATTACCTTATCACAGCTTATGAAAGTAACGTCATCGGCATAAAGAATAATATCAATATTTTGTAACTGGTTGTTGATATCATTAATATAAATTATAAATAATATAGGGCCCAGTATTGATCCTTGAGGGACACCATAATTGGTATTTTTATGTATTGACTGTTGCCCATATATGTCAACAAATTGCTCTATATTACATAAGTATGAATCAATGAGCTCTAAAGCTTTACCACCAATGTTGTAATATTTCAATTTTAAATTCATTAAATAATGGTCCACACAATCGAAAGCTTTACCCAAGTCACAAAGGCTTACATCAACATAATTCCCTTCCTCTATTGCCGCTGATACTATCTCTACGAACTTAACTATTGCAAGAGTTGTTGATTTACCTTACCTAAAACCGAACTGTTCGGGGGACAGCAGATTGTTCATCTCAAAGTAATAAATTAACCGTTTTTTTAGTAGAGCCTCTATTATTTTTGATATAATTGGCACAAGTGATATTGGTCTGTAGTTAGACGTGTAAAGTTCACTATTTGCTCGTTGGGAAATAGAAATAAAACACTTTATTTAACTGCACACTTTAGTCTCGACTCCACAAACGTCTCGCATCTACTGACTCCCTAGTCATCGATGATAGCTATCGCTTATGTAATCAACCACCAATTCTTTATTAGTAATCAGTATACGGGGCCATACACTACATCTCTTCCTTTTACTAATGTAACTTATTTGTGAAAATAACACGAACATTTATACGTTTTCACAACCTGATATTACCATGGCTAACTTAATATAAATACAAAGCATATATAAGTATTCTATTCATATAAGTATGTATCAAAGAACAACAATTAAAATAGCAAATAATAATAATCATGAAAGTAATAAGTAATAGTGACCTGAACAATATTGTAACGACAAAGAAGTTATAACAATAACAATTCATATAAGTATGCATCAAAGACCAATAATAAAAATAGCTTATAATAATAATGAAAGAAATAAATATTAGTGACCTGAACAATAATCTGAAAACAATAAAGTTTTAACAATTTGAATCGTCACACACACTCCATTTTCCTTCTATTTTCTTCAGATGGACGATGTTTCTTCTACATTCCTGACCAGAGTCGTCATTTCGAATCACAACATCCCCACCTGTTTTATCGACCACTGTGTGTGTGCTTGGGTCGAATTCTGGCATTGTTTTATTTTCTCTAATCAATATTTTCTTGTAGACTTTATCGCCCAATTCCAAGTCCGTTTCTCCAGCCCTCCTTTTTCTATCACCATATTCTTTTCCTATTTGTTTTTGTGTTTGGTCTTTTTCTCTGGCGTGTTCTTCAAATATGCTATTTTCGGTATCACCAGAACGAGGGATCTTATCTCTGAATTGGCGTCGAAAGAATAACTCACTTGGTGTTTTTCCAGTTGTTGAGTGCGGAGTACTATTGTTCATCATTTGGTAATCTACCAGTTCTTGTCGCCAATTTTTCTTGAGTGCTTGACTAATTTTAAGCCTCTTTAAGATATCCCGGTTTTGTCTTTCAACCTCTCCATTCATCTGGGGCCAGTATGGAATGGAGTTGAATATTTTTATGCCGTTTTCTTCAAAATACGTTTTTATTTCCTCACTTATAAATTGTTTGCCGTTGCCGCATGTGATAGTCATGGGAAACCCCAATCTTGAAAATATATCTTTCAAGATGTTTATTGTGCTCATAGAGGTGATGCTCCTCATTATTTTTATTTCTTTGTAGCGACTAAAATAGTCAACTATTACAAACAAATGTTCTCCTGTAGGCAAAGGGCCCATGAAGTCCATGGCTACGTCTATCCAAGGTCCTGTTGGCAGTTGCCTCCTTTTCATTGGTTGAGGGATAGTGGGTGTTGAAACTAACAGACACCCTTTACATGTTTTCACGATCTTTTCAGCATGTTCATCTATCTTTGGCCACCACACTTTCGTTCTGAGCCTACCCTTCATAGCCACTATTCTCGGAAGACCTTCATGCGCTGCGTCTAGTACACGCTGTCGCAAGTTCTTTGGAATCAGTATTCTTGTACCCCTCAGGAGAATATCACCACACAGACAAAATTCCTCCTGGAAGATTTGGCACCGCTTCACAGACTCAGACCAGTTGTTGTTTTGAATGCCATCTTTGAGTTCTAATATCTCTTCATCAGTTTGTGACGATTCTTGTATTTCCTGCATCGTTACTGCTACGGGGCGAGCCAGTTCGACAATTTGGCTAACCTGATCGTATGCCTCGAAGGATGTGCTAGGATTTGTTTGGCACAATCGAGATAGAGGATCAGCGATGTTTGTTTTACCCGGCTTATAAATGATTTTGAACTTGAAAGATTGTAATCGTAAAACCCATCGTTCTATTCTTGCGCACGGACGAGATCTAGGTGAGAATATAACTTCAAGTGGTTTGTGGTCTGTGACCAGTTCAAATTCATCTTTTCCATATAAATAGATACCAAAATGCTCTACTGCCATACCAAAGCTAGAGCTTCTTTTTCAGTCTGGCAATACCTTTTTTCGCAATCTGTGAGGCTTTTATTGCCGTACGCGATGATTCTGGGGCCTTCCTTATCAAACTGTATGAGAACTGCTCCAAGACCCACTGGACTTGCATCTGCTACCACTTGGGTTATATCGCTAGGGTCATAGTAACCCAAGGTTTTGATATGTGACAGTGATTCTTTGAGTTTTTTGAAGTTATTGTTTTGGTCTTCCCCCCAGTATTTTATAATGTTTGCATGCTTACTCAATTTCATCCGCAATAATTTCCTCAATGAGTCTGTTAGAGTAGCGAGATTTGGTATCCATTTACCGACGAAATTGACTAAACCCAAAAAACTATGTACTTCTTCTATTGTTTTTGGAGCCCGAAAAGATTGTATTACGCTTACGTAATCTTCTAATGGTCTGACCCCCTCCGGCGACAACCTATGTCCAAGAAATCGAACTTCCGTAATTTTGAAAATGCATTTACTTTTATTCAGAAGTACATGGTTCTCGCGCAAAATATTCAATGTATTTCGAACCATCATGTTCTTCTTCACTTGTTCCATAAATTAGGATGTCATCAATGAAATTAACTGTACCTTGACAAGGTAGTAGCATTTTTTCCAGAGTCTTTTGAAAGATTTCTGGGGCAGATGTTATTCCAAACATAAGCCTTTTGTACCTGAAGAGACCTTTACTACTAATAAAGGTGGTTATGTACCGTGATCTCGGAGAAATTTCGATTTGATGAAACGCATTCTTGATATCGAGTCTGGAAAAATATTTAGCTTTTCGAAAATTTGGTAAAAGGCTGTTCATAGTGGGTAGAGGATAATTTTCCCTCAAGATAGCGGTATTAGCCTTGCGCATGTCGATGCATATTCTGACGTCACCGTTCTCTTTGAGAACAGGAACCATGGGTGATACCCATTCAGATGGACCTTTTACCTCTTCTATTATGTCAGCTTGCATAAGCTCCTCAAGTTTCAGGTTGATTTTTTGTTCCAGAGGTATGGGTATCCTCCTATAAGGTTGGCTCACAGGTTTAACGGTTTTAATTTCAGAATTCAAGTTATTAATGTTCAGGCCTATCTTGAGGACTCCTAAAGAAATTGCTGTTTGTTTGCCTAACAAATTCCTCTTTCCATCCTTTATGACATAGAAAGAAGCCACTTCTTTTTGAGGTCCAATTTAGATTATTGCTTCAAATGAACCCAAAATTTCTAGGGGATCTTTAGATCCATAACCGAAAAATACTTTGTTAGGCTTTTTTATTTGATTTTGAACTACTATTCCGCATTTCTTTAGGGATCTCCAAGTGTAATCATTTATGATATTGGATTTGCATCCAGAATCTATCAACATCTTAATTACAATACCTCCTACCTTACAATCTACCACATCGTCATCGTCAATGTGAAATACATACTCCACATCTTCTTGGTTTTCTACGTAGTCCACTTCTTCATTTCTTGGCTGTCTTTGCTTGAATTTCTTTGGTGGCGGTCCCCTCTGGTTCTTATTAATTTTTTTTTGAGCGGCAACACTTTTCATAATGGCCTCTAAAGTTACATTTCCGACATACTTTATTGACTGCTGGACAATCGTGTACTTGGCCCTTTTCTATTCCGGATCCGCATCTCATACATTTTGCTGTTGAGAGTATGTTCTTCTGACGAAGTAGATTGACGGTTGTAGCTGAACTACAGCCCGGCTTCTCGGTGAACTCCGATATTTGCCTATCAACAGTTTCTGACGAGATTGCTTCGGCGATAATTTTTTCCAAAGTAATTGAATCCCCAGTAGCCAAGATTTTCTTTTTAAGTTCAACGGAGAGGCACTTCTCGGTAATTTGGTCAATTATTTGTTTTTCTACATTCATGAACTGGCACTTTTCGGCTTGGTTTCTCAGTCTTACTAAAAATTTCTCAAATTTTTCTCCTGTTTCTTGTTTCAAAAGTCGAAATTGGTGTCTCTCGTAAATTCGACTTTGCTTCAGGGAAAAATATTGATCAAGTTTTTCAATGGCGATAGTATATGAATCACCATCCTCACAATCAGTATCTGTGACATTTGCACCAGGTAAGTTGTAAAAGATTTCTTGAATTCCTAGTCCTCCGAGGTGTAAAAGATTCGCTCTCTTTTTCTTCGGATCAGTTATAGAGGCAGCTTCCAAGTATATTTCGAGGGCTCTTATCCACTTTCTCCATCGGAGTCCAACAGAACTGACATCTCCATCACAATCGAATGCTTCGAGAGATGGAATGTTCGACATCGTTTCTGAAATACAACAGCTTCATTTTATTCAGTTGTTCGGAAGCTTGCACATTTTGGTGTACTTTTACTTTTACATAGTATGTAAAAACGTATTAGAATTCAAATTTTCCTCTGTGTGTAACCAGTACGTTTTCACACAGTCATGTGTTTTTGTTCGATGTTTGACACCTACGCCCTTACAGCTTTGACTGGATGTGTAATGCATTCGGTGTTTAACACCTACGCCCTTACAGCTTTGATCAAATCTCTAACGCATCCGGTGTTTAACACCTATACTATTACGGCTTTGAATGAATCTGTAATGCATCCGGTGTTTAACACCCATGCCATTACGGCTTTGAATAAATCTGTAATGCACCCGGTGTTTAACACCGATGCCCTTACTCTTTATACAGTCATGTTTTTATTTGGTGTTTGACACCTTTGCCATTACGGCTTTGAATAAAGTAATGCATCCGGAGTTTAACACCGATGCCATTACGGCTCCATGCCATTTTATCATTTATCCGGTGTTTGACACCTTCAATGTCCATTTAAGTTATATTTTGGTACTTACTTGGTATAGTTTTATCCTCGTCGCCAATGTAAAGTTCACTATTTGCTCGTTGGGAAATAGAAATAAAACACTTTATTTGACTGCACACTTTAGTCTCGACTCCACAAACGTCTCGCATCTACTGACTCCCTAGTCATCGATGATAGCTATCGCTTATGTAATCGACCACCAATTCTTTATTAGTAATCAGTATACGGGTCCATACACTACAAGACGTGTCTGTAATTTTACCTTTTTTATGCAGAGGTAGAACTTTAGAACATTTGAGAATGTTTGGGAATATGCCATGTCTGAAACATTTATTTATAAGATCGATCAATGGGTAAACCATGCTCTCTATAATAACTTTTAACAGGCTGTTACTCATACCAAACATATCCTGTGCATGTGATAGTTTCAAATTTTTCACCACGTCTATTACTTCATCTGGCGTGACAGGTTCAAAAATATTCAAGTGAGCATCGTTTACCATTTTTAACGGTTCATGGAGATGATCTGGTATAGTATGGTGTTGATAATACTCTCTGCAATATTAACAAAGTACTCATTGAAGTCTTCTGCTGTAGGAAATTCCGAAACTGTAGTTGATTGCTTATTTAGTGATTTGTTCTGATTGATAATCTGCTATGCTGCTTTTACTTTATTATTAGAGTTTTCAATAAACTCTGTGTTTGCTGAGATTTTTTATTTCTTTATCTCTAATTTGTAGTTTCTTCTAGTAATTTTAACCTGGTCCTTTAAAACCGGACAGTTTGTTGATTTGGCAAGATCTTTCAGAAAATGTAGTTGTTCTCTCATATTGCGCAGATCATCGTTGAACCATTTTATTTTGCTGCTTTTATTGCTATCTATTTTAACTTTTTTTTCAGGAAAAGATACCTCATATACTGATTTATTTGGTGTATAAATGTTTCAAAACTAATTTCGATATTATCTGGATCAATTAAACTATACCAGTGTGTATTATATAACATGCTAATCAGATTATCTTTCCCTTTTTTTGTGATTGGCTGAATTGTTTTTGTTTTTGCATCTTTGCTTGTTACCTTCACTGCCGTTTTATATGAAAATAGTTGGCCATAATGATCAGAAATGTTTAATTTTATTACCTTCGAGATGAAAAACTCATCCTCGCCCGATGTCAGTATATTATCAATGCATGATTCTGATGTAGAAGATACTCTAGTTGGCTCATGTATAGTTGTTTTATAACCATGGCTTATTAGGAGGTTGTCGAAACTTAAAGTAATATTATTTTTTATCAAAATATTGAAATCCCCACAAATTACTCCAACTTTACCTGTTTTGTCCATAAATTCCATCACTTCCATTAACACTTCAAAAAATGTTTCGATATCTCCGCTAGGTCTTCCATAAACACATAAAATTATCATATCTAGATTAATAAGTTCAACTGCAGCAATTCCACAATGACATTGAATAGACATTTCATTCAATTTATATACGGGTTTTGAAACTATTGTTTGATTTACATATATTATAGTACCTCCTCCTCTAACCTTTTCTCTGCAAAATGCTGAGCCTACGTAAAAATCTTTGAACTGGTACAAATTGATTTCAGATTCACAAAACCAAGTTTCAGAAAGACACACTATGTCTAAATATTTGTTTTCATTCATATATAGTATAAAGTCGTCATATTTGCTATTTAATCTTTCTGCATTGATATGAAAAATATTCAAATTGTTTGATTTTTTCGATTTGTGTGGTTGTGTGGAAATATCACTAGTTCTCATTCTGTCTTCTATCCACACTCTCAGGTAAATAAATGAACGTACAGGCAAACTTTCAGGTCATGTTTATGTTTGTTTCTGTCTAGGATCCCGTAGACGGTATTTCGCTCTTTCAAATGGCTGGAAATTCTGTTATTTCAATGGCTGCAATCATGGAGTTTTTCGGTGACACTAAAATTATTCGCCGAGGAGAACATTCTGTTGCATCAGGATTTGTTCAAACAGTACTCTATGATGACGATCTTCAGGTCATACGAGGATCAGTTCATGCCAGTATGAAGCAAAAATTATATAATGTGGAGGTGAGTTATACATGAGATGGCAATGAATACATGTACTCACTTATAGGGTATCATTTTGTAGATTTTTTTATCCGAAACTGATATCCAGAGAGCAAACTGTAATTGTCCAAAAGGATTACATATTTATCATCATATGGCATCTCTGGAAATCTTCGCACATGAAAATTTATCAGGTACTGACCGGGCTTGTCAATGGAGCAGAAGCAAAGTAAAATCTGCTGATGATATTGCACTGACAGCTGAGGCATGTTTGGGCCTTCATCATCATCGTTTTCTCCTTTATTGAAAGAAATCAGTGAAGCTAGTGTTGAAAGATTCAAAAGTAATTTGAAGTCATGTGGACCCACAGGTTTAGGATGGCTTATGAGTCCAGAACCGACAGTAAATGAGGAAACACTCATAATTGATGTGGAACAACTACTGTTTTCAGAAGAATTTGTGAAACTGACGAAGGATGGAATTGTTCACATTGAAAAACTGACAAAGCGTCAATCAAATAATCCAGCTTGGCATGTTGTCCGAAAACACAGGTTGACTGCGAGTAATTTTGGACGTGTTCTGAAAGCATGTAGAAGAGGTAGATTTCTCCCCTCTTTATTTCAGACATTGTCAGGTAGTTATACATATAGTTAAAACTTCTATATTTTTAACGGAAATTATTTTAGGGAATACGAATTTGGATGGAATCAAACAAATTCAGTGGGGAAGAAGTAAGGAGACTGAAGCTATACGAAAATATGAAGGGAAGCACAAATGTATTGTAACAAAGACTGGTATCTGGTTTCATGAATGTGGTTTTCTAGGCGCTAGCCCAGATGGAATGATCAATGACTATATCATTGAGGTCAAGTGTCCATTTAAATATAGAGACAGTGTTTTCAGTGAATGTTTATTAAATAACAAAGATTACATAGTTACTTTTGATGGTAAAAATTTTCTTGTCAATGTAGAACATGACTATTGTAGTCAAATACAAGGTCAGTTGCATATTTGTAAAAAAAAAACATGCATACTAATTATATGGGGAACAAAAGATTATGTTGAAATACCAATAGAAATAAGTGCTGAATGGGAAAGCAATTCAAATAATTTGCAAGATTTTTATTTGAATAAATATATACATTACATATTAAATTAACAATCCTGTTTTTTAATTTGGGTCCCATTTCTTCTTGAACATTTTCATTAAGAAGTAAACAATATACATGTCTGATTGAGTGTGGCAGTTGTCTTTTTTCTCTAGATGATTTGATGATACCACAGTTTGAAAACTGTCAAGAAAACAGCTTTTTGATTACCAACCATTCATTCATGTGAGTAGCTCTCCTCTATTTATTTAATTAAAGGATAATTCAATGTTGTCAAAGAACCACAGATTTTGAATATTATTGAAGAAAATTGCCTCAAGCTTGCTGGAATCATTTCTAGAATCTTATATTCCTTTATTCGTTGGATCGCTCTCTCAACATGAATTCTTGCTTTTGCAATGGCTATTGTTTGCCTTGCTTCTTCTGTTGTGAACTGTGATGTCATCAAAAAAGGTGGTAAATTGAGAGAAACACCAGAAGGCAAAAGGTCTGTTATTAAAAACGCTTTAATCAGCTAAAATTAAATCCCCAGCCAAAAAATTCGTAAGGACACCACAATATTTTACATTTTTTTTATCTGACGTGTTACCCACATACAAATCACTTAAAAATGTAACTATTCCATTAGGGGCTACGTCTATTGTATCATAAAGACTTGTGGTTCTGTGGTGGCATTGTAGCAATTGGTAACACTGCGTCCTCAGTCACATCTACATGAATGACAGTTGACAAATTATTAGAATCACGCTAGGCTGGACTAGACAGCAAGCAATGTTAAACAACTATTTTTGTATTAACAATATTTAATAAAGGCTAATACTCTTGTCGTATTGAAATTATTGTGTACTGGATCAGTGGAGACTAAAGTAGCCAAACTAGTTTGAAAAACAAAAATGGAGAACGTGTTCAAACCGCCAGAGGCACTTGTGTTGGATTGTAAGATATCAGAAAACTGGAGGAAATTCAGTCAGAGGTTTGATTTGTTTTTAACCGCGACAGATCTATCTAGTAAGCCCGAAGAAAAGAAAATTGCCGTTCTGTTAAGCTTAATAGGAGATGAAGCACTAGAGCTTTACAACTCGTTGATACGTTGATACACTTTGATAACAATGAACAAAAGACACTGGAGTCTATCAAAACGAGGTATGACAACTATTGTTCGCCGAAGAAGAACATAATCTTTGAAAGATTCAAATTCAATAGTATAGTCCAGAAAGAGGCTCAACCTTTTGATAACAACAGGGTATTCTGATACTGATGATATGATCAGGGACAGAGTCGTCATGGGATTTTATGATAAGACAACACAGGAACGTCTTTTAAGAGAATCAACTTTAAATCTTGATAAAGCCATTAACTTTTGCCGAGCTGTTGAGGTCAGTGAAAGTCAGTCAAAAGTTTTGCAAAATGAGTCTGAAGTACATGCTGTGAAAGCAAGAAGCACATCGAATATTGGAGACAAGAAGCCCTGCAGATACTGTGGATATAAGCACCCACCAAAACAGTTTCCAGCATACCGCAAAACTTGTGCAAAACTTGTGCAAAGTGCCAACGTCGCAATCACTCTGCAAGTATGTGTAGAGAAGAAAATAAGCAAACCAAAGAGAAGACAGTAGAGAAAAGAAAGAAAAGTGTGAATGAAGTATCACAATCCAGAGAAAACGAAGAAAGTAATGAAAGTGACTATGATTTCTATGTAGACTCCATTAAAAAAACTGTAGGATCGTTAAGAGGTAGTGGAATGTCAATGTGGACAAAAAAGGTATTTATTAATAATAAACCTGTAGATTTCAAACTTGATACTGGTGCAGAGGTAAGCTTCATGCCAGGTAATATTTTAAAACATATTGATCCGACTATAAGGCTTCGGAAGAGTAATGTCTCGCTAGTAGCATATGGCAGTAATCAGTTCAAGCTTGAAACTATAGGTGAAACAGAATTACAGTGCAGAGTATCAGATAAGTGTGTTAAAATTAAGTTTATAATAGTAAAAGCACATAATCAAAAACCATTGTTAGGACTAAAAGATTGCATAAATCTAAACTTGATAAGTAGAATTGATAATGTAAATGTTGACTCATGTGAAAATGTGTTGAAAGAATATCAAAGTGTATTTGAAGGTTTGGGAAACTTTTCTGGTGAGCATCATATCACCCTTAAAGAAAATTTTACACCTAAAATCACACCGATCAGGCGGGTACCTCAAACTCTTCTTGATAGGCTTAAATCTAAATTAGTAGAAATGGAATCACAAGTAATTATCAGAAAGGTGGAGAAACCAACAGAATGGGTCCACCCTC
Source organism: Chrysolina oricalcia (assembly GCA_944452925.2). Classification (NCBI taxonomy): domain Eukaryota; kingdom Metazoa; phylum Arthropoda; class Insecta; order Coleoptera; family Chrysomelidae; genus Chrysolina; species Chrysolina oricalcia. Next base: position 39,174,668 of record OX101828.2, on the reverse strand, counting down.
TAGTGATAGTTGAAAAACGTAATGGTGATCTGAGGCTCTGTTTGGACCCTAAACATTTGAATGATGCCATAAAGCGTGAGCATTTTTTAATTCCGTCCTTAGATGAAATTGCTGGAAAATTAAATAATAAAAAGTTCTTTACCGTGCTTGACATGAAGGACGGGTATTGGCAAGTTTGTCTTGATTCAAGTAGTGCTGATTTGTGCACCTTTGGCACACCATTTGGTCGATATCAGTTTACTAGACTAGCTTTCGGAATTTGTTCTGCCCCGGAAGTTTTTCAAAGAAAAATCTATGAGATATTTGGTGATCTAGACGGGGTCGGGTTGTATTTTGATGATCTCATCATAACAGGAGAGACAGAGATTGAGCATGATAAGAACTTGAAACGTGTATTGGATAGAGCATTGAAGTACAACATAAAGTTTAATAAATCAAAAATGCAATATTAAGTAACTAGTGTCAAATTCATGCGCCAAATATTTTCCGAAAAGGGTGTGGAAACAAATGTAAATTATACTAATGCTATACGTGATATGCCAAACCCTCAAAATAAAAAAGAGTTATTGCGTTTTTTAGGAATGGTAAAATACATTGGTAAATTTATTTCCAACTTGTCAAAAATAACTGCACCCTTAAGGCACCTTACTAGGCTTGATGTTGACTGGCAGTGGACTGATCAGCATCAAACAACTGTACAACAGTTGAAGCATTTACTCACAAATGCACCTGTGTTATCATTTTTTGACCCTTCTAAAACAGTAGAAATTGAAACTGATAGTTCTAAAGATGGGTTAGGAGCATGTTTACTGCAAGAAGGACATCCAGTTGCATTTGCTTCGCGTAGCTTAACAAAAACTGAAGAAAAGTACGCTCAAATTGAAAAAGAGGCTCTAGCAATTCTGTTTGCTGTACAAAAATTTCATCATTTTATTTATGGGCTTAATGTGACAGTACATAGTGACCACAAGCCCTTGGAGACTATCTTTAAAAAAGATATCCAAGCTATTTCGCCCAGGCTGCAGAGAATTCGTCTCAAACTATTGTACTACAATTTGACAATCACATATAGACGAGGAAAATATATGTATATTTCAGACACTTTGTCCAGAGCATTCCTCACTAATGACTCGGGTTTAAAGTCAAATGAAGAAATTGAATACGCTGTACATTCGATATATAACTATTTGCCTAGGTCAGAAAAAAGAAAAGAACAATTCAAACGTGAAACTCAAAATGACCCCATTTTGAACTTAATAATAACATATCTTAATAACTCATGGCCAAAGTATAAAAAACTTATGCCCGAAAATGTAAAAATTTACTTTAATCTGAAGGATAAACTTTCTATGTATGAAAACCTAATATTTTTAGAAAATAAACTAATAGTCCCAACTGTACTCCGCAATGAAATGATAAAACTCTTACATGAAGGCCACTTCGGCATTGAAAAAACTAAGTCGTTGGCAAGAAAAACATTTTATTGGCCAGGCATAACATCCGACATAAAGAAGTTCATAAAGAAGTGCAAAGTTTACGAAAAATTTGCTCGTAAAAATCCAAAAGAGACTCTAATGCCGTATCCAATACCGATTCGCTGTTGGGAACGTTTAGGCATAGATATATTTACCTTTGCAAATGTAAGCTATGTAGTACTATTTGATGCATACTCTAACTGGCTGGAATTATTGGAAATAAAAAATAAAAATGCAGAGTCTGTAATAAATCAAATGAAATCAGTATTCGCCCGATTTGGACCACCAGATATCCTAGTTGCAGACAATGTACCCTTTAATAGTGAACAATTTAGAAAATTTGCCGAGGACTGGAATTTTAAATTAAGTTTCAGGAGTCCAAACTTTCCTCAATCCAACGGACTTGCTGAAAAGGCAGTATCGATTTAAAAAAATATTGTAAAAAAAGCATAAGAGGGAGGAAAAGATATACAGATATCATTGCTCAACTATAGAAACATACCCCTTAAAAATATGGACTATTCACCATCACAGTTATTAAATAGCCGTCGATGTAAAACCAATATACCGATTTGGGTAGATTTGCTTAAACCAGAACTGTGTCATAATGTCATAGAAAAAATTAAGCGAAAGAGAGGTTTAAACAAAAATTATTTCGATAAACATGCAAAAGATCAGAAAGCATTGAAGAAGGATGATAATGTAACCATTTATAATCATGTAACTAAAACTTGGGAGTCAGGTAAGATTGTTAACATAGACACAGCCCCTAGATCTTATATTGTAAAGAATAAGTTAGGAAATAATATAAGAAGAAACAGGCATGATTTAAGATTATCCAATAATCCTCTTAGAGTAGAAGTTAATGATAATAACCCAATAACCATAGAAGATAAGACTCAATATGCAGCTGAGGCTACTAAGAATGTTGAAAATTGTAAGGGAGCGCCAACCGCATTCCATCAACATAAACATGACCCTATTTTCGAGCCACATGGTAATGTTGAACCTACTGCTCTGTCAGATAAACCAACCAACAATAGTTTGAATGTAGTCAGTACCCGATCAGGCCGACTTGTTAAAAAACCTGTAAAACTTAATTTATAAAGGGGAAAAGATGTATCATAAAGACTTGTGGTTCTGTGGTGGCATTGTAGCAATTGGCAACACTGCGTCCTCAGTCACATCTTCATGAATGACAGTTGACAAATTATTAGAATCAGGCTAAGTCCAAAAACAAGGAGGGTTTAATAAGCTCTAGCCAATCAGAAACTTGTATCATCAACGCGTCATAGTGACGTACTTGGGTATGAGTACAGAGTCGAACGCGAATCAAGCAACAAAACTGTCAGCAGTAACTCTCATATACCAAGAGCTAGTCCGTCACTGTCTATAGAGAACGGCTGCCATGACATGTATAACTACGTCACATTTCGTCACAAATGTTCTTTCATCTCTTTCTACTAGTGTCCCCATTATCTTATGGGAATCAAAAACTCCTTGTTTTTAATTTTCTTGGGCTGGACTAGACAGCAAGCAATGTTAAACAACTATTTTTGTATTGATAATATTTAATAAAGGCTAATACTCTTGTCGTATTGCAATTATTGTGTACTGGATCATGAGAATAATACACCTATTAGACCTTTGAGTGTGTTTCGGTGCTTATAATTGCTGTAAGTATGTTTCTGCTTATTTTAATTGAATAGGTATCTCTGTGTGAATTTCTGTACAGTCTATAACCATTTTACAATTTGTAAATGGTGACAGTGAACTTGGAATGCAAGTTTTATTTTTTTGCCTACTTGGTATTTGATTGTACAAGAATCTTTTATATATACATTCATGCATTACATGAACCCAAGTGATGACTACATTACTCACAGTTGCAGATGAACATCCAAATCTTACAGCTAGGTCTTCATGCAGTAAATTAAGTTTTAATTTCATCAAAGTCATCAGAAATTGATTTATCCTAGATATGTTCACAACAGACCAACCAAGATAATATTGAAAACTTTGCTCATCCAAATAGGTAAAAACAGACATAAAAATAGATTCATCAGGCAAACCAGTGTAAATGTTTATCATCTTGTCATTATCCTTTATAAATGAGAAATCGAACCTCATTTTGAGAGATTGTACTTGTTGTCGTAACTTTTCGACTTCAGTTTTCAATAAGTAATTTTCAGCTTCAAGTAAAGCAGTACTTGTACTCGTGTGAGCTGCCCTACTCATCAATCTGTCTTCTGAATTCATTACGTTCAGAGATAATCAGATGGTGATGTTGATGGCACCTGAACGTCCTGAGCGTTCATACTAATTCCTTTCCCACTGCTAACATTGTCTTTATTGGTGGAACTAAAATTCAATAAAATATTTTTCATATTATTTTGATTTGGGAAGAGCCAAAGGGGTGACGTAGATCTTGTACTGAAACTCTTTGTCCAACCTGTATAAATTTGTAAATGGCTGTATGAGTTTGGTTTTTTAGTGAAACAATAATTCCGGAAAATGATTTCGTGAGCTCGTACATTATTCTTACTTGCTTCGATAAGCTGCGCTCAGAGGTACTTTAGTTTTTTGTCTCCGGTTCTTATCAAGTTCTTATCGCTTAATTTGTTGGGCTTCAACGAGAATAGTTGATGAGATTGAGAACTGGCTGAGGTAAAATTGATGAACCTCGACGAATTTGCCAACTGTTACCAATATATTTATCAAGTATATTCCTCAGATTGTGTTTGGTCACTTTTTAGCTCGCTTTGCATCTCAGTGATTATTCGTGTCTGTATCAGCACTGTCCAATAAATATTGTTCCTGGGACATTTGACTTTGGCTAACCCCTATACCCCTGTCTCATTGCAACTTGACGCCCAACGTAGGGATGAGAAAATGAATTCCCAAGAGCATCAAAGGACTTTACGACAAAATCGCAAAGTAGACTACTATGCGTTACATCATGGTTTGGAACAAGTAGGAAACAAAACACCATTAGACAAAGGTAGGATTGTTCCATTAGATAAAAACAATGAAGTAGTAAACCCTGGAGGAAACAAAAATACCACGTCAGTGGAAAATCAACCTATAGTGCCACAAAACAATGGTGGTGCAATCAAACGCACAGGGGTAAACGATATGACAGATTTGTTCACTCCTTCAGGGAATACAAGACTTCAAAATCAAAGTGGGGAAAATTCTTTTGGAAGAAAATTATCTTTTGAATCAAGTCAGGCCTCTCCCTTTTCAGAATTTTGACAATGTACTTCTTAATTTAATGCAGAATCCAAAACAAAATCAGCTTTATATTAAGAGTTCATAACATATAGGAAATCAAAATCATGTGGGGGCACCAAATATGCATTTTCCACCCCCTAATTTGGATACTGCACCCCAAATTGGACTCTTCAACAATATGGGGGCATCCAGATTTGAACCAAATGTTGATTTTCAAGTGCCACAGACATTCATTTCACCGGATGAAAACGGTGAAAAATATTTGAACAATTTTATTACAAAAATCATAAACAACACAGTTCAACATCTGGCAAGCCAGAATTTACTGAAAGAATCATTTTCGAACAATACTTTACACAATAGTGTCAATAAATAGCTTACCATATAACTTTTCCAATTTAAATGTACAGGGTGTGTCAAACACCAATCTGGCAACAGGTTTTGAAAATATGAATTTCAGTAACAGTAATTCATTGCAATACTCTTTAAGTGATCTGAGCAAGCTATTACCTCTTTTTGATGGTGAAGGAGATCTGCAACCAATGGATTTTTTACAAACTTTAGAAAGTGTAAACTTTTCAAAAGTTCATTTCAATCATGTGAAAATTTTGCTTGGCCAGAGTTTTAGAAACTCTGGAAAACTCTGGTCTGGCCTTTTCACAATCATTTGACAATTATGAGATTTTCAAAACTGAATTTATTGAGCATTTTTGGAATGGAAAAAGGCAAAGAAAAATAAAAGACAATTTGGAAAATGATGAATACAAGAACGGTCTTTTTTGTGATCATTTTAACCATTGGGTTTCAAAAGCCAAGCACTTGCAACCAACATACTCACCAAGTAAACTCATTGATATGATAGCACCACATTTTCCTACCAGTGTATCTATCATATGTTCTGCTAGGGTATACCACTTTTTCACAAGCATTAGCCCATCTTAGGCATGCCGATGAGTATTTTAAAAATGTCCCAAATGAAAATAAAACAAAGTTCTACAATGCAAATAAAATTCTATATAATGAAAACAAAAAACAACTCGATAGTGAAAATAAAAATCATCATTTTGGAAGAAATACTTCTATGAATACTTCCAGAAATTCGAGTGGCAACAAAAACTTGTCAGGTGCGCCACCTAAAAAATTTTATGATTATTCCCAAGGAACTAAAAATATTTCAACTTTGGATTATGAGTCTGAAGTTGAAGAAAATTCGGGAAACGATTCAAACCCCCATGTTTAAATAAAAATATGGGGGCAAGTGACGAGGTTCTCCTGGAGAACAATCCGCGGGATGATCTTTTGAAGGAAGACTGCGAAGCGGAACATGTTCTTGAGGAAAATCGTTGTCCATTAATGTTAGTAAAATTTTACAATTTTTATTATTTATCGTTAGTAGACACTGGCAGTAAAGTTAGTGCGATTTTAATGGAGGTGTGGACGCAGCTGAATAATTACATAAACGTCATACCTCATTTTGCTGTAATAGGTATTCGAGTTGTTGGAGCATTTAAAACAAAATTTCAAAGGGTTTCTTTGCAAGCACAGATGAAGTTCAGTATTGATAATAATGAGTTCATGTTTGAATTTTTAGTAAAAAATTATCTTTCACATCCTGTAATTATAGGCTGTGATTTTTTTGCGGTTTTGCAGGGCAAACATTTCTCTAGAAGAACAAAAAATAATTTTGAAATATGAAGGAAAGGTGATGACTTTTTCAGAGACGAAATTCCATCACAATTTTGCAGCATCTGATACTCTATCGATTCGAAACATAATAAATAAAAGTGAACCCAGTTATATTCCAGGAGATATATGCGAAAATTTGGAAAAACCATTTCATGGAACTGTAAGTTCTAGTGCTTTGTTAGAAAATGAGAAATCAAAGTTCATGGAATTATTGGACAACTTTTCTCTGGTATTTTCTGACAAACCTGGCAGGACTACAGAATACTTTCGTGAAATAAGATTGAAGGATGACCAGGAGTTCTTTATCAAGCCCTACCCTGTCCCCATGGCTCACAGAGCTGCTGTACAACAAGCCATAGATAAGATGGTCGCCTGGAATGTCATTGAACGTGCGCCGTCAAAATATATCTCGCCTTTGATGACGACTGCCAAAAAAGACGGAACGGTGAGGGTGTGTCTGGATGCCAGATACTTGAATAAAATAATGGAACCCGATTATGAACTACCACGTCCCATTCATGAAATCATCAAGCTCATGTCAGGGAAACGAGTTATGAGTTCTCTTGATATAACACATGGTTACTGGCAATGTCCATTGAGGGAACAGGACAAGGATTACACGGGCTTTATGTATGGAACAAAAACCTAGCTCATTTACTCGGTGCATGGATGCAGTACTCCTGTTTGATCGTGAGAAGAGATAGTACCATCACACAGTCGGACACATTCTCGAGATTCCCGATTACTTCTGGATGGAACTATACAGAGCAGTTCATTTACCAATGAAGATCAACCAGGACCATGCACCTCAATCCCAGGGCCAATCTCCGATACCCTACGCGCCATTAACTTCGATGGAAATAACGAAATTTCTGTTGTCATGGAGGAATCTGGAGATCCGGTCGACGAATCAGTACCATCACACAGTCGGACACATTCTCGAGATTCCCGATTACTTCTGGATGGAAGTATACACAGAGCAGTTCATTTACCAATGAAGATCAACCAGGACCATGCTCTTCGTGTCCAGGGCCAATCACCACTTTCTCAGGGCTAAACACCTCGACCTCAGTGCCAATCATGTTGTTCCTAGGACAAAGCTTCTCGGTACCTTGTCTAAGCATTTACACACACCCATCTAAGTGAATTGGACAACTATCAATTTGGTCCAACAACGCCGCAAACCTGGCCAAGATCCTGTACACCTAGTACAAGTACGATTCTTATAGTTTCAAGCGCCAGTCACTCTGATTTGAGTACACCACATATGAGTCCAAACACCTCTCAGGCTGAAATGAACTATGAACCTAAAATCTATTTTCCATCTGATTTAGACATGTTCCCACCTGGCTTCGAGATTTATCAACCTGACGTCCAAATGTCCATCAATTTCGATGAAAATAAAGGGATATCGCTCATAATGGACGATGCACTGCCATCACACAGCCGTGTGCATCCAGATCGAGGTGCACAGATCGAGGTGCACAGATCAATGCACACTTTTATGATGGCCGTCAATGGCCAAGAGCCCCAAACCCTAGTCCAAGCTCCTCCTACTCGGGCTTGACCGTCACCGAACTTGGTTCGAGCATTAACAAAGTCCCAGCCTCCCACGGGAAAACCTAGATTTTCCAGTGCTTTCAAATTGTCAGAGAAAATATCTAACAATTGTCTGAGTGTACGGGGTGAATCACAAGTGAGTTTGGGGGCTTTATTTATATCTTCCAAATGAAAGGAAGACAAGAGTCGTTTATTCTGAAATCGCGAAGTCATATTTTTGTAAGCAATAGAATAATTATCATTTGTGAGTGGTATATTTTTTATCACGGTGAGCGCTTCACCTGTGACCACAAACAATAAATATTGGAACTTTTCTTGATGTATAAGAGAATCAAAAAGACCAATGAAAGAAGGCTATGTTTTCAGTTTTCCGTCAAATAATGGAACATTAAGTTTTGGTAATTTAACATTAGACTGGCTACTGGCAATAGGTTCGAGAGGCGGTCTCTTATCAAAGAGTCTAGAGTGAATGCATTTTATTCGAAAATAATGTTTGTCAACTTCTTGACGGACAATCTTTTCGAGGCTCAAATCAGCATCATCTTGCACAGCTAAGAGTTGTACGACTGTAGTGTGTTGTGTATTGAATTCTTCATAAGTATCTTCCAGAGAAGAGAATCTTGATTTGAAAATAGCATGAAAGGAAAGTAGGGGGCAAATGAGAGAAGAGAGAACAAACGGATTCGAAAAGGATTCGGTGCAAAAACCTATGGGATAACAAATGGCTTTACATAAAACCCTATGAGAGAACAAACGGATTCGGATAAAAACCTATGAGAGAGCAAATAGATTTAAAGTGCACGTGTCAGATATCAGATTACCTAGAATTTGCTGACGCCACGTTACAGACAAGTCTTGACAAGTAGGAGAAACTTGAAACTAGTTCAACGACCTCGTTCAAGGTCAATGAGTGCACGTGTCAGATATCAGATTACCTAGAATTTGGTGACGCCAAGTTACAGAGAAGTCTTGACAAGTAGGAGAAACTTGAAACTAGTTCAACGACCTCGTTCAAGGTCAATGAGTGCACGTGTCAGATATCAGATTACCTAGAATTTGCTGCCGTCACGTTACAGACAAGTCTTGACAAGTAGGAGAAATTTGAAACTAGTTCAACGACCTCGTTCAAGGCCAATGAGTGCACGTGTCAGATATCAGATTACTTAGAATTTGCTGACGTAACAGCTCCGGTTACAGACAGGTCTTGACAAGTAGGAGAAACTTGAAACGAGTTCAACGACCTCTTTCAAGGTCAATAAGTTCACATGTCAGATCGGTTACAGACAGGTCTTCACAAGCAGGAGAAACTTGAAACGAGTTCAACGACCTCTTTCAAGGTAAATAAATTCACACGGTTGCCAGATATCCAGGATGTCATTAATCTACTAATTTTAAGTAAGTTGAAGTGGATCATTTCCCCCACCATTATTGAAAAATATATAAACGGAATACAATATAACATCAAACATTCTCTTGCCAAAATGAGTATTACCGAGTTCAAATTCAACTTGTTTACAAGTGAATATTTCTGTGAAGAAAAATCAAAAGTAGTGTTGAGTGAAAGAAAATTTCCATTAAACAAATCTAAAAGTAAATTTGTTGTTGTGAATCTTTCATATGATTTCAATTTCACTCCTTGTATTGAAATTGTCGGAAATAAGGGAGACCGAGTGATTTTCACGGAACATGAGTGGAAAAAGTTCTTGACATATCAAGGAATCATTGCCAATTATTTTTACTCGGCCGATGAACTGGAGACCGTTGAAGACGATAGCTTTACCATTGAGTTTAGCCAATTTACAAACGGGCGAGTAGTCAAAATAAAAAAAGATTACTCCTCAGTGTACTTAGGGTTTGAAACAGTCTGCAAGCTATGGGAGCTCCAACCATTAATTGAATATAGGGTAGATATTTTGAAAAGATAGCATTACGGACAATATTTCCTAATTTTAAAAAACGGGCTCTGCAAGCTGAGTGGCGATGTAATGCAAAATGCTTCAGATTTGCTCCAGCCAGAAGTGAATCCCAATAGTGAAAATATAAGTCTAACTCTGGAATTCATCCATCTTTACCCGGAAGTTTTCAGAAGTGAATTCTCTGATAAACCATGAATAAGATGGTGACAATTGCTGAAAGTCATAATAAAACTTATTATATGTACACATGGAAATTTTCATACAAGGATTCTCGGAAAATGTACTGGAATCACGCAGCAATCGATAGAATTCGCTTCGAGAGGCGAATTGCAGAAACCTCGAAAATCATCGCCCCCATTTTGGATTCAACACGTAGAGAAATAATATTCAATAATAGATTTTGTGATCAATTTGTAATGTAAATATTATATTAATAAAATTTTATTTGAATATTATATTGTTTTATTTAAAAAAGTATCATACAAAATCATTTTTCGGTATCCACGAATTATACTTATTGCTTAAACCTAGCCATTTGATGTACAATTCATCTCCTTTTTTTCTTAAAATTTTTTCAACCAGAAACACATCAGGGTGTTTAACTTTTTGAAGCTGTTCTTCATAAAATCCACCTTGTATACCAACATCATTTTGATCTTTGAGAAAATACACAGCTGGATTCGACTGATGAATTTTTCTTACAGTGAAAATTTCATTGGACCAGTTTGGTGTATACCCTTTAGCAAATGCCTCTCGGTACTTGCTTATTCTTACATGATCATTAATTTTGAATTTTCGTTTCCTTGGATCCACTGTTTTGAGGTGACTATAAGCGTTTTTGAGTAAATACTTTTCATGACATTTCTTTACATATTTCGGCTTCATTCCTATTGTCCTGTGTAAGGAATTGTTATAGTCAGAAACTATTTCTGGTAGAATATTCAACCATTTGTAGCTTCCTTGTAGGCTGAATTGTTTCCACATTCTATTTTTCAAAGTTCTGTTTACTCGTTCAACTATGCTCGCTTTCAAATTGGAGAAAGTACTGTAATGGTTGATTTCCCACTCATCCATCAGTTGCTTGAATTTTCCATTGTAGAACTCTTTTCCCATGTCTGTTTGTAGATTCCTGGTTGCAACTTTCATATCTCCCAATATTTTTTGCATCGCATGAGTCACATCTCCTCCACTTTTGGTTTTAACGGGTTCACACTAAACATATTTGGAAAATACGTTCATAACAACCAATATGTACTTAAATCCTTTGTTAGTTTTTGAGTAGGGAATCATTTCAACCAAATCAGCTTGAAGGAGATCATTCAAACCTTTAATGATAATATGCCTTCTTTTGAAGTATCTTCGTGAATTTCTATGTAATTCTCCTACAATATCCTCTGTGATTTTATCCATTTTCAGTTATAGGGCACTGAAGTACAATTTCGACAAACAGTTGATTATGCTGCTGCTGATCGACTAAGAAAGAGATCTTATATAATATATATATATATATATATATATATATATATATATATATATATATATATACTTATGAACCCTACGCTGTAACCTCCAAAATACATATATAGTGAACGTACTTCCCTCATATACAGCGGACTTACCTCCGATTTCTGAGGTAACTACGAACCAACGTAATATTTCACTACGAGGTACTACTATGTCAGATCGGTCCAAATACGAAAAAACGCATGGAGGTAACTTTGAGTGATATGTATCCTCGATTTCGGTCACTAAGTTCAGCGATTTGCCACCAGCGCTAGTATCGCTTTTTCCGAGTTGCTTGCTGCACTTAGTTCCCTCCAACCATATATCACTTTCATGCTATGTTACTTGCTGCATGTAGTTCCCTCCAGCTATATATATGGAGTAATTGTTACACGTACTTCCCTCCGTCTCCAGCTATATATATATATATATGTGGAGTAATTGCGACACGTACTTCCCTCTGTCGAGATATACCAAATTACTGCGGCACGCAGTTCTAAAAAATGATATGAGAGATACGGTTTCGATTATTTTGGATAGGGATTACTCTTTTCGCAGGAATTGAGTTAAATTTTGTGTTGTTTTCGTTAAAGGTCAAAAGTAATAATATTATAATATTATAGGTACTAAAATAATTGAAAATTTATTACATAATCAACACTTCCGCTTCAACCTATACAATAGGTGTATTCGTCGGCAAGTCTCTAACAGGAAACAACTACTACCCCCAACGGCCGTTGAATTATATCTGTTGGATCATTGGCAAAGTTATATTTTGATTTAATTGGGGGAACACTTCCGTACCGGTTTCATAGTTCTTGCCAATCTTCAGCGAAGGCTGGCTTTCCCAATTAAACCAAAAGACCCCTTCAGTTTCTGTTGGGAGTTCCTGAGACAACAACACTGCAAAGTAGTTCTTGTAGAAAATATTGCCAAGAATCTAAAATACATAATTATACGGTCGTAAGGGGCAGTAGCTGTTTTCTGTTAGAAACTTACTGACGATTGTAAACGTTAAGGTAGAAGAGTGGATTATGTAATCCATTTTTAATTATTTGATTAACTGTCTTCCGTCAAGAAGTATCAACATTGTTCTCATGGAATTATCGGTACTGTTTTTTTTCGCCTTCCGAGTCAGTGACTTCCAAAGTTTTGCCGTTTGTTCAAAGAACGAGCCCTGGGAGAGAGATGTTCGGCATGTCTCCAAAGTGATGACAAAGGGATGTGAAGACTGTCCTCGATGGGTCAGTCTCTATGGGATAGCTAACGGTGGAATTACTGATTATGTATCATGAAATTATCTGTGAAACAGAAACAGATCCCCAGCCAACAAACTCGCGATGTTCCAGAGAAGTGAGTGAGCTTGTGAGCTCGGCAACACAGACGAGACGGATGGCTTTTCTCTTGGGCATAATCTAAAAGTTTGTGTTGTTTGGGGCTGCACCATGAATATGGAAACAGTATTCCAGAAACGGTTGGATCTGTGCCTTATGAATCATAATCAACTGACGGGAAGTGAGGCACAGATGAATCGAAATGAGTGCAAGAAGCAAACCTATGTTGAAATTGGCACTAGCTGACAAAGCAGATGAGTTTGTATTTCTACAATCAGGAGTAATTATTATTATTTTTGCAGACATACGGTCGCGCGTCGGGCCTTTTATATATCAGTTTTTAGCAATAACCCGGTATGTAATCATTCAGAATTCATATTTTGAATGATGATATCAAGAAAAGTTGTCGGGCAATTGTTGGAGCTTCCAAAAATAATATTATATACAGAGTGTTCCATTGGAAAAATCAAAGTTGCTACTGCTTTCTAATAGAAGAAGTTGGCTAGAGAATGTCCGAATATACCCTCCATTAAATTTTCATTGTGATCCGTTGTCTGGTTCACCAGAAACGTCTAATGTGCCATCCACCGTGAATCAGCCTGTATATGTTTGCTTCGTTTTTACCTGAAAATATCCAATAGCAGAATCGCCATAAGAATCTCTTTCTAGAAACACAAATATTATCAGGTGTTAGAATAAGAAGTGATTTTAAATGTTTTCTTAAACAAAATTTTCACTACATTTGAGGTTATGTACACTTTCTCAATGTCAGTAAGCAAATAATTAGAAAACTGACGGAAAAACTGAACACACTTCTAATATTTTTGTGTTTGTGTTTGATCCTTTTCTGCATATTGTTGTAAGCCAACTTTTCAGTTTAGGTTTGAACTTTTTGCTTTATGACATGTGCAATATGGATTTTTCGGCTTGGACCTTTTCTGCATAATTAAATTTCGAAGTTTATGAATTTACAAGTACATTAACGCCATTTTCAATATTTTGTTGGTTAGTCCATTTCTGCATAAAGGACTCCATTTATTCTCTACAAAATGTCGAATTGTGCCTTGACAAATCCGGCTGCAGTCATTGTATTTATTTTCTGGGACGTTCACAGTAACTTATAATAAAAAGATAATAGTCAAGAAACTGCTTGCAAACTAATTACATGGACAAACAATAAAAGTACGGAACGGCATGTAAATATATGTTGTTGACATGGACTTTGACGTCATCATAAGATGCGACCAATCGAGTTGTTTTTTTTTTATTTATGAAAAAAAAGACCGCATCAACCCTGTGGGTTATTAGCGGGTACAGTTACAATGTTACAGTTTATATATAATATTATATTTTGTTGATGAGGTCTGATTGAGTCAAAAAGTTAAAAATATTTGTCAAATTACAGTTCTCGCCTAAAATGTTTGATGTTTCCTTCAATTTTACATGACTTTATTTGGACTGTGTAATTTGGACATTCAACAAATAAATGCTTGATTGATAGAACCACGTCACAATAAACGCACTTTGGCACTTCACTGCGAGTCATGGGATAGCTGTGGGTGAGCTTGGTGTGGCCCAAACGGAGTCGATTCAGGATCACTTGAGACTTCCTAGATCCAGTTGTGAATTGCCATTGACTTACAGATTCCTTTATCTCTCGTAACTTTGAGCTGGACGTGTACCACTTGATTTGCCATGTATTTTTCACTGAATTTTTCATATCTGCAGAAGACGATTTTGTGATAATCTGTGATTCAGCATTCGAAATGGCTTCGCGTGCAAATTTATCGGCGATTTCGTTTCCTTGAATCCCTATGTGAGATGGTATCCAGATGATTTCAATTTGCTTGCCGGACTGCTGCGCATTATAGAACTCTTGTCGAGCTTTTTGTGCAATAGGATTTCTTGGATATAACTGTTCTATGGTATGAACAGTGCTAAGTGAGTCTGTGAGTATGACATGGTTCATGATTTCTGTGGAATTGATGTGCACCAAGGCCCTATATAATGCATACATTTCAGCCGTGTATACGCTAGATGTAGAGGGTAACCGCAACATGTAATTATTGGTGGACGTGATGACTGCTGCTCCACCTCCATCTTCCGTTTTTGACCCATCTGTATAAATCTTCTCAACACTCTCATATCTGTTCATGATTAGTCTCAACATGTTTTTGTAAATTTGGGTATTTATATCATTTTTATTGAAGGTTTTTAATGATATGTCACAAGAAGACCCTCTCACGATCCATGGTGGGGGAGGTTCGTACAAGATGGGACAGGAGTCAGGAAAAGATAAACCGAATTCATCGAGATATGACTTCACTCTTAGATAAAAAGGAGGGGGAGTTCTTGTTTTATTGCAAAAGATTCGTTGGTATTTTTCCTCAAAAGTGTTTTCATACATTGGATTACTTGGGTTTGCATGTATACTGGCTGCGTATGTGAGACTCAAATATTTTCTTCTACTTTGTAAAGATGGTTCACTTGCGGCACAGTACAGACTCTCCACAGGAGACGTGCGGAAAGCTCCAAGTACGATACGAAGAGCTGAGTTGTGAATAGAATCAAGTGGTTTACGTGTAGACTTGCTTGCTGATGAATATGCTATGGCACCATAATCTAATTTCGATCTGATGAGAGTTCTATATAAATTTAGTAAGGACTGTGTGTCAGATCCCCATGTTTTATTCGTTAATGATCGCAATAAATTGAGTCGCTTGTGACATGTCATGGTTAAATTTTTAACATGATCTTTCCAATTCAGTTTTTGGTCGAAGGTCATACCCAAGAATCTGATTGATTCAACAAAATCCAAATTAGAATTGTTTAGAGATAGCATAGGTGTGTTGTTATTGGCGGTTTTCGAGAAAATAACACATTTTGTTTTTGTGTCTGAGAAAACAAATCCTGTGTCCATTGACCAATTTTCCAAATGTCCAAGAAAACGCTGTGCATTCGATACCAAAGAGATAGTGTTTTTTCCTTTACAAAAAATGACTAAATCATCTGCATACAGGCGAGCTTTCATTGGCCTTTGAATATTTGCGAGTACGTCGTTGATGGCTATGAGGAAGAGTAGGGGACTGATCACAGATCCTTGCGGGGTTTTCCATTGACTTTAACTTTGAATGTTCTGTTTCCCAGAAAATTCATAACAAACGCAAGGCAATGACCTTGGATGTTCCAAGATTCTAGTTTTCTGATAATGTTATGTCGCCAAGCGGTGTCAAATGCTTTACGGAGGTCAAAAAATATTGCTAGACATTTTTGTTTGACACCTAAGGCCTCATGAATATCGCCGCTCTCTAGATCCAGAATATTATCAATAGTTGATCTATGAGATCTAAATCCACTCTGTTCGCTTATAATCAGCGAGCGACTTTCCAGTGTCCACTTCAGTCTTCTGGTGACAATGCATTCAAATAGCTTGCTCATGGCATTGGTCATGGAAACTGGCCTATATGATTCTGTATCGGTGTTGTCTTTGCCATGTTTCAGAATGGCAGCAAGTGCTCGTGGGCAATATTCGGAAAGTGTTGGAGGAATACCACAGGTACATCATCAGGCCCTGGGCTCGATTCTTTGAAGCTGGAAAGTGCGTCATTATATTCATCTCTGGATATTGTTGAATTCAATGGTTCATTTTCATCATTTCTTATAACAATCAGCTGTTCGTCTTCCATATTTTGTTTTCTGATCAAAAAGTCCTGTTTGTAATTTAGGCTACTCGAGTTGTCTCTGTATGTCTCGGCAAATATTTCTGCTTTTTCCTTGTCATCTGTGATTGTCTTATTACCTTTTTTGATCATCTTTATTCCATTATATGAATTTATACTGGAAATCTTCTTGACTTTGGCCCAGACCTCTGACATAGGTGTTGAACTATTTATACTTGATGTATATTCTATCCATGACGCCCGTTTAGCCTTCTTGATTGTGACTCTGGATGTTGCTCTAAGCCTCTTGAATTCAATGATACTTTCACGTATTTTTAATCTTTTACATCTGTTGAATGCATTCTTGGTGGCTTTCAAAGCTATTTCACACTCTCTATTCCACCAGGGAACTAGATTTTTCTTTTTTATGTAGCTTGTCTTTCCAATGGATATTTCGGCATTCTGAATTATGGTTCTGAGGAAATTATCCAGAGTTTCGTCGACGTTGTCGGTTATTTCACAGTTCTGTGTATCTCTCATCATTAGTTCTGTAAATGTATCCCAATCAGCTGATTTGAGATTCCATTTTGGTAAAGGTTCGCTATGATTTTTTGTCGCTGAATTGTTTGAGATAATTATTGGGTGATGATCGCTGTTGTACGTATAAGGAAGTACTTCCCAAAATACGAGTGGTGTGAGAGTGGGGTCACAAAGAGTTAGATCCAGAACAGATGATTCTCCTGTGTGGACATTGAATCTGGTCTTCGACCCATCGTTGAGGAGATTGAAGTGGTAATGGTCTATTGCTTTCTCTAGAATTTTGCCTCTTGGCGATGTGTTCTTGAAACCCCACATAATATTATGCCCATTGAAATCGCCGACAATCATTCGAGGAGACGGTATTTGATCTAAAAGAGACAAGAGATCAATTTGGTCAATTTGTGCATTTGGAGGAATATATATATTGCATAGATTTATTTTTATCTCTCCTGGTATGGTAACAGCTACAGCTTCCAGATTTGAGTTAATTGGGAGTGATTCTGCGTTGAGATTTTTCTTAACAAAAATGGCTACTCCCCCACTGGCTCGTTCCACATTGGTTCTATTCTTATTGAAAGTTCGTTTCTTGCATGTATATTACTTCTGATTTTAGTTCAGAAAGAATAGTTTGTAGTGATGGTAGGTTGTGGTAGAAACCATTAATGTTCCATTGTATTATAGAATTGAAAATTAATTTAGGCATTTTTATTATTTTAGCGATTTTTTTTTAATCGGTACCGTGTTAGAATGTTTCTGGTGATGAATCACTCCCAGTGTCATTGGGAGCATATGGAACTTTCATTCCTAGATATACTTGAAGTTTTTTCTTCAGTTTCGAGCATCTCATTTTGATACTTCTGTCTTTGAAGTAAGGATATATCATCGTTAGCATATCCATCAGTCCAGCAAAATCATGGGTGTAGTTCCTAATTACGCTTATTGGATCTGGAGATCCATAAACGTTTTCGAAGAGGTCTTTGATTTGCTCGTAGTTTAATATGAGTTCCTTTGAGTGCTCGATGATAAAGTTTTCCGTGGGTTTCATGAGATTTGCAGTATTTGATTTTTTGCACTTTTTAGTAACTTCGATCGGTCTATGGAAGATATTCAGAGGTGGCTCCTGGGCTGTTTCTATTGTTGGAGAAAGTATTTCATCAAATGAACGTTTGGCTGGGTTACTTGTTTGTGTTTCTGAAGTTGCTGGTGTGTCTTGGTTGTGTTCTTCTCGTAAATTTTCCGACGTGGTAGGTAAGTCATTATTTTCATTATTTTCAGTTTGGATAGGCTCTTCTATTTCAGTAGCGGTTTCATTTGTTGACGGAGTTTCATTGGTTGGTTGTTTGGTTTGTCTGCATTGGGATGCAATATGTCCGGTCCTTCTACAGTTGTAGCAAGTGAGACCATCATGAGAAAGGAATATGCGGTAGGGTGTGTTATCAAATTCGATCAGAATGGATTCAGGGATTGTTTGGTCATTTGAATTTATATAGACTTGTCTTCTGAAGCTCAGGATGTGACTATACTCAGGATCAGTTGCGTTTATTCTCAGAAAGGTCATTGGGGAAACAAGAGTGATTTCTATGTTTTGTAGTTCTTGGATAAGAAAATCGTGAGGTATAGTTGGTGAAACATTTGAAAGAACTAGCCTTTCCGTTGGTGTGATTAGTTTTCGGGCTTCAACAACTTCTCCGTTGATTTCGATGACCCCGCCTTCATTCATAAATTTATCCACAACTTCTTTACTCGATAAGTACATGCAAACTCTACTGTTGGACAATCTCGATGAAAAAATTATATTTTTGGGTTGGATTTTCGCGCCTAGTTGTAGAATATAATCTTGTATTGGTACTCGTTCCATTGCGTTGAATATTATGGCCTGTTCTTTAGTGAGAAATTGTGGTTTCGTTAATGCAGCTGAATAAGTTTGATTCTTTGAATTTGTGTTTTGGGAACCCCTGTACTCAGGAGACCCGGTAGTTGGAAGTGACATTTTGCTTCGATTTGGACTCCTCGCCGCCCGACACTAAATACGGATCTGGTTCACCCAGCCGCAGTTGACATGCCGAGGTAGGATCCAATACGAACTACTGTTTTGTTTCGTGTACGTATTTAATATTCGTTTATTTTCCACAAAATTGATGAATTGAGCTGTACTTACAGTCTGTGTAATTCAGCTGTTCTTTCTTGAGACACTTAGGATTGTTTCAAAAATAATATATGCACGAATAACAAAGTAATTTAGGTTTATATCAGTGATAGTTCTCTGGCGCGTGTTGGTCACTTACTTCCAGAGACGGACTCCCAATCGAGTTGTGTTTCACCTAAATTGAATTTGCCTCGTAATTTTCACATTTTCAATTATGAACTATTTAAAATCTATAAAGTATATAGTCATATTATGAACCCATTTGTATTGATCTGGTATCAAAATGAATTGATAAAAAAGTAAGTGAGCTATTTCATGTTACATGCATATTGTGGTATGATAGGTAACCATGTTGGGTAAAGGACTATCAACAATAATTGTTAGATGCAGGGTAGTTTATTTATTTATTAAGATAAAAACATTGAGGTACATAACAGTTAGTATCGTTCGCGTTGCTGTTCTTCTCTTTCGCGCGTAGTCCTCTTCTTCGCCTTCTTCTTCTTTTACATGTAGTCTATTTATTCGTTTTTACTACATTTCTCCCTCACTATAAAGTATTAAAGGGGAAGACTAAGTACGATAATGTGCTGGGACTCTTCGGTCTCTGGGAGGGTTTCTTCTCATGTCAGGAACAACCGTTGTTTGGATCCCTATATTTGGATATTCACGCTGGTTATCGATTTCTGATGGTTTGGAAGGAGAATGATCGATTATTTCCTCAGATTCTGGTTGTTCTGGTATGGATCCTATCAATGGCTCGATCACTTCATTGAAACCGTTGGCGTAAAAATAATCTATCAATCGAGGTCTTAATTGATCACCGTGCTTTCTTTTAGGTGTTCCGTCAACATCAACGATATATGAGTAGGGTCCCGTTTGTTCAACGATTTCACCGGGTATTGAACCTTTGCCCAATGGATTGTTAACCCAGACAGACTGTTTGGGTTCAAAAATCAGGTCTCTGACACCACAATCATGGATACGTTTCTGGTCTAGTTGAGCTTTATCCATTTTTAGAAATAGGTCCGGTTTTAATTGATCGAAAAAGGAACGTAAATGTCTTCCAAAAAGTAATTCACTTGGGGCTCTACCTGTAGAACGTTGTATAGTATTACGATAATTGAACAAAAAACTTTGTAAACGTTCATCAAGGTTTTCCTTTGCACAGCTGGCTAGCATACGCTCTTAAGAAGTTCTTACTGCTCTTTTCGCGAGTCCGTTTGTTTTTGGGTGATACGGAGTTGAACGGATATAAGTAATACCGCACCTTTCACAAAATAGTTCGAACTCCTCCGACGTAAGTGTCCATTGTCCGAAACAATAGTTTTGGGATAGCCCAATCTCGGAAACACTTCGCGCAAAGCACTTAAAGTCACGACTGTAGTAATGTTTTTCATTGGTAGAACTTCAAGCCAGCGAGTATACGCATCAATTATAATAAGCCACATTTTTCCTTCGAAAGGGCCTGCAAAGTCTATATGCACATGCGACCACGGTTCGGGTGGTGCACTCCACGGATACAACGGTAGTTTATGATTATTTTGTTTCGATTACTGGCAAGACGTGCAACATTTCACGTGATTAATAATGTCATTGTCCACATTAGGCCAATAAACGTGTAACAGCGCGCTCGATTGCATCGCACTTATTCCGGGATGTCCGTCGTGTAGCATCATCAACACATTATGTCGAAGAGATTCCGGAATACATATCCTCCCCTTCCAAACAAGAATGTTTTCCTCAAAAGAAAGTTCGTCTCTTTTTTCAAAGTATGGGAGCATTTCATCGGGTAATTGTCTTTTATCTGGCCAATAAGAATCCAAACATCTAATAACCTGCAAGAAAAACTTGTCACTCAAAGTTTTCGACTGCAAAATAGAAAGGTGATGTACTCTGAGATGCAATAAATGACTTTGTTTAGATAATCCAACTTCTTCTAATGGTGAAGAATTTGAGTCAGAAAGTGGAAGTCGTGGAAGAGCGTCCGCAGGAGCATTTTCCTTCCCCGATTGATATGCTATGTCGAAGTCATAACTATTAAGAATCATCGCCCATCTTAGAACTCGGTTACTTACAATTTTGGGTGTTTCACGGTCTTTGCTAAAAATGCGCTCTGAAGGTTTGTGGTCCGTTAACAGCATAAAATGTCGTCCATATAAGTAGTGATGGAATTTCGTCACAGCGAAAACAATTCCTAAAGCCTCCTTATCATTGGTCGAATATCTAGTCTCAATGTCAGTTAAACTTCGAGAAGCGAAAGCAATAGGTTTCAGAGTTTCGTTTGGAAATTCATGAAAAAGAACCGCGCCAACCTCTTTTTCGCTGTCATCACTGGTCACAAGTACTGGAAGATCTTGGTCGAAATGAACCAGAGTATCTGAAGAAGTCAAGATATTTTTAAGTTTGTTAAACAGTTGTTCATCTTCAGTTGTCCAGTTGAAGGTACAGTTACCTTTCAAATGTCTGTATAAAGGAACACAAATAACATGCAAATTTTGTATAAATCGTCCATAATAAGTTATTGATCCAAGAAAGGATCTCAATTCGCTTACATTTTTAGGACTTGGCATATCACGAATGGCTGCAATATGTAGTCCTTCAGAGTCAATGTTGTGTCCTAAAAATGTTTTTTTGTAACCATTTACATTCTGATTGCTGAGTGCGTACTCCTGCAATCTGTAATCTTTCTAAAACTTGTCGAAGCCGCTGTAGATGTTTATTTATTTATTTATTTGGCTTAGAAACAAACAGACATCAATAGTCTAATAACATGTTTCCACTAAACAAAGTAATTAAATACTAAGATAACGAGAAAAAATAAAATTAATAAAGGTTAGTAATCAATATTAATATATCAATAGAATCAAAATTAAATTAACAATAATTTCACAAATACTTGTGCTTATATAATACATACACATATCGCGAACGGTAGTCTCTACATTTACATATATATTTATGTAAGAATAGTTTAAGTTTCATAAGGTTTAAGTTTCATAAAGGATTCAATGCAATCGCACATCTCTTCATTCTATCAAATGAGCAGTTCAAAATGTAGATGTAGTTCTTTATTGGGAGCCGTTATTAAGATATCATATAGAAAGCACACTGCTCCTTCAATATCGGCTAGAAACTGGTCCATAACATTTTGGAATAGAGATGGTGCGAAATTTACTCCAAACGGAAGGCGTTTGTAACGATAGTATCCCCGAACAGTGGAGATTACTAAAAACTTTCGTGAATCGGGATATACCTGTAATTGTAGGTAAGCATCCTTCAGGTCTATTTTGAAGAAATATTTGCCTCCAATGAGTTTTGACAAAATGTCCTCGAAACGAGGAAGTGGATAGTCATCTTTCCTAACATATGGATTTATGGTAACTGAAAAATCCCCGCAGATGCGGATGTTTCCATTTGATTTAACAGCCAGCACTATGGGTGTTGCCCATTCAGTTGGCGTTACTGATGTTTTCACCGGTTCCAATACGTCTTCCGCTACTGTACGGTTTAGTTCAGCAGTCACTTGTTCCTGTAATGCTATAGGAACTGGCCTCGGCCTGCATGCCTTCGGCACTGCATGTTCTTTCATGTGAATATTTACCATGTGTCCACGAACAGCACCTATATGCCCGTTAAATAACTCACAGAATTCGTCCAGCAACAAATCTAAATCATTGTCGCTTTTTGATTTCGACATCGCCTGATTTGACGTTTGTTTGTCTGCTAACGAGCTATTCGTTTCGTCTGATCCTTGTTTAACTTGACACAACTTCGCCACAGGTGGAAAAGCTAACCCAAAAGCAATACACTAATCAAGACCAAACAAGGGTATGTCATCTGTTTTGTTATGTTGAAAGCATCAACCTTAACTTCAGCAATACCCAAAGTCTCAATTTCTACATCTGTGTATGCCACTAAATTTGCAGTTTTTTTCAAAACGGGACAGCCTATGGACTTCCATAGTTTTTTTCCGCCTACTGAATGCACAGCTCCCGGATCATAAAGCATTTCGATTTATTTGCCATTTAACTTTACTGCCAACATTAGTTTGTTTGAGGAGTGTATATTTCGTACGTTAGTAGTATTGGTTGAGGTGTAACTGTCATCGCTTTCGTTGTTTTCATTCGATTCCGTTTCGCGTACATGCCTTGTTCCAGATTTTTGTTTATTTTTAATTCGCGCATGTCCGGTCGATATGCATACTTTTGAGAAGTGATTCAACAAACCGCAAGCCGAACACTTTTTATTTTTCGCGAAACAAGTTTCTTTATCTTTATGTCGCAATTTCCCGCACATTAGACAGTCTCTTTCAGCATTTAAAACCAAAGTCTTTCTACTGTTGAATTTTGATTAGATACTGTTATCGTTTCGGAGATTTCTAGAAAACTGCCTCGATCGTTTCGAGCTTGAAGCTACCGCGTTCGTAAGTTGTTTAGATTGTAAAGAAGCCTGCTCCAAAATCAGCGCTGTCGCCTCTATTTCGTCAAGCGTTGCCGTGTTTTTCGGGTGTAACCGAATTAACTCTTGTTGCCAAGCCGAATTATTGATACCAATCACGAGTTGATCACGGAGTCGTTCTTTCAAACTGTCAGCAAACTCACAGTTGCCAGCAAGTCCACATAAGGTGTTTATGAACTGGGTAATGGTTTCATTTCCTTTTCGGTAACGCAGTGCGAAAGTTACTCTTTCGGAAAGAACGTATGACGTTTTGCCGAAATATTTGTTTAAGACATTAACGATTTCCTCAAAAGTCTTAGTAATTACGTCGTCCGGTTTGAAATGATCTACTAGTATTTTAAAATGGTCAGGGCCTACCTTGCTTAGGAATAGATTAAGTCTTTTCATCTTTGTTGGCTCATCATCTGTATGCAAACCATGAAGCTGCAATTCCATCTTGAACCTTTGTATGTAGTATTCCCAACCCTCTCTGTCAGGAGAAAAACGATCGAATTGAAAATGTTTGAAGTATTCTGTGTCTGTTGCCATTGTGAAATCCTCACATTCACTAACACTAGTAAACATGTCCGATCAACGGGACCGTAGACACTGCCTAGTTCTTGGAAAGCAAAGTTACTGTAGTTATTATTGATCAAGTTATTAGAGGTATTTAAGCGAATGACCGCAAAATACCAATCGACGTTGGTAAATACCATCCGCATTTAAGTGCATTCGGTCATATTTGGTCATCTAGTTGTGACGTCACTAAATAGCCCTTCGACGTCATCACTTGACGTTTGACGGACCGCGGTATTTACACAGGTCGAAAGCTGTTTTATTACCCCCACTTCGTGAGTGACATTTGTTTATTAGTTTGTTGTTTTTGTTGGTGTATCTAAAATACTAAAATTCAACATGGAACGAAGAAGATATAAATTATTATTAAATCGTGAAGGTAATGATATAGAAGTAATTGTTGACGACTTGGAAACAGCTTCTCTGTTGTTAAACGGTGGTACAGATACATTTTTTATGAAAGAAAAATGTATAACTAGTAGGAACATGTTTTGTGAAACGTTTTTATTTTTTAGACCAGGATGCTGCAGATCAGTTTTTACAAAACTTTGATTTTGATGAAGTGCTGGAGCCTTTGTATCTCCCAACAGTAGGTGATAGTGAAAATAAAACACCTTCAGCATTAGAAACAGGGACTGCCTGCTCGAACTCAAGTGCCCATTGTGACACCAACTTGAAGACGAACTCCACGTACTCTGAAATAATTTGGTGCAGAAAAAAACCTACTGAAGATGATATAGAGGCAACTTTATTACTATTAAAACTTAGACAAGAGACAAGTCCTCTGTTCGATGACAAAAAAACCATCAAATCTAAGCTATGGCAAAGAATAGCCAATACTTTATCAAGTAGTTTCAATTTGGGTGAAAATGGGGCTGAAAAGTGCCGACAGATATTTGCCAATTTACAAAGGGCATACCTGGCTTATGCACACATCAAAAGACCACAGGGTCTGAAAAAAATGATAATTTACCACCATTCTTCGAAGAATTGCATTCCATTTTGGGTGAGATATGTTATAATAAATAATTTGTTTTGAATTTGGTATATTTCATGAATAACAATGAAGAATTCAAGAAAAGAGGAAACTCTTCGAATTTATCAGAGATTTGTCATATTATGAATGTTATCGAACTTCATATACAAAATACTTTTGATACATTGTTTTGACAGTGTCAGACGGTTTAAAAAATGTATACTGGTTGCATTTTGAATTATATGAATTGTAATATTGTATTATTCTACAAATATGTGTCTTACTATATTCATTTTTGAAACTTTTCAGGGTCAAAAGATAAAGTCAATCCAACATTTTTGGTAGACTCTATGGAAATAGAGGAAAGTGAAGAAAACTTGATGACCAACACTGACTCCGGAACATGTGAAAAAGACACTGATAAAATACGGGAGCCCAGAACAAACGAAGAAGAAACCACAGAGCAATCTTCTACGTCAAAGACTCATACAGACAGATTCAAGACGACGAGAAAACAAATGAAGCCAACTGGTAAAAATGAAGCACTACTGATTGAAATGCAGAAAGATCGGGAATCACGTGAAAAACAATTTTCATTTTTTGAAGATCATCTCAAAAAGACAGATGAACAAAGAGAAAGGTTTTTGAACATTATAGAAAGAGACTTTCCTTCTAAAAAAAGAAAAGGACAAGAATTTTCCTCAGATTCTGACTGAAAGACATTAATTACAATGTGCTACCTCTTTTGTAAAAAAAATTGAATAAGCCTTATTTGTCTTCATTTGACATACGGTGTGTTTTTTTGGAAGAAAACATTTTTATTTTCATTACTTCCTTATGCATATGGGATGTTTTTTTTTTTAAATCTTTATCAATACATACGTTTTTTCTATGTGAAAATGTGATTTCATAAAATATTGTTCCTGATAAGTCTGTGTTATGTTTTTTTTAAGAGATGAATTTAGTTTCGTAGGTATAAAGTTATAATGCTCAAATTTGAAGACTGATTGGGTAGGTCTATGTCAATGTTGTATTCTTAAATAAAGTAAGTCATACTTATACTTGCTGTTAATTTTATTTCTTGACAAAACAAATAATCAATAATTGATCTTATAATACAGGTAAGTCGTGAACAGATTATTGTAAAAAGGCAATTAGTTAAGGTTTGCTGCAATTCTGTCTCTTTTTAGTTTTGCCTCTCTATTGCCAGCAATGACTCTATCAGTTTCATTATTATTTATAGAATGGTCTACATTTTCATGAGTGACCCAAAAATCATCATTGAGTAAACAAAAATTGTGCAGCACACAGGCTGCACTTGCTATTTCAATGGTCTTGGATATATTATAGGTCTTAATAAACTGTAGTCTCCGCCATCTTTCCTTCCATAGGCCTATTGCATGTTCAATAATCACTCTGTCTGAAGAAAGACGTTTATTGTGTGTCCTTTGGATTTCTGTTAGAGTTCCAGTGTCTCTATATGGTACCATTAACCATTTTTTCAAGGGAAAAGCACTATCTCCTATTAGATGAAATTTATTATCATCATGAAAGAAATAATTAGCACCATTTCTTGCAATGGTTCTGAAAAATACTGAATTTTCGAAAACCTACAAATAAAACAGCGTGAATATAACTTGCTTCCAAACGGATTTCAAGTTACCCTTGAATCATGGGCAGATCCAGGAAACCCTACGAATGAGTAAAGCAACAGTTTGTTTCTATCACAAATCATCATGCAGTTTATTGAATGCTGACGATAACGGTCTATATAACTGTCTTGCTGAAATTGTTCAACTGAAACGTTCACATGTGTTCCATCTATTGCTCCTAAAGTCCCTAAAAATAATTATTTTATGTTGTATATAATTGAACTAAATACACTTTGGCATTAAATTTCCAAAGCAACTAACTGGTTAACAATGATTCAATGTATGACTCAATCACCAGTTTGTGGGTAGCAGATATCACATGTACTCACCTGGATACTTTCTAAAATTACGTGTAACTGTTTCTCTTTCACCAGGTGTGTTTGGAAACTTGATGTATTTCTTTTTTAGCTTGAGTACAAAATATAACATTGTGTTGACAATTTTCATCACAGTGGCAGAAGATATTCTAAAACCATATCCTATGGTCATTAGTGTGTCCTGTGAGGACATATATTTCAAAAAGACTAAAATCTGAATATCATCTTTTATAGGATGATGTCCTCCATGATATTTCGCAAGTAACAAATTTTTCTTGTCACATTTTCTTATGGCGCTCAAAAACACATTGAAGGTACTCCTTTCCATTCGGAAGAAATTGTAAAAATGAAGATTGTTCAAATCAGTCACCCACTGTGGAGTATGGGGAATTTTTGGGGCCATTGAATATTCCTCCTGATCATATATCCATTTAAGTTTACCATAAATATTTCTTCGCAAAATGTTTTCTTCCACGATCAATGGTGTCTCGTTAAAAAATATAAAAAAGCCTTCAGTTAATACAACGCTTTTTCGATCCATTCTTGGAAAATGATTAAAATGGAAAAACCTGTGCCGAAACAGAAAAGAGAAAAGACGAAGTTATAGGTTAGAAATTAAATTATCAACAAACCGAATGACCGATTCCATTCACGCGCGTTCCAATGGTACTGGTATTTACCAATGTCTCGCTTAAATACCTCTATTGATTTATGAAAGAGTTCATCACTTCACACTAAACACAAGTTACACGATTGATTGAAAGTCCGTTGTTGACGATTCGCTTGTTAGCCACTTATTGTTTTTACACTGTTCTGTTTGTTTAGAATATTGTTTATTCCCATATATCTATTAACTACAATATTGACCATACGCCATAAGAGACAATGTTAGCAAAGTGAAGCCAAATTTATATCTGTCTTTGTCAAATTGGCAAAGCTGATCGACGGCACATGCGCGAAATTCTAATTTTAAAATGAGGAATGTGTCAATCTCTGGACTTACAGGTTATGTTTATTTAATTTCAGGCTTTCACCGAAATTTTCTTCTGTAAATAAATATTGTCATTTGGAAAATATCTGAGTACTTGAATATGTATATATTGAGGGTAGAATATCATAAGTATACTCAGCTTTGATAATGATCTTCTAATGCCGGAACGTTTCTTTTTGAGAATAAAAGGAATGCAACAATCAAGATAAAAAAACGGTAGGAATATAAACTGAACTTTCCAATATTTTGTTAGACTGAACTAATTGACTTCTGGAATCGTGGTAAAAGTCAAAAGATAACTCAAGAAATACTAATTGGTTCACATATGAATTCACAATTAAACTTTGTAATCATCGAGCTAGGATCATTTAGAGTATACGTATCCATGGAAGAATCACATAGTTGTTATCTTCAAAGGACATGAGTGTATTGGTAAATATTTGACTTCTCTTGGATAATTGATAAACATCAATTTGCATCTTTTCATTTTATTGCAATAGTCTGGAGTACTTATTCACTCAATCTCACATTTTCTTTAAAATTCATTTATATAACTTAACAAAGGATACCTTTATACACTTACAAAATGTGGGAATTTCTATTAGATGGTGGTAAAGGCTACAAGAAGCAAATCATCCTCTGCTTAATACATCCTTGCCTAATACTAAGTTGTGAAAATAAAATAGTATAATATAATTCAGCACAGTAAACACACAAAATAACATCCATCGGAGACGATCCATCACATGCAATAGAGGTGAGATATAACTAGGGAGTAATAGGTAGTCTGAAGACTAACATCAAGTAGATACCATATAGTTGGAGGATTTACATTGAGGACATGTTTCATAGGAATAATCCTTCATCTTCAGCAAAATAGGGGTTGTTATAAGTCGATCATATGGAAAACTAACATTAAACAAGTAACATATTTATAAAATTGTATGGTTCTATTTACGACCTTATGGTCCTTTTCTAGTGCGGGCCCACATGTGTTAGGGACCATGGTTGGTCCACTCAAACAACATATCACAAAAATTTCAGTTTTAAAATTCAAAAGACCATGATTCCTCCTATTTGTCACATGTACATACACTTGTTGCATGGTCTTTTAAATTTTAAAACTAAAAATTTTGTAGTTTTTTGAGTGGACCAACTATGGTCTCTAACACATGTCGGTCCCGCCACGACCATAAGGTCGTAATTAGGACCATATAATTTTACACAAATTTTACCTTTTTAATTTTAGTTTTCCACAATATGATCGACTTGTAACTAACTCCTATTTTGCTGAAGATAAAGGATTAATCCATCGAAACATAACCTTGATGTAAGTCTTATTCCGCCTACATGATATCTACTTGATGTTAGTCTCCGGACTACATGGTATCTTCAATAAAGATTATTTTTGGTGGAGTTAGACTCAACGTTTGTTCACCTTCCTAGTCATAAAATAATATAAATAGAAAAGAATGAATGATTTCACGGTTATAAAATTACAATTTTTCAAGTAGTTTTTTCACTTCTCTACGAAACTTAATTTCTCCTTTCAATTTTCTGATGGTAAGTGGAAGGTGGTTAAATAATGTTTTTCCGTTATAGATTATTGAATTAATTTGTGTTTCGGGGATTAGAAGCCTGATGTTATATAGGTAAGAAAGGTTGCTTAAACTGACTGAAACATTATGTTCTCATTATATTTGTTACAAGTAAAACAGACTGTTCTAATATAAATAGGCATGCCAAGGGTAGAATTCTTTGAACACTGGCCTACAGGAATCTCTGACTACAGCTCGACAAATGTATCTGAGAGTCCTCTTTTGGAGTATAAATATTGGGTCGGTAGAGTTCTGGGAGCCTGCACCTCAGCAACTTATTCCGTAACGTATGTGGAATTCACAAAATGCAGAATAGGCATTTCTAACTGATCTTAGATCGAGAGAATTACAGATGGTTCTAATGACAACAGTATGAGGATAATTTTTTGCACAAGTTACTGATGTGATAATCAAATTTCAAATTATTATCAATTTGTTCACTTGTTTGGAGTCAACGGTTTGGTTATCAAGAAAAATCTGTTTTATGTTGCATTTGAACGTTATAATATTTATACTGTAAAAAGAGCAATGGGCCAAGAACAAACCCTTGTGGTACTCCGCATCTGATTTCCATTTCATTAGATGTGATACCATTGAAATTAACCATTTGTACTCGGCCTGATTAATACGATTTAACCACAATGAGATGTTTCCTCTAAAACCATACAATTCCAGTTTTTACAATAATATGTCATGGCTGACGCAGTCGAATGCCTTCGACAAAGATTGCATCATTGATGTTTCTATTGGCTCTAAGCCCAATCTGTTTCGGAAGCAGAATATTATTTTTTTCGAGAAAGCTTAGAATGTTTTTTTTATTAATTTTTCAATAATTTTTGTTAAAGTGGGAAATAGAAAAGTAGGTCTGAAATTAGCTGGAATGTCAGAATCACTTCTTTTGAATAATGCTATTACTACTTGTATTCATATATCAAATGGGGCAAAAAGAAATAACGTCTGATCTGTTGGTACACTAAGATTTTTCAAATAAAACAATGATGTTTTCAATACGCTTTATTTTCACTCAATACATGTATGTTACATAGATTGTGAATCAAAATACGGGAAGGTATGCAATAAATTAAATTAAAAATAAAATTATGATTGAATAATGATGAGCATGTTCATTCATAGATGAATAAAATAAAACATAATATTCAGGAGCCTAAGTATTCACATATTAATCACTTTCTGTTGACATTGAGCACTTGCTCTATATTTACATATTATTTTATAGCCCTGTCAAAGATATGTGATATCTTATTTTGATTTTTCAATTTTGGGGTAAAATATATTGGAGAGGCTTGATTCTTTGAGTGTTAATATTCATACTTCACTTCAGCAACAGTAGATATACTAGGAAATGAAATAAGTCCAGATATTCATGTGTCAATAATATTGTGAACTAAACAGATGCTGAAGAAAAATACTAAGTATTTTTTGGCCATTGAATATGATGTTTGATTTGTATCAAACTATTGTTACAAAAATAGAGTAAATTTTGTCATGCTTTATTTGAAGATCATGCTGATTCTACATTTTCTATTTCTACAATACATGGTGATTCATGATCACTTACGGAAGATAAAATAGTCTATCATGTTGAAACACACCTGTAAAAATTTAGCGAAATCGTGTGAAATTCATATAATTTTTTATTCACAAACCTCCGAATATGCGCTACTGAACCAAATACCGATCTGATCTCTCGATGTTCAATGTCTATGACTGATCATGGTTCCAGTCACCTCATAACTGTGAATGCGGATATTTTTAGTTCATTGGGGTGTTTACTGCGACATTATTCCTACGTATTTTCGTTAATTTCATTTATTTAAAATAGTTAAAACTGTAGTCCCGCGTTTGGAAGTAACAATTCAGACAATGGAAGTCCGAAATCAAAGAATTCAATTTACTTCATTGTCTAAAACTTTCAAACAAACGGAGGAAGAACTCTTATTGTTTCTGCCCACATCCAGAGACGCCGCTTTCATACACTTACAAAAGCTCACCTTATGGTCTAAATTTCAATTCGTTTTCCACTTCTTTTGGTGGGGAGAGCATACTGTATAATTTTCCTTAATGGTCATAATTCATCATGTATATGAAAAAAATTCTAGTTACGATTTCATAAAGAAGAAAATGTTTGTAGAGAAAATGCCATTCATGCAAGTTAGTCAATAAGAAAGATTGTACTTGAACGAAGAGACATTGATTAGATGACAGAAAAATTTTATTTGAAATATTGGGAGTCCAAGAAGAAAAATTAAACTATTATTATTAATATTTGAATTCAATAAAGAACCATTAGTAAAAGGTGAGGATATATGTTAGGTAGTGATATATTATAAAAATATTGTACATACCATTCCAAAATGGGTTGGGCAGAAAAAGTTTGTATTGTAGCTCACATTCGTTGTTGAATGTTCAGAATAGGATGAATAATTGAACAAAGGAGGTTGAGAATGGTTAATGGATGGATTTTTTATGGAAATTAGGAGATAACAGGATCTGGAGAAATGATGAAAGAATTCGACGACTGGTTCTTCAAGATGCTTAGTGTTGTTCCTGACTGATCTGAAAATTCGATAGGTCATTCCTCAGAAAAATACAAGTTTAAAAAAAAACGCAGGTTCGAAGAAACAAGATGAAGTTTGATGGAGTATACAGCAGGAAAAAACATACAAAAATTGTTATAAAAAACCCACTGAAAATTTGTCTCTCTAATGTTTTTTTACCGGGCGGTAAAGTACACTTTACCGCCCGGTTCGCCGGGCGTAAAGTGGCACTTTACCCGTGGGCGCATTATGGCCCGGCGGGCCGTAAAGTAGACAAAATTCTCAAATTGTCTATACTCACACATCATTTCATGCAATTCCTAACACGAATTAGAATCAGTTCAATAGAGCAATACTCTTTCTGACATTTGTTCATAATCGTTGGCAATTTTTTCGGTGATGATCTATTTATTTGAAATAGATTCTCCAATATAGCACTCAGCTACTATAGTTTCACATTCCTCATATTATGTTACCCTTAATTATTGTATGCATAACGTATGAAACGTGTAGACCATTGCAATTCAAGTCAGTATTTGTGATTCGCGCTATAAAACCGCTAGTGCATAAAATTTTGTATGTATCACGTGCGTAAAATGCGTTTAAGGCCTTCGGCGTGTGATGGCCCTCGGCTAACGCCATCGGGCCATCATCCTCGCCGCAGGCCATAAACGCCTACTTTACGCCCTTGATACATAAATAACTATTGTGCGTTAACTCAAAGTTAAAAACAGGCCTTCATTTAGGAATGATGTTGAAACATTAATTGTTTTAATGCATGTGCACCAAGATATTCTCCTATTTTAGATATAAAAATCAAAGTTTGAAGTAAATGAACAAAATCGTTATATTTTTCTAAATCACGTGGAGAATCGAACTTCTGACAAGGTAAAGAGAGAAATTAAATTGGTTGATGAATTACAACAATTACAACAAACTTTAGTGTTGTTTTACTGATTCCTAAACAGAATGAGTTTGGTGAATTTTTGTCTTATAAATTCATTTTTCTTTAAATTCTTCAAATTTGCTTCATGGTGAAATCTTATTTCAATAAAGTATTCAACAATAAGTTTTATCAATTGTACTCTGTGGTTGTCCAGTAGGTCTTGTGATTTTATATGTTCTGTCATTCCAACAGTATTGAATAGTTGAAAAGAATCTTTCAATACAGATGTCATAATTATCATTTTCACATTTTTTCTCTCGATAATATCTTTGTACTGCCTAATTTTTTTTTTCGTCATGAGACATAATTTCTGGACATCCTCAGATGGAATTAGTAGTTTATCTCCCCCGTCTTTGATTTTGATCAAGACAGGAGATGATGTTCCCAACAAACGGGCCCTACAAACTCTACAGATACTTTTCTTGGTGATTTTACTAACCACATAGCCAGACATATACTGAACCACCCCTTCAACAAATAAATCATGCGACCACATTGCTTGAATGTAATCGTTATCATCTTCTATCACCTCAATTATTATGGTTTCATCACTAACTGTATCACTACTAAATACATGACCTGATGATACACTCCATATATCAAGGTAATCATTCATACAGTTAGAATTACCATCAAAAAACTTGAGTTCATTCTTAATGAGCAGTCTTTTGAATGCACTTTTGAATTGAATAACATTAGGATTGTTATTAAACCCACCCCTACTCCTAACTGCACTAAAAAACATTTCCAATGGATCTTGAGTCAGCTTAAAAGTCAGTAAATAATTGAGACCACGTGACTTGAAAGTTTTGTATAGTTCTAAAATATTCCTTAGACAAATGATGAACCCTAAAAATCCAGTAAATCTCTTTGTTTTCAGAATAGGAGTGCCAAATTCATCTTGCAACCCCACAATATACTTTTCAAATTTAATTGCATTTTCTTGGAAAAAACTCTCTGACTCAGCGTCCAAAGGAATGTTGAACTTATTTTTTTTAGAAAAACGATTTCTACAGTTCATTAAATCAAAGATATGATTGAACTGGAAGCAGAATTCTGCAGTGGCTGCAACATCTTCAAATCCTTGATAATTATGATGACTCAGGAACCTGAATGAATTGAACACACTTTCACTGAGTGTCTGGACAGCAAGGCGAACATTCATGCGTCTATTGCCAAACTTTATGTGTTGGTTTGTTAACTTATTTGCCAAATGTAATCCCTGTTCATTTTGGAGCGAATTAAGTGCTTGAAAATATTACCATTTTATCACCTTTTTCTGGTCATCCAATAAAATTCCTTTTCCCGCTGCCGATACTGTAAATAGTCCATACATGCTTAGCAACAAAACAGGTAAATGGCCTATATCATTCGTTTACTAATTCATCTTGACAACGGAACTTAATAGTGTCATTTACATGCCTAGGGTAATAATGACTTTGACTTTGACAAGTAATACCTTCAGCTTCATTCATATCAATTTTTAGGTTATGAGACCTTTTGAATATTATTGTTTTCTGCTTATTCGGTAACTTAGTTACACGCACAAGCAACTTAGAATGAAATAGCGAACGAATAATCATGAAGGAAGGGTAAGAAAACAAACTTCAATTCAGGCAAATTTTGAGAAATGTCAACAAGCAGCGGGAAAAACGTAATAAGTAACACGGAATGTATCGACTGTTATCATTCTCGGCAAGCGACAAGCCTCGGCTTTGCCTCGGCTCGTACTCGCTCACCTCGAATGCTAACACGTCTTTACATTCCTTGTTACTTAAATAACTATTATCCCCAATAGTATTTCTAAACAACTTCAACATATAGCAGGGATCCCAGAATATGTATACCTTTTCATTCGTGAAAGGGTTCAGAAAGAAAGGTTGGAATTCTTTATAATAATGAAATTTCGCCCCCAATTCTTCACACATTTTCAAGTTGACTCGAGTCCCATCAAAAGTTATAGATGTTACTATACAACCAGTTTGATGAATTAACTCCAAACATTTCAGGAGGAGATTCGCTCTCTCTGGTGCATCTAAACCATTTATAAAACAATAACCGATAGGAAGTTTCCAACTACTATTTACAGCAACAGCCATAAAAACCAGTGCGCTGGTTGCTTGCTGGACACAATCACTTTCATTTTTGAATCCTGTACCCAAATCAACCCCCCCATGAAATTCACCATTATTATAAATCATTTGAGAACGAATTGACATTTCGTCCATAACAATATTGAGAAGAACTTGGCTATTTTCGTTTTTTGAACGTAATGATTTTAGAGCTTCTGCCGAAAAACCAGGATTTCCTTCAATTACACTGTACCATTTCCTTATGGTACTTGTATGAGGCAATAATTTTCCAAACGTTTTTCTCACATAATTATAAGCTCTTGTGGAGTAAAACTGAAGGGTGACTGCAAATTGCCTCAGCTCCGGTGAATACTTTATATTTCTTCTTCCATTTGATCTTTCGAATAAAAACTTGCAGTTCTCAGGAACATTATCCTATGAATAAAATTCGAACATATTAAATTTATAACTCAGGGATTTCCCACAGCTGTGGTAGCAAATGTATTACAAGAAATGATCTGTATGCCACTCCAGAACGATACAGCTAACAATCTTTTCAAGTGAATAATATAAGAGGTTATTTTTATTATACACATCTCCTGTTTATAGTCCTCATTTTCAAGTTTACACCCATCAACTGGAGTGTGTCCAAAACAAGTTTAAGATTGTGCTGCATATAAAATGGACTCATCGGTATTCATACAATTATCCTCATATATTAGAACACATTTTGATTCATTCCTTAAAACCCAGTCATAATGGAGCTGATTAAATTTTACTTCATAAATGGATTTCTGGTTCAACATCATGTACAGAATTGTTGTCAAAAATCAATTGTAGAATTTATAGTCAAAGTCAAAATATACTTTAGTTAATGTCAGAAGTTTTTCAACTTATTCACAAAGCCTTTCAATAATAAATACAAGTCCAGATGAAAGGGAGTACCACTACCATATGCACTCCGGAGCGACTTAACATTTGCTATTCCAACTGCAGGAAAAACCTACATGCAATTGTGAACTTTCCAGTAAACTGTTATAGGTACAATAAACTGGTGAGAGCTGAACATTTCTTAAGAGAGTATGCTACTCTGTGATATATATCATACTGTATCTTTTATAGAAAATCTGTGTACTCCATTCAAGATGATTCCTAAGTTGATACTTTCTTAACTGTGAATAGAACTCGTTAAAATGAACAAATAACTTTTCCAAAAACATGAAAAATAAAACAGTTACATTATTACAAAACAGTTACATTATTACAAAACGTGTTCAGCTTAAGTAAGGTGTTCAAAGTTGTCACAACCTAAACTTTTCATAAACCCCCACAAAAAAAAGTCACACGGATTTAGGTCTGACGACCTTGGTGGCCATGCAGCTAGTCCATTTTGACCAATTCACCTATCACTTCTTCAGTTTTCTGAATAAAGTTATTTGAAAAATCTGTTTATTTTAACGAGTTCTAGGCGCAGTTAAAAAAAAGTATCAACTTAAGAATCACCCGGTATATTGTAAGGGGGCGTTATTCAGTTTATAAATAAATAAAAATTGTGACTTCTTCTTCCTTTGAGAAATTTAAATCATAATTTTGCACACTGAAATTGAAAAATTTCTGTAGAAAGCTTGTCTGTATTAAATTTCATAACCCCATGAATGTTGGAGAATCCTTGCTCAGTGGGGTCAGTCAGATGT
Organism: Chrysolina oricalcia; assembly: GCA_944452925.2. Lineage (NCBI taxonomy): Eukaryota > Metazoa > Arthropoda > Insecta > Coleoptera > Chrysomelidae > Chrysolina > Chrysolina oricalcia. The sequence continues at coordinate 39,137,798 of OX101828.2, read as the reverse complement.
AACTTTTGAATAAATTGATAGACGGATAGATAGGCTTCCTTATAAGTTTTCAAGAAATGATGTATTATATCACTTTGTTCTTCTGCTATAGCTCTCATTGTGTTCCACCAATGTATCCCTTGGAATGAATGATCAACAAACCAATAATATAATATTGTTTTGTTGATCAGAAGAATACATTACCATCAGATGATCATAAGCACCAGTTGAAATCAGGTTTCTTGATTTCAAATGTCCCAAGAGTTGCTTCAAATTCTCTATTTTTTTTGTGAGACGCCTATTTTTCTGTTGGAGAACTCGAATCTTTACTTTCTGCGTGTCAATTCGTTTCCTCATTTTCTGGATATTATCTGAAGAAAGAAATATAATGAATAAAGTAGCAAAATAAAAGATGCCATTAAAGCGAAACAGAAAATTTCTCAGAATGTTTTCATCAATTGATATTTTGCCTCTGAATTATTCTTGTCCCAGTACAAGTTTTCTGAGTCATAAAAAATCTTCCTTAAAACGGACCCATGTACCATAAATAATCAAATAAAGAAATTGTAAAACATTGACCTATAGCTGCATTCCCTCATTGCTATGCAATATGCTTTAAATAGATTAGCGGTAGTATCAAATGACCCCTAAAACCCGGGGAATAATGTTCAAATTGAGAGCAATATATTGAAAAACATAATTTAAACACATTAGTTGTAATTTCTAGCCTAATATTGTCATTCAAATAAAGGGACCTCTTTTTTCAGAAATTTAAATTGGATTTGTTGAATGTTCATCAAGTCAGCGGAATTATTTAGCTCAAATAAATAATGTAACACGAAATGGGAAAATTTTCAATCAAAATATAATTACAGAATGTAAGTGTTTTTTGTGGGGATACATGAGTAAGTACTCATGCTACTTGATTATATTGATATAAACAAACAGAAATAAACCGATTATTATCAGATTCCAAGGATAGAAGTTAATAAATTAATCATAGTATGCTCAATCTCTAGAAGTCCTAACTGTATTCCAAATAAGAATAGTGTTTGAAACTCAAGCTTCATGCTAATTGGTTGAAATCCATGCCAGTATCACATAGTGCAATACCATATAAGCAGCTATCTGAAAATATGGTAACATTTTCAAATTTGGCGCTTTCCTTGGCCGCAACAAAAATCAAGCTGTGTGAGTTTTCCTCACTGATCACGGCGCCACCTACTGTATTCTTATTTGGAATGGAGTATAGTACTAAAAAATTACAAAGTGAAATTTTGGGAAAACAAACTTTCGCCCTTTCTCTGTCATACTTGAGATGTCTCTTAATTGATCCATTAAAATGAGTACTTTTGTATGAAGCGCTTTTGAAAAATGTCTGCCCTTGATGCTCTATTTATCGTTGTATAACTGTATTTGTGTCTTCCATTTTTTCTTCAATGTGCATCAAGTAATATACCAAGCTATAGAGGTTTTTCCCCCACAAAATAAAAGACGCAAATGGCCTATACTATTTATTATAAAATGGTTCGTTAATGAAAACCCTAGTTTTCGTCCCAGCAAAATCGCTTTGTGGAATTTTTAAACAAGGAATATTGAAAAAAATTACAACTTTTTTGGAAATATCTAAAAGATTATTGAAGGAATCGTTTTACAGTCAATGGAACTTTTGTAGAGATTTATAAAACCTACAAGATATGGATTTTCATACGACCAGATCGGTGCATTTTCCACTGAGAAAATCCGGGAAAACCTCGAAAAGAGACCATTTTTATTTATTTTTTATTTTTATAAATCTGGAGCTGGACAAACAATATTGCAGAAACTGATAGATAGTAACATGTGGTTCAACTGTGCGCAAGAGGGTTTCTGTCCGATGTGTAGTTTTTGCACAATCGCGTTATAAACAATTTAAGGTGCAAGATGAGCCGATTTAAGGGAAATCGTCGTATTCAAATTCTGAAAGGGCATCTGGAAGTAGAGATCAATATCTACAATTTGTACATTTTGGATTTTCACCTGAGAGGTGGGAAATGTGTTGAAAATGTCACAGAAAGTTTATCGAAACACTTCAAAGTGCGTCCGAAGTCGAACTGAAGTTAATACGAGCGACTTCGGGTGCACTTTGAAGCATTTAGAGTAATTTCCAGTGACATTTACAACTAATTTTCCACCTCTCAGGTGAAAATCCAAAATAAACAAATTGCATATGCCGTTTACAGAATTTGAATAAGATGATTTGTCCTTAAATTGTTTATGATGCGAATGCGCAAAAACTACATATCTGACAGAAACCATTTTGGGCACAGTTGAACCACATGTTGTATTTTATCTATCAGTTACCGCAATATTATTTGTCCACCTTCAGATTTATAAAAAAAAATGAATTTTTGAAAAATGGTCTCTTTGTCAAGGTTTTCCCGAATTTTCTCAGTGAAAAATGTACCGATCTGGGCGTATAAAAAAACATTTTGTAGGTTTTATAAATTTCTACAAAAGTTCCATTGACTGTAAAACGATTCCTTGAATAATCATTGAAATATTTCCAAAAAAACCAAAAAAGTTGTGATTTTTTTCAATATTTCTTGTTTGAAAAATTCCATAAAGCGATTTTGCTTGGGCGAAAACCGGGGTTTCCATTTACGAACTATCTTATAAAAAGTAGTATAGGCCGTTTGCGTCTTTTATTTTGTGTGAAAGAAGCCTCTTATTTTTATCTGCAGCTTGGCCTATAAGTGGGTTTTAATTATAAGCAATATTTTATATACCTACTCCAAATGTTTTTTCTGACAAGGTTCCGACTCAGAATTCACATCCTCGTAATTCCTTTTGGATCTATGTGCATTTGTTGTCTCTATAAAAAATAATGATTATATAGTACTGACTCAATTCTTTATGTGAGTGCCATGCTCACAAAAAGTGTGTTCAGATTTTTCATTCTCAAAATCATTTCATCGGAGTTTCACTTGAAAATTCTCTTTTTTTTCAACTAAAATACCTACTAGAGATTCATCTTGATCAGTAGAAGATAGTGACTAGAGTTCATATTTTAATCGCAGATGATTCTACATCTACTTTATCACTATATGAACATTCTGTTCATATTATTAAAAGAAGCCAAATATCATATCATTCAATCAGGAGACCCTTAACTTAGTGTGTGGGTCCAAATTGAAAGATATGTCCTGGAATAGTTTTTTTTTTCTATTCATCTATTTCGGAGAAGATAAAATCTTGAAAAACTTCTTACTATCAGTATATCAAAGATCAGTTTCCAGATCTTAATTCATGAGGTACTTTTCAGAGTCCTGCACGGAACTTTTCAAAAATCACAGAATCGTCAGTTGTTTTAGAAACCACCTGTTTATTCCCCAAAAATCTAGAAAATTATACTGCAGTGCAACCAAATCGTAGTTCTTTAAGTTCTGTGATCATAACACTCTTCGCAAACAATGAGATTACCATTACCAAAAAACAATCTTGCCAAGGAATCTATATCTATAATGGGCTAAAAATTTATAATTGCTTACCATTACATCTACGGGAAATTGAAGCATTAGGATTGTTTAAAAAAATGTAAAAGAATGTGGAAGAATTTTTTAGTCGTGAAACCTTGTGTCGATATTAAAATATGCCTGCTCCTTAATTTTATGAATGATTCCAATATACTAACATCTTTATTTTTTATTTATTTATTAACGGACAGCCAATTTTACACAAATAATAATAAAGATACAGAGTATGTACATGTCTACAAAGGATCCAAATATAAAAATAAAAAATTGGATTATAAATAGGTGATTTACAGTTTTTTTTTAAAGAACATGATGAATTGAACAGTTCAATGTCGTAGTTGTGAGTATTTGCTGTTTTCATAATTCTAATAAGGACTCATTTTGGCCGCAATTTGTTTTACAAAATAGTATCTCAAAAATGTCACTACTTCTGTTTCTTCTTCTAGAGTTTGCAGAAAAAGTAGTCAGATGTTTTTACAATGTGACTTGTCTCTATTTTTATATTTTTTGTTTTGTATTTATTAAGTGACTGACTGTACTATGAAGAGCATTATTTGCTAATAATAAATGATATAGAAAAGTTATTGGGTATAGCCCTCAAATTGTTGTGCAACCGTAGACACGTGTTTCGAGCTTAAGCTCTCATCAGTATGGTAAAATCAAGTGCGAAGATGTACAACACTTGGATGTAAAAATGGAAACAATATATATATATATATATATATATATATATATATTATATAACTACAATTTGGGGAAAATAATGTGGCCATTAATTATTTTATGAAGGAATACTAGATCATTTTCTTTTCTTCTATTCATCAGTGCATTCATATTTGAAATATCAAATATTTGTGAGTATAGCTATATTCATCTCTATTAAATTCCATACGATATGAACAACTTCTTAAAAACTTATTTTGACAGCCCTCTAAAAGATCAGAATCAACTTTGTAATATGGTGACCAAATTATAGAATTATATTCCAGTACAGACCTCACTTGTGCACAATATATTATTTTAACAGTGTTCGAAGGGAAAAGCCTAACATTTTACGAGCACGAGATGATATTTTTGTTATATGATGCTTGAAGGTCATTTTGGAGTCGAATATTACTCCTAAATCTTTGATTTTGTTGGTTTCTGATAAGTTTGTGTTATTAACTCAGTAGACGTAATCAATAGCAGCATGACTATGCAAAAAAGTTATTTTTTGACATTTTTTCAAGTTCAGTTTTAATAAATTGAGATAACACCATCTGGAAAAGTTATTTAGATCCATCAACTGCAAATTCTCAGCATCAGAAATGTATTTAACCATTCTAAACAACTTCAAGTCATCTGCAAACATTAGGAAATAACTGTTGATGATAACATCAGAGAGGTCATTGACAAAAAGATTGAATAACAGTGGTTCCATATGGGATCCCTGTGGTACTTCAATTATTTTATTTATACAAACTTTATTCAGCTCGCACATTTTGTTTCGACATCTTATTTATTTTATTTATACACATTGTATTCAGCTTATACATTTTATTGTTCTTGTATGTTGTATACTGTAAATAAGATTTGTTTCTTCTGACAATGAAGCATTTGATTGATTGATTGAATGTGGATTCATTGAATACGATGGTGACAAAGGTAATCAACATAACAGCTAATTAAATTAACATAGCAACTGTGCAAAATTTATAATGAAATGGCAGTCTTTGTGAAGTTTTCCTTTGTTCGACTTGTGACATGAGATGACATAAAGCCTTGGATTTGGAACTGTATTTATTAATCGACTTTCAGATTAAAAAAATAGAATAAATAAATTCTTCAACCACACCAGAATTGATTAGTGGATGGCAAAATGGATCAAACAAAGAAGTGACAATAAATAATACACATAACAATGTGTAATGTTTATCTTAGGGTAAATACTATGAGAAAGTACTATTTGTATGCTTTGACATATACACTACGTCTTTTTTTAAATTTTTTTTACATTATTTTTTATATTATACTATATCTCTCACATGTATATTAGGATTCCTATTTAAATAAAGATCTATCTATCTATCTATGTCTACTAACCTTTTAAGATACTACCATCCGATTGTTCCCTTGTAAGATTTTTATTATCTTCTTTGGGCTCTTCTTCATTAGCTGTGAATAAAATTATAAATTATGGAAATTATTTAGTTTCTGTCTGCTCACCATTAAAATCATCATTGTGAATTTCTCCACTCGAACGATATATTTTCTCTTCCTGATTCGACAGTTCCTTGCTCACTGTAAACAAGAAACATAAATACTATATCATACCTATTGATTAATTCAAAAGTTGGTATCTATTTGGAATATTCAATTTGTGATGGTTTTCAGGTTTTTACTTAAAGTTACTTGGTAGATGTCTTATTTCATCATATATATTCGGTTTCTGTCCTCATGCTTAGTTATTTCACTAATGTTCAATAGGATCAAGTTAAAATATCTGATTTACGACAATAACTTCATTTATTCAATTTTGAACATAAAACATTTGATTACCCTTGTCGGTATATGATACTTATCTTAGGACAATGTTTCCCATGGAATTGAGAACTGTGAAAACTATGATGTAAAGCTTACCAACAGGAACTGACTGATTTCCTTGAAGAACATCATATCTTGGGAGCAGATACGAACATTCAACGTTGGGTGAAGGCAGTGCACCAGTTGTCAAAAGTATTCTTCCGCTGTACACAGAATACATATAACAGAAAAACTATCATGAACAAAAACGAGGAAAATTCTAATACGCCGACAATAAAACAGTTAATACTTTATTCTACAGATTTGAGAAATTATACCGTACAGATACAAGAATATCACATTGAAAAAGCAGGTAATTTGAAAAATGACGCAAAAAGTGATACACGACATACGATTATTTCCAATTTAGGCAGCGACAAGGGAGGAAGAGAGAAACAACACTAAGATAGTCGCTCTTGACTGTCATCTTCTACTTTTTATTTTGGCGCATGTGCAGAAACTCCGCTTTGCCAATGGCGCTCATTTGTTTCGGCTTCAGAAAGGCTATCTTTATTATCAATATTGTAGTTAATAGATATATGTTTATTCCAGGTTCGCCGTTTCCTCCTCGTTTGTTTTAAGAGAGAAAAGTTTTTCGATACACTCTACACTGTTTTCCCGCACTTTCGTTGTTCGAGCCGGTAGGTTTTGTTAACCTGTACACCGCGGCACTATTTGTTCTGTTTCACACTATCCTCGTCGCCATAAATGTGGTATGATAGGTAACCATGTTGGGTAAAGAACTATCAACAATTATTGTTAGATGCAGGGTAGTTTATTTATTCATTTAGATAAAAACAGTGAGGTACATAACAGTTAGTATCGTTCGCGTTGCTGTTCTTCTTTTTCGCGCGTAGTCCTTTTCTTCGTCTTCTTCTTCTTTCACATGTAGTCTATTTAGGCGTTTTAACTACACATATGACCTATTGTATGACAAGAATAAATTGGAATTTGAAGATAGAAAAACTCGAAACAAAAAAAATTGGAAATCTATTGCTGATGAGATGTGGGCAATCAGCAAATTAAAAGTACAGCTAGAGCAATGTGAAACTAAATTAAAAAATCTGAAAAAGACAACAGCACAGGGAGAGGTGTAAAAATTGGCCATTTTTTCCAAGATATGGATTGAATTTTTGTCGAGGATCCACATGTTAACCCTATTTCCACATGTTAACCCTATTTCCACATGTAGTGATCTTGAAGGCCCACCTACATCAAGGCACGTCATACATATTTCAAATCAGAATGTGCAGGTGAATCAATCTTCCAATACATACTATAAATAAAAAAGATTTTTTCAATACACTCCTGAGAATATATTCCAATTTAATATAAAAAAAAAATTTAAATTGAAGTTGGGTTATTATTTCATTCCACTCTTTTTGCAAGTCAAAGACCATTGTAGATCAGAAAATAACTGAATACTTACTTGTTAATTATGAGATATTTTTTATGAATATTCCATCAGTATGTTTGAATTGGTTATATTTGAACTATTGTTGCCTACAGGAGCGAAAAGGAAGAAAACTGGGAAAGAACTAGAGTGGTTTTAGAAATTCCTTGAAGATTGCCAAAAGCGTCACGAGAAGATGAAAAGGCGAGACAGCCTACTGCAAATTTTGCAAAAATTAGCAGAAAATTGTTATTACTTGGTACTGTGATTTTCTTGAGTGATTTTTCAGTTTTTTGAGATAATTTTATATATATATATATATATATATATATATAGAGAGAGAGAAGAGAGGTAGTCTATTGCTGACTAGTTAGAAACAAACTTGACAATATTTGGGACAGCAGCAGCAGGAGTGCTCTCAATAACAGCTCCTTTGGCATTACTTAAATTCATTCTGTATTCCTTACACTTTTTTACTTCCCATAATTTCCACATTAATTCAAATACTTGTTCAAACATTTGTTAATAATTTTCTCAACAGTTACATGAAACCATAATTATATATCCTCTTTAGCTGGTAACCCCAGCAGCTCAGGCCAATTGTTCTCTTGTTCTATAACTTCTATGAAAAAAATTATACTTTGACTTTGACTTTTGACATATGACATTTGATTAATTTTAATAAATTCTAACCCAACAATTTTCTCTTCTCCCACGCTCCTCGTGGTATTCCTACAGGTGTTGTGAATCCGACACATTTTTTAATTGTTTAATGTTTTACATAAATTTTATTAAGTACCCCATGTTGCACATGGATTTTGTCTTTTTTAATTCTATAACATCGTTGTTAAGCGACCAATCTCACTAATATTGTAAGTATAGGACTCTCATCCTCACCATTTTACCATAGTGTCATCCATTTTTGTAGCTCCCTGATGATGACAGTAACCACTGTCGAAATATTGGAAATATAATGTTATAAGAGTACACTTGCGTTTTGCTGCTGTCCCAAATATTGTCAAGTTTGTTATATATATATATATATATATATATATATATATATATATATATATATATATATATATATATATATATATATATATATATATATATATATATATATATATATATATATATATATATATATATATATATATATATATGTATATTTTTGCGTGAGGCGCTGGTTTTTTAATGATTGGATGGACCAGAGAGCTGTGCTCTCAAACTAAATGACCCAATAAAGAAATGCGACGAACAGTTGAGTCACTCACCTGCGATTGTTCCTTCTACAGCCCTTGCCCAACGTCTTGACTTTGCACAACACCTTTTTGTCCTAATGCGAGCATTAATTCGAATTATTCGAATTTTACTTTAATTCTACGACACCACAATTCTGCGTTTCTTTGATATCCATATATGTCAGAGCCGGTCACTTTCTGGTTCTCTCCTCGCTCACCAGGTGCCAACTCCTTACGCGCATGTCAGAGCTACTCAACTGTATACTTAGCGCGATAAATATATTTATTTAAACACGTATTTACTAATCTAAAAAACCCCAAATATGATAGTTTCCTCACAAGGAAAATAGAAAAAATAAAGAAAAATAATAATTGTAGTAAAATAGAATAAACTTAGCTATAAGTTTGGATGAGCCTTTAACACTTACCTTACCAGAGAGAGACAGATTTTAGTGTTTGTTGAAAATTGTTGATATTTTTATTTTATTTTTTGTATGTGAGAGAAAATGAGTTTTTACCCATGCTTCTTTATGAATTGGTATCTTCATTCATAGTTTCTAAAGCTTTGATGAGTGTTGAAACTTCTGGTATTAGAGTATATTTTTTTAATCAAAGAAGAAATTGTGAAAAAAGGTTTCGGACAATGGCTATTTCATTATGAATTGCAAATGTATTGCAGCTTTGTAACAAAACCAGAAATGCGATTGAAATACCCTGCTTTGTATTAAAAAACTAACCATACTGGTATTTGCTTCTATCTTATACTGTCTCAATAAAAATGTTTATTCAATTTGCTGAACGTGAAGATTTGGAGACTATGGCTCATTAATTCATGTATTGTTATGTTATATTAATAAAAGAGATTTATCATTTTAATTATGTATTTAATAGTAATAACGAAACAGCAAAGAATAGTAAGAAACTAAATGATAGTTTGTTCACAAATCTCATCCTTTTTGCTGAAAGATATAGGTATAAGTTGATTCAAACTGGGTAGCTGTTCGAAATCATTCTCATAATAAAACGCGTATATTGTGTATGTGTCAACATCGGGAACTCATTTTCCATTTTTGATTAAGATGAATAGGTAGCTCAGAAAACCATAACAGAAATGTAACTAAGCTAATTGGTTTTCATGGTTATAATTCACACGTTAATTCGAACAGAAAGTTTTGTTAGGTTGGCGAAACACATCTAGTTTATGAAAGTGTATTCACCTTATTAGGTGAATTGTTGAACTAACCAGATCAATTGTTAATGCAACAACATCGTCTGTACAAAAAAGGTTGTTGAAGGAACTATATCAAACTATAACAATGATCATTGTTGTAGGAACAAAAACATTCTAACAAAACCACGTATTGTTCTCCTAACGACTACCATCTTATTCAGTATGTTATGGAAACCAGAATTATGGTTCATGCAATCAAAAGTTATCTAATCAAATAAGGTTGGTTGTGACAACCATATATTTTTTTTCAGTATATGCACAAATAATTTTTGTATAATTTACCGCTGACTTTATTTCTCTTCTCGAAAATGAAGGGAGTTGATTTGACGAGTTACGATTTTTGAAAATACATTCTGATTCTATGTGACCATTACGCTTGCAAAAATCGCATTTTTTTTTTATTTTATGTTTGATAACGTTATGAGCAGGACCTGATAACCATGATTTGATAATGTTCACTTAAAGAGAAGCGTCTGCCGGTTGTGACAAATCAGTGTCAACCACATCACAAACTGAGACAAATCTAAGTAATTCTGCCCTCTAGATTCAGGAATAATTTTCAATGCTGTATCAATATTTAGCTTAGGCATATTGACTTCAGGGTTGACTTTATGAGAAAAATTGTATAAGACAGTAGAACAATTAATGAACAAATTAACAACAACAACGTAATTCGTAAAAAAAAAAGATTGAAAGACACTCAGATAAAAGTTGCTTCCGATTTTCACGAAAATGAACAATAGGAACGAGTACATACACTGTACAACTTACAATGTTTTTCTTCCCATTCTTGAATTCTGCTTGTGAATCAACGTCTTGTTCTTATGTGAAACTTCTGGCAAAGTCTCACAGTAGAGTAAATATGAGAGAGCTTTTGGATTCAAGATCAAAACCTATGAGAGAGCTTTTGGATTCAAGGTCAAAACCTATGAGAGAGCAACGAGAGGTACCTAGACGTCAGCAGAAAGTGAACGTGTCAGGTATCAGATTACATTTGATAACCTCCGGTCAACGGAATTTGATACGGGTTAAATGACCTATTACAAGGTCGATAAGTGCACGTGTCAGGTAGATTACCTGGAATTAGCTGACGCCATAGTTCCGGTAGGCGAAATTTGATACGGGTTCAATGACCTTTTTCAAAGTTAATAAATGCACGTGTCAGATATCAAATTACTTGGAATTTGCTGACGCCACGTTACAGGCAAGTCTCAACAAGTAGGAGAAATCTGAGATGACCAATTTCAATAAGTGCACGTGTTAAGTATCAGATTACTTGGAATTTGATGACGCAATAGTTCCGGTCAGCGAAAATCAATACGGGTTAAATGACCCATTTCAAGGTCAATAAATGCACGTGTTGGGTATCAGATTACCAAGAATTTGATGACGCAATAGTTCCGGTCAGCGAAATTCAATATGGGTTCAATGACCTATTTCGAAATGAATGCACGTGTAAGATATCAGATTACCTGGAGTTTGTTGACGATACGTTACAGACCAGTCTCATCAAGTTAGAACAATTCAATACGGGTTCAATGACCTCTTTCAAGGTCATTAAGCGCACGTGTCAGATATAATATTTCACACGTTTCCGGTTACAGACAAGTCTCGACAAGTAGGAGAAATTCTATATGAGTTCGATGACCTATTTCAAGGTCAATAAGTGCACGTGTTAGATATCAGATTACCTGGAATTCGATGAAGCAATAGTTCCGATCAGATTTCAAGGTTCATTAATGCACGTGTCAGATATCAGATTACCTGGAATTTGCTGACGTCACGTTACAGACAAGTCCCGACAAGTAGAGAAACTTGAAACGGGTTCATTGACCTCTTTCAAGGTCATGAAGTGCAAGTTCATGATGTGCACGGGTCAGATTTCAAATTACTTGGGATTTGCTGACGTAACAGTTCTGGTTGCAGAGAGGTCAACGAAATTCAATGCGAGTTCAATGACCTCTTTTAAGGTCAATAAGTGCACGTGTCAAATATCAGATTACCTGAAATTTTCTGACGCCACGTTTCCGGTTATAGTCAAGTTTCGACAAGTAGGAGAAATCCAAGATGGGTCCAATGACCGCTTTCCATATCATGAAGTACACGTGTCAGACATCAGAGTACCTGGGATTCGCTGACACCAGCAAAATTCAATACGGGTTGAATGACCTATTTCAAAGTTGATGACTAGACGTGTCTGATATCAAATTACCTGGAATTTGCTGACGCCATAGTTCCAGTTACAGATAGTTCATTGAAATTCGATACGGGTTCAATCACCTATTTCAAGGTAAATAAGTGTACGTGTCAGATATCAAATTACCAGAAATTCTCTGACGACATAGTTCCGTTTACAGATAGGTCATATTACCTGAAATTAGCTGACGTCATAGTCCTAATTACAAACAAGTCTCGACAAGTAGGAGAAATTCAATACGGGTTCGATTACCTATTTCAAGGTCAATTAGTGCACGTGTTAGGTATCAGAATACCTGGAATTCGATGAGGCAGTAGTTCCGATCAGCGAAAATCAATACGGGTTGAATGACCTATTTCAAGGTTTATGAATGCACGTGTCAGATATCAAATTACCTGGAAGTTGCTGACGTCACGTTACAGACAAGTCTCGACAAGTACGAGGAACTTGAAACGGGTTCAATTCGTGAGTTCACGTGGTCGAGTGTCAGTGGGTTCTTGTATTTGTTTGTGATCATGTGTTCTTGTGTTCAAATCTCAGATACACATAGAGCGCCACAGACAGCTGTTTGATCGCGTGTTCTTATGTTTGTTTGTGTGGCTGTTTGTTCGTTTGTTCGCTTGTTCTTGTGTTCTTGTTCCTACGTGTGTTCAACTGTCTGTGTGTTCGTGCTTGTTCGTGTGTTCACGTCTTCAGGTGTTCGAGTGTTCGTATTTGTTTGTTCGTATGTTCGCGTGTTCAGGTGTTCGTATGTTCTACTGTCCGTGTTTGTTCGTGTGTTTGCCTGTTCGCATGTTGGTGTGTGCGTCTGTATGTGTTCGTTCGCGAGTTAGCATGTTCATAAGTTTTGTGTGTGTAGCCTCAGATACACATACACATACAGCTGTTTGTTCGCATATTCGTATGTTTGTGTGTAGTTGTTTGTTCGTTTGTTCGCGTGTTCGCGTGTTTGCGTCCTTGTTTCTTCGTGTGTTCAACTGTCTGTGTGTTCGTGCTTGTTCTTGTTTTCGCGTGATCGAGTCTTAGTGTGTTCGAATGTCTGTGTGTTCGTGTATTTGTTTGTATTCATGTGTTTCTGCGTTTTTTACAGTGCGCGCACTGTAAAAAATGCAATTCTGGATTATCAGTTTTCACAAATACTTATTATTGCAAAAATACATGACAGAGCGATCGGAAATGAAACTGAATCTAATGTGGCGACATTATGTCTGGAGGTGTACGGTTTATTCAGTTCATTAACATTAGAAATTATCGCTTATAAAATTATGATTTTTGGTAAAATATATCAGAAAGTAGGTACAGTGTGAAATCATCCAAAATTCAAACGCCTAATGGAAATCGGGTATTCACAAATCGAAATCGAATAGTTTCTGGTATGTTTGGGGTATGAAAATGGCATTTTTTTCAGCCTGATTATTTTAATGGCTATGACGTGCTCATTGCTTTACTGAGAAAGTAAAATGTAAAATGTTTTTCAATATTTAGGGAAGTTTGTCAGTACCTACCTACCTATTTCTTATGACTTTTTTTCTGACATCTAAGATTGGGGTAGGATAATAAAACAGACCGTTTATAAAAAATATAGGTACTGGGTGAACTGGGATCAAATGAATTGCTGCTAATTAGAAATACCTATACGGGGTTAATTAAACATCGAAGTTAATTCACAGTGAAATGGCAAATGTAATGTGTAATGGGGATGTAGTTAAAATAAAAAATACAGACTAATTACATATATTTATACAGAGCGAATAGCAAATCTAAGATATTGAAGAGGGCACAAGATACAGGGTGAAGAGCAAATAAAAAAATAAAAATAGGAGGGTAACTGGAGAAATGAAGGACGGGACCTTTTCAGACGTATACAGAGGCTTAAGTATTGAAAATACACATAGGATAGCGATGGTTTAATCGAGTTCTGCCTAGCTATTTGAAAAACATGACTTCTATTGATTGAGAAAAACCACTTTTTACCAGAAAATCATTGGGAACTAAAAATGCAAAGATTGAAAATGTATTGGTGTTTTGACAAATGGCTGACACAAGTTTTTGGGGATTTGGTGGTTCAGTTCGTAATACAGAATCCAGACCTTACGTAGGTTGAACAAATGCATTGCTCCAAAAAAGTATGAAGCATTATGAGCAAGAATAATGTATCTATGTGAATCCAGAGGCACTGCAACTAAGAAGACATAGTGGGATTTGGCGGGTTTACCTATAATTGATATATTTAATTTGCTAGCATAATAATAATAATAATAATAACAATAATAATAATAATAATAATAACTTAGTATTCATATCTGGAAAGAATGAAGGACATTTTCCACAGTTTCAAGAAGATGGAATCAGTTTCAATAGCTTGTGGTAGATAGCCATAACATTACATTCCTTACCGCTAAAAGACTATGGTTGAACCAGTGTTTAAATCGTCTAAAATTATCCAAAATATAACATTTTCTACGAATAGCTTTCTTGGCACGTGGTCTTCTACATAGTTTAGAGGGTAATTTCGAAGGAAACATCAGTTCATGAGAATATTTAATCATCCACAAGTACTGTTTTTTAACGAAGAAGTATAAAAATCCTGTTTGCGGTCCCAGCTATTTGCCAAGGCCGTCATAGGGACTCATCAGTTGCCATGGCCTTAGGTGTTTCAGGGCTTTGACAATGAAAATAATACACACTTGCTATCGAAAATTCCATCATCTTCAGGTAGCCATTGTCTACTTTTAAGATTATGATGAAAACACAAGAAAAAATATATTTCTCTTTAAAATAATACTGCTTCAAACAATATTTGAGTTTTTTAAGTAGATTGATAGGCCATTTAGTAAAACATTTTTATTCGAGTTTCCAAATCAATCAGACACATGAGTATCGGTAATATAATTCTTTTCATAAATATATTTTTATCTTGTAAAAATCTGCAAAACAGGGCACACTGAAATCTTTCAATTTTCTCATATGCGACATAGGACTGTATCATTTTCCCAGTGTAAAATCAAACCAGCGTTCACCAATTTTTCTTTTGGAAATTCAAATTAATAATTTCGAAATATTTGGTGTTTTGTCGAATACGAATTACTCAACCGTTACATCTTTGAAGTAAGTGTGAAATACCTTAAAAGTCACAATATACTCTAACAAAATGAACCTGCATAGATGTGGTCCCTGCAGAACCTCTGGTGTCGCAAGAAGGACGAAAGATTCTTGGGGTATTACCATTCAATCCGATTCAAGTAGTTGAATTGAGATCTGCCCAATTGTCTAGGTACTGGTGAGATATCTGATAGAGTATGAAAGCACAAAAATATTCACTTACGGTTCAGAGATGTGAAAATAAAATTATTATTCAAAGGATATCTCTGATATAAACCATTTAAGTATTTAGTTTTCAGGCTTATTATTGTCAATCATTCCACGCTCGGTAGATTCATCGAAATCGACACTATCAGCTCTGTCTTCCCATCCTTCAGTACCCATGCGTTGACCTTACCATTACCGAAAGTGTGTGCATTTATGTAACAAAATCTCTATCATAAATGTATTAGCATTATTTTCTCTCCTGTGTGACAATTCCATTCCTTCACCTGTTATTCCTATCAACTCCAATGCTTGAAATATTGTGAAATATTCCACTCTCAGTAGTTTCATTTACATCGAGTTGATTGGACATTCCAACCTTTCGCATATCTGTGTCAAGCTCAATAGCTGCGGAACAAGGATTTTATCATTTTAATGTGGTAAGCTTCAAGGACCTATTGCTTCATCGAATTCCAGGTAATCTGATATCTAACACGTGCACTTATTGACCTTGAAATAGGTCATCGTACTCATATAGAATTTCTCCTACTTGTCGAGACTTGTCTGTAACCGGAAACGTGTGAAATATTATATCTGACACGTGCACTTATTGACCTTGAAAGAGATCATTGAACCCGTATTGATTTGTTCTAACTTGATGAGACTGGTCTGTAACGTGACGTCAACAAACTCCAGGTAATCTGATATCTGACACGTGCATTCATTTCGAAATAGGTCATTGAACCCATACCGAATTTCGCTGACCGGAACTATTGCGTCATCAAATTCTAGGTAATCTGATACCCAACACGTGCATTTATTGACCTTGCAATAGGTCATTTAACCCGTATTGATTTTCGCTGGCCGGAACTATTGCGTCATCAAATTCCAGGTAATCTACCTGACACGTGCACTTATTGACCCTGAAATAGGTCATTTAACCCGTATCAAATTCCGTTGACCGGATGTTATCAAATGTAATCTGATACCTGACACGTTCACTTTCTGCTGACGTGTACCTCCCGTTGCTCTCTCATAGGTTTTGACCTTGAATCCAAAAGCTCTCTCATAGGTTTTGATCGTGAATCCAAAAGCTCTCTCATATTTACTCTACTTCTCACTTCGCTTGTTTCTGGACGGCTGCACCCTCAGGATAAACAAAGTGATATCTGCTTCTGTGGTATGCTTCATCGGCTGTTATACTGGATGGTACAATTGGATCAACAGGCCAAACAGGGAAGCTTCTGCACCAGTAATCCTTGGATCACCTTCAGACGAATAACGTATAGGATGTGACTATTTTTAGCACCTTTCGAACACCCTCACACCTGACACAATTTAATGTTGGGGTTGCTACCCCTATCTGTTGGTTGGTCGACGGTTGCAAAATAAAAAGCCAAGATGCTGACAATTCAAGTTTAATTTGGAATAAAAATCAGTTACAGTGTTGGACAAGAGTTCGTTAGTAATTGATAAAGAGAATACCTTACTCAGTTTTTATGCATGAAAACTATGACGCTGGCTTGGAAAGAGCTAGCCTTAATGAAAGAAGGATAAAATTTGCTCCACGAACAAAGAGAAGTTATATGTGACGAGTCAGCGTTTTTGTGTTCTAGTTTCACTGAAATAAAATATCATATCAAGCATGTTAGTTATCATTATGAAACAATAACAGAGATAATAATTAAATGAATTAAATGTACTTTACAACAATAATAGCAATCTAGAATAAAAAAAATAAATTTTGAAATGAAAGTAAAATTCGGTTACAAAAAGTAACAAGTAACTGATGGTTGTATTCAGTAAATCATATGCAGAAAAAAGAAGTGAAAATTTACCCGGTGTCTCTTTAGAAAATCGAGAGTTTATGTCACATCTGGTGAAACCAGAAGTTTCATGAAACTGTGTTACTCGACAAAATATGCAGTTTTAAGTCTCATATGGATCCTTATAATTTCATTCCATTATCTTCAAAAACAAAAAAGTTATAGGAGCGAGCCACTTTTCGCGGACACCCGGTATATCATTTAAAGCACGCGCACCGAGTTGAAGAGCACGGCGTGAGGCGGAGTATATTTAACGTTGCGAATGCTTCAAAGGCACTTGTACACGTGTATCATACGTAATTTTTTTGTTTGCATCGTGACTTCAGAAACAAAGATGGAAATTGATTTCAGATCAGGATGACGTGGTGTTGAGTCGTCAGCGTATGAACGAGGTCTCTCTTGAAATAGCAAAAAACTCATTAGTGTATAGTATAAACAATACCGGCCTCAGAACCAAGCCCTGAGTTACTCCAATTCCAATGTGCATAGGTTACGATATCAATTGCGTTTGGATATTTTCTGCTCTTAGATCCATTTTTACACTTTGTCCTCGCTTCCAAAGATATGATTCAAACTAATCGAAGCTTAAGGCGTGTTTTTTCTAAGATCATAGAGCTGGTGGAATCCTTCAAAGAAATATTGTATTTCTCCGTGTTATTTTCGTTGATATTACTTACTTTAATACTCGACCATCTGGAAATATTCTAATACTCAAAGAATAGTTAGGCTTGTTTCATTAGGAAACGTAATAATCATTATATTCTTATAATTAATTATTATATGATGTATTTCACTCTAGACGTAATGACTGCATTTGTCATTTCTGGTTCAACCTGATATGATGTATTAACTGGATCGCAATAAAAATTCGTTTTCGAAGACTTAGCTGTACATACTGACGAGGAGGATGAATATTCGGGAATGGCTATTTGGAATTGAAGGGGAGCTTGGAGATGATGTTAGAGAAGGTAAATTATTTTCAAAAGTTCTTGTTGTCCAGCTCAAAATAATGTTCGTTAGTAGACAGTTCACTTTGACCATCTTGTGAACCAAGGAAACGTTTATATTTCAGGGCATTTTATCAGTTTGATAATCTGCTATATCTTCTTTACGATTGGAATCCTAATTTTAAATTGCACCAATCTGATATACAGGTTGTTCATTAAGTTATTGTACAAACTTCGAAGGGTAAATATTTTTCTAATTTCAAGTCAAAAAGTTCATATAAACATCTGTCCGCAAATGTTTAGTTTCGGAGATACAGGGTGTTGAATTTGCAATTTCATTTTCAATTATTTTGAATAATTTTCACAAACAATTGAATTTTTGCACAAGGTTTTGGTGAACGAGTTTTTGTTGAGGTGGAAAATCAAAATTTGGTATACATTTTTATGTATCACTTAGAAGGCTAGTACATTATTTTAATTTGCCTGAACTTTTTTTACCGTAAACTTTTGGAATTTTTTATATTCAAATCTTATTCCTACACCTTTCTGAACAAAAACAGTTCACCTGGTAAAAACGCTAGGGACAATCGTTTTTTGAGAAATTTAAAAATTTCTTCATCGATACAGGGATACTGGATTATGGGGTCACTCAAGCGCCAGATGAAGTTGTTCAGAACTTTACAAAAACTGAGAATCTGACAGATCTCTCTAAAATAAATAACTTTTTTTCCATAATGCATCAAAAAATTATTCGTTCTCAAAAACATGGTGTTGAAATTTAAAAAATATCGTTTTTTTCAACATTTTGTAAGTGACTCCATAACCTGCATCGATACAGTTTGCAAATTTCTCAAAAACGGTTGAGAAATCCGTGGATAATCTCCGTGGGAAAGTTTGAAACATTTCTCAGATAGCAAGACTACAATTGATCTATTCGGGACTTCCCTGAAGCAAGATTGTGAATAAACTAGTTCTTAAAGTTTATATACAAGGTGATTACTAAATGATGTTATTTAATGTAGGTGATAATTTCTTGTCAAGTTTTATGAAGACACATTCATATAGACTTTTGTCCTAACTTGCTTTGTGTTCAAGTCTCTCGAAGACTTCCGAGGGTAGCGCGTAGGGGTGCAATCGGTTGACGGAAATAACAATCTTAACAATAATATTTTTCGTCAGATCGAAAGCACTTTTTTCTGGTTCCATTGATGTCAACAAGTTGCATATTTGGATGGAATATGTGACTTGGGTTTTACATTTTATATACAAGCTGTAATCTAACCTCTTGCACTCCCGTGAAAGATGGGTGTATGATGGCAGGTGTGAAAAATGCCAAAAAAATCTTGTTAATTTTATAATTTGTTGAAAAATTCTTCAACATTTTGGGAACCGCTGTCCGCCTAACTTCAGCAGACCGGATCAAAGCCATGAGAAAGGCATCGGCACAGAACCCCTAACCTACACAGAAGTGACACTCAAAGGCGGCACTTTGATCTTTTGGTGTCAAATTCTCGAGACCTTGATTTAAAACTTGGCTTGTATAATGTCATTTATGGGCGGTAAATTCAAACTGTCGGTTTTCAAACATTTCAAGTGAATTCGCGGGCTCTCGCAATTTTATAGTTCTCATATGATAGATTGATAATTTGACAATCTGAATGTGACCGTACAGGTACAGTACATTATGGAAATCATCAAAATATTATTCAGTACGAAATATCTAAGAGCTAATAGAGACTAGGAAACAAAGATAAGGATAAAAATTAAAGTTATAATAAAACTTGATTGTAAAATTGTTGAACATGGATTATATGTGTAGGGGGTACTTGCTTTTATGCCTTCCGAACACAAAATGCTGAGGTTTCAATTACATTTGAAGATACGTTCCTAGGATGGTCCAAATAATTTCTAGCATAGATTTCTCCTACCAAATTGTTCTAAATGCTTCCTTATAATATTATATTGATTAGTAATTTACTTTCACATGTTTCCAACATATATAAACGGAGAACTTATATAAATACTAAAATTGTTTCATGTCATGGGGTAACTCTTTTTTTTGCGTTTATAAAAAGCATGTGAAGTAGATGTGAAAAATACCAAATTACATTTTCCTTTGGAAAGAGTGGAAAATACCCCAAAGTAGGTAGTGTGCCTTTTCAATTTTCAAATAGTTTTTCTATCACTCATTGACTAAATTCTGTACAAACGAACGCTTTAATGTACTCTGAAAATACTTTCATCTGATATTAATACATTTTTCTGATTGTCGGCATGCCATGATTATTATCATTGTAAACAATTTTTCAGCACAGTAAACACAAGAACAAAGCTTGAAACAATCTCAAACATTTATGTTACTTTCAATTTGTACACAACAGAAATAGTATTGGATTTATGTCACAACAGTAGGAAGTTAATGCACTAGTTAAAAAAAAAACATTAATAAAATGAAATATGTATATACTTCATTCATTTTATAAAAATCGTTCAAAATACAAATGCATTACAAAAAATGTAAAAACTATTGATGAATAAAAATGTCATTTTTATATATAGAATGAAAATATTCAACTGTAAAATGATACAGGTGTGTTATGTCGATCCTCAAACATCCAAGCATGGAAGTTATAAACAATATAGTGTAAAAATTGTAAAAATCACAAATGATTTAATATTATAATTTTTCGGTTAGGTTTCTTTAATTTCGAACCAATAACGATTCTTTTCCTAAATTCTCTATTTGCATATTTAAGGGAATAGAATATCCTCATCCTGATAAACAAAGTAACAATATATTTCTTTGGAAAATTTGGAAACTCGTGCTGGAAATCAACATTTATCATTTTTTCAAAATAAATATGGGATATCCTATTCCCCTTACAAACTTCATCAAACATAGAGATAAAAATATTTTCCTAATGATATATATATATATATATATATATATATATATATATATATATATATATATATATATATTGAATGAACTTTTCATTAGGTGTCCTAAGACCTCCATATAAACTTTTATCATTATCATAGGCCTTATAATAAGTTAACAACTTTGCAATATCAAAATCTTCAGAGTCTTTGGAAAATTTTACACACACCTGACAGCTATGTACATTCTTTTTTTATTATATAACCAAAAACATAGGTGAATGCATTTTGCATTGGCAACTCTTCATTTTTATAGTTATAGTCACCTACTGTAAGAGCACTTTCAGTTGACTGTGCTGAATTATCTACAATGTCAGTCTTGATATTAAATTGTTTCAAATTAGTGAGCAGGGCATCGAAATCTTCAATACAATTTGTGTTACTACTATTGAAGTAACTTTGGCAGAAAAGTTTTTTGAAAGCTCGAACAAATTGAATCGGTGTTGGATTAAAACAGTTGCCGCCTTGCTGACGAATACTTCCAAAAAAAAATTCCACAGAATCTTGGTTCACTCGCCTGGTGTTTAAATATTAAAAACCGCCAGCTTTCAGTATTTTCCAGAGTTGCTTCACACCATTGATTGTTGTCAACCAGCAAGTTATGAATTTAACATTCGAAGTTATTTCCTTCCCTTTCTGATTGAATACTTTCAGTTTTTTCAAGGACGAGATCATGTTATCTAAAAATTCATTTTGGAACTTTTCACCTTCAAATACATTTTTAAATACATTTGGAGATTTCGTCACAGATGAATTCAATATATCAAACAAATTGTTGAATTTTTCAATGAATTCAGAAGTATATACTGCATTGGGAGGAAGTCCACCTAGACTCACATAAGTATTCATGACACTAGCAACTGTATTACTGATTACTTGAGTGGCTAATTTAACTTTCATCTTCTCAAAGTTTGTAGGACTAATATGCGAGTCGGTGAGTTTAGGTGCACATCTATAGAACAGTTTTTGTCTTGTTCATGAAAAGACTTTATATGTGTCCAAGAAGTTCTGTTTCCATCAAAATCGAGAACATTTTTCAAGAGATTATTTCGAGTTGCTTTGAGTATATGAGGTGTATCAAATAAATATAAATGCTCTTCATCTCCTACCATGAAAACTGGATTATCTGGTGTAACCCCAAGTTGTTTTGACAATTTTACAAAATTTGAACCCATATCACTTACAAATGCATCAATTATGAATCCTATATTCATTAACTTTAGTATGCTCTATAATTGATTTCAACTCATCTGCTTTGAGAGTTTAATTAACAAGAAAATATGCTAAGGGCTGCTTCCAATTCGAATGGAGTCCTCGTATCATAATAACAGTAGCATGATTTGCTGATATGAACTCTTTCCTATCGTTTCCATAGTCTTGTAGCCCAATGATCTCATCATTTCCTGTGTGATAAAATAAATTGGATTTCAATGACATTTCATCAACACACAAAAAACAATGTTTGTCCTGGTCCAACATGGTACTGATTTTTTTTCCAATGTTTCGAAAAGTGATTCATTTTGTAAGCCTGGCTTACACACAATTTTCTGTGTGATCCGTTCTAATGAACGTTTACTTCACAAGTGTAGAATTTTTTTCAAAAAATTGTATGCTCTTGGCCCCAGGAAATAAAGTGTCAAGGCAAACTGTTTATATTCTGTAGTATATCTTTTTCCCTTTGCCTTCCTTGACTCCAGCCTGGCCTGTATTTTCACAATATCTGCAAGATTTTGAGATAAAAATTGGTCACAAATTTTGTCAAAATCGTCAAGGGAGAACTTTTTTCTGTATTCAAGACTTTTCTCGCAGCACTTTTTTTCTTGATTTTCTTCAATGTCTCTCTTAGTTTCTGCTTCCGTGGAGTATGTGAAGTCAAAGAAGCTGGAGTTTGAGTCATTGCAGAAGGAGATAACAAGCTGCTAGGAGTTTCCTCTAAATCATCTACCTTTATAAGTAGATTCCCTGCAAAAAAAATCCCATGAATTCCAATTTGTTATTATTTTAAGTGTGCAAAGTTACATATAGAAATGCTTTTTTAAAATTTGTTACTCTGATTGTTAAAATAATTGTTATTAACGAATGCATTGTTTATAATATATTTGAATTTTTGATTTTGGAATTTTGATCAGTAATAAATATTATGATCTATAATACACAGTAATTTCTATAAAAAAAATCATTGCTCAAAAACGCATTTGTTGATAAACTATTTCTTTTGCTACCCAATATTAATATTAAGGAACCATTTTTTTTATCCTAATTTCTATTGCGCTTTGAAATTCTGAGAAAAAATATTTATTCATATTTTCTTTGTTTATTCAATAAACAATTTGTTATGAACAAATGAATTTTTACGAAACCATTTTTTTTAATACTAATAAAACAACCATGTGACATTTGTTGTGTAAAAAGAAATTGTTATATTTTCTACATAATTTTAAATATTTCTCTATTTTTACGTTTGGCGTTTCCTCGTAGCTCTCAATCATTGTTATTGAAATAACTCATAAACAAATGGAGATAAAACAAAAACACTTCAGGTCTTTTTAGTACAGCTTTTAACGAAAGCTGTACTCCTGTCGTTTATCAAATTTTTTAGCAATTGTTTATAAAAATACCCCCAAAATCCCTAAAAGTCAGAGAACATTTCAAACTGAAATATGAGTGTTCTAAAGTATTTGAAATTCATTTGGTAATTCTTACAATTTACAATCAAAACTCACTGAACTAAAAATCAGTTGATTTCAAATGTAGCAAAAATAATACCTGGTGATTCATTCACTTAATTCAACTCCAGCGCTATTTTCTTATAAAAATGATCCAGGACTCTTTCATATTTTAATCTTACCTGACATATTTGAGCAGGATGATTCTTCCATCGCAAGAGTTCCACAACTTACAGATAGTTGTCTCGATGTGGTAGGAACATCCAAAACCGAAGTTGATGGTATTATTTGTAAATCTGAAAATCAGAAAAAAATTATTGACTAATACGTACGTAAAGCAGTTGCTATTTTCGCCAGAGTTATTGAAACGTTGTCTCATATTCGGTGCCACCAGTTCAATATTTATGATCAATTTTGTTAATAAAGGGTATATTTGTGTTTGAACACATGTGAGGGTGTCATTTCAAGTGCATATCAATCTTTAACCTCAAGTATTCGACAAACCTTGCAGTTCCTATCTCTATTAAAGTACCCTTTACGTCAAATAACAATATTTGGAAGGTCAGTAATGAAAACCTTGCAAATGGCATAAGAAACCTTTTATATGAGTTGACAGAGCCAGTCATTTATTGAAATTCAATATTACTGGTAATTCTGACAATTTCTATGAATAAAAAATCACTGAACAAATATCAGTTGATTTTAAAAGTAGCATAAATAATACAATACCCTTTGATATTTTAATCTTACCTGACATATTTGAGTGGGATGATTCTTCCATCGCATGAGCTCCACAACTTTCAGATACTTGTTCCGATTTGGAAGGATCATTCGAAAACGAAGTTGATGGAATTATTCGTATATCTGAAAATCAGAAAGAAATTTTTGATTACTAGGTAAGCAAAGCAGTTGCTTTTTTCGTCTGAGTTATAAAAACGTTGTCTCCTATTTGGTGCTCCCCAGTTGAATATTGATGATCAATTTTCATACTCTTATTAACAATTTTATTCTTTGTGTTTGAACAGTTGTTTTCAGTTCAAGTGACGATTTTTCGACAAACTTTGCAGTTCCTATCTCCATTAAAGTCCCCTTATGGCAATCGATAATGTTTGGAAGGTCAGTAATGAAGACACGTAAACTGCGAATGACTTGAAAACCCTACTATATGAGATAAAAGCAAGAACCATTATGACAGATTAACTAAATCGGTTTTCTAATTTTTTGAGCAGAAAACAAAAAGTAAATAAACACCTTATGTGAAAGATATTCGAATGAATAAGAAAAAGAATGGGCCAGCTCAGTGCTTCACAAGAAGTGTAGATTCACGAAAAGACGGATCTATGATAGCTTGGTTTTAGACACGGCCATCAAGAATACTCAACACATTCATTATATTCTTACATGCTAAAATATTAACATTCACACGCTTAACAGGTTCTTCTTTGAGAACATTATCACCATCAGTTTTTCGTTTCGAGTCGTGGGAAAAAATTGTTGGGACTGCTAGAGGAATCAAGAATTTCTTCGATTTTGATTTATTTGAGAATATGTTGCTCTCAAAATGAAGTTCACAGAGATGATAATGACCATACAAAGCTTCTGGTGATTTGTCCCACAAATCTTCTCGATTGCATGCTCTCAACCAATTTTTGGCTCTGAAAGATTCATTGTGTCAGTATTCAGTTGATGTTATGTAATTTAAAATACAGTCAAGAGTGCGACAATAACTTTGAGCTATTTTGTACAAATAATACCTTTCAACATCTCTTGGAAATCTGAAAAGAGACGTATTCCAAGACTTTGAGATGCATCCTCGAAAAGCACAAACACTTTCACCTTGATAGCTAGCCATCTTTGTAACCACAAATGTTTGTTATTGACACGATATATGTTAACACAACACACAAGCAAGTTATAAAAATCAAGTCTCGAAAAAACAGTTGGAAATTAATAAAACAAGATACAAAGCACTTTGTTCACAAATACCAACAACTATCAATGACAACAATCCAAAGACCAACGCCTAGAAATTGAGGTTGACAAGAAACAAGCCAAACTTCGCGCATGTGCTATAACGCTCTAAGTCAAATTTGAAACTATTCCTCTCAAATTTGAGATGTTACGCTATATTGCTCCGGCAGCTCATTTTTTAATTTGAAGCAATAATGGTCAGATGGGTAAGAATCATCAGAGGTGGTATATCTTTCAAATCAAGACTCACTTTTATCACTTAGTTTGGTAAAAAATTAGGATAATTAAAAGATGTCAGGAGGACGCCACTGAAAGTTAAAAAAATAAAGATCGGCCTAACATTTATCAAACTTAACTCCCTCTTTCAGTAGAAAAATTAACAAAAATAATCTTGTGTGGGTTTGTCACCTGAGAAGAGATTGAATAAATACGGATCAGTTTGTGTACTCAAAATTTTTAATTACGGTTCAGTAAATACGGGAACACAAGGATGACTGAACGCTGCTAAACATACAAATGTGAAACGTTTGTTGCCTAACGTGGCAGATGTATCAGTACCTGAAAATTTGTCCTAACCTAAAGTTGTCAACAAATCAAAAACGAATTTTATGGTTGTAGATAGAAGTTTTGAAATTACTAGTGAGCTAGTTTCACATACATACATACTTTTGTTCCTGCTACAAGGCCTTGTAAGGGATTCACA
Organism: Chrysolina oricalcia; assembly: GCA_944452925.2. NCBI lineage: Eukaryota > Metazoa > Arthropoda > Insecta > Coleoptera > Chrysomelidae > Chrysolina > Chrysolina oricalcia. The sequence goes on along the minus strand of OX101828.2, from coordinate 39,111,321 downwards.
AGTATATTGTAAATATAAATTTCAACCTATTTTACGTATGGTACACTGTCATGAGGATATGTTGACACCAAAGTACATGCAAGGATATCAACAAAGTAACATTTGGGGTTTGTTATGACTTGTATATGATAAGGCACTATTTAACTTGTGTCACCTGAGTCTCGTCGTAGCAACAAAACGTTCTCACCAAGTCCACACGACGATTGATGAAAGATAAATATTGTAAGCTGTACGTTACCAAGTTGCAGCAAATGTGATCATATTCAGTGTCCTCATCCCATGTGATACTCTGTCCATAAAAATCATATGTACCAAAAGAGGCCCCCAAACCTGTGGAAGGGTGTAACTTGCTGGTTGTATAGAAATAGTAGCTCAAAAACTGGTAAGTGAATAGTTTGTTTGTTTAATAACCATAATCTTCGCGCCTGTCCAGCGTATTCTCAATAAAATGGACTCTTGCACAGAACTTAACCTCTTGTAGGGTATCGAAAGTCCTCAACTGCTTCGTGTGCGAACAATCCTTCTAGATCGGTTCGCAGTGATCCTCTGGTGACTCAACCAGACGGCTTCATCAATACGTTCAACTGTATTGAACTCAAAAATGAAAAGGCTCGTCAAAGAGTTTGCCTGAATAGACTTCAATGCATGAAGCTTCGATTATGTTTCATTTGACTTGAACATTTGAGCTTGTATATAAGTATAGGCCTAGACAAATCTTCTAGAAACTGTCTAACTTTTGTTGAAGTAACTTTACTTCTACTCTTCAACAAATTAGCCTAGCATTTATAGAAAATAACTTTATTATAATAGCTTTGTTATAACAATAGTTTTATGTTAGAACAATAATTTATTTTGTTAGAACCAGCATGCTGATTGTGATCAATTTTTCACCATAGGAAAGTCCAAAGAATTTTCAAAAAATAATTTTTCCCATGAGGTCAGCCAAGTGATTTCGCTGGTTACAGAGATTGATGCCAAATGGCCGAAAAGCCCTTCTTTTCGCAGGAATATCTACGCAGTCTAATATTCTGACTTTTTTTTCTAAATAGGTAATCATGAGTTTAAATATCTAAAATCTCATTGGTTTATACAAATGACGTATACTCTGACGTAGTTTGCATTGTATCTAAATATTGCTGATAGATGGAGATAAATGACAGAAATATAAGAGCAATCATATTTTTGTATCTACTTTCTCTCTCTATAAACATGCTGAAACATTGTATTCAAATTGACAGGCGGATTCGATTTCTCCTTCCACAGAATTTGTGTGCTATGATATTGGCTTTTCCCCTGAGAGCCTATCAGCCTTAATCAGTTATCTAGATTAACTACTTGGAGAGTTCGGACTCGCAGCGGATCAGCAGTAAACTTATGCACTTACTTAGAAACATTATCGCCAGATGACAAGGAGTTAACAGAATGAGACGAAAGTTGGAACGGAACTTTTGTGACGTTACAGTGCAAAGAAATTTTGTTTTGGAGGGAAGCTTCAATGACGCTTCTGTGTAGGTTAGGTGTTCTGTGGCATCGGTTCTACTCCGGTCAGCTGAAGTTTGACGGACAGCGGTTCCCAAAATGTTGAAGAAATTTTCAACAAGTTATAAAATTTACAAATTTTTTTTGGCAGTTTTCATACCTACCGTTCGCTATAACATGGTATTATACACCCGTCCTTCACGGGAGTGCAAGAGGTTAGATTACACCCTGTATATGAAACATGTATTGAATCAAACATGAATAGAAATTCCATCATATTTTTAATATTTCTCAATTTTCTAATTTACCACACTGTAGATGATGGCATTGTGCAATACCGAAACGAGAATCAGGTATACCAACAATATGTACAAACAGAAATGAAAGATCCATTGGCTCGATCATAAAACGTTTAATTATGATTTTTTCAAATATTCACGTAAGATATGCGTTTTACTATATACAGTCCCTGGATTGAGGTTGAAGAAATATTTTTCAATGAATGACCAAAACATAACACTTTCTGAAGGAAAACTTAAATTGAAAACATAAATGATTTCCAAACAAATAGCAACTGCTCTCAGAACATTGAAAATTTTATATTTAATTCCGTCAAAGTACGTATCCACTTCTTCAATTTCTATGATGTCTTCACAGATTGCGAAAACAAAGGGTTGAAATGATGACTTCTTTGAATTCAAAAAGTGTATCCATTCTTCTATTTCTTGTGGTACTTTCGCAATGTATAAGAACGATTGCTGTGAGTCTCTGATGGTGAATTTTGACGTTTGAGATTTTCCAGTTATGTCCTTTTTCACCACTTTGTTGGTTGGCACGAAATATCCGTGCAAAGCCCACAATACTGCCGCATCTCGACCATATAGAAGTAAATATTTTAAGTATTACTGCCGAGAATGAAAAGTAGGGAATTCCAGACACATGGAAAATAATTTTCTTTTTTAATGAGAACGTTGTTTTAGTAAATAATAATGTAATGGCACATGGTGCATACCAAAACTAGACCAGGTGTCCGCGGAAGGTAGCTCGCAGCTATAACTTTTTTATTTTTGAAGATATTGGAATGAAATTTGAAGGATCTATATGAGACATGAAACTGCATTTTTTCACGAGTGACTCAGCTCCATACAATTTTTGGTTATACCGGAATTGACAAAACTTTCGATTTTCAAATGGTACACCTGATAATATTTTTTATACACCTTGATTATTTTTTTATCAGTTGTGTAGGTCACAGGTTACTCAATGCATTTGAATCTTATTTCAATCTCAATAAATGGTTTATTTTATGAAAGATCTGATATAAATTCTTTTTAAGTTTTTTTATTAACGTTTGTTTGAAACCTAACAATATGCGGTATTAGAATATTCTTAATAAAATGCACAATGTTGTCATTTGAAAAAATTAATAATACGAATTACAAAATTAAAAATAAAACAGATACAGTACTAACCTTTCATAACAATCTTCTAAAGAAACAACATGTATCAACCGAACATCCTTTTGGCCATCATCTCAATGATCTCACACATTAACAGAATGACCAAATACATTAGGCGAAGGACGCAGTGTATTGTTATAACGCACTAGACATTGGTCGATGTTTCCATGTATTGGGAATGAAACTTCAATGGATTAACCTATAAAACCCCCCATACACAATCAAGCATGTTGGACGAGTATGTTGGTGAAAGGAGGCTGGCTCGTCGAACATGTTCGAAGGTATGTGACATCCACGAACGTAGTTGGTAGTTGGAATGCTGTGCTCGGTGTGCGGCTTGCCGATCCCGTCCAACACGATTCGAGCGTCGAACAAGTTGGTACATGTTTGGTGATGTCACGAGCATGTTGGTGAATTGCAGTTGGTTCTGGTTGTGTTGTATGAAAGTGTGCATCAATTTGTTTTCATTTCTTCAAAATCATGTTGTTCAGTGATAATAAAAAGTTTTGGACAGAATTTATAAATATATACAGAGATCAAAGGGCCCTTTGGGACGTAAAAAGTAGAGAATATAGCAATAAACACATAAAAAAGAATAGTTATGGTGTACTTCTGGATAAAGCTACCGAAATTTTTCCGGATGCGGATGAAAAATTCGTAAAAGCAAAAATAGAAAGTTTGAGAGCGTCATTTCGACTGGAGCTGAAAAAAGTTATGGCATCTAAGAAAACGGGAAGTTCAACAGATGATGTATATGAGCCAAATTTGTGGTACTTCGACCTGCTATTATTCACAACAGATCAGGAAACCGTAAGGAAAGGTGTCTCTTCATTACGGAGAAGAAAGATTAATTCTGAAAGCGGCGTGGAGGAGGAATTTAGTGATGAAGAGGAAAATTACACAGAGGTAAGTTTGTCATCATAATTTTAATTTTCATTATTACTAATAGAAAGAGCATTAGGCTTTTATTATACAGCTTACATATCCAAGGAATTACAATCAAATACGACTCATTGTATCTGTATTGCATATTGACCTACGAATTTTAACGATGATTAATCATTTTTTCTTGAAATAGTACAGCACCCTCGTTATTATAAAAATCTCTGTAAAAATCTCGAATCTTTTCAGCGAGTGCATTATTTTTTCTACGATTGTTAATTATTCCTTGAAGCCCCACTAACTCTGATACTTCTTGTCTCCACTCTCCTTCAGTGAGCTGCCCTGTGGAAATATCTTCCCAATCAACAGCGCTTGGCGTGAAATAAGCTCGACTCTTTGTACGTGAAAAGTTATGTAGAACACAACAAGCTAATACACTTTGTCCACTGTCTTCAAGTCCACGCGTATTGTTGTTTGTAACACCTGAAATCTGCTGGCCAAAATTCCAAACACATTTTCTACTATTCGTCTGGCACGACAGAGGCGATAGTTGAAAATTTTTTCATCGTGGGAAATCCCCTTTGCAGGATAAGGTTTCATTATATTTTCCTTCAACGGGAATGCTTCATCTCCTATAAATACGAAAGGCAAACATATATTTCTGCTATTTGCAAAGCTAGTAGGAAAAGGAATGTTCAGTTTCTTTTCCTCCAACAGTTCACCGAAGTCTGTATTTTGAAGTACACCGCCATCTGAAACTCTACCGTTACTTCCACTCCACTTCCACTTCATAATTGGCATTTACAATTGCGAAAAGTACAACACTATAAAAGCCCTTATAATTGAAGTAGTAGGAACCACTTTGTTTAGGTTTAATGATAGCAATATGCTTTCCGTCCATAGCACCTAAACAATTGTGAAACTGCCAAACTTTTTTAAAATCCTCCGCTGTATAAATCCAATCGGCCATCGTTGAAGGAAACTGCAAAAAAAAAAAATTGAGGTCAAACCGAAAATGTATACCTTAACCTCAACATAAATGTAATACTGTATTAACCAAAACTTTTTATTTCAGGCAACACAGGCCACAACAAACACAATGGGAAGCCCTGAATATTTAGAACAACCTTCCGAATCTTCATCTTCACGGCAGCATTCCGATACTGTAGACGACAGCATACGGTCTTCCCTGACAGAAACGCAACCAACCCCAACACGGTCGTCGCGTCATATTGGTAAAAAAAGAACCGTTAATACCATAGAAAAGAAAAAAGAAACATTTTTGGAAGTAGCTACAACTGTACTGTCTCAGAAAACTAGTTGTAACGCGTTTGGAAATAATATTGCCTTTCAATTGGGAGACTTGGAACGTCGACAAAGAATAATTGCGGAGAAGCTTATAAGTGATGTTCTCTTTCACGCCAAATTGGGTAATTTAACGGAAATGTCTGCAATTTTAACTACAGTCAACTCACAGCAGGCTACAGGTTCTACTTCCATTTTTACCAAGCCACAACAATTTCCAGTGTTCCCAAAACGTCTCAACAATGCCGCATTCATCTCATTTCCCCCCTCATAACCGCCAAATAATGTATCAAAATCCTACGACACATCTGAATTATTTACCAACGCCAAGAACTGAACTTCATATCACAGATGTATCTTCCAGTAGGTCTACTACAAATACAACAGTACCAACGCCTCTCAGCTCGCGTGAGGACGGGCAGTAACTCCTCGTACACTCGCTTCGATCCACCTAGGCAGGATGAAGAGGCAAATGACGCAATAGGGGAATTTCTAGTATTTGGACAGAATAATACTGCCCATATTATGGGCCGTGGTGGTCGGCTGGTAAAAGCGTACGCCTCGCAAGCGTGGGGTCGTGAGTTCGATCCACCGATTCACCGGTCTCGTGCATGGCATCACACGTTAAAAGGTAAGGGCTGCATCTTCCCTAGCTCACACAAGTCTCTCGAAGACTTCCGAGGGTTGCGCGTAGGGGTGCAATCGGTTGACGGAAATAACAATTTTAACAAAAACAACAATATTCAGACACTTCCACATCAAATTTGAATAGTATAATGTAAAATACATGTTTGTATATTAGTTATTTTTATATAAACATTTCCCTTTAAAATTTATTCGGAGATGAAGTTTAAACTACTCTGTAGGTTCTTAAGCCCATTCAACTTGAAATAAACTTCTTGCATTAGGAAATTATTTTTATTGCAAGCTACTAAAATGGGCTTTGCTACCACTTACCTTCAGGAATTCATCAGCGAGAGCATCATATATGGCTGTACATGTTTCTGGTACAATTTTTCCTAATAGTTGAGGAGATATTGCACAACTGAATTTAAGATTTTCGTACGTCCGCCCTGTAGCTAAAAACTGCAATGCAGCCACTAAGCGCTCCTCAGCACTGACTGATGCTCTCATAACGGTATTTTGTTTTTCTATTCTGCCAGAAACACGTTGTAGCAGCTCACGAAAAGTAGATTCGCTCATCCGTAGATAGTTTTTAAAATCTTGAGGATCGTTTACAGCAATTTCTTTCCAAAGAGGCATATGACTGAATTTATTGCGTTCCATAAGCCATTTTTTTGACCATATACGCCTCCGTTTTTTTCATTTTTGTTTCGTCTACGCAACAAAAACTACCCACAGTTATTGCAATCGCCGTTTCTAAATTCATTGCCACAAGTAGGCTCGCGATTTTTAATTTTGAACTGAAGTTCGCATGTTCGGTGCGTACATGTGTGGACACCGGCGAGCATGCTCGGATCGAAGTTGAGTTCGAGGTAATTTTTTCGAGCCGAGCATGCTTGCACGTGTATGAGGGGTTTTAGGCTGACACATTGATGTAATGCTCATTGAGCATGGCGTTATTAAAATGGGCATTATCACAATGCGTCGTGATGACCAAGTGTACACAAGTATTGATCATATTGTAGTCATTAATTTGATGTAATTTATACATTGTTCTAATGTGAATAACACAATACTTTTTCATCAGTTCTATATATTACTACCTGATCATTATGTCAACCAAATCATTGATTGTCCAATCACTAAAATTTATTATTTTTGATGAAGTTTTGGCATTGTTGTAATGAAAAATTCGTTTTAGGAATAAATATGTGGCCAATCACTAGAAGTGATTGATATTAGTGTCATTATTTTTTTTGTGGAGTCACCTGACTGATGTTATTGGCGAAAATCATTGTACGACACTGTTTTCCTCTAAGTTCAATATTTTTATCAAATTACATAATCAAAAATACAACGTAAGTTTTAAATAACAAAATCAATCAATCGATGGAATGCCTTGAAGAATCAATCTCCACGTGTTCTCTTTCATCAGTTTTGGTGTTTATTGTGTTACTGGCGTATTGTTGTTAATTGTTACTATAAAAACTTAGCAATAGCTTTTTGCATAAAATTCAATAGAATCTTAATAAAATTGGAGTATCTGAAAAAAAGATCATTGATAAAACTTTTTTAACTTTAATGATGCGAAACCATCATTTCTACGCCACTGACTTTGATTTGATAAAGTTCAGCTCCTTCAAATTCACGGCATTGTAGAAGAATTCCATTATTAATCATTTATTTAAAAAAAATATGAAACTTAGAGAAGAACAGTGGCGTACAATGATTTATATCATGAATTGCAATCAGGTTACTCTGCTACTTATAATTGGAAATGTGATTCCATGAAAAAGAGTTCTTTGGTACTGCTAATAACTACAGTAGGTTTCATCAAAATCGACAAACAGTCTCCCAAGTAGGTAATGAATTAAAATCCGATTTTTAATACATTTATATGAAGACTTCTTCATAAAATGTGACAAGAAATCACGTCCAAAAATAGATGACATCATCCAGTATTCGCCCTGTAGAATGAACAGGGGACAAAGAATTGATCCAATGGAGTTAACTCAAACTAGATTTGGTGCTATTGAGACAAACGAACTGCGAACAGTTTAATCATCGTGTGTGGCGTGCCTATAGTGAAAAGTGTTGCTCATATGTGCGTTGAAAAGTACCAGTTATCAATGCTAAAAAATTACGAAATTTTAATTTACGCCTATGAGTTATTGAAGTATCCTACATTGAGTTCCGAATGAAAAAATTTAAAAAATAGTTTTGTTTTGAATAAACCGCTTGACAATCTGTGTTCTACTCATTGCCATATAAATTAGTGAGCTCCAAAAAAGTACCGACAGCTATAGTCGAGTTCCGAAATTGTAGATAGTGAATCATCGTCAGTTTACGTGGTTTCAGAGTGCGGAATGCACGTAAACTGATGATGAGTCACTATCTACAATTTTAGAACTGGGCTATAGATAGGAAATATAAATAAAGCAGAACATAAAGCAGCCCATGCACTTCCAAGGAGAACAATAAGCTGAGATAATGACTGATGCTTCTGTGAATAAAATATTAGGGGAGATTCAGAAGAGTAGAGACGAACTAAAAAATTCGATAGTAGCCAGCGAGGCGTGTCTCGCATTGAAAATTGAAAACCTCAATACGAAAGTCACACAAATAGTAAAAGAAAATATCACTTTGAAAATCAAGCTGAGAGAGGGATAACAAACTCAACAATATTGGTTTTTTGGAATGAATAAATCCGTAGAAGTACAAGCGGCCTTGGTTGTAAGTGAACTCAGAAAATTAATAGAGATTGAAATAACTGAAAGTGATATAAGCAACGTTTATTGTCTTGGAAAAACAAGGAACTATCCAATTAAGGTGCAATTGATATTACATTTAAAAAAGGAATTGATTCTTGAAAACGCAAAAAAATTAAAAGACACCATAATCGCAATTTCGCATGATTTGGCCACCAAAATACTCAAGCACTATCAGTCCTGCGAAAAACAGAACAGAAGAAACTGCTTCATAAAAGGGACCAAGCTAATAATTGAAGGAAAAGCGTATACAGTAGATCAATTAGAAGAAATCGAAAGCAACGAAGCAGCAGGAGTTAGAAGGAATAGCGTGCCAGCTCTAACACAAAACCTCATCAGAGAGTACGATTCTTCAGAGGAAATAAACAAAACGGAAAAAAAAGAGAACGCGAAACTGCCGAAGGAGAATACAAAAAGAAGACAACCTTGGGAATCAAACCAACATCAAGCTTCGTTCCAACTCATCATCGATTCAACCAAAGAAAAGGAAGAAGAACTTTTGAAACCGATCCATTTTGATTCATGATTTTTTTGTGTTTCGTTTTTCCTGGGGCATACAAAAGTGAAATGGATGAGTACATTAGGAACTGTAAAGTAGAATCAATAAATACTAATGTAATGGAAAATATAACAAGTTATAATGATACATTTAAAAAATTAATAAAAAATCAAATATTACTTTGTTTTTGATGAATATAAGTGAATGCCAAAAAAGTGTATTGATACCGAATACGATTTCATTATACTCACTGAAACAAGAAAAATTCCTAAACCAGGCTTTAACAATTTTTATAACGAGGGAACAATCAACCAGAACGATGGTGTTCATCTATTCGTTAAAAATACCATTAAATGCAAATCTGCCGTTGTTTCAATAAATGCATTCAATATTTTAGAAATCGATAAAAAAATTAACACTTTCAGGGTACTGTTCAGCGCAGTATACAGACCACCAGTTCCTTGTGAAAAAAAATTCATTGAAAGTTTTTCCTTATATGCTGATGGTATGAAGAAATTTTATGATCTACAATTTATCGTAGGAGATTTTAATATTAATATTTTGTACTCAAATAATGCTCTAGCTCAAGAGTACTTGAATATGCTCGAAGTATCGAATTTCGTCAGCGCGATCAACGTAAATACACGGGTGAAAGAGGAGAGAAATCCTGTATCGATCATATATTTATTGAACAAAAATCATCTGTAACGAATGAAATGATTTCTTCAGTACTGGAAATGGATATAACGGACCACCTCAGTCCAACTAGTCACTGCGTTTTTCCTGAAAAAAAAGCACTTCTATTGATCACAAAATAAAAAAATCTGTGGATTATAAAAAATGCAAACAACTGATTGGGAATGAAAACTTTTTTTTTGGTCTATTCAACTCCAAATATAAACAAGGCCACAGATTCATTCATAAATATTTTACAACAAGCTGAGAAAATGTGTACGAATACCATAAAATTAAATTCTAAAACTGGTAAAAGGAGCCCCTGGATAACACAAGGTTTAGTAAAATCAATAAGGACGAAACATAATTTATTCATAGTCCTGAAAAAAAATATACTGAGGAAAATATTAGGATTTATAGGAGCTACAGAAATAAACTTAATAACGTGATAAAACAAACCAAAACAGAATTCTATGTGAAAAAAATTGAAGAAAATAATGATTGGCAAGAAAAAACCGAAAGATACAGTGACCGCCAAAAAGTATGTACCATATGGAAAAAAATTTTATCATTGGAGTATTGGAAAAAATATTCTGTGGAAAAGTTTGTGCATGTCCGATAACCTAAAGATCGATTTTGACACATGTCACGTGATCGCTAGAATGGCGGCAAAATGAAAAAAATTGTAATGCAAAGGCACAAAAAAGGGTAAGATGGCAATATATCAAAAAAAGTTATTTGAAAAAGTCACTTAGAATTCAATTTTATACACATAAACGAAGTTTCAAGAGATAATTCAAAAAAATTTAAAATAGCAATTTTTTCAAAATATTTTCCCATCTATTTAAAAATATTATTTTTTTTTCTTATGAATAGCTTGACTATACTGAAACATTTGCATTTTAATGATAATGACAAAACTTTCTCATTTTCTCCACACCAGAGGGCACTAAATTGAAAAAATGGGAATTTGTCAGAACCCTTGCTGTTACATCGGTTCGTATCTAATAGTTATATCCGAATTCCACGACCATTGTGATGACATGACACTCCAAAACATGGTAATTTCCAGATTATAATCAAGTTCCGATGATAATCGTGCATGAGCGTTTCACTTCCCACATAAACTTGAAAATAGTGCGTCAAATTAAAGATTCTTAAAGTTTATGTGCAAAGTAAAACGCTCATACAGCATTATTATTGAAACTTGATTAAAATCAGGAAACATGGTGTTTCTAGATTGCCATATCAACACAATAGTCTTGGAATTCTGATATAACTGTTAGATAAGAACCAATGTAACAGCGAGGGATCTGGCAAAAACCAATTTTTTTAATTTAGTGCCTTCTGGTGTGGAGAAAATGAGAAAGTTTTGTCATAATCATTAAAATGCAAATGTTTCAGTATAGTCAAGCTATTCATTAGAAAAAAAAAAAAACATTTTTAAATAGATGGGAAAATATTTTTAAAAAATTGCTATTTTCAATTTTTTTGAATTATCTCTTAAAACTTCGTTTGTGTGTATAAAATTAAATTCTAAGTGACTTTTTCAAATAACTTTTTTTGATATCTTGCCATCTTACCCCTTTTTTTGCCTTTGCATTGCAATTTTTTTCATTTTGCCGCCATTATAGCGATCACGTGACATGTGTCAAAATCGATTTTTAGGTTATCGGACATGCACAAACTTTTCCCCAGAATATTTTTTCCAATACTCCAATAATAAAAATTTTTCCCATATGGTACATACTTTTTGGCGGTCACTGTATAATAAAATAATTCAAACATAATGGAATCACCATAAACGGACAAAATCAGATAGCAGGCGTTTTCTGTGAAACATTCACTGATGTGGGTAAAAAATTAGCGGATTGTATAAAAAATAAAACTAAAAATATTGAAACCAACGTGTCGCAAATCTCAAAAAGAATACCTAATCAACCAATGAAACTGAAATCATCCGCATAATTGAAAAACTAAAGATTAAAAAATCTGCCGGAGCAGATGGTATTAGGTCGGAAACATTGAAACATCTAAACAATCTGATAGCTAAGACCCTTTCCTATATTATTAATAAGGCAATCACAGATGGTATTTTTCCGACAGCATTCAAATTTGCTATAATTACACCTATCTACGAAAATGGCAGTCACAAAGATCCATTGAATTACCGGCCAATATCAATAATATCCAACTTGGCCAAAATCTTCAAAAAACTTATCAAAAAGCGCTTCGACCAGTACTTGATCAAGTTCAGTATTCATTTAGACCAAAAATTTCGTTTTCGAGAAAAAGGGTCAACTTCAGACGCCATTGCAAGGTTGACAGGTAATATAAACAACCCAATTGATGAAAAATTATCATCTATGTGTGTCTTCATAGATCTGGCAAAGGCGTTTGATACTGTTGACTATAACAAACTAGAAGTTATTGGATAGGAGATTTGCACATGAATTGTTAACTGGCTACTTACGAGATGATATATTCCAGCTGAATATTCTATGAGGCTGCAAACTGGCAAGAACTGAAACAAATAGATGAACTGACTTAGGACATATATTCAGTTTTATGTAAGAAAAAAAACTGACATCATGAAAAACATTTTTTGTACATTTTTCCTCATACTCACCATACCTACCTGAATACACAGAACTGAATATAAAAAATAATTCCAATGAGTGCCTGACAGTGAAATCTGCTAAAGACGTAAAATATTTTGGCATCTGCATTGATAACCACCTCCGATGGGAAAAACACATAGAATATTTGATCAAAAAACTGAGACCGATGCCTTATAGATTCAAATTTTTAACGAACATTTTACCCGCGAAATATCTTAAAATACTATACTTAGCGTTAGCGGAAAGTCACTCAACATATGAAATGATAGCTTGGGGAGCGGCTTCCATCAATATCATGAGTAATTCAGAAACAATTCAAAAATACAGACTGAAAGTTATATATAAGAAGCCCCGCCAATACTCCACAGAGATGCTGTATAATGAAACAAAAATATTCGACGTCAATTAACTCTATGCAAGGACTATTCTAGTGAAACAGCACAAAGATAGGAACTTTACAAAAAACATTGATCATAACCATAATACCCGGCAAAACACCAACAGAACGTTGATTGTACCTCACCCTGAAAAAAACCATAGTACTAAAATGTGTTACTTACCTCGGTCCAAAACTATATAATGAATTACCCGAAAAGATTAAAAAATTAAACTCTAGTAATATGTTCAAGAATAAAATAAAAAACTGGATCCAATTACTACCAAGAGAACATATCCGTGAATTTTTTAATAGTAACAATACCACATTCGTGTTGAAAACCTAATATTGGTCTGAACTTATTCATTTTACAAATGCAAACACTAATATTGTTATAGCCAAAGCAATATATAAAAAATTGTACTAGATTGAATTTCACACAGTTGCCCATGCACGAGGTTTCTTTTATGGGTACACCCTGCGATTATTCATCACAACAGTACATGTTATATGTATCCAATTAGTGTCAATTCGTCTTATTTGAATATTTGTAGAATGATTCTAACCGGAAAACTTTTCATAACTTCAGTAGAACCCAATTGAACAAAAAAGGTCTAGACACTCCACTCATTGTAGTATTTATTGTATTGATTACAGTGTAGATTGAATATAAGTATTAGTGTTTAGATTTTATATTTGATATAACATTCTTAGATATATACCCCGTTGAAATTCACCATTTTTTTATTATTCAGGTTTTTTTTAAACCTGTTACATTTTTATTTTATATCTATATATAGTGTATCATTAATTGTAGATGGATCTAGAAATCGAACTGCGATCTGTTCGGGAAGTTGTTGTTTTCGAAAAATAAGGATAGAATAAGTTGGATTATTTTGCATAAAATTGCTATTGATAAAATTGGACTATATTTAGGTGCAAGGAAACTATATCTACTTTTCTGAAAATCAGGATAACCCTCCTCTACATTTTGAAGGGTTTTGGAAATGTTAGGTTAGGAAATAATATCTTTTGTAAACTTCATGTTTTGACTGTTTGATTCATGAACGTCCTGGTTACGATCCCCAGTTTTGAATTAGATTCTTCTACTCTAAGACTAAACTTTCATGCCAGGACCTAACAGACCAAATTCTTCTGCTGCCTTTACTTATCTCCCAATGAACCATCCTATAGCGACCCCACTGCTAAAATCATCGTAATGGGAGATTTCAACGTGCATAACTCTATACCTGTCTCAAATTTTACAACAAAACAGACAAGGCAGGTCGTCCAGCTGAGGCCTTCGCTATCACGTAAGGATTTAAACAGCTAGTCGAGCTACCCACACGCATTCCTGACTTCAACAATCACCCTGCCAATACACTCGATCTTTTTCTCAACACCAATTCTGATCCATACAGAATTGAAGTGCTCTACTTGGGAACTCCGACCGCAACCTTATCTCCACTTTTTCCCTCACCATCGATCAACACAATACTGCCCCGTCTCATGGTGCACTACAATTCAGCCAACTGTGAAGGTTTTCGCATGTTTATCACAGCATTTTCATTGAGAAGAGTATGTTTCTCTTTTGGAAATTCAACACAATGCGCTGACACAATCATAATGCTGGGAGTGCAAACGTAAATACCAAACACTTCAAGAAGAATATCGTCTGATACACCCTGGTTTAGCAAAAATTGCTCCATAGCTGTTGCATTGAAGCAGGCAGCACCATCGATGGTACAAAAATCAGAGCCCCAAGACTAGATCAGAATATGTTGAAGCTGAAAATATGTATAAGGAATCGATCGAATCTTCGGAAGAGGCCTATAACACCAAGATACGGTCAAAACTCGTCGAGTGTCCTAACGGGTCCTGCTCGTTTCGGTCTTTTTCCAAAGCTGTGGAAAGAAACTTCAACTCCGGTTCATTTCCTCCCCTAACCAAGAAACATGGAACACTAGCCACTAGCCTAGGAAAGAGCCATTATTTTCGCTAACATTTTTACTGCAAATTCTATTCTGGATTTACTGGAAAAACTACCGCGGAACATCACTTCCATTGACAGCTATATGCCTGAGATTACCTTCCGCCAAGGAACAATCAGACGCATTTTGCTTGGACTTCACACCAACAAAGCTAGTGGATCTGATGGAATTCCTCCGATCATTTTCAAAAATGTGCTACTGAATTTATGCCTGTTGTTTGCTTGTTATTCAACCTCTCTTTTAATTTGGGGATTTCTCCGTCCAACTGGAAAATTGCAAGAGTACAGCCAGTCACCAAAAAAATGGAAAAAAACCTACCCAGCAACTACAGACCTATACCAATGCTATATGTTATTTCGAGAGTCGTGGAAAAAGCCATCAACATCGAGTTAATGAAATATCTAGATCGACCAGAAATTGCGAATGATCGACAATATGGTTTCCGTCATCGGAGATCAACTGATGACCTGCTTGCATATTATGTCTAACGCATATGGCAAGTATCCATTGGAAAATATGGTGGAACTCTGGTAGTGGCATTTAATATCTTCAAGGCGTTTGTTCGTGTCTGGCATCAGGGCCTTGTCGCCAAGCTTCCATCTTATGGCTTGCCCCCCCCCCCCCCCAGTGGTGTTCTTTGATAATTAGCCTTTTCTCTAACAGATCTCCTCAAGTGGTGGTTCATGGAGTTTCATCTGACTCTCTTCTTTTGAATGCTTGTGTTCCGCAGGGATCCATTTTAGCACCAACACTGTTTTGCCACCACATCGATGATTAATTGAGAGCTACCTCATGCCCAGTGTATAGCTTTGCAGATGATAGTACCGTTCATACCGCATTCCCTTCCATAGTTCTGATATCAGCCAGTGAAATTAGAAGAGAACGGGGTGAGAACGTGAACGACTTAAATATGGACCTATCCAAAATTCCATAGTAGGGATCCAACAACTTCGTAGAACTCAATGCATATGAAACACAACACAAGCATGTCTTTTCTCTAGAAAAGCCGATCTCACAGTGGCCAACGTAATTATGTCAGGAGTCTTCATACCAATGAAATCCTCAACTTCGATGCTCGGTATTAACGTCAGCAGTACCCTGTCATGGGAAAGCCATATGAGGTCCATTGCCAAAAGTGCCTTTCAAAAACTAGGTTCTCTGTTTCGTGTCGAAAGCTATTTCACTTTCCGTCAGTTGATTATAATTTATAAGGAACAGATCCGACCTATCCTGGAATACTGTTTCTATATATGGAGTTCAGATTCTGTCCAAAAGAGAGCATTTCGTCTCATCGGTGATGCTGGACTTGCAAGATATTATCATATTATCATGGACGAAAGGTTTGGAACTCACTGCTTCGGGAGGTGTTTGCTAAGGCATAAAGCCTGCAAAAATTCAAGAAGTTCACCAATTCCTACCTACGTTCGCTCGGCTTTCACGATGTTCTTTGGACATCACGGTATTTTCCTCTTCGCGAGAATCAAAACATAAAAAAGACCTATTTCATCAGTGTGCTAATTTAGGTAAAGCCATCAGTCACATTTTCTTTGAGTTTTATAAATATCAATGTTTGTAGTAAATATAGGATGTTTTCAGAATGTGTGGAGCCATCCATCTGTTATTTTATAGTTATTATTATCAGTCCTAAGGCGAATAAAACATTTATTATTCTTCACCATTAAATAATGTTCTTTTTTTGAAGGACCCCGCACTATCCATATGAACTCCCTGAACTTTTGGTTTGTTGTAGATTTTGACTTCCTTGGCAAAAGTGTCCATAGGCACAAAAAAATCGGCAGACCAGTTTTAACAATTTCAAGAATTGACAAAACGCCTATTCATTCTAGGAATACCATGCCTCAATAACGGTACAATATCACCTTGATATCGTTTTCATTACACTTTTTTGCTCTGTGCTCTACAACAGGGTCAACAAAGAAAAGTCAAATTCGATCAATGTGTCGTACGAACACCCTTTTTCTATCGTAAAACGAGTCAAGGGTATGTTCAATACATATTAAATGAACTGAATTTAACGAGAGGTTACGTCTTACCAAATATCTCGAAGGCGGTTTTCTAGGTGGAAGTATGGCTCCTGGAAGTTCTGGAACGAAGTGGATGCTGCGCCGGCCGGCCGATAGAGACGACCGTCACTGCACTTTTATATAGGTTTTTCTATTTGGTTGTAAAACTATTATAATTATAAAGAACTAGATGATATATTGTCGGTAGGTACAATTGTTCTGTCTCTGTCACGGTACTACCTTTTTCATTCGGAGTCCTTTTTCTAACAGGGGGGGGGGGTTTAACACGATATGCGCCTGGCGCGACGTGAACCTCTGATAGCCACGAAATGTCCCAATACAGGGAGGACAAATATTGATTCGAACATACCGTGACACGTATGTAGTTTGGCTTCGGTAATTTAAGTAATTGAATATTATGAGGGGAAATGTGGACGAAACATAATCTCGCCCACCAAAATGCGTATGCATTTTCTATAATTCTATGGGAAGGGGACATAGTTTAACAAGGGAACGCTTGAAGGTTCCCGTAGCAGTGCGAACAGTTGCCACCCGAATAATACCGTTACTTCCTGGATGGACAGCCGTCACACGCGCCATGGTACATTGTAAAGGGGGCGCATCATCACGCTTGATCAAAACTAATGTTCCCGGATTAATCAATGAGGAACTTGAATGCCATTTGCTGCGTTGATGGAGCGTATGTAGGTATTCTTTTGACCACCTAGATCAAAAGTCTTGTTGCATACGCTGCAACAATTGCCAGCGACCGAGGCGATTTAGTGGTAAATTAGTGAGATCAGGTTCGGGTAGACGTGACAGCGGCTCGAGCGTCAGGAAGTGGCCTGGAGTGAGAGCTGTGAAATCATTGGGGTCTGTACTAAAAGGAGTCAATGGTCTCGAATTGAGTATGGCTTCAATTTGAACGAGAACCATATTGAGCTCTTCATAGGTTAACACTTGACAGCCAACAACACGACTCAAATGAGATTTGACTGATTTGACGCCAGCTTCCCATAAACCACCGAAATGAGGAGCGGCGGGAGGGTTGAAACTCCACGAAATTGATTCTTTAGAAACAGCAGATTTCATTCAATTGTTGAGTTGTTTATGAGCGCTAATCACTATAGATAAATTGACATCGTCCGCGACGAGCTATGAAACGACGTAGGGCAGCTAAGAATGCATCTGCGGATAAGCCTGAGGCAAGTTCCACATGAACAGTTTTTACTACAAAGCACACAAATAGATACAAATATGCCTTAGTGGTTTTTGCTCCGCGATGTCGGGATATGAGTATTTTAAAGGGACCGGCATAGTCTACTCCTACATGCAGAAATGGTTTAACTTGGGACAATCGAGAAGATGGGAGATTACCCATAGGGGGCTGAAGGGGTTTCGGTTTAGTTTTCCAGCAAGTGATACACTTGGAAATAACACTTCGAATGACCCGTTTAGAGGATAATATCCAGAATTTTTGGGCGATTAAAAATTGAACTTGATGAATGCTAGCATGAAAATACTTTCTATGCGTTTGTTCAATGATCAACGTTGTGAGACGACTACGACTTGGTAACAAGGCGGGAAAGCGTTTTTTATAAGGAATAGGGGCGTTAGCTAAACACCCTCCAACACGTAAAATATTATGATCATCCAAAAACGGAGATAATTTTTTGAATGATTTTGGAAGGGTGGTTCCTGCTTGGATCATTTCTATCTCTTCAGAAAACTTAAGGGACTGAACGTATTTGACAAGAGTAAAAAGTGATTGTTAAAGTTCTTCAGAAAGAAGCCAACTAGATTGTGGAGGTTGATTTTCTTTCCTACTATTGCGGATAAAACGGAAAAGGTATGCAACGATACGTGTGTGAGTTTCTAGGGATGAATATTTTGCAAGAAGTTGATCTAAGATAGATGGACTGGTAAGGGTGGTTAAGACTATTTTACGTTCCTCTTCAAGTGCAGCATGAGAGAAAAAATTATGGTTTACACCCAAACTAGAAAAATCACGGAGTTGGGATTTCAATAAGGAAGGACCCGCCCACCAGAGACCGTTGTCGATCAAATCAGATGGAAGCAGTCCACGGGAACCAATGTCAGCTGGGTTCTCATTGGTGGAAATATGTAACTAGGGGACAGTAGGTAACTTTTCCTGAATATATGATACCCTATTTCCGACAAAGGTTTTCCATCTGTGAGGTGAAGAGGATAACCAGTAGAGAACAATGGTCGAGTCTGACCAGGCATACATTTTGTTAACCGTGATATGAGATCTGAAGCAATTGTAGACAACGAAAAACAAACGGGCTAGTAGAACTGCTGCACACAATTCTAACTTAGGGATAGATTTGACTTTGAGTGGGGCTACTTTTGATTTAGCACAAACAAAGCGAGATATTGCTTCACCTGTTTCAGAAACGCATACTAAATAAATAACTGCGCAGTAACCCTTTTCCGAACTATCACAAAATCCATGGAGTTCGCAAATGTCGAACTGTTCAGGGCAAAGCCACCGAGGCAATGTCCAATGAGCTACGGAGGAGATGTTAGACATATATTGTCTCCAGAGATTTTTTATTTCAATAGGAGGGGTTTCGTCCCAGTCTAAGTTTAAACTCCAGATTTGCTGAATCAAATGTTTCACGAAAAATGTAACGTGATAAAAAACCCAAAGGGTCGAAGATTCGGGCGAGGTTTGATAAAAGGTTTCGTTTTGTGCAAGTTTCTTGGATGGGATGAATAGAAAATGAAAAAGTATCACTTGCCGAGTGCCAGTGCAGTCCTAAAACTTTTAAAGGGCAGTCACCTTCGAAATTCACTAAGCTCTCGGAGGATAAATGTGAACTAGGGAGATTCGCAAGCAAACTGGGTTCATTGCTAGCCCATTTCCTCAAGTCAAAGCCTCCTTTACGAAGTAACGCGATCAAGTCCTTGATGAGGTTTTGGGTTTTTATGAGCGTAGATGCCCCTGTAACTTCATCATCCACGTAAGTATGTGAGCGAATAACTTCTGAAGCATATGGAAAACTTGTTTTCTCTTCTTCAGCTAGCGTGAGGATGCTTTTTAAAGCGAGGTAGGGGGCACAAGAAAAGCCATAAGTGATAGTACGAAGGCGGAAATCTTGTATGGATTCCGAGGGGGAAAAACGCCATAATATCCGTTGGTAGTCGGTTTGCTGAGGGTTTATCAAGATCTGACGATACATTTTACAAACGTCACTGGTGATAACATATCGATGAAGCCTGAAGTTCAATAAAATGACCACCAGATCCTGCTGAAGTTTTGGACCAACTAGCAGACAATCATTGAGAGATTTCTGTCCCGGAGATTTAGATGACGCGTTAAAAACCACCCTGAGTTTGGTAGTGCTACTAGAAGGTTTTAAAACTCAGTGGTGGGGTATGTAATATGGTTTCTAGGGAATTGAATCCTCTTCAATAAGTTCCATGTGATTTAAATCAAGATATTCTTTCATGAACGCTGAATAATCTTGATAAAGCGTGGGGTTTCTGAGAAGTTTTCTCTCCAAAATTAGAAAACGAGAAAGAGCTAGATTTCGACTACCGGGAAATCTGGGTTCATCAATGCGAAATGGCAAGGATACCACAAACCGGCCATCTTCCTGTTTGTGATGAGTGTCAGAAAATATTTTTTCACATAACTGATCTTCGGAAGATAAAGCTACAACCCGAGGAACGTCTTCTACTTCCCAAAATTTTTTAATTGTATTTTCTAAAGATGTATCATAACATAAGAATGACTGAACAATGTTTGTAAAGGGTGAAGTATTAGTCTTTCCCATCAATACAAATCCAAAGATAGTATTGAGGGCTACAGGTCCTTCTAAATTACCAGCTACACGGCCAGGAAGAAGAATATGTGGGAACAAGTCTGCTCCTAATAATATATCTATACTGTTTGGTTGATCGAACTGCGGATCGGCTAAAAATAAATTGTCTGAATGAGACCAGGATGGTGCAGATAAAGGAAAAGTGGGTAACTCACCACAAATTTTTGGGAGAACTATAGCATCTAATTCGAAAGTAGGTGATGATTTTCCTCTAGGAGAAATACGGCAAGATATGCCATCAGAACTACGTAGACTTTGTAACTGTCCGATTCCTTGAACAGAGAAATTCAATTTGTACGAAGAAAGTCCAAGACGATTAACACATTTTTGAGAAATGAAGTGGCTTTGAAAACCGCAGTCCAGAAGAACGCGAACCTTCTGGGCGGTGCCTCTACTAACTAAGACATCTACTAGAGCCGTTGACAA
This sequence comes from Chrysolina oricalcia, assembly GCA_944452925.2. NCBI lineage: Eukaryota > Metazoa > Arthropoda > Insecta > Coleoptera > Chrysomelidae > Chrysolina > Chrysolina oricalcia. Next base: position 39,090,340 of record OX101828.2, on the reverse strand, counting down.
TAAAACATCAGCACGGTGAGGTGCAAAACTAGTGAGTGATTGAGTGGTCAGGGTGTTAGGTGTAGATGAAGAACTACTGGTACTAGGGTCTATGGGCGATTGAGCGTTGGGGTTGGCAAAGGATGGTCCAGACGAAGTGTGTTCGAAATGTAGTAAAGTATGATGCTTTTTTTGACATTTGTAGCAAAGTATGGACGATCGACATTGTTTGATATTGTGGGAGCTGCTGAGGCAGTTCAAACAGAAGCGATTGTCTTTTGCGATACAATCTTTCAGATGCGGTTTTCTCTAAAAATTCGGGACACTTTGTTAGAGAATGGTTTTTCTTGCATATAATAGAAGAAATAACAGTGAGAGTAGAAGGGGTCGTAGTAGAAGGGGTGGTAGTAGAAGAGGGAAAACTGGACACATTTCCTAATAATGACGTAGAGCTCCGAGAAAGCGAATTTGAGCTAGATTTAGGGGCATCTTTTGGACGACCTTTCCTAATATTTCTAGTGAAGGAAATATTGTCCATGGTACTACAGTGTTTGATCAAGAAATCTGTCAGCTCATCATAAGTCGGAAGTTGGGAGCTGTCATGGTATAACTCAAATTTGGTAGCGATCGAAATATCTATGCGCTTCAAGATCATTTGAACTACAATGAAGTCCCATTTATCAGTTGGTAATTTGAGTAATTTCAAGGCAGATAAATTTTCAGCAAATGTGTCTAACAAATTTCTCAAATCCTTAGGATTATCAGATAGAAGTTTTGGTGTATTATCTATAGCGGCCCAATGAGCTGCTGCAATGAGTCTTTCATTTTTGTAGCGCTTTACCAATGTGTCATAGGCTACCTGATAGTTGTTGCCAGTCATCGGTAATTTTTGAGTGAGTGATAATGGAGCGCCCCTCAAAGATGAAACGAGATAATTAAATTTTTCTATGTCACTCAAACTGTTGTTATTATGAATAACGGCATCAAACATGTCGATATAAGAAGGAAAGGTTGTTATGTCTCCCGTGAAAGTCAATAACTGAAATTTTGGTAAACTAATATTACTATGCCTGCTAGGGTTAGTTGTATTAGCATGAACTACAGGTGCTTCAATTAAACTATAATAGATAGCTTTCACAGAAAAATACAAAGTTTCAAAACCCTTCCGTATACCATTTCCACTTCAAATTTTGCATCGTCCGCGGAGATCAAACCAATTATGATATTTTGCTGTTCAAAAAAATCGTCTCTTATCCTTTCAATCCCTTCATGCCTAAATCTGAAGATTGTATGAGCGTTGGTATCAGTTTGAGCCTTGAGAGCCGCATCCATTACCTCATTCAATCTATTAATGATTGTTTGTCTATGAGCTTCGGCCTTTTTCAATTTGTCAGCCATTATCACATAAAATTCAAAGATTTTTTTTTATGAAATAATTAATTTTTTAGGTGTAATCTAATAAATCCAAATTACTGAATCTCGAATGCTTCTTTGGAATTTTTTACGAAATAACTAATTTCTATGTTGCGATCTAATATTGGAACAAATTACTAAATATCAAATTCCCGACTTCACTGCCCTCGCCCTGTATCGCTACGTTTAGATCAATGGGATGGGATGGGATGGGATGGGATGGGATGGGATGGGATGGGATGGGATGGGATGGGATCGGATCGGATCGGATCGGATCGGATCGGATCGGATCGGATCGGATCGGATCGGATCGGATCGGATCGGATCGGATCGGCTCGGCTCGGCTCGGCTCCGCTCGGGATGGGATGGGATGAGATGAGATGAGATGAGATGAGATGAGATGAGATGAGATGAGATGAGATGAGATGAGATGAGATGAGATGAGATGAGATGAGATGAGATGAGATGAGATGAGATGAGATGAGATGAGATGAGATGAGATGAGATGAGATGAGATGAGATGAGATGAGATGAGATGAGATGAGATGAGATGAGATGAGATGAGATGAGATGAGATGAGATGAGATGAGATGAGATGAGATGAGATGAGATGAGATGAGATGAGATGAGATGAGATGAGATGAGATGAGATGAGATGAGATGAGATGAGATGAGATGAGATGAGATGAGATGAGATGAGATGAGATGAGATGAGATGAGATGAGATGAGATGAGATGAGATGAGATGAGATGAGATGAGATGAGATGAGATGAGATGAGATGAGATGAGATGAGATGAGATGAGATGAGATGAGATGAGATGAGATGAGATGAGATGAGATGAGATGAGATGAGATGAGATGAGATGAGATGAGATGAGATGAGATGAGATGAGATGAGATGAGATGAGATGAGATGAGATGAGATGAGATGAGATGAGATGAGATGAGATGAGATGAGATGAGATGAGATGAGATGAGATGAGATGAGATGAGATGAGATGAGATGAGATGAGATGAGATGAGATGAGATGAGATGAGATGAGATGAGATGAGATGAGATGAGATGAGATGAGATGAGATGAGATGAGATGAGATGAGATGAGATGAGATGAGATGAGATGAGATGAGATGAGATGAGTTGAGATGAGATGAGATGAGATGAGATGAGATGAGATGAGATGAGATGAGATGAGATGAGATGAGATGAGATGAGATGGTACGGAAGGGCATAATAACTACCAAAAGCAAAACCACATTGATAAAAAAACAATAATTCGAATCGAAGTACCAAAATGTGTCGTACGAACACCCTTTCACCTGGATTCTCAAAAAGCGGTTGATTCAAATGCACTTGCATCTCCTAGGTTAAACCTTACGCATTTTAGTATGGATTGTGTGAATGTGGATAAAAGTCACGTTGTGGGCTGTCCTGATGAAGACAATGATGATGAATCTCGAAAAAAAATTTCTGTTGAGCAGAATACAAGGCGTGATCTGAGTCTCAGGGAAATTTCAGCTCAAAATTTTGATAACAGGCCTTTGGGGTCTAACCTAGTTTTTTAACTTTTGGCGGTCAACCCGCTGAGGAATTTCAAACCCCGAAAAATACCGGCATTCCACGCCGAATTTTGGAACCATTCCAGAATTCAGAACGTAATACGTTACGTTCAGGGACCTGCAATCCACTCAATATTTCTGCAGAGTCGCAAATATAGTCGAGAATGAATGAAGCGAGAATGTTTGAACAAAACCGCCACCGAACTCCTGACAATATTTCAGTAATATCGGGTCTCAATGTCTCTCGAGCTAGCACCGGAAATAGCCTTGAAGGGAGCCTTGCACGCGGAAACGTTCATCAAACGGCCCGCACGAATAGTGAAATCCCTGCCTTTCGGCAAGTGATGTCTTATGAGGAACAAGAGGAATGGAAGTTTGGGTTTGTGGAATTGAAAAAATAAAGAAAAGGTCCCCTCCATCTTCCCCTCCTCTTCAGGCTAATGCCTGTTTGCCCAGACGTGACCCATATTTTTCAAGACATGGCGCGGAACGTGGGGCACAACAGACATTTTATGACCCCTATTTATCAAGACAGTACCTCATCAAAACCCGTAGAGAACATATTTTTTGATCTTCTGTTGAGCATGACAAATAGTTCACGTGGTCAAATTGTGACACTAACCTGATTTTATGCAAAACGATTATGCATGATGGTGCTCTCCCTCATTTCTGTTTAACAGTACACCATCATTTAAATCCCCTTTTTACAAATCGCTGGATTGGTAGAGCTGGTTCGATAGCTTAGCCGCCCCGTTTTCCGTATTGAACCACATTAGACTTTCTTATGTGGATATGTGAAAAGCGCTGTTTATGATGCTGGGTCCGTGCCTTCGGTTGAGGTCTTTCGTCATCGAATCATTGATGCTTTCCAAGACATAAGAAACACTCCTGAGATTTTAGAAGGTGTTTGACGTTCTATGCAAAGAAGAATGGAAGGACATTTCCGAAATTTATTATGAGATTAATAATTGCTTAATCCCTTATAAATATTTCCTTAGTTTGATATAGTGAAAATACCCCTCTTTCGTTGATAACGATTTCTGACAAGAATGCAATATACCGAATCCTTAGATTTTTTCATGGCCAACAAGATTATGCTATTCAAATTCACAGTTTCATTTTTCAAACATAAAATTTGGGCCAATAAAAGTGTGGACCCCCCCTCCAACTCTCCCAAAACTGAGTTTACATAATTTTTGAAGCAACAAAGGAATCAGAGTGCCTGAAAAAAACAGGGGTATGCCAATTTTCAGAAGATTTGATCCGTTATTATAGTCATAGTTTAAGATAATCTTGTATTCCTAACTCACAGTGGCTGTATCTCGAAGAGGGTGCATTTTAGGACACAAGTTGATTTGAAGAATAAATCTTATTTTGATCCCAACAATACGCCCTTGAAATATTGACATCTGATTTTGTATCACCATGTATAGTCCAGCAAATGATGCGTTACTTACTTGAAAGGAATTGTTTGATTTATGAACTAAGTAATTCTGCCTTAATATCAATGAACAGTTATTCTTTTTATGTTAGTAGAAAATTCTTCTGGGCTTCCCTTGTCTAGAAACAAAAAAATTAATTGTTTGCTTGTGTTTGAGTCTAGACAATGGAAGTCCAGAAGAATTCTACTAACAATAAAAATGAATTCTTTGCATATGGTTGAGTGACTCAAATACATGCAAATAATTTATTTTCTTCGTTTCTAGACAAAGGAAGTCCAGGAGAATTCTGCTAATACTAATACATTGGCAACTACTTTTAAACAAATTCTTCTTATGCTATTTGTCTTGATGATAAATCATACAGTGGATGTATTTGTCTATATAATCAAACAGTTGTATGTTGGTGATCAAAGAAACAGTGTTGCTGACTACAACCTATAATCTACTAGAGGCATAAGATGTCCGGAGGACTGCTCATTGCTAATATCCTATACAATAGGAAAAGTTGGGTAGAAAATCCATCAGAAAACAACTACTTTCCTGGCTAATGCCACGACGAACATTGAATTACATCTGATGAAATTTCCGTGCAGAGTTCCTACAAGGTTATCTCTGCAATTGCTTGGTTGCATGGGAATGTTCATCGAAACATTCGGACCACCTATATATCGATTTCGGAGTGTTGCTCCTCATCAGTATAGGGTAGGTCTAGCAGTCAACAACTAATGACTGCAACGAATGAATCGACAACCAAACCCATTTACAGACCGAAACTGAGACCGCGCCCGCACAGTGGATTAACTCCAAACTGCGAGCGCCATCTCAGCGCCGAAAGCTCAACCAAGAGATACCCATGACCACGATCGTCAAGACCGTATATAAAATGAAAAAGAAAACTGTAGGTCACAATGAGCTTATGACAAGAGGCATAAGATGTCCGGAGGACTGTTCATTGCTAATATCCTATACAATAGGAAAAGTTGGGTCGAAAATCCATCAAAAAACAACTACTTTCCTGGCTAATGCCACGACGAACATTGAATTACATCTGATGAAATTTCCGTGCAGAGTTCCTACAAGGTTATCTCTGCAATTGCTTGGTTGCATGGGAATGTTCATCGAAACATTCGGACCACCTTTATACCTTCTTCGTTGGGCTTCCGGCGCTGAGATGGCGCTCGCAGTTTGGAGTTAATCCACTGTGCGGGCGCGATCTCAGTTTCGGTCTTTAAATGGGTTTGGTCGTCGATTCATTCGTTGCAGTCATTAGTTATTGACTGCTAGACCTACCCTATACTGATGAGGAGCAACACTCCGAAATCGATATATAGGTGGTCTGAATGTTTCGATGAACATTCCCATGCAACCAAGCAATTGCAGAGATAACCTTGTAGGAACTCTGCACGGAAATTTCATCAGATGTAATTCAATGTTTGTCGTGGCGTTAGCCAGGAAAGTAGTTGTTTTCTGATGGATTTTCGACCCAACTTTTCCTATTGTATAGGGTATTAGCAATGAGCAGTCCTCCGGACATATTATGCCTATTGTTATAAGCTCATTGTGACCTACAGTTTTCTCTTCCGTGGTATAATCTACTGCCTGTCGATAAATTATATGGATGTCCAATATAGCCAAAGATTTATGAGTGACTCTTTCTCTCGGTTCATTCTGTGATAATCGAGTATGAATTCTTTCATCAAAGAATCCAGTTCAGTACCAATCAAATAAACATATCGATATTCATTATCATTATGCTAAGAAGAGAGTTTTAGAAAATGATGTTTCAGTCATATACAGTGCGGTTTTTTTTAGTCCCCCCCCCCCCAGTTAACTTTTGAACGGTTCGACGTACAAACATGAAAAAGAAATATTTGAAGGTTTTCACCGATACTACTTTTTGAAACAAAAAATATGATGATTGCTCGAAAGGGGGGCTCTAAAATTTTAAATGGCATGGGAGATCGAGTCTCACATCGTTGAAAAGGGAATTCAATTCTCTTTACAACCATCCATTTTCATTTTGAATTTGGTTTTATGCAATTCAAATTCGAAATATCAAAAAAAAATTCGAAAGGCATGAAAATCGAAATTGGGAAAAAATTTCAACAAAATTAAAAAATATTCGAGAGATTTAAAGAGAATTGAATTCTATTTCCAACGATGTGACACTTGACTTCCCATGCGATTTGAAAATCTTGAGTTGATGTGTTCTCCTGCGGCCCCTGTCGAGCAATCACCATATTTTTAATTACAAAAAGTTGTATCGGTGGAACGTTTTTTTTTCAATGTTTGTACATCGAACCGTTCAAAAGTTAACAAGGAGGGGACTGAAAAAAGCCGCACTGTGTATTGTTTCCTAAGAGGCCATGAGCGCGATCATAGTTGAGACAGCTTTTTTGGTAAAAGTGTCGATAACTCAAAAACTGTTCGTCGTATCGATTTCAAACAAGGACAGGCTTCTATAGGACGTTCGATTCTATGTACCTACGTCAGCGGCAGCACTTCACGATGCTTTTTACAGATAATCAAGGTAGCTGCAATTGTATTTCTCTTCCATTAAATTTTGAAGCAATCTATATCCAATCTTAATGAATTTGGTATTAAAAGTAAGGAAAAACGTTGATCTATGTACGTTCTGTGATTTTTTTTGAATAATGTTTTCATCTATCCAAAAAATTGCTTTGAAGTAAACTGCATTCTTGGACATTTTTGAGATTTTTTTTTATGAAAATGTGGATTGAAATTTCAATTTCCATTACCATCGAACGTCCTCTAGATTTCTGTCCTTGTTTTAAATAGATACGACGAACCGTTTTGGAGTTATCAATTGACTCTTTTACCCTAAAAAGCGTCCCAAATATGATCGCGCTCACGGCCTCTTATGATCGTTCCACTGATGCTAATATACGCGTTATCGATTGTTTGAAATTTTTGTATTGATAATCGAAAACATTTTGTTTTCGATTTTGAAGTTCGACTCTTGATTGGCTATTGTATGATTGTATGATGTATTTTCGATTTTGTAGTTCGCTTCCGCTTCCGTTTGATGAAACAAACTTACCAGCGAAATGCTATAATAACATAACACCGAACTTTGACCAAAACTGTGGAACTCACTATTAATTCATAACAACTTCACAAGTTTCGACAAATTCTAGATTCATCTTGAACAATATAATTACTAAAACCGAAACTGACCAAAACTAAGTACATGATCTAACATATTTGAAGTTGTGAAAGCAATATTTTTTTGTATCATTTGTGGAGTAGACGTGTCGATATCGGCTCCGTAAAAATTAAGTTATCTAGTATCAAAACTGCGAAAATAAATAAAAGATTTATATCAATGTGCTCATAAATCATAATCGAATAACTATCAGTGTAAAGAAAAAACTATAAGCAGTAAAAGAAACAGACAAATGACAAATGTGTTGAGCTGGTGAAAAACGAAGCCAAACAATTCAAATTTCTGTGCAAGTACGAGTGATTGTAGATGAACCATAGGCGTTCCTGGAATATTTCATCCGAATGATGGACAAATCAGAAGTAACCATTAAAGATGTCTACATGCTTATGAAAGAGGTAAATGCAAATCTTAGTCAAAGAATTGAGAAAATTGAAGAAGCAACAAACAATTTATCAACGGTGATATATACAGAAGCGGAATATTTAAAAACAAAAGTACAAAATCTTGAAGGAGAAAATGAACAACTGAAAAATAGATGAAGAAAAATAGAGAAAAGGACAATCAATAACAATCTGATACTCTACGGCATATTGGAAGACCCCAACGATCGTCCAGAAAATTTAGTTGAAAAAATTAGAAAACTTTTGACAGAAAAGTTGAATGTTTCTTTGGAAAAACCAGAAATAAATAACATATTCAGATTAGGAAAACGAAGTAACCGTATAAGACCTATTTTATTGTCACTCACAACCTACCTAAAGAAACAAGAAATATTAAAAAACTGCCAGAAACTGAAAGGAAGCAAAATTTTTGTCAGTGGCTAATTAATAGAGGAGGAACTGAAAGACAAAAAAATACTATTGGAAGGCCTAAAAGAAGCGAGAAACAATTCCAGAAAAGCAACCATAAGGGGAAATAAACTAATTGTTGAAGACAAGATATATTCAGTTGCCGAAGTACAAAACACCCTTAGTAACAGAGAAGAAGAGTTTTTGAACATACCAGCCAGGCATATTTCAAGTGAACCGCCCACCCCCTCCCCAAAAGAAATTCAAATAGAAGAGGAAGAAATTCAAATAACATCAAAACCATCACTATTCGAAACCGGACCAGAATTAGTAGTCAAACACAGAAGAACTGAGAAAGAAGAACCTAAAATAAAATCAAATAAGACGAGCCAGTTGCTAGTGAATGACACACCCAAAAACTCAACTACAAGTCGGATGCTAAGAGCACATGCTAAGAGGTGGTAAGTGCAGACATCCTCCTCAACCCAGTCTCAAGATATTAATAAACTCCACATTAAATAATAATTTGTGATTAAAACTATTTATTCATTAGACCCATTTTATAGATCAATGATCCAAATACTAATTTAATTTATTGTACACAACTTCACACAATCTCTAGAATTGATTAAGAGTAACATGGATCAATATATTCGTGACTTTATTACTTAAAAAATCGAAACTTACACATTAGAAACAACTGAGGAATGCTCCCAAATTTTAGATGTGAATAAATATAACTCCAACTTCAAGGTAGTACACAGCAATATACGCAGCAAAAATAAAAATCTAGATGAATTCAAGATATTTTTATCGAATTTGAATTCTGATATCGACCTGATCATTTTAACTGAAACCTGGCATATACCAGACACTAGCTTGCACCATATTAATGGGTATGATTTAATATATAATGATAGTAGATACAACCAAAACGACGGGGTTGTGATCTATATTAAAAACAGTTATCGCTATTCATACAAAATTATACAATTATACAATAATATTAATATATTATCGATGAAAATTCATGTAAATAAAAATAATCGTGCTTCAATTTCAACGGTATACAGATCACCCGATACAAATCCAAAGGAATTTATTACACATTTACAAGACTACTTCAACACCAATGACACCAATTCAGAAGAATTATACATTTTTATTGGAGATCTAAACATCAATATCTTGGAATTCGATCAGACCATAATTGACTACACAAACCTTCTAAACGAGTTCGGCTACATTTCAACTATAAATAACTCAACAAGACAGAAAGCTTGCTTAGACCATATATTTGTGAAAACAAAAAATAACGACATAGAGAACATATTACCTATTGTTTTAGAAACAAATATAACAGACCATTCAACCACAATTTTACAAATGATATTCAACACTGAAAAACATAATAAAGAAAATAACAAACATTATATCGAATCTATAAACATAAATACACTAAATAACAAATTGACAAATATGCCTTGGACTACTTTATACAACCAACAAAATCCGGATGTCGCTACTTATATACTTATAGATATGTTATCAAATGCAATTAAAGAATCTACAGAAAAACGGCAAATAAAAAGAAAACATACAAATATCGCTCCTTGGATCACTAATGCGTTACCTAAGTCCATAAACATAAAAAACAAATTACACAAAAATGTTACCAAAAATCCTAACAATTTGCAATTGAAACTGCAATACAACAACTATAAAAACAAATTAACATCTCTAATTAAAATTACGAAACAAAACTACTATACGGGACAAATAGAAAATAACAATAATAACTCCAAAAAATTATGGGATGTAGTCAAAAACATAAGCAAAAGCAATAAATCTCAAAGAAACATTGACATCGTTAAACACAATACAGGTCAACATATCACCAATAAAAAAGATAATGCCAATGAATTCAACGGAGTGTTTGCGTCCATTGGAAAAACACTGGCAAACAAAATAGATAAAAAAACAAACTACACAACACCTAAAGTAAACGTGTGCAACTATTTCGCCCCTTTTTTTCCTATGAACAGTAAAGAGCTGCACGGCATAATTCAGGATTTGAAAATTAAAAAAGCTGCTGGAATAGACAATATTAGATCAGAAACTATCAAATCCATAGCAAATCACATTCTGGAATCATTAAAATACTTAATTAATAGATGTTTCGAATCTGGAATATGGCCGTCTGCTTTTAAAGAGTCGCTTATTATTCCACTGTATAAAAAAGGAGCCCCAACTATAATCACAAATTACCGCCCGATTTCTCTCATAACCCATTTTTCCAAATTTTTTTAAAGAGCTCTGAAAAATCGCTTAGTTTCATTCCTGAATAAATATAATATAATTTCCGACAATCAATTTGGCTTTCGAGAAAAAAAATCCACCGAAGATGCTATAGTAACTTTAACGTCGAAAATAACAGAAGCACTCAATGAAAGCTAACCGTGTCTTTGCGTTTTTATAGACCCACGGTTTACTTTTGAAATCACTAGAAGACATAGGTATAAGGTGACAGAGTCTAAAGCTATTCGAAAATTATCTTTCAAATAGACACCAACGAGTCAAACTTGATCAAATCGTCAGTGAAACAAGATAAATTGAATATGGAATCCCACAAGGTACTGTCTTAGGACCCATTCTATTCAACATTTACGTGAACGAACTATACTCTCTTCAAAGTGATGGATTCATTCTTGGTTTTGCTGATGATACGACAATTCTTTATACCGCTGATACTTGGGATGAACTTAAAGAAAAAACACAAATTGATTTTGGTAAAATAAAAACATATTTAGATAGTAAACTACTCACAGTAAATTTAGAAAAAATAAACTACGTCCTTTTCAGCTGTAACAGAACTGGATTGCCGATATTCGACAGCTTGACCGTGGACATAAATGAGAAGCCTTACCCTATCTCACCGTTAAGTGAAATTAAATATCTGGGAGTTATTATCGACTCACATCTGAGGTGGGACTCTCATATCAAACACGTCGTTAAAAAACTACAAACAATTTTATACAGATTCAAATACCTTAAAAAAATATTACCAACCTACCACTTAAAAATATTATACTATGCACTAGTGGAGAGCCATCTTCGCTATGGGATATTAGGATGGGGCGCTGCAGCGAAAACATATGTACACCTTTTAGAAATAAGCCAAAAACGGTTTCTCAAGCTAATTTTTTCTAAAGATCGACTGTACGACTCAGACCAACTATATTTAGAAACTAAAATCATGGACATCAGACAACTATACTTTCTTCTCACACTCTCAAAATATCACGCAACAAAACAAACATTAATAGCACCACTCATTCATATTATACACGAAACCGAAATCAGCATCTAATTCCCCACATGATGAAGACAATAACACAACGTTCTTTCATTTATTTGGCACCAAAATTTTATAATAAATTACCTGAACGACTGAAAACATTAATATGTCCGTCTCAGTTCAAAAACGCATTGAAAAAACTTATTTTTAAGAATCCAAGACAACTAGTACACAACCAATTTGATGCTCACGTTAGCTAAACAAATCCTGATTAGTTGATTGCTGTGTACTTTCTAAATTAGGATGAATTTTAATTATCATTATTTTATAAACTTATTGATAGTTTTGTATTGTTTGTGATGTGTATATACTTTTTCACAACTTCATTGTCAGGTACTGATATACAGGGTGTTAATTAAGTACGTTGACAAACTTCGGGAGGTGATTCTTTGAAGGTTTTCAGGACGAAAAGTTCATAAAAACATATGTCCCAAACGGCTTGGTTTTCGAGATACAGGGCGATAAAAATACATGTTTTTCAAGATTTTTTAGAGTTAACTTCGACATTTTCGACAATAATCAGTTCAAATTAGGCAAGTACAATCCATTCAATAGGGCGCACGATACAAAATAATGCATTTCTTAAATAATTCACAGGGTCCTCCTTTTTTCAGAGTCAAGCTTTGTTCAACCCTTCAGAATTTTTTTTCCGCCGCCACTGACATATTATGAGAAAGGAATAATCAATGTTGTTTCATTTAACATCTTTTTGATATCTTGCATTTTTTCATTTACTTGTACGGTTCAGGGGCTATAATGAAAATATTAATTTAAACATTTTCCAGTGTGGCATAACATTTTCAATTATTGTAAATTGATGGAAATATTTTTTCAGATTTAGAAAAATCTACGATGAATAAAAATTATACAATAAAAAATATAAAGACAAGCTTTTATACAAATGCACTGAAAATGAAAAAATAATTTGTTTCATTTTTTGTAGGTTATTCTGTGAGTATCAAAATCTTTCTGTACAAGATTACCTAGATCATACAATGAAATGAATTATTTTTTCCTTTTCAGTGTATTGTATAAAAACTTTAAAATGTTTTCTTTTTATAATTTTCATTTTCAACATTTTAGTTTATTTTTTATGTGAAACTGAAAATCTCCAACCCAAAAACCATCACATACCAATTTTGAACAGAATCGGATCATAATCACAAAACTCGTCCGCCATATTGGAGCCGCCATTTTGTTTTTTAACAAATATTTTTTTAATGCATTGTCACCGGAATTACGGAAACCTGCCAAATTTCAAATTAATTGGAGTATTAGAAGTGGGTCAAATTCAACTTTTATTAAATTGTTTGTTAGTTAGTTACAAGTGAAGCTAAATAAAAGCTTGTTATTGTAAAGATGTGATTTCTTTTTGTGATATCTAACAGAAAACTACTATCTCCCCGTCACTGCGGTACGCTGGATATTAAACTAGATCTGACAGATATTGGGAAAACCTTAACTTTCAACCTGAAGATTCTGATGGTAAAAATGTGCATTTTCATTGAGATATTTGATTAAAAATGTTTTTACCCATCAGTCTTGATAGAGAACTCATACAAATTTTTTGTTATTTTAAAAAAAGATATTTTTTAGTTTTCATTGGACGTTTCCTTTTCAACATAAAAAACTTCCGAAAGGTAATCCTGTAATGGAAGATAGTTAATAGGGTTCATCTAATAGTCGCAGATCATTACACATTTGATTTTCATTTATGAATCTCTGGTCATAACTCCGAAAAAATAAATCAAACAAATTTTTGTTTCCGTACGGAGTACATTATTTTATCAGAAATTTCGGTTTGTATTTTCTTCTGCAGTAACGCAGAAATTTTGTAATCAATTTGAATTCATAAAAATAGCAAAGTGGGCTTTGATATTGATTCATTTATTTAAATATCAACAACTTGACAGTTGAGAAACTGTCTCATTGTTAATTCTTCATTAGTGCAAGCTATAAAGCAGATTCATTCAATATTCCTTTGGATAAAATGGTTGAATATACAAATTCAGAAATGGCAGACATGCACTTAATGTATGGAATGGCTGATGGTAACGCTCGTGCCGCTAGACGAATGTATCTAGAAAGATTTCCACAACGTCATATTCCCAGCACACAAATGTTCATCAATATTCACTCCCGTCTTCGTGAAACGGGTACTTTCAAGAGGTCTGCTGTTCTCATAGGAAGACCCAGGAGAGTTAGAACAGTTCAGATAGAAGAAGCTGTACTTAACGAAATTGAGCAGCATCCAGACACCAGTACAAGACAAATTGCGGCACAGTTTAACGTAACCCATGTATTGGTATGGCAAATTTTAAAAGAGCAACAACTTTATCCCTATCACATACAGCGTGTTCAAGCTCTTCTGCCAAGGGATTTTCCAAAGAGATTAACTTTTTGCACTTGGATTCGAAATAAATTATTGGAAAATCCATGGTTTTTATCTCAAGTGTTATTCACCGATGAGACATGCTTTTCCCGTAAAGCCATTATTAATTTTCACAACAATCATATGTGGGCTGATGAAAACCCACACGCCGTGATTGAAAACCATTTTCAAGAGACGTTTTCTGTGAATGTTTGGGTTGGAATTGTAGGGAATTTCCTTATCGGGCCACATTTTCTGCCTCATAGACTCAATGGTGACCATTATCGACATTTTCTTGAATTCATCTTACCTGGACTCCTAGAAGAGATCCCACTGAGGGAAAGAATTGTAATTTGGTTTATGCATGATGGTGCTCCAGTACACTTCAGATTGGTTGCACGCCAATATTTAGATGAGAATTATTCTGATCGCTGGATTGGGCGTGGTGGGCCACAACTTTGGCCACCAAGGTCACCCGATATGATTCCACTTGATTTGTTCCTCTGGGGGCACCTTAAATTATTAGTGTACCGAACTCCAGTTCAAAGTGAAGAAGACCTGAGGAATCGCATACAGGAGTCATGCGGAATTATAAGAAACACTCCTGGTATTTTTGAGCGTATCCGCCAGTCTATGGTTAGGCGCATAAACGCATGCATTGAAGTTGGCGGTGGCCATTTCCAGCAGCTGCTCTGACATATCAATTTCAATAATGGTCCTTTTCTGAACTTAATTTTATTCCTAGGGAATTTATGTTACTTTGCTCTAGTATTTAATAATAAAGTTATTCACTACTGAAAATGTCCAAAATTATTTTGCCATAATTAACTTTGTGCAATACATATTCAACCTGAGTTATGGTAAAAAATGTATGGGAGCTCCATAACATTACATTTTCTCTACACGAGCAGAAAATAGCTATTTGTGTTATGAGAACAAAATGACGTATTGCGTCACGCGCTAATCTTTGGAGAGTGGCAATGACACTTCGAGAAATTAATTATTTTATATCATGCGCACTATTGAATGGATTGTACTTGTCCAATTTGAACTAATTTGGATCGATTATTGTCGAAAATTTCGAAGTAAACTCCAAAACTTCCTAAAAAATGTATTTTGATCACCCTGTACTTCGAAAACCAAGCCGCTTGGGACATGTTTATATGAACTTTTCATCTTGAAACCTTTCAAAGAATCACCCTTCAAGTTTGTTAGACTATTTGCTTCTCAAATTTCTTTATGTTATGCGTTACTGGAAAATGTTTGCGTTAATATTTTCATTGTAACTCCTGAACCGTACAAGTAAATGCAAAACATCAAGAGAGCAAAAAGATGTTAAATGAAACAACATTCATTATTCCTTTCTCATAATATGTCAGTGGCGGCGGAAAAAAAAATTCTGAAGGGTTGAACAAAGCTTGACTCTGAAAAAAGGAGGACCCTGTGAATTATTTGAGAAATGCATTATTTTGTATCGTGCGTACTATTGAATGGATTGTACTTGCCTTATTTGAACTGATTATTGTAGAAAATGTCGAAGTTAACTCTAAAAAATCTTGAAAAAAATGTATTTTTATCACCCTGTATCTCGAAAACCAAGCCGTTTGGGACATATGTTTATATGAACATTTCGTCCTGAAAACCTTCAAAGAATCACCTCCCGAAGTTTGTCAACGTACTTAATTAACACCCTGTATGTCCGCACCAGTATCTTCATGAAAGACATTTTATAGAATATGAATTTTATTATAATTCTGCGAAACAAGTGAAATAGCACTTATCGCTGGCTAACTTTGTTCATTTTATTGATTAGTGATATTTTAAGTATTTGAGTATTTTATCGATGAATAAAGATTTTTATTATTATTATTATTATAAAACTAAAATGTACGAAGGTGCGCTCTGTGATTGGTACTGTAATAGCGGGAAGTTCAAAATGACAAGACAGCTGCACGCAAACTGAGTTGAAACTATGTTATCAATGATTATCATAAATTCCTTCTCTTTTTCGAAACAAATTATGTTGTGTAGGAATGTAGGCTTTCACGGCTGGCGTCAATGTTTTGGTTGGTTTCCGGGTTTTGCCGTGGTCTAATTGAGAGGGGCCAAAACGAAGCCATGTCACCCGAATCGCGTGGAAAGTGCGCGCGAACCCGCCATTACAGAAAGTGCGCGAAAAAACATCACTATAAATAACATCGCAAACTCGAAAGCTTCAGTTTCAGTTGACACGTCTAGAAGAGTACTTCGACCACGCCACTGAAGATGACTGCCGCAGTTGCAGTTGAAACGTTTGGATATTTAAACCAAATTAGAACACGGCAAAACCCGAAAACCAACCAAAACAAATTATGTTGTTTTGGGCAGCATAATTTGTTTCTCAAAATCGAATGAATTTATTTTCCGATGATCACCGATACACTGGTTGTATCACATACAAGAATATTGCTGACTCAAAATCTCTTGGAAAAATTCAACTGAATTATCTATAGGATGGATAAAACCTAAGCTGATCACCTCTCTAACATAGTACAGCTTGTCAAATCTATCTGTGCCTCTGAATAGTGGGTTCACGGTAGAACAGCTGCTGTCTTATCTTGTGCTTCCCTTATTAAAGCTGGTAGCGGATATAATCCCTCTCTGTTTATCGTTCGCGAATCTCAGAGGCACAGATAGATTTGCCAAGCTGTGCATCTTCCAAACTCCTATAATTCATAATCGGCAACAATATCAGCTTCGAATCACTGCAAAAATCTGTCTAGTTCTCTACACTCCAATTACTATCAAATTAGAATTCTAGGAAGTATTTTGGACATATCCTATCTGCTCTTGTTCGGTCAGGTGAAATAAAAAATAAGCTACACAATCACAATATGGTAAAACTCACCAGTAGCGAAAGACGTATTTATCTTACGAAAGCGAATAATATGTTCTCTTGCAACCGTCTCTCAGCAGACTTCATTTAGGTATCTTTTTAACAAACTTGGAATTCTTTCTATTCCTGATCTCTATATTTTGGAAGTAATAACTTACATCCAAGCGAATAAATAACTGATACCACAATTATAACACGAGAAAAAAACGACTTCCATTCACGAAATTCACATCTCACCATTTGCCAATAATCACTAAACGTGATAAGACTGATATCATTGAATGTACTTCGCGTATATTTCGAAAAAAAACAAGGCTTTTTTACTGGGCACAACCCCTTACAATCCTTATGACTATTTCGAAGGTTTTCCATGTTTTAATTTGTTCTTGTTGTTATAGTCTTTTACCTGGAGGGTATGGTATTTCAATGATTCTGTCAGTTGATACCCGTTGATGTGTTTCATTTTATCTGCATTTCAACTATGTTTTATTTTTTTATAATATTTTAACCATACATGTATCACACTGAGACTTGTTTTTGCTCCCTCCTACTTTGCTTTTCAATACAACCTCTCCAAAAGAAGTGGGGGATGTGAATGAAATAGATTTCAAGATAATGCTTTCTTGAGACAGACTTATTTATTTCATAAAGAAATGAAAGGGATAGATATATAGTATAAGCATTTGCTAGATGTGATTCAATGGTCGTAGGGACTATTCAATTGTATTTTTCTATTCGATACTTGCGGATTGAATTTTGATACTGGGAAAGGTCAACTTTTGAATCCTTTTGTTCATAATTCGTCGTCAAATATAATCTAATGTGTTCAAACTTTTTAGGTGACTACCTCCGTCCTCTCACTACGTGGATTAAAATACTGATCCTAAACAAAAGGCAGATGAATATTTTTAAGACAGTATTTTGTCTTCTTTCGATCAATCAAATTGCTTTTGTAATCTACGTTATTTTTTGGAGACCTGAACTGCACGACGTTGTCGCAATGTTACCTTCCCAAGCAATATTTTCCACCGTAAGTATTTAGACTTCATGTATATGGCTTCACTGCGTCAAATGTATGTAATTAGAAGGTTAAACCCATCATTCATCATACCCACACAGCACCGGACATCCAATGGTCACCAGTTTTACTTCTATAGATGTTGAATGGACATTCATTGTACGTACAGAGCACGGACGAACAAAGAACGTCCAATTGACATCCATTGTTCGTACATATAAGGTACAAAAAGAGACTTACGCAATTATATAATAATGGTTCTCTTGATCATACTATTTCGTTTTCATCCCACATGGAAATGTTATCCTCAGTTGGACGTAGTTAAGCAGAAAAAATTTCAACTTAAAGTTCAGATGTATGCCAGTCTGTCATATTACAAAATTAGTTGCTGTGATTTTGACAGCATTCCTCGAACAAGCTACTTTACGAGTCTACACTGATGATTTTATCGAAACTTGAATGTTTGAGAAATTATTTAGGAATTTGTTGCTTGGGCGTTTTCTGAAGAATAAAATTTTTGAAGTGATATTGCTGAAAAAAGGCCATGTGGTTTGGATTGTGTCTGATAAATGAGACTTGTTTTTATTATTTTTGAATTTGATAACCAAACATAAAGAATCAAACATTCATAGTTCTTCAGAATCAGCAGCAAAATCTAAATCTAAATCTTCTAATATTCCTGAAGATGCCGTAAAATTTTCATAGAAGGGTTTAGCATCATCTGGTATGAATTACATGTAACATTGTATATCTTGAAGCTTGGAATCCGCCAGCAGTTTTCCTCTGGGTCACTGTTCTACAAGAAGTTTCCAATCGAAATGAAATCTGTTTTTATGAATATACAATAGGGGTTTTCGTTTTCCAGTGTTATTTGCCTACTATGATTTTTTATTCATTTGTGTCCAATTTTCTATTAACAATTGCTTTTTCTGAATCCATTCCTTTTTCGTTATAATATTTATATAATCTGAAGAGATGTAAATTCAATATCTCCAAAGTCTTTGTCGTTCGGTAAAAACTGTGACCTGGAACGAGAAACTTGAATGCAATAGTTTTTAAATGGAAATTTTTTCCATGTAATCTTGATATTGAGGTTCTGTCCAAAGCAGGAGTCGGATCACAGTATCAACTGTTCGACAGTGTTGGGTACATTGACTGTGACATGTCTCAAGAGGCAGGAACCAAGTTATCGAGCTCCTCTTCCTGATGTTCCTTCAAGCTATTCATAGCAATATGTTTTCTGTACTTTGCTAGAATACACACCTCAATTATATGAGCAAACTTACCTTTTGTAATATACCATATTGCTAGGAATCCTGGCAAAGGAAGGGTCAAATCAAACGATATGCATTCCACGTTGTTTTCATTTCGAGCTTTTGTCATGTCTTGTTCAAGCAAATTCCTTGCTTTCTTTGCCAGGTCTTGGTGCGAGGCAAGTTGTATTTGTAATAACTGCTTGTTATATTCATCAGACTTTCCCAGTCACTCAATTATGAAGGCATCACAAACCTGACAAGTATGTTTTTGAGGCACTTTGAATTTCAAATTGAATTTGTTGTAAAAAACTTGTTTAAAGGTTGCTTCATATTAACTTTTGTACAAATCGTACATTTTTGACAAAAACTGGTGCAAAGGCAAGAACATTGCCGATGTTTCTGTTCGGCAATAATGCGATATATATTTTTGTATTTCATCTATTTGTTCAATTAGCTGTGGCACTTCATCATCAGAAATCTTATTCAATCCTCCTTGGTTTTTACCTCTTTGGTCAAGTAGTACGTCACGATTATTTGCTTTTTTGAGGGGCCGTTGTTACTCAAGTTGGCGTTATTCTCAAAGTATTTATAAACATCTTTCTGCAAATATATTTATCAGCTAAAGACTATTTTATTTTATATAAACGTTTTTGAGTATTCCTCCCATAACTTCTTTTTTTTGGAATTGCTTTCATGAAGAGTGTTTGTGAATTATAAGAACCTAGAGCCCAAAATCGATCAAATTCTTGTTTTGCTTCATCAAGTGTTGGTAACTCTCGACACTTACGTGGACAGTTGCAGTTGAAACTGTCAAAAAACTTCTTTGGGGAATTTAACCTACCCCTATAATACACGTAGGGTGAATTTTTATATCTATCAATTTTATAATTTGCTCGTGAAATTGTATATTTCGGTTTATGGCATCTCTTTCTTCTACTCATATGAACAGTGCAAAGTATAGATTCATTTTCCTCATATTCATCATCATCCACACTAGACGAAGATAATTCTGATGTTTCATAATTATCAGACGAACCACTACTAAAAACATCACTGATTTCATCAATCTGCAATGAAAAACATTACGTTTTCTGAAATATTGAAAAAATAAATGGGATACCTATCCATTACAAAATTATATATTGGAGCTGTATCGACCACTGTTTTTTCATCCAAATACATGTTGTTTTCTTGACTGCTGTGTTCATATGGGATATTGCTGTTCAGAGTTCCGATATTTACAGGCATACTTTTATTAAGAATAAAAAACAAAGCGTTAAACAAAATAGTCAGTTTTCACTTTTTTCAATCCTATAAACAGTAAATTGTTCTACAAGTGAAGGAAAGTGATAGTTTTTCACGAGATAGGAAATTCAATTTTCTTAGGCATTGAACACACTATATTTTCGTGTTTTTTATGAAAAAACAATAACTATCAAAATATAGATCATGGATCATTATAGTTGCCCTTCGTATACTATATCCTTCAAATATGATATAATTATCAGATAGATAAATAAATTGATTATGATATGCATACTACTGATCATAATGATATGTTAAGCATAATAATGATCTGTTATGAAATTATTGTTATCAAAAATGCGAAAAGACATGTTACAACATTGATTACACTTTTGGCATTTTTAAATAAAAAACAAGCTTTGTGAAAACGAAATTTCACAACGTCCACAAAATTATCATATTATTATAATTCTGATCATTGTTTCGAAAAGCAGTGCCATTCTCTTTCTCTCCTTTTTATCGAAAAAGTTCCGAACAGCGTGGTAGAATCACAACCTCAATGAGGTCTGCAGGTAATTTCACTAAAAATGTATTACTTAGTAGGAACATACCCTGATAATACCCATTCAAATAATTTTTCAGTTTATTTTCATGAATGTAATAAACTTGTTGGCTATTTTCATACTTAATTGACAGAATTATAGAAGTCTATAATCAAAAACACTCTTCTGAACACACAACAAAACTATACACTGTTTCAACATACAGGGAATCGTGCAAAAAAAGAAAATCAACATGCAAAACCTCAAACTTACCACAACACTTGAATTTTCATCATCAATTCTTTCTTTCGGGAGATGTATCTTCATTATT
Source organism: Chrysolina oricalcia (assembly GCA_944452925.2). Taxonomy (NCBI): domain Eukaryota; kingdom Metazoa; phylum Arthropoda; class Insecta; order Coleoptera; family Chrysomelidae; genus Chrysolina; species Chrysolina oricalcia. Next base: position 39,068,976 of record OX101828.2, on the reverse strand, counting down.
TGTTTCACTCTCTTAAAGTTTCAACAACTGACACATATATTTTCCTCGTGTGGAAATTTTTTCAAAAATCAAAGCCAGCTGAAGGACATAAAATCAAATAGTGATCTAATGCGTTACCTATTTAAGTTTAACCACAGCATTAAGGAACTGAAATTGTAATTCCTGTGAACAAGCTGAGGAAATACTGCACCGTGTTTATTCTACGTATTACCCATATCAAAAATATCAGTTAATTTAAAGTGGTTTGGACGTCTTTTGAAAAAATAAATATCGGTAAAATTATAGTGAATAATTCATAGTAGAAAACGTCCAACTAGGCTGAATGTTGAAAAGAAAATTATTGATTTTTTAACCTTATTTTATTGGTAAAATTGATCCAACTCACTTGAGATTGTTCAACCATTTATTATTATGAGAATAAGGCAAACGTATATTTTTTATAGAAATCATTTGTTGATGTTTGAAACATATTTGGTCATTTAACTGTACCTGTAGACCAGTTGGATACGACCGCGTCGTAATGCAAGTTGTGTTATGAATAAAACTCTCAATGTGAATTTTCAGCAATGACTGTCAATTTTTATTTTTTAATAACGCTTCTAGGAAAAAGCCACCCTGATCTTTCGATTTCAAAGAACAAACAAATCCCATTCGACTCTAGTCATCCTCAAATATAAAAAAAATATCTTGAACCACCAATTGAAATCTTTTCCATCGGTCTAGCAACATCAGCATGAACAACCTCCAGGAAGTTTGATGCTCGTGTACCTTTCCTGAATGACTGTCTTGACTGCTTTCCTTCACAACATTGACACAGTTTTTCTTTCCAATATTCATGTCATCTTAACAGTGTAATCCAGTGTAATAGCATCTTCTTTTGTTCGTTTCAGGTCAATGGGTTGATATGACCAACACGCCTGTGCCATGTTTGACTAAACATTGCTGATGCAGCTACATAACATTTTTTCAGAGTTTCCAACTTGTAAACACCATCAACTAAGCAAGCAGTAGCAACAAGTTCTTTATCCTTGGTAAAAATCTTGCAATAGTCCTTATCAAACACAACTTCATTTCCGTTTTCGATCAATTTGCTTACAGAAAGCAAATTCGTGGTCAAACAAAGAACACAGACAGTACCTTTACAGAAATATCATAATAGTGCTTTCCAACAACTGTCTGCAGCATAACATCGCCCACATATTTCACGAGAGTTTTTTACTATTAGCAACAGTAATTTCCACTTCTTCAGTGCAGTCATACACATTTTTCATCCAGTTTTCGTTCAAGGTAAAATGTTAGCTAGCACATGAATCAACATACCAATCATGTTTATCAAAGTCACCCGTTGAAAACACAACACTGGAAGCATGTGATGTTTTGCTTTCTCCAGGGAAGTTTTTATCACCATGTTTACAGTTCCAACATGTGATATTGTTGTGATCACCTTTTGGGTGTTTTTTTATTGCTGTCAAAACGGTTGTGTCTCAAGTGTGGCTTTACAAAAGCGCCACCACTCCTACTGTAACAGACATCTGTTTCCATGTCAAGCAGATTTGTTCTGATAGAATCCGTAGAGATGTCGACACCGGCATGTTCAATGGCCATTATCATTAGGGAAAACCTTTCAGGTAGACCGGCAAGCAAAATATGACTGATCCATTGGTCATCGATTCCTAAACCCGTGCTTTTCAACTTCTGTCCAAGATCAACAATCTGATTTACATAACTAGTCATTGAATCATGATTCTTCAATCTTGCAGAAATCAGATTTCGAAGTAAACTGATCTCACGTTAGATCATCTGTCATCGAACACATTCTTCAGTTTTGTCCTCAGCGAAACACATGTTGTCTCATTCTTTATATGAACATACAACGATGAATCGAAAGTTAGGATGATTTTCGCCTTTGCTTTTGTATCCCTATCAGCAACCTCTTTAGTAATGTATTTTGGCAAGCCTTTCAACACCAGAAAGTTCCTCACAGCAAAAGCCCAATCATGAAAATTTTCACGGCCTTTCAGTTCAGGTACATTAACTGAATAATTCGCAGCCATCACGTGCAAATATACACTGAAATTCGTCTTACTAGAACTTAGTGACTGGGCCCATAACCTGTTGTAAATGAAACGCTAAATGTGAATTTTCAGCAGACTGTCAATTTTTATTTTTTAATAACGCTTCTAGAACAACTCTTTCACAGTATGGTATAGCCCATACAAAGAGAATTTACTTTATCCTGCAATGTTTCGATATTTTCACAAGTTGTACTACAACGCCACTAACTATCCAACGGTCGAATCAACATGGTGTTGTACAACCAGTAGTAGTATAATGTGTGGCCCATTCAATGCATTACATTCGATTTAAAGTACGAAAATCATTCTATTATTTTTCAGGATCAATTTTGCATGATATTCATAATGAAAATCAAATCATCATATTCGGAATGGATGAACAGTGTTGATATCATTTTGGATGACAGCAAACTATGCCGCAAAGAATTGAGGACCCGCATCGAATACGAAAGTGGTTTTAGAAATATTTTGATAAGTTTTAGTTTCCTAATGGCCTTCATCAACTTCATCCTATATACATGGAGAGGAGGAGACAGCAGGCATTTCTTTCTGCTGTTCATTATGGAAAAAATAGGAAACGAGGTTCTCATCAAAGCGTTATTTTCTGTTTTTTTCATTTATATAAATTCTGCGGCAGTCTTGATGTTCTATGTTAGTACATATGCATGTGGTCATATATATTTCCAGTTGTTGATTCTAGAAGATAATTTGGAAAGGTTAAACTGCAGATATACAGAGGATGAGAACTATCAGTTACATAACATTCAATATCAGAATATGATTAGAAGGAAATTGATGAGCTGCTGGATGCATTATTTGAATATAAGAAGGTCAGTATCAAATGCCATATGGCTTAAGCCACTATCTTTTTCAATAAAAATTGCTCGAAAATCACCATTGGGAAGAGTATAGTTATTCACTCCACGTAGAACTTGAGAAATATTCATGTTGAAATTATTGGTGATTTGCAAACTCTTCTCGTGTATGAAATCACGTTGTTGATTTTGGAACCCGATCAGTTGGAACATAAACTTTTTTCTGTTGACGATAAAAATCCCCCTTGTTTGGTTCAAGCGGAAGTTCGGATTGTTTTTAATCCATCTACTTTGTCATCACTTTGAAGATATGTCGAAATTCTCTTTCCCAGGTCTCGTCCTTCCGACGAACGGCAAAGCTTTGGATCGCATTGCCTCGGGAGGTGTTTTCTGAGGCATACAACCTGCAAAAATTGAAGAACACCAATTTGTACCTACTTTCCTTCGGCTTTCACGACGCCGACGTTCTCTGAAAATTTCAAAATTTTGCTCTTCGTGAGAGCCAAAAACATAAGGTTTTCTGCCAGTCATTGAAACGTTTAAATTATTGAACATTGAATATTTGCGGTGCTTGTCAAAAAAGACTTTCTCCTTTGAGACAGTTGAACCAGATGGGATAGAGACGTGAAACAAACAGAGGGTTGGAATAAAATTCAATACAGGATTAGTCCACAAGAAACTTTTATTTCAAAATCCAAATCCTAGGTGTGGTACCAACTGATGAATCTCAAATTGAACAAAAAAATACCATTGCTCATCATGAAGAAGATAATCATTCGATATTCAACGGTTGATGAAAACCTTGAATCAGGATACATCAATTTCCTACGAGATTAGTATTAACAATCGTCTTTAGGTGAATACTGACTATCTTCCTAGATTATTTTTGACAATGGAGGTCCTAAACCATTCCATTCAAACAAATCATCTCCAAACTAATTCTAAATATAAAAGTTGAGTAGGCGTCTCAGTCTGTCCAAGTCGTTCTGTCCACTGATTAGAATAGGTACATTATATCAGGAAACCCCTACTGTGCATGTCATGAAGAAGTGCAGCGCCAACTTTTTGGGAAGTGATTTTCAAACTTAGAAATTTATTATTTCAGGCTGGATCACATTTTTCAGCGTATCACGATACAACTGTCCCGTCAAGAAACTATTGATGACCCTCCTCACACACACTATTACAGTATACAGCATGAAATATTCAAATAACATTTAAAAACGATGTCAGCCGCGGGTTCACGAAGTCAGCTGCACAATGTCGCAGAACAAAAGATCTTATCAGGTTATTAGATTTTATCAAGTCCACTGGTTGACTTTAATTTTCTCAATACGAATAACACTCGCTCTTCAGTCACTTCAGTTATTGTCAAAGATGGATTATTATTAAATGTATAAGAGTAAGTGATATCTATGGGAGTTGAATACGACTGCTAAAAAATTAGGTATAAGCGTTAGAAATGTCTTGTGTGATGGATCCCCCCTTGTATCGACCTCCATTAGGTCTATTCTATTTCGGACGATACAGACGAAGAACATTATTTCGTAGAAGAATCAGTACTCACTAAGAAACCATTTGAACTAGTTGATTTCAATGACCCTACAACATGGCAAATTACGAAAATAACATCAAAATATTAGTTGGACGGGGACCTGAATTAGGTGATGATCTTGATTTTTATTCTATAAGTGACGGTGATCGACGTACTGGCTTATTTATTGTAAGAGGATGGATGCTCTATTCTGCTTTCCCTGTTTGCTTTCTTCTGGAAAAAAATATTTGGACTACAGGCTATCAAGACTAGAAATACCTCAGTCCTTCACTTCCCCGACATAAAGTCATACCTAAATCATAGGGAAAACTTCTATGAAGTTTTGAGCGGAGTTTGAATATTGGCGGATTCTTAGATGATCATTTGAAGAAAGTGATCATGGATGAGAAACGAAAATGAAGGCATATCTTAAAGGTTATCTTGGATGTGACTCTTCACTGCGTTAATAATGATGATGCTCTCAAGGATAATTCTGAAGAATCAGGTTTCTTATTTCTCTCATAAGATACAAGATGAGTTGATCAATTTGATTTTCACAACAATTAGTTTTCTTGATTTTATAACAACTGATGAACATAGCATTCGAGAGTGAGTGAGTACGTACACGTGATAGGTGCGCTCCTACATTTAGTGGGATAATAGTGAGTAATACTGACAATAAATTTGTTCTTTCGCTACCAGCCGATCAACAGTGTGGTGTTAATCAAATGGATAGTTAGTGAACTCGATATCAGTGATCTAACGACTGAAAATACATTAAAATCAAAGTACCTATCCAAGATACTGGCGAGAACCTTCTGCATTTCGATCTGTCCGAAATGTACGGCTGTTATCAGCCGGCACAAGGACACGGTGCGATGTATAGATTGTAAAACAGCAATACATGCTGCCTGTTCACAATTACCTGCTGAATTTCAGAAGGTACCTGGATTAGTTTACAAATGTGAAAACTGTACAGAGGCGGCTCACCCAGGTGGTTCTGGCGGAGATATTTCCAACATGTTGAGAAAGCTGGACCAAAAAATGGATAGTCTGCAATCTGATATGAAATCCATTCAAGGTCAACAAGTCACCATGCAGACATCTCTCCAGTTCTACGGTGACAAAATAGATGACTTCAACGAAAAGTTATTGGCTTTTGAAAATAAAATGAAGACGATTCCTGCACTGGAAAAGTCGATATTCTCCGTGACAAAAGATGTTGACGTTTTGAAATGCGAAATTGATCATCTCCAGCAACAGGCACGAATGAATAATCTTGAAATCAATGGGATTCCTGAGAAATCTGGAGAGTCGTTATTGAATGTTATTACTAACATCTTTAGAGTACTTGGAGTATCATCACTGCTGTGGAATCATACTCCAGGGTAGCACACGTGGACCCGAAAAATAAAAATCCAAGATCGATCGTAGTAAAACTGATTAACAACTCATATAAAAACAAAATTCTCTCAGAAATACGAAAAAGAAAAGGAATGAACCTGGAAGATATTGGTCTAGAATCTTCATCTCAGATTGAATCAAGGATTTTCATCAATGAGCACTTACTTCCCAAAAAGAAACTCTTATTGAAGAGCACAAGAGAATTTTGTAAAAGAATGAATGCAACATACTGGACCAGAGACTGTCGCATTTATATCAAGCATCCTAAATCTGAAAAAGTTCATCTTGTTACTGATGAAAATTCTCTTGCAAGAATTAATTGATTTATTCTCATTATGACATGTCCTAATCCTGTTTTTTTTTGTCATAATTACGGAACTACGTTTTTTTTATCAAAACTCGAGAGGACTTGGGTCGAAGACTGAAGAATTTTTCATATCTGCAGCTCACACCGAAGTAGATGTTATCTGTATCACGGAAACCTGGCTCAACAGTGGCGTAGATGATGGTGAACTTTTTGATCTAGACAAATTTATTGTTTATCGGAGGGACAGAGTTCCTGGTACTGGTGGTCAAATAGATGGCGGTGGAGTTTTAATTGCGGTGAGAAATGAGTATCCTTCCCACTCTGATATAACGCTATCTACTAATGGAATATGTGAAGATTTATGGGTCACGATTGAGATCAACAAGGAGACCAAAATTCATCTGTGTTGTGTTTATGTGGCCCCGCACGCTAGTGTTGATGATTTAACAGGTCATTTGAATAAAGTGAGCACAGTAGTTCAAAGTCATCTCAATGACAAAGTTATAATTACAGGTGATTATAATGTCCCTAAAATAAGTTGGTCCTTTGTTCCTGTAGAAAATTGTTTCGAGGCTTCGGAGGTATCTGATGCATATGGTGATATTCTGGTGGATACGTACAACTTCTTAGGGTTAGATCAATATAATGGAATTTCCAACGTCTACGGTAAGATCTTAGATTTACTATTTAGCTCTCATAAGTACACTGAAATCTCTCCCAGTGAATTACCATTTGTTTCCGAGGACTCACATCACAAATCTATCGAATTCACCGTTATTGGCTTAAATAAAGTTGAGTTAAAAAGTAAAGCTACCTTTAGTACCTGTAAGTATCGATACGCAGACTACGATAAAATTAATATAGACATCTCTCAAATTGTCTGGAATGACCTGTTAAAGCCAATGAACGTTGGTGATGCTGTAGATTATTTTTATCTTAAAATATACGAAATCATATCAAAAAATATACAGATTAAAGTTAACAAAAACAAATATCCTGTTTGGTATACCTACAACACCAAAAAAATTATTAAAAAGAAAGTCAATGTCCATAAACGATGGAAAAACCATAACAATATAGACGACTATCTTGTATTTTCAGAACTCAGAAAAGAATGTAAAAAGTCAATCAAAAAAGATTATAACGAATATATAAAAAATACCGAATCTAATTTAAAAAGTAATGTTAAAGGTTTTTGGTCTTATGTAGCTAATAAGAGAAACCGAAAAACCACTCCTAATCTCGTATCTTTTCAAGGAGTATCCTATACACTAGATGATGATATCTGTAGTGCCTTTTCTAGGTACGTCTCATCCGTTTTTGAACCATCTGATACTCCATCTAACCTCAAACTTAATCAGAACCACTCAAATAATTTCGTTACCATTACACACATAACTGAAAAACAGATAATAAATGCTATTGATAAACTTGATATTAACAAAGGGAGTGGTCCCGATGGCTTACCAGCTTTTTTTATCAAAAAGTGTAAAGAGTCACTTATACTTCCTTTACACATTCTATATAATAAATCAATTTCTACAGGTATCTTCCCCCAGGTCTGGAAGGTGGCTCAGGTAATTCCTATACATAAAAGTGGATCCCGAAATGAAGTTTCTAATTATCGGCCAATTTCATTGTTATCATTGCCTGGTAAACTTCTAGAATACGTGATTACAGACGAGTTATTTTTTCTATTTAAAAATGTGCTTTGTTCAGAACAACATGGATTCTATAAGGGCAGGTCATCAACTACGAATTTATTACCATATGTTCAAGATATCTCTGAAGCTCTTGATGACAGGTGTCAGGTGGATGCCGTGTACACCGACTTCTCTAAAGCCTTTGACAAAGTCCATCATCCTAAATTAATTACCCGGTTAGAGAATGTCGGTGTCCACGGCAATTTGATCGAATGGACAAAATCTTACCTACACAATAGGATACAATTCGTGAAATTCAATGGTTGCACCTCCTCCTCAACTGGTATCACATCCGGTGTTCCTCAAGGCTCCCATCTGGGGCCCTTGTTATTCTCAATTTTCATCAATGAAATTGGTAGCTGTTTTCGTTACTCAAATTTCGCTCTCTACGCAGACGACATGAAATTTTATAAACCAATTTCATCTTTCGCTGACTGTATCGAGTTGCAATCTGATATTGATAGAGTTTCTGATTTTTGTAAAGAATATAAGCTATTCTTAAATATAAAAAAATGTCAACACATATCATTTTGTCGCTTGAAAACAAAGATTGAATCTGGATACAGTATTGACCATAATCAGTTAGAGAATGTTCAACATGTGAGAGATCTAGGGGTAATTAATGACTCTCATTTAAAATTTGATTTGCATATCGAAACTGTAGTTAAGAGGGCGAATAGAAATTTAGGATTCCTTCTGAGAGTTTCCAAATCTTTCAAAGAGGCTTAGACACTGATAATTCTATATAACTCACTTGTGCGGAGCTGTCTAGAATATAACTCTATAGTATGGAATCCGTTCTATCAGAAGTACATCAATCGTATTGAAAGAATCCAAATTAAATTTATAAACCACCTGAACTATCGTTTCGGTAGGCAGTTACATTACCGATCTTATGACTTTTGTCTTCACCATTATAACATACTAAAATTAAGCGCCAGGCGCGATGTTTCCTATATAATTTTTCTCTTCAAACTTGTCAATAATATTATAAGCTGTGATTATCTTCTTAAAAAATTATGTTTTAGTGTAAGGAAATATGTTACACGTAAAGACACTCTTTTCTATGTTCCAACTTATCATTCCAACGTCACCAGTCATTCTCCAATTACCATGTTACAAAAGAATTATAATAATATTTTTCAACATATAGATATATTCTGCTCCTCCCTGTATGATGTTAGAAAATCTGCTGTAAGAGTTTTGACCTAATTTTGATCTAATTTGTCGAATCAATCACTTCAGAATCGCCTCTGCTCTCTCACTATTTTCTTTTTCTTATATTTAGATTTAAGTACTCACTTGTAATCTACTCTTGATACATCTGTAATCATGTGCTTTCCTGTTATTGGTGATGTGTTATACATCCTTTTGGAAAGCCTTATAAATAAATAAATAAAATAAATAATGGAGAAGGTCTTGACAAACTGAACGAGGAAAAACTGAAAGCGGAGGGATTAGATAAAGGAAATATTAGAGACCAATCTTATAATAATACTGAAAATATAGCAGGCAAATATAAAGGTGACAAGACTAGAATGCCCTACTCAGCACATAGTCTGTACTTAGTTGGATAGTTGGAGTTCACGCCCAGGTTTCACCCAAAATAAATACTTTTTTTTTGGAACGGTGCAGCAAGTGTTCAACTTTGTGAGTTCGACTATATGATGGGATTCACTCAGAAAGAAATCGAAAGTAAATATCAAGGGATCTAGTGACATAAGATGGTCAACCAAATATAATTCCGTTTATACCTTACGAACGCTAATGAAAATTGTAAAAGATAAACTTGCATAAATGTCCAAAGGCAGTAGTTGGTATAAAGATATATCAGAAGGTGCATACGTTTCTACATCTAGTTCAACCCTTATTTCAACAACAAAGTGAAAAATATGAGGCAAAAATCTGACAAAAAACAACTACTTCCCTGGCTAATGCCACGACGAATTTTGAACTACATCGGAAATAATAGTCACTATTTGTCATGATCGAGTGATATTCAGAAAGATTATTTCATGAACAGCATAAAATCATCCATATACTCGTTCATATACGTTTCAATATCTAATTCAACCCGTATTTTAACAACAAATAATATGAAAAATATGAGGCAAAAATCTGACAGAAAACAACTACTTCCCTGGCTATTGCCACGACGGACATTGAACTACATCTGACAGATATTTGTGCAATGTTCTTCCAAGAAGACTCAATTGCAAGTACTTATTGTAAACAAACTGTTACAAAATTGATTTCATCAAGATGTTTATGATTTGTTTTATTATGTTGTTGTCATGTTTTTATGTACACATTAACATTGAAATAAATGAAATTGTCCAGAAGTTGTTAAATTTCTTTATATCATTGAAATCTGCTGAAAATAAGATATAGTTCAACAGGTTATGGGCCCAGAACGATTCTGCTGAAGCTGTAGTAGACCCACTGAAATACCTGTCCAATAAGCACTGAAATTTGAAAAGTTTTTTCCATTTGTCATTGTGACAAATTTTGAAAGAGTTCCAGAAAGATGAATGAAAAACTTGATTTTGCAAGAATCGTGAAATTTGATGGTTCAAATTTTCAACTGTGGAAATTTAGTATCTCCATTGCCCTGAAAGCTAGTGAATTATGGGAGATCACAACTGGTATTGAGCAAAAACCTCTGCAGAATGATCATGATGCATTTAAGTTATGGGAGAATAAAAATAACCGAGCAATGGTTATTTTACTAGCCACCATAAGTGAGTCTCAGCTGACCTACCTCGTGAACTGCCAATCTGCTCGCGAAATGTGGACCAAGTTGAATACCATACATGAACAAAAAACCGAAGTATCGAAACATATCATGTATCAAAAGTACTATGAACTGAAGATGACGAGTGGTCAAAGGATTGCAGGTTTCATATCTGAAGTGGAATCTGTTGTGAAACAATTAAAAGATATGGGGGAAAAATTATCAGATGTTGCTGTTATATCGAAAATTATAAACAGTTTGCCTCCTAAATTTAACATGTTTGTAACAGCTTGGGATTCAGTTGATCAGACGAGACAAACTCTTGAAGAACTGATAGCTAGATTGTTGAAAGAAGAACATAAAATGAGTATTAGTGATGAAAGAGAAGAAAATTTAGCTCTAGAAGTGCAAGCGATGAAAACCTACAATGCCTCTAAGTCAAAAAAGAAACCTGATGTTGCGGAACTGAAGAAGAGAACGAAATGTGGTCATTGTAAGCAAATTGGCCACTGGTGGAGAGAATGTCCTCGAAGAAATGACAATGAAAATATAACCCACGCAGATCGGAATTTAGAAGCATTTGCTGTTGATGAATTTTTTGATTTCAATGACGATAAATCAGATGATTTCGTTGAAGCAGATGCTCTCATATGTGATATAACTTCAATAATTGAAAATTCCACTGAAGATGATGAATATATATGGCTAGCAGATACTGGTGCCAGTGTTCACATGTCTTTCCATGAAGAATGGTTTATAAATTTGAAACCAGCTGAAAATGACCTTATCGTTAGAGTAGCAAATAATAAAACTATCAAAGCTGTAGCTGTCGGTGATATAAAAGTCAAAGCTTTCGTTGACAATGTATGGAAGAATAAAATAATAACAGACGTCCTGTTCATTCCTGAACTGAAACGAAATCTATTATCAGTTGGAAAGATGACTGACAAGGGTTACACCATGATTGCAAAGCAAGATCGTTGTGAGTTTATAAATTCGTCTGGTGAACTTACCTGTGTAGGTGTGAGGAAAAAATCCATGTTCAAAATGTTGCTGAAAACGGAAATATCTTCTGAATGTAACTCCGTGTCAACAAGAAGTGATATTCAATTGTGGCATGAAAGATTAGGTCATTTGAATCTTGAAGCCGTTAGACAAACAGTAAACTGTGGAGCTATTGACGGTGTTATTTTATCCGATAGAGTTGGAACGTTTTGTGAGAGCTGTCAATATGGGAAGCAAAAACGTAGAACTTTTCCTGTATCGCACAGGACGAAATCTGAAATCCCAGGCGAAGTCATTCACTCCGATTTATGCGGGCCTATGAATATATCATCTCCAAAAGGATCCAAATATTTTTTGATTTTCAAAGATGAATGTAGTGATTTTCGAATGGTTTACTTTTTGCAAAATAAATCAGACGTTTTTGAAACTTTCAAATCTTTCGAAGCATTAGTAAGAAGGCAAACTGGAAATTCGATCAGAACACTTAGAACAGACAATGGTAGAGAATACACCAGTCATGATATGAAGAAGTATCTGCAACAACAAGGAATAATTCACATTTTCTCCGCTCCATATGCACATGAACAAAATGGTTTCATTGAGAGAGACATTCGAACAGTTACAGAATGTGCAAGAACGATGATGTGGGCAAAAAATGTTCCAACAGAACTATGGGCAGAGGCAGTGAATACTGCAGTATATATCCTGAACAGATCTATCACGCAATGTTCAAGAAAATTGACTCCTTTTGAAAAGTGGTACAGAAAAAAACAGACCTTGAAACATCTGAGAGTATTCGGTTCTGAAGCGTACATATATCAACCGAAAGAATTCCGAATGAAATGAGAAAAGAAAAGTCAAAAGGTAATACTTGTTGGATATGACAATGATTCTAGTAACTATCGCGTTTGGAATGCGGAGAAAAGAAAGATATTCATAAGTGCAAATATTATTTTCAATGAATCAAAAAGTAATGGAAATGAAGAAAATGAAGTAAAAGAAGAAAGAGATGTGTTAGTTTACCTGAAAATGAAAGAATCAGAAAATGAAGAAAGAATGCTGAATGAAAATGATCAATATGAAGAAAACGAAGAGGAATATTCAAGGGAAAATGAAGTAATTGTTCAAACTGAAAACAGCAGTCACCAAATCAATTTAGAAAATCATGAAAACCATCAGTATCAGTTGAGAGATAGGAATACTTTGAAACCACCAGATTTCTTTTCGTTAGTGACCGAAGTTGAAAATCCACAATCATATTATGAAGCTTTGAACAACTGCGAACATGAAAAATGGTTCAAAGCAATGGAAGAAGAAATTGAAGCTCTGAAAAGAAATAATACCTGGTCACTGGTTAAAGCTCCTGAGAATGTTAGCATCATAGATTCTAAGTGGGTATTCCGTAAAAAACACGATATTAATGGTTCAGAAAGATACAAAGCAAGGTTAGTGGCCAGAGGATTTTCTCAGAAGGAGGGAATCGATTACCAGGAAACTTTCGCACCAGTTGTGAGATATGAATCAGTGAGACTACTTCTTGCCATAGCAGCTGCCGAAGACTTAGAAATCGCACAGTTCGATGTGAAAACAGCTTTTCTCTATGGTGAATTAGACGAAACGATTTTCATGAAACAGCCAATAGGTTTCGAAGAATCTGAAGGTCTTGTTTGTAAGCTGAATAAGAGCCTTTACGGACTGAAGCAAGCTCCGCGATTTTTGGAACTTCAAATTCAAAACCTTTTTGACAACTTTCAAATTTAAACAGACAAACGCAGATCATTGTGTTTTTGTCGGAAAAATGGATGGAAATCATGTGTATCTAGTTCTCTTTGTTGATGACGGATTGATATTCACGAAATCTACGAATGTCATCGAAATTATTCGGTCAAATCTGAGAGAAAATTTTGAAATCACGGTTGGGAATTCAAAATGTTTCATTGGACTTCAAATTGATAGAAACAGAAGCAAAAACTTGTTATCAATCCATCAAGGAAACTTTATACAAATACTTTTGGAAAGATTCAACATGGTGGATGCAATACCAGTAGCTGTACCAATCGAACCAGGTACCCAGTTGATGAAACCAAAAGAAAAATGTTCAAACCTTGACGTTCCTTTTCGAGAATTGGTTGGAGCTCTGTTATATGTAGCAATGAACAGTCGTCCAGATATTGCATATGCTGTAAGTCTTGTCAGCCAATTCTTCAATAATTTCAATCAAGAGCATTGGACTGTGGCAAAAAGGATTTTGAGGTATTTGAAAGGAACGTCGAATTTGAGATTGGTTTATGGAAAAACAGACACGAAACATTTGATCATGAGTGGATTTAGAATGCAGGAAATCTAGAAGTGGATATATTTTTATGATGTATGGTGCTCCAATATCGTGGACTTCACAATGTCAACAAGTCGTAGCTCTGTCGACGACAGAAGCAGAATATATATCGTTGGCATTGGGTACAAAAGAAGTAATTTGGTTACGACTTCTACTAAATGAACTTGGATTACTTCAGACTAGTGCAACTAAGATATTCGTTGATAATCAGTGTGCAATCAAATTGACGAAAAACCCTGAATTCCATAAACGAACTAAGCACATCGATATTAAGTACCATTTTGTTCGGGATGTCATCGGAAGAGGTGACATTGACATCCAATTTATTGAATCCAAATTCCAGTTGGCTGATATTCTGACGAAACCCTTATCCAGAGATAGACTTCAATTCATACGAGGGGAGTTGAATATACTGAACTTTGATGAAATAGAGGGAGTGTTACAAAATTGATTTCATCAAGATGTTTATGATTTGTTTTATTATGTTGTTGTCATGTTTTTATGTACACATTTACATTGAAATAAATGAAATTGTCCAGAAGTTGTTAAATTTCTTTATATCATTGAAATCTGCTGAAAATAAGATATAGTTCAACACAAACAAAAGATTGCCCTTAATTTGGCTGGGGATGACCCCCTGTAGACTTCTTCTCACTGAGAAGAGTGACTGAGTGACACTTATATAAACGAAAGAGGGCGCTAATATTTCTTTGTTCACAAGAATAGCCGTGTTTACCTAAATATTCGCTTGTTTACCTAAAGTGCCGCTCATATCACACATAATGTGACTTTTATTGGTGCAGCCATGTGTGAATGAAAAAATTGATTAAATACAAGAGTGAACTTGAATCGTGGAGGGTATTCGTGAATAATTACAGTTCATCATAATATAAAATGTTCCGAATAAAATTATAAGTTTCTGTTATACAGGATTACACAAAAGTACTTTGACAAACTTCACGAGATGATTCCTCACTATATTCTAATATGAATTTTCCAAATAAATATTTATCCGAAAACGCTTCGTTTCCAAGATTGGTTTCCAAGAGACAGGATGTTGAAGTTTTATTTTTATTTTCGTTTTTTTTAAATAACTTTCTAAATAGGTCCTGACCTTAATTAAACAAAAATTGGTACAATGACATATTACCGTTAGACTCCGTTATTTACATTTCGAGCTGCGGTCAAGATAGAGTCACATTCTAAGCACAATTTTTACTACCGATTGTTTCACGGAAATCATCTGCTTGTATACATTGTATAGAAGTAGATAATTCAGCAGAAGCTCAGCTTCACCGAATTTTGGGTTGACTAGCAACTATTTTCCGCGAAACAAGCGGCAATAAAAATTGTGCTTAGAATGTGACAGCAACGCGAAATGTAAATAACGGAGTCTAGCCGTAATATGTCATTGGTACGGGCAAGTAAAGGCAAGTGCGAGTGTGATTAGCAAATATTCGCGAGCATCTCTTCCCACACACATCGCAAGTGCCCGTATTAGCAAATATCCGCGATGTGTCTGGGACCGGCTTAACACCACGAATACTTTGCTGGTATCATTAGAAATTCGTATCCGCATGTGGTTTATGCATGATGGGGCTCCGGGCCATTTTAGCGCTGTAGCCAAGGAACACTGTCTATACAAATTGATGGATCGGTAGAGGCGTAGAAGAACCTAACCAGGCGTGGGCACCAAGGTCCCCAGATCTGAACCCGCTAGAATTTTATATTTAGGAATATTTGAAGTCACAATAAAACTCCAGTAGAGAACGAGGAAGATCTAATAAACCAAATAGTAGACGCCTGTGAAACAATTAAGAAACACACCAACAATTTTTGAGCGGGTACGATATTCAATGACTAGAAGAGTGAATGTCTGAATCTTCGCTGAAGGTGGACACTTTCAACAATTCATTCGAATACAGTTTAGTTTCCTTCATTTTATTTTATTCTAACTACTCAAAATTCCTTGAAATAAAATATTGATATTTCTTGCAAATTTTATTGAAACAAATACTGATTTTGCACCCTTGATACAAAAATAACTATTTTGCTCAAGAATGTCATACAGGGACGTACCCAAAAGTAATGACCTGTTCAAACGAGTAAAAAGTAATAGAATTGGTGGCTCCCCTACAAAAAAACAAAACTACTCACTTGAGGAAATCTTGTGAAAAATGCAAAATAATGCTAATAACTCCAAAAAGCATCGATTAATAAATAATCGACTTGAAATTTTCAATTCCAAGTATTCAGAAAATGGTTGATTATAGCTGTATCTAACAAGGGTAGGTTTTTTGCGTAGATGTGATAGAAGAATCGATGTTTTTACTGAAAAAGTATGCTCCCTACGAGTAAGAGCAATAATCAGGTTCGAATTTGACACCTCGAAAAACCTCTCAATACCAATTTTCGTTCAATTGAGGTCAGTAATTCGGAAGTTACTCTGAAAAAACGAAAATAAATATATAACTTCAACACCCTATATCTTCGAAAGGAAGCGTTTGCGGACATACATTTATCTGGACAATTCATATCAGAATATTGCGAGGAATTTCCTCCTGAAGTTTGTCAAAGTACAATTAAAGAATCTTCAACCTTGAAAGTGTGCAATGGGGCGTTTATGAAGGGTTGGGTGGGGGTGCGAGGGTAAGAGTGAGGTGTGGTGGGCAGATAATGTAGGATTTGATTAAAGAACAGGGTGAGCAGTAAAAGGAATCGCTATGAAGGTGAATTCAAACTCTCATGCATCAACACACCGAAAAGTGTACTTTGGGAGCTGTAGGGGGTCTGGAGTTGAAAATGGAGGGTTGTGCCCATTAGGACTTTTGATCTGCATACCGAATATTATCTTTCTGAAAAGTTTCAGCGAATTTAGCGCCATTCCCCATACGACGTTTGTGGGGACCTTTATATAGAATGCAATTCGTCAAACAGATTTTTGAAGTTTTTGAGGACACTTATTGAGTTACGGAAATCATGCATAAATCAGTGCAGTTTTTATATAATCAAATTGTTTTTTGTTTATTCATCAATAATAAAAATGATTTTGGAAACAGGTCATACTTCTGAAACTTTTTGAAAGAGGTATTCCTCACACACTTTCTCTTTAAAAATGTATTATAACAACTATGTTTTAGGTTTATTTGAGAAAGTAGTGGTCATTTGAATTGGTGTGTCCTAATACGTAATTTTATTCAGCTTTACCCTATATTTTAATTTTTTTAGGCACAAATTCATATCCAATGAATTATCTTATTGGCCAATTTATATGGGACTCCTACATTGTATGTTATCGCTAGGAACCATATGTACTTATTTTTTGGTAAGCATTTCGTTCGAAATCATTTAAGACGAGTTAACTGATTCTGATTTCATTCATACAGCTTGGTGGACATCCCTCAGAAAATCCTGGCATGATTTTCACTGTTTTTATAGCATTGGCAATTCTTGTATTGTCATCAGAAAATGGCCAATTCATAAAAAGTGAGGTAGGTTTAAATTAAAAATGCGTAAGATTTATAATAGTTCGCACATATCTTGCTTTCAATGAAAACCAAAGTATGGAGAATTGTTTTTCTCCTTTCGACTTTTTATGGAATCAGGATAAAATGTATCCAGCCTGGTGTTGAGTTTTCTACGCATAGGTTTCTTTTGTTGTTTGAACCATTTTTTCCGCTTGTCCATTCGATGCCGGATGATAGGGAGCAATTCTTGAATGGCGAATCAGATTCATCTCTGCGAAATAATGGAACTCTGGTGATGTAGGTAAATGCAGGTATTTGCAGAATTCTTCTTGAATTGGAAACATGCTTTCTAAGAACATTCTATTTCGCCAACGAATTGAAAAATGTACATTTTAAGAAGGCATTAATTCAATGTATTTGCAATGGCTAGGAAATTACTTATATGGCTGCATTTATAGGAGAAAAATTGTTTCTTTTACATTTTATAAATTTTGTAATTATTTGCAGAATTCTTCTTGAATTGGAAACATGCTTTCTAAGAACATTCTATTTCGCCAAAGAATTGAAAAATGTACATTTTAAGAAGGCATTAATTCAATGTATTTGCAATGGCTGGGAAAATACTTATATGGCTGCAAATATAGGAGAAAAATTGTTTCTTTTACATTTTATAAATTTTGTAATTATTTGCAGAATTCTTCTTGAATTGGAAACATGCTTTCTTAGAAGCATTCTATTTCGCCAAACGAATTGAAAAATGTACAGCTTAAGAAGGCATTAATTCAATGTATTTGCAATGGCTAGGAAATTACTTATATGGCTGCATTTATAGGAGAAAAATTGTTTCTTTTACATTTTATAAATTTTGTAATTATTTGCAGAATTCTTCTTGAATTGGAAACATGCTTTCTAAGAACATTCTATTTCGCCAACGAATTGAAAAATGTACATTTTAAGAAGGCATTAATTCAATGTATTTGCAATGGCTGGGAAAATACTTATATGGCTGCAAATATAGGAGAAAAATTGTTTCTTTTACATTTTATAAATTTTGTAATTATTTGCAGAATTCTTCTTGAATTGGAAACATGCTTTCTTAGAAGCATTCTATTTCGCCAAACGAATTGAAAAATGTACAGCTTAAGAAGGAATTAATTCAATGTATTTGCAATGGCTAGGAAATTACTTATATGGCTGCATTTATAGGAGAAAAATTGTTTCTTTTACATTTTATAAATTTTGTAATTATTTGCAGAATTCTTCTTGAATTGGAAACATGCTTTCTAAGAACATTCTATTTCGCCAACGAATTGAAAAATGTACATTTTAAGAAGGCATTAATTCAATGTATTTGCAATGGCTAGGAAATTACTCATATGGCTGAATTTATAGGAGAAAAATTGTTTCTTTTACATTTTATAAATTTTGTAATTATTTGCAGAATTCTTCTTGAATTGGAAACATGCTTTCTAAGAACATTCTATTTCGCCAACGAATTGAAAAATGTACATTTTAAGAAGGCATTAATTCAATGTATTTGCAATGGCTAGGAAATTACTTATATGGCTGCATTTATAGGAGAAAAAATGTTTCTTTTACATTTTATAAATTTTGTAATTATTTGCAGAATTCTTCTTGAATTGGAAACATGCTTTCTAAGAACATTCTATTTCGCCAAAGAATTGAAAAATGTACATTTTAAGAAGGCATTAATTCAATGTATTTGCAATGGCTGGGAAAATACTTATATGGCTGCAAATATAGGAGAAAAATTGTTTCTTTTACATTTTATAAATTTTGTAATTATTTGCAGAATTCTTCTTGAATTGGAA
Source organism: Chrysolina oricalcia (assembly GCA_944452925.2). Lineage (NCBI taxonomy): Eukaryota > Metazoa > Arthropoda > Insecta > Coleoptera > Chrysomelidae > Chrysolina > Chrysolina oricalcia. The sequence goes on along the minus strand of OX101828.2, from coordinate 39,049,765 downwards.
ACATGCTTTCTTAGAAGCATTCTATTTCGCCAAACGAATTGAAAAATGTACAGCTTAAGAAGGCATTAATTCAATGTATTTGCAATGGCTAGGAAATTACTTATATGGCTGCATTTATAGGAGAAAAATTGTTTCTTTTACATTTTATAAATTTTGTAATTATTTGCAGAATTCTTCTTGAATTGGAAACATGCTTTCTAAGAACATTCTATTTCGCCAACGAATTGAAAAATGTACATTTTAAGAAGGCATTAATTCAATGTATTTGCAATGGCTAGCAAATTACTTATATGGCTGCATTTATAGGAGAAAAATTGTTTCTTTTACATTTTATAAATTTTGTAATTATTTGCAGAATTCTTCTTGAATTGGAAACATGCTTTCTAAGAACATTCTATTTCGCCAACGAATTGAAAAATGTACATTTTAAGAAGGCATTAATTCAATGTATTTGCAATGGCTAGGAAATTACTTATATGGCTGCATTTATAGGAGAAAAATTGTTTCTTTTACATTTTATAAATTTTGTAATTATTTGCAGAATTCTTCTTGAATTGGAAACATGCTTTCTAAGAACATTCTATTTCGCCAAAGAATTGAAAAATGTACATTTTAAGAAGGCATTAATTCAATGTATTTGCAATGGCTGGGAAAATACTTATATGGCTGCAAATATAGGAGAAAAATTGTTTCTTTTACATTTTATAAATTTTGTAATTATTTGCAGAATTCTTCTTGAATTGGAAACATGCTTTCTTAGAAGCATTCTATTTCGCCAAACGAATTGAAAAATGTACAGCTTAAGAAGGCATTAATTCAATGTATTTGCAATGGCTAGGAAATTACTTATATGGCTGCATTTATAGGAGAAAAATTGTTTCTTTTACATTTTATAAATTTTGTAATTATTTGCAGAATTCTTCTTGAATTGGAAACATGCTTTCTAAGAACATTCTATTTCGCCAACGAATTGAAAAATGTACATTTTAAGAAGGCATTAATTCAATGTATTTGCAATGGCTACGAAATTACTTATATGGCTGCATTTATAGGAGAAAAATTGTTTCTTTTACATTTTATAAATTTTGTAATTATTTGCAGAATTCTTCTTGAATTGGAAACATGCTTTCTAAGAACATTCTATTTCGCCAAACGAATTGAAAAATGTACAGCTTAACCTTCCGGAGCTCGCGCGTGTTATTTGGGAAAGGACGCTCGCGCGCGGACTCACAGTCGATTGTTATTTATTTTATTTTTATTCATTGAATACATAGATTTTGACATTTCACCAGAACCTATTGCTATAAAATGAAATATAGACATTTAGTAACAAAAAAAACAGAGAACTGTTATTTATTTTATTTTTATTCATTGAATACATAGATTTTGATATTTCACCAGAACCTATTGCAATAAAATGAAATATAAAAATTTAAAAACACAAAAAAACAAAGGAGCATTCTAGAAATTGAAAATAGAAATATTTATTATTCTGGACGGCATTCATGGCAAATAACAAATGAATGCTCTAAACAAACGCATTTGTGGCATTCTATACAAAAAAAACGAGAAGGTCTATTTTTTTTCCTATCGCAGTATGAGCAACGTCCGCGTTGTCCTGCTGGTAGGGGCTCAGGTGTAGGATTTTCCAATCCAAAAAGTTCTTTCAGTCTCAACTGCGTAGCCTTGGGAATAGTTTGCATCACTCGACGGCGAATATAGCCTTCCACTAATTGAAATTTTCTACGTCGTATCTCACTATTAGTATTATTCATTGAATAAACCACAAAAGAGTTTATTCCCGCTACATTGAGTAACGAATAAAAGACAACCATGGGCCATCTTCTTGTGTTTCGTGCACAGTTGTAAGCGGCGCATAGCTTGTCCACACAGTCAACACCTCCTTTATAGATGAGTTATAATCCATTTTCATATCTGGTTTTCCCGTGACGGCATCTATTTTATCGTCAAAATGCATGCTTGATAAGAGCAGCACGTTTTTTTTCTTTTTTGGTATGTACGATACTAAAGTATAGTTTTCACGAAAGGCGAACATGGATGATAAAACTGGACGACCTACAGGTTTAGTCAATTCAAGTGGTAATTCCTTTTTGTTTTTTCTAACTGTATCTAATAAAGTCAGTTTGAAATCAGACTGAAGGGAATTTAGTAGCTCCATATTGGTAAACCAATTGTCAACTGTCACATTACGGCAGGTTCCTTTTATTGGTTGGCACAATCTCTGTACCACTGCAGTGGGAGGATTACTTGCCTGAAATGGCCCCTCAGGATGTGTCCCTACGTAAACCATATTGCATGTGTAGAAAGTCTTAGCGTCTACCATAGCAAATATTTTAATCCCATATTTATTTGGTTTACTGGGTATATATTGCCTAAAGTTGCAACGCCCCCGAAATGCTTCTAGCTTTTCGTCTATTGTGAGCCATTCAAATGGTGTATAGGCTGTATCAAAGTTACGAACAACTGTATCGAACACTGTCCGAATGGCGGCTAGCTTGTCAATTTGTTTTCGTTCCTCTCTAGTTGCTAAATCATCAAAACGTAAATGATCTAGAAGAAATCTAAATCTACGCTGGGACATCGTCAGTCGAAATAGCTCCACGCCAGTACCATTCTGTGTCCATGTTTCTTCAACATTCAGTCTATTAGATTTCAAAACACCAGATAAATAAAGTAATCCAAGCAGTGCTTGAATTTCTAATATGTCGGTGTCTTTTGCATCTCTTTCGCGTTGGTAATTGCCTCTTCTCATGGCAATGTGTTTGTTTGTATTTTCGACTATCGAATTCAGTACATCGTCTGTAAAAAAATGCTTCCAAATGTCAATTTCTCTTTTTAGGGCTTTCCCAGCGCTTTTTACCCCTGGCAGATGTTTTATCAAGTTCTCCGCCTTAGTTTTCACATTTTTATTCCTCATATGTTTCGCCCAATTAGTTACTCCATCTTTTCCAGTAAACTCAGGGTACCTTTCCCTAGCGACTCCATCAGTGACTTCCGGGTCCGAAATTTCTTGTTCGGAATCACTATCCCAATCTTGCCTTTCTAAATTTTCTTCTTCTCCGTCATCTTCTTGGTCCTCATAATCACTTTTTGGCTACTCATTTTCTTCCAAACATTCTTGCATTAGCTTTTGCAAACGAGCTTGTTCTTGTCTCCAGGGGCACGCCATCTGTAAAACGTTTATAGTTAGTATTAATCTATTGCAAACTTCAATAATGAAAGCAAATAGGTACTCACCTTTTTGCAACAAGTTCAAAAAACAAGTGAATAAAAATATTCAAACTAAACGCTCGCGTACGGACTCGCAGTCCGCAGTGGATATTATTTGGCAATAAACACACACACCAATGCACAAATGAGCACTGACTGTAGGAGCACTCGCGACAGAAAGATACTTAATACTGCAGTGCCGCGGGTTGTTGATTTTAGGAACTATTGGCAAAATAAGATTCTTGCGGAGTGAGAGTCCGCGCGCGATCTCCGGAAGGTTAAGAAGGCATTAATTCAATGTATTTGCAATGGCTAGGAAATTACTTATATGGCTGCATTTATCTCATACCTGCACTTGAGATTCCAGAACCGTGATTGCAGAATGGGCGGATGTTGGCGGTACTATCTGAACATTAAGCCACCCTGAAAAGGTCCGGCAAAGTCAATATGTAGCCTTTGCCACAGTCTGCTAGCTTCTACCCATGAATACACTTAGGATTTGGTTGACATGTGCCTATTTTGTTGACAACTAGTACACATTCCCATCATCATTTTCTCCATATATGGATCCGTTCCAGGCCACCAGACATGTGATCTACGTAACGATTTCAAACGTACTATCCCAGGGTGTGCTGCATGCAGAACTCATACAACCTGTTCCCGTCGTTAAGAAGGGATAATCACTTGACTTTCCAGAACAAACATGCCTTATATCCAGACAATTCACTTCTTTTCAACCAGAATGGTTCCACATATTCTGGTAGAAGATTTCTATTTTCATGCCATCCTTTCAGGACCTTTCGGGACCTGGTGGTGATGGAATATCAGGGTAATCTGCTGGTAGACGACTTAATGCATCAGCATTTGGTAGTTGCTTACCGGACACCTAAACCAAGTTGTAATCGTATGCAGCTAGTATCAACGCTCATCGCAATATACTACGTGACATAACTTGGGGAATAACTTTTTTCGTTCCAAAAATTCCAATCAGAGGCTCGTGATCGGAATTTTTTGATACCAGTGATTATTGCTGACGCTTCTCGATCCAATTGAGAAAAAATTCTTCCCGTACTTATGTCTTACTGTGATATGCGATAAGTTTTTCATGTCCATCAATATCTGAATGGCTCGATACAATGCAATCGGTGTGAAGTTAGCAACGAATTCCCATCTACGAAATTTATCATATATATAATGGCAATGAGTCACTTCGTATTGAAGTAGTAACGAAATGATTGTCACCCCTCGGTTTTTTGTAAGAGAAAGTGAAAATTGAATTTATACACCATAATCTTGAAAAACGAAGTACCATAAAAACTGGACCGTACATTCTGCCGACTTGCAACGTATACCAAATCATTGCCAATGAGTTACTCCATTATACAGAATCGATGAAATGATTGTCACCCACTTGGTTTTTTCTTAGTGGGGAAGAAAATTGAAATTTGAATTTATCCACCATAATTTTGACAAAGTACAATACAAACTGAATCGTACATTCTGCCGACTTGAAACGATATCAAACCATTGCCAATGAGGTACTCCATTACACAGTATTGACGAAATGATTGTCACCCCCTCGGTTTTTTTCTTATAGAAGGAGAAAATTAAAAATTGAAATTATCCACCATAATTTTGTCAAACAAAATACCATGAAAACTGAACCGTACATTCTGCCGACTTGCAACAATACCAAATTATTGACAATAAGTTACTCCATCATTCAGAATTGATGAAATGATTGTCACCACCTCGGTTTTCATCTAAGAGAAGGCGAAAAACGAAAATTGAATTCATTCACCATAATTTTGACAAACAAAGTACATCAAAAACTGAACCGTACATTCTGCCGACTTGCAACAATACCGAATTATTGCCAATGAGTTACTCCATTATATAGGATTTATGAAATGATTGTCACCATCTCGGTTTTTATCTAAGACAAGGCGAAAATCGAAAATTGAATTCATTCATCATAATTTTGACAAACGAAGTACCATAAAAACAGAACTGTACATTTTGCCGACTTGCAACAGTGCCAAATCATTGCCAATGAGTTATTCCATTACACGGTATTGATGAAATGATTGTCACCCCCTCGGTTTTTTTCTTAGAGGAGGCGAAAATTGAAATTTGAATTCATCCACCATAATTTTGACAATCGAAGAACCATAAAAACCGAACCGTACATTCTGCTGACTTGCAACAGTACCAAATCATCGCCAATGAGGTACTCCATTACACAGTATTAACGGAATGATTGTCACCCCCTTGGTTTTATTTTTAGAGAAGTCGAAAATTGAAGATTGAATTTATCCACCATAAATTTGACAAACATAGTACCATGAAAACTGAACCGTACATTCTGCCGACTTGCAATGCATTCCAAATTATTTCCTATGAATCACTCCATTACACAGTATCTACCAAATGATTGTCACCCCCTCGGTTTTTGTCCTAAAGAATGCGAAAATTGAATATGTCCACGATACTTTCGGCTATAACAGCACCATAATATATATATACTTGCAACAAATACCAAATTGTTGTTTATGATTCAATTCCATATAGTATCATAACGAAATGATTGTCACCCCCTCAGTTTTTTTTGTGAGCCATACTAAGATTTGAAAAATTTAATTTATGCATTATAAATTCGACATTAAATTACGATAAAAACCATGCCGTCCTGCAGACTTGCAACATATACTGAATTGTTAGTAATTATTCTCGTCATTGTTGGATAATAACGAATTGATTTTCTCCATCGTTGTTTTCTTTCAGAGGGGTCAGAATGGGAACAGTTAAATTCATCCACGACAAATTCGACTAACAAAGTCAAAACTGTTCTTCACGTTCTGCAGATTGGCAACGTATACTAAATATTGGAGACGAATCAGTCCATTATAGAGAAATGTTTTTTGTTACGGTGGGCAAAAGTTGAACAATTGAATTTGTTCTCGAACATTTTGACAAACAGATTAACATTGATGTTTGTTTCATAAGTACTCTGAAAATGATAATTTTTCCGTGCGCGTTGTGACCAATTCCACCAATAAAGCGTTTCCATGATAACTTTCAAAGTTCCTTTTCTTGAATTTAGTTTACTCTGCTGTGTATTTCTATAAAGCCATATATTTGGTATTTGTATTCAACACACGGAAAGGTTTGGATATCGTAAAGACTTTTTCCAGCGCTCTCTCCGTGTGTTAGCCCGAAAAAGCCCAACGTTCATTACTACTAATAGAGATGAAAATGAGTTGTTTTCATTGAGGTATAATGGTTCCTTCTGCAGAATTTCACTTTGAATATACCAAATTTTTGATGATGGCTGACTCCATTAAAGAGTAATAATGAAATTTTTGTCACACTTGATGGGCAAATGTATAACTTTAATGGCACATTTTCTATAACAATCATTTTGCCAAAAATAAACCTTTATTCTCTATCAACTGAATTTATGCCGAAGAAATTTTATGTTTTCGTTTTGGAAGAAGAATAATAATAAAAACGTGCATACGAACATGGAAACTAGAATATTTCATTACGAGTTCGAAGCAAGCACGGAAAAAGCATTTATGGACGAGTAAGGAACGATATTTTCATTATATCTACCTGAAAACCACAGATTATCGAGAAACATTAATTTTTAATGATGAAGGAACGAAAACATGTATTACTGATTAAATTATTTATGGTACAAAAATATCCAGAAATTTCCACAAAACAAGCATTATTAACCCTGTTGGTTAGGAAATATTCAAACAATTTTCGATTTCTAGAGAACTGAAAACAAGATATTATTCAATTTTGGCATGTAAATAGGCAGCTTCAATGACAACAGCGTACAGAAAAAAATTTCGTACAGGCGCACGGATAATTTTTTTTTTCAGTATGCTAAATAAGCATGTGAATATAGTGTTTTCAGATAGGTATAATGGAAATATTTTTTCGTGCTTGCATAACTTAAGGAATTGGTCACAAATCGCACGGAAAAATGAATAATTTCAGAATCCCAATGAAATAAAATTTAAGTTAATCTGTTTGTCAAAATGTTTGTGAATAAATTCAATTCTCTAAGAAAAAAACCGAGGAGGTGACAATCATTTCTTCAATGCTGTGTAATGGAGTAACTCATTGGCAATGATTTGGTATTTTTACAAGTCGGCAGAATGTACGGTTCAGTTTTTATGGTACTTCGTTTGTCAAAATTATGGTGGATGAATTCAATTTTTGATTTTAGCCTTCTCTTGGAAAAAAACCGAGGTGGTGACAATCATTTCATCAATTCTGTTTGATGGAGTAACTCATTGGCAATAATTTGGTATTGTTGCAAGTCGGCAGATTGAACGGTTCAGTTTTTATGGTACTTCGTTTGTCAAAATTATGGTGAATGAATTCAATTTTCGATTTTCGCCTTCTCTTAGATAAAAACCGAGATGGTGACAATCATTTCATCAATCCTATTCAAAGGAGTAACTCCTTGGCGATGATTTTGTAGTGTTGCGAGTCGGCAGAAAGTATTATTCACTTTTTATGGTACTTTGTTTGTCAAAATTATGGTGGATGAATTCAAATTTCAATTTTCGCTTACTCTAAGAAAAAAACCGAGCGGGTGACAATCATTTCGTCAAAACTGTATAATAAACCAACTCATTGGCAATGATTTGGTATTGTTGCAAGTCGGCAGAATCTACGGTTCAGTTTTTATGGTACTATGTTTGTCAAATTTATGGTGGATAAATTCAATCTTTAATTTTCGACTTCTCTAAAAATAAAACCAAGGGGGTGACCATTTGGTCAATACGGTGTAATGGAGTAACTCATTGGCGATGATTTTGTATTGTTGCAAGTCGGCAGAATGTACTATACAGTTTTTATGGTACTTTGTTTGTCAAAATTATGGTGGATGAATTCAAATTTCAATATTCGCCTCCTCTAAGAAAAAAACCGAGGGGATGACAATCATTTCATCAATACTGTGTAATAAAGTAACTCTTTGGCAATAATTTGGTACTGTTGCAAGTCAGCAGATCGTACGGTTCAGTTTTTATGGTACTTCGTTTGTCAAAATTATGGTGAATGAATTCAATTTTCGATTTTCGCCTTCTCTTAGATAAAAACCGAGATGGTGACAATCATTTCATCAATCCTATTCAAAGGAGTAACTCATTGGCGATGATTTTGTATTGTTGCGAGTCGGCAGAATGTATTATTCACTTTTTATGGTACTTTGTTTGTCAAAATTATGGTGGATGAATTCAAATTTCAATTTTCGCTTACTCTAAGAAAAAAACCGAGCGGGTGACAATCATTTCGTCGAAACTGTATAATAAACCAACTCATTGGCAATGATTTGGTATTGTTGCAAGTCGGCAGAATCTACGGTTCAGTTTTTATGGTACTATGTTTGTCAAATTTATGGTGGATAAATTCAATCTTTAATTTTCGACTTCTCTAAAAATGAAACCAAGGGGGTGACCATTTGGTCGATATGGTGTAATGGAGTAACTCATTGGCGATGATTTTGTATTGTTGCAAGTCGGCAGAATGTACTATACAGTTTTTATGGTACTTTGTTTGTCAAAATTATGGTGGATGAATTCAAATTTCAATATTCGCCTCCTCTAAGAAAAAAACCGAGGGGATGACAATCATTTCATCAATACTGTGTAATAAAGTAACTCTTTGGCAATGATTTGGTACTGTTGCAAGTCGGCAGATTGTACGGTTCAGTTTTTATGGTACTTCGTTTGTCAAAATTATGGTGAATGAATTCAATTTTCGATTTTCGCCTTCTCTTAGATAAAAACCGAGATGGTGACAATCATTTCATCAATCCTATTCAAAGGAGTAACTCATTGGGCGATGATTTTGTATTGTTGCGAGTCGGCAGAATGTATTATTCACTTTTTATGGTACTTTGTTTGTCAAAATTATGGTGGATGAATTCAAATTTCAATTTTCGCTTACTCTACGAAAAAAACCGAGCAGGTGACAATCATTTCGTCGAAACTGTATAATAAACCAACTCATTGGCAATGATTTGGTATTGTTGCAAGTCGGCAGAATCTACGGTTCAGTTTTTATGGTACTATGTTTGTCAAATTTATGGTGGATAAATTCAATCTTTAATTTTCGACTTCTCTAAAAATGAAACCAAGGGGGTGACCAGTTGGTCAATACGGTGTAATGGAGTAACTCATTGGCGATGATTTTGTATTGTTGCAAGTCGGCAGAATGTACTATACAGTTTTTATGGTACTTTGTCAAAATTATGGTGGATGAATTCAAATTTCAATATTCGTCTCCTCTAAGAAAAAAACCGAGGGGATGACAATCATTTCATCAATACTGTGTAAAAAAGTAACTCTTTGGCAATAATTTGGTACTGTTGCAAGTCGGCAGATTGTACGGTTCAGTTTTTATGGTACTTCGTTTGTCAAAATTATGGTGAATGAATTCAATTTTCGATTTTCGCCTTCTCTTAGATAAAAACCGAGGTGGTGACAATCATTTCGTCAACCCTGTATAATGAAGTAACTCATTGGAAATAATTTGGTATTGTTGCAAGTCGGCAGAATGTACGGTTTAGTTTTTATTGTACTTTGTTTGTCAAAATTATGGTGGATAAATTCAATTTTCGCCTTCTCTTAGAAAAAAACCGAAGGGGTGACAATCATTTCATCGATACTGTATAATGGAATAACTCATTGGCAATAATTTGGTATTGCAAGTCGGCTGAATGTACGGTTCAGTTTTTAATGTACTTTGTTTGTCAAAATTATGGTGAATGAATTCAATTTTCGATGTTCATCATTCAATCTATTCTGAATGATGGAGTAACTTATTGTCAATAATTTGGTATTGTTGCAAGGCGGCAGAAGGTACGGTTCAGTTTTCATGGTATTTTGTTTGACAAAATTATGGTGGATAATTTCAATTTTTAATTTTCGTCTCCTCTAAGAAAAAATCCGAGAGGGTGACAATCGTTTTGTCAATACTGTGTATTGAAGTACTTCATTGGCAATGGTTTGGTATTGTTTCAAGTCGGCAGAATGTACGATTCACTTTTTATTGTACTTTGTTTGTCAAAATTATGGTGGATAAATTCAAATATCAATTTTCTTCCCCACTAAGAAAAAAACCAAGTGGGTGGCAACCATTTCATCGATTCTGTATAATGGAGTAACTCATTGGCAATGATTTGGTTTGCGTTGCAAGTCGGCAGAATGTACGGTCCAGTTTTTATGGTGTATAAATTCAATTTTCAATATTCTCTTTCTCTTAGAAAAAACTGAGGGTGTGACAATCATTTCGTCACTACTTCAATACGAAGTGACTCATTGCCATGTTATATACTATAAATTTCGTGGATGGGAATTCGTTGCTAACTTCACAAATTTCGTGGATGAGAATTCGTTGCTAACTTCACACCGATTACAATGCAAACCCCATACGGGCTAGAATCACACGACAAAACCAAAGGCCTCTTTTCAACCTAATGAACTAGACATGCACTGGTTTCTCGTTCGTCTTTCCCTGACTTCCAAAGAACATTGTTATGTTACAGACGATGTAACGGTTCGGTTATAGTAGCTTTATCTTGCAGAAAAAAAAATTGAGCATTCCTAGAAGAGCATGGAGCTCTTAATTTGTATTTGGCTCTGTAGTTCTTTTTATATATTACATTGTATCTTCAATTCGCCTAATATTTTACCGATGGAACTGTATAAATGTCCTTCCCCAAACATTTATTTATTGTTACTCGATATTCTCCATTAACAATAAGGGTTCGGAAAATATAAGGCTTCGAAGTGCTAACGACAGTAAGACAGACGGATAGACAGACATAATGTTCAAAAAAAAATCGACGCGGATCATTTCCTCTAAAGTAACCATGGAAAAAGTTGGGGTCCGTCTAGGATAATCGTATGAATACAACTTACTAAGAGGTCGTTGTATAAAAAACTACTGACTTCTAAAAATAAACATGTCATTATAAATCAATGAATACCGCGTGATACATAACATATTTCTACACTTTTTCAGTTACTTTCATGTTAAAACATGTCGAAATTTTTCATAATATATGATGTACCATACGGGAATCCTTGCGATCAGAGTTTAAGAAATCAAGTTGACATTTTCTGACAAGGTGGTTTTCCATGAAATCCTTCCTCAAAATTATACTCAATTGCCACAATTGGTATCCTAAATCTTATAAAAATGGAATATAATTCAATGTCGAATGAAACAATGATCATTCTTCCTTCAAATTTTATTCCATATTTGAATATAATAGCTCTTGAAGTAAAATTAGAAGAGAAAGAAGTTTTGAATTAGAACTCTCACAGTGTCATTAATAATTCTGTCTCAAAAAAATGTATGTTTCAGTCACAAAATGTACATGATGCTCTTCTACGGACTCAGTGGTATCAATGGAACCGAGGAAATAGAAAGTTTTTGTTGATATTTTTGATTGCCACACAAGAACCCTTGCAAATTACAAGTTTTGGTATTGATCAAAGTCGTGAGCTGTATGCGAAGGTTGGTGTATGTTCATGCACTCCCCTGACTCCATCATCTCCATTTTGATATGAATAATAAAAAAAAACTATTCTCTTTTTTCTTGTAAGTAATCAGTATATGAATGAATTCATTCAACAATTTTTTACGTCATCATTAAATACAATCAATGTTACCGATAAGAATTACCTATGATGGGAAATGTTCTCTGTCATCATTAATATAGGATTTTTCCTGTAATTGTCTGCAGAAAATTATTGAAACTTTATTCTGACCGCCACATTCTTTGCTCCAGAGAAGAGTTAGCTAAAAAGGCGGGTGTGCATCACCCATGGTAAAGTTATTGTTAGCAATGCAACTCATGGTGGATTGAATTGAGCTTCAGCTCCAACACTTGTTTCGATACTATTTACCTGACTTGTTCTAAGAACGAGGTTGGTGAAATTGACGGATGTGCCTCCTTTCACTCTGCAATCTAGCCAGTCGGGCTCGGAGAGTCGACTCAAAGTATAATAAAAAATAACTTGAAGGACTTGCATATATTTCTGAGAAGATTTGAGATTATTGTGAGAAAGAAATAGGACGTTTCTAATTTTTTCGGAAAGATAATTAAATAACAAGTATGTTGTGAGGAATAATGTTGAGTTGATTTTATAGTTCGATACCTTGTTGAAAAGTAAAATCACGTCGGAACTCAATAGCATAATATGATTTGTATCTGAAAGGTCTTTTATTTTTTGTATTGAAGTAATATTCCAATGTTCGTATTAGTTTATATTGTATGAGTCGAATTTATGTTTATTAAAATAGGAGAAGAATGACCAGCATCAGCATCAGTAGTCCTTTTCTGCTCATTCATACTACTTGTATCAGACTGCTCATTTTATTATGATATGATCCTTATCCCCTTTTCGTGTTTAAGGTGTTCAAAGGACTATACAGTGCTACAACATGTATTAATTCTTTGAGGAATTGATCTATTGGGTGAAATGGAATAAACAGCAATGCACTCTCAACAACTTCAAAATGGCAAAGAGAATAGAGAAAAAAAAGAAATATGGTCCTAACGGCTTTCAGATGAATGTATCACTTTCGTTTTTTCCAATACACTAATCAAATCAAATCAAATCAAATCAAATCAAATCAAATCAAATCAAATCAAATCAAATCAAATCAAATCAAATCAAATCAAATCAAATCAAATCAAATCAAATCAAATCAAATCAAATCAAATCAAATCAAATCAAATCAAATCAAATCAAATCAAATCAAATCAAATCAAATCAAATCAAATCAAATCAAATCAAATCAAATCAAATCAAATCAAATCAAATCAAATCAAATCAAATCAAATCAAATCAAATCAAATCAAATCAAATCAAATCAAATCAAATCAAATCAAATCAAATCAAATCAAATCAAATCAAATCAAATCAAATCAAATCAAATCAAATCAAATCAAATCAAATCAAATCAAATCAAATCAAATCAAATCAAATCAAATCAAATCAAATCAAATCAAATCAAATCAAATCAAATCAAATCAAATCAAATCAAATCAAATCAAATCAAATCAAATCAAATCAAATCAAATCAAATCAAATCAAATCAAATCAAATCAAATCAAATCAAATCAAATCAAATCAAATCAAATCAAATCAAATCAAATCAAATCAAATCAAATCAAATCAAATCAAATCAAATCAAATCAAATCAAATCAAATCAAATCAAATCAAATCAAATCAAATCAAATCAAATCAAATCAAATCAAATCAAATCAAATCAAATCAAATCAAATCAAATCAAATCAAATCAAATCAAATCAAATCAAATCAAATCAAATCAAATCAAAATATACTTTATTGTCCGAAGAATGAATTCTTGTTGACAAAGCTTTTATAAATATAAAAATAAAGACTTACAGAAATATAAAAATGGTATGCGTAAATATGTGTTGATAAAATCACAAGTCGTCAAAAAAAAGAAGAAAAAAAGAGAACAGGTACATCATAGAATATCATCATAAAATATAATATAGTATAATGTAAAAGCGTGTATAGCATGGAAGAAAATAATGCTACTTACATGGCACAATGATGATAAAATAATTAGTAAACTACAACATATATATTAGTTTTGCTCAAGTGTGAAATTATATTACATGTTAAAATTGGACTACGCAAAGAAGCGAATGTCATATAAAGAAAAGAGAATGAACATACGAGAGTATGAGGTTAAGATAAGTTCGAGCAATTCCAATCTTTGTCTAGATACTCTTGAACACTGTAGTATGGTTCACTGATAAGAAGACTTTTTACAGATCTCCTGAATAGAACTGGAGAGACAATTCTTCTGGTAGTAACCGGGAGATGATTAAATAATATCAAAGCATTATAAATGAGAGACTTTTTTGTTAAATTCGATGATGGAATGGGAAGTCTTAAATTATTATTTTGGCGGGTAGAACTAACAACCGTCTCATATGACGATTTGTTGCTGTGGACCAAACATACAGTCTCAAGAATAAATAAATTTGGAAGGGTAAGGATTTTGAGATCCAAGAAAAGAGGTTTACATGATACCCTAGGTCCAACATTGAGGAGGTAGCGAACGGCCCGTTTCTGGAGGATGAAAATAGAATGGAAATTGTGTTCATTGCAGATACCCCAGAAGGGTAACCCGTATCTAATGTGGGATTCAATCAAAGCATGATAAACTACTTTTGCAGTGGCCATACCCAGTTCACTAGATACTACCCGCACGGCATAACAACCAGAGGCTAGTTTTGATCTCAGTGTTTTCACATGACTTTCGAAGTTGAGCTTATCATCTAGATGAATACCAAGAAACTTGGTATTATTTTTTTGTTCAATGAACATTTCAGTACCCACTTGAATCTCAGGTAGATTGCACTTGATCGATAAGAGGCTGGTTTTATTTATGTTAAACGAAAGCAAATTCGAGTCACACCACTCCTTCACAACGGAAATATCCTTGACGATTTTTGTGTGCAGGTTCTTTACTTCATTGTCATGCCAGAGGATTGTTGTGTCATCCGCAAAAATAGTAAATTTACCGTCAATTTTTAGATTAGCTATATCATTGAAATAAAGTAGAAACAAGATGGGTCCCAATACAGAACCCTGTGGTACGCCATGACTAATCGAACCAGTATTAGACAACGTATCTGTTCATTCACAGAAATGGTCCTTATTTTATAATTATGGAAGAGATTCTGCATGAGTGATGACATCGATTTGATCAAATAACATGATGAATTTAAAAAATGGAGTCGTCGGTCTCATTCTGATTCACCCGAACTATGTTTCTGATTAAAAAATGTTCAGGAGGATGACAAATATTCTGATATGTTGTAGGAAATTAACATTATGCGATTATTGCACATCATGAAATTACGTTGCTACTCCCCAGCAAACATTTTCGGTCGGCATATGAAAGGCCTTAATTGATATCCGATTCATAAGAATAATGGACCATTGTCATAAATCGCGAGCATGCCTGCATCTATAGGTTCACTACGGCCGGCAAGCGGGCCACTTTCATTTTGCCGTCACTGTTATTATTAGCCCAATGATGGGCCATTTCAACAATGCCTACTGTTTCAGTCGGCCATACGTAGTGCCTCCACCCTTATTCGTTTATTGTCATTCAGTTGGCGGGCCAATACTGGCCTTTCGTAACATAAGGTATGGTTAAATCATGGGCGAAAGGTAAGGGCATGTTTTTATATTCACTGGTGGATCTACCAATCCACCAAATTCGATCATATACTGAACATAAGGAAGAAGCTAGTGGACTGGTGATGCACCACTGAATATAAAAACATGCCCTACTGCCAATCCAGACCATCCCCTTCATTTGGTGTGTTCCACAATTTTGGAGGTGAGATATAAGTAGACATTCCTTTTGAAAAACAAATTACCTTTTTCAATAAATGTTTCAACTGAAGAATGAATTTTATTCGAAAAAGTAAGAATCATTTTCAAAAAATGACTTTTTCACAGCATACCTAAGTTTGAACTAGAATTGTTGTTTCCATGGAATTGCAGTTGTCCCAAAAAAGATTGAAAGCTGTGCTATACATTTCTTTTGCCAAGTTTCAATACTTTGTAAGTTGGTATCCAAAGGCCTTGGGGTAAAAGAAGTCTTTTGATTTAGCATAATAGGTAAAAAAATGTAATGTATTTCCATGAACCAATAAAAATACTCAAACCGTTAATTCTCGATTTTTCATACAACAATTACCTCTGCAATGTATATTTTCTTTGATTTTTTATCGCAGAAGTAGTTTTTTCCTGCAACCAACATTCAATCATATCTGATGTATATGATTTTTTCAAAAAAATGTACATTATTCAACGCAAAATAAAGTGAAACAATGATTATTTGATAGTTCAGATCAGTTGTTCTTCACCTCACGTTTTTTATATAACAAACATTTTTCCATTCAAACAGTTCTACGAATTATAAATAAGCTACAGTTTGACAATGCACATTTTAATAAAATATGAACTCATTCATGATAACATAAACATAACAACTTTTTCTCAAATAAAAATGTATAAAACTTAAAAGCCATCACAGCCTATACCGGGTGGCTACGGAAGTATTGCCTACGGAATATCTCAGTTATTGTATGAAGTAGGTTTGTGAAATTTGGAGCGTCGATATAATGACATAAGAGCTAGGATTTGAGCATATTGACATGTCGAAGTTAACTTCCGGTCTGACCGGAAGTAACATCAACTTTCTTATTTTGAATGGAAACCCTATTTTTTTTTCTTTTCGCTTTATTCAGCATTCATTTCCCTTTCTAATGACATATAACAAGTTGGTATTTAACTAAAAACTAGATCAGAAAAAAATTATTATTGAAATTCACCGAGTAGGCCGTGGAAGCAAAATGAAAGCCAAAAATTGAAAAGTTAGCTATGGAAACCATACGTCACTTGATAACAGTTGCTACTACTGTGATATTTTATTTTCATTCGTCGGCGTTATGAAAAGCCGCCAAAAAAATATTGGAAAAATTGGGACAAAAACAATACTCTGTAGGTCCATAACTCAAATAGGAACATGCAACTTTTTCTTGCCTGTACTATTTAGCATAACCATTCCTTTCTAATGATATAATAGAAAATAATTTTTTGAACTGAGATACCGAAAAATCCAATTATTATTCTTCAAATAACAAAAAAAAAAGATTTATCGAAAAAAAAAATTCAAATTGATAGGATTAAAGATAAAATAAATTCAAAACAAATGTTCGAAATGCATTCCCTCAGCGTCAATACATTTATTGACTCTGGTGATATTTTCATGTAAAACGTTTCTCAACATTTGGGGCGTGATATCTTGGAAAGCTCTACGAATTTTTACTTCTAGCTCATGTAGAGTTGTAGGCTGTGTGGAATACACCCTATTTTTAAGATGCCCCCATAGAAAAAAGTCGCACGGAGTAATATCAGGAGACCTTGGTGGCCACCTGACTGGACCATGGGTTGTTATAAGTCTCTCTTGAAAGCGATTTTGAAGATAATTTCTCGCTATTCTTGAATTATGCGGAGGGGCGCCATCTTGCTGGAAGTACATTCTCTCAGTTATTTCCGCTGGTAGGTTGTTAATGAATTCCGAAATTTCATTCGTTAAAAAATTAAAGTATCTCTCTCCGGTTAGTTGGCCTTGAAAAAGAATGGGGCCAACAATATGAGTTCCAACTATTCCTGTCCAAACATTCACACCAAATCTCTCCTGGAAGCCGCCTTGTCGAAACCGGTGCTCGTTTGCTATCGCCCAGTACCTGGAACAAAAGACCGTTCACACTTTTAGCACTTTACACTTCGACTATCGACAAAAATCCAAATAAAGTACAGTACCTACCTTGTATTATTCCTGTTAAATAATCCATTGTTGGTAAATCTTGACTCGTCCGTAAACAAGATATAATAGATAAATAGGTGATTCTCAGCATTTTGTCGAAGAAACCAATTACAATATTCCAGGCGCCTTTCACTGTCATTTTCATACAAATGTTGATGCAACTGATACTTGAAGGATTTCAATCGATGTTTTTTCAAAATTTTCCTAGCAGAGTCCCTACTTATAGCTAATTCGTCGCCAATCTGCCTTGAGGAAATTGTGCTATCATATTGTACTAAAGCTAATACATTAATTTCAGTTTCCTCATTAATAACAAATGCTTCTTGGTCTTCGTGAACATCAGGCTCAGTTCTTAATTTTTCTTCAAGCCACTGGAAATACCTTCTTGACGGTTGCTGCCTCCCTGGATATCGCTCTAAATACAATCGTTCAGTGGCATAAGAATTTTTTAAACATTCACCATAAATGAGAAGCATGTCAATTTGTTCGGTTCGTGAATAACGGGGCATTTTTCGAATATTCCACTAACTGATTTCGATTCCCAAACCCTTTTAAAATGGCAGAATCAAAAACACTACTTCGAACGTCAAAATAATATGGATAGCAGCGTTCGTGACAGCTCTCATTTCTTTTTTGTTTCATTCCAAAATACATCTTAATCAGCCTACTTGTTAATATTTTGGTTCGAATGATTATTGCAATGGAATGATTATTCTGAATAGCACAAACATCGTCCATAGGTAGATATTAGAATATCTATGGACGATGGCACAGACCAAGTACGTTTATGTTCCTATTTAACCTAGAACCTACAGGATATAATTTATCATTCCACATTATTTTTAATTTTATTTTTGCGTATGGCGATAATCTGTTTTGTTATTTGAAGAATAATAATTTGATTTTTCGGTATCTCAGTTCAAAAAATTATTTTCTATTATATCATTAGAAAGGAATGGTTATGCTGAATAGTACAGGCAAGAAAAAGTTGTATGTTCCTATTTAAGTTATGTTTTTTTCCCAATTTTTCCATTATTTTTTTTTGCGGCTTTTTATAACGCCGACGAATGAAAATAAAATATCACAGTAGTAGCAACTGTTATCAAGTGACGTATGGTTTCCATAGCCAACTTTTCAATTTTTGGCTTTCATTTTGCTTCCACGGCCTACTCGGTGAATTTCAATAATAATTTTTTTCTGATCTAGATTCTGGTTAGATACCAACTTGTGATATGTCATTAGAAAGGGAATTGAATGCTGAATAAATCGAAAAGAAAAAAAAAGAGGGTTTCCATTTAAAATAAGAAAGTTGATGTTACTTCCGGTCAGACCGGAAGTTAACTTCGACATGTCGATATGCTCAAATTCTAGCTCTTATGTCATTATATCGACGCTTCAAATTTCACAAACCTACTTCATACAATAACTGAGATATTCCGTAGGCAATACTTCCGTAGCCACCCGGTATATAGGAACACAAAGAAAATGAATGAAAAACTAATCCACAACTTTTCGTCGTCTATCACGCCCTCCTTGGCGATCACTGGCACTCCTAAACCACGACTTAACAATGTTTTCGATTTCTGCTGCAGTTATGGAACGGCATATGGAATTTTTCCTTGTCACAGCTGCAAATAATATTCACTTATTAATATTCTATCACTATATCAAGCAAATCAATTCAAGTTAAAAAAACAAACGTTACATGTTACGTCAAAGTTTTTTTTGTCACAAAAATAATAGGAACAAATTAATAAGAATATTTTCAATGGATTTTATATAAAAATTCAGTAAATTTTCGTTTGCAGAAAACCTCAAGTAAAATAATCATTGTATGAAACCACTTTCTTTTAATTTGACTTATTTAAAAAATTTAGAAAAGAATATGTGACTATTTGTTTCCTTATTTACAAATTATGTAGTTTCCATACCTATGATGAGTTTGACCAGATTTGAAAATTCTTCAAAAGATTTTCTTCGATTTCTTCCTGACCAATTAACAAACATTAACAAACAGTGATAATTCATGGGAAATTATTTTTCCTAGCAGCCTTCTCACTACATCACTTCCATCTTTTCCACCAGCAACCAAAAGGCATGAGCACTAAAATTGAAACGAATTGTTTCATTCAACCAAATGTGTGAACACGAATACCTATATTTATTATGTAATAGCAATTTATATGAAAATCATAATAAAAATTTTCCACACAATAATAAACTGCAATAAATCTGCATGAAAGATATACTTACAATTTCTGCAAGACTTTCTTGATTGCCTAATATATTGTTGAAATCATCCAACTCAACTTCTGTTTTGAGGGGTAATTTTTCCAAATGGGGATTTTCTCCTTGCCTGGTTTCAGGGGAATGTAAATGTTGCACTAATTGTGTTAAATGCTGTACATCTCCCGATAGAACTTCCAATTTTGTTTATATTTTCTTGATGAAAACTAAAAGAGTTCAAAAATATGCATAACATTTTAAATTTTATTTGTATAATATAATACTGTATATAAACAACCAATGTTTCACCTTCAGTTGTTCTGCAACATTTACTTAGTTGCTCCAGAGTTACCACTGGTTCTGGTAATTTTTTTGAATCAAATCAAAGTATGGTCTTCTGCACTGTCATTCAAATCAATATCAAGGAGCTGTTTGGATCGAATCTCTAGACAATTTTTATTTTTTTCATAAGCCTGACTATAAATCAAGTCTCTTGCAGTATACTGTTAGAATATACTATTAGACAATCCATCTGATGAATTACCATCATTGTGTTGTTTTGATTTGGCTTCAATAACCTCTTCTAAAAATTATAAAAAATTCAAAATATAGAGACCACCTGGGTGATTCTGATGAAGACTGTATACTATTAATCCCAGAACAAAGAAAACATGGGAATATCACCCCATGTTATCTCTCAGGTTCTCGAACACATGAGATACGCCCTTTGTTAGATCTCGTATAAGGTACTGTGCCAATTATATCCCAACCGCGAAATTACATCAATTGAAAAGAAGAAATTTGAATTGTGTGAATCGCTGATGCAATTCAAACTATCCTATTGTGATAGCATTTATACGGACCACCATTTTTACGTACTGACGCATTGTAGCTACAAAAAATTCAAAATTCCTTCATTAATTTTTTCTATGGTATTCCAAAAGTTCTACGATATTGGTTCGAACTTCAATGATTCTTTGGTGGCTTGAAACAGAAACCTGAGGAAACGTCATCTGCCAAGACACTCCACGAAGATATTGAATTATATTGCAAAGTTGCCCTTAAATGAAGTATCAGTATCGATAGGCGACCTCATGCCTTGTTGTAAAGCAAGTGTGAAAAATGTTTGCCTTGAGGCCAATCCCAGTAAAAAAATCCATTTGTAGCATGCCTTATGAGAGACGCTGTATATAGGTATATCATTTTCATACGTTGATTTGGAAAACAGCTTTAGCTGATACCTTTCACCAAATAATTAAACGTGCACTGTTACTTTCTTTTCCCATCATCATCATGTGCATATTGGTGAATACAGTTGATTAATGATAATGATGATAATCCTCCCTCATGAAAACTTGGCGAGTGTACCCGAAGGCATAGCCTGTGCGGGTATAGGACGGCTATCATTATTATTTGCCGTGGCGCTCCGGGCGACTTACTGATTTTTGGTGGCGTATTCACTTCTTAGCTGTAGGAAAACCCGAAAAAATCTACAGCGCCACTCCGGGCAGTCTGTTGCACACTTCATGCAAACACCAGACGTCGGGATTGACATCTAGGCAACTCACATCGTACTTGCTTTACAACAAGGAATGAGGTCGCCTATCGATACTGATGTAATTGAGAATAATTCTCTAATACCTCGGATTCGAACCGAGAAAGAAAGCAGAAGATTCAAGGGCCAACACATCGAACATACGTTCAATGCATCGAACCACTGAGCTTCTATAATAATTCTATGCTTGCTTTGTTAGAATGATAAGATACTATTGAGAATATTATGTCTCATCAGATCATCGCCAATTCATTTCCTCGTCTTCCGGAGTGTGAAAAAATTCTCGGAATGTCATCGTATGAAGTGACACGTGGATTACGCACTTTTTTATCATCAAAACAAAAAATCAAAGAGTTTGCCGAATGAGTCTTAAGTTTTCACCCAAAGCATACACCACGCTGTGCGCGGCAAAAATGCTTTCTGGAGCGAAACGCTACCGGTCAGTTGACGCTATCTTCTGACGGAGCCGGAAGTTGGAAATTATATTTTTTGTAATACAACAAGAGAGCAGGAATAATCGGGAACAAACAATGTTGTTTTTACAACATGAATCGAAGGAGAAATTTTCAGCAAATCCATGCTCTATGGAACATTATGTTCGAGCTGGGTTCAAGTGCCTTTTCCCGAACACAGAGGAATTATATTCAGCTTCGATGTAAGTGGCCTAGATTCCTTGTAGGTTGCTGGGTTTTAACTTAATTGAAGCTGAATCATTTTGCTAACTGAATATATCTATGTAATCTTTAACAGCAACCATTTAAACGAAATCGTGAAATTACTGCGTGAAATTGGGCACTGGCAAATTGCTTCGCATCCAATAATTTGCAATTGAATTATTTACAGAATGATTGCTTATTACGTAAATTCACCCATTTACAATTTCACTGAATCACTTGGAGAAATGCAGATGCCAAAATCATTCAAATGTCATGAAGAAGGAAAAGAAATAGCTATTTGTGTATTTAGAGCGCGAAGTGATTGATTGCCTCTCCACAAAGAGAGGGGCAATGACAATTTGTGCTGGAAATACAGATGATTTTTACTGCAACTGCAGCTCCTAGACATGAAAACGATCGACACTTCATCCCACATAGGCACATAATTATAACATATGAGAAAATAAACACTCATTACTAATCCCATATGTGTAAGCTTTCCAAATATCAAATAATTTACATCTCTAACAGAAGGAAAAAATGGAAAATAATTCGCATAAAAAAATCGAGCGACAAAGCTGACACAAATTGCCATCACCATGATTTACAAATTAACAATTTTCCATATTTTGGATTGGGATATACAAGAACGAATCAGCAAAATATGGTGAAGTCATGTTCTATTATCCGGCATTGTTATCGGTAAAAGTCGTTACAAATTATATGTTTTTTGTTCGAATAATGGTATTTTCAAAATTAATACGATATTTTAATCAACTTGATGTGCTTAAATTTCAATGATTTCAATTTATCGAGCAATATTTGAAAACGTTGTTGGTAACGATAATTCATTTTTTTTATTTGTGATATATCAGAGATTTAATCAAACCATTTGGAGTAATGATTAATAATTGAACTGTGGAGTTTATTCAATCTAGCAAATGTTATTAAATGCAAAATATTATAGAGAGTTCGTACTTGTGCTTCATAAAAGGCAACATCATCTGATATTGAGAATATTTATGTTTCGATTTCTTTTATGTCTTTATTGAATATTCCTTCGTCTATTTGCAGTTGAAATATATGATCACGGATGTAGCAACCGATATCTGATTTCCAATTTGGTATTTATATAGTGGTGGTGCTCTCTCATCAGGAATGATGTGCCGATGGTAGGGGGTATCACCATTATACTTTTCAAGTATTAATTTAATTTCCATAAATTTTTCAACATTATTTTTAATACAATGAAGCTGTGTCAATGAGTTTATGATTAACTTTCGATAATAAAGCATACTTTCATTTTGACTTGTGATATTTTGTTGATGAACTCTTTGAAATATTCATCGTCTGATGCATCCAGATTGCTGGTTTTTGCTTTCCAGAAAGAACCTATTCCATTAATTGGTCCGCGTTTTTTCTTCCATTGTAATTTTCAGTATCGGCAAAAATTTCTCGATACTCGAGGTCGAGTGAGTTTGATACCTGAGTAAGGAGGCTGATGTGATGTGATTTGAACTTCGGTTTCTTAAACGTGTCTTACATATTGTCAAAAAGATATGGAACATCCTGTACATTAAAATATTTCATTATCTTTCAATACGTGGGTAAACTTTTTACCTTTTACAATTCAGTACGTGAGCGAAGATATTTTATTTTGAAACACAACTTGTCCTCAACAGAACATAAACAAGAGTTTTCAAAAAGGCCACTGATAGTTCGATCTAGTAGTCGAGTTTAGAGTTCTGCCGTGCCCACAGCTAGTGAGGGCAATGGGGGGAATTTGGAAGATCAGATATTAGATAGAAGGAAAATGTTCCCTAAATGTAAATGCCGATATGTATTGTAAGTAAAGATCTTTTTAAAATAATTTATCCAATCAATAACTAGGAGAGATTCTTCAATTCTTTAATTCACTAATTCTTTATTGATTATTTCCTTCATTAATTGCAATCGTCTTAGTCTCATATTTGTACATAGTAAAATAAATGTTTTTATATTTTTCTAAAGTGTTTTAAATCTATGAATGATCAGTATCTACCTAGTTAGTCGTGAATCAACCCCAATTCACAAGTGGTGGAGGCTGCCGTGCTTTAGTTTTGGATTCATTCTTCATAATGAACCAATTTTTATTTTGTTATAAATTTGAATAGTGGTACAATCAACTCAATATAGTTGTTAAGCTTGAAGTTCATAGACTTTGAACTTGACCTACATCCAGTACAACTAGGTAGAAATTGCTGATCCATATGTTTTGTGTCTAAATGAATCTCTCCCAAGTATTGTGCAACAATAGCATTTCTGAATAAAAATATTATTTGACGAAAGTACGCTATTTCGTACGCAATAAACTCCAGAGAATTTTATGAAGATTAAATAAAAATGCTATTGATGTTAAGTTCTAACAATTTATTTTCAGTATAATTATTTGAATTTTGTTTTCCCCATTGATTTTTACAAGAATAATTTGTGTAAAATTGTTATATCTTGGGTTTATGAGAGTAATTTCGTGTAGTTACAAATTTAATACTACTTTACACTGAATCTTCTGCTTCCCCCTGGCCCCTTGCAGAGAATAGTACATTGGCAGAAGCAAAAAAGAGAGGAATGTCCGCTTCCTTTCCAGCATTTTTAGCACCCTGAAAAATTGCTCTTGGGATTTTTTTTGAAGGAAAATAATAGATGTGCTTCAGAGAATGCATAGACAGATGCATTCTTATTTTGGAGTTTACCCAATAGGTGCAGTATACCACTGGTCACAATCGTGAGAAAGGAATTTTTTGAATCCTTGGTGTATTCTAAATACACGGTTTTGTCAGAGAATTTGACAATTAAGTCGCTATTGGAAGTCGTATTGAGTAAGCTCATGAGAAAGGAATTCGTTGAATCCTTGTTGTAATGTAAATACTCAGTTTTGTCAGAGAATTTGACAATTGCGCGATTGAAAGTCGTATTGATACTATGATGATTTATTTTATGTTGTAGGAAAACGGAATACCTATAATGAAAGAAGTTTAAAATCATAATAGCTTCAGAGAAAGCATGGACAGATGATTTGAGAAAATATTATTTTGGAGTTTACCCAATAGATACAGAATACCATTAGTCAGAGTCATGAGAAAGGAATTTGTTGAAACCTTGGTGTATTCTAAATACACGGTTTTGTCAGATAATTTGACAATGAATCGAAATTGGAAGTCGTTTGAGCTTATCATGATGATTTATTTTATATTGTAGGAATACCTATGACGAGAGAAGTTGAGTCCAGTTACTTATAGAGTATCTACAAAAAATGCGAAAACGGATATGATTCACGTAGATTGCAAGCTATGTGTACATACAATATTTCTTCAGAGCGATTTGGAATCAAGAGAAAAAGGAAAGTTCGTAGAAAAACGACATAATGGTGTAGGCAAGGGCCGACAATTAAAGGGTGAAGTATGAAACTGCCTAATGATAAAATTGTGCACAGTGGTTTAGTGGGTAATGAAGTTGAACAGAATGAAATGGAAATTGTTGATTGTGAAAAGCGAGTCTGAAATTGTTTTGTGATATTCTGTATTCAATCCTAGGCAAAGAATTTCAGGGTATCGCATCACAAAATTAGCCTCGTAATGAGAGAGATTGTGGTATTTTAATTTTTTGTAAATGAAAGAGAATGGCTATGGATGAATGAAAAATGTGACGGTTATGAAACTTCTAAAATGAATGGATGATTATATTATAATTAGTATATATTAATATCGGATAATTTGAAAAGTATTTTGAAACTGTAATGATGGCATGTACTTGTATCATAATTTTTTAATGAAAATAAGGTTGATTGGTATTTGATATATTTTGGGGCACGGTATTTTTTATTGAATTAGATGATAGCATTACGTTTAAACTTTGTATTTTTGTATTATAGGAACTGTACCGCCTGTAAAGAATGCGGAAGAGTCTTCAACCTTGTACTACTCCAAGAGAATCCCCTGGTGATTTGTGATGAAGACACAGTTTCCACAGCCAGGTCGTGTGGAGCTTTTTCACACTCAATAAGGCAGAATAAGCCAAGTCCTACCAAGCCAAGCCAATTTCTACCAAGCCAAGCCATGCTCCTTGATGTCTTGTCAGACTGAGCCAAAATGAAGTATTCAACCAGACCAAGCAGTGCCAATGTCCCGGCAGGCAGATACATGCCAACTACAGGGAAGCAGAGCCAAAATGGAGTCCAACCGGACCAAGCTATGCAAAGTCCCGGCAGGCAAATCCATGCCAAATCCACTGGAGCCATGTCAAGTCCCGGCAGGCAGATCCGTGCCAAATACAAGTTGTCCAGTATGTTTGGGTCATACCATACCTGCTCCAGCCAAGCCAACCCAAGCCTGAATAAACCGAAAGGGTGGGTCTACGCTAATCACATTGTACCCAGGCAACGTTGAATCATGGTACAAGCTATTGAATGGAAACGAAATGAGCCAATCAAAGATGGAAGAGGCAGCAAGGGGGAGAAGAAATCAAATGGAGATGGTGCAAGCAGACTTCTTCTGCGCATATTTATTTGTATATTTATATTTACGTGGTATTAATTTCATAGTTTTTGTAAACCTGTATCGAATTGTCAGTTGGTTTTAATATAATCGCTCGAGGCGCGCGATTTTGAACGAGGGGGTATTGTAAAAAAGATATGGAACATCCTGTACATTAAAATATTTCATTATCTTTCAATACGTGGGTAAACTTTTTACCTTTTATAATTCAGTACGTGAGCGAAGATATTTTATTTTGAAACACAACTTGTCCTCAACAGAACATAAACAAGAGTTTTCAAAAAGGCCACTGATAGTTCGATCTAGTAGTCGAGTTTAGAGTTCTGCCGTGCCCACAGCTAGTGAGGTCATTGGGGGGAGTTTGGAAGATCAGATATTAGATAGAAGGAAAACGTTCCCTAAATGTAAATGCCGATATGTATTGTAACTAAAGATCTTTTTAAAATAATTTATCCAATCAATAACTAGGAGAGATTATTCAATTCTTTAATTCATTAATTCTTTATTGATTATTTCCTTCATTAATTTCAATCGTCTTAATCTCATATTTGTACATAGTAAAATAAATGTTTTTATATTTTTCTAAAGTGTTTTAAATCTATGAATGATCAGTATCTACCTAGTTAGTCGTGAATCAACCCCAATTCACGACAATATTATTATCTTCTTAAATTTTATCAATATTTTCCAAAGCGGTTTTCATATGTTCTAAGTCCTTATTCAAAGTCCTTTCTTCATGGAGGAAGATGCCAACTGTATCGATTATGGGTTGATTGGAGCATTGTGAATGGGCTGCTGAAATCAGCAAGATAACCTTGAAAATAAAACTCATCTTCAATTTGAAGTTTTAATCTATTTAAGTTTACTTTTGTTTTCTGTCGCATCTTCCAATTAACTAGCATTGCTGAATTTTGAATAAATTGTATCATTTCGAGAAGACCATTAAATTTATTTTGAAGTTTGTCTTTGATTTAAGTTTCTTTAACTGATAGTTCGTTTCTAATTTGCATTCTATAGGTTGTCCAACATGTTGGTCAAATCTAATTATTGATTCTTCTTTTTGTCTTTGAGTCTTTTTTCCGGCAATTTCATAGTAATGTTAGACTCTATTATTAAGATCTCGTATGTATTTTGAGATTAATTGGCTTTGATTCAAAGGGATTTATGGCGGTCCACTGGATGTATGTCCAAATAAAAGTTCATAGGGTGTGAACCCATGTGTTTTATTTTTACTTTTATTACAGCACATTATATCATAAGGTAGACATGTAATAATTTCCATGAGTGTGGTATGGAAAGGTTCCATAGAGCTATTTGATTGAAGGTGGTTGACGCTTGAAGATTATAGTTCTATATCATAAGGAGTACATAGGTCTTTCATGAGGGCTTCATCGAATTCACGACCAGAGTCGCAATGGATTCTCAATAGAGTACCGTAATGCTGGAAAAAGATCAATAGAGTATTGACAACTGGTTTTGCAGATTTGTAACCTTTTGGGTAAGCTCGTGTGAACTCAGTTCGTCTCTGATAGTAAGAACATAGTTTTTGGAAGGAATTTCAAGAATGCCGATGTTGATAATTTTGAATTGTGTTTTGGGTGTTTCGTTCATCACTAGAGGGTTGCTGAGATTTTTCCTGTAGAATTTGATGTTCTGACAGGTTTAACATTTTTTAATAAAGTTTTCAATATCTTTGAATGAATATGGCCAAGCGTATTTTTCTTTCACACGTCTAATATTTTCGTTAAGAGGCCATGAGCGCGATCATATTTGGGGCGTTTTTTAGGGTGAAAGAGACAATTGATAACTCAAAAACGGTTCATCGTATCGATTTTAAACGTGGACAGGATTGTAGAGAACGTTCGATTCTGGGTAAGTGCTGTAATGGAAATTGAAATTCCAATCCACTTTTTCACAAAAAAAAATCAAAAATTAATATACTTTAAAGCATTTTTTTGTGTAGAGAAACAAATTATTTCAAAAAAACATTACAGCATGTACATATACCAACGTTTTACATTTCTTCTGATACCAAATTCATTTCGATGGATGAAGATTGCTTCAAATTTTAATGGAAGAGAAAAACCATTGCAGCTCGATTATTTGTTGAAAGCATCGTGGGATGCTGCCGCAGACGTCGGTACATAGTATCGAACGTCCTCAGAAGCCTGTCCTTGTTTGAAATGATATTGATCCATGATGGAGTTTTAGTAAAATTTTTGCAAACAGTTATTTAATTTCTTTTTCTTCGAAGATGAAAGAGGTAATTTCCAGAATAGATGGTTCTAGATTATTTTCGACGAAGTTAGTTTTTGAAAGATCTGATTCTTTTTGTCTTCTATAGAGTAATCAAATCAAATCAAATCAAAATTTGCTTTATTGTCGGAAAAAATAATTTTTGTTGACAAAACGAAGGTAGATATATATAACAATGTAACCAAGAATAAGATACAATGGGCCAATAAGCCTAAGTGTCACCGGGGGCAACAACCTGACGGGCCTAGAGGTGGAGGTTTTAGTGAGTAACCCTGTGACCAGTGGAGTCTCACAGGTAGGTCTGGAGGCTCCTTTCCTCTCTATAAAAGATTTCCTCCACATCATCACAAAAAAAAAAAACAAGAATAAACTGTACATAGAGTCACAATCGAGTTAGTAATCAATCGTAGTCATAAAACATGTAAATAAAACGTATATAACATAAAAACATATTATAAACAGTCACAATTTAAAATAATTAAGTTATACAAAAAACGAAGTTACATGAAGTAACATGAAAATAAATGAGCTTTATCTTTAATAAATTGTCAAATAATCTTAAAATAACTAAATTTAGTCATAGAAGTAGACAAGTAATAAACATAATTACACTCTTACCAGTAGTTACTCGTATAGCTTATGTAAATTTGTCATTGAAGTACTCTTGCAAATTATAATAGGGCCTATCTGCTAAAAATGTGTTAACTATTTTCCTGAAGTTTTTTGTATTGTTGAGGCAAGCGATTATACATCTTGACCCCATTATAATAGATGGAATCCCTAATTAGGTTTGTTGTGGGAAGTGGTAATTTTAACCCATTATTACGTGTGTCGTATGGATTGGTGGGAGCTTGAAACATGGATATATTTTTGTTTATGAGGCATACTGATTCCAAAATAAACAATGATATTACTGTCACAATTCTTTCTTCGGCAAATTTGAGTTTGCATGACTCACGAGGTTTCAGCTTACATAAATATCTGATAGCCCGTTTCTGCAGGACTAAAACAGTCTGCAGTGCTGTTGAGTTGCAGGCTCCCCAGAATGGAATTTCATATCGTAAATGAGATTGTATGAGAGCATAATAGACCGTCTTGGCAGTTTTTATTCCCAAATTTATTGAGGTTACTCTCACTGCATAGCAGCCCGAGGAGATTTTACTTTTTAGTTGTTTTATATGCGAGTCAAATTTCAGTTTATTATCTATGTAGAACCCCAAAAATTTTGTAGTAGCCTTATTTTCAATGGTTGTGTTATCATTAAACAGGAGGTCATCAAGACTACATTTGCATGATATTACGTTTGTTTTTGTTGTGTTGAGTGTTAATAGATTTGCGTTGCACCAATCCTCAATTTTTTTCATATCACCTGTTATGGTGTTATGTAATTCAATCGTAGTTTTGCTATTCCATAATATTGTTGTGTCATCCGCAAATAGGGTGAAATGTCCAGAGATGCTTAAATTTGTAAGGTCATTGACATTTAGTAAAAATAATATGGGACCTAGGACTGATCCTTGAGGCAGTCCTGACATAATTTCCTTCCTGCTCGAGAGTTCTGTTGTTCTCACCATCTGATTTCTACCTGAAAGGTATGATACAAACCATTTGTGTGTGATTCCTCTGAGGCCATAATGGTAGAGTTTGCCTAGCAGAATCTTATGGTTGACACAGTCAAATGCCTTCGACAGATCACAGAAAACTGCTCCGGCCACATTACCAGAATTTAACTTACTGTAAATGTTATACATGAAGGAAAATATTGCATCATGCGTATTAGTTTTGTGTTGAAAACCAAATTGAAATTAGTTAGTCGTGATTTCACCAGTTTCTCTATGACTTTGGCCATTGCTGGGATGAGAGAGATTGGGCGAAGATTTGAGTGATCGTCCACATTCCCCCCTTTTGGAATGGGAATAACAACAGAGGTTTTTAGGAAACAAGGAAATTGTCCTTCATGGAAAGAAGTGTTAATGAGTGTTACTAATAATTCAAGTGCATTAACTGGCAGGTTCTGCATGACTCTTATTTTTAGGTATACCGTCGTAACCGGGTGCGTTTTTATTCTTTATATTCTGCAGTGTTTCAACTAATTCAGAAATATTGGTATCGTATAAAATTAGGGTTTCCTCAATTCTCTTATCAGTCAGATTTGTGAGGGGGTCATATGGAGTTACTATCCTCTCGCTTAGGCTTTGTGCAATATTGCAATAGTATTCATTTATTTTATTGGGGCTAAGTGATAAGTCAACATATTTTTTTTTACGTAGACCAAATGTTCATTGACTGAATCTGGATCATACGGCATGCCAATAATGACGGCATGCCAATAACGACGTAATGAATTGATTGCGTCATTAGAAAAATTGGTTTGTTCTTCAAACATTTCTTCAATTATTTTGTAGTGTTGTTTGTCTAGAAGTTGGCGTTTGTCACATATAATTTTTGAGTTATCGATCAGGGATTCAGTTTGATACAAGTGTGTAAATGTGTCGAATTCTTGCTGTATTTTTTCGAACAGAAATTCTCCATTCTCTCGTTTGTCTGTTTGTTCTTCTGGTGAAGTATCCGGGTTTTCATCCCCATTTGTGGCGAGTATGAAGAATTTTTATTGAAAATTCACGCATTCTTTGAAATAATTGATTTTGATACGTGATAGAGCTTTGGCGTTCTCATTGATTCTTTCGGGTTCATACTCCATCTCGAAATCGCATCCTCCTAACGTGAACCGCCAACGTGCCAGCCTACTACCTCGGTCTTTAATCGAGAAGAGCCAAGAGAGGGGTCTATGGTCAATGGTCAGTCACTGATTTGAATTTTCTGCTGAATAAGTATGGTCGGAAGTGTTTCACGGACCAGACTATGGCCAAAAATTCTCACTCTATAGTAGAGTACTTAGTTTCGGCATTACAGAGTGTTCGATAAGCGTATGCTATGATGAGATGCTTGTCTATAGGACCTTGTGAAAAGACAGCACCTACGCAAATGCATTTGCATTTGTCGTCAAAAGGAACGGTTAATTTCAGTTCCATGAATGGTTTTTCACATTCTGAGTCAAAATTAAATTTGACATCCTTCTGTAAAAGTTTCGTTATGAGTTTTTATATTTTTGCAAAGTTAGAAATGAAGCGACGGTAATAGCCTGCTAAGTCCAAAAATGATTCAGTTTCTTTTGGATATTTTGGTTGAGGTTAATTTCTGATATATTCAATTTTGTATCGATTTGTTTTTAGACCATCTATCGAAATGATGTGACCAAGGTATGCGACTTTCTTTCTAAGGAATTCGCATTTGTCTGACTGATCTTCAAATTAGCCTTCCCCAGTCGTTTACATAATTCTGTTAACCTTGAAAAATGTTCATGAATGATTGGGGAATAAATGATAATATTATACATGTACACAAGGTAACATTCGTTTTGAATGCCAAGAAGAATGTTATTCATAACGCGTTGGAACGTTGATGGAGTGTTCTTCTGGCCGCATGGAATACTTATGAATTTGTAGAGTCCATTCTACACAGAGAAAACTGTTTTGACTTTATCTTTCGTGCCAATTTCTATTTGATGGAAGCCCGATGCGAGATCGAAAGTTGTAAACTACTGACACTTTCCAAGTTGCTCCAGTAGGTCGGACATATTTGGTAGTGGGTACTGAGCATCAACTGAGAGTTCGTTCAGTTTCCGATAGTCGATAACGACAGGCCACTTGGCTTTCCATAGGCATCTAGATTTCTGGAAACAACCCAAAAAGGGTATGGCCATGGAGAAATAGATGGCTTGTTTCAACATTCAAAAAATTTGGTTTGCCGCTTCTTTGTGAACTTGGGGGTACCTGATCGTTCGTAAAGGTGGGATTGTCATCTTTTATACCGGGTGGCTACGGAAGTATTGCCTACGGAATATCTCAGTTATTGTATGAAGTAGGTTTGTGAAATTTGGAGCGTCGATATAATGACATAAGAGCTAGAATTTGAGCATATTGACATGTCCAAGTTAACTTCCGGTCTGACCGGAAGTAACATCAACTTTCTTATTTTAAATAGAAATCCTATTTTTTTTCTTTTCGCTTTATTCAGCATTCAATTCCCTTTCTAATGACATATCACAAGTTGGTATCTAACCAGAAACTAGATCAGAAAAAAATTATTATTGAAATTCACCGAGTAGGCCGTGGAAGCAAAATGAAAGCCAAAAATTGAAAAGTTGGCTATGGAAACCATACGTCACTTGATAACAGTTGCTACTACTGTGATATTTCATTTTCATTCGTTGGCGTTATAAAAAGCCGCCAAAAAAAATATTGGAAAAATTGGGAAAAAAACAATACTCTGTAGGTCCATAACTTAAACAGGAACATACAACTTTTTCTTGCCTGTACTATTCAGCATAACCATTCCTTTCTAATGATATTTTTTGAAATGAAATACCAAAAAATCCAATTATTATTCTTCAAATAACGAAAAAACAGATTTATCGAAAAAAAATTCAAATTGATAGGATTAAAGATAAAATAAATTCAAAACAAATGTTCGAAATGCATTCCCTCAGCGTCAATACATTTATTGACTCTGGTGATATTTTCATGTAAAACGTTTCTCAACATTTGGGGCGTGATATCTTGGAAAGCTCTACAAATTTTTACTTCTAGCTCATGTAGAGTTGTAGGCTGTGTGGAATACACCCTATTTTTAAGATGCCCCATAGAAAAAAGTCGCACGGAGTAAGATCAGGTGACCTTGGTGGCCACCTGACTGGACCATGGGTTGTTATAAGTCTCTCTTGAAAGCGATTTTGAAGATAATTTCTCGCTATTCTTGAATTATGCGGAGGGGCGCCATCTTGCTGGAAGTACATTCTCTCAGTTATTTCCGCTGGTAGGTTGTTAATGAATTCCGAAATTTCATTCGTTAAAAAATTAAAGTATCTCTCTCCGGTTAGTTGGCCTTGAAAAAGAATGGTGCCAACAATATGAGTTTCAACTATTCCTGCCCAAACATTCACACCAAATCTCTCCTGGAAGCCGCCTTGTCGAAACCGGTGCTCGTTTGCTATCGCCCAGTACCTGGAACAAAAGACCGTTCAAACTTTTAGCACTTTACACTTCGACTATCGACAATAATCCAAATAAAGTACAGTACCTACCTTGTATTATTCCTGTTAAATAATCCATTGTTGGTAAATCTTGACTCGTCCGTAAACAAGATATAATAGTTAAATAGGTGATTCTCAGCATTTTGTCGAAGAAACCAATTACAATATTCCAGGCGCCTTTCACCGTCATTTTCATACAAATGTTGATGCAACTGATACTTGAAGGATTTCAATCGATGTTTTTTCAAAATTTTCCTAGCAGAGTCCTTACTTATAGCTAATTCGGCGCCAATCTGCCTTGAGGAAATTGTGCTATCATATTGTACTAAAGCTAATACATTAATTTCAGTTTCCTCATTAATAACAAATGCTTCTTGGTCTTCGTGAATATCAGGCTCAGTTCTTAATTTTTCTTCAAGCCACTGGAAATACCTTCTTGACGGTTGCTGCCTCCCTGGATATCGCTCTAAATACAATCGTTCAGCGGCATAAGAATTTTTTAAACATTCACCATAAATGAGAAGCATGTCAATTTGTTCGGTTCGTGAATAACGGGGCATTTTTTGAATATTCCACTAACTGATTTCGATTTCCAAACCCTTTTAAAATGGCAGAATCAAAAAGACTACTTCGAACGTCAAAATAATATGGATAGCAGCGTTCGTGACAGCTCTCATTTCTTTTTTGTTTCATTCCAAAATACATCTTAATCAGCCTACTTGTTAATATTTTGGTTCGAATGATTATTGCAATGGAATGATTATTCTGAATAGCACAAACATCGTCCATAGGTAGATATTAGAATATCTATGGACGATGGCACAGACCAAGTACGTTTATGTTCCTATTTAACCTAGAACCTACAGGATATAATAATTTATCATTCCACATTATTTTTAATTTTATTTTTGCGTATGGCGATAATCTGTTTTGTTATTTGAAGAATAATAATTGGATTTTTCGGTATCTCAGTTCAAAAAATTATTTTCTATTATATCATTAGAAAGGAATGGTTATGCTGAATAGTACAGGCAAGAAAAATTTGTATGTTCCTATTTAAGTTATGGACCTACAGAGTATTGTTTTTTTCCCAATTTTTCCAATATTTTTTTTGGCGGCTTTTTATAACGCCGACGAATGAAAATAAAATATCCTAGTAGTAGCAACTGTTATCAAGTGACGTATGGTTTCCATAGTCAACTTTTCAATTTTTGGCTTTCATTTTGCTTCCACGGCCTACTCGGTGAATTTCAATAATAATTTTTTTCTGATCTAGTTTCTAGTTAGATACCAACTTGTGATATGTCGTTAGAAAGGGAATTGAATGCTGAATAAAGCGAAAAGAAAAAAAAATAGGGTTTCCATTTAAAATAAGAAAGTTGATGTTACTTCCGGTCAGACCGGAAGTTAACTTCGACATGTCAATATGCTCAAATTCTAGCTCTTATGTCATTATATCGACGCTCCAAATTTCACAAACCTACTTCATACAATAACTGAGATATTCCGTAGGCAATACTTCCGTAGCCACCCGGTATAGAGAATATCTGAAGATTCCATACACAAGTCATTCAGATGGTTAAGCCGTAATAGGTTTTGGATTTCTTGCGTCCTATAAAATTCATTTTCAACACATTGATCCGAATAGTTTCTCTTATAAGTCTTATGGCAGATGGCCTGTTTTGGTTCTTGAAAAGCGACCTCCGTTTTCCGTAAACTACGGCTGATTGTTCTGTTTGTTGAGCTCAAGTTGTCGGCTGTCAAAATTTTAATTAATTTATGTCAGAAAATAGCTTTCAGGACTATAATAAAACAGAAAAACTTACAAAATTTGGTTTAAAGTAACTTGGTAACTTTTTGATCAATGTAACATTAGGAACAACACTAATCGCAACTAAACTGACTGTGTCGTTAATTCTGCATTGAGTAGACTATAGCTCTGTTATTTTTTTTTTTTCTAGCACATAATCACTCTGATGATTTAATATAGAAAGCATAAATGAAATAGGAATTAACGGTGTTTTGGATTTCATAAATAGTAGGTAATTCGACTGGACTACGTTCAATGTGAAAAGTATTATATTTTGCGCTGGTACAGTTATGATTTTTATACAAAATAGTAAAGATGATTAGTCATAACAGATTGTTCTGTTGCTTCGAATTGTACCCTCAAAACAGATTGCCGGTTAAGTTCATGGATGAAAACTTGCAACTCTGTCTCCAAAAATGTGAACATTTTTCGATTTCTGACTCATATTTAGGATTTCGAACTACCTGGTGGAAAATGATATAAAGCGGCAAAGTGCCAAATTGATATTTCTTCAGAATATCTTGAGGACAATCGATCATTATTTTGATAATTACAAAAACTGCAAAAGTTGACTGACTTTGTTTCGTGGCATTTACATCGTGCTAAGAATGGAAAATAAAATATTTGCACTTGCAAACTCAAGTCTCCTGATTAAAGTACAATGAAATTATAAGTAACACAGTGTGTCTTGGAGATAATGAAAATATACCTTCTGTACGCCTAGAAATTGATATTATTAAATCAAATTCAATCATTTATGTAGGCATCATTGTTCACAAGTCGTGCAGATCCCGACCAATACCGCCTTCCATGTCGTTTTACGTTACATATTATTCTTAGTAATAAAAAGTAAATGATCTCAATAGTAGACAAAACTGAAAAACTTGTGAATAATCCTAAAATACCCCCGCAGTTGGCGAATAATTCAGTCTGGTCGTATAATTCACTCCTTTCTGAAGTTATGAACTGTTGGTCTTTGAAGAATATTGTGAGTTTGGTCATCTGAACACTGAAAAAAAATACATGAACTGTACAGAAATCTCAAAATAGTTATAATATAGATGAGGGGCTATATCCAAAATTTGGCGAAAGGGAATTACTTATCATAAAAATAAATAATTTAATATATTATGTTAAGAATTCGAAGGTTATTATAATCTCTCCTTGGGTAGTACCTACAAATAATAACTTCAGTACAGAAAGTCAACAACTTTTGTTGTAAGACGATTACAATTTGAATATTCCATGACATTTCATATCAGAATCATATTTCGATTTTGAATTGACGAGCACATGTGAAATAAGTTCTCAACATTCATTTGAGATTCAATGCTATAAACATGTTTCCTACTTTGAATTATCGTTAAAATACGTGAGGGAAATATTTTGGATCGCTATTGTAACAAGCTAGAGCTGGACCTGTCTACTTCACCTGCCTGCTTGTTGCCAGATCGTAAGGAATGTATCTTATGTTGCCTTTTCTTGGCATGTCTACAAGCCATCTAATGCGAATCACAGAATAAGAAACGACCGAACCAATTCTAATTGAAAATACCGATAACTTTTTTGGATACATAAACGACGCAGTAGCGAAGGGGGCAGAATAGTTTCGGCAATACACGGATGAATTTAGAGATGCATACATAGCGGAACTAGATGAAATAAATGTGTAGTAATGAATTAGTTGTTATTTTTACAAGTCTAGATAAGTAAGTGAAACAAAGTTGGGTGCATTTTTATTGTAGTACATTCAGGAACGCATGATGACAGATTTGGTACAAATATTAGTCACTCATGGACAGTCGGCAAATGAAGTCGCACCGTCGCCGTCGTATGGTTAATAAAAATGTGGAAG
Organism: Chrysolina oricalcia; assembly: GCA_944452925.2. Classification (NCBI taxonomy): domain Eukaryota; kingdom Metazoa; phylum Arthropoda; class Insecta; order Coleoptera; family Chrysomelidae; genus Chrysolina; species Chrysolina oricalcia. Next base: position 39,012,121 of record OX101828.2, on the reverse strand, counting down.
TTGTGTATCCACCGACGGTCTGACGTCATCCGTCCTAATCTAATTTTCCCCAAATCTGACGACGAATTGGGTCGGTGAAAAAGAACCCCTCACGGTTCTAATGATACTTATGGTAGATAATAAAGCTGGTCGTCACATTTAATGAATCTTCCTGTATATCATAACGAATAATTGTATCGCTGGTGTCCAGCCTCAATTCATTACCCTGCTCAAAAAGTGAAAATATGAATCTCACGGAGTTAATGGGTGCGCTATTACTACATACGATTATATCGATACGATTTAATGAAGTATGAATAAGATAAAGAAGAAAATGTTCTAGATGATTATTTACACCTTGATTGCCAAGCGGTCATTATGACCGATACGATACTTCCCTGTGGTGCCATAGTGGTCATAATGACCGCCGATTTTGCACCTCAACTACGGCTGCTTTAAACACTTTTTATACAAAGTAGTCGTGGAAATCTATTTGAATTCATTTAATCTTAGATTGGGTACTTCTTAAAACTCTTTCATTATACTGGATGATATAGAATAAAGGTCATATTGAACTCCTAATTTTTTTGTAAGTGATGAATCAGGATAAATCAACACATGAATCATTTGTGAATATGGTTGAAAATAGAACGGTATCGATATTTTATATTCTCCGAATGGCACATCATTGACTTAGAAAGCTCAAATTGGAAGTTGGTTACGTTGCACGCAAATTTGGTCACTTTTAAAATTTCATGATATGAAAATCCGTTTCCATTTCAACTCCATTTTTTCAATTCTCTATCTTTCAGGTTTGAATAATACAAAGGGAGGGGAGTTCTGTCGAACACTATGTATAAATGATTGTGAACTTCACAACACAATTATTAGTAGAGATGGAGAGGTAATGGTATTGATTCACCTCGAAACATGTGTAACGGAATAACCCTGTATAATCGGAAAGCCGTAAAGGGATTTCTTTCAACTGATCGCCGCGAAGCACCGAGTTTTTCTTCAGCCGTTTTTATTCAACGATAAATCCATGGAAGGACCGAGGTAGGCATATCGTTTATTTTCACGACAGCTGACTACGATTATTGCTTTGTTTGCGAGACCCGAACCCAACAAGGTGCTTTGCGAATTTGATAGCCTTTTGGGGCTGATGGTGATGTGAAATTGTTTATAACTATTAAGCTATCTCTACCCTGGTATTAGATTTCGTACTGGCATTTTTGCATGGATATTGTGGAAAATAAATAACCTGTTCTCGCCTTCTTTTTTCAACAGTTGTTTTTATTCACGCCCAGTAAATAAGAAGAACCTAAAAGAACCCCTGAGATAAATTAAGTTTTTTCTGAGCTCAACCGCCACAGCGTGTCTTCCCAACTCGAGGCAAACAACTTACTGGGTGTTTGAATTGTTGAAAAGGAAAACTACGAGGTTATCTGTAAAATGCCACTCAACAGAACTCCCACGGAAAATAGTGGTATTACCATAAATGAAACCATTATCCTTCGTAATCGGAACGTCCAACGAAGAAATCCATTACAAAACGCCATAAACGCCAATGCAAATAATACGGGGGCCGTTCCAAAAGGACTATCGTTACATGAGAGTGAACGAAGTAACAATAACAACAATTGCGATGGTAATATTGAAGTTTCTGTCAATGGGAACCAAGGTAACCAAATGGAAACACCTCAATTGAAGTTACAACAAGGTAGGAGAGACATTTTATTCAATACTGTGCCACAACAAAACCGAAAATATCCAGCAAGGCTTTTGCAGCCTTCTATTTCATCAGTACGAGTTTCCGAAACTGAAAAACCACAGGAAAACGCGCCAGTCAGTTCAGAAATATACACTTTTCAGATAGGAATTCGAACCATATGAATAATTCATACATGAATAATTTGCCTCCTGATATTGATACTAGATTTAACCAATCGAATGTTCAATCTTATAATCGGAACGGTGGTGTGCCAGTATACACTGCTCAACAAAATAATTTGGGTTTTGGTAGTGGAACACAAACAAGACTAGGGTTGAATTTAGGCCAAAATAATCAAGATACACTACCAGAATACCAACCTATTTTGTCAAATTTAACTAATACGGCGAGTCAGCAAAATTGTAGTGATACCAGGTTGCCGAATTTTGTACCTAATTATGGTTATCAGAATTATCAATCATTCGGCTTACCCACTTACACTGCTGGTAAAAATCAAGGGCAACCGGTACCACAGAATTTTCGAGACTCAACGCAATCTGTTCAACGATTTCCAAACCATTCATTCAGTAACAACAATCAGCAAATGATAAATAGTGAGGGTACAGACCCAAGGTCGTTACGGAGTGACCCATCGTTTAATTTACCCTTGTTTTCTAATAATAAAGTAGGGCCAACTGACTGTAATGTAGGTGTGTCTCCTGACATATCCAATTTAGTTACACAAATTGTAAGTAATTTAGTGCAAAATGGTCTACTCGATAATACAGAGTCAAGAGCAAAATTTCAGCAAATCGACTCAAATCGAAAATTGATAATTTTTGACAATTCTGAGAAAATTCATCCACTAGATTTTTTGGAACAAGCCAGATGGCATTTTAACTTAGAAAAATGTTCGTTTCGGGAATATATACCTATATTGAAAAATCATTTACAAGGTCAAGCTTCAGTATGAGGCAAAGCATTTTTACACCAATGCGAAAATTTCGATTCTTTTGAAAAATCATTTACCAATCATTTTTGGAATGAAGATATCCAAAGTAAAATAATACAGCGCTTGCAAAATGATGTTTTTAAAGACAATGAACATTCATATGCCGACCATATGGTAATGATCAAAATTATTGGTCGTCATTTTCCGGAACATGTCGCCGCAGTCCTAGTAGGAGTGTCTAGTTATAGTGAGGCACTGGAAAGACTTCGTCAAGCGGATTATTACCGTAAAATACCTCGCCCAGTATCACCATGGTCAGGTAGGAATGAAGTTGATCGCGGTCATTACAAAAAGAATTTTCAAAACGATCATAACCGTCCGAATAAAAATTATCAGGGTCTTATTGATGAAAAAAATACGAAAAAAATTTCACATATTACCATTGACCATGATGAAGTAGATGGGGTGTCAGATAATCCGGGAAACGAAAACCTTCCTCACGAGTATTAGCCCGGGACGTGAAGGAAAAAAAACGACGGGTGTTGCAAATTTTTAATAATCCTAGAGATGATTTGTTGGTCGATAGTGACGAAGAATTCGTGACATATAAGACACAACATCCGACTATCATTTTAAACTTGTACAATAACAAATTTCCGGCGTTGTTGGATACCGGTAGCGAAATTTGTGCGTTGAGTGAAGAAGTTTGGTCACAAATCGGAGAATCCCATTCAATCATTCTCACTTTCCCATGTACTGGAATTCGAGTTACAGGGGCGTTCAAAACTAAGCAACGTCGAGTTCGGCAACAATCTCTCTTGACTTTTTCTATTTCAGGTTCGGAGTTCGGTCACGAGTTCTTACTAATTCCAGATCTTGCATTCCCCATTATTTTAGGCATAGATTTTCTGAGACTATACTCTGCGCGTATTCATTTAGGAGCCGAGAAAATATTTTTTGAACTAGCAGAATCGACATTAGAAGTTTCATTAAGTGGTTCGTACACCGGTTATGATACCGAATCCATGCAAATGAAAATTGTGCGTTGTAAAAAAATTGCGATTGTGTCAGACGTAAATGACGAAAACTACAATTATGCACCGAGCGACGAAGAATTCAAATCAGTTATCAATAGCGTCGAGTTAATTCCAGCACAAAGAGATGCATTTGCAAGCCTCTTGCGCAATCAACGAGCTATTTTTTCTGAAAGACCCGGTTATGTGACTGAGTACGAGCATCATATCGAGATGAAGGATCTAACGGAGTTTTGTTGAGACACTATCCGGTACCTATCAGTCATCGTGAAGCCGTTCAAAAACAATTAGATTTAATGGAAACTTGGGGTGTGATCGTTAGAGATGCCACACCTTATGTGTCACTCATTATGACAACGGTCAAAAAGAACGGTTCGGTACGAATTTGTTTAGATGCAAGGCATTCAAATACCGTAATGAAACGCGAATATGAGTCCCCCAGAGCAGTAGAAGAAATTTTGCATACGCTCAACAAAATCGGCTTCATGTCATCAATCGACTGTACGCATGGTTATTGGGCAATACCATTATCGCCACAATCACAAAAATTTACGGGTTTTCGATTTAATGGCCGCACATACTGTTTCAAAACTCTTCCTTTCGGCCTTTCAACCAGTGTCAGCTCGTTCACTCGCTGCATGTCAAAAATTTTAGGACCTTCTTTCGAACCGTTCGTGAAAGTCTATGTTGATGATATTTTGATCATATCGGAAACTTTCGAAACTCATATTGAACATTTGAATAAAGTTTTAACTCGTTTGAGAGAAGCAGGGTTCACCCTTCGACTTTCAAAATGTGTTTTTTTCAAAACCGAAATGAAGTTTTTGGGCAACGTAGTGAACCGTGAAGGATACCGACCGGATCCGAATCGCACTCAAGCCATTTTGGATTACCGTCTTCCCAAAAATGTCAAAGAACTACAGCGTTTTTTGGGGATGGCAAATTTTGATCGGTCATTTTTCCCGGAATTTTCACAAACCGCTGCACCTCTGATGCAACTTCTCCGAAAAACTATAAAATGGAGATGGTCTGAAGTTGAACAAAAATCATTTGATCAACTTAAAGATTTATTGTGTCAAAATACTTTGTTATATCACCCAAAAACAGATGTTCCTTTGTGTGTACAGACTGACGCCTGTGACACAGGAATTGGTGCGCAACTCTTTCAAGTAGTTGAAGGGCAGCGTTATCCCGTTGCTTGGGCCAGTAGGTTGCTACTTGATCGCGAAAAGCACTATCACATCAATGAAAAAGAGACGCTCGCTCTGGTATGGGCCCTCAATAAATTTCGTGTATTTTTATTAGGTCGCCCCTTCATTATCTACACTGATAATAGCTCCGTAACGTACCGTGCCATCCAGGAGTACGATTTCACTCTGAGACATATTCCAGGTTCTCAAAATCTGGTCGCAGACTCTTTGTCCAGATATGCGGCCGTCCGACCCCCCGCCCCGTCCGACAATCTTTTTAACATTTATGCTGGCTTATCTCTTCCGAATGGGATCAAGACCGAACTCAAGCATTTACGTCAGGGTCAACGCGAAGACTCGAAACTACGCGATATCATCGAGAACTTGTCCGAAGACCTGAAACTACGGTCTAGGTTTTTAATACACGACGGATTACTTTACCTTCGGCAGAGTGAAGATGAATTCTATCGGCTCTGTATTCCGAAAAATCTCATCGAACAGATCGTCGAAACGTATCATCGGCTCTTTGGCTACTTCGGTTCCTATAAAACCTGGAACGCCATGCGCTATGAGATGTGGTGGAGTAATATGTCTCGATATATCAAGCGAGTAATGAAAAAATGTCTTATCTGCCAACAAGCCAAGTCTAGTTTTTTGCCAAAGCCTCCGTTGCAACCAATTATACCAGAAGGAAAAAATGGCGTGTTGTCTATCGACCTCTATGGGCCACTTCCAAGAAGTCGAGGTGGGGTTACATTCATTTGTGTACTCCTAGACGTTTTCACGAAATACGTCACATTATACGCCTTAAAGAAAGCCACTACGCGGGCGATTCTTCATCGTCTGACGAAAGACTACTTTCCTAAAATGGGATTTCCGGAAAGCGTGTTGACTGACCACGGGACGCAGTTTACTGCTCATCAGTGGACTCAGACCTTGGAAGCTTTAGGTGTTCGGGTGATGCGGTCATCTGTTCGACACCCACAATCCAACCCTGTTGAGAGGGTAATGCGGGAAATTGGTAGTCTTTGTTTGTTATGATCAGAATACCCGATGGGCCTGTGAAATTCCAAATTTCACAACGTTCATCAACTCCCTAGTACATGAATCTACCGGGTATAGCCCTCGTGAACTCCAGTTAGGCGAAGAACGGATTCGGGTGCTGCCAAACAAGTTGCAGGGCCCGCGTACCGATGAGGAACAGAAGACGGTAGAGAAAAAATTGATTCTTGCACGGGAATCTCTGCTGAGCGCCGCCGCTCGTCGTTCGGTAAGACACCCATCGCGCCCTTGGAAAGAATTTCGTCCTGGCGACAAAGTGTTGCTAAAAGCCAACGTGGTGTCCTCTGCAGTCAAATCCGAAACGAAAAAATTCTTACTTCTCTTCGAAGGACCTTATGTGGTAAAAAAGTTGGTTGGTGTGGCTACATACGTTTTAATGGACGAAGAGACCCAGCGCGAAAGGGGTACGTTTCATGTCAGTAAACTAAAACTATTCCGAACTAGTTTTCCGGAATAATGGTGAATCTTATACTCAGCTAACGCTATCTTATAAGATTGGTGGGGGCATGATGTAATGGAATAACCCTGTATAATCGGAAAGCCGTAAAGGGATTTCTTTCAACTGATCGCCGCGAAGCACCGAGTTTTTCTTCAGCCGTTTTTATTCAACGATAAAACCATGGAAGGACCGAGGTAGGCATATCGTTTATTTTCACGACAGCTGACTACGATTATTGCTTTGTTTGCGAGACCCGAACCCAACAAGGTGCTTTGCGAATTTGATAGCCTTTTGGGGCTGATGGTGATGTGAAATTGTTTATAACTATTAAGCTATCTCTACCCTGGTATTAGATTTCGTACTGGCATTTTTGCATGGATATTGTGGAAAATAAATAACCTGTTCTCGCCTTCTTTTTTCAACACAGTTGTTTTTATTCACGCCCAGTAAATAAGAAGAACCTAAAAGAACCCCTGAAATTAAGTTTTTTCTGAGCTCAACCGCCACACATGCAAGAATATTTTACCACACCGAAAGCAGACTTCGATAAGAGGTAGGCCTACAGTCAGTTACTATCGATAATGTTAAAAAAAATGGATTTTTCTGAAAAATTTATAAGTAGGTACATTTTACTACTGAAAAATTAGGTAACAATATTTTTCGACTCTCACGGCATTTTCTTCTGAAAGAGCAGACGATGGACTTTATTCACAGATCTTTAATTTTTATAACTGATTGAGATGTATCATGTTCTTGGGTCATACGTAGGAGTTGTGATTGTTTGATGGGCTCTTTTATTCTAGAATACATAAATCTGTTGTGGTAAACTATCGTAACATCGAAAAGGAGTTCTAGTGCTATTTTTTACAAATTCAGTGATTTTCTAAGTAGTTAATTATAGCCAGGTACATCAGAAACATCTCCAGAAGCTTTTCTTTCATTAGGCTGTATAATTTTGCTTCTGGTTCATCGATTGCACATCTGAATTTGTTAATATATTTGATTTCAATATCGCTTTCATTAAGTTGGGAATTTCGGACTCATTGATACCGTGTTTGGCAGTATTTGGTACTGAGACCGAATATGTCTACTAATTGACACAAGTAGATAACTAATGAGAGAGACCTGGGAGGAGCGCCACGGCAAATAATAACAATTATGACCAGTCAGCAAAAACCCATGAGAGAGCAATGGGAGTCAAGTTCAATGACCTATTTCAATATATAATATAATATCAAATTACTTTGAATTTGCTGACGTCACGTTACAGACCAGTCTCGACAAGTACGAGAAATCCGAGATGGGTTCAATGACCTCTTTCAATAAGTGCACGTGTCAGGTATCATATTACATTCGATAACATCCGGTGAATGAAATTTAATACAGGTTCAATGACCTATTTCAAGGTTAATGAATGTGTTGGATATCAAATTACTTTGAATTTGCTGACGTCACGTTACAGACCAGTCTCGACAAGTAGGAGAAATCCGAGATGGGTTCAATGACCTCTTTCAATAAGTTCACGTATCAGGTATCAGATTACATCCGGTCAATGAAATTTAATACAGGTTCAATGACCTATTTCAAGGTTAATGAATGTGCTGGATATCAAATTACCTGGTATTCGATGACGCCATATTTCCGGTGAATGAAATTTGATACAGGTTCAATGACCTATTTCAAGGTTAATGAATGTGTTGGATATCAAATTACTTTGAATTTGCTGACGTCACGTTACAGACCAGTCTCGACAAGTAGGAGAAATCCGAGATGGGTTCAATGACCTCTTTCAATAAGTTCACGTATCAGGTATCAGATTACATCCGGTCAATGAAATTTAATACAGGTTCAATGACCTATTTCAAGGTTAATGAATGTGCTGGATATCAAATTACCTGGAATTCGATGACACCATATTTCCGGTGAATGAAATTTGATACAGGTTCAATGACCTATTTCAAGGTTAATGAATGCACTGGATATCAAATTACTTGGAATTTGCTGATGCCATATTTCCGGTGGGTGTAATTTGATACGGGTTCAATGACCCATTTCAAAATGAATGCACGTGTCGGATATCAAATAACTTGGAATTTGCTGACGTCATATTTCCGGTGGGCGAAATTTGATACGGGTTCAATGACCTCTTTCAAAATGAATGCACGTGTCGGATATCAAATTACTTGGAATTTGCTGACGCCATATTTCCGGTAGGCGAAATTTGATACGAGTTCAATGACCTATTTCAAGGTTAATGAATGCACGTGTCAGGTATCAGATTTCATTTGAAAACATCCGGTCACGTGTCATCAGCAGAATCCAATACAGGTTCAACGACCTCTCATAAAGTCAAAACCTATGAGAGAGCAATACGAGTCAAGGTCAAAACCTATGAGAGAGCAATGGGAGTCAAGGTCAAAACCTATGAGAGAGCAATAGGAGTCAAGGTCCAAACTATGAGAGAGCATAGGGATTCAAGTCTTCTCGAAAAAATCCTCCCCACTACTATATTGATAAAAATATATAAACCGGGGAAAATATTATAGCAAGCATTCTCTTATCAAAATGAGAAATACCGATTTCAAATTTGACTTGTCGAAAGAATACTTTTGCAAAGAAAAATCAAAAGTGGTTTTGTGTGAAAGAAAATTCCCATTGAATAAATCCAAATGTAAATTTGTTGTTGTGAATCTTTCATATGATTTGAATTTCACTCCATGTATTGAAATTACTGGAAATAAGGGAGACCGAGTGATTTTCACAGAAAACGAGTGGAAGCAGTTTTTGACACACCAAGGAATCATCACCAATTATTTGTACTCATCAGATCAACCGAAGACCATTGAAGACGATAGATTCACCATTGAGTTTAGCCAATTTACTAACGGAAGAGTAGTCAAAATCATAAAAGACCACTCCTCAGTGTACTTGGGGTTCGAAACAGTTTGCAACCTATGGGAACTCCAACCCCTAGTTGATTATAGGGTAGATATCTTGAAAAGATATCATTATGGAGAATATTTCCAAATTTTGAAAAATGGACTGTGGAAGCTGAGTGGTGATGTGTTGCAAAATGCTTTAAATCTGCTGCAACCAAGGGTGAACCACAATAGTGAAAATATAAGTCTAACTCTGGAATTCATCCATCTTTACCCAGAAGTTTTCTCAGCTGAGTTTTCTGATAAACTATGAATAGGAGTGTGGTCATTGATGAAAGTCGTAATAAAACTTATTATATGTTCACATGGAAATTTGCATACAAGAATTCTCGGAAAACATATTGGACTTATGAAGCAATCGATAGAATGCGCTTTGAGAGGCGAATAACAGAAACTTCGAATATCATCGCTCCAATTTTGGATTCAACACATAGACAAATAATTTTCAAGCAAAGATTTTGTGAATAATTTATAATGTAAATATTGTATAAATAAAACTGTTTTGTGAATTTCATATTGTTTTATTTGGAAAAATATCATACAAAATCATTTTTTGATATCCACGAATTGTACTGATTGCTCAGGCCTAACCATTTGATGTAGAGTTTGTCTCCTTTTTTTCTTAGAACTTTTTCAACTAGAAACACATCGGGATGTTTAACTCTTTGGAGTTCTTCTTCATAAAATCCACCTTGTATCTCAACATCATCTTGATCTTTGAGAAAATAAACAGCAGGATTTGACTGATAGACTTTTCTCACAGTGAAAATTTCATTGGACCAGTTTGGTGTATACCCTTTAGCAAATGCCTTCCGGTACTTACTTATTCTTACATGATCGTTGAGTTTAAATTTTCGTTTCCTTGGATCCACTGTTTTGAGATGGCCATAGATGTTATTGAGTAAATACTTCTCATGGATTTTTTTTACATCTTTGGGTTTCATTCCTATCGTGCTGTGTACGGAATTGTTATAGTTAGAAACTATATCTGGTAGAATACCCAACCATTTGTAGCTTCCTTGTAGGCTGAATTGTTTCCACATTCTATTTTTCAAAGTTCTGTTTACTCTTTCAACTATACTAGCTTTCAAATTGGAGAAAGTACTGTAATGATTGATTTTCCACTTATCCATCAACTGCTTGAATTTTCCATTGTAGAACTCTTTTCCCATATCAGTTTGTAAATTCTTGGTTTTAGTTTTCATATCTCTCAATATTTTTTGCATGGCATCAGTCACATCTCCTGCACTTTTAGTTTTAACGGGCTCGCACCAAACATATTTGGAAAATACGTTTATAACGACCAGAATGTACCTAAATCCTTTATTAGTTTTGGAGTAAGGAATCATTTCAACTAAATCAGCTTGAAGTAGATCATTCAAACCTTTGATGATTACACGCCTTCTTTTGAATCGTCTTCGTGAATTTCTGTGCAATTCTCCTACAATGTCTTCTTTGACTTTATCCATTTTCAGTTATCGGGCACTGAAGTACAATTTCGACATACAGTTGATTATGTTGCTGCTGATTGACTAAGAAAGTGATCTTATCACCTTTATTTAAAACCTTTCCTATGAGGCTGATTAACGGAACAGTATCTGCATCTTCTTCTCCTAGTGATATATATACATCATTTGGTATAGAATTGATGCTTTCAATTTTTCCAGAAACAGGAAATTCATAGGACGTCACGTCATTTTCCAACACAAAAAAACCAACACTCTTCCTGATATCCTTGGTTGCCCTCAAATGAAGAACACATTTCGTGTGATACGAAGATGGATTCCATATGTAGAAAGGTGTATTGATCGGCGAGGCTCTTGAAAGTGTTTCTGGTTTAGCATATGGTGATTGAGATGTTCTCAGGAAATGTCTTCCGAATTTATCGATTGGCATGATGTCACGGCTAAACACCGAATGATGTCAAATCTTGGAGATTTTTCATTTTATTATTCCTGCCTCGCGAAGTTCCTCCAATATGCTTGTAATTTCGTTTTTCACACCGGTATTTCCAGCACATTGTGATGCAATCAAGAGTTTCAATCGCTCCACTAGCTCATTGAAATCATCAAAATATTTATATTCAACCGGTATGGTGTTGAAATCAAGCATAGTTAGCCCTGAGCCCACTTTACTCCTTGTAGTCCTTCCTGGGGCCGAACTAATTCTTGATCTGTATTTGGGAAGAGATAAACTGGTATCTTTTTGAGTTTTTTCAAGATTTCGTTCTTTAGCCAAAGAGTGTAAGGTTGTTATTCGTGGTTTTATTATATTAACAAACTTTGATGCATGTGATGTTGATAAACCCCTTGCAGGATCATAATAGAGGTAATGTGCATTACTTCTTCTCATTATATCGATATATGAATCAACATCTTTATTTCTATACCCAAGGGGTTGTTTCTTGAACAGCAATTCATATAAGCCTGCAGTTCCACTGTATTTGAACTTGTTATCAATAACAATATCGGCACCATCAAAATCAACAGAGGAGTTACCTATGGCATATTTTTCCGTAGACGGTTCAAAATATACTCCAAAAGTGTCATCAAACGTATTTTTTGTATCTGAAATTTTGTCTTCTATATATGCACGGGGCAAAGGAATCGCAAACTGTTGTAAGTATTGTTCTTGTGGATTCAGTACAGGGCGCATACTTTCCTCGAAATAACTTCCATCGAAGTCGGATTTTGGAGCGGTTGAATCATGTTGAAATGTCTCTTCATCAGGAGTGATCTGATAAAATTCTTGAGGTGTTGCTTGATACAATTCTTGAGGTGCTGGTTGATGAAATTCTTGAGGTGTCGGTTCATGAAATTCTTGAGATTTTGGTCGATAAAACTCTTGAGGTGTTGATTTATGCAATTTTTGGGGTGTCGACTGAGAACTTGAATAAGGTGATTTAATTTCATGTTTCAATTCTTGCTTGAGAGACGTTAGGGGCTGTTGAACAGCAGACAAAAACTCTTTCAAAGGTTGAGTGATTGGTTCATAAGTTTTTTCTAAATGTGAATGAGATTTTGCTATATCGGATTTCAATGTCTTATATTTTCTTCTCAAAGCCTTCCTTGCTCTTAATAGTTGTTCATTTAATTGAATATTCATGATGACTGACAACTATACCACAATCTTGATGTTTATATATAAATGAATGTATCGAAACCCTTTCTGTATCGCCCCTCATTTAAGGAACAATCTTTATCGATAACGAGAAAACTAAATTTGTCTTTCCAACAATAAGAGCATAGTTCTTTGAAATTCTGCAAGGACATGTCTATACTGACATGATCATCATATATATGCTTCAGATTTGTTAGATCTTGTTGAAAGATCATGAGCAAATTAGCATTATCTCGAATGAGTTGTTTGGAAATGGCAGAATAAGTTTGACATAAATAGAAACAATCCGTGTGTCTGTGACGGCCGAAACAGAAATAATTTTTGATTATATTTTGATCACATGTAGTAACATCATCGAATATTATGACTGAATGATCATGTATATTTTCAGGAAGAATTACTTCAACGGAATCCTTATATTCATGGAAACCAATTTCTTTCATAGGTGCCAGCAAAATCCTCAAGTAATTATATTTAGGTTGATATAATGATTTTGAAAATAAGTATACATTCGTGAAACGAAGGCCGTTGGGTTGCTCCAGCAAAGACAACATTACATTAGTTTTGCCCGATCCACTTGCTCCAACGAGTAAACCTCTTTTAGATTGACCTCCAAATAGCGTACCATGTTTTCTAACATTATTCTCTACATTGATCTCATCATGATTAATAACCGGAAGCAACACCTTTTGTTTTTCGGTCTTCATCATATTGAAATAAACTTTAAACTAACACTAGTGCAGATGGAATAGGTATATATACGTGTATCTAAGTTGATCAAAACATAATATAATGGGACAGCAAAAGAAATCAGTCGTTAGTACGGGTGGAAACACAAGAAAGAAAGGTCGAGGTTTTCTGAATACTTTGATCAATAAAATTCCAGTAGAATTACATGTCCCTGGTTATAATTACTGTGGTCCTGGTACCAAATTGAAAAAGAGATTACTGAGAGGAGACAAAGGCGTAAATCCACACGACATTGCTTATTCCAGAAGTGAAGATATAGAATCAAGAAATATTGCAGACAAGAAACTGGCAACATTTGCTTCCGAAAGTTTAAAATCATCCAATGCACAATTGGGGGAAAAAGTAACAGCATTAGGTGTATCTAATATCATGAATCTTAAGAGCAAGTTGGGGATGGGATTGAAACAAAAAATAAAAAAACCGAAGAAACAAAAAAAGTGTGGTGAACTGAAACTTGCCAAGAAACGAAAGAATAAACAGAAGAAAAGAGTCATACCAATTCCAAAGAAAGGTGGATTTCTCCCATTTTTACTACCATTACTAGGGGCGCTAGGTGCTGTAGGAGGCGGGGCAGCATCTATTGCTTCAGCAGTTAACAAAGCAAAATCTGAGAAACAAAGGCTCATTGAGCAAAAGAGACATGATTTAGCGATGGAACAAAAAGGAAAAGGTTTATATTTGAAACCACGCAAAGGTTATGGAATGTTTGCTCAACCGTATCAAAAAAACTGTTGAAGTTACCACGCCGAGCCTTAACCAATATCGATTTGATAGAGAATGCGAAACGTTTGAGGATTCCTTACTTTCGAGGTGTTTTCATGAGGGATAAACTTCCCACAAAAATAAAGAGCAAGGAGTGCGGCATTATCAATCTTGATTCTGACGTAGGAGAAGGAACTCATTGGACGGCATACTTCAAGAATAATGATGAAGTTATATATTTCGATAGTTATGGAAATCTCAAACCACCAAAGGAATTGATAAAATATTTCCTCGGCGCTGGTGACGTTAAAAATATCAAATATAACTATGATTCCTTACAGAAGTTTAATTCTTATCAGTGTGGGCAATACTGTCTTTTGTTTTTATATAATCAGTATCTCTGATGTATTTCCTTCACTAATCAATAAACTATCATTAGGAAGTTATGTCTTTTACTTTCACATTGAGTGATTCATCTTCAGTGTTGAGTTATAATTTCAACCCTCCAATTTATCTGGATGATGATATGGAGTATGAAATAGGCTTGGCAAATTTCGATTCTTTCAATGTTATTCCAAACATAACAAAATTAAACAATGTTTTGGTATGGGGGGAACGAGATGAATTTAGTTATATAATTCCTGAAGGATTTTATGATGTAACAGATATTCTCGATATCCTCATTAAACAGATGACCAGTAACAATGAATATGTTGAGGTATCCATCGACCCAAATTGGACTACTTCAAAAGTGGTCATTCGGACCAATATCAAAATCAATTTTTCAGTACAAAATTCCATTGGTCAATTATTAGGCTTCGAAAAAAGAATCCTCAATGCAAATAACATCTACAAATCAGATCATGAAGTGAAAATTCTTTCAATCAATACAATTTGTGTTGATTGCAATATTGCGATGGGTTCATTTTTGAATGGCAATCCAGTGCACATGATTCATCAATTCTTTCCGACAGTACCAAGAGGGTATAAAATAGTAGAAACCCCATTGAATATTCTGTATTTCCCCGTCACTATCAAGACAATCAACAACATAACGGTGAGAGTTGTCGATCAAAATTTGAATTTAATTGATTTCCGGAACGAAGAAGTTACTGTTAGATTGCACTTGAGAAGGAAGACTCTTTAAACAATGGTCTGGAGATTTGATAAATTAGCATTCCAGCAACCCTATAAAAAGAAGGTTAAGCAACCTTCGAAATATAGTATGAAAGCAACTGCCGAATTACTAACACCAAAACACAAAGAGTACTTGAAGTCTTTGGGATTGGAACTCTTGATATAATGGAATTGCTACAAATCACGAGTGAACCATTCAGTGACAATGCAATCGAAGATTATCAGTTTCATACATATCAACCTTATATCACCAGTGAAATCAAATATAATGACGAAATAAGAATTCCAATTCAGGACTTGGACGCTTATACATCACCTTGTAACTCATATATCTATATAGAGGGAAAACTCACAAGACCGGATGGGGAGCCAATTACGAAAGTAAAATTTATCAACAATGCAATATCGTTTTTATTTCGTGAACTCCGATATGAGCTGAATGGTGTGGTGGTAGACTCTGTCAGAAACATTGGACTAGTATCAACGATGAAAAATTACCTATCCATGAGTGAAAACGAAAGTATACCTATGCAAAATGCTGGTTGGTTTCCTAAACTTGATGATGTGAATGCTGGGACGAGAGATAAAATATTAGTTGATGATGATGGGAATTTCAATGTGTGTATTCCGCTCAAGCTATGGGCTGGCTTTTTTGAAGACTTCAGAAAAATTGTGATCAATATGAGACAAGAACTAGTTTTGATTCGTGAGAGTCATGATTTGGATTCTGTGATTAGTATAGATGATTCTGAAAAACCGAAAGTGAGCATAAGCAAACTGAGTTGGTGTGTCCCTCACGTGACACTAAGTATTCAGGAACAACTAGAGTTGAATAAAATAATAAATAGCAATGTTGAACTTCCTCTGAAATTCAGAAGCTGGGAATTGATTGAGTACCCTTCTCTGAATGAAACAACAAGACATACTTGGGCTGTGAAAACAACTACGAAGGTTGAAACTCCGCGACATGTTATTATTGCATTTCAACAAGGTAAAAAAGGAAAGCTCACCACTGATATGAGTACATTCGACCACTGCAATCTCAGCAATTTGAGAGTATTTCTGAATTCCGAACGATATCCTTACAATGACTTGAATCTTGATTTCAAAAATAACAAGTTTGCAAAACTCTATGAAATGTATGCCAACTTCCAAGAGAGTTACTATCAACATAAATCAAACCAACCTACTTTCAATCCAAATGAATTCAAAGTGAAGGCACCTCTGGTCCACATCGACTGTTCACGTCAAAGAGAAGCTATTCAGACCGGTTCCATCGTACTTAGAATTGAAATTGAAACTGCTGAAACCACACCCAAAGATGTAACTGCCTACTGCCTTATTCTACACGAGAAAGAATTTTCATATAATCCATTGACGAAAATTGTTAAACAATATTAATGCGCATGCTCCGCATGTTGTTATATATAAAGACTTGCATGTTAGAAATATCAGTTCGAAAATGATATCGGAGTATCGAAGAAGATTGAAGCAACATCATAAGAACCTGAAAGTACTCAAACAATTGATTGAGTCATACAATTCGAAACAATCATTAATAAGAAAACTTATCAAATTGAAAATATGATATTGGTAATAGATGTGCAAGGTTTCACTATCGAAAATGATAAATTTATAACAAAGGAATTGGCTGCATTCGATGGAATTAAAGTTTCTCACTATGTGTTCAAACCTCCATTTCCATTAAACATGCTCCCACCAAAATTCCATAGTCAGGCCACTTGGTTGATGCACAATCATCATTGTATACATTGGAATGATGGATTCACACCATTACATCAATTTGGAAATATAATGAAGAGGCTCACTGAGGGAGTTGATACTATTTTTGTCAAAGGAAGGGAAAAAGCAGAATATATCAAAAAATTCACCCAGCAGCCAGTCATAGAATTTGAAGAACAACCCGGTTTACAAGCATCTGGAGCAAGTTGTTTCTATCATACTAAAGACAATTGTATATGTGCACTTTCAAATGTTTATTATCTATATCAAATGTATATAATGGACATATCTTAATAAAAATACCCCAAAACAATTTACTTTATTTTTGAGATTTCATTACAGGATTTAACGAGTCAAAGAGCACTTCAGGAATGTCTCAATAAGTGTCCGTTTGTTTAGTCACCAGATGTTTCCACCTTGAAGTCATTCACCTTATAACATCCGCAATTAATCAGATTGATGACTCGACATGTCATTGAACTTACAGCATCCGGTTGTCTAGTCAGCCGATGTTTTCCACAAGGTCGTTGACTGCTATAGAAACAGCAATGCGCAAGCGTATATCGAGGGTTTTATCTATTTAATCGGAGTTGTTCTAACAATTACAGTTAGTATTCGTACCTCTGAGGTTGATTGATCATGAAGTGTGACATATGTAAAATGAATTTTTCAACAAAATATAATCTAAACCGACACTTGCAAAAGAGGTGCTTCTTCAAAGAAGCTGATGGTGAACTAGCAGGAAGGGTCACCAGTGCTCCACAGTTGAAAAAAATCAAACTGACTGATTCATCTACCAGCGCTCAGCAGTCGAGGAAGAGGTTGCATGCGAATATTTCATCGAAACTGGAAGACGGTATCGAAAAACTTCAACACGCGTTCAAGAATAGAATAGCAAGTTATCGATTTAAAAGTAGTGGAAGATGTGTTGATTACGTCAACTTCATGGAAGAAGTTAAATCGAAAGTTTTAAATATCATCTCGGAATATGTGCAAGAGCACATGAATTTGAAAATAAATTTTGAACTATTTGGACACTACATTATACCTGAGAAAGAATTAAGTGACATGAAATCCTTCAATACAAAAAACAAAATCATCACTTGTTCCACTGATTTGGATTACATTTATGAGGAATTCAGAGATGAGATGATTTCAAAAGCTTCCGAATTTCAGGAACGAGACTCAGGTTGGTCATTACAAAAGATTTGGTATCTCGATGTGAATATAAACACATATCATCCATTATCAGCTTCGTCGTATGTCGAGTTACCCAAAACAATTAAATTTAAGCAAGCTGTTCTGAATGTGAAGAACTCGGATAGTGCTTGTTTTGCTTGGTCCATTATGGCAGCAGTTTTTCCTTCGAATGGAGATCCATCGAGCACATCTTCGTATCCACATTATACTACGTTACTTGATTTTGAAGGCATTGATTTTCCAATGAAATTGAAGGATGTTTCCAAATTTGAAAGAATGAACAATATATCTGTCAATGTTTTTGGAATAGATACACAATTCAAGGAGGGTAAAATGGTTACCAACATCGTGGGGCCCTTACATTTCACAACACATCGATCTGCAACTCATGTGAATCTTCTTCTCATAGCTGATTTGGATGAAAATAGCCACTATTGCCTCATTACAGATCTGTCAAGATTGGTATCACGACAAAAATCCAAGCATAATGGTCGTGTATATATTTGTGATGGTTGTCTCCAATTCTTTTCTACAAGTGAAAAATTGAGGACTCATCAACAGTATGATTGTAATCATCTGTGTGTTTTACTTCCAAAACCAGATATGATTATCAACAAGTATGGTGAGATGGTGCCTGGAAATATTCTCAAATTCACCAATTTCGAAAAACAGCTTCCAGTTCCATTTGTGATATATGCAGATTTTGAGAGTTTGTTGAAACCTATTCATCATAGTGAACCATCTGATGAGCACTCATTCACATTGAAATCGTATGAACACGAGCCATATTCATTCGCTTTTTATGTGAAGTGTAATTTTGATGACAAATACTCGAAGTTCATACAATATCGTGGAAGTGATTGTGCCGAGGTGTTTGTTAGAATGTTAGATGACCTTGTTCCGGATTTATATAACAAACATTTAAAACAAGTGAAAGAAATGCTTCCTCTTTCAGCAAAAGAAGACAGTGAATTTAAGAATTCTACACACTGTCATATTTGTGGTAACGCCTATAAACCTGAAGACGTTAAAGTCCGAGATCACTGTCACTTGACAGGTGTGTACCGCGCAAGCGCTCATTCCAGATGTAATTTACAGTATAAAGTGGTGAAATTCATTCCTGTTTTCTTTCATAATTTAACAAATTATGATTGTCATCTGTTTATAAAAAAAAACTGGCTTCGAATAATGAGAATATCTCAGTGATTGCCCAAAACAAAGAGAAGTATATTTCATTCACCAAATCATATTTGGTTGAAAAATCAGAAAACCGCAAAATAAGAGACAAATAAATCTCTCTGAGATTTACAGACTCTTTCCGCTTCTTATCCAAATCTCTAGATAATCTGAGTAAAACACTGAAGCCATCTCAATGTCGAGAGGTGAGGAAATATTTTCATGATGATAGAAAGTTCAATATGATAAGACGCAAAGGCGTTTTTCCTTATTCATATGTTGACTCCTATGAAAAATTGGAGCAGCATACATTACCAAGTAAATCTGAATTCTTCGATATTCTGAAAGGCAGAGAAATTTCCGAAGAGGATTACTATCGAGCTTCTAAAGTATGGAATGGATTCGGATGCTCAACTCTAGGAGAATACTCAGATGTTTACTTAAAATCAGATGTTCTACTATTGGCAGATGTCTTCGAAAATTTCAGAGATGTATGTTTGGAAAAATATAAATTGGATCCAGCCCAGTACGTGACAGCTCCTTCCCTCAGTTGGGATGCTATGCTACGTTTAACTAAGGTTGAACTAGAGCTCCTAACTGATATTGATATGGTTCACTTTTTTAAAAAGGAATTCGAGGTGGTGTTAGTCAATGCAGTAAAAGAAAGGCTATAGCTAATAATCAGTTTATACCATCTTATAATCCTTCCAAACCGAACTCATATATTTTATATCTTGATGCAACAAATTTGTATGGAGCTGCTATGAGTGAATGTCTTCCAATGCGAGATTTCAGATGGCTTGAGCAGTATGAGCTAGAAAATTTTGTCTGTTTCGAAATTGAGAATACATCTTTGAAGGGGTATGTACTAGAAGTTGATTTGGACTATCCACCAAATTTACATGATGATCATAATGACCTCCCTTTCTGTCCAGAGAATATTAAACCTCCTGGAAGCAATTATTCTAAGTTGACACCAAATTTGATGTCTAAGGAAAGATACATCATACACTACAGAAATTTGAAGCAATGTTTGAAATATGGATTGAAATTGAAGAAGGTACACAGGGTTTTGGAATTCACACAGTCAGCATGGATGAAGCAATATATTGATTTAAACACAAATCTTCGGAATTCTGCCAGAAATGAATTTGAACGTGATCTCTTCAAATTCATCATAAACTCGATATTTGGAAAAACTATGGAGAACGTGGACAAGAGACAAGACATAAAACTATGCAGTCACTGGAAAAATATGCCAGGGTCTGTGGGAGCTGAAGGATTCATAGCAAAACCTCATTTCAAATCCTGTTCACTGTTTGATGAGAATTTGGTAGCTGTTCAAATGGAGAAATTAACAGTTACCTATGACAAGCCGCTTTACGTAGGGTTTTCAATTTTAGATATTTCAAAAACCATAATTTATGATTTTTATTATGGATACATTAAAACAAAGTATGGTAAGAAAGCGAACCTCTGTTACACTGATACCGATTCACTGATTCTGGAGATACTCACAGAAAATGTATACGATGATATGAGAGAAAATATAGAATACTTTGATACATCTAATTTTACATTTGACAATATTCACAACGTTCCTAAAACAGTATCAATGGTCGGTAAGATGAAAGACGAGTTTTCAGGATCACCGGTAGAATGTTTTTATGGGACAGGTGCGAAGGCATATTGTATCAAGAGCACAACAGTGATGAAAAAGGCGAAAGGAGTTTCCAAAAATGTGACAGAGAATACACTCCAAATTTCAGATTATATTCGAATTGTTGAAAGAGGTGGCACTATCTTACGCAAAATGTATGTTTTCACTTCTTATTTACATACCATTTACACGGAATTGAAAAACAAGATTGCGTTATCATCTAGTGACGACAAAAGATTTGTTTTGCCCAATAATGTGGAAACATTAGCTTCGGGCCATCATAAACTGAATCCGAAAGATAATGACGCAATGTTGGATCTCCTCATTACAATGGCAGATAATTTGATAGATGAATGAATTCTGGATCTGTAATTGTTATCGAATAAAACGAAAATATTGAAAAAATTGTTTTTTATTCAAATACCCTAAAAACATATCACTTTAAACTTCCCAAGCATGAATGACATTTTGATTGTGAAGGAGCCGGACCATCTACATGTTCCATCCACTCAGGTCGATTGTGATGAATGAAGCAAGGTAGCTGAACCTGTAGTTCAAAGTTTCCCATATATTCATCTGGTAGTTTGTGCCATACCAATAGAAGTTCCTGAGGTCTAGCCTTATGAATCAAATATTGTAGTGGAAATTGTCGTAGTTCATCTTCGGTGAATTTATATAAAGGTTTGAGCTTCTCATGTTTGGTTATAAGATCCATCAGGCAGTGAGTTCCCTCCATATTTTTTGAAATCTTTCCACCAATGAAGTGAGCACTGTTACTGAAGAGCAGAAAGCTATGTAGTAAATCAGAGATTGAAGTATTGTAGACTCTGAATCATCTCTTATATTAGCTGATGGTGGGGAGGGGTATAGTTTGATCCTATCTGTCCGTTCAGTTGAATTATATTATTAACTTGTATTCTGTGCTGTTGGATGGTATTGAAATTTTTAGAGTTTCCACATCATTGAATTCAAACGGAATCATCCTCGCCCACTTGGAGGGCCAAGTTTCATTCCATGTACCATCAATATCAAAGCATATGAAAACTTCACAAACGTTGTTGGGCTGTTGAATGAAGAGAAACCATTGCCAAATGGCTTGTAAAATGATAAGATTTGTGAACATATTGATCGTTTCACGCAAACTGGAGTTGGATAGACTTTTCTTATAGTAATATATAAAAAATGCGGTGGAGGGGAAGCAAAGTGATTTTTTGAAAATCATTTGTTATCTTCAAGTCATATCATCTTTGACAAAGATGTGTGCTTCCAAGTTTCCATTTTATTGTATCGTTTCCGACTTCAGGACTTTCCAAATGAAACAATATAATAGGTTTTGACCTTGACTCCCATTGCTCTCTCATAGGTTTTGACCTTGACTCCTTTTGCTCTCTCATAGGTTTTGACTTTATGAGAGGTCGTTGAACCTGTATTGGATTCTACTGATGACACGTGACCGGATGTTTTGAAATGAAATCTGATACCTGACACGTGCATTCATTAACCTTGAAATAGGTTATTGAACTCGTATCAAATTTCGCCTACCGGAAATATGGCGTCAGCAAATTCCAAGTAATTTGATATCCGACACGTGCATTCATTAACCTTGAAAGAGGTCATTGAACCAGTATCAAATTTCGCCTACCGGAAATGTGGCGTCAGCAAATTCCAAGTAATTTGATATCCAACACGTGCATTCATTATTAACCTTGAAATAGGTCATTGAACCTGTATTAAATTTCATTGACCGGATGTTATCAAATGTAATCTGATACCTGATACGTGAACTTATTGAAAGAGGTCATTGAACCCATCTCGGATTTCTCCTACTTGTCGAGACTGGTCTGTAACGTGACGTCAGCAAATTCAAAGTAATTTGATATCCAACACATTCATTAACCTTGAAATAGGTCATTGAACTTGACTCCCATTGCTCTCTCATGGGTTTTTGCTGACTGGTCATAATTGTTATTATTTGCCGTGGCGCTCCTCCCAGGTCTCTCTCATTAGTTATCTACTGACACAAATTACGAGATCGTTCTGTATTGAACAAATATCATCTTTTCGCAAACTTTTGTTTTACATTTCGTCAGTTATAAGTACCTTTTCTAAGTGCCTGAAAAATTATAATATAGTGAGTTCTTTAACCAACAAGTTTGGTTGCCAGCGATACACAATGGGTCTTTTTCTGGAATATAAAAGTTTATCAGACAAAAACAACACATTGTTTGTTGCGACTGATGTATCAGGAACACGTTCTTTCACAAAAAATATTTTCAAATTTCAGATAGGTAGGTATATTCATTGCCACAACACGGGTTGAATAGTTTTACTCCATACTCATTTGCCATTTCTGGGAAATATTGCTTCATAATCAACCGTCTTCTGAATGGAACTGGCGATTTATTGATACTAACATAATGTTTTTCCTATTATGAATCTCATTTTATGGAAAGTGCTAGTAAAATGAAAAATTACACACTCTCAAGAAGTATTGAAATCCTTTCTTTGTTGTCATCTGTGGAGCGAACAGGTTTCGAAAGGACATATCGGTTGGTCAATAATTGGCCACATGTAGCTCATGATCTCAACACTTTATATACCCTGCGAGTCTTATGAATCCCTAGATTTCATTTCTATCGATTGAGAATCATTCATGAAGCCTTGACTGAGTAGAAGTACCATGGTTATTCGACCAAATTTAATAGAGATACAGAAAAAATCACAAGGGTGTTTCTTCACAGTAACTAAACAGAATTCATCTATTCAGATTTTTCGTTTTTGAACTGAAATATTTAATTTTTTTCATCATTTGCAATGGCTTTAGATTCGTCCGTTATTTCATTTTGCAAATTGATCATATTGTAACATTTTTACACTCTTATCGATCGCCTAATATATCTTGCAATTTCAATATCAATATATGAACAACATTAGGGTCATTCATTTCCGCATTTTCAATTATCAAATCCAAGGTACTTGGACTCCGCCAAAATAACACTCAGTATATGTATTTTATATTTTTATGCATGCTAATTTGATAGTCGCCTCAGCCGGTGAAACCGAGCGTTTCTTGTCGTCGAGATTGTTTGCCGAAATATTGTGGAAAAAAAGGCCTGATAAGAAAAAGCGTAGTTGAACGATTGAGAGTGAAATTTTAGAAACGAATGGGTGAATAGTGACTGGTAGATTTAGCGTTTTCAACGGATTTTTCACTATTTGCACCCCACACGACGATTTTATATGGTTTCTGGTTTTTGAGGGAATCGTCGAACGTTCTTTATTATGAAGGATATAGGGATTGTAAATTTGTATTAAAACGTCTCTTGGTTACATCGGGATATCGCACTAGAGGTGAGTTTTTAATAATATCATTCTCATTTCACTGCTTCAATCGGGTTCATATTTTAACGTTGATTGAATCCTTTTAGACGTTTTTAGGAACCGTTTTCCGGCGAACATTTACATGAGAAGTCGTATTTTGTGGCAATCTTGAGTATTCATTGCCGATCTGAGGTACTCAGTGGTCGTACTATCATTTGGAACGTACCGGGAAAGTCTTTTCTTTTTCGGGAGCTTAGAAGCCCGTGCCTTCGAGCACGATTAGTGGATGTAGGACCCTCAGTTAGTAGCTGATGACTGGAAATATTATGAGACTCTTCTTTCCTAAAAGCAGCCCAAAAGGATCGTGATAAGTACCACATAGTGGCTGGTTTATTTATTTCAATTGTGTAACGTGGTATATGCGGAGTTCGTATTTTAATGACTCTTATGAAAACAAGTATTTTTCCCCATACATAACTCACCCTATTCTATTTCTTAATAGTCATATCACATAGTAGTGTTCGATTTTGTTTAAATTCTTGGTTGACTAGATATTAAGTAGATAAGCTGCGGGGTTCCTGGATCAAGGTTATGGGATGGCCCATATAACTTTATCTTTATCTTTGAACCGGACTCTCGAGAAGTTTCCATATTTTTAGTGGAATAAGGAATTTTGTCTACGATTTGTAATATTATACTGGGTATTTCCGAAAATTATTACATAGTTGTATTTGTTATTTTTCTTTCACTAATCAAGGTTGTCAAGTAAGCCTTCAGGGTTTAGTGATTTGTTGTCTTTCGAGGGGGTATGTTTCGGTAAATCACTTGGCGCCCCTACTGAAATTTTATGAAAATTTATACCAGAAAATAAATAAAAAGAAACCACACCCGACTCCACTGAGATTTTAGTCGGTGCATACCTCTAACTGTTTCATCGCTTACTTGTAAAGCCATTTTGTACGTAACAGTTAATTTGGCGCCCAACGTGGGGCTCTGGTCGGTGTTATAAATACTTATAATATTTTTATACAGACTTAGGGTATACTACTTTTAGTTTTTGAAAAGGGGAAAATACTTGGAAATGTAATTCTCTTTCAGCTTTTTCTCGGCGACCGTAGTATTTGAATATATTTTCTTAAACCTAGGTGTTGGAACGGATTTTAAATTTTACTATACTGGTTTTAATTAGGAAAAAAAAATATATAAAAAAAATATTTTTTGCTTTACCTACTATTATACAAAAAAAAAATTGAAATAACATTCACATTCACATATTTGGTTTATATTTTCAAAATGGACAGTTATCGATTGAGCAGAGATGAGCTGATTTATGAATTTAATGTCAGAGGTTTTAAAAACATTTCAGCCCTTACGGTTGTCCTTACGGAAGTCATGCGAAAAAAAATTAAAGGAATATCTGAATAAAGAAACTTTCGAAGATTTGGTTACTGATGCGGATTCGAAGCTTGATATTATTTCCGAGCTGGATATTTGTAATAAAAAAAGTTGTCAGTTTGATCGAATATGTTGAAGGAAAGAATATTGCTGCTTCGAGCTCGGAACAGAAATATATAAATACAAAATTACTTCATCTTTATGGTAGGTTAACAAGATTATCTAATCTGGACAGCGCTAAAGACGCCCTCAAAATTTCTATTGCTAATTTGTTTGAACAACTGAATGAACTTGAAATAAAATTAGATGAAAAAATTTTCAATGACGAATCTGGAATCGAATATTGCGGGGTCACCCATAAACCCTCTCCCTGCATCCACTACTTCTAGTTCTCGTCACGAGGTTTTTAAAGCTTATGTTCCTGTGCACAAATGAGGACTTCAATTCAGTGGGGATCTTAGGGATAAATCGGGGTTGGGGGTCAACGCATTCATTGAAAGAGTTGAAGAAAATAAATTATCTCGAGGAGTATCGGATGAAGAACTCAAAAATTCTTTGACCGATTTGCTTTCGGGAAATGCCTTGATTTGGTATAGATTGGTTAGGAATAATATTCACTCATGGACGGACTTTGTTCAAATGCTGAAAGATGAATTTTTACCTTTCACTTTCGAACAAGACCTCAAGAACGAAATACGCACTAGTATCCAAGGGGTTAATGAAAACATTGGTACTTATTTTGCACGAATGATGAATTTATTTCATAGATTGCCACATGCTCCTTCCGAATTCGAAAAACTTGAGATTCTGCGCCAAAATATCGATACTTATTACATTCATGGGTTGGGTTCGCGCCTTTATGATATTATTTCCACCGATTCGTTACTCCTGGAATGTAAAAAATTAGAAAAAGCTAAATATTTAGCCGAATGTCGACCGTTACCTTCTAGAAGGATATGTTTACTAGAAAAGGACTTAGTCGGTCCTAGTTCCGAACAAACGCCAGTACGTTCGTAAAAATATGTTAGAGGTGCTGAAGTAGCCAGTCTTACTTGTTGGAACTGCCGAGAAATAGGTCATAGTTTCTCTAAATGTTCTAAAACAGGTTCGAAAAAGTTTTGCTTTCGTTGCGGTAGACCTGATGTTACCAAATATCAATGTGGTTGTACGTCTCAGGGAAACGGATCAGGAGGTCGTTAAGCCGCCGGTCAAACATCTCCTCGATCTCCGCACCGGTAAATGATTCTTGGGCTGCATGGATACATTTTGTGGGGTTACAGTTCCGCAAATCAAAAATTGATGCACTGTTTTGTTCTTCGAAGAATGATCCACGTCCCTATTTGAATGTTAAAATTCAAGGAATACCGTTTCACGGACTTCTTGATTCGGGAGCTGCCCAAACCATCATTGGTAAGAAGGGATGGCCAAAATTACGTACCTCAGGAAGGGTTAGATTAGAAAAAAATATGTTTAGCGTTAGGGTTGCCAATGGAAGTGAATGCACCGTTCAGGGTTCGGTTTTACTTCCAATGGAATTAGACAATAAAGTTAGGGTTATTAGGGCTTTAGTTGTGGAGGATATTGATGTTGAAATAATTTTCGGAATAGATTTTTGGAAAGATATGAATATTGTCAGTTCTTTTTCAAATTATTCTTGGGAATTTGGAGAGACAAAAATCCCAAAGGGATTAAGTCTAATAGGCGTTGAGGAGAAATCACCGTTGAATGATCTGGTTAGGGATTTTTTCAGCAAAATGAAGAGTGGTTTAGGATGTGCCCAGGGGGTATATCATATGATTGACACCGGGGATGCACTGCCCATAAAGCAGCGATATTATCAAGTCTCTCCCTATATTCAGGCGTTGATTGATAAGGAGGTTGATAAATTATTAGAGCTAGAGGTAATTGAACCCTCAAAATCGGCTTGGTCCAGCCCTGTGGTTATGGTGAAGGAGCCTAATAATGAATACCGTTTTTGTATAGATTTTCGAAAAGTCAATCTAGTCACAAAAAAAGATGCTTATTCCCTGCCTTATATCAATGGTATTCTTGACAGGTTGAGAGACGCCCGAGTTCTAAGTTCAATTGATCTAAATAGTGCTTACCATCAGATCCCGTTGGAACCTTCTAGCAAAGAGAAGACGGCTTTCACAGTTCCAGGAAAGGGTCTTTTTCATTTCAATCGAATGCCTTTTGAACTTCATAACACCCCGGCAACTATGCAGCGATTTGTTGACACTATTTTAGGTGCTGAATTAGAAGAATCAGTTTTCGTGTACATGGATGATATTATTATCACTACCAAAGACTTTCCTTCTCACCTTAGAGTTTTGAAGAAGGTTTTTGATAAACTGTTGGAAGCTGGACTAACGGTAAATAAAAATAAATGGGAATTTGTTAAAAGTGAGCTCAGATTTTTGGGTTATCTGGTAGATAAAAATGGTCTTCGTACGGACCCACAAAAGGTAGAGTCAATGTTAAATTATCCGACTCCGACAACAGTGAAGGAGGTTCGTCGTTTTATTGGGTTAGTTAGTTGGTACCGGCGATTTATCCCAAACTTTGCCTCTCTGGTTTCTCCCATCAGTAAATTAACGAGAAAACATCAGAAATTTCTGTGGACAGAAGAAGCAGAATCAGCATTTTTAGCCGTGAAGGAATTATTAATATCGGCTCCGATATTGACTTGTCCAGATTTTTCCCGAGAGTTTATCTTACAATATGATGCCTCTCAGGTGGGTATTGGCTGCGTGTTACCTCAATATCTTGACGACGGCGAACACGTAATCGCCTATGGCAGTAGGGCGTTAACTTCTCAGGAATCTAAATATTCTACCACAGAGTTAGAATGTTTAGCAGTGTTATGGGGATCCAGAAATTTCGATGTTACGTTGAAGGGGTACGATTCAAGGTCATAACAGATCATTTTTCACTCCTTTGGCTTCATAAACTGCAAAATCCGTCAGGTCGTCTAGCCAGATGGTCACTACAACTTCAGAGTTTTGACTTTGAAATTATTCATAGGAAAGGGAAGTCCAATGTGGTGCCAGACGCCTTGTCTAGGGTGGTAAATTATGTTGACGTCACTAAGGAAGACTATGATTCATGGTACGAAAAACTGTTGAATAATATTCGTTCAAATCCGGAGAAATACCCCAAATGGCGAGAAAGTGAGGGGAGAGTATATAAGTTAGTCAGGTCGACCCTATCTTCCCATCCTGATCAGGACTGGCAATTGGTGATCCCCAAATTACGTCGAGCAGCTGTTTTTGCAGAAAATCATGATGCTCCCATCTCAGGTCATCTAGGTTATTTTAAAACTAGAAATAGAATCGCTTCCCTGTATTACTGGCCCAAATTGAATGTGGATGTAGCGAAGTATGTCAGGAAATGTGACGTCTGCAAGGCTCAAAAGTCGGAGCAAAAGCTGCCTCATGGACAAATGAATAAACGAGTCATTTCGCGTCCGTGGGAGGTCATTTGTACGGATCTTATCGGTCCTCTTCCTATCAGTAAGAAGAAAAATCGGTTCATTTTAGTGGTGGCCGACCTATTCACCAAATATGTCTTACTGTTTCCTATCAAATCTGCAACTAGCCAAGCCGTAGTTAATCATATAGAGAACGACGTTTTTATGTTTTACGGCGTACTGGAACGCATAATTTGTGATAATGGTCGTCAATACGTAAGCCATCGGTTTCGAAATCTTGTTTCTTCCTATGATTCTCGAATTATTTTCAATGCTCATTACCATCCTCAGGCTAACCCAACTGAAAGGGTGAATCGAGTATTGAAAACCATGATACGATCATATATCAAAGATAATCATCGTTCTTGAGATGAGAACATCAACAAATTTGGATTTGCTTTACGCACAGCACTACACGAGATCACCGGGTATAGCCCTGCTTTTCTTAACTTTGGTCGGGAATTATATCTTTCAGGAAAAGTCTATAATAAATCTGGTCATGACGCTGAGAATCCCGAATTCGAGTTTGGAAATCGAGAAAGCTTAGCTGAACATGTTAAAGATTTAGAAAAAGTGGGAGATTTCGTCAAGTCCCGTTTAGATAGGTTCTATGCCAACAGTTCAGACCGATATAACTTACGGAAACGACCGCTCACTCTTGAGGTCGGTCAAACCGTTTGGAAAAAAAACTGTCAGTTCTCGGACGGAGCGGCATACTTTGCTTCGAAGTTGGCGCCGAAATTTCTGAAATGTAGGGTGGCGAAGAAAATATCCCCAAACGTTTATTCTTTAAACGATTTTGAAACGGGTACTGCTATGGGAAATTGGCATATCAAGGACCTCAAAGTTGATTAAAAAAAAAAGGAAAACTTTTTTTTTGCAAAGTTACGGGGGAGTTTGTAACATTTTTACACTCTTATCGATCGCCTAATATATCTTGCAATTTCAATATCAATGTATGAACAACATTAGGGTCATTCATTTCCGCATTTTCAATTATCAAATCCAAGGTACTTGGACTCCGCCAAAATAACACTCAGTATATGTATTTTATATTTTTATGCATGCTAATTTGATAGTCGCCTCAGCCGGTGAAACCGAGCGTTTCTTGTCGTCGAGATTGTTTGCCGAAATATTGTGGAAAAAAGGGCCTGATAAGAAAAAGCGTTTGGATGTATTCGTAGTTGAACGATTGAGAGTGAAATTTTAGAAACGAATGGGTGAATAGTGACTGGTAGATTTAGCGTTTTCAACGGATTTTTCACTATTTGCACCCCACACGACGATTTTATATGGTTTCTGGTTTTTGAGGGAATCGTCGAACGTTCTTTATTATGAAGGATATAGGGATCGTAAATTTGTATTAAAACGTCTCTTGGTTGCATCGGGATATCGCACTAGAGGTGAGTTTTTAATAATATCATTCTCATTTCACTGCTTTAATCGGGTTCATATTTTAACGTTGATTGAATACTTTTAGACGTTTTTGGGAACCGTTTTCCGACGAACATTTACATGAGAAGTCGTATTTTGTGGCAATCTTGAGTATTCATTGCCGATCTGAGGTACTCAGTGGTCGTACTAACATTTGGAACGTACCGGGAAAGTCTTTTCTTTTTCGGGAGCTCAGAAGCCCGTGCCTTCGAGCACGATTAGTGGATGAAGGACCCTCAGTTAGTAGCTGACGACTGGAAATATTATGAGACTCTTCTTTCCTAAAAGCAGCCCAAAAGGATCGTGATAAGTACCACATAGTGGCTGGTTTATTTATTTCAATTGTGTAACGTGGTATATGCGGAGTTCGTATTTTAATGACTCTTATGAAAACAAGTATTTTTCCCCATACATAACTCACCCTATTCTATTTCTTAATAGTCATATCACATAGTAGTGTTCGATTTTGTTTAAATTCTTGGTTGACTAGATATTAAGTAGATAAGCTGCGGGGTTCCTGGATCAAGGTTATGGGATGGCCCATATAACTTTATCTTTATCTTTGAACCGGACTCTCGAGAGGTTTCCATATTTTTAGTGGAATAAGGAATTTTGTCTACGATTTGTAATATTATACTGGGTATTTCCGAAAATTATTACATAGTTGTATTTGTTATTTTTCTTTCACTAATCAAGGTTGTCAAGTAAGCCTTTAGGGTTTAGTGATTTGATGTCTTTCGAGGGGGTATGTTTCGGTAAATCACTTGGCGCCCCTACTGAAATTTTATGAAAATTTATACCAGAAATTAAATAAAAAGAAACCACACCCGACTCCACTGAGATTTTAGTCGGTGCATACCTCTGTTTCATCGCTTACTTGTAAAGCCATTTTGTACGTAACAATATCTTCTCAATTTTCTGGTTCACCATTCATCATAATTTTTTATCTCTTTTGGATTATCCAGATATCGAATCCTAAGAATTTTTTCAGTTTTTCTTCACTTTTTTTGAATGATTTTAGATATTCAAGTATTGGGCATACCGGAACGTCTTCCTTTCAGTTGATAAGTGAAGTCTTTCCAAAAATCTTTAGATTATCCAAAATCAGTACTTCTTCGTTATATGAATGACACATGTTTTTACGATCTTATGGATGAGCTGTAAATCAGAGTGAATTTACTCTTTTGAATAATAGCAGAATTCTACTTAAAAACAATTACAACCGCTGACTTGATTACTACCGCCACATGAAGAGCCAATTTGGATTTTATATTTCATAAACTTCCAGTTTGTAAAGTTTACTTCAAAGTAGGATATCTTCCAGTTGCACAATATACAATTTACTAATTTGCCCTTTTACACTTTTATAGATTATCTTGATCTCACATTAACTCATTTTCAGACTGTGGAAGGTTACAAACAAAATACATTTCAGGAGACGAATGTCCTCCATAAAATCAAACTTTCAATATGTTCAAAAGTGTTCATGTGGCTTGGTCTCAGATCAATAAGTAAACATAGATCGGCCCGATGCTACGTAATCATCATATTCACTGAACCGAAGACAACTTTGTTTATTTACGTATACCTCTCATCGTTAATGTTTTCAAACATTGACGCCCTGTTGTCAAATTGGTAAAAAAATATGATTTTGGTAGGAACCTACTTACCAATAAATTTATAATCAATCATATTTTATATTCAGATGTATTATTCTAAAAATTCTGGAGAAATGTTTATGTCCAGAAAGGTGTGAAAAAATTACCAAAAAGGAAGATATATGTCGTTTTGAACTGATGAAATTTTAGGCACTTCGAGCGGTTACTAGAATTATTTTACTCTTGAACACCGCTTGTGACACCGGCCGTGGCGGACATTGTACCTTGTCATTTTGTGTTGATGAAGTGTTGTTAGAAATTTTCCTGTGTGTTTTCGTGGTTTTTGTCCTGCTTAAACAACTTAAAGTTACATTTGGACTATTTTTCAAAATAGTGCAGTGGTTTATTGAGTCACAATGTCGAAATACTGCTTTGTTTGCAAAACAAATGATAGTAAACAAACATTCCACAGGTGAGGTTCCAGTGGCGTCGAATGCACGATGCAAATCATGCAATCAAACGTATTCGTCAAATATAATATTGGAGGACAAAGAAACTCATTCAAAATTACAGATACGAAAAGAAAGAAGTGAAAAGCAAAGTGGTGAATTCCTCAATGTTTGTTATAAATATCTGTGAGCAGGGGGAAAACATTGAGGCTTATGAAAGGAAAATTGAATTTATTTTTCAATAATATTGACATTGTTAAAATTCTAACAGTGAGGACAATTAATGATATACCAAAGGAGTTGCTTTAAAGGACATGGCACTGGATACATGTATTCCTGGGGCTCGACAGATTTGTTTTATTTTTGGATATATCATTATAGTGGTCAAAAAAGCAACTTTCTTCTCAGGGTGAGCTAAAAAATTGGGTTGAATATCTAATGTCAATTGTGGAAAATACTGTCTGTAAGTTGATTTATCTTGATTTTTGGGTGAAATATGCTGTGAAAAATATTAATTGACTTTGAATGGTGTTCATACATACAGGATGAGGCAGAATACGCGATTTTTCCAAAACCTGTTTATTAACTTCTCGCCCAAGAGTGGACTTTTTATTTAATTTCTCTACGCCAAAAGTTCTCCTGAGGTTGCTCGTGTTAGCATTTTTGTTTTTCACATGTTTGTACCCATATACGGTATGTTTCACTTCTTAAGGAAACATCCTCGTATCTTCCGTAATTTTTGACGTAGAACCCCTGCAAACAAGGGGTGTTGTACACTGCACGTCAGCAGCGATGGAACTGCCCATTTTTCCATCGCTGCTGGCGTGCAGTGTATATCATGTTGGATGACCCTTTTTGTGCAGTGAGTTCATTCCTAGTGCATCTATCGATTCTGAAAATTTTATGGTTCTACGTCAAAAATTACGGAAGATACGAGGGTGTCTCCATGACAAGTGAAATACACTGTATATTGGTGTAAACAAGTTAAAAACAAAAATGCTAACACGAGCAACTCTGGGACAATTTTTGGCTTCGAGAAATTCAATGAAAAGTCCACACTGGGACGAGAAGGTAATAAACAGTTTTTAGAAAAATCGCCTATTCTGATGCCTCATCCTGTAAATATGCACATCATTAAAAGTCAATTGATATTTTTCACAGCATTTTATACCCAAAAATGAAGAAAAAACAACTTACAGACAATATTTTCTACAATTTACATTAGACATTCAACCCAATTTTTTGGCTCACCCTGTAGGGCCAGAAAAAAAGTCTAATGAAGAAAGTTGTTTCTTTTGAACAAAAATATCCAAAAATAAAAAAAATCTGTCAAGCCCCAGGAATACATGTATCCAGTCCTTTTTGGAAATCATTTCTTTGAGGAAGAGCCTTTATCAAACCATAGTTTTGCCTTGGTAAAGTTAATAAGTACTTCAAATTTTTTTCAAAATCTGATTATACCTTGAATAAGCGGAACTGACAAAGTAGAAAGGGTCAGGTCTCTTTTGACAAAGACAGTTCTATTTAAAAATCAATAAATACCAAGTGTTGGAATCCTCATGTACTGAGCTTTCTTGAGAATCATTCTTTCACATACACTTTGACACTTTATATTTATACATTTGTAATATTGTATGTTAGGCTTAAAATTAAATAAATAATAGTGATATTTGCCAATTTGTTATAATAACGTGTGGTATAAGCATATATTTCATTCAATAAATATTGTATTTCCTGTGTTAATGTTGATGTTAACGAACAGTCGTTACCGACCGATGATGAACCCTTTACTCCCATAAACACCTACTACGTAGGCTTATTATGGCAAGTATCTGTCAGAAAACAACTACTCCCCTGGCTAAAACCACGACGGAGTAACGTGTAAACTGACCCTTAGATAAATTTCCTGTTACTCCCAACTGACCTTAAGGCAATGAAATCTGAATTCTAATTTAGCGTGTTTATTTAAGGTAGAGTCGAACGAATAGTACGACGAACAGAATGCTCTGTGCAATGTATTCAGTCATGTCGGGTTGGAGGTACGATAACACCACTCGCTTTATTTGTTATAAACCCTGGTAGAGCTGTCATCTTTGGAATCCCTCGAATATTTATGTGTTCTGTGCTCTCGATCAAACTTCACTTAGGTGCTGACCTCTGACGTGAATAATTGTTAACGATAATTGCTCTGACTTTTGACAAGGAAAATGACGTCTCTCGAGGCGCCAAAAATTAATGGCAACCAATCAGATTACAGTGTGTACCCACGAGAGGACACGTGTATGCTCAACTGTTTTTATTACAAAAAAAACACCATTTCTAATTTTTTTAACTGAAGAGGCAAAGAAATGGAAACTCGTGAGATTTATATTCATTTGCTGCTGTATTTTCTGGGGAAAGGGGCCATTTTCTTAGAAGAGATCAGACGGCCGTTCCTTCTGGGCTCGAGTTATACGAAAGGAAAAACTGATGACTTGCTGAGGAAACCGCGTGGGTGGACTCGAGAGATTGATACCGATTTACTGCTCTATTTTCTGAGGAAAGGTGCCATCTTCTTAGGTGAGATTGGGCACGAGTTCTGCAAGCGTGGGTGGACTCCTGAGAAGTGGAGTATTTCGATGGGCCATTGGCAACATCCAATTATTATGGACGTTCTGAATTTTTGACGATAGGAATCAATAACGTTTTGGTGGGCCACATCGTTCACCAATTTACATTGCACATTTGGGATGGTTTTTGTTTTTTTTGGAAATACCACCTTCGGGGATCAGTCCTTGTCACAATGGTATTTCATTCCTGCTGTATGGCACCATAGGATATGGGCACAAATTCAACTGCATGTCCTGGGTTACAACAAGGTTAGATTGTTCCATTTTCAAATTCGATCATTCAACGTAATGAAAGTCAAGATTACTTACTAGTAGCACCAACCTCTTCCAGTTTACAATAACTATATTCTTTTAAATTAATGTAATTTTTGGACATAAATAATTGTGGTACCTTACAACATTAATATAGATATTAGATTATTTGATCTTAAATTTATAAATGTACAGCCTGGTATAGATCTATAACAAGCGCTTTCCAGTACCACAGTGTGGTTTTAGGACATTAAACATATTTAGATATTTTCCTTCTCGGATTATTTTACGTATAGATAAAGATTAAACTTTTGTTAATTGATTTCATGTGATTACCTTTTTGCAAGTATTAATGTAACTACTACCAAGAGGGTATTAAACAATCGAGTTTATTTTGTGTTTGAATATTATTATATTACAAGTTGCAGATTTTCTTTGTTTTCTTAAGATCAAAATTGAGTTGCGCTCCCGGGATCACTTGACAATTCGAAGCCAAGCTCAAAACCATTGCTCCCAGACGAAAAGCTGCCGGTGCCTATGAAACAAGCTTCAGGGTGAGAAGGTAACCTTTGAAAACCCTGAAGATTGTGGCTATAGAAAATGACGCCTAAAACGTGGGGCTCGATTTGTTAAGTGAACATATATAAGGTTTCAAAATAATTTTATTAGTAACTTGGAAAATCACTGAAGTGGTTTTTATTGTTTCTTGTGGTATTGTACTACTTCGAGTCTTCTAACACACTTTAAACATTTTTAGGATTGGTATATGAGGTGTTTTGGTTCTACATCCACGTTTTTGAATTTTATGTGGATATAGTTTTCGTACACAAGGAGGATAAGAAAAAACTGGAGTTGCTGAATTCTGGAGGAGTATCGGTGAGTCGTTGCCTGTTGACTTTGATATTGGGTGTTTATATTGCACAGAGTGTTTCAAATCGATATTTGCAAAATGACTGAGTTCCAGTTCAAACCTAGATATTTATTGATTGGGAGGTTAATTATGAACTTAAAATTAGAGGCATTGTTACGAATCGCGATATGAATGCTAAAAGAAAAATTTTATCCAAAGCAATGTCAAAAGACAAAGGTAAAATAGAAATAGATGACCTTGGTATCTCATTTGCTGAAGATAAACAACAAATTGATAAAACTTTAGACAGTATAAAAGGTTTAATTCCAGATTTTGAAGGTTCTACTAAAGATTCCTTATATGAAAGATTGAGGTCACGGTTAGCTCATGTGAGTTCCCGAATTCAACGAATGCTTGTCGATCCAGGTATTATTGGGGAAGTGTCTTATAAAAATGAGGCTTTTGCTACCTGTTTATTATTAGAATCTGAATTAGAGGATAAGGTTATCAAAGAACAAGATAATCCAGACACACCTGTGATAGATATGTCCACTTCATTTATGTGCAACCAAACTTCTAATAGAACATTTCATAATTTTCCTTCAAGTAGTAAACCGGTATCTCTTTATAAATGGGATGTAAAATTTGATGGAACAAAAAAAACATTAGGAGTCAAATCATTTCTAGAAAGAATAAATGAACTTGCAGAAGCTAGGCATGTGGACAAACCACAACTTTTTGAGTCTGCGGTAGACTTATTCGCAGGTAAGGCGTTATTGTGGTAAAGACTTGTAAAGGATTCAGGTAATGTGAAGGATTGGGATTCTTTGGCAGAACGACTTCAGAAAGATTTTTTAAACAAAGATTATGATGAGGAACTATGGGACTCTATCAAACATAGGAAGCAAAATGATGATGAATCTATTGTGATCTATGTCGCAGTTTTGGAACAATTGTTTAACAGACTCAGTTCTCCACCTTCTGTTACCACTAGGATTAAATGGATTAGGAAAAATATGAAATCTGAGTATATTGAACGTTTAGCTTTGAATACTTATGACACTGTTGAAGCTTTGATTCATGATGTAAAAATTTTAGAGGACATTTACAGAGATGCTAAAGATAAAAATTTTGGCAGGAGGCTTCAAGTGAGCTACATAGAGGGTGAAAAAGATTTAAAAGGTAACGAAGAAATTCCACAAGATAGGATAAACAAATTTCAGAATAAACACTTCAATAATTCTCGAAATTTTAGGTCGAACAATATACCAAGTACTTCTAGGGAAAATCCTTTTTCATCTAGTGGTAGAAATCGAACATTCAAAAACCCAGGTAATCAGGATAATCAGTCGGAAGTAAGAACTATATATAATAATAATAATAAATCAGTTGTCTGTTGGAATTGCAACTTAGCAAATCATACTTTTAGGAATTGCACACAGAAACATAAGGTTTTTTGCTATGGGTGTGGGGAAAATGGAAGAAAAAGAAGTGAATGTGATAAATGTCAGGGAAACGAATAAAGGAGGTAGATGTTCCTCGTGGCCTCTTTTTACCTCCAAGCAATAACGCCACGATTGTTACTCAATACCCATCCAGTGAACAAAAAATTGCAGTCGATTCTATTAGAAAAACTTTAGAAAAAATTAAAATAGCAAACCTGTCAAAAAATGATTATATAGCTCCAGTTCTAGCTCAAAAGGCCTATGATAATAGACCATATGTCTCTTTTACTCTATTTGATAAAGAAATAATTTCACTTTTGGATTCAGGAGCAAATAGCTCAATAGTAGGGTGTAAGGGAGTTAAGATTATAGAATTATTTGGTTTAAAAATTAAAAATACTAGGGATAGATTTGTAACTACAGCAGATGGTGTCAAACAAGTGGTTCAAGGTTCTATAGATCTGCCTATTTGTGTAAAAAATAATTGTAAAATCGTTTCATTTTTGGTAGTGCCATCTTTGAACTACTCTTTTATTTTGGGTAGTGATTTTTGTAGAAAATTTCAGTTGAGAATTGATTTTAAAGAAAATATTTGGGAAGTTAGTGGTGAAAATGAGGGTGATATTACTTCTAAAGAAATTCGTAATGAATTTGAAGAGTTACAAAATTATATCAGTTCGTTAGAAAATATGAGTGATATGCAACTGGCTTTGATTAGTGATGTAACAGAGGAATTTAAAAATCTCAATAAAGATGGAAAACTTGGACGCACAAACAAAATGATTTATCATATAGATACAGGGAATGCACAAGCTGTTAAACAACGTCAGTATTTGATGTCACCTTATATGCTCGGTCACCTCAATAAAGAGTTGAATAAAATGTTGGAATTAGACGTTGCTGAACCTTCTTCTAGTGATTGGTCTTCACCAGTCCTGCTTGTGAAAAAATCATCTGGTGATTTTCGTTTCTGCTTTGATGGAAGGAAACTCAATTCGTTGACTAAGAAGGATAGCTATCCCTTGCCTGTGGTCGATAGAATTTTGTCCATGCTAGGTCATGCGCATTTCATTTCATCAGTAGATCTTCGTAGTGCTTTTTGGCAGATACCTCTAGATGAAGGTTCGAAGGAGAAAACTGCCTTTTCGATTCCAGGTCGCGGATTATTTCACTTTAAAGTTCTTCCCTTTGGATTATCTAATGCAGCACAATACCAACAGCGGTTGATGGATGCCTTATTTGGACCAGAGATGGAACCAAACATATTTGTTTATCTAGACGATTTAATTATAGTGAGCACCACTTTTGATGAACATATTAAATTATTGAATGAAGTTGTTAAACGCTTGAAAGGGGATAATCTAACCGTAAATTTTGAAAAATGTGAATTCTTTAGATCTTCGTTGAAGAATTTAGGGTTTGTAGTGGATAAGTGTGGGCTCAGAACTGATTCCGATAAGGTAAAAGCTATGGTAAATTTCCCACAACCTAGAACAACAACTGAAATAAAACGCTTTACAGGCATGTGTAGCTGGTACAGACGGTTTATCCCTCAGTTTTCAACATTGATGGCTCCTATTAACGATCTGTTACATAACAAGAAAAAAGGACAAAAAATTACTTGGTCAGTTGAAGCGGAAAATGCATTTGTAAATATAAAACAAGCTTTAGTTTCAGCTCCTATTCTCACAAGTCCAAACTTTGATTTGCCATTTACTTTACAATGCGATGCGGCTGACAGTGGATTGGGAAGTGTATTAACTCAGATTCAGGATAATCAAGAAAGAGTCATTGCATTCGCTTCACGAAGTTTATCGAGAAATGAAAGAAATTATAGTGTGACAGAAAAAGAGTGTTTGGCGTGTATTTTTGCTTGCGAACGGTTCAGAGCATATATAGAGGGGATAAAATTTACATTGGTTACCGATCATGCCTCACTTCAATGGATGTTTAAAATTAGAGAGCCTATTGGAAGGATCGCTAGATGGAGTGTACGTTTAAGCCAGTTTGACTTTGATATTGTTCATAGGAAGGGAAAGTTCAATGTAGTACCGGATGCTCTATCCAGAAGTCCAGTAGACCCCGCTACAGAGGAACCTGAAAATGATGATATTTTAGTTATCGCAAATCCAGACAATTGTATTACTCTCGACATTGATTTAGGTAAACTGGATTCATTTTACACAAATTTACGTAATAAGATAACTCAAAATGCGAATGAGTTCCCTCAGTGGTCAGTAAAAAATGGTTCTGTCTATAAACCAATTCCATCAAAGGTACCGTTGGATACAAACATTTCAGAGTGGAAATTGTTGGTACCAAAAAGTCAGCGTTTGCAAGTTATTAAGTCTTGTCATGATGTGGCGACAGCAGCTCATGCAGGGTATTTCAAAACCTATTCGAGAATTATTCTAACATATTATTGGCCAAAAATGCGGCGAGACATTTATAAATATGTGAAAACTTGTAAAACTTGTGCGTCTCAAAAATCTCCAAATTATCCTAAATTTGGATTGATGGGGTCCGAAAGGAAAGTAAGATACCCCTGGCAAGTGATAGCGCTGGATTTAATGGGTCCACTACCGCGAAGTACTGCAGGGTTCCAATATATTTTGGTAGTAAGTGACTGGTTTACTAAGTACCCGCTTATTTGTCCCCTCAGAAATGCTACTTCTACCAGTATAATAAAATTCTTAGAAAATGATGTTTTCTTGGTGTATGGGGTTCCCCAACACATTGTTTGCGATAACGGAAGACAACTTATAG
The DNA here is from genome assembly GCA_944452925.2 of Chrysolina oricalcia. Classification (NCBI taxonomy): domain Eukaryota; kingdom Metazoa; phylum Arthropoda; class Insecta; order Coleoptera; family Chrysomelidae; genus Chrysolina; species Chrysolina oricalcia. Next base: position 38,971,739 of record OX101828.2, on the reverse strand, counting down.
GTAAAGCCATAAAACAATTGGTACAAGATTATGATTCAAACTTTTTATACACTCCGTATTACCATCCTCAGACTAATTACGTAGAAAGAGTTAATAGAACTATCTGTACAGCTATCAGATGTTATATAAATGAAAATCATAAAACATGGGATAAAGAGTTACCAAAAATCGGTTATGCACTGAGGACGTCTATTCTTGAGATAACAGGTCACAGTCCTGCCTTTTTAAATTTTGGCAGGGAGGTGCCTTGTAGTGGTAAATACTACGGTAATGGAGTTGTGGATATCAGTTTAGTTAATCGGGAACATTGGGGACAAAATTTGGGGAAACTTTCTGAAATATATGACAAGGTCCAAGCGAAAATCAATGTAGCTTATATGAGGAATGCCAAATATTACAATCTACGAAGACGTGACAAAGAATTTTTTGTAGGAGACAAAGTATGGAAACGAAATATAGTTTTGTCAAATGCTGCCAAGAGTTTTGCTCAGAAGTTAGCACCACGTTATACTTTATGCACTATAAAGAAGAAAAAATCAAAGCTTGTATATGTTCTTAGTAATGCAGATGGTAGTGATGCAGGAGTATGGCACATTCAAGATCTGAAAATTTATCATGGGTCTATGTCAGACATATCTGTTTCCAGTCAAGATTTAAGATCTGATCTGGAATCACAAAAGTAAATTTTTTTGCAGGATTTATACAAACATTTGTCGAGTATTCGGATTTGAGCTGGGTCATTCATGTACCTAGGTTGTAAATATATAATATAAGCAAGGCCTATAGTTTGTAAGTTCATAGTATGGTAAGATAGGGGTAAGGTGCACCTTCAAAAAAATAAATGTCTGGAACTCGGTTGTTTAGCATAAAAATTGCGTTCACAATTTTTATTTCCGAAGGAAGGGGGGAGTGTAACGTGTAAATTGACCCTTAGATAAATTTCCTATTACTCCCAACTGACCTTAAGGCAATGAAATCTGAATTCTAATTTAGCGTGTTTATTTAAGGTAGAGTCGAACGAATAGTACGACGAACAGAATGCTCTGTGCAATGTATTCAGTCATGTCGGGTTGGAGGTACGATAACACCACTCGCTTTATTTGTTATAAACCCTGGTAGAGCTGTCATCTTTGGAATCCCTCGAATATTTATGTGTTCTGTGCTCTCGATCAAACTTCACTTAGGTGCTGACCTCTGACGTGAATAATTGTTAACGATAATTGCTCTGACTTTTGACAAGGAAAATGACGTCTCTCGAGGCGCCAAAAATTAATGGCAACCAATCAGATTACAGTGTGTACCCACGAGAGGACACGTGTATGCTCAACTGTTTTTATTACAAAAAAAACACCATTTCTAATTTTTTTAACTGAAGAGGCAAAGAAATGGAAACTCGTGAGATTTATATTCATTTGCTGCTGTATTTTCTGGGGAAAGGGGCCATCTTCTTAGAAGAGATCAGACGGCCGTTCCTTCTGGGCTCGAGTTATACGAAAGGAAAAACTGATGACTTGCTGAGGAAACCGCGTGGGTGGACTCGAGAGATTGATACCGATTTACTGCTCTATTTTCTGAGGAAAGGTGCCATCTTCTTAGGTGAGATTGGGCACGAGTTCTGCAAGCGTGGGTGGACTCCTGAGAAGTGGAGTATTTCGATGGGCCATTGGCAACATCCAATTATTATGGACGTTTTGAATTTTTGACGATAGGAATCAATAACGTTTTGGTGGGCCACATCGTTCACCAATTTACATTGCACATTTGGGATAGTTTTTGTTTTTTTTGGAAATACCACCTTCGGGGATCAGTCCTTGTCACAATGGTATTTCATTCCTGCTGTATGGCACCATAGGATATGGGCACAAATTCAACTGCATGTCCTGGGTTACAACAAGGTTAGATTGTTCCATTTTCAAATTCGATCATTCAACGTAATGAAAGTCAAGATTACTTACTAGTAGCACCAACCTCTTCCAGTTTACAATAACTATATTCTTTTAAATTAATGTAATTTTTGGACATAAATAATTGTGGTACCTTACAACATTAATATAGATATTAGATTATTTGATCTTAAATTTATAAATGTACAGCCTGGTATAGATCTATAACAAGCGTTTTCCAGTACCACAGTGTGGTTTTAGGACATTAAACATATTTAGATATTTTCCTTCTCGGATTATTTTACGTATAGATAAAGATTAAACTTTTGTTAATTGATTTCATGTGATTACCTTTTTGCAAGTATTAATGTAACTACTACCAAGAGGGTATTAAACAATCGAGTTTATTTTGTGATTGAATATTATTATATTACAAGTTGCAGATTTTCTTTGTTTTCTTAAGATCAAAATTGAGTGGCGCTCCCGGGATCACTTGACAATTCGAAGCCAAGCTCAAAACCATTGCTCCCAGACGAAAAGCTGCCGGTGCCTATGAAACAAGCTTCAGGGTGAGAAGGTAACCTTTGAAAACCCTGAAGATTGTGGCTATAACGGGTATTGAATTAAACGCACTTGCAATTGCGTCCTCTGATGCTTTGAGGAACGTTGCACAAGTAGCTGTTAGATTTAATTCAATACCCGTCGTGGTCTTAGCCAGGGGAGTAGTTGTTTTCTGACAGGTACTTGCCATAATAAGCCTACGTAGTAGGTGTTTATGGGAGTAAAGGGTTCATCATCGGTCGGTAACGACTGTTCATTAGAAAACTGTCTTTGTCAAAAGAGACATTACCCTTTCTACTTTGTCAGTTCCGCTTATTGACAATTCATGGTATATTCGGAATTTGAAAAAAAAATGAAGTATTGCCTTTACCAAGGCATAACTATGGTTTGATAAAGGCTCTTCTTCAAAGAAATGATTTCCAAAACTTTTAATCAAGTCCTTTGGTATATCATTAATTGTCCTTCTGTTATAATTTTAACATTATCAATATTATTGGAAAATTAATTCAATTTTCCTGTCATAAGCTTCAATGTTTTTTCCCCCTGCTTACAGATATTTATCACAAACATTGAAGCATTCACCATTTTGCCATAAGCTTTTCTTATCTGTAATTTTGAATGAGTTTCTTTGTCCTCCAATATTATATTTGACGAATACGTTTGATTGCATGATTTGTATCGTGCATTTGACGCCACTGGAACCTCGCCTGTGGAAAGTTTGTTTACTATCATTTGTTTTGAAAACAAAGCAGTATTTCGACATTGTGTCTCACTAAACCACTGCACTATTTTGAAAAATATTCCAAATGTAACTTTAAGTTGTTTAAGCAGGACAAAAACCACGAAAACACACAGGAATATTTTAACAACACTTCATCAACACAAAACACTTGCACTTGCGTTCTCTGATGCTTTGAGGAACGTTGCACAAGTATCTGTTCGATTTAATTCAATCCCCGTCGTGGTCTTAGCCAGGAGAGTAGTTGTTTTCTGACAGGTACTTGCCATATGAATGAACTGGTCCAAAATTTAGGAAGGATAATACTCAACAGAATGAACAATTCATTTATAGATGTTGGAGAAGGTTTCTTAACTCATAGGGCCAGTTGCATAAAGAATTTAACAGACAAATGAATATTTGATTTGATGATGACTATGGCAACGCATGTCTAAGCTCACCAGTTATGTTACCTACGTTAACAGAAGGCTTCATGCAACTGGTCCATATTTATTCAAATATTCGTATTGATTCGTTGAAACTTGATCGACACAACATAATTAAGATTAAGATGGCGGACAGTGGAGATGTAATGTCACACTGTCTGTGCAAATACTGTAATAAAAGAGTGAATAACGGTATAAAATGTGGTGTGTGTGCGGCAATAGCACATCCAAGTTGTGCCAAACGATTGAAAGGTGCAAAAATTTCAGACTCTAGTATGATCTGCTGCAAAGAAAATCTAACTGAATCTGAGAAAGATGGCCATGATGGTGATGTATTAAACTCGTTAATCATAGACGATTTAGTCAATACAAATGAAGATCAAATAGAAAATGAACTAGTATACCTGAAAACAATTATTGCTCATAAGAATTTCATAATCCGCCAACTATTAGAGAAAATCAGTTTTTTGGAGAACATAAAAAGTTCAAATATTGATGTAAACAATCCACTCCAATCCTCCCCTCAACAATTGGAAACTGGAACACTAGGAACCAACTTGACAAACCAAAAATAGCAGTGGCTAAACCCACGGAACCGTTCCCCAAACTTAAACAAATGCCAGCAACGTCAAAAAATTACGCAGAAGCGACCCATTCGCATTCCAATGATATTGATTGATTGATTTATTGATTTAACAAATACATATACTACAATTTGATATGGATTTCCTTTCATAATCCGAACGGTTCACCTAAGCGCTCGAGGCGCTTGTTTTGTGCAGCCCTTTGGATTAATTCAGGATGTCATTCGGTATTCAGTATGAATGGTATACAATTAAATATAACAGTTCCAATTGGATTATACATCACTATCATTTAGAATTGGAATTCTAGTAGGAATCGATTTTTTTTTCCTTTTTTTCCTCTCCCTCCTCTCTCCTTAAATTTGGATCATCGAAATGGTTGATGTGGCAAGGACCATTCCTATCTTTATGGTAATCATTTTCATTTTACATGATTTGGAGATTTACTCATTACTTACACACGTCTATACATATGTATGTATATCTTCATCCAGACATGAAAACGTTTTTTTTTTTTTTGTATCCATTGCATATATTTTTTTTCAGAGTAACTTCACCAGTGACATGTAGTTAACGTTAATGAATTGTTTTATACCAGTTTTATATTTGGTAAATGAGATATTTTCTTTCAAACTGCGATCTAGTGTGTTGTAAAACTTGGGACCGAAGTAGAAAATTGTTCGTTGGGTATGAGTTTTTTTGAATACGGGAAAAATTACATTTAAATTTTCAGTGGATCTAGTATTTTTAGTATTTTTGCAGTAGTAAATATATTTATTGCTATACATCCAAATAAGGCAGTGATAAATATATAGACATCTTATGTTATACAATTTGGTTTCTTTATAGAGCTGTTCTGTTGAATATAGTTTCTTTTTTCGAAAAATAATTTTAATTATTGTGTTTTGCATGGCTTGAAGACTGTACAGATTGCAGTCGAATATGCCACCCCACACGGAGATACAGTATCTAATAACTGATTCTGCTAAAGATCTGTATACCGTCATCAGATTTTTTGTGGTTAAGATTTCTCTTAAATTGTATAGTTTGTGAGTTAGCTGGCGGAGTCGCTTTGTAACATATACGGCATGTTCGTCCCATCTCATATGCTGATCAAGCACTACACCAAGATATTTTAGTTTTGATTCTTTTTTTATTGTAGGACAATCACATTGATGTCTCTGTTGGCATTCGAACGTATGTATTTTTAGGATATTTTCGATTGGTTGATCGTTTTTCAGGAGTGTGAAACAAACGAATTTGGTTTTATTTAAATTCAAACTGAGGAGATTATAGTTCAACCATATCTGGATATCCCTCAAACCATTTTCTGTCGCTTGATATACTTGTTGCCATGTTTTGCCAGAAAAGATAATCGCCGTGTCGTCAGCATATGATATGAGGTTATCAACAGATTTAATACAACCAATACTATTTATGTATACTAGAAACAAAATGGGCCCCAATACTGTGCCTTGTGGTATACCAACAGTAATTTCATTAAAGGAACTAAGATCACTGCCAATTTTGACGGTTTGCTTTCTGAGCGATAAATAATTTTGCAGAATGTTCAACATTGGTCCACGAATACCGTACCTATACAGTTTGTCCATTAGATCGTCATGTGAAATCGTGTCGAAAGCCTTAGCCAAGTCTAAAAAAACTGCTAAGCACTTATCGGAGTTTTCCAAAGAGTCTGTGATAGTTTTTGCAAAATGAATAACTGCTTTTTCTGTGTTCGATTTATTGATGAAACCAAATTGTTTTTTTTATCACATGATGAAATTCGAAAAAAATTACTAAACGATTTTTCAAAGTGTGCTCAAAAATTTTTGCAAAATTATTTATTACAGAGATTGGTCTGTAATTATGAAAATGGTTTTTACTCCCTGCTTTATGAACTGGAGTTACTTGTGATTCCTTCCACTGCACTGGAATAATACCCGTTTTGAATATTTTATTTATAATATTTACTAAAACATTCACAATGTACTTACACATAATTTTTATCAACTTCGCTGGTATGTCGTCGGGCCCTGGGGCACAATTAGTTTTCATGTTGGAGATAATGTTGAATATTTCGTTTTCCGTAACTGGTTCCAACAGTATCGTTGGTCCTATAGATTTGTCATTCAAAAGGTCTTCGGGGAGGTTATCAGGCTTATTAATAGTTTTAGCCATCTCTTTTCCAACGTTTACAAAATAATTATTAAAAGCGTTGGCTTTCGCCTTGTTGTTAGGTAAAACTTCCCCATTTAAACCTGACATTTTTATAGAACTGATTGTATCTCTTTTTACCGTTTTATTCGAGATTTCATTGATTATTTCCCACGTCTTTTTATAGTTACTTGAGTTATCCTTCAGCTTCTGTTTGTAATATTGATTTTTAGTTGTTTTGATTAATTTATTCAGTTTATTTCTATATTGAGTAAATTCGTTTTTCAACTGGTCTGAGTAGTTTTCCTTCAACCTTTTTTTCATTCTGTCTCTCTTTTTTATCGAGTTTATCAATCCTTGAGTGATCCAAGGTTTTAGTTTAAAGTTTTTATTTTTTGATATGAAATGATGTTCAGTTGCTTGGTTCATATATTGCATCAATTTGTTAATAAAATTATTATATGAATTTTGGGAATCTTCGCATTGTAAAACGTCGGACCATGTTTCATTGGTTAGCATGTTCTCCAATTTGTTATGGTTAAATTTTTTAATGGTGATGTTTTCGCGTTTGCTTCGGGAAACTATGTTATTTTTACTAACGTTGCGGATACATAAGGAAGTTGTGTAGTGATCAGATAGACTGGTTTCAATAACTGAAGAGATGAAAGAATAATTATGTTGGTTTGTACAGTTTCTAACAAAAATGTGATCTAGATTACTCTTTGAGTCATTGGTTACTCTGGTTGATTCATTTATGTATGAACGATAGCCATTTTCTGTTAAAATGTTGACGTAATTATTGACTTCGTTTGAGAGCTTATTATTCAAATTTATATTAATATCTCCTATGAAGATTTCAATTTCGCATTTTGATAAAGTTGAAAAGTATGCTTTCAAGTCATCTTGAAACAACTGTGTATTTATTGATGGTGGTCGGTATGACGCAGTTATCCCAATCGTTGTATTCAAAACTGGTAATGTGACTCTTAATAGATTTGTTTCACTTATGGGAGTTAAAAATGCATTTGAAGTAATTGTATCTTTAACATAGATGATTAAACCATCATTCTGATTTCTCTTTGATTCGTTGTAGTAGATTGTGTAATTTGGAATTGAAAAATCACTTACCACATCAACATTCCATGTTTCAGAAAGTATAATAACATCTATCTTATCTGATACTTCTCCGATGTACACGAGTAGTTCATCCAAGTGTTTATTGATACTCCTTATATTGAGATGAAAGATACCGATATAATTCGATCCTACTACATTTCCACAATTCGAGATACATTCATGTAGGGTAGAAAAAACTTTTGTTATTATTTCTTCTTCGTTATCAAGGATATCCAAGAATTCCAACATTAAATCAGTAGATAAGAAAGAAAAAAAAAAGAATATATATGGAATAGAGAGATAAAGAAAAAAGAAGAAAATATATAAAAATTTTAGAAAATTAAAGTTATTTAATCAGAATTCACCAAGTTGATACTCAGTGAGTGGTACAAAAGGAGTTATGAAAAAAAAAATAATTTTGGGCCACTAGTAATATAGCGCACTCTATATAACCACGCTACTATAGAAATAATTTACGAAAATCGTCGTAACATCTAACGACAGTAACCTTATTGTCAATATTCACGAATATCTTTCCACCTTCAGTCCATACATTTTTTAAGGACGTTTTCTCGATGGCTTTTGCTAACATTTCAACACGAAGTTTTGTGAGATCTTCCCTTATGATGACTCCTGTTCCTTTCAACAACTTTTTTCTATGATATATTTCCTGTCTCTTGTCGAAGTTCTTGAGCTTCAAGAAAATTCCTCGCGGGTTTCTTGTATTATCATCATTTCCAATCCGGTAGCATATATCTATATCCGTATCTTCCAGATTGACAGACAACTTGGAACGGAAAAAGGTGATCAGGTTTTGGCGCGTATTTCCTTGTGCTTAGCAAACCTACTCAAATAACTTCGCTGCAAGTCAATGCAGCCCTAATGGAAGCCAAACAAAGCACGACCATGAAAACAATTCAGCAACTGAACCAGGGTTGTGAAGAAACTGCAGAAAATAACAGTAGTGAGTGGTCAAAAGTAAAACAAAGGAAAATTTCTTGTAGGAAATACAGAAACTCAATGTGACATAAAAACAATACCTAGGTTGGTGCAGTTGCATGTTACAAGACTCAAACCCGGTACGAAGCCTGGTGAACTGCAAAAGTTTCTGGAACATAAATTAACTGAAGTAGCATGTGAAGAACACCCCTCTAGAAGACCGGAGATATACTCCTCAATGAAAGTAACAATAGAGAGTCATTAAAAACTGCCTGGAATAGGGAGACCTGGCCAAATGGATCTATTGTTTCGTTTTTCAAGAAGAAGAGGATGCTATCAACAGTGACGGATCCTCCAACTCAGAATACAATCTAAACTGCAAAATTTTAAATAGTGATCAGTTTCAAATCGGAGATATCACACTGACGATAGTTAGCATAAATGTGCAGTGTTTAAGAAATAAGTTACTGAATCTTGAAGTTTTTTGTCAAGAGAAGAAACCAGACATAATTTGCATACAAGAACACTGGTGTACAGAAGAGAACATCAAATATATGTACATACCGGGATATACTTTAATCACAAGCTTTACTAGAAGTAATAAAATACATGGTGGTTCTCAAATATTCGTAAGTAGTAAAACTTTGTTTAAAAGTGGTGTCATAGACTGTAGTAAATTCAGTGAAGAAAATATCTATGAATGTTGTGCAATCTATGCTACATATGAAAACAGTACATTCTTAATTGTTAATGTTTATAGGACGCCGGATAGCAAGCTAGAAACATTCCTTGAAAAATGCTTTTCCTTATTAACCAACCATAGTAATCGTTTTGACAAAATATGCTTTTGTGGCGATTTCAATATAGATTACTTAACGCCACACAATGACAAAAATCTACTAGATGATCTGTTTGGCTCATTTGGTTTGAAACTTGGCCTCCCAAATGAACCCACACGTATAAACTACTGTAAAAACAAAATAACCAAAACTAAAATTGACTATATTGCTACGAATGCGGAGTATAAAAATTACAGTTAAATATGGGTGATCATCTCGCGATAATTATGCATATAACACTAAAGCAGGATATATCAACTCCTAGTGTTAACATTAGTCACGCCCGAAATCTAAATCTCTCAAATCTTGATATGACAAAGCAAGAATTATTGTGGTTAGGTTTCAATGATGTACACAATAAAAATGATGTCAAAGAAGCATTCAAGGAATTCATGGAAACACTACACTATGCTATAGACCTAAATTGCCAAACAATAAGGAAATAAAACAGCAGGTTAGTAGACAAAAGACATCACTGGCAAGATACAGAAATTCGTAATAAAGGTAAGCAACTGAAAAACATTTACTCTGCCGCTAAAAACATAGCCGAAAAAGAGGCATGGGATTATTATCGATGTTGTAAGAAAGAGTATAACCATTTAATTCAGAATAAAAAAAAGAACATAATCAAAATATGATCAGGGACAGTAATAATGAGCAAAAAACAATGTGGAATATTGTGAATAATACATTAGGTAGAAAACAAAAAGTAAAAGATATACAGCTAAAGGTAAACAACAACAAAATTACGGACAATAAAGAACTTTCACAATACTTTGCAACAAATTTTAATGAAAAAAACAAAGAACTACAAAATATGTTTAACATAAAAAACAGCAACTGTACATGCTCCTCAAAATGGTCTATAAATAGTTTCGCTTATTTTCCAGTTACAGCATCGGAAATTGTAGATGTCATTAGCAATGTAAAAAACAAAAACTCGGTGGGTGATGATCAAATAAATATAAAAGTGCTAAAACATATAAAAGACATAATTTCTGAGCCCCTGGCTTACCTAATCAATATAATACTCGAAACAGGAATCTTTCCTAATGACCTAAAATTAAGCAAAGTGATTCCTATTTATAAAAAACTGGATGCTACTAGTGCTGACAACTATAGACCAATTTCACTCTTAAATGACATCTCAAAAATATTTGAGCGTATATATCACAGTAGACTCACACATTTCCTAGAAAAATTTAGCATTCTGTCCCCCAATCAACATGGCTTTCGTTCAGGAAGATCGACAGAAGGAGCAGTAATTGAATTTATGGATAGTGTATACAAGAATCTAGACAAGGGACAGGCAGTTGCAGGAGTATTCTTTGACCTCACAAGAGCATTTGATAGCCTTAATATTAAATTTCTCAAAGATAAATTATACGCTGTTGGTATAAGAGGTCCTATGCTTGACGTATTAGGGTCATATTTATCTGAGAGAAGGTTTTATGTTCAGATAAAAGACAAAAAATCGGATATAGTAGAGACTGATATGGGCGTTCCACAGGGGTCTGTGCTGGGACCACTTCTGTTTCCTATCTTTATCAATGATCTACCCGAAAGCATAAACGACAGACTAATAATGTATGCAGACGATTCCTCGGTGGTGGTTGCTGCACAGACCCCTGAGGAATTGTACCAAAAAATAAAACGCGTAGTCAACACGTTCCAGAGCTGGTGTAATCAGAATTCAATTAAATTAAATCTTGGAAAGACAACATTTATGAACTTTAGATACAGGAGAAATTCTCCACGCATTACTATGACTGATATTGCCTATGTAACTGAAATTAAATTTCTGGGTGTTCATTTGGATGAGTTTGTGAGCTGGGACAAACAAATAGAGCATATCAGTAAGAAACTTAACTCAGCATTTTATGCCATTGTGCAACTGAAGAACTTGAATACACTCATTAGTGTATACTATTCTTTAGTGTATAGTCATCTTATATATAATGTCTGCCTATGGGGTAACGCTGTTAGCTCGGAGCAATTATTTATCAAACAGAAAAGAATAATGAGACTTATCTTTAATATTCCACATGGTAACACATGCAGACATGTCTTTAAAGAGAATAATATCTCAACACTACCATGTATTCTAATATACAAAACTCTCCTTTATGTTAAAAACAACTCTCTCAGGTTTCTAAAACATTCTGATTATCATACATATTTTACCAGGAACGCTCATGATTTTGATATCATTAGACACAATCTATCTCGCACTGAAAAATCCCCAGACTATTTGGGAATCAAACTTTACAATCATCTACCTCGAGAAATCAGAGAAATGAATCTATACAAGTTCAAATCGTCAATAAAACGCATATTGATGCAGGGGGCTTATTATAATCTAAACGAGTATTATGAATCTAGCTTGCTATAACGGCATATTATATACACTCCAAATTTTGTCTATCGGTGATCAATTACCCACATTATCAGCCCATAGTCTCTTACCTTATGTGTAAATGTTAAATATGTAAATGTTATTCAGGTTATTTTATGTGTGAATCTTAATCCAAAAATGCAAATGTGTTATACTTTTATCATGTATAGATCTTAATTATAAATGTCTCAGCTTATGCTGCATATTTGATTGTACTTATTTTAAACTGACGTGTATATCTATGTACGGATGGCTGCTGTATGCTAATACGAATAAATTATTATTATTATTATTATTATTAAACCCCCAGACACCAAACTTGAAATATAGTGAAGGAACTTGTTAAATCTCTCGAAATAATTACTTTAGACCATAAATAATGCTTTATTTTTGATAGCTGAAAACTCCTAGAATCCAACTAAGGAAAGAATATCACAAAACTAATCCGCTATCTTGAATTCCCAAATTTTGATAAAAAGTTATTTGCAGCCAACCCCCGGCTTTTTATTGACACTAGGAATTTTAAGACAAAACCGTGACATAACTTGTTGCAGCTCACAGGTACTGCATTTGCATAAGTAATTTTGACCCCCTTAAAAAAGCACGGCACTGTGCTAGAGGTGTTGTGTTTTGGTTCGAATGTCAAAAACCCGAAACAAAACAGTTCCGCAAGAATTATCTTCGGTTCAGTGAATATGATGTTTACGTAGCATCGGGCCGATCTATGTTTACTTATTGATCTGAGGGCTTGGTCTATTCGTCCATAAAATTTACCAGAATTAATCATTTTATCATTAAAAGTCAGTTGTGAATTGCCGGCCAATTTATTTACGTTTAGAATTTTATTGTTTTTGTGAACATTATTCTTCATATTTTGCAGTAAATAAATGTTATTTCGCAATTATTATTATTTTGGACTGAAAAGACAGGAATGGGTGTATGAATCCATCCCTACGCCCTACATTCGAATTGTTCGATTCGAATATTGAACTTTTTTTATTTCTGCGCCATCTAGTGGACGAATCTTAACAAATCATACATTTTTGTGATGAGTATTCTGAGAAAATTGTTAAGTTGATGAAATTAGACGAGGTGCAATCTTCTATAAAAAAGTTGTCAGTACTTCTGATTCGTCCTGTAGGATTATGTCGGGAACGTTTCAATAAAATTTCATATATTTTAATCCTATACCTCTACCCTAAATTTGAAATCATCAAATGAAGCAATAACTGAATGGTAGGCTAATCTCATATATCATTGTTACATGGTACCCGTTTTCTGTGGCACCATGGACAAGTCAGTATAAATTTATTGGTAGTCAAGGTGTTAATGCACGTATAAATCTACTGCTCGTATCTAAGGGCCAGGTAGCCAAGTGGTTGAAGCGACATGTTTCAATCACTTTGGCTGCCAGTCGGCGGTGGTTCAAACCATGGCGACTGCAGACATTGTTCTGATGACCCGAGAAAATGCTAGGAATCGCACGTAAACAGGTAAGACCTCGTTAATTCTTGGCTCGCACAAGTTTCGACTTCTGAGGGCTGCCGTTCGTAAGAAGACGACAGCTGGTTAACGGAAAAAACAAGCAAACAAAACAAACAAACAAATCAGTACCTGCGCACATCTTGCTACTGCCTTGTATGGTTTTTGGAATATGCTTTGCAGGCCATCAACCAAACTTTTGCCATACGGGATATCACCTAACTGGAAGAAGCAACCAATTGACAGGCCATCGAATATTGATCATAATATATTTGGTTATGTTCAATTGGTATATTATATGTCCCTTGAATTAATTGAAATAAATATAACTAAGAAAGAAAATTTTGACTGACTTCGTTTTATAGTAACGGAAGTTCACGTTATATCAGAATCACATGATATTTACTTATTCTGCAAGTCTACTAGCATTTATGTTTCACTGATTTTGTTCAAAGAATTACAAAAAAAAATGTCATCATTATCAACCCTGTATAAGGAGTCTCAGAACTTTCCGTTACAGCTCGTGTCGACAGTATAAGGATTGTAATTGTTATCCTCATCTATTTACAACGCTGGCTCTTCATGTTTGACACCCTGTATCTCAAAAACTGTCAATTATATCTCGTTGTACCCATGGAACATTTGATCAAGACATCATAAACTACATTATACTCGATTTTGAGCCAATTCGACTAGGACCCATTTTTCATATGATCCGTGCGGGGTACTTTCGCACCGTCGCACAGTGTTTCGTTCATTACAAGCTAGGTGGACAAAATTATTTTTTGGCATTTTTGCATTTATATCGACCAGTTATGAAATAAAATAGAACAATAGAACATTTTATTAATTTTGAATTGATGGGAAGGATTACCGGGAGATAAAGGAGAAAAATAAAAAAAAATGTTATTATTTTATACGAAAAACAATACGATACTAAATATATACAAATATACAATTAGCTGAACAAAGATGAATATTAGAATAACTGAAACTATACTAAAAAAATAATACAAAGGAACTAAAGCCGAACTTAGAGATCTATAGGTGGCTCAAAATACCACGCAATTTCTCATATGTCGGAATCATCGTCCGATAAATCAAACTGTCTTATACAGTTAGACAGATGCAAATAGATACTGAAATGACTAAATTATAATAATACAAAAAATTGAAATAAAACTACAAATCTAGGTGGCTCAAACTAGACGCAATTTCAGATGTATCGGAATCATCGTCTGATAAATTAGATTGTTCTTCATTTTGGAGTAGGTTTGGTAGTGACATTGACAGAGGTTTAGGCTCTATTGTAGGAGCTACAATCAGTTCCAAGACTTCTGAGCATACAATTTTCTCGCCTTCTTTTTGGAAACCTTCCGGAGGCCATCGATTAGAGGATCAGATTGACATTGAAAATTTTGGCTTTGGTTTGTCGTGGCACGGTATTTCGCACTTGGAACTGGATGTCCGGATCTTCCAACCAATTCTTATTCCTCGTCAAGAAACGCTCCTTAGATCTTCGCTCAGCAACCCATTTGGCAGCAATTTTTGATGAATAGCTAGCCAACTTCATTCTGTCTTCTCTTTCAGAGTCCTCAGTAAGTTAAATTTGGATGAAAGAAAATCGAAAAGGCGAGCGTTCCTTTCTTCTTTTTCGTGTTTCAGCCATTCTTTGAAAAAATCGATGTTTTGTAATAGAGTGAAGATACTATGAAAAAAAAAAAATTAACATGAAATGATATCCATTTCCGACGATTATGTATTTGAAATTTTGTAGTACGAACGTAGCGAATACTATAAAAATTAATATTTGAATATTATCATACGCAATCTTTAGTTTGTAACAGTTTATATTATAAACGTTCATGCTCTCATTGAAAATACAAATATTGAGAAATTTTATAAAAATCGAACACTGTTTTGATTAATTTCATTGAAAAACCAAAAGAACAAAATAAAATTCCCACCAGTTCAAAAATCAACAGGAGGGGGTTACTTTATAGACAGACTGTTTCGATCTCATATTTTTTATCATATTGAAGTTCGGTAATATAAAGACGGACTAGTAGCCCATGAAAGTTGAAGGAAATTAACATTTTGATTTAGCCCGAAGAAACAGAAGATCTATATAACAATGTTGTAGGTCTCTAAATAACAGACCCACTTTAAATGTACAAGATTTTCAAATTCGTAGAAAAAAAAATTGTTGTATTCGAGTGTGCGCGCTACAATACGTCTTAATAGTTATAGAAATGGTGCAGTTATGATATACAGAAAATTCAGCCTGGATACAAGTGGGTACATGTCATTCATTTCCATTACTTGAAAGTTGTAAAACGAGAAAAAAATAATGTTAATTTTTTGTTCATATTAAAACAATTTTTTGTATTGTTTACCTGTCAGCAAAATATATATTGATAGAAAATATTTAGCACTTACCCTCAGAAATAAAATCCATCCTTAAAAATTTCCTGTACTCCACGAAATGTCACAATTAAATAATGTTTGATATGTCGCGAAAATTCAACTGATTTATTCTTACAATTGCTTTCAGCCTACTTGTGATCTTTTGTATCCTACCGATCATTACGGTGGGGTGTCATACATGAACAAATATCAGAATGTGATGTTTTGAGGTATTGTTTACATCATTCCATTACCAATTTTCATGTTTCTGAACAAGACTTTTGTCCAGCTAGTTTGGACATATGAAACACTGTGCGTCGCGTCGTCGTATGATTTACCAAAAAGTGCAACCCACCACCTAATTTGTACCAAATCTAACATATAATTTTATGCAACTAGCTGTCGTCCATTGACAGTCGCCTTAAGACGTTGCACCGTCGTCAGATAGTTGAGGTGGAAGTTCTGCATCCGACAACCGCTCGACGCCGACGTCCGGAAATGTATTACTCAAATGTATAAATCTCAAGTATATACAGCGCCATCTGTCCAACGTAGCATATTTAATACAATTATTGTTTCCTTTGAATTGGTGTCTCTGTGACTAATTCTTTTATTTAAATAGAAACTACTTTCCCTACTTTCAAACATCTGATATCGAATCAACTGATTTACAAATATCAGGTAAGTTTGTTCGTTTGTACAGGGTAAAGTTATTTTCCTACTAAGTGCGAGAAGTGATACTTTCTCGCACGCAATTGCGCAAGGTCGAGAAAGACATTATTTTTCCTACGACCGCATAAAGATTCAAAAAGGACATTGAAAATATATATTTTATTTCAACATACAAAACTTTCGATAAAAATATATTAATTATTGTGAATATTGAAGTTCAAAACACAATATGTTGCATTCTGCAAATGAGTCGTAATAGCCGGTCCAGAGTAGTTGTTGGTGGTAACTGGCTGTTAAGAGTAACACTCATATATTGCAAGGTGCATGCAGACGAGATGTTTTTATTTTCTGTTCTACAAACTCCTCCAAGTAACCTTCAGCATCAGCAGTTGACTTCTAGTCTCCAAGACGTTTTATGTTTGTTATCCCACCGCCTGTATCTGCTAGAAACGTTGCCGAGGATCGTCTAAAACTGTGACCAGTGTAACGTTCTAGGTTTGATAGGCCTAAGTAGGTAGCAACCAATGCCGACATTTTACCAAATGTGTTCGCCTACGCAATGAACAAAGCATTTGCCTTTTTAATAATTGATAAAAAAGAACGATGCGTAGGAGGACGTAAATTTGCATACTTTCTATAGAGCCTCAAAAAGGTTCCACTATTTGTGTCTTCAGATATAACGAAGGATCTTAAAGAATGGTTTTTCAAATAGAAAATTTCCACAATAATAAGTATTCTTTCATCTTGAATATCGTTAAGAGTGATTCTCTGCGAAGGGCAACGGCTAGAGCAAAAATCGTGGCTGAACTTTGGTTTACTGGAAATCTGATATGGAGAAAACAATTTAACGTCTTGATTGTGGACCCTCAGCCAAATGTAATGGTACCATTTTTATTTTTGCGGGAATGCCCTGTTGCCAAGTTGACCTCATCGAATTACTGGAAATCTGATATGAAAAAAACAGTTGTACGTCTCGATTTTAGACTTTTAACCTATTCTGATGGTACTATTTTCATTTTGCGGAATTGCGGAAATGCCCTGTTACCAAGTTGACCACTTCGGATTACTAGAAATTTAATATGAGAAAAACAATTGAACGTCTTGATTATCGACCCTCAACGTATTCTAATAATACTATTTTTGTTTTGCAGAAATGCGACATTGCCAAGTTTTGGTCTCTCTGAATAATTGGAAATCCGATATGAGGATAGTTCTGAGTGGATACTATACTATTCAATTAGATCAGTTACGCTATGAAATTTGAACCTTGTAGAAATACGCCAATGTTGCCAATTCGTGGGCTCTGGAAATCATTAGAAAAGATATGAGGAAATTTATCCCAAAAAATATCATTATAAATATTCGTCCTTATTGATTTGTATGATCAATTTTTTGAAAATACTTTTGGAAATCTGATAAATCATTTCTATTTCTGACCAAGATATTATAAGCTTATATAGTCATAGTTGTAATATAATGAAGAGGGTCAAATCTCTCTTGGGACATTTTAGATTCTATAATTCTCTCTACTTTTCACAAGTAAAAATAAAATAAGAAATGCTGATATATATTATACCGGGTGTCCCAGAGCTTTTAGGCCAGCAGATATCTCAGTTACCTGCGGAAAAAAAATGAAAAAAAATACTTGTCGTAGGAGACCATACGCTCTTTCATGCAGCATAGCAAAATCCACCCCCTGACAAACAACCCCCGAGAAACCACCCCTAACTTTTGTTTTTCAAATGGCGCCCCCATGTTTGTTTTGCTTCAACTTACAGTCTTTGTCATTTCTCATTCAGTGATGTATCGTGGTAGCTAGAATGGCATGCAGAATTATGGAAAATAAAAATACAAATGAAATATGAATTTATACGCTCAGCTGTATTGTTACTGCAACATTATACTAAAGAAAATGTTCAAAATGTTGGCCAGCACTTGCCACACATGCTTCAAGTCGCCGAATCAGCGCGCGAGTACAGGAAGCTCGAATCATTTCCGGAGTAACGGTATTACAAGCCTCTGAAATTTTCTGGGTTAAATCTTCAATATTTGTTGGTTGAGTTTCGACGACAACTCGTTTCAAATATCCCCATAGGAAAAAGTCCAGTGGCGTGAGATCGGGAGAACGTGCAGGCCATCGAACAGGTCCACTATTTCCAATCCAACGGTCTTGAAAAGTATTATGAAGGAATGTCGTAACTATGTTATGGTTATGTGCAGGAGCACCATCTTGTTGCCACCACATTTGTTGTCGTTCTTCAATTGGAATATCTTCTAGTAGTGCAGGAATACAATTTTCCAAGAAATGTAGATATCGGTGGCCCGTCAAAGTGTCTTGGAAAAAATGAGGGCCGATGAGTCGTCCATTATGTAAACCACACCACACGTTCACACCCCACATTGTTTGGAAATTGGTTTCTCTAATCCAGTGAGGGTTGTCCTGTGACCAATAGTGCATGTTATGTCGGTTAACAGTACCATTATTATGGAAGCGGGATTCGTCACCCCACAAGATCTGATTGAGGAAGTTGGGATTGTCGTGGATGAAAACTTGCATGTGAGCAATAAATGCCAGTCGTCTTTCGAAATCTGTAGGTCTGAGTCCTTGGTGTAAATGTATTTTAAAGGGATGATATCTGTACTGTTTGAAAATTCGTTGCACAGACGACTTACTGATCCCAACCTCCACCGCCAATGCACGAACCGAAATATGAGGATGTGCTTCGGCGTAGGCCAACATATTTATGCAATTTTCCTCAGTTCGCACAGGAGTAGGATGTGCTTGATCTGTTTTTCCGGGAAATGATCCTGTTCGCATGGTATTTTCTGCATACGAAAACGTATTGCGACCTGGTTGTCGACGATCAGGAAAGCGCTGCTCGTACAGCCTCTCCGCAGCACGTTTATTCTTTCAGCATTCACCAAAAATTAAAAGCATAGCAACGTATTCGTTGGGAGTGAAGGTAAAAGGCATTTTGATATACAACAACAATATCACGACTGATACCACTTTGTCATCCAGATACTGTAGGAATAAAACAAAGCACAAAAAGCACATTTTATTGACTTTTCTTTTTCAACATCCACTTTTTCTTGTCTCTACAATGTGGACTAATTCGATCAGTCCAATTAATAGTACCCACTAACGAATTCAATTTTATCGAGTGACTATCTTCACAACTACATATTATGATATATCATTGATTGAGAATTAAAAAGAGCTGTAAGTTGAAGCCAAACAAACATGGGGGTGCCATTTGAAAAACAAAAGTTAGGGGTTGTTTCTCAGGGGTTGATCGCCAGGGGGTGGATTTTGCTATGCTGCATAAAAGTGCTTATGGTCTCCTATGACACATATTTTTTTCAATATTTTTTCTTCCGCAGGTAACTGAGATATCTGCTGGCCTAAAAGCTCTGGGACACCCGGTATATGTGTATATGTTTATGAAATGAAAACTGAACCATATTTTATTCATTCACGTCATTACAAATAATAAATGAACAATTTTGAGAAGTTTCCTGAAAATCACTTTCACCATTGGAAACAATTTCTTCTTCTGTATAGCTGGAGCTTTTAATCATTCACTACAGTCGAGGAACCTGCCTCCTCTAATGGCGAAGTAGACAACATACGCGCCGTTTTATTTCTTAATTCGATGGTATCCTCCAAATACCTCTCCGCCACCGTGGAACTTTTCCAAACTCCGTGTCTTTTTAGGTTAGTCGTAGTTGCTCCTGCATTGGCTAGAGCATTAGTAGAAGTGCGACGAAGCCAATGTTCCATACAGGAAGATGGGTTTGACAATCCTAAAAAATTGATGAGATGTATATTTAGATTGTCGGAAGCTCAAAAAAAAAATCGTTCAATACCTTCAGAACGCAAAGACATAAAAAGTCTCAATAAAGGCAAAGCAGAGAACTCTTTTGAACCACATTTGTAAATTTTTTCGATACACCAGTTTTGCTTTGTGGTACGTTCATTACCATAACGGAATCCCGGTCCTCTATATCCGATATCTTTATATTCAAAAGTTCCTGACTACTGCATCCCTCAAAATAACCCATAATCAAATCAACCTTTAACAAAAATGAATACACACGAAAAGGAAAATGAGAAAAAATTACCTTATGCAATAAATGTATTTCATTAGGAGAGTTCGTTAGAAATCTGATTACATGTTTAGGAGTTACAACAGCAGACTTTTTTGGCTTATAACTCTTACTCTTCCGTTCCAAAAAAGCCTCTAGTTCATTGAACTTGGTGATATCTCGTTTCTCATGTATGGTCACCATCGATTTCAGCATTGACCATTTAGTCCATAAATAACTCGGACAATACGTTTCTGACTGCAACGAATGAACACAATTACTACCAAATCTACCGGAAAATATGGAAATTTTTTTACCAGTTCTTAAAAATATGCCAGAAAAACAAGTTCAGTGGCATCTTCCAGCATAACATTTTTTCGTGTCAGCCATTCCAGATATATTTTGTATTCTTTTTGGTATACGGCCTAACTTTTCGATGGAATTAATGATTCTCTTGCTTTATCAGCTTTTTCAAAATTTCCTCCATTATATTTGGAGTAGAAAACACGTTTTCAATGCAAACACAGCTTGACAATAAAGTTTTGTTTGTAAACAAGTATCATAGCAACAACAAAACTCCTATAATTAACGGTACCTGATTCAAATATAGCGGAAAGGTAATGAATTGGTTCATTCATTCGGTTTTAAAAATGAACAATATTTTATTAAAATCGGTCAGAAATAAAATTATCTAGGTATGTAACATGGGATTAAATAAGCCTCAATAACCTCAGGCGATTGCTGACCCTCGGGCCAGAGGCCCTCATAACGCAAATGTTGCCATCCGTAATTAAGGCCATTATAATTCCCTTGATACATGTTATATTGTAATTATGCTTCAATCTACGCAGTCCCTTATCGGGTCACCTTGAGATAACGACTTCCCATGAATCCAAGATGTAGAATCAGCGAACAGATATTCTTTGTTATTTTAAGTCTGCTGCTGATGAAGCTACTTGGAATACATAAATAGACCCTGCGAGGTCAAAAGTTAGTTAGTTGATTTTGATATTCCAACCAAGTAGTTGTGATTATTTTGTAATAAAGTTTTTAAAGTATTTGTGTTTTTTAAAAAGATATATTTGAAAGTTCAAATATAACAATTGGCGCAGTCGGTAGGATCTGAAAAACGTTACTAGAACACGGAGACACCCCAACTAGTAGCGGCGGATCCCTATCCCTCAACAGAAGACGAACCGAAAACCCCAGAGGAGTCAACACTCAAAGAGCAGCGGAAGGAACACCTGGTGAAGCCCCTAGCTGAACGACTTCGAGAACAAGACGAATCAGAATGAACATCATACTATTGTAAGACAATTTTGAATCAACTCGTTTATATTTGTTTGCAATTAACCAATAATCATACTGATTGATTATTTCTAGTTGAACAATATTGGTAATTGTACAGCCAATTACCGTGTTGGAAAAGTCGTACTGTTCGACTATTTCAAAGTTTGATTTACCTGTATCCAATAAGTTTTATTTAAAATGGCTGAAAATAACCAAGATAGAGATAATCAGCCTAGACCTGAACATGAACGCGATGCAATTGAGCCGTATAAATTATCTGAAGTGTTTTCTTTAGTGCCTGAGTTTGAAGGAGACCTTTTTAAATGCATGTGACTGTGCATATCGCATGGCCACAGTGGATCAACGAGTTCTATTAGTGATTCACATAAAGAATAAACTTAGAGGTAGAGCTGCACAACTAATAAGTTCTAGGAACCCTGTAACCTACCACGAAATTAGACATCTTTTAACATTATATTTTGGTGACGCTCGTGATCTCACTTCATTAATTCACGATCTTCAACGTATTAAACAACTACCTAATGAATCACCTATAACATTTTTCAATCGTCTGCAAGTCCACAATGCCAAAATGCACTCCTGCATTCAAAAATCTGGTCTTACTGTAGAACAGAAAACCGCTCAATGTGGTCTTATAGAGACTATGGCATTAAACACGCTTTTAACCGGTCTTGAACCTCGAATAGGTCAAATAATCCGTGCTTCCAACCCTGGAGACCTACTTGAAGCCCACATCAGAATTAGGAGAGAAATGCAACTTTCCTATTTCGAAAATCAAAAATCTGAAAGACCAAATCAGCCACGTTCTCAACAAATGGTTAGGAGGAATCAACCACCCGCATTTCAAAGAACTTGTCACTCTTGCGGTCGTGTAGGTCATATTTCCACTGAATGTCGAGTAAGACAGCAGAGAATTCCACCCCAAAATCCTCCTCAAAATTTCAATCAGAATTATTCAAGACAACCAAGTTCCCAATATAACCAGAACTTCTCGAGACAACAGAATCCTCAACCTAACCAACAATATAATAAACCTCAAACGAATCAACCCCAGTTTCAACTCCAATTTCGACCCCAATCCCAAAATAACCAAAACCAATATCGACCACCGGTGATCCAAAGAAATCCAAACGTTTCAGAACGTCCTAACCAACAAAGAGCTCACTTTATTACATACGAAAATAAGGATTATCATACAGGTGATAATCAAGATAATTATTCTGCTAATTATCCTCAAATCGATGATTATTATCCTAGTAACAACGATTATGATTACTATACTGATAGTAATCAATATTATCAAAATGACACACTGGAACAATCACAACTTCCAGAAGACCCTTCTACATACCAGGATTTTCTGTCACTCCCGAATACAAACCACCCACCAAATCAATTCCAAATGAGCAACAACCAATGAGTCGATCCCATGTACGAAATCCAAACCCAAATTCAGTCATTGAACATTCAAGATTATCACCCAGATCTGAACTTCCCGGAACAGAGTTTCATATGAGTTCATTATTTTCCATGAATTCGAAGAACCTTTACTACATCAAAGACGCTTCGAATACTTTTAGAATTCTCATCGATACTGGTGCAGGTATATCCATTTTTAAACCCAAAACATGTGAAAAATATTCCTATAGATTCCCTGAGAATGTCACTATACAAGGCATTACTGATCAGAAAATAACTGTCAATGAATCCACTTTGATTGATTTTAAACCAAAAGACCCACACAAGGTATATATTTATAATTTAGATATTGACTTTGATGGCCTACTCGGATCTGATTTTTTAGAACATTATAACTGCATAATAGATTTGAAAAACAAACAATTAGTAACAAATTTCAAGACAGTTCCATTATTCAAAGTTCCAGAAGAAAATCAACTAGATCCCAATCATATTGAAAAACCAAACCAAATTAAAATTGAACCCCGCATGGAACGAATTTTTAAATTGAGTTGTGACCTTAGGAATACCGACGCTATACTGCTAGCGGAAGAAAAAGAAAAAGTTAGACTTCCTAACGCCTTAGTAAAAATCGACGAGAATGGTACATTCTATACTTCTATAATAAATACGAACGCCATACCCAAATTAATTGATTTTTCGGAAATAAAATTACAACTCCTTCCAGCCGAAGAAGTAATTTTGAATATGAACCTAACATATCCCCAAAACACGCACCCAGTAAATCGAATCCAAGAAATTAAAAATCAACTGAGAACTGAACACTTGAATGAAGAAGAGGAGCAATTGATAACTGATTTATGTCTTCAGTACGAGGATATTTTTTATTTAGAAGGAGACAATCTCACATTTACCAACGAGATAAAACACGGTATAGAAACAAAGGATGCTAGACCAGTTTTTACTAAATCCTACAGGTACCCACAGGTACACAAAGAGGAAGTAAAAACCCAAATCTCCAAAATGCTAAATCAAGGCATTATTCAACCATCGATTTCGCCTTGGTCGTCACCTGTTTGGGTTGTACCCAAAAAGCTAGACGCCTCAGGAAAACAAAAGTGGAGAGTGGTCATCGACTATAGAAAACTCAACGAGTTGACTGTAGATGATAAGTATCCATTGCCAAATATCTCTGACCTTTTAGATCAGCTTGGAAAGTGCCAGTACTTTACCACGCTCGATCTGGCTTCAGGATTTCATCAAATCGAAATTCAACCAAATGACATTCAAAAAACAGCATTTTCTGTTGACAATGGCCACTATGAATTTGTTCGTATGCCATTTGTTCTGAAGAATGCTCCCTCTACTTTCCAGCGAGTAAAAAACAACATTCTCCTGGGCATACAAAACGAACGATGTCTTGTCTACATGGACGACATCATTGTTTATTCCCCTACCATCCATGAGCATATAGCTAGACTTACCGAAGTGTTTAAAAGACTTCAAAAAGCCAATTTAAAGATTCAGGATAAGTGCGAGTTCTTGAGAAAAGAAGTTGCCTATCTTAGACATGTGATCACCCAGGATGGAGTTAGACCAAACCCTTCAAAGATAGAATGCATTCAAAATTTTCCCGAACCAAAAAACCAAAAAGAAATTCAATCCTTTTTAGGTTTAGCTGGTTATTACCGACGGTTCATATACAACTTTGCCAAAACTTCGAAACCCCTCACACGATTATTACAAAAAGACACCCCTTTCAATTTTGACACTGAATGCAAACGATCATTTGATGAATTAAGGAATGCGCTTACATCTAGCCCAATTCTCATCTACCCGAACTTCCAAGAACCATTTTTATTGACAACTGACGCGAGTGCCTTTGCTATTGGAGGAATTTTGTCTCAAGGACCTATTGGCAAAGATCTCCCAATAGCCTATGCGTCCAGAACCCTCTGTAACGCTGAGTCGAAGTACTCTACAATTGAAAGAGAACTTCTTGCCATTGTTTGGGCAGTAAAACATTTTCGCTCTTACCTCTTTGGAAGAAAGTTTAAACTTGTCACTGACCATAGTCCTCTCACCTGGCTCTTTTCAATAAAAGACCCCGGAAGTAGATTGGCACGTTGGCGACTTAAACTTGAAGAATATGATTACGAGATAGAATACAAACCCGGCAAAATAAATAAAAATGCCGATGCTCTATCCCGCATTAAAGTTAACCACTTCAAGTAATGTGCAAATTTTCAAAAGAAAATATCTATTCTCACATCCAACACTGACGAAAGTGAGAAACTGGATAACCCTGAAGAAACTGAAAGCGAACCTGAAGAAAAACAAGACGAAAGTCAAAACGAAAGTCAAGAAGAAAATGAAGGAGAAAACCCTGTAGAAAAACCAGAAATCCCCGTGGAAACTATTCAAGAAGAATACGAAAACTTCATGAACCTTTATAAAACTAAATCGTTGATCGATTATTCCAAAGTAGAATTCGACAATTCTCAACTACTTGATAAACATCATAAAAATATTGTTAGTTTTTTTTGGCAAAATAAACTAGACGCAATGCATTATGAAATCATTGAAGATTTCTTCGGAGAACATCCCGATTTTCATCATGATAAAGTTAATATACTTGCCAGTAAATCGGTCAAAAATAGGAAATACTTCATCGTCCCTCTTCCGTATGACCCTACAACTGTCGTACAAACTTTATCTTACATCATTTATTCATACCAAGATGAATTCAATTCCCAAGAAGTATATTCAATTGAGAATAATCTGGAATTACCTATATTGGAAATATTCTCATTTATATTTGCAGATAAAGACATAAAGTTGAAAGTCTGTCAAAACATAACAACAACCCCTGATGCAGACCAGATCCCTATAATCTTAGATCATAGTCATCTAGGAAAAACTAACTTACACCGTGGCATCAATGAAACGGTTAGACGAGTTAGAGAAAAATATAATTGGCAAGGACTTGTGAAAGACGTTGAAAATTTCGTTAAGAAATGCGAAATTTGTCAAAAAGTCAAAATTTGCCGAAAAAACCTCAGTACAACCCTTGTCATCACTGAAACTCCAAAAACTTGTTTCGGACGTATTAACGTTGACATTTTTGAAGTTCCAACTAAATACTACGTACTGACAGTAAGAGACGAGTTAACTAAGTTTACTCAAGCTTATTCTTTGGAAGATAAAACTACAAGATCTGTTGTAAACACCCTACTTATTTACTTCCAACATTTTGGTGTATCTTTGAGAATTTATTGCGACTTCGGTCGTGAATTCACTAGTCAAATTATGAAAGACCTTTGTACCTTATATGATATTAAAATAACATACTCTAGTGTTAACCACCCCCAGTCTAATGGATCTATAGAACGATTCCACGCGACATTCGCCGAAATGATGCGTGCTCATAAAGCAGAAAATCCCGACGAACACCCATTGAATGTTTTACCTTATGCTGTCATATGTTATAATAATACAAAAAATAAAACACACGGTTTCACCCCTCAAGAGTTAGTATTTTGACATACAGCTAGCAGACCTGCAGAGACGGTCTACAATCAAAAAGAACTCATCTCAAAATATGTTAGGGACCTAAATAATGAAGTGTCATTCTATTATAAAGCTGCTAAAGCCAAGACAGATAGACAGAAAGAAAAAGCAAAAATTAGATTTGACCGAACGGTTTCCGAAACTGTCCCCGATTACAAAGTAGGAGACAAAGTTTATGTAAAAGAGTCCCAAATTTCAAATAAACTTGAAAACAAATTTAATGGACCTTTCGAAATTATAGAAATCTACCCAAATTCCGCAATGTTAGTAAATTGGAAAACTAAAAATAAAACTAAAGTCAATTTTGATAGACTGAAACCCATTCACGAAGATTAATTTCTTTCAGGACACTCCTGCTGTCATCAACAGCCAATTCCCAATACACCATTGAACAAGTTAATAGCTCAATAGTTTTCTTCCATGAAGAAGGAACCCTCAAAATATCCAACGAAAAATGGACCCTTTTGGTCTACAAAGACTTATCATCTATCAAAGAAGCTTTAGACAATAACGATAAAATTTTAGAAAATTTGATATATTTTCTCGAAAAGGATGAACCCAGTATAATATCATTTAAAGCTCAAGTAAAGACACATATCAGCATCCTTAGTCAAATATCAGATTCATTACGACTAAAATATAGAGAAATCTTCGCTGATACTGGAAGTTTCGAAAAAAGGACCAAACGTGGCCTAATAAATGGTGTTGGCACATTTTGGAAAGCCATCACAGGAAATCTTGATGCATCTGATGGTGAATACTTCACAGATTGCATAAATAAAATCAGTCAAGATGAACATCAAATTGAAAACCTTTTGAAAAAACAAATTTCGGTTACCACCTCCGTTATCAAGAGTTTCAACTCAACTATTCAAAAATTACAGATTGATGAAGAAACATTCAACCAGGATATCAAAGAAATTGAAAAAACCCTAATGGATATGTCAGATACCTTGGCATTCTATGAAGCACAAGTAAAAGCCCTCGAAATATGTGAATCACTCATGGAAAGTTATTTGTTCCTTGAAAATGCCATTGATGATATTACAAATGCGATCACTTTCGCTCGCCAAAAAATTATTCATAATTCAATTATAACCTCAAGAGACTTGGCCTTTTCCCTTCGGGAAATATCGCAAACACTCAGCAAAAACAAATTGCCTTTACCAACAAATCTTGGATATATTGCTCAATATTTTGAACTTATTGAATTGCAGGCATTTCAAACAGATCATAAAGTAGTATTTGTTTTGAAAATTCCACTCGTGGTACATGAAACATATACCCTTTATCACTTGTACCCAATACCGATTTTGGATACTCGAACAGGACTTCATCATATTTTATTAGCTTCTCAAAAATTCATTGCGCGTGACGATGATTCAATGTTGTACATTTCCCTTCGGAATTTAGAAAATTGTAAAGTGATCCAACGCGACGAGCGAATCTGTTCCGAAGTGCTTCCGTACCCAATCGACAATAACGCCATTTGTGAAGCCCAACTTCTGAAACAAGTTTTCAAAATCCCAGAATCCTGTCAATCAACATTGATTTACGCAAAGGACTACAATGTTCAGGAAATCTCCCAAAATTTATGGTTGATTTCTATATCTGATCCGCTACCAGTCACGATGAAATGTGTCAACAGAGAAGTGATTACAAAAATCATAGAATCCAACTCTCTCCTGAAACTTCAGCCTGAGTGCAATGCTTATATTGGAAATACCAGAGTTTATTCGAAATACTTTTTCGACGAACTCAAAAACATCACGTACAAAAATCATGCAGTTCAAATTCCATATCAGTGTTGTGAGCACCTACCGGAGAAATCAAAACTCCCGGAACTCAAGCCGCTTAAACTCAGTAAACTAAATACCGAGGACCTTAGTATTGCTGAACATAAACTGAACCAATACTCAGACGATTTGGATAAATTGATCAATGAACCCTTCGTAAACAAACATATTTCCTGGTTTACGTATTTCACGATCGCCCTTATTGTCTTAGTTATTATTTTTTATACCTCCATTAAATTTCGCCGAAGGAAAGGAATTAGAATTGGAATCACCTCGTCAACCGACGATCATCCACCAAGACCACCAAGAACATCCCTCAGAACCCTTTCAAGATTCATCCCTAGAAGAAGACCCAGCGTCCGAATAGGAGAACCAATTGAAGAAGATGTCGAATTCTCTAGTTTTGATAAATCTATTGCTTGATAAAAGTTGCTGCAAAGCACCAACTTTTCTTTGAAAAGGGGAGTTGTTATATTGTAATTATGCTTCAATCTACGCAGTCCCTTATCGGGTCACCTTGAGATAACGACTTCCCATGAATCCAAGATGTAGAATCAGCGAACAGATATTCTTTGTTATTTTAAGTCTGCTGCTGACGAAGCTACTTGGAATACATAAATAGACCCTGCGAGGTCAAAAGTTAGTTAGTTGATTTTGATATTCCAACCAAGTGGTTGTGATTATTTTGTAATAAAGTTTTTAAAGTATTTGTGTTTTTTAAAAAGATATATTTGAAAGTTCAAATATAACATACATGAATAACTATTATTTCATTTCGAATGATATATCTTACGTTGAAATGCTCAAGTTCTGGATTCTCAGTTACAAATTTTCATACTACCGCTAACAGACTATAAATGATCAGGAACTTGACATCAACTTCATTTCCTTAGAAACAAAGGTTACAGCGTGTCTCTTTCTTCTGGTAGTTTATGAAATGCAGGCGGCATATTCGTAATTTGCCGACACATTAGACGCTCGGAACAATTCGGCTGCTGCGATTGAGAGACTTGAAAAGTACCGGCAAATTAGTCTAATGCGTCGGCGATTTACATTATTACATTCAATGCATTTTTGCACTCTATTCGCTATGATTTAAAATTTTTCTTGGGCTGTGAAAAACAGTGATTTAAGTAAATATTATAAATATATTGGCTTAAATTTGTTTTAGAAGACAACTAAGTCTTGATCAATGTGATCAAAAGTTCAACTGGACATACCAAAAATGGTAATGGTAATGGGTGGGGGACGTAAGCGTCAGCGACTAGGCCCCAGTGGGCCCTTTTCGCAATCCCCGGCATCTTCACTCAGCCCATGTCGGATACCTGCTCGATTCTCTTCGACCTTCTTATGAAAGTCGAAATGTCCTTCCATTGCAACGAGTGCAATTCTTCCTCCTTGATAGTGGCAGCTCCGAAAACGTTTTGTCTAAGCCTGCCATAAATACCACATTCGCACAGAAAGTGGAAGGAGTCCTCCTTTTCCCCACATAGTGGGTCTGCCTCAACTCTGATGAGAGCCAGGTGCCTCCTGAGGCCGCAGTGGCCGGTTAGAACTCCCACCAACAGTCGGAGTTCTTTGCGGCTCAGCTTCAGTATCTTGGCCGTCCTTGCCATGTCGGGCCCCGATATCATCTGCTTTGACTGCCCGCATCCGTCTATCCTTCTCCACTCTTTTTCTAATGTATCAACGGCCCATTCATTCAGTGCCGTTGTTACTTGTCTCCTTGTTATGCGGGTTCGTAGTAGGGTTGTCCGGCTCCTTGCTTGGCTAGCTGGTCCGCCTGCTTGTTGCCTTCAATCCCTGCATGGCCCGGGACCCACATCAGCGTTATTTCCTTTTCAGTCGCAAGACTCTCCAGGGCATCTCTGCACTCCTGAACCAGTACTGATCTGGTTCTGGTTGCATTCAGAGCTCTGATGGCGGCCTGACTGTCCGAGCAGACATATACATGTCTCTCTGGGCCGGACCTCACCTCTTCCATTCTGGTTGCCTCCAGGATGGCATACACCTCTGCTTGGAAAACTGTTGTCAGAGAACTAGCGCATAGGCTCTTTTCTCTCCGTTTCCCAGGTAAACTCCTGCTACGGCTTGCCCTTCCTCCAGTTTGGACCCGTCTGTAAAACAGACCAGGCTTTCTGGGGGAAATATTACCCTTTCCTTTTCCCACTCTCTCCTGTCTGGGATCTCTAGCAAGATCGTCCTTTTCCACCTAATTTTATCCTCTGCCTGTATCACTTTGGTAGCGGATAGTGGGATTTCTTTCTGATGAAATAGACCAATATATTGGTGTTTGAATAGAGTTTTCGACTTTCACTTTTAATACTTTATTTTGATATTAAAAGACAATATACGATACAATTGTGTACATAACAACTATAAAAAACATTCAGAATCACAAAATCAAATCTCCATATTTCAACATCCCTCCTAGATTGGATTTTCAGATGAAATCAGACCCATCTTCTGAATACAACCAGAATGCGTTATATTTGTCAATTCTTTGGTTAGAACATCAGTAACCATTTCTTTCGTAGAAATGTGTTTCAATTTTATTGATCCATTCGCTACTAAATCTCGAACAAAATGATGTCTCACATCTATATGCTTCGTTCTTGCCTTGTATGAGTTGTCGATAAATGTATCGTACTTTTATTGTCACAATAAATGATATTTTGGTTGGGATAATCAAGAATCAACTCTCCCACAAGTTGTTTCAACCATAATAACTCTTGAACTGTACTTTTTAGGGCCGTGTACTCGGCTTCCGTGGCTGACAAAGCTACTGTAGGCTATTTCCTTGAATTCCAAGCAATCGCACCATCTTGGAAAGTGTAAACGTATCCAGTTACTGATTTCCTCTCATCCAAATCTGCAGCCCAATCTGCGTCAGAATAACCAATTAGTTCAGTACTGCCTCCTCTTCTGAATTCCATTTTCATATTTATTGAACCCTTCAGATATTGGAAAATTCTTTTGACTGCTGTCCAATGTTGGTAACCAGGGTTTTTATTGAATCTGCTGACTAGATTGACTGCGTAGCAAATTTCAGGACGTGTTACCAGAGCAGCATACATAAGGCTGCCGACAGCTTCTTGATAGGGTATGTTCATCATTTTTAGCCGTTCTGTGTCGTTCGGTGAGCTCATCTGTTTGTTCCGAAGTCCAGAGCAAGTAGATGTATTTGCTGGGTTGCAATCCGTCATGCCAAATCGATTCAAAATTTCTTGAATATACAAACTCTGATCCACTTGAATTGTTCCTTTCTCGGCATCTCTTCTTATGTGCATCCCTAATACATATTGAGCCTTTGATTGTAGTAAACGAGATTCCTTCAAGGCTTTGTCCAACATGATGTTCCAAACTCTGCTTGCTTGTTTCAAACCATACAAAGATTTTAATAGTTTGCAAACCGTGTTCGAACCATCTTTGAATCCCTCGGGCTGAACCATGTAAATTTCTTCGTCTAGCTCACCTTGAAGAAATGCTGACACCGCATCCATTTGATCTATTTCTAAATCGTATTTTGCAGCTAAGCTCAGGAGAAAACGGATAGAACTGTACCTAACGACTGGTGAGTAAGTTTCTTCGTAATCTATTCCCTTTTTCTGCGAACATCCTTTGATTACCAGCCTCGCTTTATATCGATAGGTTTTTCCGTCGCTATCCTTCTTGGTTTTGAAAACTCACTTACAGTTTATAGGTTTTTTGTTTACAGGTAAACCGGTCAAAATCCAAGTTTTATTATCGATTAACGAATCATATTCATCTTGCATCGCCCGATTCCATTCTTCTGCATGGGCCCTCCTGGAAATCTCTTCCATGGTAGTTGGATCACTGAGTTCAGCCAAGGAAGAGGCAGTATACACAAAATCAGGTTTTCTGTTTTCTTTATGAATTCGTTCGGATCGTCGCAATTGGATATCTTCTCCACCGTTTTTACTTGCTGCTTCATTGGATATTTCTCTGTTGACGGAAGTTTCAGTTTCAGTAGATGACATTTAATTTTCGGGAATACTGTCACTTTGCCTCATTTCATAATCAAATGAACAATCGAATTCCAGAGGTAGATTTTTGGACATTTATTTTTCAAAAATATGACATCTCTGCTTACTATGACTTTTTCAGACTTCATATCATATAACTTGTAGGCTTTCGAGTCATCACAATATCCAATAAAAATACATTCATTCGACTTCGAATCAAGTTTTCTTTGTTTTTCTTTCGGAATATGTACCATTGCTTCTCTGAGTCGTTCTAGGTTTGGTTTACTGCATGTCCATGCTTCTTCGGGAGTTTTTTCATACAATCCTCGACTTGATAAGCGATTAATCAGATAGACAGCAGTATTTGCAGCTTCTGCCCAGAAAATATTGCTGAGCTTTGCATCAAACAATATGCACCTTGTTCGCTCGATGACTGTGCGGTTCATTCTCTCAACAAGACCATTCTATTCAGGAGTGAAAGGAGCTGAAGTTTCATGAATTATTCCGTGTTTGAAAAGAAAATTTTTGAACTGTACATTACAATACTCGGTTCCATTATCAGTTCGTAGTATCTTGATCCTTTTACCAGTCTATTTTTCTACAAGAAAACGCATCGTCTTTCGCCTTCAATATGTAGATGAATACTTTACGGGTAAAATCGTCTACGAATAAAATTAAATATCGAATCTTGAATTGGTCCACATAGGTCAGAATGAACCAGATCTAGAACGTTATTAGTATGAGAAACACTGTTTCTAAATTGAAGTCTAGTTTGTTTTCCTTTCAAACATATTATACATGTTTCAAGATCATCACTGGAAAAATTCACTCCTTCAACAAAACCGCATTTTAGTTTACCCAAACTGTCACCACCTACATGTCCCATTCGTCTGTGCCATATCATGTAATCCAGTTTCGGAGTTCTCACGGGAACTTCTGGTTTCAACACCGGCATACTCAAGTACGAATTTGGTCGATCTATTTTGAACATATTTCCAATCATGGAAGCTGTAGCCACCAATTTATCATCCTGGTTAGTAATCCGGCAGCCATCAGAGTGAAAATTGACGAAGTTTCCTCTTTTGACTAGTTCACTGACTGATAATAAATCAACACATAAAGATGGAATATACAAAACTTCATTTAGGGAAGCATTGGCAGTCTCATTTTCAACTGAAATTGTTATGTTGACCTTACACATTTCTTCAACTTTCAATCGTTGACTATTGGCAACAAGAACATCATGTTGAGAAGATTTACGAGCATTTTTCAACCAATCTCTTCTCATAGTCATGTGAACCGATGCTCCAGAAAACACAAACCAATCGTTCTCATCAAATCCAGTGACTGACAAACATGAACAGAGAAGATTCACATTTCTGTCGATATCCTTTTCAGCTTTTTTTTGGTACACATTTTGGACGTGTGAATTTCTTTTGAGATTTCTGTCTATAAAATATAACAGTAGTATTGTCTCCGTCGATGAGAGATCCTTTGACATCTTGTAGGAGTTTGGTTTTGATAGCATCTGATGTAATTACTGTTCCTGAAATCTCAATACCCATAATCATCGGTCTATATTCCACAGGCAAACCAGCTAAGAGAAGGGTGCCAATCCACTCGTCGTTCACATCCATTCCTACACCTCTCAGTTTATGTGCTGTGGATATGATTTTGTTGACATAATCTTCAATGGAATTACTATCATCCCGTCGTGTGGTTATCAATAATCGAAGTAAAGTCACTCGTTTTGTCAATCCAGAATCTTGAAATACTTTCTGCAAATTATCCCAAGCATCTTTGGCGGACTTGGCAGTTTGCACATGTACATAATTCAAGGGTTCGATTAACAAGATAATCTTCGACTTGGTTCTCGTATCCAACCTCTTATTTTCCTCGGAACTGTGATCAGTTGCGGTAACACAGTGCCAAAGGTCTTCGTGCTCTAGGTAAGACTGAACTTCAAACCTCCAGGTATCGTAGTTCTCTCGGCCCTTTAAACGTTCTAACGGAGGCAAGGAACTACCAGAAGCCATCGCTTTTGCTATTACTAGCTTGCACAATCAACAGATAAAATATTTCGGTAATACTATTACTCTATTCAAAATATACGTGCCCTGGGCCCATAACCTGATGAAATAGACCAATACATTGGTGTTTGAATAGAGTTTTCGACTTTTACTTTTTATACTTTATTTTGACATCAAAAGACAATATACGATACAATTGTGTACATAACAACTATCAAAAAAAAATCATTCAGAATCACAAAATCGAATCTTCATATTTCAACACTTTCTCCGCTACCACAGCGATTTCGGTATGCCCTGTATACCGCTCTCCTCGCCAGCTCCCTGAGTCACGCATTCTCAGATAAGACGCCATCGCTTCCTTCTTTATACAAGTTGGAAGCGACAGCAGACTCAGCAGGGCGTCTAGAGCTGCCTAGGGCTGTCTAGGACTGTCTAGGGCTGCCGAGGGGGTTATTCCCCTACAAGTTAGTCTTTGAATTTTTCCAAGCTTGTTGAATGTGGTTATCTGGTCCACTCTCGGCCACCAGACCATTGCTCCATATAGGATTCTGGGTCTGATTACCGCCGTGTAGATCCAGTGAAGGATGTGAGGTTTGAGTCCCCACCTCCCTCCCACTGCCCGGTGCAGACTCCATATAGCGACCACCGCCTTCTCGACTGCTCGATCGAAATGTGGCCCCAAGTTAGCTTCGAGTTCAGAATCACCCCAAGGTATTTTACCTCTCTAGCCAGCTCTAGGGGTTTTCCACCCATTACTGGTGATCTGAACCCATCTACCTTCCTTCTCTTGGTGAAGAGAACCATCTCTGTTTTAGTCGGATTGACTGCCACATCTAGGAAAGAGCCCGTCACCAGGACGAGCCCGTCGTCGGCGTATGCCTGGGCGTAGAAACCGTTGGCGGCTAGTATCTTGAGGAGTTCGTCCATGACTAGACACCAAAGGTGAGGGAAGAGACAGTTACCTTGCGGGCAGCCGCCCCTCACCTCGATGTCGGCATGGCTCTCTCCTAGAGACACCGTCACTTTCCGCCGCTCGATGGCCGTAGCTACCCAGCTAATCAGCGTAGGAGGGGTTTCCCTAATCTGCAGTGCATTGCAGATGACATCTGTTCTTGCCTTATCGAAGGCACCCTCCACGTCGAAGAAGACTCCGAGAGCCGATTCCTTGAAAGGGAGTGCCATTTCTACACTGTGAACTACCGCATGAAGGGCAGTTTCTGTGGACCGTCTACTGCGGTATGCATGTTGATTATCCTCGAAGGGGTGCCTACTCAGTACTTCATCCACCAGATACCTATCCACAATCTTTTCCAGAGTCTTCAGTAGAAAAATGTGAGGCTAATGGGTCTGAAGGCATTTGCTTGAGTGTAGTCCCTTCTCTCTGATTTTGTCCTCCAGGTCCTTGGTACATATCCCAATGCCAAGCTGGCCCTGAAAACGTCCCTGGCTGCAACGAATGAACACAATTACTACCAAATCTACCGGAAAATATGGAAAAGTTCTTACCAGTTCTTGAAAATATGCCAGAAAAACAAGTTCAGTGGCATCTTTCAGCATAACATTTTTCCGTGTCAGCCATTCCAGATATATTTTGTATTCTTTTTGGTATACGGCTTAACTTTACGGTGGAATAATTAATGATTCTTTTGCTTTATCAGCTTTTTCAAAATATCCTCCATTATATTTGGAGTAGAAAACACGTTTTTAACGCAAACAAAGTTTTGTTTGTAAACAAAGTATCATAGCAACAACAAAACTCCTATAATTAACGGTACCTGATTCAAATGTAGTAGGAAGGTAATGAATTGGTTCATTCATTCCGTTTTGAAAATGAACAAATTTTCACTTGTAATCTCCCAAGTGCTTGAATTATTGCCGGAAATTTTTCGAGTACATGAATTTTCTTTGAAAATTCATGTAAGGGATATAGGCGGCCATGCTTTTGACAGATGTGGTTTATATTGGTAAATTACATTGAGTTACTGTATAGTAAACCAGCAAACAAAGATATTCTTATGTAAAACATTTCTTGTAAGCATTTGCGTTAAACAAGTTGAGAAAAATGAAATGCTTTGAAAAGTACAATTTATGTAAATACTGCAAAGAGTTGAGTCAAGTGCAAATATATTATCCAAAATTAATATATTTATCGAATTTAATGGAAGATTGCGACCAGGAAGCGTAAGAGTCGAATGGTCTGTTTACGAAAATCAAAGAAAGTCTGCTGCAGATGTCAAGTAAATATGGCAATTTTTTCAAAATATTACATATATGTCTTGAAACACAGACATCTAATTCGTCACCTTCCTATTCACCATTAAGAAGAGAGGATGGGTTAGAATTCAAGCAACATTTAAATCTTACTATGTTTGTAGATCCTACGTTTTTTGAAATATGAATTGTTAATGCATAATAATTAATCACATTTGTGTTTTCTGTTTAATGAAATAATAAATAATAATGTTAATTATTATAGAAATTTTGCATTATTCACGGGTATATCTACAATTTTTAATGGTTGTAGATCATATTTTTACCTTTTCAACTGTCAAAAAAATTCCACGAAAAAATTAACGGAATTTTTTTAGTTGCCATGGTAACTAGTCAAAATTAAGGCATCTTATTAGTTAAAAAGTAGAGGTATGAAATTTTCAAAATATTCGTGCCATCAAAAAAATTTCCGGAAATAATTCAAGCCCTTGTGATATTATAACTGAAAACAGAGTTCTTTTGGGAGATCGTTTAGTTACAAAAAGTCGTTGCCGACCGATGTTTCACCCTTTACTCTCATATACACCTACCATGTAGGCTCATTATGGCAAGTACCTGTCAGAAAATGACTACTTTCCTGGCTGAACCCACGACGGGTATTGATTAATATCAAGCAGGTACTCTTGCAACGTTCCTCATTGAGAACATAATTACAGGTGCTCAGTGTGATCAACTAGCAGAATTAACAGCAGACTAGTTAAAAGACGAAGGAAGAACACAGTGCTAGGGTAGGTCAACACAGACAGCAATGAAGCCATCTGTTCCCTATGCAAATCATCCCACATTCTGCTATTTGGTCACGACTGGTTCACGCGATGAAACGGTGTCTAGGCCGCTTTGACAACCTTAAATGTAACTCGCATAACTTGGGCTAATAAATAATTATTATCATTATTATTATACTACGACCTTATAGGAGTAGTATACTACGATCATCGTTGAGAGTACACAGGGGGCCTAAAATCTTTATTTGAATTCGTAGAGCCACGAAACAAAAACCAAAATGATCCTTATTGAAAATCAGGAGGGAAGCCGGAAAAAAATTATAATAATAATAATATTTCCCTGTCAAAATGACAAAATAAAATTTGAAAACGCCATAACTTTTTTATTCGAAGTGATAGAAAAAAATTGATTCCAAAAAAATGTTCTCCGTCAAAAAGTTATCATAGCTGTAGAAAAAAAAAATTAAAAAAAAAAATTGAAATTTCTGAAAACCCTCTGTCTGTACGTCTGTTAGCAACGCCAAACGCTCTCATTTTTGCACCTTTGGAGATATTGCTTTGAAATTTTAACTACGTCAATAACTCGAGGACAGTAAAATTAAATTAATTTGTTTTTCCGATCGGAAAATCCGGAAAATTTTTACGGCCTTTTTTCAGTTTTTCAGTTGGAATTCGATACAGGTCAGGCGAATGATTTAATTGATATCATATTACTTGAAAATGTAGTCCGGTATGCAACATTCCTAACAATTAGAGTAATTCGTGGAGACAGGTAACATAAAGTCGTGGTATTCACGTCCCGGTCGTAGTATCAACAGGTCGTAGTATCAACAGGTCGTAGTATCAACAGGTCGTAGTATCAACATTTTCAACTTCCGAGCTCTACGAGGTACGTGCACTCACTTGTTATTATTATGTTTTGATTTGGACAGGGTCACTAGCAGCAGACTAGTTAAAAAACAAAGAAACAACACAATCAGTGCAAATCATCCTGCTATATGGTCACTACTGGTTCACGCGATAGGACGGTGTATAGGCCGCTCCACCTTGCGAGCAGAGGAAGGAGCACCCAAAGTCTCAGGGTTAGGATATTCATGTGTGAGATCGTTTAGTAACGAAAAGTTGTTGCCGACCGATGTTTCACCCTTCACTTCCATATACACCTACGATGTAGGCATATTATGGCTAGTACCTGTCAGAAAACAACTATTTTCCTTGCTAAAACACAATTGCAAGTGCTGTCTGTAACCAACTAACAGAATTACGTTTCCATTTGGATAGGGTGGCCACCTGCAAACTAGTTTCGAGGTTTTTGCCTCTCATCAGTGCTATGGTAGGTCAACGCAGACAACAATGAATAATAAACATAGATTTCTTATCTTTTTATCAATTCCCAATATTTTCTGTACAATGAAGGGATCCTTTCATTATTGAAAATTTCAACGGTTTCCAAGATATTTGAAATTGAAGATATTTAGAAGAAATGACAGAAACTCCAACAAAATAATAAACAATGAGTCACTAATACACGCATTTATTCAAATTGAAATATCTTGAAAACTGTTGAAAGGACATGGCACTGGATACATGTATTCCTAGGGCTCGACAGATTTTTTTTTATTTTTGGATATATCATTCTATAGGTCAAAAGAAACAACTTTCTTCATTAGACTTTTTTTCTGGCCCTACAGGGTGAGCCAAAAAATTGGGTTGAATGTCTGTCAATGAGGAATCGGAATCTAAAAAAAAAATTCATAATTTTACAGTGGATAGAGCTCAACGCGCTGATTCCGAATATGTATAACACTTATATATCTTTTCGAAACAGAGCCGTAAGAAAAATTAAATCTGATTTTGCGCGGGAAACACAGTTCATTCATAAAAAATGGCAAAGTGAACATAGCTACGCGAACGTAATTTTTACAAGGTTGGCAACAAAATTCCTTGAATAAATGTACTATTGACATATACAGAATGTTTTTGAATTTTTGACAGTATCAAATGGTTTGTTTTGATTATTCCTTGAAAATGATGTGTATTTCCAGGAATTTGACATTGAAAACTATGTTGAATGTTGAGATGAATATTTTTTCGATTATTTCCAGTGAAATTATGGAGTATTCAGAAGTTTGTGTGTGTAATTAATATGTGCAAGTGCATTTCAAATAAAATTTCATGATTTATATGCATTGATCATTTCATGTAAGTATATCAATTGAATTGACAATATTATCACTTTCTGTAGCTTGTAGGTCAAGCTGATTTTCACATTTCTGTTATCCCTGATGATTTGAAGTAGGTTAAAAAAGCAAGGTTAAACTTTACGTCGTCGGAGTTTTCCATATAGGTACATCATTTTGCTAATTGATTCATAAATGACATGCTTTTCATCACACAATTAGATAGTATAGAGGTAAAACTATTTTAAAGCAATTACATAAAAATTTATGAGGAAGAAACAGTATGAAATAATATTTTAGAACGCTTCGAATATTTTAGCAGTTTCTTGTTGCAATGAGAAATGGAAATAAAAACCATATGTTTTATGATTGGTCAAGCCTATTATTGCTTTTTACTTGTAGTGGACATAAATTGTTCGAATTCACATGGTTTTCAGCAAATTTCGGCCTGTTATGAAACCTATATTCATTGTACAATTCAATTCAAAACATAAATTTAGATTTTTGAGGTTATCGTATACCGATTTTACGAAGAAAAGCCAATAATTATGCACATTAATGTGCATTGCAAAACTCAAGTGAACAAAATGTTGGAGTTGGTGGATAGACGCTAGATTGACAAAAAAGGAAGCTCGTCATTAGTTCATGAAGATCCAGAACCATTGTTGTTGTTAAAATTGTTATTTCCTTTAACCTGTTGCACCCCTGTGCAACCCTCAGAAGTCTTCGAAAAGAGCTAGAGAAAACGTAGCACTTACCTTTAAACGTGACCAGTGACCATGCTAGGCCCATTTTAAACAATATTTCAGAATGTATCATAGTATTTGATAAGATATAGTGAAGTTCTGGTCATTTCAAATCATTATGTGCTTGTTCATTTCTTACAAAAGTAACACCAGCTTTGTTTGGCAAATGAATTGGCATGTTTAAATACAACCAATATTGGTAAATTTTATTATTCATTTATTCATGGATGTTACTGGACCTTCCATTTCAATAAAATGATTTTTCATTTCATTCAAAAGATGGGTAAAATGTTTGGAAGTCGAGTTGATGAATATTTGTGCAGATCTGATCAGGTTACGAAACTGGAATAGTGAGAACCTGTTGCTGATGTAAGTTGCATTCAAAATTAACACTAACAAATATAGAAAAATTACTGAGAGCAAGAAAGCAAGGCTATTTGTATTCTATCTCAAATTTGTCATTCATTTTAATATATGATTGGGAGCTAGGGTTCTCTTTTGTCAGGTTTTGAGAGTTCGTTTGTTCGAATTTCTTCCTAACGTTTCATCAATTAGATAAATAGCAATTGGTTAGTTAGGTAAATGTACCAGATTTCCCTTCAATGTTTGAGCAGTGATATAATTAAAATAATGTCATGGAATATTCAATTTCAAATAAATATTTTACTCAGTAAAATTGTCAACATTCTTTTTATGTTATATATTAAATTTACCAAGAAATACTCATAGAGATTTTTCAAAAACTGTATCTAGCTCCCAAAGCGTTTTGTATACTTTTCAAGTTTTGTTTACCAAAATGAATGAATAAAAATAGAAGTTCTTTTTCAGGTGAATTTCCACGGATTGGCAAATTATCATTACATGAAAAAGTATTACTACTTCACAAAAAGGCTCAGTCTTTAAATTCTACTGTGACAAACAAATCAAATTGGAGAGGAAATGTATAGTTACTGAAGTTAAAAATAAATTTCTGAGTTTGTGTACATTTTACTTATTCAAAATAATATCAAACAAGGCAAGCAGATTTCTGAAAGGTTTGTATTTTCAAGAGATAGAGGTTAAGTTTTTAGAGAAATTTTTAACTGACCACCGTTGTTTGGATTGAGCATTTGGAATCACAATTTATTATTTTACACTAGAATTAAATAATAATTTTCCCAAAAGAATGTCGATTTGAGAAAAATTATTCAACAATCAAAACTTTTTACAAAATATCTATAATTCCATTTATGGGGGATATTCCAAATTGTGAGAAGCTTAAATGAACATCATGTGTTCGATCACTTGAGAAGACTATTTTACATACTTTTTTTTCCAGATTTGTCTTGAAATAAAAAAATTGAAAATTTAAAGAAAAATATACAACTATAGAAGGGCAAATGAATCCGGCAAACTCTGAATATAAGTTACTGACAAAACCAAATAATTTTTTCAAAATAAGTCTTGTAAACGCATCAACTTGGGGTAAACGGCCTCTCCTACAGTTGCATATATTTCTTTAATTTTACACTTCTTCATTTTCAAACTGTGGAAGGTTAAAATTCCAAAAAACTGATCAAGAAACGAATT
Source organism: Chrysolina oricalcia (assembly GCA_944452925.2). NCBI lineage: Eukaryota > Metazoa > Arthropoda > Insecta > Coleoptera > Chrysomelidae > Chrysolina > Chrysolina oricalcia. The sequence continues at coordinate 38,929,846 of OX101828.2, read as the reverse complement.
TCCCACACAAAATCAAAAATTTTTTATAAGTTCTAAAATTCTCATGAATCAAAGGAGATAGCATGACAATTTTGAAATTGTTATCATAAAAAAAACTTAGCATGTTTTTAGAAAATTGTCAAAATGCTACTTTCACTGGAATAATGGAATAAATGGAAATGAATATCTTACGATTGGAACTTTCGCAGTATCATTACCAATCTGAGCTTCGTTAAATATGTATTAATATTAGTATCAACAGCAAGTCTTGATGATTCAATGATACTTTGCATTTTGCAGTGTTAATCTCAACTCTCAAGTAAATATTAGTACTTGTCGAGACCAACGAATACCTTCATTCAATCACTTCAAATGAAAACTTCAACACAAACGAATCTAATTTATCTAGTAACAATGGTTTACAAATGGAAATCATCTTACACAATAAATAAAATATAGTCATTCAACATATAAACATAATTATCAAGATCCATAACCAACCTCTTGAAAGTTTCAATAGGATCATGCATTTAGATTTTTTATAAAATGTTAGCTTTCATTTTGAGCTTGTCTAGTGTTTCAACATTAAATAATATTTACATAAGATCAAATTTGTTGTTACAGTTGGTTGCAGTTTTTTATAACAATTAATCAATTCAAAAGGTACTTATGGCCTTTGAAAATAACTTGTTGATAAATAAAGCATTGTTTTGAGGTACAATATCAGAATAAACTCAAATATTAAATACATTATATACTTACATACAAAAATCAAAATATTTCAATAAGCTTGATGTAAAAAATACAATATACACATAATACTCAATACAAAAATCTAAAAATCATAACACATAAAAGGAAAACAATCCTTCGAGAGAATATTATAATAAATGAACTTTGTCGAAAATAAAAACTTTGTTGACAAAGTCAAACCCTACACATTCAATGAAAATTTAAGAAAAAGGAAAATACCCAAACACCAAAACTTACTGAGTAAGCTTTTAGCTCCTGAAGATGCTAACTTTGTTGGCGAAACGCGCGTCGAGTGTGATTGTGACGTAGTTTTGGTGTTTGGGTAGTTTCCCTTTTCTTAAATTGTATTCACACCAAAGGTTCCAAAATAATCATTTATTTGATTCAATGAAAAAGTAATTATATATACATATAGTATAAAGAAGACATTGTTTCTGAGAACAACACTTGTATATGCAACTAAATCAAACATACAAACACAGTGTAAAATACTCAAATTATTATTACATGGATATCAGAATTTTTCAGCAATATATTCATCTACACTGTAAAAACATTTGTCCTTCAGGAGAATATTAACGGATTTTCTGAACTGCTTTAAATGATGTATAGATCTCATCTGATTAGGCAAGTGATTGTGAATTTGTTTATCTCTATAAATAAGAGATTGTCTCCTTTCCCCGTTGAATTGTGTGAACTTTTCTCTACATTTGTGCAGCAAACACATTGTTTCAAGGAGACAAAGTCAAGATCATGTTTTCTGAAAAATTGTATGAGCCTTATATTCAATAGAAGCATTGTGAGTTATTCTAGAAACTGCGTAGAACATTTATAAAAGTTTGGAAGTATTCCAAGAAAACATCTAGAATCAATTATTCTTGTTCTACATGATGTCGAATATTCTTGTACTTGAGACAAAAATTCAGAAGTACTTTTTCAATTATTTGAGCTCTTATTTATGACAAACAAATGTTGCTGAACTAGATAAAATCAAATTTTACAACAATTTTACAAACTCTTAATTATGACAAAGTTGCTGAACTGATCTAGATAAAATCAAAATTTGCAAAAACTTTTCTGCTGCAAATTAAATTTTTAAAGAATTTATCAAATGAAGACCGAAAGAGGGCTCAGTTTGTCAGTTCAATTTTGAAACTTTTTCTGTTAAAACTAATACAGGTTAATAGATTGGTAATCATTTGCAATGTTTTCTTGATCCACCACTTTTCTTTTGACTAAAAAACCTTAAGTCTTTTTATTTACTTACTTTAAACGAGTTCTGATTGAGAAAAACTTCTTGAAATAATTTTTTTCTTAATGAAAACTAATTACTCTGGATACACTTACTCATCTACCTAGTACACATAAAATACTGTCAAATTTCTTTGGTTGCATTTGATGTTTTAGAGGACGAACCAGAATTAAACAAAAATGGAAAAAGAAAATATTTCAGATATGATACTTTTTCAGAATATGATCACATCAAAATTGACAAAAATCTTTCAACTCTACTATCGAGCAATTGTCTTTGCCTTATTGAGCAGATAATTTGTTATGATTTCAAGGAGAAGCATTAAATCTGCGTAGCCTGAACTTCTTATATGCTTAGCCTGTACAAATTCCAAGAATGAACCTGATGTAAGATAGTAGTCCAATTTCTTCCAGTGTTTCTTCTTGAAGTTAACAGAAGATCCCTGCAGCAAAAAATCCAAACCTCTCATCATTGAAAGTTTGCACCCCCCTGTAATTGAAAATCATAAATGAACTACATTATTGAATGGTGCAGCTTTTTAAGCCCCCCCTCCTATTAACATTGAACGGTTTGACGTACATACAAGAAACAAAAACCATTTTGAAAATACTTTTTGAAATAAAAGACATTGTGGTTGACGGTGAAGGGGTGTGGGGCTCATCAATTTAAAAATTTCAAATGGCATGGCAGGGTCAAGTTACAGATCTTTGAATAGATAAATCAATTATCTTTTCAACCATAGAATTTGTTTTGGGTTAATATGTATTTTCACAATTTCAATATCTTTGCTTTTCGAAAATTTCAAGTTGATGTGCCCCCAGCATCATCTGTCAATTGCAATGTACTTTGTTTCAAAAAGTAGTATTGATTCAAAATATTTTTGTCCCATTGTTCCATATCAAACCGTTCCAATTTATCGAGAAAGAGTACCATTTAAATCCGAATTATATTTGACATTTCGAGTGAATATAGTAAAAAAAATCATTTAGAAAATCAAGAAATAAATATTTGATGGTTGAAAGGAGAATTAAATTACCTTTTCAACAATCTGTCACCTGACCCCCATGCCATATAATTTTTTTTTTGATGTGCCCCCTCGCCCCTTATATCAAGCAATCACAATGTCGTTTATTTCAAAAAGTGGTTTCAGTGATACCATTCAAAATGATTTTTGTTCCATATTTGTACGTGATGCCACTCAAAAGTTAGCTGGAAGGGGGAGAAAAGCATCACTGTTCAAATATATGGTACCTATAAATAGTGAAATAAATATAAATGATAATAAATATTGAATTAAACCTGGAAGTTCTATTTTCTTATAGTCACAATGAAAAATATGGATTCTTATTGTGCTTGGATTACTTTGAATATTAATATTATTTTGATGAAAGTAGCTAGATGACTATGATGTCACCTGAATAGTTATATGTATACCACTGTCCAGACGACAACATTATCTATATGTTGGGTAGTGTAGATAGCTGAAGTCGAGCAAAGCTGACCCTCTTAGATGGGTGACTAATGTACATCTAAAAAAATTCAATTGGTTCTCAACTTTGCCTGGGATCACAAGTTGAAAAACAGGCCCCCGTCATTCAAATTCAGCATCTGTCACCCAGCTAAGAGTGGTGCGGAATCCACTCTCACAAAAGTTGTAGGTTCGGCATGTTTCTCGTTTGCACAAGATCTCATATGAATTTCAGAGTATACCCTTAATAGCAAAACTTGTGCGAGCAAGGGTTATTGAACTCATCAAAGTAATTAGGTATTTTTTTCTAAAAACATTAAACATGCATATCAGACTCACCTAAATGTGCCTCACAAGCTTTACACCTAACATAATTAATTCCCTCCTATCTTTCATTGAATTCCAGAAATACCGAATAAGGCTTCTTTTCAACATTGTGTAGTGTATTTTCCCTTTCACTGTGCATACTCCATTACATTTAACTTGAACCAACAGCATTTGTCTCCATAGTTTTTCCTCTCCCTGACCTAAAAAATGAGATGAATAGGTAGGTTAGGTTAGGTTTTGAACGTGAGTGGGCCCGTATCAGGCCCTCCACTGCGGCCAATGGCCTATTGTGGCTCACCCTATGGTTATATTTCTCCCAGTATATCCAATCTCTTGACGAAATTGAGGAATGCATTGGGAGAACAATTTACCAGGTTTTCTGGCCTTACTGTCGTATCGCCAAATATTGAGAATCTGGTTCTGGCCGCTGCAGGGCATGTACACAGAATGTGTTCAGCCGTTTCATCATCCTCCATGCATAGCCGGCACTCTGCATCTTGTGCAAGTCCGATTTTATGCATGTGGTATTTGAGTTTGCAGTGGCCAGTAAGCAAACCTACTATAACTCTGAGATGCGCTCTGCTGAGTTCTAGCAGTTTGTCAGAGTCCTGTTTTTTCCTTGTACAAGCAATAAATGCTTTGGAATGGGCTAGGCCCGGTAGACTACGCCAGTACTCGAGTCTTTTATTGTCTGCCCAAGCTGTTATGACATTCTTGGCAGTGCTATATGCTAAACCGATTACCGGTTCTGGTCCAGTGAACGTTGTTTCGGCCCCCCCTTTTGCTAGGGCGTCCGCTATTTCGTTTCCTTCTAGGCCTGTGTGACCTGGTATCCAGACTAGGGTAACGTTGTTGCGTTGCGCCAGTCGGTTTAAGGTGTCTCTGCAGTTCCATACTGCCCTAGATTTAAAGCAGTTGGATTCAAGCGCTTTAAGTGCTGCTTGACTATCTGAAAATATTTTTATTGTTTTTCGTGTGCGGAGCCGATTTTCCAGCTCCCTGGCACACATTTCAATGGCATATACCTCTGCCTGAAATATCGTAGCTAGTTTGCCCATACTGAACGAGCGTTTCACTACTGGGTTCATCCCATATATTCCGGCTCCGACGCCTTCCTGAGTTTTGGAACCATCGGTGAACCAACGTTCATTTGCCCTACATAGGTTGGTTTCATTCCGGACCCAGTCTTCTCTTTCGGGAAAGACCACAGTGTAGGACGTGTGAAGGTTGATAGTTTTAGGCATGATGTCTGAGGGCATTCCTAGAATGTTGTGAGCTATTATGCCCTCCAGCATGCCGCTGTCTCTCATGACACATGCCTGCAGTAGACTAATGGCCGCTTGATAAAGTCTGTATGTTGCCCATCTTGCCTCTCTCTCCAGAACTATGTGGAGAGGAAGTAATCCAAGGAGGACTTCCATTGCTGCCGTTGGCGTGGAGCGAATGCTTCCAGTAATCGCCAGGCACGCTTGTCTCTGTAGTCCGTTAAGTTTAGCAATGGCCATTTTTTTATGTCCCTTGCTCCACCAGACTATAGAGCCATACGTTATCATTGGACGTATGACGGTCACGTACAACCAGTATACGTGTTTTGGTGACATGCCCCATGTTTTGCCACATATTCTGCGGCATGTCCATAATGAAAGGCTAGCCTTCCGGATAGTCTTTTCCAGGTGCGAGTTCCAATTAAGTTTTTTATCCAGGGTTATTCCTAGATATTTTGCTTCACTCGCAAAAGGAATTGTTACACCATTGATGGAAGGAGGTATTAAATGTTCCAGCTTCCTTTTCCTGGTGAATGGTACTATGACCATTTTGTGGGGGTTAATGGACATTTCCTCCCTTTCACACCATTTATATATGGTATCCAATATATCCTGAAGGACGTAGGAGATCGTCTCTTCGGATTTATCGTTTATTACTAGGACCAGATCGTCAGCATATGCTTGCAGATCAACCTCCCACAGCGAGAGAATGGCCAGCAGATCATCCACCAGCAGTGACCATAACAGTGGGGCGAGGACCCCCCCCCTGGGGACAGCCCCTGTTGTGAAGCATAGTTCTTATCCAGTCACATAGTATCGGTTCAATCCCTCTAGAGACAGTGGCCTCATATAGGGAGTGAGGTAGTGCATTGTTAAATGCTCCTTCTATGTCCAGGAATGCAGCGACTGCTATTTCCTGGCGTTCCAGGGCGTCGCTTATTCCTGAGACAAGGTTATTGAGGGCAAGTTCTGTTGATTTGCCAGCCTGGTAGGCATACTGGTGAACATTGAGGGGGTGCTTTGTTAGTGCCCCACACCTTATGTGCCCATCCAGTATTTTCTCCATGCTTTTCAACAGAAAGGATGTCAGACTAATGGGTCTGAGCGATTTTGGGTGTGGGTCATTCCGACCCACCTTAGGAATATAGATCACCCTAGTCGCGGTCCAGTTAGACGGAATATGGTTCCATGCTAAACTGGCTCTAAAGAGTCTTATAATGATAGGTATGATATGTTCCAGTCCGATTTGTAACAGAACTGGAGCTATGCCATCCTCTCCTGGTGATTTGTATGGGTGGAATGAGTTAACCGCCCATCTTATCGCCTGTGGTGTAATTATTTTGTTGGCAACCACCCAGTCATCTCTGTGAGGTCGTTTTATCCGGCCTATATTTGTGACTAGAGGTTGATTGTCCAGAATCAGGCTGCCTGGGAAGTGGTTATTAGCTAATAGCTCTAGTGTTTCTTTCCTAGAGGCCGTAAAGGAGCCGTCTGGACGCTTTAACGACCCCAGCTCCTGTGTCGGCTCTCTGGATAGAATCTTGTGGATACGGGTTCCACTTGATGAGTTGGACACATTTTCGCAGAATCGTTCCCATGATTCTCGTTTGAATAGGTAACTGATGTTACAAAAGCAACTTGTGTATTTAGAGCGTAAAGTGATTGATTGCCGCTCGACAAAGAGAGCGCAGTAATCTTTGCAGATCGGCAATGACACTTAATGCTCGAAATTTTTCTACAAACGCAGCTCTTAGACATAAAAACGATTGATACCTCATTCAACATAGGCACATAATATTACCTAAGAGAAAAACACTTATTAGTAATTCAAAATGTATAAGCTATCCAAATATCGAATAATTTTCATCTCTAACAAAATGAAAGAATGGGACTTGCATAAAAAAAATCCCGAACTCCGAGATCGAACCCATGACCTTCGGTTTACCAGGAAGTTTCCCTAACCTTATCGCCACCATAGGTCCTTAAGTGCATTGAGTTTATTTTCTAGAGTTTCCATCATGCAAGAATGAGTTCGTTTTCAACAAAAGTTAGGGAGATCGAGCGTTTTTTCAATATTTTTGCTCTAGAGCAACAAAGCTATCACAAAGTGTTTATTTATAAATTTTCTTTGAATGTCTGTCTGAACGACTTGTCAAAAATGATTTGGAAATAACATTAATATAACTGATGATAAAACATAACTAATATGAGACAAATTGAAATGAAAACATGATTATCTAGGACGAGTTTTTGAATTAATCAATGGATAATGTGCATTCGTGCTGTCATTGTCCATTAGTTAAAGAAGAATACAATGCTCATCGATGAATCCATCGATGAATTTAAAAACTTGCCCCTAAGTAGCTGATTGAAAAACGTTGTTTGGCCAAGATTCATCCAATAAAGTTTTTCAGCAATTTCAAGGGACCCGAGGTAGATTCAGAGTTTGAACTGAACGTATTCAACCGGCTCTAAGAACCTTGTTGAATGTATGAAGGTCGTATAGTTTGTGAAGGTTTATTTTCTTAACGTTAGAATAGGAAACTATAAGCTGAATGTGGAAATAAAGGTGCATTTAGTCAACATCATTTTAAAATTGTGTTCAAATATATGTTAAAAGCGAAAGTTGAATCTGTTATATCAAATGGCGCCATTTATACAATGCTAAGTTTAAGCTAAAAACCTTTGATGTTACAGTTATATTATTTATGATGATGCTTGTGCTAAGATGACTAAATCCACCCTTAAATGACTTCATAAAGTTAACTGATGGGGTTCGATATTTTTGAGCATTTTACTGACAATCATAAATAAGTACGATGAAAAAGTGTTGTTCAAGTTAAAGTAAGACAACATATATTGAAACTTACCGCATTTTGTGGCCTTTGATTTCTGCACCAAACAAATCCGGATTTTTGGAAAGATATGAAAACATGGTTGAGGAGTCTATTTTTGGTAAATTATCGGATTATCCTTGCACAAATCCGACATCCATGATCACTAGCTCTTATTCACTAGACACTGCCAAACTGATAGCACAATATCAAACACCAGAACAAGACAAATATCATACAATTTGAATGTAATTAGTAAATTCCTTTACGAGAACGTCCTCTGCTAGACATCAACAATCAACCATTTTGTATTTGAACTGGCCGTGGGGAGGAGCTTGTTGGATATGACGAAGTTCTCGACCAGTGCAACCAACGTGAATTTCCCGCAAAAAAAAATATGAATTTTTATGAATGGCAACTTGTGACGTCACAAGTTGTGCGTAAACGAACTATAGTACAGGTTTTCTCCAAGAAAACATCGTTTTTCTAAAAAACGCTTCTACAGGATGATTCAGCGTGTCACAAAGTACAAATTAACAGATTTTGAAGATACTTTTTTTTCCGATTCCTTATTGTGCAAAATATTGTCTGTGAGTTGTTTTTACTTAATTTTTGGGTATAATATGCTGTGAAAAAATAAATATCAATTGACTTTGAATGGTGTGCATATTTACAGGATGAAGCAGAATAGGCGATTTTTCTAAAAACTGTTTCTTACCTTGTCGTCCCAGTGTGGACTTTTCATTGAATTTCTCGAAGCCAAAAATTGTCCCGAAGTTGCTCGTGTTAGCATTTTTGTTTTTAACTTGTTTACACCCGTATACAGTGTATTTCACTTCTCATGGAAACACCCTCGTATCTTCCATAATTTTTGACGTAGAACCATAAAATTCAGAATCGATAGATGCACTAGAAATGAACTCACTGCACAAAAAGGGTCATCAAACGTAATATACACTGCACGCCAGCAGCGATGGAAAAATGGGTGGTTCCATCGCTGCTGGCGTGCAGTGTACAACACGTAGGATGTCCGCTTTTGTAAAGTGAGTTCATTTATAGTGTATCTATCGATCTCGGTTATTTCATGGTTCTATTTCGAAAATTACTGAAGATAGGGGGGCGCTTCCATGAAAAGTGAAACAAATTAGAATCTTTGAAGATTGAAATTTTTTCAGGAGATAGGTGTAATAGTAGTGATTTGGGTATTCTGAACACGAATCCAAAGGAATTTTGGGTTAATTTTGTGCCCTAATATAACTTTCCGGTTGAATGGGTGGTTCCATCGCTGCTGGCGTGCAGTATATATCACATAGAATGACCCCTTGTTTGCAGTGAAATCATTTTCAATGTATCTATCGATTCTGATTTTCATGGTTCTACGTCAAAAATTACGGAAGATAAGAGGATGTTTCCTTAAGAAGTGAAACACACTGTATATGGGTACAAACATGTGAAAAACAAAAATGCTAACACGAGCCTTAGGAGAACTTTTGGCGTCGAGAAATTGAATAAAAAGTCCACTCTTGGGCGAGAAGTTAATAAACAGGTTTTGGAAAAATCGCGTATTCTGCCTCATCCTGTAAGTATGAACACCATTCAAAGTCAATTAATATTTTTCACAGCACTTTTTAGCCAAAAATCAAGAAAAATTAACTTACAGACAGTATTTTACACAATTGACATTAGACATTCAACCCATTTTTTTAGCTCACCCTGTAGGGCCAGAAAAAAAGTCTAATGAAAAAAGTTGCTTTTTTTGACCTCTAGAAGGATATATCCAAAAATAAAAGAAATCTGTAGAGCCCCAAGAATACATGTATCCAGTGCCATGTCCTTTTTAGTAACGAAATCTGTCCGTTCCTTTCTATGGAAAGATTGAGAATTCAAATAAATATGACAAAATTCATTTCAATTAAGTGGCGTCAAAGTTGGTGTGGGCCGATGAGGGGTACCCAAGCAGCATTTCTCCGACCGCGGACTGAATTTGTACTGAATCTGACGACTGATTCGGTGGAAATATCAGTCATTGTTTGGCGGTCGGCTAAAGACCGTTATATGATTTATAAAAATAAGAAAGTTATGTCTCCACCGACGCGACGGCTCGACGTCATGACGCCATCCGCTCGTCCACCGACCTGATTTGTCCCAAATCTGATGACGAATTTAGTGCAAATATCAGTCGTTAATTGACGGTCGGCGGAAGATGTCCCACAGTCGTTGGATAGTTTAGCAAAAGGTGGTAGTTGTGTATCCAACGACGGTTCGACGTCATTCATCTGATTACCGATCTCATTTGTACCAAATCTGGTACTTTCGTCGGATACTTGTGCTTCCGACGACAGCTCGACCGTCAGGAAATGTATGAGTGAAATACATAAATCAGGTATATATAGCACCATCTATCCAACGAAGCATTTTCAATAAAATTGTTGTTTCCTCTTCATCAGCTTTTCACTGGAATTGTCACGCCCCCCGGATGGACCTGGGCCAATAAAGGATGCCATTTCTCTTCCATTTGCGTGGAACTGGATCCACTTTCATCGATTTCAAGGAAACTACTTTGAAAGTATGGTTTTTCTATCTCCTACATAAGACATCAAATCATTCGATTGGTCAATATCTTATTCATCACTCTTTGTTTCTCTCCTCAACTGACTAGTTGGAACGTGATATTTCGTTCCGAGCAAGATCTGAGTTCACGTCACAAATTAAAGTTACGTTCCGTGTCCTGTGGTTCATTTGCAGAAAGCATTCAGCCCAAACTTTTGGTTTTCTTAGAGATATGGAGGTTATGGTGTATGAAAATTTATAACACTGATCTACAAGCCATATTCGGAACAAAATCTGAATTAATTCTCGATGACACCTAATAAAGAGTTTGGAAGAAAAATAATCACCAGAAACCAATGTTATGGAAGCAATTGAAAGACAGGGCACAAAACCTTATAAAAATGGCTTTCAGCAACATTTGATGATTTTTTGATACTTTCTTCGATTCAACACCATATACAATTTTGGAGGTTAAAAGGATCGTACGAATAGGAGAGCCGCTTCAGGGCAGCAAATTTGAGTAATCCGAAATTTATTGTATTTTCCACAGAAAAATCACGATTAATTTGATTGCGATGCATTTTTAAAGCAAAAATCTTTTTAAGTCATAGGTCAGTAATATTCTCATTCTCACGAAAACTCAATGGTTTAAGTAATTACAACTAATGAAGAGAATGGAATGAAAAACAAAAATAGGTAATAATCAAAACCCTCAAATCAATAACAACGTTGTATCTGGTAGGTTTGGCAAATGAACTAAATGAGGTGGACTGTTTTTTGGTGACTTACTTCTTGTTGGAGACGGCAAAGACTCGAAGTTTGAATATCACCGAGAATGGAGGATGAGGGTGTTGGATAATTAGGATCGGTCGGGAAATTTTGGTGATTTTTTGACCACACGAATAATTTTGTTTGCCGGGTTTTCCGGTAATCGATCGAGTTCAAATGTTTGACTTTCGGCCCGGCTGTCTAAGCGATACTGACTCCTCGCGCATAAAATAGTTGCGCGAACAGTTAAAACAAAGGATTTGCCTTTCGAGTAGGCAACACTTGTTTCGCAGGAAATGAATGCAATCCCGTTTATGGAAACGGCCAAAACAGTATCATTGATTTGAATGAAAATATAACAGACTGGAAACTCGTTTATAGAATTTTCTAAGCACATCGGTAATAATTAGAAAATCGAATAGTCGTTGAAGTAAGTTCAAGGTAGTAAAACTTCTCATTTTGGAAACGTATTAATTTTTCATTGAAATTGACAAGATTTGAAAGTTTTTAGGAGAGATTCGTGAACAGGCGATAAAAAAATATGATAATAAGTCTCTCACTTGAACTGCTTGATTATCTTCATTTGATGACTTGCTCTGATCTTTATACAGAAGCCTCATTGCAAACTATAGTATTCATATTTTATACTGTACAGTATGGAATACGGTCTGAGTGAATCACACTCCAATAAGAGTTAAGTTTGGGGTACTTCAAGAGCTATCAACCAGTAAAGTATTCCTTCTAAGAAGTCCCTGAAATGTAACTTACTTGCCAGAAGCATATATATTGTACAGGCCTCAAAGTGTATAATGCCCTGCCACAATATTTTAGACTGATGCCATATAATGAAATTCAAATGACATTATAAAATGGATTGCACCAACTAACTCCACCCTCGTGTATCTAGAATGAAGTTATATGAATTTTTCACATTAATAAAATCATATAATCACATCAATCAAATCTCTAATCCTATTATTTCTTAATCAAAGTAATCACCATTCAATGTCCTGTGCTTACGTGAAAATTGACATAGTTAGAACCTCAATGACCATTCCACATAGAATAGAGTCGCATATACAGAATCCTATGATACTGTAATAGGATCGGTCCTTTGGTATCCTATTTCTCTTCTATTAATACGCAGGACATTATTTACTACTACGTTTATTGTATCGAAATGCCTTTTGTACAGTACTAGTTTCAAGTTCGTTGTCTTGATCTATTCTAACTAAAACTAGGACAAAACTAAGTAATGTTTCAAACAATATCATCCTTAACCTTCTTAAATTTAAAACATAATATTCACTAATGTTATTATGACTATTTCTATTTATCAATACACTACACCTTCCCCGGGCAAAGAAAAAAATATGAACATTGGCCAATTTTTGTCAAATATTTGGTAACTTATGAATTACCTAATTAAAATAAGGCTTCACTCTATTTTTATGTACTTTAATTAACTTATCTTCTTTTTTATTACTAAATTCGGACTTATTTCCTCTTGAACCTCGAATGGTTCATTAACTAAGGGCTCTAATTTATCAGAAGGATTATTGTTTTTAATCAATACCTTATCACCTTTTTCATAACTATTTATTCCACTGTTTACATCCCATGTTTTTTTTCTCTTAGTTTTTGATTTCAGTAGATTATTTTTAGCATCATCCCATGCTTTTTGTAACCTGTACTTTAACTCTATTGGATAGTTCTCAAAATTATATACGGGGTCATTTACGTTTGTTATATTTGAAGGTAGTTGACAACTCTTTCCAAAAACCAGTTCATACGGTGTGTAATGTGTTTCAGTGTGTACCGTGTTATTGTAAGAAAATTACCAATAGGGCACCCAAGAGCTCCAACTGTCTGGGTGTTTTGCCACTTGAATTCGCAAATATGCACCTAAGTTTTTATGGGTATTTTCTAGTGCTCCCACAGTTTCGTGGTGATATGCAGTAGATTTGAGAGAAGCTATTCCTAACAATTTACAAGATTCCTGAAGGGTGGAAGCCAGGAATTCAGTTCCTTGATCGGTTCCTATAGTTTTAGGTATACCAAATCTCAGAACGTAGTTTTCTACGAAAGCCTTCGCAACTGTGACCGCTTCTTTATTCGGTATAGGGTAACTTTCAACAAAGGACCCCTCACTTTTTGCTATATAAAATAGCGTTCTGTCAAATGTTTCAAATTTTTGGTATTTTGGAGAAGCCAATCTACTTATGAAATATGGCACGCCGTTGTACTTTGTGTAACTGACGCGATCTCAACAATATTCGATGATCACCATGAATAATGGAATATGACAAATACGGTGATATCACGGGTGATTAAGCGATGAGGCAAGGGACCTGACGAATTGGAAGGAAGGCGGCAGTATACTAGTGCTCGCGACGGGGATCACTTATTATAATTAATGTGAACGTGTTAAAAGTTATTTTGGGCGAATATATATATTTTCGGGTTTAGTTACGTGTTTATTTTCATTTTATCCATTCTGGTAACTGGGTAGTTTACAGTTCAGGTGTGGGGTGAACATTCATAGCCGATTCTGCATTTTTGTTTTCGACTGTTACGTGTACCTATACGAAGATGCCTAGAAAAAGTTTAGTTTTATTTGGGGCAATGAGCAGGAAACGGCATTTGAAATGTTGTAGTCGAAGCTTATAGAACGCCCTGTATTGGCAATCTATGATAGAGATGCAAGTACAGAGGTCCACTGCGATGCGAGCAAAGTTGGGCTGGGCGTCATACTATTACAAATACAGGAGAACGGCATGCTAAAGCCAGTTCAATACTTCAGTCGGGCCACTACGAAAGAGGAACAAAATTACCATTCGTATGAACTAGAGATGTTGGCCCTTGTCAACTCTTTGAAGAAGTTTAGAATTTATCTCATTGGGATCCGTTTCAAGGTGGTAACCGACTGCAACTCACTTCGACATACCTTGATGAAAAGGGATCTAGTTCCACGAATCGTCAGATGGTGGCTCGCCATACAAGAATTCGATTTTGAAATCGAATATCGTACAGGCACCAAGATGGTACATGTGGATGCTTGGAGCAGAGGCCCGCCCGAAAGTAACAAGTCCACTTTAGATGTCGATGTGATGTTAGTAAATGTTGATGAAAATGATTTGGTACTATCAGCCCAATTGCAGGACAGCGAGTGCAATCGGCTGATAGAAACCTTATCACGACCACCATCAGAGGATGAAGACAAAGAAATTCGAAAGAATTATTGTTTGAAAGAAAAACGCCTTTACCGTATAACACCTGGTGGACATAGATGGGTGATTCCTAAATCGGCTCGTAGAAGGATATTGATGTATTACCATGATGGTGCCGGGTATTTCGCAGTGGACAAGACCTTGGAAGCTGTCAGCGCCAGGTATTGGTTTCCGGCCATGAGGAATTACATTAGAAATTACATAAACTCTTGCTTGGGATGTATGTACAACAAAGTGCCCTCTGGAAAGAAGCCAGGAAGGCTCAACCCTATTGAAAGAGAAAACATCCCTATGGACACCTTCCATATCGACCATCTTGGGCCTTTCGTTACCAGTGTGAAGAAAAACGCCTACCTCATAGTTGTAGTTTATGGCTTCACAAAATATGTTTTTCTGAAAGCAGTTCCGAACACAAAAAAGGGACCTGTCGTACAGCACCTAAATCAAATATTTGGTGTCCCGAGGAGACTGGTATGTGATAGAGGTGCAGCTTTTACGAGTAAGAAATTCGCCGATTACTGCCAGGAACTGGGGATCAAACGAGTATTGTGTGCTACAGCCACACCACGAGCGAATGGACACGCTGAGAGGATGAATCGTTCAATTCTCTCCTCTTTCATGGCATCCACTGTAGACGAGTCCCGATGGGATGAAGCTGTCGCTCAGGTAAGGTGGGGAATTAACTCTACGGTTAATTCCACCACTGGTAAAATTCCCCATGAAATATTCTTTGGATACCGTCCTCGGAATATGAACGATGCATTCCTTACATCCGAGATCTCTCAGACTCAAGACGAACACCGTGACTTGGAAATCCTGAGAGAAGATTTATCACAATAGATTAAGGAGAGACAAATATATCAAAAGGAGGTGTACGATAATAAGCATGCTAATACGAAGACGTTTACGGTTGGCCAACACGTTCTTGTTCAAGCAAATAAGACCTCCAATGACGGGCGGAGCAGGAAGCTTGAACCACGCTATAAAGGACCCTTTATAGTTACGAAAGTACTCGATAATGATCGGTACGTGGTGAGTGATTTGCCAGGGTCGAAACGTTCAAGGACAGCCTATACGGGCATATATCCATCAGAACGAATGAAACTATTTTTAACGACTGTTTCGTCTGCGGAGAGCAGTCCCACCGAGGACGAATAAAAAAAAATATATTTTCTTTTTTTTTGTCCCGTTTCTTTTTTTTTAAGATCTTGATTTGATTCCCTTGTTTCAGAATCCAGGATCTGACCGTTGCTTCACGAGGACGTGAAGTTTTGTCAGGTTAGCCGACTATAACTGACGCGATCTCAACAATATTCGATGACCACCCTGAATAATGGAATATGACAAATACGGTGATATCACGGGTGATTAAGCGATGAGGCAAGGGACCTGACGAATTGGAAGGAAGGCGGCAGTATACTAGTGCTCGCGACGGGGATCACTTATTATAATTAATTTGAACGTGTTAAAAGTAATTTTGGGCGAATATATATATTTTCGGGTTTAGTTACGTGTTTATTTTCATTTTATCCATTCTGGTAACTGGGTAGTTTACATTTGTATTCGACTTGACCTTAAACTCCCATTTAAATGTCACTTTTGTTTTATGCGACTTCCGTTAATATAAATGGAATAAATATTATTATCGTTTACTGTCATTTCATTGCTAATAGCTATGCGAACTCTCATTTTCATGTCACATGAGTCTATCAATCTTATTTAAATTTCAATTGTATTATTTTCATCGTATGCGATATTATTTTTTGTACATTGATGTTTGTGTCTGATTATCTAACATTTTATCACCTACATCTCGTATCACCTACAAATCCAATGGCACACACTATTTCTATTTCCATTCCACATGCATTTTCATGGTACTTTCAGTTTCATTGCATACCATTGCAAATAAATCGCAGGTGCAATAAATATACATGTGACAAAGAGGACTCGTATAATCTCACATATCATGTAACTGGAAATTCAAATTCCATGTAAATTCCTCTTGAATTTAATTGTGACTTTTGATGTACAAGACAGTAGAGCGCAATAAATATTTAATCGACAAAAGAATGGAATAACATTTATATTAGATTTCGATACCTGCGACAACATGTTAAAAAGTTGAACAGAAAAGAAACGGAATTCAATTCATTTATTCAGAAGTCAACATTAACTGTTTATCACAGCCGCAGAACTCCAAGTGCCATTCAAATGCAACTTGCATTTTATTGTCTCATGGATGAAGGCGACATCGAAGTGTACTGGAAACGCAAGTGACAAAAAAATAGAATATCATTTAAATTCGACTTCAATACCTACGACATCAATGTAGACCATATGATGATGTTGAATGAAAAATGTATTCAAATTGCTATTACCAATGAAAATGTACAAGACACCATAAGTCTAAGTCCCATAAAAATGCATGTTTCATTTGAATTGGCACACCAATGGCGTGCGTTACGATTATTTCGGATTCAACTATGAATCAAATAGCTATTACCAATGCTCAAGAAACTACAAGTCCAAGTCGCATAAAAATGCATGTCCCATTTAAATTAGGATCTCAAAGGCGTGCGTTTCATTTTACGTCGGGCTCAAAAATGAAAGACTGAGCAAGATGGAGTGAATAATTAAATTTGTTAATGGTATTCGGTAACTGATTTACAAATATATGATGAAAATACTATTATTACTATGGATTCATAACCGAGTTGTTTCCTTCTTAGAAACTCATTAAAGATTTTCGTATTTACTAATATTTGATTGCTGTTTGTCTTCCCGTTTTGATAGTGGTTTCCTAGCTCACTGGCGGCACAGAGGTTTATTTGAAACGGGTGGCGCTCACATTTTTTTTTTATTCTGAACCCGCTCCCATTCCACTGAACAAACCGGCAGCCTCTGGCCAGGAAGCTTGGCAATCATTTTTTTTTGTTAATGTATAATTTTCTTTGGGTTTTAATCTAATATTGTTGCACCCGTTACAATATTTCCAATGGACATCGTTGAAATGATTTTGAAATCTTCCAAAATATGATACAGAAAAACATAGATCTGGCGAATGCCCAACATTAAGACTTTGGGGTCTATTCTCGAAACTGGAGAACATCGTTCACCTAAGAAAAGTAGGCACATTTCTCCTGAAACTCATCAAAGCGTATTCTCGAACACATGTTATCATTCATTCCGCGTGAAAGCTGGGGAACGTGATTCTCCTGCTATTTTGTGGGAAATCGCTTGATTCTCCTGAGAATGACCAACTGACGTTTTAAAACCTTGATTTTTGGCATTTTTAACTTGATTTTGACACAGCATTTGGTGTTTACTGTTCAGTTCTCTTTAGTTTTTCGTGTATTGATGGATTCTTCAGAAGGAACAGGTGCAGTATTTGAAGTTGTTCTCAACAATCTCAAGTTAGGATTTTGATCCAAAGTAACATTAGCGAGGAAGGCCTCTGTTTTGCGTTGTGAGTCTCAACGATTCCCGATATTATCAACCGATTCTGTATCTTATATGGTTTCAAAAGCAGAGGGGCAAGCAGAACGTCCGCACCGAAAAATGTTCTCATTAAAAACCTCACTGGCTTCTTGAAGGAAGTGTTTACTCTATATCTACGAACACCGAAAAGTAATATAAATAACTTTGTAGTTGGAGGTGCTTGAAACTTCGAAATTTTATTTTATCAGAAATGGGATAAAAAAAATTCTGGTATTAGTCAATCAAGCAATTTCGCTGCATTTTAGAAGTGACATATGCAAAACAACTATAAATTTCAAATAACTGGGAAAACTCCCAAAAAATCTTCAAGAGTTAGAAAATTTGCGCAGAAGATACGGTTTTTTTATGAAATTAGTATTATTCAAGAAGCTAGAGTTCAGCTCAGTGGATTATAATATAATACACAACATTTGATTTAATTTACAAAATAGGTTATTTTGTAACTCTTCTTCCTTCAACAACTGAAAATGTAAGGCTTCTACCAAAAATCGTCTTGCAACGTTGTGTGAACTGTTCTCTCGAGAGGCTGTGATCACATACGTTCGAGAATACCGATTTCTTGCGCGTGAACATTGCAGGCGATGTGAACACGTTTGGAAAATCCCATTACGTTTTCTGTAGACGTTTTCAGAATCTTCAGTCCGCTTGAGCTTCCCAAAACTAGATGGCGCCACGAATTTATGAATCTGAAGTATTAAGGTGCTTATAGATCCCTAGAATAAATACATATCTTCCAAATATTTTCATTCCAATATTAATCACAGGATAAGTTTCGAGTGAACTTTTCTGTTAATTAGCCAAGTATACTTTCACTGCTGAAAAAGTGATACAAATGCAACTTAATAGTTGGCCGTTTGTGCATGATTCGTACTGCATTTGAAAGCAAGTGTTTGTTAGCTGACTTTGTAAATAGTTTTATTATTCCTTCAAATGGTTTTATTCACTGAAGTGTGTGAGGCACTTATTTCAAATGATGTTTCACCCTTAAGCTGTTTCAGGAGAATGCGCATAGATGTCTCCCTGTAGACATGTCTCAAATAGGGCAGTATCGCCTCTTAAATCGCTTCATCATCTGTGGGAGTTGTGACTTTTGGAGGACTTGTCATCTGTCACGAGTTAGCGAAATAAACAAAAAAAGGTCAAGCTTCGTTTTGTAGCGGAAGAGCACCATTTTGTGTTCTTTTTGGTATGGAAGCCGGGGCATGAACATCAAAAAGTGAATTACTGAATTTAAAATTGTGATTTTGCTTTGGAGAGCCTTCGAGGCGACAGCGAATGGAGAGCCTGATCTGGCTGATGTATATTATCACGTTAATTGTGATAGCTAAGAGTTAAGCTCTCTTATGCCCGATTCCACCAACATTTTCAGGGCTTACTTAAACGGTAGGTAGAGAATATCTGTAGGTTAGGGGTCAGTTTCATTTCCACCAAGTCAAATCTTCACCTAAACCGGTCTAAGGCAGCCCTATATTTAGGGGTCCAAATTTCTCCACCTAAACATTTACCTAGTAAGGGAATGGTGAATTCTAACCTTATTTTTTCAGTTTTTTGTGAGAAATATTTCATGTTTTATAATTTTTGTGTATTTCTGTTAATTTTCGTACCTATCTCAGATTAAAGAAACAGTAAGGTACCTATACTGTTTTATCGCTTTGATTTAATAATGGATATATTTGACGACGACTTTGAAATACTTGATTTAATTCAAAATGGATTTCCTAGAAGAAGATATGATAGAAATAACCACTTTGATGAAATGGATAATGTAACATTTTTTCGTCGGTTCAGATTAACTAAGCCAACGGTTTTACATGTTTTGGAGCAAATAGAGGATCAGTTAGAATATTGTCAAAAATATATGGAACATCCTGTACATTAAAATATTTTATATTTCAATACGTGGGCAACCTTTTTACAATTCAGTACGTGAGCGAAGATATTTTATTTTGAAACACAACTTGTCCTCAACATAACATAAACAAGAGTTTTCAAAAAGGCCACTGATAGTTCGATCTGGTAGTCGAGTTTAGAGTTCTGCCGTGCCCGCAGCTAGTGAGGGCTATGGGGGGAGTTTGGAAGATTCGATATTAAATAAATGGAAAATGTTCATAAACTGTTTAAACCGATATGTATTGTAAGTAAAGATCTTTTTAAAATAATTTATCCAATCAATAACTAGGAGAGATTCTTCAATTCTTTAATTCATTAATTCTTTATTGATTATTTCCTTCATTAATTTCAATCGTCTAAATCGCATATTTGTACATAGTAAAATAAATGTTTTTATATTTTTCTAAAGTGTTTTAAATCTATGAATGATCAGTATCTACCTAGTTAGTCGTGAATCAACCCCAAGTCACGACAAGTGGTGGAGGCTGCCGTGGTTTAGTTTGTGGATTCATTCTTCATAATGAACCAATTTTTATTTTGTTATAAATTTGAATAGTGGTACAATCAACTCAATATAGTTGTTTAGCTTGAAGTTCAGAGACTTTGAACTTGACCTAGATCCGGTACAACTAGGTAGAAATTGCTGATCCATATATTTTGTTTCTGAATGAATCTCTCCCAAGTATTGTGCAACAATAGCATTTCTAAATAAAAATATTATTTGATGAAAGTACGCTATTTCGTACGCAATAAACTCCAGAGAATTTTATGAAGATTAAATAAAAATGCTATTGATGTTAATATCTAACGATTTATTTTCAGTATAATTATTTGAATTTTGTTGTTTTCCTTATTGATTTTTACAAGAATAGTTTGTGTAAAATTGTTATATTTCGAGTTCATGAGAGTAATTACGTGTAGTTACAAATTTATTACTACTTTACACTGAATCTTCAGCTTCCCCCTAGCCCGTAGCAGAGATCAGTACGATGGCAGAAGCAAGAAAGAAAGGTACGGCCGCTGCCTTTCCAGAAGTCGTGGCACCATATGGATTTTTTTGAAGAATCACAAGAGATGAGCTTAGAGAATGCATGGAGATGCACTATTATTTTGAAGTTTACCTACCCAATAGGTGCAGTAGGTATACGAGTTGCCAGAATAATGAGAGAGGAATTTGTTGAATCCTTCCTTTATATGCCAAATACACGGTTTTGTCAGATAATTTGACAATTAAGTCGCTGTTGGAAATCGTATTGAGTAAGCTCATGAGAAAGGAATTCGTTGAATCCTTGTTGTATTGTAAATACTCAGTTTTGTCAGAGAATTTGACGATTAAGTCGCTATTGGAAGTCGTATTGAGTAAGCTCATGAAAAAGGAATTCGTTGAATCCTTGTTGTATTGTAAATACACAGTTTTGTCAGAGAATTTGACAATGAAATCGCGACTGAAAGTCGTATTGATACTATGATGATTTATTTTATGTTGTAGGAATACCGAATACCTATAATGAGAGAAGTTTAGAATCATAAGAGATGAGCTTCAGAGAAAGCATGGACAGATGATTTGAGAAAATATTATTTTGGAGTTTACCCAATAGATGCAGAATACCATTGGTCAGAATCGTGAGAAAGGAATTTGTTGAAACCTTGGTGTATTCTAAGTACACGGTTTTGTCAGAAAATTTGACAATGAAATCGCGATTGGAAGTCGTATTGAGTGAGCGTATTATGATGATTTATTTTATGTTGTAGGGATATCTATGATGAGAGAAGTGTGCACACAATATAGTTCTTAAGAGTGATTTGGAACTAGAAGAAAAAGAGGAGTTCGTAGGAAAACGGCATGATGGTGTAGGCAATGGCCGACAATTACAGGGTGGAGTATGAAACTGCCTAATGATAAAGTTTTATTTGAAACGGGTGGCGCTCACATTTTTTTTTTATTCTGAACCCGCTCCCATTCCACTGAACAAACCGGCAGCCTCTGGCCAGGAAGCTTGGCAATCATTTTTTTTTGTTAATGTATAATTTTCTTTGGGTTTTGAATCTAATATTGTTGCACCCGTTACAATATTTCCAATGGACATCGTTGAAATGATTTTGAAATCTTCCAAAATATGATACAGAAAAACATAGATCTGGCGAATGCCCAACATTAAGACTTTGGGGTCTATTCTCGAAACTGGAGAACATCGTTCACCTAAGAAAAGTAGGCACATTTCTCCTGAAACTCATCAAAGCGTATTCTCGAACACATGTTATCATTCATTCCGCGTGAAAGCTGGGGAACGTGATTCTCCTGCTATTTTGTGGGAAATCGCTTGATTCTCCTGAGAATGACCAACTGACGTTTTAAAACCTTGATTTTTGGCATTTTTAACTTGATTTTGACACAGCATTTGGTGTTTACTGTTCAGTTCTCTTTAGTTTTTCGTGTATTGATGGATTCTTCAGAAGGAACAGGTGCAGTATTTGAAGTTGTTCTCAACAATCTCAAGTTAGGATTTTGATCCAAAGTAACATTAGCGAGGAAGGCCTCTGTTTTGCGTTGTGAGTCTCAACGATTCCCGATATTATCAACCGATTCTGTATCTTATATGGTTTCAAAAGCAGAGGGGCAAGCAGAACGTCCGCACCGAAAAATGTTCTCATTAAAAACCTCACTGGCTTCTTGAAGGAAGTGTTTACTCTATATCTACGAACACCGAAAAGTAATATAAATAACTTTGTAGTTGGAGGTGCTTGAAACTTCGAAATTTTATTTTATCAGAAATGGGATAAAAAAAATTCTGGTATTAGTCAATCAAGCAATTTCGCTGCATTTTAGAAGTGACATATGCAAAACAACTATAAATTTCAAATAACTGGGAAAACTCCCAAAAAATCTTCAAGAGTTAGAAAATTTGCGCAGAAGATACGGTTTTTTTATGAAATTAGTATTATTCAAGAAGCTAGAGTTCAGCTCAGTGGATTATAATATAATACACAACATTTGATTTAATTTACAAAATAGGTTATTTTGTAACTCTTCTTCCTTCAACAACTGAAAATGTAAGGCTTCTACCAAAAATCGTCTTGCAACGTTGTGTGAACTGTTCTCTCGAGAGGCTGTGATCACATACGTTCGAGAATACCGATTTCTTGCGCGTGAACATTGCAGGCGATGTGAACACGTTTGGAAAATCCCATTACGTTTTCTGTAGACGTTTTCAGAATCTTCAGTCCGCTTGAGCTTCCCAAAACTAGATGGCGCCACGAATTTATGAATCTGAAGTATTAAGGTGCTTATAGATCCCTAGAATAAATACATATCTTCCAAATATTTTCATTCCAATATTAATCACAGGATAAGTTTCGAGTGAACTTTTCTGTTAATTAGCCAAGTATACTTTCACTGCTGAAAAAGTGATACAAATGCAACTTAATAGTTGGCCGTTTGTGCATGATTCGTACTGCATTTGAAAGCAAGTGTTTGTTAGCTGACTTTGTAAATAGTTTTATTATTCCTTCAAATGGTTTTATTCACTGAAGTGTGTGAGGCACTTATTTCAAATGATGTTTCACCCTTAAGCTGTTTCGGGAGAATGCGCATAGATGTCTCCCTGTAGAAATGTCTCAAATAGGGCAGTATCGCCTCTTGAATCGCTTCATCATCTGTGGGAGTTGTGACTTTTGGAGGACTTGTCATCTGTCACGAGTTAGCGAAATAAACAAAAAAAGGTCAAGCTTCGTTTTGTAGCGGAAGAGCACCATTTTGTGTTCTTTTTGGTATGGAAACCGGGGCATGAACATCAAAAAGTGAATTACTGAATTTAAAATTGTGATTTTGCTTTGGAGAGCCTTCGAGGCGACAGCGAATGGAGAGCCTGATCTGGCTGATGTATATTATCACGTTAATTGTGATAGCTAAGAGTTAAGCTCTCTTATGCCCGATTCCACCAACATTTTCAGGGCTTACTTAAACGGTAGGTAGAGAATATCTGTAGGTTAGGGGTCAGTTTCATTTCCACCAAGTCAAATCTTCACCTAAACCGGTCTAAGGCAGCCCTATATTTAGGGGTCCAAATTTCTCCACCTAAACATTTACCTAGTAAGGGAATGGTGAATTCTAACCTTATTTTTTCAGTTTTTTGTGAGAAATATTTCATGTTTTATAATTTTTGTGTATTTCTGTTAATTTTCGTACCTATCTCAGATTAAAGAAACAGTAAGGTACCTATACTGTTTTATCGCTTTGATTTAATAATGGATATATTTGACGACGACTTTGAAATACTTGATTTAATTCAAAATGGATTTCCTAGAAGAAGATATGATAGAAATAACCACTTTGATGAAATGGATAATGTAACATTTTTTCGTCGGTTCAGATTAACTAAGCCAACGGTTTTACATGTTTTGGAGCAAATAGAGGATCAGTTAGAATATTGTCAAAAATATATGGAACATCCTGTACATTAAAATATTTTATATTTCAATACGTGGGCAACCTTTTTACAATTCAGTACGTGAGCGAAGATATTTTATTTTGAAACACAACTTGTCCTCAACATAACATAAACAAGAGTTTTCAAAAAGGCCACTGATAGTTCGATCTGGTAGTCGAGTTTAGAGTTCTGCCGTGCCCGCAGCTAGTGAGGGCTATGGGGGGAGTTTGGAAGATTCGATATTAAATAAATGGAAAATGTTCATAAACTGTTTAAGCCGATATGTATTGTAAGTAAAGATCTTTTTAAAATAATTTATCCAATCAATAACTAGGAGAGATTCTTCAATTCTTTAATTCATTAATTCTTCATTAATTATTTCCTTCATTAATTTCAATCGTCTAAATCGCATATTTGTACATAGTAAAATAAATGTTTTTATATTTTTCTAAAGTGTTTTAAATCTATGAATGATCAGTATCTACCTAGTTAGTCGTGAATCAACCCCAAGTCACGACAAGTGGTGGAGGCTGCCGTGGTTTAGTTTGTGGATTCATTCTTCATAATGAACCAATTTTTATTTTGTTATAAATTTGAATAGTGGTACAATCAACTCAATATAGTTGTTTAGCTTGAAGTTCAGAGACTTTGAACTTGACCTAGATCCGGTACAACTAGGTAGAAATTGCTGATCCATATATTTTGTTTCTGAATGAATCTCTCCCAAGTATTGTGCAACAATAGCATTTCTAAATAAAAATATTATTTGATGAAAGTACGCTATTTCGTACGCAATAAACTCCAGAGAATTTTATGAAGATTAAATAAAAATGCTATTGATGTTAATATCTAACGATTTATTTTCAGTATAATTATTTGAATTTTGTTGTTTTCCTTATTGATTTTTACAAGAATAGTTTGTGTAAAATTGTTATATTTCGAGTTCATGAGAGTAATTACGTGTAGTTACAAATTTATTACTACTTTACACTGAATCTTCAGCTTCCCCCTAGCCCGTAGCAGAGATCAGTACGATGGCAGAAGCAAGAAAGAAAGGTACGGCCGCTGCCTTTCCAGAAGTCGTGGCACCATATGGATTTTTTTGAAGAATCACAAGAGATGAGCTTAGAGAATGCATGGAGATGCACTATTATTTTGAAGTTTACCTACCCAATAGGTGCAGTAGGTATACGAGTTGCCAGAATAATGAGAGAGGAATTTGTTGAATCCTTCCTTTATATGCCAAATACACGGTTTTGTCAGATAATTTGACAATTAAGTCGCTGTTGGAAATCGTATTGAGTAAGCTCATGAGAAAGGAATTCGTTGAATCCTTGTTGTATTGTAAATACTCAGTTTTGTCAGAGAATTTGACGATTAAGTCGCTATTGGAAGTCGTATTGAGTAAGCTCATGAAAAAGGAATTCGTTGAATCCTTGTTGTATTGTAAATACACAGTTTTGTCAGAGAATTTGACAATGAAATCGCGACTGAAAGTCGTATTGATACTATGATGATTTATTTTATGTTGTAGGAATACCGAATACCTATAATGAGAGAAGTTTAGAATCATAAGAGATGAGCTTCAGAGAAAGCATGGACAGATGATTTGAGAAAATATTATTTTGGAGTTTACCCAATAGATGCAGAATACCATTGGTCAGAATCGTGAGAAAGGAATTTGTTGAAACCTTGGTGTATTCTAAGTACACGGTTTTGTCAGAAAATTTGACAATGAAATCGCGATTGGAAGTCGTATTGAGTGAGCGTATTATGATGATTTATTTTATGTTGTAGGAATATCTATGATGAGAGAAGTGTGCACACAATATAGTTCTTAAGAGTGATTTGGAACTAGAAGAAAAAGAGGAGTTCGTAGGAAAACGGCATGATGGTGTAGGCAATGGCCGACAATTACAGGGTGGAGTATGAAACTGCCTAATGATAAAGTTGTGCACAGTGGTTTAGTGGGTAATGAGTGATAAATGAAGTTGTACAGAATGAAATGGAAATTGTTGATTGTGAAAAGCGAGTGTGAAATTGTTTTGTGATATTCTGTATTTAATCCTAGGCAAAGAATATCAGGGTATCGCATCACAAAATTAGCCTCGTTATATGAGAGATGGTGGTATTTTTATTTTTTGTAAATGATAGAGAATGGCTATGGATAAATGAAAAATGTGACAGTTATGATACTTCTAAAATGAATGGATGATTATATTATAATAAGTATATATTAATATCGGATAATTCGAAAAATATTTTGAATTTATATGGTTGGCATATAATTGTATGATAAGTTTATAATGAGAATAAGGTTGAGTAGTAGTTAATATATTTTGGGGCACGGTATTTGTTAAAAAAGTAGATGATAACAGTACGTTTACATTTTTTTTGTGTTATAGGAACTGTACCTCCTGTAAGAAACGCGGAAGAGTCTTCAACCTTGTACCACTCCAAGAGAATCCCTGTGTGAATCGAGATGAAGTCACAGTTACCACAGCCAGGTCAATAAGGCAGAATAAGCCAAGTCCTACCAAGCCAAGCCAATTCCTATCAAGCCAAGCCATGCACCTTGATGTCTTGTCAGACTGAGCCAAAATTGAGTATTCAACCAGACCAAGCAGTGCCAATGTCCAGTAGAGCCATGCCAAGTCCCGGCAGGCAGATACATGCCAAATACAGGGAAGCAGAGCCAAAATGGAATCCAACCGGACCAAGCTATACCAAGTCCCGGCAGACAAATCCATGCCAAGTCCACTGAAGCCATGTCAAGTCCACTGAAGCCATGTCAAGACCCGGCAGGTAGATTGATGTCAAATACAGTTTATCCAGTATGTTTGGGTCATACCATACCTGGTCCAGCCAAGCCAATCCAAGCCTGACTAAATTGATGAGACAATTATTGTACCCAGGCAACGATGAACCATGGTACAATGGAATGGAACCGAAATGAACCAGTCAAAGATGGAAAAGGCAGCAAGGAGGAGAAGAATTCAAATGGAGATGGTGCAAGCAGACTTCTTCTGCGCATATTTATTTGTATATTTATATTTACATGGTATTAATTTCATAGTTTTGTAAACCTGTATCGAATTGTCAGTTGGTTTTAATATAATCGCTCGAATCGCGCGATTTTGAACGGGGGGGTATTGTCAAAAATATATGGAACATCCTGTACATTAAAATATTTTATATTTCAATACGTGGGCAACCTTTTTACAATTCAGTACGTGAGCGAAGATATTTTATTTTGAAACACAACTTGTCCTCAACATAACATAAACAAGAGTTTTCAAAAAGGCCACTGATAGTTCGATCTGGTAGTCGAGTTTAGAGTTCTGCCGTGCCCGCAGCTAGTGAGGGCTATGGGGGGAGTTTGGAAGATTCGATATTAAATAAATGGAAAATGTTCATAAACTGTTTAAGCCGATATGTATTGTAAGTAAAGATCTTTTTAAAATAATTTATCCAATCAATAACTAGGAGAGATTCTTCAATTCTTTAATTCATTAATTCTTTATTGATTATTTCCTTCATTAATTTCAATCGTCTAAATCGCATATTTGTACATAGTAAAATAAATGTTTTTATATTTTTCTAAAGTGTTTTAAATCTATGAATGATCAGTATCTACCTAGTTAGTCGTGAATCAACCCCAAGTCAAGACAAGATCCAGATGACAGGTAAGTCAATGGGTGTTTTCATCCTTATAAATATCGAATTGTAGAAAATCCCTTCTTATATCACTTTCAGAAACAACTCTATATCACCTGTGAATCAGCTATTGACTTGTCTCAGATGTTATGCTACTGGTGGGCATTTAAGTTCATGTGCAGACTTTATGGGGATATCTGTGAGTAGTGCCTCACGAACTGTAAAAAAAGTAACTGAAGCAATCCCAGCAAACAATGAACTACCGGGAATTGACTGTGGCGGCAAATAGTTGATGGCCTTTCACGAATTTTTCGTCACTTCGCCAGAAGTTCAAAAACATGTTGGGCTTTTACCGAACCACTGACTTTTGCGTTGCTGGGAAATTGAAGGTATCCCGCAACCGAATTATGTGATGGGCCAACGCTGGGCATGCATATAGCAGGACATATGAAAAATTAGTTCTTCACGCTCCCTTCATCATCATTACTTAAAAAAAAAGAAAATAATTCCTGGAACATACCGTTTTGTGTTTATGCAGCCCTAGTACTTCAATTCAACTATATGCTCTAGTTCATCATTTTAAACGATGAGGCGTTTCTGAGGCAGGTTTTCAGCTCTGCTATTGGTGCAATTTGATCAGTTCTACTTTTCAACCAATTATGGAACGACAATTCGCCTCCAACTGTTGATGTGGTTCTAAAAGGATTGACACGAATTCTCAGTTTCTTGATCTGTGTGTCCTGTCTTCTGTCAGTTGTCATTTCTGGCGGGCTAATGGCTTCTTGCTTGTTTCCAATGTATTTTTGTTTGTGGTGTTACTGGTCACAAAACAACAACACTGTTTTGTGTTACTGGTGTTTGATTTGATTGTGAGATCGTGATAGCGATATTCTTCCAATAATTATATGTATTTGATTGATGAAAACATGGATGAAATCGACAAGTAAGTATTATATAAATAACTATCAACTTCAATGTTGTGCTGAAATCATGCCCCAGTTCCATTTTGAACTGCTTTGCCAAGTGTGCCTAACCTATTTTTTTCTGTTTTTTCCCGGCTTTTCCTTTCAATCGTCAATTATCAACAAAGCATTCATTACATTGTTACTATTTACTGTTGAAGATGAACATAAGCAATGATAAAAGAATTGCATGAGAACTTGAATGTAATATTTAAAAAATTCAGAGATCAATTTTAGTTTTATAATTATTTTTCATTTTACAGCTCTGGTGAAGGGTACAGTTACAAAAGTAGAAATTTTATCCGAAAGAGTAGATTTCCTCACAGAACTTTTTCAACGACAAAATCAGTCAGATATCCCAGCCGGCCCTAGGATAACTAGGTACTGAGGCTACAGCCACCATTTATGACCTGAAAATTTTCAATGAGAAATTAATGGAGGAACAGTATTTCAACGACATAGTAATTATATCTCCAGTATATACTACTGTTCCATTTTTCTTTGGATATAAATCACTCTGTGCATTATTTTCGTTTTAGTGCAAATCTCTCTCCATTATTGGAGGAAAGGATGTTCAAGAAACAGTCAGAAGAATCCTGGAAAAATTGATTTCACACAAGCTATCACTGAAAATAAATTGGTCTGGAAGAAATGGTAAATTTTCATTCAAAACAATGGAAGGTATCTCCAAATTAATTATGGGTAGGTGGGCATTATTATCTTGCCTTTATTCAAGTTTTGCCACTGACAAGTGTATTGCAAATGTTGTAGGCAACTTGCCAAATGTCTCATTTCACTATAGACCTTTTCATTTAATCAATTTGGATATATCGGAAGTGCAAGAATTCAGAAACAACTTTCACTTGTTTTTTCTTTAGAGGGAATTCAAATAATTTTTCGACGAATAAAGTCTAGGGAAAAAACAAGTGAAAATTGTTTCCGATTTCTGGCACATGGGATATAGCCAAAATGCTTAATTGAAGAGGTCTATAAAAAAGGAATTTGTTTTGCACTATGTAATCATTGAAATCTATCCAAAACACATTTCAAGTTTCTTTATCACCAGCAACAATTGAAGTTTGAGTTTAGAAAATACCATAAATATTAAAAAAACAATCTTCGACATTTTTCACAGCATTCTTCTTTAGCATGGCACTATAATAATTAAATTCTCAAAATGAGTTTCTATTCGGATTTGTTACATTAGGAAAAAGAAAATGTTATTCAGTTTCAGCAAGAAGAAACCCATTGTGTGCTCAGGCCACAGAATTTGAGGTAATATCGATCATTAAATCCTGGTTTCGAAGTGCTGGAGACCGGGAGGGAGGGCGAGAGAAGAGAAGAAAAGGAAGAGAAGATGCAAATAAAGATAATTGACAAGTATAATGTGACCCCTGAATCGTTTTTACTTATTCAGGAAACATCCTGAATATTGGGTGAAGAAAAGGTTTGTATTTTGTGCAGAAATTTATTTATAAAATCATAGCATTATACATAAATTTCTGCACGAAATACAAACCTTTTCTTCACCCAATTACATTGGAACGTGCACACAGCTGGACAATGTTCACTATCCTGAATATTATCTGAAGTATTATGTATTTCTGTTGAAATAAATATTAGGTTTCAAATATTTTTTCATATAAAACCATTAATGAAATGCTAATGGGGACAATGTAATCAGCCATTACGGGGTTGTAAAGAGCACTGTCGGTAGATTGTGAAAATGATAATGGGCCATCATATTCCCCTTGAAAGTTATTGGTGGCATTCTGCTGGGAAATTGAAGGGCTAATGCATGTAGTTGATGGCGGAGTGACCATCGGCCAGCTGCTGGCCGGAGTGTACTCCCCAAAAGAACCCCGTACCTGTATCAGTCATTGGGCCACATCATTCAGTTACGGGAAAAATATGTTGGGCTTTCATTGTCCCTTGAATCAATGTTTGCTGGGATAGCTAGTTTGAGGCCCCTATATGTAGAAATGCCTAGGTTAGAGGCTGCAGTTACTACCAGCAACATGTTTTTTCAAATTGCTTCTTTTCCGAGAATCCTAGGATGCATTGATGGGACTCATATCCGCATCCAATCACCAGGTATAGTGATTGACAACATAAACTTAATTATAAATTGCTAATCTTTCATTCCATACTGATTTGCTTTTTTAATTTAAGGAGGTAATGACGCAGAACTATTTAGAAATAGGAAATGATATTTCTCCATCAACACTCAGGTTTTGGGAGATGTAGAACTTAAAATTAGAGACGTAGTAGCAAATTGGCCAGGATCTGCTCATGATCAAACAATATTTATAAATAGTAGAATACGCGCTAGGTTCGAAGCTAATGAATTTCCAAATTTTGCTCTGCTGGGTATGTCAAAATTGCTTGATTTTCATTCTTCAAATTGTTGCAACTAAATTAATGTGTAATTTGATATCTTTAGGAGACAGTGGATATGCACTAAAGAACTATTTGCTTACACCGGTAACTGATCCACAAACTCTACCACAACAACTATATAATGAAGCTCATGTAAGAACAAGAAATACAATTGAAAGATTGATAGGAGTTTGGAAAAGGAGATTTCCAATATTGGCATATGGCTGTAGACTCAAAATTGATACTACTTTAGCCGTAATTCCTGCTACAGCAGTTCTTCATAATGTAGCAATAGAAATGAAGGAAGGTGAACCTCCAGCCGAAGGTGATATAAGAAATGTAGATTATTTAATTGAAATTGGAAATATTCCTGATATTCAACAGGTGCAGGCACCAGAAGGACAAATTTTTAGAAATGGTGTAATTAATTATTTTGCTCATTTATAAATATTTTTTTTTCATATTTGGCCTTTATTTACATCAATTTTGAAGAACCCATAAACATTATGGAAACTCTTAAAAGAAAATAAACAAATATCTTATAATAGAGAATAACTCTTAAACTAAACTTTTAACACACAATCTTAGAACATCACAGGTTGTCTTAACTTAATATTTATTCACAACCAACAAAATACCAGTGGCCCTAATATTAATTTTTAGCACAACATTGGTGACTCGAGTAATAACTCATCAGAGTCTTTAGTAGCTAAAGAGACAAGGTGTTTTTTTTAGTAAAATGTCCAACTTCAATGTTTGCATTCGTAACTTGTGCTCTTGTTTCAGACATTCAGCTAATTCAATTTTTTTGTCCACCAACATTTCATATTTCTCTCCCAATTTGGAAGATGTTAGTGTTACTACTGTATTGGGTCTTCTACGTGATGGTACTAATTTTTTCTTGATGCTTGCACGGTCTAAAATTTAAAAAAACAAATTTTTAGGAATTCTTGTTTTAGGTCATAAAAAATAAAAGTTTATTATGACAATTAAGAAATTTAATCAAGCACACATACTAAGAATTGGTAGAATGTAAAAACAAAATATGATGAAACACAAGTATTTCACATAAAAACTAACTTTTAAATTCATATAAATACCTTATGAACATTTTCCTTTAAAACATTACTAATGGGCCTTTTTAAATGTTTCCCTTTTTTCCAAATGTGTGATGGTAAACATTCACTAGGCTTTTGAGATTCCTCATAAACAATTTCAATATTGTCATTACTATAACTGCATGTAGGTATATTCAATGAAATCTCTGATTGTCCTTGTTGAATTAATGGATCCTATAAATAGGCACAATATATAATTTTCAATAATATACCTACTAATCAATCATGTTACCTCTTCAGTGGCGTCTTCAACCTCCAGCACCTCAACATCAGATGAAGTGGGAAAGGTTCTCACACTATCCTAAAATATATCTATGGTGGGTGGGAAAAAGAGTATAAGTCAAAAAATTGCGAAAATCAGTTTAATACCAATTTCGATATACGGTGATGTAGTCTGCAATATGGTCTAACCAGTATAAGTCAAAATGTAATCAAAACTGATTTATCGAATATGCTCCGTTTAGTACACCTGTTAAACGAAAATATTCCGGTGGGAAAAACAGTCTAATATGACTTATACTGTTTTGCATCAGTGAAACGAAAATATTCTGGTGGGAAAAACAGTATTATATGACTTATACTGAATAGCACATGTTATTTCCATAGATGGAACTGTGAGCACACTGACTTGTACTGTTACGCACTGACTATCTGACACGCGCAGACTTGCAGAATTTGTAACGGTCATCAAGAGTTAGTTGGTAGGTGTCTTTTGAACAGGTTGTATGCATAATATCAGAAAGGTTAGGAATGTCTGTAACACGGGGTAGAACGCTGGTGAATATGGCAAGAATGGATTTAGGTGAGAAATCAGTGCACTTTGTTTTATTTTCTTAACAACTTTCGACTTCAGGTTTGCCACCTGTACCAGATTCTGCAGATTCAGATATGTACATTGCTGACGAATTGCTGCAAAATAACTTAGGTAAACATACAATTATTCATAATTTGATTTTTGTATAACTCCTTTTTTATTCTTTATGGTAGAGACGGAATGTGGTAATAACCGAACCCAGGATTTGTCATTACTCTCAGCAGGATATTCTTCTTGGCCAGAGCCTACTGACTCTAGTAAAGAAGCTAAAGTCTACTCTGAAGAAGAATCAAGTGATGACAGTTTAGGAGATAAGAGCTATGTACCAAATGTTGACGAACAGTCTTCTGATGGAGAAAGTGTTGTTGATGTTTATCATTTGCAAAAACTGAATAAAAAAAAGCCGCAAAATCTGGAGGTAGAGAAAGTAAATGACCAGACGAAGAAGCGAGTAAGAACGAAGGGTGGCCCACATTCAAGAAATAACCGAAAGGAACGAAAAAACAAGAGAAATTTAGGACAGGGCTATACTACAGCTAAGGGTATAGAAAAACGACCCAGGCAGATGAAAGCTTTACCAAACTGTAGAAGAAAGTGTGGCGAAAAAATATCTCATTTCGTCAGAAGTAAAATTTTTGAAGAATACTGGTCTTTAGGAGATCGTAATAAACGAGTTGATTATATTGTTAATCATAGTGAAACCACAAAAACAGCAACAAAACGAAAACGAACTGATGACCCCTCGAAAGGAAAAACCCGTGAGGTGAGTCATACATTTTTTTTCAAAATTAACGGCGAACGAACAAAAATCTGTAGAGGATGTTTTATGAGAGTTTTGGATGAAACACAAATGTTTGTCACGTTGGCATTAAACAATGCAGCAAAATCTATATCCGGAATTATAAGTGAAGACAAAAGAGGGATCTGTGTGCCACCTAATAAACATAGTACTGAAATTATTAACAGTGTTATAGAACACATCAAGTCTTTTCCATCTTACGAGTCTCACTATACAAGAAGAATCAACGACAAAAAGTATCTAGCTCCACATTTGTCATTACAGATAATGTACAATTTGTATTGTACAAATCGAGAAATAAAGGTTTCCAGGCGAATTTATGAACAAGAGTTTCATAAACTGAAATTGGCGTTTAAGAAGCCAAAGGTAGACACGTGTCATAAATGTGATGTTCTACAAATGAAACTGAAAACTGTTGAAGGTGAAGATGATATGAAAAAAAAAGTACAAAAAGAAATAGATGATCATCATGCTGAAGCCGATAAGACGTATATCCAGAAGGATACTGATAAAAAGCTGGCTGTGGACAATAACAGAATTAAGAGCTACACGTTTGATTTGCAACAGTGTCTCCCAACACCATATGTGAATTCTTCAGTATCTTTTTATAAGAGACAGTTATGGACATACAACCTAACTATACATGAATTAGGAAACGGTGATGTAACATGCGTTATGTGGCATGAAGGGGAAGGAGCACGAGGTGGAAATCAAATTGCTACGTGCCTATTTTCTTCGCTAATGGACTTACCTCCACATGTAGAGCACGTTATATTGTATTCCGATACATGTGGAGGACAGAATAAAAATTCACATGTAGCTGCAATGTTTCTTACTGTACTGCAAGAAAAAACGAATATCAAAATTATTGATCATAAATTTATGGTTCCTGGTCATAGTCACATGGAATGTGACGTTGACCATGCTATCATAGAACGTCAGAAAAAAAAACTTGCCATACAAATTTTTCATCCTCATTATTGGTACCAGTTAGTGAGAACTGCAGGAAAGAAAAGGAAATTTATGGTAAAAGAGCTTACATTTGATAAATTCCTGAATTTTGCGAATTTATACAAAACTTCCTTGGTTTCGAGAAAAACAGATTCCACAGGAAACCCCTTCAAATGGCATGACGTTCGCTGGTTTAGGTATACTAAGAAAGCTGAAACAATATTTTTTAAACATTCTCTAAATGAAGAAGAGCCTTTTAAGGAAATTTGCTTTTCAAGACGAGGTATAAGTAGCTTAAGCCCCAAGCCATTATATGATCGAAATCCACCAATTTCTGAAAAGAAGAAAAAAGATCTCATTGATTTATTGCCCTTAATATCACCACCATTTCGGCATTTTTATCTCAATCTGCGCACCTCTAGTGATGCTCCAGACAGCTATCCTGATGTCGAGGAATTTTCAGAAGATAGTACATAGCGTTAATTTTGTTAAAACAAATGTATTAAAAAAATAAAAAATTATTCAAAAATTTATTGTTGGTTAATTTAATACAAGTCTGCAAAATATTTGGGAAAAAAAGTACAAGTCATCTCAAAACCCAAAAATAAAAAAAAAATTGAGAAAATTTTCATTAAAATATATACCTCACCAATATTCAATATATTATGTCAAACAACATTTTTAGTAGAAGTGACCATATTCTACTAATAACGCTTGATAAAACGGAAGAAAATTCTATCTGTCATTACTCAAATTGAGAAATATTGACTTGTACTCTTTTTCCCACCCACCATAGATATATAATATATTTTCAGGTTTAATTTATATTTCTCATTGTATGTACATAGCAGTTATAGCTAAAAATAAATAAGAAAAGACTACCTGTGTATCATTTGATTCACTTCCAATTATCAGTCTCCCATTATTAGAATCGAATTTACTTCCCAATCCTAAAACTGATTTTTTGTTGATTATTGACATAGGAGGTCATCTTGCTGGTTATTCTGTGGCCCAGGGCCAATGCCTCCACCAGTTTTATATAATTATTTCTTTATTTCCGCTGTTTTTTTTCATAACTCTTCTTTCATTTTTTCGTAAAAATTTTTCAGCGACTCTACAGGCCTATAATAAAGATTGGGAGATGAAGAATTGAATTGTTGACAAATTTTTTGCCAGGTTTCTTTTTTTTTCCTTAACTGAAACACCATCGGTTTTTTTATTCTCAATAATATGTTTGTGGTGCTCAATAATATTGAGCAACAGCTCTTTTTCATTATTGGTGTAATTCGGAGCTCTTTTTTTTGATAGTGTAGTTGTATCTTCCGAGAGATCCTCTTGCTAGTCACCTTGTTTCATTGTATTGTTTATAACTGCAACCAGGCTAGCTACCAGACAAAATATCAGCACACTTCAAAGTTTCAAAACCGTACATATGTAAATGAATGTTATAATTGGATGGTGCTATGCAACAATGCGGTTAAGCCACATTTCAGAGCAAAATGAGTTAAGCACGTAGATTGTTAGGGAAAAGGTTGTACAACGTTGAGGTAAAATGAGTTATGACACAGCTCGATTTCATCGCCCTCTAGTCGAATAAACATCAACCCACAAACTATATATCGCCCAAGCGTCAATTAACAATAATGGTTTAAACGCCATTGACTCAGTAGAAGTTTTGCTGGCAGTTTTGTGCAAATTGTGCAGTGAACAGAAAGTGTATGAACTTATTATCAGTTGAAGGTAAACTATGATATGTTGCTATATTATGTTTGATAGGGTATGCATGAATTTTCGAAACGAAAAAGTTCGAAAATGTCGGTATTACATTTCTAACCTAGAAATATACTAAAATACTTTGATTGTTTCTTCAGATTCAGTTTAGTAATTTCATTGATTCCGAAATAATTAACCTCGTATCTTAGAACATTATCCAAAATTCAGAAATGTATTTGATCAATGAATACCGGGTAAATTTGAAATGAATTTGTGGGATAAACCATTTCTGAAAAACGTTCGTTTTCAGGATGGGATCTAGAGGGAAATTGCTGGTGGAATTGGCGAGACAAAATAATGAGAATGTGCAATTACTATCGGACATCTCCGACAATTACGACGAACCATTTTCACCATCTGGAAGTGAATATCTACCCTCTGACGATTCTATGCAGTTACAAAATGAGATATTATCGAACGAGAATAGTGAAAATGGTTCAGCTGAAAATGGTTCAATTGAAAATGGACAAGACAATTTTTTGAGTGAGTCAGAGCATCGCCCGAAAAGGGGAAGAAAGAGAAAATATCCATTGCTAACTCGTGAGCTGCGGAAGAAATTTTACAATGAAAATATGCCCCATGTAACGATCCGAGGAAAACAAGTAAATTCCAAACATTTCAACTCAGAAGTTCGGTGTGGATGCAAAAATAAATGCTGTGAGCTGATAAGCGAGGAGGCTAGAGAAAAGTTTTTCGCCCAATTTTGGACAATAGGATCATTCTCTGGCAGATGTGCTTTTCTCAATGGTCACGTGAAGCAAATAAACAAAAAGCGAACCTATACCAAGGCAGCTATATCAAAACGTAATAAAACCAGAAGTTATGAAATGGATGGTCAGAAAGTCTGTAAAATGGCTTTTCTCAAAACATTACAAATTACTCAAAATAGATTAGACGTTGCATTGAAAAAAGAAAACGATCCAATAATCACAGACAATCGAGGAAGTAAAAGTGGAGGAAAGAATAAATGCTCGCCAGAAAAAGTTCAGGAAGTAATAGACCACGTCAACTCATTTCCAAAGTATGTCTCGCATTATTGTCGAAACGAAACTAATTTAAAATTTTTGGGGTCTGAGCTGAATCTAACAAAACTGTACGATCTTTATAAAACACAATCGAAGCAATTAAAACCAGTAAGTTTCTCTACATACAAATCCATATTTTATAAAAACTTTAATCTACGATTCAAATCACCAAAAAAGGACACTTGCCTAGTGTGTGACGTTTTTAAAACCAACTCTCTCTTGCCATCAGGTGAAAATCTTGAAACTCTGAGATCTGAACACGATTTGCATCTTCAAGTAGCAGAAAAACTTCGAGAAACTATGAATAATGATCTAGCAGAAGCTAAAACAAACGAGGAACTGGAAACATTGACATTCGATCTGCAAAAAACACACTCGCTCCCTAAAATACCTACTGGTATAGTATATTACAAACGACAACTTAATTTTTACAACCTTGGTATACATGTCGGTAGTTCTGGGAAGGGCATCTTCAATGTATGGACAGAGAATGTGGCAAGCAGGGGCACTCAGGAAGTCGGATCTTGCCTCAAAAAATATATCGAAGAGCATGTGAAATATCCCGTAAAGGAACTTCGGCTTTGGTCCGACTCATGCGGTGGGCAGAACCGTAGTATTAAGCTTGTGCTCATTCTTCTGCACATTCTATTAAATCATCCATCCCTGGAGGTAATAACGCTACGTTTTCTTCTTTCAGGACATAGCTTTCTTCCAAACGATTCTGAATTTGGGGATGTAGAATCAGCATTGAAAGTACAGGAACGAATTTATACTAGTGAAGATTACATTCGCATAATGCTAAATTGCAGAAGGAAGAAAAAATTCATCGTCAATCTTCTCGAAAAAAAAAGATTTCATTTCTGTGGAGAATTTAATGAGATCTATTACTAATAGAAAAGTTGATACAAATCGGGAAAAGGTTTCGTGGTTGAAGTGCCACGAAATTGAACTCAGAAAATCAGAACCAACTATATTATTCATGAAGGGCCCTGATATCGAAAAAGAAGCACAAAAAGTCAGTATTGAAAAAGGTGGAAAAGGACGGAAACCAATGCTTCGGGAAGTCGAAACACCATGCTTGTGGCCTGACGGCAAAATTTTGTCAGCAGAAAAAGTGAAGGACCTCAAAGAGATTATGAAGCTCGTCCCTAAGGATGCCAAGCATTTTTACAAATTTTTATCAACAGCGATTACGCACGAATTCGAAGATGATGTTGATGGATTCGGTGGGGAAATTGATTTCGAACTTGGAGGAAATGAGGAGGCAGAAGATAAGGAAGAAACCGACGCGGAAGAACAGACCCAACAGGCGAATAAAAATACAGAGTAACTCAAATTGGACTTTTGACGAAAGTAGTTTTTAATGAAAAGTTCAAACTAATTTTTCAGTTTTTCATGTTAGTTCAAACATATATTTTCATGTGAGATATGATAATCATTGTGCTTAAATTTTTTTGCATGTCACAATTCAACTATTGCCCGATAAACAAAAATGAGTTAAGCGGTAAATTGTTTTTTTTTTTCATAAAAAAAAGAACGATTCTGAGGTTAGATGCTGGTCAATGTGTTTTACCATGGTTCTATTCTGTGAAAAATAATTTGATATGTCAGGAAAATTACCTAATTATTTTCCATGGAAAGCTCAACTTCAAAGCTCAATATCTCCAAACTATGCTGATGTTGGTTAACTGCATTGTTGTGTAACACCATCCAATTATTTTATCTAAAAAATCCATAAAAGCAACGTAATTATTATAGGGGTTTATGAGTTTATTGTTTTGTTTGTTTATGATACGACCACCAATGTGCGCAACTACCCTTGACAAAAATAAAAAATCCCCAAAGTTTTGCGATGTTGCCAGTGTCTTTCTCCACTTAGTTAGAAAATTCATAATTTTGATTGGTGGAAAACATTCTACAAATTTAAGGTATCCCCAAATTAGGTAAGCCCTACCTATTCTCTCCTTACGTGAAAGTCTGTGGAAACCGGCATTAACAATCCAATTTATTGGATTTTCCTGTGTTGCATTTCAGGAGCATTGGTTCTCGGTGAGGCCATTTGCATCCCTCCGCGTGGGGTAAGTAAAAGCGAATTTAACCATTTGAAAGGTTCCTAATTTTAGTTTTTATAAAAAGGGTTGTTGGAAGGAGCCTTCTTTTGGAGTCCTTATGTAAGGAGCCTATTTCATTTCCTTCAGTGAGTAGAGCACCAAGTCAGTTGGAGAGAAGAAGCCCCTGTCAGCTCATTTCTGAAGGACTTGCACATATTTATGTGATGTTCCTGTTGTGCCTCCATGTAAGAGCCCAGATGTCTACTAGGCACATGAATATGACAGCCTAGTCATATACTTCAATCCAGGACTGAAGTATCCCCCTCACCTTTGTCTGACCGTACTAAGCCTCGTCACAGGAATGGGAGGATGTTGCAGTTCTCAACTTCAGATATGAATTCATCGTGGAACCTTAGACTCCGCTTAACTAGAGGCCTGTTAACTTGTTTTATTTTTATTACTCTTTCATGAACCACTTGGTAAACTTATTGCGTAAAACTTCATACATTGAACAATTTTATGTAAAGCCCACGTACAGTACTGAACGTTAGCTACCTTCGTACTTAACATAACATCTTTTTATAACTTTGTGGTTATGTTGAATATAGCTGAAATCTGAATGCAGAATTGCAAGGGGGTGTTGTTGTTCAATTCTGTATTCTGACTGTTCTGTATATGCTGTCAATAGTGTAAATTACTTTTTGAATCTGTCATTATATTGTCGCGACTAGGGCTACTAGGGTAGCATCCTGAGCCGTATAAGGGGTTGCTTTCCTTATACAAAATGCGACTTGGGGTGTAGCTACAGATGGTAGCTATTAAAACTCAAGGGGTAGCAAAGGAATATAAACATTTATTAAATAACAACTGGGATACGGGGGAAAGCTATATACATATTTAAAATAAGGGACATTCAATAATATAATAGGGAACAAATAAAACTCTTACCTAAAACCATCACTATACAATACGTAGAGCTAAGGCCAAAAGGGCCTAGCCTATAAGGCTATCTGAGCGCAAGGCCCTCTCCTCTATGGGAGTCTATTACTAACTATCTCCCTAATGCAAATCACCTTATATTTATATATAGATAGAAATGTTTTATTTTTATTTGGTGTGCACTGTCACGGTCATATAATTTGCTAGTCATCAAACCCGCAATTGTTAATGACCTGCGATCATGACCTAATCAATTAATAACAAGAAACAATAGATCAGTGCACCAAAACGATTCAAATGGCATTGCTCGATATCACGACATTTGCCCACCTTCTAAAAAAGCTGGACCCCAGCTTTAAAATACAAACACAAACCTTATACAAAGCAAGTGCCCTATTCTAAT
Source organism: Chrysolina oricalcia (assembly GCA_944452925.2). Taxonomy (NCBI): domain Eukaryota; kingdom Metazoa; phylum Arthropoda; class Insecta; order Coleoptera; family Chrysomelidae; genus Chrysolina; species Chrysolina oricalcia. Next base: position 38,888,731 of record OX101828.2, on the reverse strand, counting down.
AATACATAAATCAAAAAATATATTTTTCTGGGTCCTATTACGTGGTACACACACAGCGACGGGATCTGGTCCTGTTGACACCATAGGTTTCTTCAGCTCTGGCATTTCTACAGTATTCCGTATCCTGTAACACAGCTCGGAACGGAACGGGACTATACGTCGTTTGGCACCCTGGGATACTGGCTATCGACACGTATTCACATTCTGGGACTGCAAGTATTCGGAATGACAGCATCTGGAAAATCCTTCGGCGCAGTTTCAGGAACAGCAACGGCAATTATCTGCTTTCTCTTCTGGGTACCATTGAGTCGGCTTGGGAGTTCTCGACCTGGATAATCTTCTAGAATCCTTGACAAACTCACGTTTCTCCATCCTCCATTTATGTCTTCAGGAGGAAGCATCTGGATTACTCAGTTCGTCCAGTGCTCCACTCCTTTGTACAGCCTCTCTATCCTGATTTGCTGCCGATCTTTGATACCATCTAACCTGCGTTTCCTGCGTTTGGGAGCTTTTATTTTTGATTATTTCTGGGATCCTCTCCGGACTCACGTTCAGCATCCTCATTCCACTTTTTGGGAAGGAAACATCTGGATTACTCAGTTCGTCCAGTGTTCCAACCCTTTTTGAACCATATTGAATATCGCAGCTTCCCGCTTTCAGTTATTGCCAGCCATGTTGAGTGTCCAAATTCTATTCTCGAAATGCCAGACTGGGTATTCGGTTCTCCTGATCTCTTCTCTCCGGGATTGTGTGTGTACCATAACCGAGAAACAAAACAAGATGCAAATAAATACATAACTATATCAAATAACTAATCAAAATATAAACCATTACAACTATTACTATTTCTCTTTTTTTTTTTTTTCATAATTATATTTATTATGATTAGTTTTTTTTTTCAGCTTCTATGACTAATAGAAAACTTCAAATTTTTTTTTTGTTACACGTTAATCCTTAATAATTATATTCAAAAGAAAATTCAATACAAAATATTATATTCTATCTTACCAATAATTTTCAAACTTCAATTTAAATGACCAACCTTTTTTTTCTAATCTTGAGATAAAAATGACCCGTTAAATATTTCTTATCGAATGAACATCTCCATAAACTTGAGCCATATAAAAACGATTTATTGCCAAAAACTATCAGTCGAAAATTTGTAATCAAACAGTTTATTGTTTTCAAAACACTCACGATCAATTATTCTCATAGTTCATTTCGAATTATCAACAAATATTTCACATTAATAACAAAAGGAAACCGTCGAATGTTTCTTACGACAAATCAATTGACTATTTACTGGCCATATAAAACGCTGAATCGCAAACGTATTACTCGACTTTGTTTTCAAAACACAATTGGTCATCACATTTCATTCAATATTTTCAGTATTGCATTTTTAGATAAAATTCCGAATATATTCATAGAAGATACCGACAATGGGAGTTTCGAGGAATTCAACAAAAAAATAATATCATTCGAGAAACGAGACGGCCAAATTATAATTTATCAATTTGGGAATATTAATCAAAACACGATTGTTTGTTATGACCCATTTCATTATTTACTGTTGCAATCTTGTAAATGAGCAATTGTTTTCATATGATTCAAAAAAAATATCATTCGAGGTAATGGGGATGGCCAAATTACAATTTATCAATTTGTGAATGTTAGATATCAGTTCACGCCTCCTGATCACCATCTTGAGTGTAACACTGGTATGCCATCAATTTGGTTAGGACAGTCATACAAATCTTCAATCACATTATATCACAAATTTCAAATTAGTAATTTAAACCTCTTAATCACCTTTATGACAACATAATTTTCATCTCTTCAATGTTCTGTTTTGCAGTTCAAGTACATACTTTAAATTTCGTATTCACACTCCTTATAATTCCTCATGACTCATTCATACAGAAACCTTTCTCCGTGCAACTTTTTCTCTCATATGTCGACATCTCACATTATCGCAATTCATCCATTTTCTCGGCAACACATCGAGAAGAAAACAGCATCATTCACCAATGATTCTCTTGGAAACCCATCAGGAGCATGTATATCACTATATACCAATTACCAAAAAATCTCAAAACTCTTGGCAACACTTCAAGAGTAAAATACTGCATATAGACGCTCAATCCCACTTTGAGGATTTTCTCCCACGTCTCTCCTGCAAACTCCTTTACAACAGCCTCTTCCTGCCGTCATTCAATTCTTCTATAACTCCGTTATAGACATAGGTAACCTATTACCTTATAAATATTCTCATATCACGATATTTCATTGAAAAGTCGATCATACACCAATTGCACCAGATATTTCGAAAACGTCATGAGCATAATTCCAAGAGCATGCAAAGCAGAACATGTTTTTCAAAAACAAAAATCAAAAATATCACAATGTCATTTACAAGTGAAGCAATTCAAAATTCAATTAAAAAATATGACCATTTTCTTGTCAAAAAAAAATTCTTCACATTAAGTGTGTTTCAAAAATACCTTTAACCCTTTCATACAACTACTGTCACTTATCACCATCATGCACAACAATTGAGGCAAACTCCTCATTCTCAACACTTTCAAGGAAGACACAAAACATTTCCATGCAAGTATGCAGCTTCAATATTTCCCTTTTACTCAACATGTCCCTTTCATTCGGGCATTCATCTACATTTTTCTCCACAGTTTTCTCAATACAACTCGCATTTTTACACAGTGACATATATTTCTCATGAAGGTATTTTCGACATCAATATTCTCACATTTATTCATACTTTCAACATTACTTTCTCATATTCATTCAAACAATCATCTCGCCTATCTTTTTTGCATTCTTTCATTCACATTATTCAGTTTTATTATACTTGCAATATTTTTCATATTCATCGTGTACCTCTTGGTCCTTGTTGTTATCGACGGTTCCTACTAAATAAAAAAACAACATGTTCTATAAAAAACAGCAAAATAATCATTTCCCTTTGTACTGAACATGAACAGTGTTCATTTATATCCTTCTCCTGGATTTATATGCAAGGTTTGGTACAAAATTACCCTGAACTTTGTAACAAATCCTATAAAAATTAATAAAACTATTCGAAACCCTCCATTAACTATATTAAACATGAGATCACTAAACAATAACATTACGTATGAGTAGGGAAAACCTATGAGTCAATTTGAGTTTTTCCGAGTTGTATACCTTTTCCTCAATTTGGTATAAAATTCTTGTGGCAGGAAAAATTCATGAAAGTAGCAAAATTTTGCTCTTTTCTATAACATACGAGAACTAATTTCATTAAATATATTACTAAAATTAGGCCTGAATACTAAAATTCATTTTGAATATTTGTCCAAATATTCATGAAACTTTTATATTAATAATACTACACAATACGAAAAAAAACCTTTGCTCTAAATGGACAAAAAAATATTACTTCAGATTCACATTTTATTTTCCTGGCTAAGAAGAAGATACCGTGAAACATTTTGTACATAATTCTTAACAAGGTGAATTATGAAAAATTAACCCCCAGGACGAGCAAAGCCCATCATAGTCCTTAGGCTATGGTTGGGGTGAAACGGGGCAGAATGGGGTAAATCATGGAGAATTAACCCTCCGGGACGAGCAAGGCGTCTCCACCATAGTCCTGGACTATGGTTGGAGTAATTATGGGGGTGGGTGGGGTTAATTATGAAGAATCAACCCCCCGGGACGAGCACTGCGCTTCCACCATAGTCCTTAGACTATGGTTAGCGTAGTAAGAGATGGGGTAGGGTTAATTATGAAGAATTAACCCCCCCGGGACCAGCTAGGCGCCTCCACCATATGTCGCGACTAGGGCTACTAGGGTAGCATCCTGAGCCGTATAAGGGGTTGCTTCCCTCATACAAAATGCGACTTGGGGTGTAGCTACAGATGGTAGCTATTAAAACTCAAGGGGTAGCAAAGGAATATAAACATTTATTAAATAACAACTGGGATACGGGGGAAAGCTATATACATATTTAAAATAAGGGACATTCAATAATATAATAGGGAACAAATAAAACTCTTACCTAAAACCATCACTATACAATACGTAGAGCTAAGGCCAAAAGGGCCTAGCCTATAAGGCTATCTGAGCGCAAGGCCCTCTCCTCTATGGGAGTCTATTACTAACTATCTCCCTAATGCAAATCACCTTATATTTATATATAGATAGAAATGTTTTATTTTCATTTGGTGTGCACTGTCACGGTCATATAATTTGCTAGTCATCAAACCCGCAATTGTTAATGACCTGCGATCATGACCTAATCAATTAATAACAAGAAACAATAGATCAGTGCACCAAAACGATTCAAATGGCATTGCTCGATATCACGACAATATGTTCCATGGACCCATGGTTGTTCATGTTGTAATTGTAGTATGATGTTCGTTGACGTTGAGTACATTTTCAATAAATGAATATATCTTTCCAAAAGTGCTTTACTGTGAGAGCTATTTTTATAACATAATTGTTTAATACATACTTGTTTACCTAGTGTACTTAATGAATACCTACCAATATCCTACATAATATTATAATAATGAATACCAGAGGAGTCATGTATTGATCCAATTTTCAATTGAGAATGTTTCTCTTTAAAAATGAATACCTATTTCAATTTGACTATTTGGTGAATCAAAAGCGGGAAAATAGGGACTTGCGTGAGTTTTCACCCTACGATTGGTTGAGCACCAGACATTTTTCCAGAAAAGTTGAACGTATATCCAGTCGTACTGTCCAGTGCACTGTTAAGTTGAAGACTATCTTTTAATTTATATTTGTTGTTTGTGTAATTGAGTCAAGAAAATGGAATAAAACAATTATTTGTATGTGCTACAATGTCGAAAAAGAGATGGGACGCAGTAACCCACTAAACATTGGAAATTACAACATATTGCAGCAAGTATGAATGTTTATTACATTTGTAATGTATCTCTGCAAGCTTGAAGTAGGTTTACTGTAAATCTGTTGTTTCCAGTTTTCAATTGAAAATTCACTACAATCTTTCTTCATAAAATTTACAAAAATGAATTTACTGTAATTTTCAAAAAGAATATTTTACTAAAACTTGAATATGAGAGCTTGTGGTAAACTTCCACGTGCAATTTTCACTGAGTGGAGTGGAGGCGAATATTCCAAAGAGACAGGAAAGGAAAGTATCTCAAGTTCTGTAATCACAGAACTATGAACTATAACATGTTCTGTGTCTGTAATCCATGTATCCATGATCCTTGCCACTTGCCATACTTCGCAAGGCATGTGGCATGTTGCATGTTGTTCACTTGTCAGTTGCCACTTGTCACTTGTAAATTGAGAATGTTGGTAATTAACCAAATAATGCATTTTATTTCATTATTTATTCGTTTCAGATCAATTTAAAGACCCCTAAAGGTCTGTGGATCAATTAAGTATATATTTTGAATTTGCCGGGCCGGCCAAGTTCATACGGCAGATTATTTTTACAAATGACAATTGACAGTACTGCAGTCAGGGTATTTTTGATTCCAAGCCGATTATTTCAATAATTGGATTATCGATTATTTTTAGTTCGAATTAACGAATTATAACATCAAACATCACTACTATCACTAGCAAGAATTCAGATCGCCCGTACTTCCAGAAGAGCGATCGCATGGCGTTTTGGCGCAATTTTTAGGTTAGGTTACACAGTGCTTTCCTTTTCCCGCCTGCCGATAGTGCTGATAGTTTATTGTTCTTGGCCCAAACATTTATTTTCCCAAATAACACGACGATATTGAAGACAACAGCAGAAATGGTAAGTGAAGCAATTACTTCTTAAGGTATTATATTTTTATGCACCAAGAAAACTCCAAAACAACAAGTGGATGTAATCTTTGTTAATATTAATTAAATTACAATTGCTCTACTTGTTCCTTGATACTGCATAAATCCACATAATTTTCTGTAAAATGATATCAGTGAACATGCCTTAGACCCCTTATCAGTAAAATTTGAAAAGATCAAACAGAAAAAGACTGCAAAGCTGTGAGTAGTAAAAAACAACGCCCCTTCATACCTTGTTTGGTTTTATTGTCAAATTGATATTACAAAATTTCCACTTGAGGTCTGTGACCCTAGCTAGACAAAAAATTCCAATGATTAAATGTATATGCCTTTGAATAAAAACTGCTAGCTGTCAGTAAGCCTGTAAGCTAACAAGCGCTTGTTATGGCTAATGACCATAGCAGTCGATGCCAAAACACCAAGAAAAAAAAAACAAGCGCTTGTTAGATCATCATATTAATAAAAAATAATTTGCTTGATGTCAGCTACATAATATTTTATTCCTTCTGCATGCACCAAAACTATTTTGTCCAAATTGTGTTGACAATTTTTTTTTCTGTCTAATATGAGTACTTCTTTTATCAATATTACAGAGAGTCCACAAAAAAAAGTTTTCCAAAATGAACAAACGTTATTTGAGACAAATTGTGAGGGAGAGAGTTTCATTTGGAAATTATAACAAATTATACAAGTGGCTGATTTGTAATACAGATGTATCTATTTTTCAGCAACCTACACTGAGGCTCTTTTTCATGAAAAAAAGAAGATTAATTCTGATAGTGAATCATCTCAAGAAAACAGTCAGAGAAAAAGAACAAAAAACAGGAAATACAGGGATGACTCTGTTTCCCCACCACCTACCATCTTGGAAGGTAGGTTTTCAAGTGAGAATATTGATGAAATGTCTGTTCTGTGATACCACTTATTTTGAAAGAACTTGTCAATAAGTACTTATCCTCTTCAGGAAAAGGCAACAATATTTTTTTTAATGCAGAGCATTCGGGGAGTGAAAATCAAAGAAATTCCTCTCATTCATTTATTGTGGAAAGTGATTCCAAATTGGACGATAATGGAGATTTTGAAGAATTGATTGAAAGAGCTGAAGTTGTATTTACACGAGAAGAAGATTCTGGAAAACAGACTGGTGACATTTTATTTAAATTAGAAAAAATTATGGAAGTTCTTGAAACTCTCAGGATCCAGCAGAATATTCTGTCAGAAAAAATTGATAACATGGAAACTACGACCAAGATACAACGTTCAGTTGATCTGAGTGGAAATGAATATTCACTCCCAATTCCATTCAAAAAAGTCAGTGATCTCCTGGAATTTGAGGATGTATTGAAAACCAATGAAGTAGCATCCAAAGTATTGGTAAGAATACAATTTTACTTAGTTATAATTACATATTGATTATGGTGGTTTCATTGCAGTACAATTTCCTGCGCCATGTGGGTGGAGTAAACAGTAAAGCCAATATTCAAAGGTGCCTAGAGTGAGTGTTCTCCAATTATGTTGAACAGTTTTGTTGTTGGACGGGCAAAAGGGGAAACCTGAAAGTTGCTGATCTAAAAATAATTGAAATTATTAAAAGTGAGTTTATAAATAATTTCAATCCACTATTAGATGAATTATCTCCAATCAAATCGAATAATAATTCCCCTTCATGTTCAAGTTGTGACAAATTATTTTCATTCATCATATGGGTACACTGAATTATAGTTTATAATAAAAAGTTCAGTTATGCAGTCATAGTTGACGAAAAAATAATTTAATAATTTCATTTACTTCTAGCTATGAGCGATTTATCTGTATATATATATATATATATATATATATATATATATATTTTTTTTTTTCAGAGACTATTTGTTTCGTTTCCTGACATGGATGATAGCTATTTTGAGAAAAACGTTGATATGGTTCCAGTACGCAAAAACACGTTTCACCAGGCAGAACGTGACAAATTCTAATTAAGTCATTTTCGTTATCAATATGATAATTTTTTCCTTGCAAGAAAAATACTTTTGTTTTTTTATTGTTTTTAATATTGATATTTTTATTTCGTTATTTTTGTATTTTTTTATGTTCTTTTTTATATTTCCTTAGAATTTGCTAGTTACTTTTTTCTAAGAATCCCATTAAATAGCAATTTAAATATTTTGTGTTTATTATTGTTACAATAGCAACTTAAAATTATCCTTGAAAAGAATCCCAGAAAAATAGTAGCTGTGGTACTAATAAGTACTAAAAAGTAGTGTATTTGAATGTAACTCAATATCTTGACCAAATATAGCTTCTCGGTATGATTGAAGTTTTCTCTTTGAAGTATCGTTAATTGAGACTAGTTTCAGCATTCTTCCTAAACATTCATTAATGAAATCTGTCATATTCGTTTGATATGTTCTAGGTAGAAGAAATAAATATTTAAGAATTGAAGTAGCAACTGTATGTAAAAGAGTGATATGAAGACCTGCCTACAAAATTAATGAAGATTGTATGGTAAGTGGGAAAATCGCTATGTAAGGATTCATTCGAATATTGGTATGCATTGGACAAGAAAGTATAGAAGATCTACATAAGCCTAAACTCTTTCATGCTTGTAAAACACATTGAATGTACATAATGCCACATGATGACATAAGTTATTGTTGAAATATTTTTTTTTGCATTGTGAACCTTTCATGATACAATCATATACAGGATCTTTCAAAATTGAATGCTGATCCTAATGGGCGATAATTCTTGAGTGATTATAAGAAAAATTCTTCATATGAATATTATGGGTACTCAACTGCTTTATTTCTGAGATACAGGGTGTTGAAGTTTGTAATCAAAATAATGATATGCCACTATTTTTTTTAAGTAAATATTACTTTTATAATTGTCCTCTATTTTCTGTTAAAAATTGTCTTCGGACATTTTCGTCCTGCAGACGGTTTTCGATTTAAAAAATAAAATGCATTCTTTGGGACTATGAGAAAAAATCACATAGGGAAGCAAATCTATGCATTTTATTAATTAAATCGCGAAAAAAAGACTGGAGACCATTTTTCATGAGAAAATAGAAGACAATTTTGATTAAAATATTGTAGAGCATGTTAATATCAGGGACGCCACCAATGAAAACTAAAAAATCCTTCATCTTGGAAAAGATGTATTTTTGTGCGTACTTTGCATGTTCCAAAATTGAAAGAAAAATACTTTGAGATATTCGAGAAAAACTGATTTTTTTTGTTGAATTTCAACACCCTGTATCTCAGAAATAAAGCAGTTTCGGGCATGTGTTCATATGAAGAAATTTCCTCAAAATCATCCAAGGTTTATCGCTCTTAAGGATCAGCATTCAATAATGAAACACCCTGTATAACCAGGCACCAACCCACAAAACAGAAATCTGATGTAAATTGTGAATGACTCCTTCCATAACTGGTTTCCCACTTACTACATTTTTGTTGTAGACATTCCTTAGATTTACAATGAAAATAAATCAATATTGCTGTTAGCTCACTCTCAACCTTCTCAGCAATTCTCAATTAATTCACATGATATTTTCAATAATGTTTTGTAGACTTTTATAGAAGTTGTCTATAAATTGTGTACAAGTTTTCATATCATTTTAAGTATACTTCCTGGTAACATCAGTTATAATTACATCAAGTTGCCAGTAAACTCGCAAAATACAAGTTTACTTTTGTAAGTTATAGGAGAGGAAGATGCCATCTCTGAGATAACTTGCTGTTAGTTAAATGTAAAATTTACACTCACAAAACAAATTTTGCTGCAAATTAGCAGCAATTTTAAATTGTTTAGTGGGAAGTAAATTCAGTTCTCATAACATTTTCATTGTCTTGGCTGTAGGTGATGAATTTATGCACAAGTCTAGTACGAGTGGGTTGGTCCATTTTTATTTCGTACCGGCTAAAATTTCCCAGGTAATTTCACAATAAAAATGTGGTTTTGGCAAAATAAACAAGATGGGCTATGGCAAGGGAATGGTTTCATCGTCAATAAAATATTTCTTTCAAAAGACATAATTAATATGATGACCACGGCACTAGATATTGTATGAAACAATAAGGGCCAATTTCTCTTGTGCTTCAATTGCACTCGGATGCACCGGTTTCGATACATATTTTTTATAAAAATTAGAATTATAGTTTGAGAAGAAACACTCTGCCCGTCGATGTTGGTTTTTAATTTAGAGTTTTTTACGTGACAGTAAAATATACAGGGTATCCCAAGAAGGAGATCTACATCGGTATTTAAAAAAATGACAACTCCCATTTATTTATTGCAGAATTAGAAAAAGCAACCTTTTTACGTACGACAAGGTAAATATGGATGATGGTTAAATAATGAAATTACGAAGAAAAATTATCGTAAACATTGAAACTGAATAAATTTATTTTACCTGTTCGCACTTATTAAGATGATGTTTTACCAAATCGTTGGCTAGGAAGAAAAGACAGAAGAGGGACGATTCAGTGACCAGCCAAATCACCAGGTTTAAATTCACTCGATTACTTTATGTAGAAAAAATAAAGAATACGTGACTTGACCAGTGAATTTGGAAGAATAACGAATACTCCAAGAAATTAAACATTACATCAGATGTTATCCACAACCTTCAAAATGAATTTGTTAATTGCCTTGGCTATGGTCAGATTGTTGAGGGTGCTCAATTCGAACATTTAATATGTATATAGTTACATTTTTTAAATTTATAATGATTTTCGATAATTTTTCCTCAAAGTTTTCTTATGTAACCCTTTCTAATGCTGCATTAAAAATGGGAGATCTCATTAAAAAAAAATCGATGTTGAATAAATCTTCTTGAGATGCCCTGTATATTCTACTCTCGCTAAACTAAAAAGGAAAATCGACAATTTCAAGATTTTTTTGACTCCCATTCTAATTTTTGTTGAATTGATTCACTATTTTACGAATGTACTTTTTTATAAGTTCAGTTCGGTTCAGTTTATTGTGTTACTACATTGTACAATGTTTACACTCGTCAAATGGTAGGTACAATAATGAAAGATAAAGATAAAACAACTTAAATAACTAGGAGTAGAAATAAAAAGGTTGAAAAATCAACGATAAAGATAAATCAATGTAAATAACTATGAATAAAAAATATATGACTATAGAAGAAACGTATACATACATTAATACTCATTTATGTATAAAAATAAAAACATATTTCACAATTGTATAATGTAGGGCTGTTGCAGGAAATTTATAATATATCATGTATCGCAGTAATTGTAAACTCTTGAATGGAGTAGAAACATTTTTTAATTAAATATTGTTTCAATTTATACTTGAATACTCTTATATTCAATATTTTTACATCATCAGGTAGTTTGTTGAAGAAATTTGGGCCATAATAGTTTATACCTTGTTGTGATTTTTCGAGTCGATTGGCAGAAATAGCAATATTACTTTTATTTCTTGTATTATAATCATGAAACTCACTGTTTTGTTTATAGTTATCCAAGTGCTCTTTTACATAGATCAAACATTGATATATATATACATGTTAGGTAGGGTAAGAAAATTATATTGGATATACAGGGTGTATCTAAATAACACCGAAAAAATTAAAGGGGTGATTCTGTGATGAAAATTAATGTGAGTGTTTGGTATAAATTTTTTTGAAAAAACCCTCCCCGGAAAAGTTACACCCCTTCGAAAATTAAAAAAAAAAAGGTTTTTTTTATTTTCCCTGTATATCAAGCTAAAGACACGAAACTTGGTAAACATTATCTGCCAATAAGAGTACACTTTTTGAAATTTTTTCAACCCTGAAGTATGCTTAGAAGGGGTTGATTATTTCAACCCCTAAGATATTTTTTCTTACAACTTTTTTTTAGATAAAAATTTTTTCTTTAAAAAAGTATGACTGAAAAGCCCAATTCATTGACTAACTTTTTTAACTCTACAAGTTTTTTTCGAAAACTTAAGCATTCATGAGAAAAAAATAAATAAGCTCATGTAAAATAGCATTTTATTAAACAACAGCCAACCAAATTATGATTATGATTATGAGACTTCTACAACTAAAAACAAAAGTGAACAAACAATGAACAAAAACCTGTCGAATATCGACAATACAATTATAATAAATGTTGAAAATGACCGCCTTCAGCTTCAATACAAGCATCTACCCTTTTCCTCATAGAATTGCGTATATGATGAAATATTCCTGGAGAATTTCTTATAGTTTCACACCCTGCTACAATGCGGTTTCGCAGATCATCGATATTTTCAACTGGGTTTGTGTATATCACAGATTTCAGATATCCCCATATGCAAAAATCCAAAGGATTAAGGTCAGGGGAGCGGGCTGGCCAGTTTACAGGTCCTCCTCGACCTATCCATTGATTGGCATACACCTCATCCAGTTGAGTTCTTGCACGTATACTAAAATGAGCTGGTGCACCATCGTGCATAAACCATGAATGTTGCCTAATTTGAATGGGAACCTCTTCAAGAAGAACAGGTAATTCTTCAAGGAGATGACAATATGCTTCACCATTTAATCGTAGCGGAAGAAAATGGGGACCAATTAAAAGATTATCAATAATTCCGAGCCACATGTTTAATAAAAATTGATACTGATGATTTCCTTCAAAAAAGCCATGAGGATTTTCGTCAGCCCAAAGGTGATTGTTGTGAAAATTTCTAATACAGTCTCTTGAGAAACTCACCTCGTCAGTAAATAAAATATTACCTAAGAACTGTGGTGCTTGGCCAATCATATTAATAAGCCACTGACAAAAAATCACACGGGGTAAAAAATCTCGAATCATTAACGCCTGCACCCGTTGAAGATGATAGGGATACAACATTTGTTCTTTTAAAATTCTAAAAACAACGGAATGGCTTACATGTAGGACACGAGCTATTCTCCTGGTACTAGTTTCTGGGAATTCTTCAATTGAATTAAGTACGGCTTCTTCCACAGCTGCAGTTCTAACTTCTCTAGTACGACCAGAATCATAACTTCTTTTTTCAAAATTACCACGTTCCCGCAAGCGTCGGTGAATAGTTGTGAACGTAGTATGATGGGGTAGTCTACGCTGTGGGTACTGTTCAGCATAAAGTCTTTGCGCTTCCAATGAATTACCGTTAGCACGACCGTATGTAAAATGCATATCTGCCATTTCCAAATTCGAATATGCATTCATATTTTCAATCAACTAATATTTCCTACAATACACAATCATCAAACTTGTGAAACAATAAGATGGGTGACAGAAAATGACACTACACAATCCTAGTGTCAGTATTAATGTTTTTATGCAAAGCACAGGCTACTAGACTTGACGCAAAATACTCTCGCTTTAGCTCATCTTTTTGAAAATGCATGCATTAGATTTTTTTTCTCGTAAATGCTCAAGTTTTAGAAAAAACTTGTAGAGTTAAAAAAGTTAGTCATTTTTTTTCAAAGAAAAAATTTTTATCTAAAAAAAAGTTGTAAGAAAAAATATCTTAGGGGTTGAAGTAATCAACCCCTTCTAACCATACTTCAGGGTTGAAAAAATTTCAAAAAGTGTACTCTTATTGACAAATAATGTTTACCAAGTTTCGTGTCTTTAGCTTGATATACAAGGAAAATAAAAAAGAAAAACCATTTTTTTTTATTTTCGAAGGGGTGTAACTTTTCCGGGGAGGGTTTTTTCAAAAAAATTTATATCAAACACTCACATTAATTTTCATCACAGAATCACCCCTTTAATTTTTTCGGTGTTATTTAGATACACCCTGTATAAGTCTTTACAATGTGTCCTTGGACCAACACCAGATATAATTCGTATTGCTTGTTTTTGCAGTGTGAAAAGGGTTTTCATGTTGGCACTGCGGCCCCAGATCAAAATTCCGTATTGTAGGTGACTATTTATGAATGCAAAATACGATATTCTCATCATACTATGAGACACAGACATTCTCAATCGACGCAGCAAAAACAAACTGAAGAAAGTTTTTTTGACAGATGTTCAATATGCGAATTCCATGTCAATTTGCTGTCAATATGAAAGCCTAATAATTTAACTGGTTCTGTATTTGTGCTGTTCTGTCTAGTTGATTAGTTATTTTTTGAGTTTTTTCCATATTCATTTTTAGTTTAATAGACGAAAAATATAAGTCAGCTGCTTTTTCTACATCATTAGAAAGTCCATGGACAATATTGATTCCTTATCACAGCTTATGAAAGTAGCGTCATCGGCATAAAGAATAATATCAATATTTTGTAACTAATATAAATTATAAATAATATAAGGCCTATTATAGATCCTTTAGGGACACCATAATTGGTATTTTTATGTATTGTAATGATATGGAAAGGGGGATTTGATATTATGTTTTGTATTGATTAATAAATACTAAATAAAGTTGTAAATGTTTTGTTGTATAATGGGAAATTTTATAAATGAATACTTAACCTTACTTATTACTGTCAAAATATCTCTTTTTCCGGCTTAACTCAGTTGGGCATGATGTACTCTCTCTCTCTCTCCCAGTAGTGGTTTCTCAGCAGCAGCAGTCGTACCAATCAGAAAATGAAAATTCCCCAACAATGGTACCAATGATAAAATTTGTTTCAAAACACAGAAATATCGCTTTATTCACAATTGAAATCAATAAAAAACATATGAGAAAAAATGAAATCTCCAGTAGTATTACCTAGCAAATGAGTTCCGTGGCCTTTCTAGAAATTGAGGGTATGTCACTTCGAATGTAAATAAAATAAATAAATTGTCCTTTTGCAATGATATATGATTAAATTGATTAAATGGGCGCTGATTAAAAGGTAAAATGGTTTCAAAGTTCAGGAGTTCACTGTGAAATTGTTCAAGGAGGAAAATTTTCAAAGTTCTATGTAAATTGAGTTTCTTCGTGAAGTGAGTTGTTTCAAAGTGGAGAAAGGACTGGTAGAAACCTCCAGGATATGTTCGAAGACAAATCAAAGTATTATAAATACCTTTTTACTCTTTTGGAAAGTTTGCCGGAGGTGGCATCTCGTAGTTCTGCAGGATACAGTGGCCAATTCGATAACGATGAAGGTACTTTTCTTCTCAGCTTATTATTTTGGTTTTAGTTACCAATTTCCAACGTAGTTTAAGTTTCTGTTGAGTTTTTTAACCTTTCATCTTCAATTTAAACTTTTAGATTATCAACACGCCATTTACTTCTTTCTGGAACCCCTGCTCTCTTCTCTCAACCAAACTTGTATTCTCCTAGCAACCTTTTCTTTTGTTTTTTTTTTTAGAATCGTTCATCCGACATTCGCGATGGTTTTAAACTAATCTTATTTTAAATTACACTCTAATTATTTACAATAACCTTAAATTTAATGGGATTTCATTTTATGGCAATTTATTTTTTTCTCATTGTTTTTCTCTGTTTTTTTTACCATATCATCAGTACCCCGCCGAAATTTATACTCTCTGTCAATACACCTCAATTCCTTTGAAATTCTACTGAGTGATGGTTACTATTTTTAATTTTGTTCATAAGTGACTTTTTTTTTTAGAAAAATATTTTTTTATGGTTGATACTGATAGTTTATACTCTACTTTACTATTTTCATTCACCAGGTTTCTTGAATTATTTCTCATTTAGATAGTCTTCTATGGTTTTTTAAAAAACTTCTAAATCGTAGCGGCTTATCTGACTTTTCTTCAAAATCTATTAAAATTTGACTTTTTGCTGACTTTATTAGAGATCTTTTGACTGTTTCATATAAATAATTTAATTTAGAGTTAGGTTTAAGTATTTATTTCAGTTTATATTAAAATAATAATAACAATTAAAATTTTCATTTACAACTTAACCTTCCAGTAGTCGCGCGTATCTCATAGATACATGCCAGCAACGCTTTGGCGCATTGTTTGTGAATCTGCTGAGTGGTGGGGTGGTGCCGTCGTCTACCTTCCTGTCGTACAAGCTGGAAAACTTCAGTATTCCTAAGAACTCGTTGCAGTGAACTGATAAGCTGAAAAGTGCTTCTTATATCTGAGAGATACGCCGCGATCACTATTGTAAGTTTTAATAATCTACTTATTTATGAATTTTATTAACGTAAATGCAATACTGTTTGTTTCATTTAACATTCCTCTGAATATTTTTCATTTGGATTTTATGGAAACTCATAGAAAGTTACTTGTATCTGAGAGATACCTGCGACCACCATTGTCTAATCGGAAATATTATTGTACCACTCGTACCTATTCATATTTTTTTTATTCTTACAGTGAATTATGGCATCCAAAAGAGTCTATAAGTTTGACAATGAAGCAGATGTATTAGAGCTGCAAAAGCTTCTGCTTGAAGACGATGATGATCCAGTTGGACAGGTCTTAGACGAAGCAAATGATACAGACTCTTCTGAACACATAGAGGAAAGAGATGAGAGTTCAGATAGTGAACAAAACGATTCGGATGGAAGTATAGCTTCAGATGACAAAAATGAAAATTGTTATATTGCCGTCAGAAAAAAAAATGGAAAAATTATTGACAATTATGCTTGGAAAAAAACACCCTACAACAGAGCAAGAAGGTTGGAGAAGCAAAATATTCTTGTGCGCCTACCAGGAGTTATTGGAAATGCTCGTCAAGCAAGGGGATGCCTTGAAATATGGCAATGTCTATTCGATGACACCATTCTGAACTTGATAGTGAACTATATCAATCAGCATATAAAAAGTGTACAACCCAAATTCAGCAGAGATAGAGACGCCCGAACTACTGATCATACAGAAATCAAAGCATATATAGGGCTACTTTACTTGGCCGGACTGTATAAAGGCGGTCGATTGAATTTAGAAGAGCTGTGGGATACAACAGGAAATGGTGTAGAAATATTTAGACTGACCATGAGCTTGATGCGCTTCAGGTTCCTGTTTCGTTCTATCAGGTTTGATGATCGAGAGACCAGAGATGAGAGAAAAAAGAATGATCGCTTAGCTCCTATTAGGGAAATATTCGAAATGTTCGTAACCAACAGTACAAAGTTGAAGCATTTCGTGGCAGATGCAACTTCATTCAATATATACCATCAAAACCAGCCAAGTATGGTATTAAGATTTTTGCCCTGGTTGATGCCAAAACGTATTACACTAGTCATATGGAAATTTATGCTGGAATACAACCTGATGGACCCTATTCCATCAGCAACAAAAGCATTGATGTTGTGAAAAGGATGATATCACCCATACGCAACACTGGACGAAACGTCACCATGGATAATTGGTTCTGCGATGTGTCACTACTGCAAGACTTAGCCACAAACCATAAGTTGTCCATAGTAGGAACACTGAAAAAAAAACAAATGGCAAATTCCAAACCAGTTGAAAGTCCTAAAAGAACGTCCTGTACCATCCAGTATTTTTGGTTTCCGAAAAGAAGGAACAATAGTATCCTACGTTCCTAAGAAAAACAAACATGTTGTACTCATATCTAGTTTACATTTTGACGACAAAATTGATGAAACTACTGGAGATCATATGAAACCCGAAATCATTACGTTCTATAATGAAACTAAAGGAGGCGTAGACGTTGTAGATATATTGTGTTCCTCATACAATGTAGCCCGGAACACTAGACGTTGGCCAATGGTAGTGTTTTTTTCTATGCTAAATGTAGGAGGAATCAACTCCCAAGTCATTCATGTTGGGAATGGAAATCAAACTGAAAGGCGGCGGTATTTCTTACGAACTCTTGGTAATGAGTTGGTGAGAGAACACCTACAAAGACGTAGTAATTCCAAAACTGGCCTTCCTCATATGATATCAACCCGGCTTAGAAAAATAGTTGACCCAGAAGAAAATTTGCTGCCACCAAATGATCAAAGTAATAACCCAAAGCGTAAACGTTGTGTACCATGTCAGAGAGAGAAGCGTTGCAGACTAACAAAATTTCAATGTTCCTCCTGCGGGACACATCTCTGCCTACAACACTCTAGCAACGTTTGTCGAGATGGATGTGGAGCCGTTACAAAGAGAAGAAGATTGAAAGACTGAAATATCTATTTACTGACCTACTGTTTGAAAAGTTTGCGCCAATGTTATGTACAAAATATTTCCGTTTTTATTTTTAAGAATAACTTTTTTTTAGAAAATTACATGTTATAATAAAATGATTGCATTCAATCGTTGTTCACTATCATCCTCGAGACCAATGAATTAACAATTTCGAAAATTGGAAAGTTAATTCATCAGTTAAAGTCTGAGTATCTGAGAGATACATCCGCGATCATTTTTGTAACGACAAGACCCGCGACTACCGAAAGGTTAATATCATAACAGTATTGACTGTTGCCCATTTATGTCAACAAATTGCTCTCTATTACATAAGTATGAATCAATGAGCTCTAAAGCTCTACCACCAATGTTGTAATACTTCAATTTTAAATTAATTAAATAATGGTATACACAATCGAAAGCTTTACTCAAGTCACAAAGGCTTACATCAACATAATTCCCTTCCTCTATTGCCGCTGTTAATATTTCTACGAACTTAACTAGTGCAAGCGTTGTTGATTTACCTTGCCTAAAACCGAACTGTTCGGGGGACAGCAGATTGTTCATTTCAAAGTAATAAATTAACCGTTTTTTTATTAGAGCCTCTATTATTTTTGATATAATTGGAAAGTTCAGCAAGTTTGTATTTATTGAAAAAGACAATTTCTATCCTAAATTATTATTCAGAAGTAAACTGCACTTAAATACGCTAATAGCCGACCATCGACCACATCAAATGTGTTCAGTAACCGACCACCCGGTTGGATTGAATATGTTAGATGTTTGGAAGCTGATTAAAAATATTTTATTATGACCAAAAAATTTAAATTGCACTGACTTTTGTCTTATAAATTTGAAAACAGAAAATTATAGAAGGGGGAAAAATAAGAGAGGGATAAAGGAAGAAAACGCAAGGGAGAGATGGACTGAAAGAAAGGAAGCGTGCGCGAGAGAAAGAGAGAGAAAGATAAATAGAGAGATAACACTGAGCGAGTATAATTCAATACTAGTTTTTCAGCTGGATGAGTAGAAACCATTTCTCCGACATCTATATATTTTGAAATATTGAGTAGCAGAAAGATAGTAGAAGAGGAAAAAGAAGAGATGGAGAAAAGATATTAAAGCAATATAGAGAGAAGGTAGAAAAGGCGTGTGAGAGAGAGAAAAATGGAAGATTGTGAAAAAGAGAGAAAAGGATACCAGAGGAAAACACGATGACGAAAGACGAAAGAGAAAGACAAAGAAAGGAAAGATCGGAGTTTAGAAGATGAGAATAGAGAAGAAATGGAGAAAAAAATTGGCGGAAAGACAATGTAAAAGAAAGAAATGGAGTAAAACAGAATAAGTTAGAGAGAGACACACACAAAAGCATAAGAGACAGAGAGAGGGCGAAAATTATGAGAGAAAGGTATAAAAATACATAAAAAATACAGACGGCACAATAAAAATAGTAGTAGGGCTTCTACACGATATCACAGAGGTATTCTTTTATACTATAGTAGCATTTACTCGTTATCAGAAGTTTTATTGTCTTCTTGAAATTACTGAAGGAATCTATACCTACTCCTAAAGGTAAGTAGAAGTGTATTGTAAATTTTTATTCCGATATATCTGAAACTATTTTCTAGTTTCGTAGTTTTGTGTCTGGGAACACATAGATGATCAGAATTCCTAGTATCATAATGATGATTTGAAGAGTTGAGCTGAAATTTATCAATGTTTTTTCTCACATATAGAATACTTTGGTAGATGTACAGGGTGTTTCTTAAGTACGTGTAGAAAATTTTGGAGCGTATTGCTAACATCAAAATAAGAAGAAAAGTTCCTATAAACATATGTCCACAAGTTATTCGTTTCTGAGATACAGAGTGTCAAAGTTGAATTCTTATTTTTATTTTTTTTAAAATAATTTTAAAATAGTTTTGATATTTGAGTAAAGTTTGGTATCTAGAAATATTTATTATTTAGTTTGTGTAAAAAATATGATCTTGGTAGAGGTCACTGCGAGCAACTGTTTTCGAGTTATTGAAATTTGAAATAATCGATGCAAGTGATTTTGAATGACATGATATTTTATTCAAAATAAATTCATTCAGAAATTAATTTTTTCACAATTAACACAAAATTTTATTTTGACATTGAAAAATCATCCCAGATACCAAACTTTACTCGAATATCACAAACGTTTTGGCATTTATTCACAAAAAACAATTATAATAATTAAACTTTGACACTCTGTATCTTAGAAACGAATAACTTGCTGACATGTGTTTATGGAAACTTTTTTTCTCATTTCGTCGTCAGCAACATGCTCCTGAAGTTTCTACACGTACTTAAGAAACACCCTGTATATGCTGTAGAAAGGCATAATTTTATATTCAATAAAAGTGGGCTTACAAGTTTGTTTGAAGTCTAAGCTGAACATTTTTCGTATGATTTTTTTCTGTGTTACAAATATTATAGAGTTCCCCATAAGATTAAATTATAAGATAAGTGAGAGTATACTAAGATGAAGTAGACGTTAATTACTCCACTGGTGGGCATGCAGTCTTTTATTCTTGAAATTGCATAAAAGGCCTCATTCAATTTTATGTTTACTGCGTTAACATGTTCTGTCCATCTAAGACTGGAATCGATATATGAGCCAAAGAAATTTGTTATTGTTGTTGATTCAATTGCATCACCTTCGACTCGACATGTTAGAGGAGATGAGTTGAAGGAAATATTGTTGTAATGAAAATATACACATTCTGTCTTATCGACATCAACCATTAACCGTTAGATTTACACCAGTTTTGCAATGCCTGTAGTAGGCTTGGTTTTCAAACTTTTTATTACATCCCCAACTTCCTCTGGTGTTACAGGATTGAAGAATAATGTTTTGTTGAACACGATGTTGGCCTCGAGTTTCCAAAGTAGTTATCAAGATTTTTTTCCGTTACGTTAGCAAAATATTCAGAAAATGTATTAGCTATATCTGAAGGATCTGTCAAAATTTCATCATCAGCGCTGAAATTCTTGTCTTTTTTGTCCTCCCAGTTTCTTTATTAACTAAATTTCAGATTGTTTCAGGCTTATTATCAGACTGGTATACAAGTTGCTCATTAAATTGCCTCTTGGCATTCTTGAGTAGCATATTGTGTTTGGTTTTTTCATTTCTACATAATTCTTGAACGTCACTTCCTTCCAAGTTTTCACTCAACCAATAGTTTTTTTAAATTTTCACTACTTTCTTTCACTTCTGTTGTTACCCGTTCTAATCCTCCATTGACACAATGCTTTTTATAATGTGTTTTGAGAAGGCAATGTATGTAAGTACATTAATTCAAAACCCTGTACTTACGGATTGATTTTTGGGAAAGGTACATATGTGTCTCTAAGCTTCAAAATATACAATAGACAAATAAACCATTTGTCTCAAGGTGTTCTATTTTAAGAAAAGTTCAAAAACCATAAACTTCTATAATTTTCCTCGTCCAATGTAACCACTTTCTAAGTATAGGTATGATAATTTTAATAACGCTTCGAAACGTATGAATTCTACCTCTGATCCTATAACCAGTTTTCGCCATACAGGGCGTTGAAAAAGAGAAGAATTGCCGATTTTACATGCTTTTATTTAGCTTCCTATACCTGTATGTATGTAACGGAATCTTTCAATGTTATTTTGACCCACAGATGTTCATAATTTCGTTACCACCAGTGAAATCATTATTATAATTTTATGAAATTTTTGTTAGAGAAACAAAACAATTACTCCAATATGGCGGACGATCTACGAACATCCGGCAAACATGTTCCCTATGATATTTTATAGGTGATTAAGAATAGAACACTTTTATTTAGTGCCAATTGACTCTGAAAAAATGAAAGTACTACTTTTTTATTTTTGGGTAATTATCTACCTCAAGTTGAATAAGTATTTGTTGTCAGTTGGTTAACTCTAGTTTACGAACATTACGTTCATTTTGTATCCATTCCGATACCACAAATAATTTTATTGAAAGGGGTTCATAACATTTTAGAGGTGACATTGATTGTTATCAAAGTCACCCCATATTTTGTGGACAATTTTATATACCCAGCACTATTTAAATATGATTTTTATTCTATTACAGAGTTGATTACAATAACAAAAATGGGACATACCTACAAACATAAAATAGGCGGAAGGCAATATAAACATTACAAACAAGATTTACTTGAAAAGGCACTAGAAAAAGTTGTAGAACAAGGATGGCCCATAAATAAAGCATCAAAAAAATTTGATATTACATTCGGAATATTATACAATGAATGTAAAGGTGTGCATGGTTATAAACCTGGTGGTCGAACTGCTTTCAGTGAAGAAAAAGAACGAGCTATTATCAGATCTGTAATTACTTGTAGCGACTGGGGATTTTCCTTAGGCATAGAAGACATGACAAATAATAACGAAATCCTTTTTGGATGGACAAGGGCGACAAATAACAAAGTTCAAGAACAACACGTCTGGGCGAGACTGGGTTTACTCACTCTTAAAAAGGCATAATAATATACTTACCCAACGCCTGGCGTTGAACATAAAACGTTCTCGTGCAAATGTCTCCGGAGAAATCATCAAGGAATATTTAAAAAATTTGAAAAGTAGCATTGGAAATGTATCCCAAACAAATATTTTCAACTATGATGAAACTAACATGGCAGACGATCCGGGAAGAAAGCGCGAAGAGGAAAAAAATACCCAGAAAATATAATTAATCATTCGAAATCAGCAATCTCAATTATGTTTTGTGATGTTAGATGTTAGATGTTGCATTCAGATGATCCATATTGTTGAAGTGGAAAATGGAAAATCCAATTTTTTCATCACTGAAGGAGGAGATGTTTCCAATATTGTTTAAAAATACTCTAAGAGAAAATGAATCAATCAACCATGCAACCATGCAGGGGCCGCTTTAGAGCACGATTTGAAAAGCGGTTTCAAAGCGACTCGTGTCTACCCATGCAATCCAGAGAGGATATTGAAAAAAACCAAATGAAAATGAAGAAACTGAACAATTTTATGAGAATTATGAAAGCAATTTGGTCCCATTTTTAAAGAAAAACGATACCATAGTCCGAGGCCCGACACGAAAGACAAAGTTGAATGTTATAGCTGGAAAAAGTGTTTGTTGTCCAGAATAATCAGACCTTGAAGATATCGATGATATGCCAAACCTTACCGAGGATACATCAGGTGAGGTTTCAACAAATGATGCTCTGCACGAAGAAATCAAATATATTTCCGTTGAACCCGAGAAGTGGTAGTGCGTATATTATCGGGTATAAGAAAATCGATCATATATCGGTATGTGTGCATTGTCCAAGAAGAACTAGAATATAGTGAATATCTTGTCCTAGGCTTAAAGTCTACTGAATCAGAAAAAACTATTTTTGAGGAGGTCGAAAATGATACATTCACAGTATCTTTTGCTGATATAGTTGCAGTGCTGGGGAAACCAAAAATTGGCACTCGTATAATAAGATTTATTTTTGACAAGTCAGTCTATATTTTTTAAAGAAATTTTGAAATAAATTCCTTCTTTCAGTATTTTTATATAATGCTCAAAACGAAATAAACGTTTGTTCCTGAAGTTATTTTTTATTCAGCTTGGGAATCACATTTTGTTCAACAGAACATTTCAAATATTGTGAGAAGATGTTTATGTTTGAATGTTTTAGACGATGTAGTAACTTGATTACTTATATTTCGGACGTCCATCATCTTAATGGTTGAAAGAATTCTATCTCTTTCACATTTTTCACAACGTTTCAATTGCTTGAATCCGCAATCGTCTTCTGGTGAATAATGACAAAATCAGATGCTACGCGAACTTTTATAGGTCTATAATTAAAGTGTAATTACGGTGTAATTACGCGCGGTCTCGTGGCGCGCGTGGTTTCGCGCTTTTTTCTCCCTCCAAAACGGTCCATGAGCGGTTTCCATACGTTTTTAATTTCCACGCTTGGTTGACTGAAGGCACTATTGGCTTTTATATAGGAGGTTTCTATAAATTTCCGTTTGAACCAATGTTCCTCTCTATGAAGAACACCAGCTTCGTCCCAAAGAATTCAATGGTGTTTTGTCCAGGCGTGGTCAGCAATTCCCGATTTTGATGTTTCCCCTCGTTGAATCCACTTCTTGTGTTCGGCTATTCTTACTGATAATGGCCTCTTGGTCTCTCCGATATAGGAATCTCCACATTCAAGAAGTGGACTCAACGAGGGTAAACATCAAAATCGGGAATTGCTGACCACGCCTGGACAAAACACCACCGAATTATTTGGGACGAAGCTAGTGTTCTTCATAGAGAGGAACATTGGTTCAAACGGAAATTTATAGAAACCACCTATATAGAAGCCAATAGTGCCTTCAGTCAACCAAGCGTGGTAATTAAAAACGTATGGAAACCGCTCATGGACCGTTTTGGAGGGAGAAAAAAGCGCGAAACCACGCGCGCCACGAGACCGCGCGTAATTACACCGTGATTACACTTTAATTATAGACCTATAAAAGGTCGCGTAGCATCTGATTTTGTCATTATTCACCAGAAGACGATTGCGGATTCAAGCAATTGAAACGTTGTGAAAAATTTGAAAGATAGAAATCTTTCAACCATTAAGATGATGGACGTCCGAAATATAAGTAATCAAGATGTTTATGAATAGAATATCAATGTCACCTCTGAGCCGTATAAATTTGATACCAAAAATTCGTGAACCAATAAGTGAATGGCTGAATTTGATAAATCTTGCTGACAATACGTGGACCATCAAACGAACATAGCGCTATCAAATTCACTCCCATTCAAGTATCTATTTGATAATGATATTACTATTTTTTGTAATTTTTTGTGGATTTTTGAGTGATAAACAATCATGAAATTGTCTGCCATGTCACAGTCTGGATCATCTGCTATATTTGTTTCAACGGAAAACTTGATAAACTTCAATAAATTGTAAGAAAACTGAAAAAACTATCAATTTAACCCCATCTTACGGTACCAAGATGACGATTTTTGTGATTAAGGTCCGAATCTTTTGAAAATTGGCACATGTTGGTTTTTGAGGTCGGATATTATGATTACATTTTCAACACTCAAAAATCCCAGTTGACGGCTTCTACACATTTAGTTCGAAAACAATTTTTTTTTAAATAAAATCAGATAAAAACAAATTTATTGAAATGCATTTAAAAAAATAAAAATGTGTTTAGATGTGTGACGTAGGTTATTCTGTAACAGATTCAGAAGCTTGTCACTTTTGTATTGTAACTAAAAACTTTTCGCGGCCAGCTCTTGAATCTGTACTCACAGAATAATCTACGTCACACATCTGAAGAAATCATTTTTTACTTTTTAGTGCATTTCGATAAAAGGCGTGTCTTTAAAAATTTTTGTTTTCCTAATTCTTTCTTTAAATTGAAAAGTTGAATTGTCTGTATGATGTGTGTATTAGTGTAATATTTTTGATCAGTTGTTCATAAAAAGTTACAGCTTAAAATATTTACAGTTATAGGGTAATTCACGAATAAATCACAAAGTTAATATCTACCCGTTAACAAGTGTGTGGCAGAAATATTTCACTATAATTACTTTTCATACAGCTATATAGCCAATTCCAGAAAATAGTTATTCAATTATTATCTAGAAAACTAGTCTTATGATTGAGTTTGGCCCATTGACACATTTGGTTACTAGGTCGAGTACAACAACAAAAGTTTCGGAAAATTTTACCGATCGCCATTACTAAGTGCTGGTTCCTTTCACTATTGTCCTATAAGATTAATGTGAAAAAATATGAATTCGGTACTTGGTATACTTTCACTTGTGCCAATGTCGAAAGTTGTTATTATGAAAATTTGTTCAGAACTGTAATCATGTTCAAATATGCTATCATATCCATCTGCACTGAAAATAAAAATAGCGTTTTTTATAGATTTTTCTGTACTGTTGAAATTCAATGTCATGAAGTTTAGTTTTTAGACATTTGGCAACCCTGAAAATTATTAGTAGTGTGTGAAGTAGTTGTTGTTTGAGTATTTGAAGGAGATTATTAAAAATAAAATAAAAACGATTTTGCAGTGGATGAAGGATTTTATCAAAAACAAAATCAAACAGGCTATGGGCCCAGACAAGTTCTGATAGTTGTCTGCGTGTGAATATTTTGGCTGTAAAAAGAAAAACACGAAAAATGAACCAAGTACAAAATCCCGCCCAATCCTTGAAACTTGATGGAGAAAAAAGGATTGTATGCAGATTCCAAACATCAGTGATACTCAAATGACGAGAACTCTATGAAATTGTTAATGGTGATAAACCAAAACCAACAAAACACGATGAAGTGTCCAAATGGCTGAAAGAAGATGCGGAAGCTCAAGAACTTCTAGTCACCAGGATAGAACAAGGACCACTCACTCACTTATTATCATGTGAAACTGCAAAGGATATGTGGAGCAAATTAAAATCCATTTACTACAAGGAGTCTGTGGTGAGTGTGCACTTGTTGCAACAAAAGTTCTTCACAATGAGTTTTGGAAATATATATGTCAACCAAAATATCCCAACTAAAGGAAATAATAAATAAATTGAAACAAGCAGGAGGAGAACTGTCTGAAAGAATGGTGATGACAAAAATACTCGTGTCCTTACCAGAAAGATTCAAACACTTCAGGTCTGCATGGCAGTCTGTACCGATTGAAAAACAAACCTTAGATGAGTTGACCTCAAGACTACTTATAGAAGAAGAAAGAGTCATGTCATATGAGGGATCCTGTAATGTATTCACACTGTATTGAGTATGGCAGTTCCTAGTAGAGGAAATGTCTTCTGTGCATGACCATGTCATGAGACACCTAACCAAACAACCTGTAAAACCTGAGTAATATATGGTTCGTGAAACACTAAACGTGTTTCCATTATTCTCACCTTGCAGGCATAATCCTGTATAACCAAATATACAGTGAGCACGTAAAGGTTGGAACAAATTCGTTAAACGCTTGATATGACCATTAGGGAAAATAAGCTCAGACACGTCGATTTTATTTTTCAGCGGCGCATTTTTTGGCATACTTATATTTTTGATGACGGCATCCCTGTTCAAGTTATGACGTCATCATAATTTTTTTCAAATAGCAATACCTTATTTTGATAATACCTTCAAAAAGAACGCATATTTCTGTGTATGGATGTCATATTTTTTCTTATGTTACATAACCGCATGTTCGAGAAATAAAAGATATTTCATTATTCATAATGATGTAATATTACGTCTGTTAACGTGAAATTTTGACTTGAGGTATCTCCACAAAAAAAATTCAGTGGGGTTAGATCAGGAGATCTAACTGGAAACTCTAAAAATCCTGCGATCGAAATAATCTTCATTAAGTTCATGAATTATTTCACTTCATATGGGTGCCACTTATTCTTTTTTAGTCATTTTAAAACAGATGTTTGACTCATTGATTGCTCCAATGCAACTAGACACTGACTGTACGTAAATACGTTTCTAAAATTCGGCTTAGCAATAATAGTTAGCTATCAAAAAATTGTGGTATAAATAAGTTATCGACACCATGCGAAAAGCGAAAAATGACGCAAAGATTTTTTAATGATTTCAGGTTATGGGGATAAGACTAGTACGCAAGCTGAGGTTTGTGACTTATTACACGTTCAACAGCGAGCAAAGTCAAAGCAAAATTTAGAAATTTTGACAATGTAGGTGATAATTATACGAAAGGTCGTCCAGGCGTTACGGAAGATCAACAATATATTACTATAATTTCAAGAAAATACTCATAGGAATCATGAACTTACTGAAGATGATTTCGATCGTAGTTGATGATTTTTAGAATGGCCAGCTAGATCTCATGATCTAACCCCACTAAATTTTTTTGTGGGGATCCGTTAAGTCAAAAGTTTACGTCAACAGACCTGATATTACATGACTATGAATAATGAAATATATATATATATATATGAATAAGAAAAACTATGACATCCATACACAGAAAAATACGTTCATTTTAAAAGTATTATCAAAATAGGGTAATGCCATTTAAAAAAATATATAGTGACGTCATAACTCGAACAGTGATTACGTCATCAAGAATATGATTATATCAAAAAATGCGCAACTGAAAAATAAAATCGACGTGTCTGAGCTTATTTTTCCTAATGGCCATATCAAGAGTTTAACGAATTTGTTCCAACCTTTACGTGCTCACTGTATAACAGTGGCGACGAGGTCGCTTTTTTGGTGTGTTCGACCGAATTTCGTATAAATTCAAGTGATCAACAACACCTGTACGAGAACCCAAACTGTGTATTTTCCGAAGTGGTGAGCGTGAGTTGAAATAAAATGGCAGTGCAAAGTGAAAACGTAGGTCAGTTACGAGAGTTTGATCCGGTAAATTCCGATTGGGCAATCTATAAAAGACGTCTGGAAAACTATTTTATTGCTAATACGATCGATAGAATCGAGAGAAAACGGGCAATTCTATTGAACTTGCTAACCGAATATTGGTGTTTGATTTGTGTCTACCGGTTGAACCAGAGAAAAAACGTATAGTGAACTTGTAGACTTACTAAGCTCGCATTTTAAGCCGGTTCGTACAGTGTTTACCGTGAGATTTAAGTTTTACTGTGCCAGAAAAACCGCGAGTGAGTCAGCGAAGGAGTGGGCCGTAAGACTCAGAAGTACGGCAGCAAGTTGTGATTTCGAATCGGCACAATTGGAAGTAGTGCTGCGGGACATGTTTATTATTGCATATGATAAAGGACCAGTGCAGGAACGAATAATGGAAGAGAAAAAGTCTGTTACATTTACAGAGGTAATTGAAATTGCTTCCGCCAAATCTGCCGTGCGGCCATATGCATATTCTCCAGCTTTTTCCTTCAAGAAGGAATCGGAGCCAGAGGTCTATTACGCGCAGGCCAAACCCAGAGGCAAAGGCACGCATGATCCAGTTGCTACTACGTTAGCTGGAACTTCAAAGCGGAGGAATTTTCAAAACTCAGCTGCCAGAAACGAGACAACAAACTGACAGCCCCGATGCACCGTATGTGACAGAAGAAACCACAGTTCAGATAAGTGCTCTTTTCGGGAATGTTTTTTTAATTTATGTAATAAGAAAGGTCACCTAGCTTCTGTTTGTTCCAAAAAGACAGATAGATTTTCTACAAATAAAACCTTGCATGTCAATTCTCAGAATAATTTGAAATCAGATGACTATTCATTATATTCTTTAAATTTTGATGTGAACCTAATTTATATAAAACTCAAAATTGAAAATTCAGATTATAACTTCATTTTGGGCACAGGTTCTAGTTTTAGTGTTATGTCCGAGACTTATTATCAGGAACAATTTCGAAATGAAGAGTTAAAGAAATCGAATAAGGTTTTCAATTTATATAATGGTGATAAAATTTTACCGATTGGTTATATTACCGTAAAATGGGGTGAATAACAACAATATTTAACATTTCCGGTTGTACAACTTCAAAACGGTTTGACTTAGAAAACTTGTTCTTAGCGCAAAACTCTTTTCTTAACTTCACCCTCATCCCTGCAAATCGAAATTTTTCAATTTTTTTTGTAAATGCCCTTTTTTTTAAAATAGGGTGTGTTGCGATTCACCTTACATCCGGTGTGAATAACAACACCTGCTTGATTTTACGTGTTTTGGCTTTCACACTGTCTAAGAGGTGGAAGACAACACATCTTATATTTTAAAAAAACATTGTACACTAAAAAAAAATTATCTTCATATATTTAAAAGTGAAAGTTTATAAATAAACTGTCTAAGAGGTGGAAGGCAACACATTTTATATATAAAAAAACATTGTACACTACAAAATAAATTAACTTCGTATATTCAAAGGGGACCATTTATAAATAAACAAAAAATTTTTTCTTCAAAACAAAATATTCATTTTCTTAAAAAAACACATAGGTATAGGTACAAAAGTTACTTCCACTTGGTGACGTCCACTTGAAATATCAAAATGCCTCTTCGGCCCTTTTCAGGGTCCATAACTTTGCCAATAATTTGGTTGAAACTGAATTCTTTCAGATCTGGAATGTCTGGATAAACAAAATATGTTTTATTTGGAGGTCTTTTCATCGAAGGCATCACCCGAAGAAAATTTGCGGTGTAATTTTCATCGATGGATCGAACTCTACCAATGTATTTCTGACTAAAAAATTCAACCAATATCCAATCGTCTATTTTTATAGACTGAATAGTAACTGGAAATACACCTTCAAACGTTTTACCGTTCTTGGTAACAAAACACTCAATGGGGCAAAGGTGTTCA
Organism: Chrysolina oricalcia; assembly: GCA_944452925.2. Taxonomy (NCBI): domain Eukaryota; kingdom Metazoa; phylum Arthropoda; class Insecta; order Coleoptera; family Chrysomelidae; genus Chrysolina; species Chrysolina oricalcia. Next base: position 38,858,519 of record OX101828.2, on the reverse strand, counting down.
TTGACACTACTGGTGCTTGGTCCTTGAGAAAAATCAGGGAGACTTTCTTCGTCATCTTCCATATGATCTTCCATTTTATCATCTTCTTCATTGGAATCACTACATTTGGTTTCATTAAAATCTGTTCCTGCTACACTTCGCCCTGGTAAAACGTTAACTTTTTTTCGCTGTTGCCTTGGTTTAGGGAGATTCTCGTATCTTAGTTCTTTCAAAATATCAACTACAGAATCTGTTAAAGCTTCCGCATCATTTTCAGGAACTTGTGAATCTGATGGTAGTCTTGATAATATTTCATCTGGATTTATTTTCGAAAACCCGACCTAACATTTTTTACCGCATTTGGTTTAATGGCTTCCAACAATAATTTAAGCAGATGAGGAAATGTGGTCTTTGGGATGCTCGATTCTCTTCGGTCCGGGCCTTTTTTCCAGTCGGTTAATATCTTACGCCAAGCCTCCTTAAATGGGCGAAAAAAAGCCACATCCAAAGGCTGAGTCATGTGGCTGGAATTCGCTGGTAGAAACACGAATGATATGTTGTGCTCTTCACATCTTTCTACAGCTTCCAAAGAGATGTGCGAAGAGAGATTGTTCCCTATTAACAATTTTTTTCCGGGCAAGTTTTGAAAATACGGAATGGCAATGGTTTCAATCCAATCCTGGAAGCAGTTGCTGTCGAACCATCCAAAAGGGGTTGAACTGAAACGAGCACCTCGTGGCCCCCCTATCTTCCAAGTTTCGTACATATGTTTGGCCTTATACACCACGAAAGGAAGTAAAATTGTTCCGTCTGCTGCGGCTGCAAACATAAGGGAGGTGGCCGACTTACTGTGGTTCATTACCCTTTCCGGGTATTTCATTCCCCGTTTTGAAATTACTCTTTTTCGACCTGGGTCGTCAGTCAAATTGGTTTCGTCGTAATTGACGATATTGGACGGACTGACACCATCTATTGAGTTTCGAAGATTTTCAAAATAACACCTGATTTGTTCAGTAGTTAGTCCAGCCCTTGACCTTTTAATGTTTTGACAGAACCTCATCGAGAGTCTTTCTTTGTGACGCTTAACGAAACCCAAAGCAAACTCCATCCCCGGCATATTGTTTTGAAACCGTTCAACTCGTCGGCCGATTTTGTCCAGATAATTTTTCACTATAACTCTCAGATCATATAAATCCAATAGTTGTCCCCATTCGGAGCACTGAACTAATCTGTTTACAATTTGGAGCTCAACTTCTGCAGACAACACAGTTTGACCACCTTTGGAAAGACACTTTTCACCACTTTCTTCTTTGGTTTTGCGTCTACACAATACTGTATAATCAATTTTATATTTAGCTGCTGCTACTCTAAGTGAAATACCATTTTGAACTTCCTCAATCGCTTTTTTGTAAACATCTTCTGACACCCTACGGCAAGGTTTAGCCCTCGGATCACGCTTATACTCACGAGGCATCTTTGTCACTAAGCGAAAAACAATACTCCGTGATATGCGGCGGACCGACAAGCGTTAACCTGTTGTTGCATTTGACCCCACTTTTCCGCCATTTGTGACCAATCAAATTTAAAAATTCATAAATTCCAGGCATTTTAGTTTAGGTGTTGCCAAGTTTAAAAATTATAAGTAGAAATGTATCAAAGACATGTGTTATCGAGCTTTACCTCAAATTCAAATGTTAAGGAAGTTTGTCAGATAAAGTTTTTTCAGGGACAAAATCTTATTGAAAATTGATGATTGATTAAATATTATAACCTCAAACATTATTCTTTCAGAAATTTGGTTTTTGTGCTTCATGTATTAGGTAAAGTTCCCATATATATACAAAAAATATTTCAACCGCCTGAAAAACATACTGAGTGGTGAAAAAAAATATAACGTTGTTTTCCTGAAAACTGTTGCGATTGGTACAATAGTTGCGTTTCACCCAATTTTACGGTACTTATATATATATATATAGCGGAAAATGTGAAATAATTGTTTTTTATGTTAATGATAAGGCTACAGGACCTTTGTTAGGTCGCGATTTTTTTTTATATGTTCAAGTTGAATATTTTACAATTAGATTTCATGCAAACTCGCGATAACATAAACTGATTCGAAAATATTCCAAAGTTTTTGCACCCGGATTAGGTAAAATTGCTAAGAGGGTAATATCAATTAAACTGAAAGATGCTAATGTCGTACCAAACTACATCAGAGCTCGCCCTCTGCCGTTGGGATGAAAGAGATGGTGGAGGTTGAATTGAACCGATTACAAAATTTAGGCGTTATCGAGCCAGTGGACTACAGCCCATGGGGTACACCGGTTGAAAAAAAAATGGTACCATACGTATCTGTGGTGACTTTAAGGTCACAGTCAATCCTTTTATTGAGGTGAATCAATACCCACTACCTCGTATTAATGAGTTTTTTATTAAATTACAGGGTGGCATTGAGTTTTCAAAATTAGATCTGTCGAATGCTTACCAGCAAATCTGTCTCGGCGAACCTTCAAAAAAATTAACAATAATAACTCACAAAGGATTATGCAGATATAACCGTGCTCCTTACGGGATCGCAAGCATCTCTTCTAAGTTTCAAAAAGTCACGGAAGCGCTCTTATCAGGTTTAGATGGGGTACTGGTATTCCGAGATGACATTTCGAATACGGGAAGAAATCGAATTGAACATTTAGAAAGACTTGAACAAGTATTGAAAAACTAGATGAGTCTGGATTGAAAATTAGTCAAGAGAAATGCAGTTTTTTATGAATGAGATATCCTATTTAGGCTATGATAATATAAACAGGGTTGGTTAACATACCGATAAAAAAAATCGAGGCAATTGAACACGCACAGCAACCTGAAAATTTAACACAGTTAAAGTCTTTTTTAGGACCCACTAATTACTATGGTCAATTCGTACCGAACTAAGCTGCGGTTCTACACCCATTACATAATTTATTAAAATCCAATGTGACTTAGCATTGGTCGTCCGATTGTGAGACAGCATTTAAAAAAGTAAAAACTTTACTATCAGCGCCTATTAACACACTTCAATCCAGATTTACCATTAAAATTATACAATGATAATAACACATTATTAGAATGAGATAAAAAGATGAGTCAAAGTATTTGGACTTTGTAAGTTCAATCAGTATCTTTGGGTCACAAATTCATTCTAGTAACAGACCATAAAGCTCTAACGACCATTTTTCACCCTCTTAAAGGAATTCCACAATTTTCAGCAAATAGATTGAGGAGATGGGCGGTAATATTGTCGAATTATCAATAGGAAATAGAATTTGTAAAATCCGCAAAAAATGTTGCTGACTTTCTATCGCGAGCGCCGATAGAAATTAATAAAAATTACGTAGAAAATGTAGATTTGAATTACGTAACACATTTTTCTGAAAATTATCATTTTCCAATAAATTTTGAAACGGTAAGAGCCGCTACATTGAATGATAAAATTTTGTGTGACATCAAACAATTTTTGCATCAGGGTTGGCCTTAAAAAATTGAGTGTGAGGAAATTATTCCCTTCCTGAGAGTAAAAAATGAACTAACGGTAGATTCTGACTGTATTATGTGGAACCATCGATTGATTATACCCAAAGTGTTGCAAAAAATATTTTTAATGACTTGCATTCATCACATTTGGGTATAGTCAAAATGAAAAGTTTTGCTCGTTCATAATTTTGGTGGCCTGGGCTGGACCAGGACATAGAGAAAGTTTGTCGCACCTGCAAAAATTGTTTAGTTTTAAAAAAATCCAAATAAAGCTATTTTGGAATGTTGGCCACTCCCACCTGAAATTTGGCACCGGCTACATATTGGTTTCATGGGACATTTCCTGAACCAACAATTTCTGATTATAGTTTAAAAAATTGTTTGAAATTGTTTTTTCCGTTAATCAGCTGTCGTCTCCTTACGAACGGCAGCCCTCAAAGTCAAAACTTGTGCGAGCCAAGGATTAACGAGGTCTTACCTTTTTACGTGCGATTCCTGGCACGATCCGAAGAGAATATCGAAAGGAGGTCCGTTTGGTCACCCATCCAAATCCCGGCCTCGCCTAGCGTTACTTGGCTTCAGATATCGGTGAACCGGCGCTCTCCGTTCGAGCTATCCCCGCGGATAGTGGACGCATATTCAAAATGGTTGGAAGCTTTTACATTAAACTCGATAACATCTAAAGCAACAGTTGAAGTTCTCAGAGCAGTTTTTGCTAGATTTGGTTTACCAAAACAAATTGTATCTGATAACGCATCAACTTTTTGCTCAAAAGAGTTTCAAGACTTTTTAAGAATGAATGATATTGTTCATATTACATCCCCACCCTATCAACCATCAGTAATCGGCGCAGCAGAAAATGCTGTGAAAACAGTCAAAAATGAACTAAAAAATTGTCTGAGAGCGAACAAAAATGTTTCTCTCAACAAAGCTCTGTGTAATTTCCTTTTCGACTACAGGAATACCGCTCATTGTACCACTGGGCTGAGTCCTGCCGAGGTAATGTTTCAAAGAAAAGTAAAGACACGTTTTGACAATTTGAAACCTCAGAAAATATCTTCACAGTCTACAGATTTTAAAGATTGCGTTTTGACAAAGCAGGCCAACCAAAAATATTATCATGTTGGAAACAGATTTTTAACATTTGACATTGGGGAAACTATCACTGCTAAAGATTATAGAAATGTAGAACACTCGACGTGGATTAGGGCAATTATTGATAAAAAAATAGGCAAATCTACTTATATACTGCGAGTTCCAGATTTAGGCAATTTAACGTGGAAAAGACATCTAAATCAATTAAAAAAATATCAGTTCAAAACATCGAATATTTTATAAAATAATATTACTGCAAGTGGAAACTCTACTGAAAAAGTATATTCGACGGTTGTTGATACCTTTGATGGAAATAGTGATAGTGGGGTGGTTGAAAGACCCAAACAAAATATTAAACCTATTGATAGACCGAACTGTAAATAGTATCGTAAGTTGACATTTAAAAAGAGTAAGGGGAAAAATGTGTAATGTATTCACACTGTATTATGTATGGCAGTTCCTTATAGAGGAAATGTCTTCTGCGCATGACCATGTCATGAGACACATAACCAAACCACCTGTAAAACCTGAGTAATATATGGTTCGTGAAACAGTAAAGGTGTTTCCATTATTCTCACCTTGCAGGCATAACCCTGTGTAACCAAATATACAACAGATCCTCAAGCACCAGAAAAGAAAAAATGGGGTGGAAAAGTAAAATGTTTTGTATGTCACAAAATTGGTCATTACGGAAAACACTGTTATGAAAGAAAAGAAAATCTGAAAACAAGAACAAAGAAATGCACGAACTGCAAGAAGTTAGGAAATTTAGTAGCTGATTGCAGGTTTCTCAGACGAAAGGAAGAGAAAAACAAAACAGATATAAATGCATTTGTATGAGCATCTTTAAAGTTATGGTCAGATGATTGGTGCATGGATACAGGCGACAGTGAACATATGCTCTGGGACAAGAAACTTTTTGAAACTCTCACTGAAAGTCAAATGGAAAGGAAAGTAAAAATTAGAGATGGAAACATGCTGGATGTTGCTGGTGTAGGAAATGTTGTATTATTGGCATTCAATGGACAACAACATAAAAACTCTTCTTTCCAAAGTACTCTATGTACCAAATCTGAAATTTAATTTGTTCTCAGTAGGATGTGCATTAGATAAAGGATATTCCATGACATCAGATATTAAAAAATGTGAGCTGTTGGGTGAAAATGGCCAAGTACGAGCAATAGCCAAAAGGAACAATAAATTGTATAAGATGGACTTCTTGATATCAGGAAAAGAAATACACTCAAGAATAAATCACTCATGCTTTGCAGAATATACCAAACAAGAGGTAAAATATAACATTGATGATGATATTGATGTTTCAGATTGTCATTCAGTACAGACTGTTAAAAATATGACTGTATGGCATAATCGTCTGTTTCATCAAAATGTTGATCATATTAAGAAGGTTTTAACAAGATATAATATAAAATACAATGATGATACTACTAATGATCCTATGTGAAAAATGTTTGGCTGCAAAACAACACAGAATGCCATATTCAAAGAGTGTGTCACTAGGAAGAGAAACACTACAATTGGTCCATGCTGACGTGTGTGGGCCTATGGAAACCACATCGCTAGGTGGTGCGCGATATTTCCTATCAATAAAAGATGATTTCTCATCATACCGCTGTGTTCTCCATGAAACACAAATCTGAAGTGAAGACAAACATAAAAATTCATTGCTCAGGCTGAGAGAGAGAGAGAGAGAGAGAGAGAGACAAATAATAAACTGAAAGTTATAAGATCAGATGATGGTTCAGAATTTGTGAACCATGAGATGAAAGCACTCTTGGTGAATCAAAGAATACACCATCAACGGTTTGTCATATATACCCCGCAAAAAATGGAAATGGATAAAAAAATTTGGGCAGAAGCCATAAACACAGCAGCCTATGTGTTAAATAGAACTGGTACAAGTTCAGAGAAAGATGAGTACCCTTATGAAGTGTGGTACAAAAAGGCTGTAAACCTGAATAACTTCAAAATATTTGGATCAAGAGTATCAGTCTATATACCTAAAGAAACCCGAAGAAAATGGGAAACGAGAAGTAGGGAAGGAATATTCTTAGGCTACAGTGAAGAAGTCAAGGGATACAGAATATTTTTCCAAGATAAAAATAAAGTAGAATGCCACAGAGATATAATATTCCTACCTGAGAGAACCTATGAACTTTAAGAAAATAGTGCACCAAATCAAATATACAATGATACTTCAGAAGAAGTTTTCTCCCAAGAAAATGAAAATCTAGTTGAAGACCAGGTCAGTTCAGATGCTGACGTAGAAAGCCATCATGAATAGGCTTGAGAAGTCACCTTCAATGGCATTTAGGGGAGAGATGCCAGTGCCATGGAAGGATAATAAATTTCATCCATACTGAACATGGCACTTCAGTAACATTCCATTGCCAGCGATTAATTGAACAGGTGATCGGTGGCATGGAAGTATTACATATGGATGGAACATTCAAAGTAGTCCCGAACAGATTTGAGGCAGCATAGCTCTTTATTTTGCATGGAATCATCCAAAAGCAATTACTTCATTATTATCGTTATTTCTGAACATACATTTCAAAATGAAGTCAACACTAAAGAACGCTTTGTCTTTATACATTGAAAATTGATATATCCAACAGAGAAAAAATCAATCAACCAAAACATTACGTTGTATGATTGTTAGAATTTTTATATCGATTTTTCGTTTCAGTCAGTGGTTTTGCTGTATGCATTAATGGAGAATAAATCCACTGGTGCATATTATGACATTTCATCGTTTCTAAAAAGACTGGTGCCAACTCTACTTCCAGAGATAATATTCATGGACTACGAGGGAGCTATGTATATAATGCAATTTCTAGAGCTCAGCCAGAAGCACATCTGCATGGGTGTTTCTTTCATTATGTACATATGAATCTCCAGTTCCGAAAAATGAGAAGATGAGAAAATGAGATATCTCCAACCAGTCAATAATAATCTTTCTGCCCGAAGAGGATTGAAGCAACTGATGACTTTGCCCCTATTACCCCCAAATAGAACTGGGCTTCAATTTTATATCAGGAGATCTACTAGAACGTGGTATGAACACGGGAGGATTGATTTCATATATTTCTAGGTTAGTATATATTCTCCATTGTGTCAAAAAGGATGATTATAATTCCTAATTTGCGTTTTTACTGCAACACTCAGTAGTCTTCGAGAGACTTGTGCAAGCTAGGGAAGACGACGCTCTAGGGCCGAAGAGAGTCAGCATTGGGCCTATGACGGAGTATGCAGCTAGGCCCCTACCTCCTATCCTTTTCATTAGGTTTCAAGGGGACTGCGGGCCCCCTATCTTCTCGGGCCCCGGGACATTTTCCCCCCTGCCTTCTCCCTTTCACCGGACCTGCTTTCAAAGTGTGACGTCACTTGATAACAGTTGCTACTACTGTGATATTTTATTTTCATTCGTCGGCGTTATAAAAAGCCGCAAAAAAAATATTGGAAAAATTGGGAAAAAAACAACTCTGTAGGTCCATAACTTAAATAGGAACATACAACTTTTCCTTGCCTGTACTATTCAGCATAACCATTCCTTTCTAATGATATAATAGAAAGTAATTTTTTGAAATGAAATACCAGAAAATCCAATTATTATTCTTCAAATAACGAAAAAACAGATTTATCGAAAAAAAAAAATTCAAATTGATAGGATTAAAGATAAAATAAATTCAAAACAAATGTTCGAAATGCATTCCCTCAGCGTCAATACATTTATTGACTCTGGTGATATTTTCATGTAAAACGTTTCTCAACATTTGGGGCGTGATATCTTGGAAAGCTCTACGAATTTTTACTTCTAGCTCATGTAGAGTTGTAGGTTGTGTGGAATACACCCTATTTTTAAGATGCCCCATAGAAAAACGTCGCACGGAATAAGATCAGGTGACCTTGGTGGCCACCTGACTGGACCATGGGTTGTTTAAGTCTCTCTTGAAAGCGATTTTGAAGATAATTTCTCGCTATTCTTGAATTATGCGGAGGGGCGCCATCTTGCTGGAAGTACATTCTCTCAGTTATTTCCGCTGGTAGGTTGTTAATGAATTCCGAAATTTCATTCGTTAAAAAATTAAAGTATCTCTCTCCGGTTAGTTGGCCTTGAAAAAGAATGGGGCCAACAATATGAGTTCCAACTATTCCTGCCCAAACATTCACACCAAATCTCTCCTGGAAGCCGCCTTGTCGAGACCGGTTCTCGTTTGCTATCGCCCAGTACCTGGAACAAAAGACCGTTCACACTTTTAGCACACAATAATCCAAATAAAGTACAGTACCTACCTTAAATAATCCATTGTTGGTAAATCTTGACTCGTCCGTAAACAAGATATAATAGTTAAATAGGTGATTCTCAGCATTTTGTCGAAGAAACCAATTACAATATTCCAGGCACCTTTCACCGTCATTTTCATACAAATTTTGATGCAACTGATACTTGAAGGATTTCAATCGATGTTTTTTAAAAATTTTCCTAGCAGAGTCCTTACTTATAGCTAATTCGGCGCCAATCTGCCTTGAGGAAATTGTGCTATCATATTGTACTAAAGCTAATACATTAATTTCAGTTTCCTCATTAATAACAAATGCTTCTTGGTCTTCGTGAACATCAGGCTCAGTTCTTAATTTTTCTTCAAGCCACTGGAAATACCTTCTTGACGGTTGCTGCCTCCCTGGATATTGCTCTAAATATAATCGTTCAGCGGCATAAGAATTTTTTAAACATTCACCATAAATGAGAAGAGTGTCCATTTGTTCGGTTCGTGAATAACAAGGCATTTTTTGAATATTCCACTAACTGATTTCGATTTCCAAACCCTTTTAAAATGGCAGAATCAAAAAGACTACTTCGAACGTCAAAATAATATGGATAGCAGCGTTCGTGACAGCTCTCATTTCTTTTTTGTTTCATTCCAAAATACATCTTAATCAGCTACTTGTTGATATTTTGGTTCGAATGATTATTGCAATGGAATGATTATTCTGAATAGCACAAACATCGTCCATAGGTAGATATTAGAATATCTATGGACGAAGGCACAGACCAAGTACGTTTATGTTCCTATTTAACTTAGAACCTACAGGATATAATTTATCATTCCACCTTATTTTTAATTTAATTTTTGCGTATGGCGATAATCTGTTTTGTTATTTGAAGAATAATAATTGGATTTTTCGGTATCTCAGTTCAAAAAATTGTTTTCTATTATATCATTAGAAAGGAATGGTTATGCTGAATAGTACAGGCAAGAAAAAGTTGTATGTTCCTATTTAAGTTATGGACCTACAGAGTATTGTTTTTTTCCCAATTTTTCCAATATTTTTTTGGCGGCTTTTTATAACGCCGACGAATGAAAATAAAATATCACAGTAGTAGCAACTGTTATCAAGTGACGTATGGTTTCCATAGCCAACTTTTCAATTTTTGGCTTTCATTTTGCATCCACGGCCTACTCGGTGAATTTCAATAATAATTTTTTTCTGATCTAGTTTCTGGTTAGATACCAACTTGTGATATGTCATTAGAAAGGGAATTGAATGCTGAATAAAGCGAAAAAAAATAGGGTTTCCATCTAAAATAAGAAAGTTGATGTTACTTCCGGTCAGACCGGAAGTTAACTTCGACATGTCAATATGCTCAAATTCTAGCTCTTATGTCATTATATCGACGCTCCAAATTTCACAAACCTACTTCATACAATAACTGAGATATTCCGTAGGCAATACTTCCGTAGCCACCCGGTAAATAGTCAATACTCTAGTAATGGTCCGTCTTCAATGAACTGTGAATTCCTATTAGAGAAAGCACTTAACTGAACTTGCAGACATAAATGATGTTTCTGTTAGAGACTTCCATTTAATGCTGAAAAACAAGCAGATATACCGATTAAGTTCAGTAATAATTGTAAAAGTTGCTACCAAAGGACCTCGCACCGTTTTAATGGGAAATTGTTTTAATTGGAAAGTGGCGTGCGGCTAAGCGGGAATCGGCCGATATTGTAAATTCACTACAGAGTAAAGTAACATTACTATAAAAAATATCAATGAATATTATTGAAAGAAGTTGTTTGCAATTGAATAATAATAATGATATTCCCAATTATCCAGTTCAGTCTACCAAACAGTGATTTCAATAAATGCCTGATAAGTTGGCCTCGATTTTGAATGAGAATTATCGACAATAATTTTCTAGGAGGAAATTACTAAATTAGCGTTAATCATCTGTCAAAGCAACTGATTTAACAAAATCTTAAATATGTGTAAAATAAACAGTAATAAAAAGAAAGATAATGAAATAAAGCCAGGATCCTCAAAAAAATTAAAATTGGTAGACTAAACTGTGTAAGGTGTTCTGTGTCTGTGACACTGTTCCATGTACAGCTTGGCAAACAGCTGCAATTGTGAAAATGTTCACGCCCATGATGCGCATTTGTCGTACGATGGACTATCCAGTGATATTCACGTGAATGTTCGCGCAAGAATTGGAAATTTCACAATCTCAGCTATGTTTGCCAAACTGTACAGGGTGTCCCAAATTCGAGCCCCATCATTGGGATCTCGGAAACCAGAAGAGATACGAGGTTGGTTGAATGGATGCAAAGTTGCGCAATTTGGTGCTCATTGTAACGCCGCTTTCATATTTGAAAAATTCCGAATACTTCCGAAGATTTTTGGAAAAAACCGATTATTCGCGATTTCATTTTTATTTTTTTGTGACTCTAGTTGAATAGATATAACAAAACAAATTTCACATTCTCATTGCTACTTTTTCTGTTCTACAAGATGGTGCTATCAGATTTTCAAACAGACGTCTCGTATTTGAGCTGCCATCATCCACTTTGTTTTTTTTTAATACGGCCCTGGATTTTTTATTATAGATTTTAAAAGTTTCTAATGTCCCAAAACAAATCATGTATCGTACTTATTCTATCAAATTAATAATTTTAAATTATTTTTTAAGGCCAATAATAATCCTCGAGCTTCAGTTAGAGTTTTCTCAGAAGAAGTAGGATCACCGCGAATGAGAGGTTAGAGAACTTTAAATAAGCGTGGATATAAACCTTACAAAATCTATATTAACACTAAGACCTGGCGATGCTGAGAGACGATTAGAATTTTGTAACTGGTTGCAAAATAAAATTAATGAAAATGACTTCCTATGCAGTTTTTCAACAGATGGACTATATAACAGACATAACGAACACTATTGTTCAGTAGAAAACCCAAGGCAGAATCAAGAAGTGAGACATCAGGGACGACAATCATTTAACGTAAGGGTCGGTATGTGGCACAATAAGATTATCGGCACGTTTTTTATTCAAGGAAAATTAAATTCCGATAGATATGCAGAATTAATAAGGACCAATATATTGGATTCCTTAATGGAAGAATCTTTGGGCGTATTACGTCAACTATGGTGGAAACAAGACGGTGCACCACCTCATAATGAGAGATGTGTTGAAAATTTATTAAATGAATTTTTCCCTAATAAATGCATTGGAAACCAAGGTCCCGTACGTTACTACTTTCTTTAGGGATTTCTCAAAAACCGTCTTTATCGAAACAAGCCACAAAATCTTGAAGTATTACGACAAGACCTAATAAGGGAGATCAGGGCTATCCCTGCAAGGACCATTCAGCGTGCCATCCATAAACTTCACAGACTGACACGAAAATGCATTCAAGCAGGTGGATTACGATTTGAATATTTGCTTTAACTAAAAAGTTATTTTAACGATGTACTACTAAGATCTTACCAAAAATCTATTCTCTGTCTCTCTCTAACACATGAGTTCTTATGGAAAATGCTATTAATATAAACTTTTCGAATAAGTGCGATACATCATTTGTTTTGGGACATTAGAAGATTTTTAAATCCATAATAAAAAATCCAGGGCCGTATTCAAAAAAACAAAGTTGATGATGACAGCTCAAATGCGAAACGTCTGTTTGAAAATATGACAACACCATCTTGTAGAACAGAAAAAGTAGCAATGAGAATGTGAAATTTGTTTTGTTATATCTATTTAAATAGAGTCACAAAAAAATAAAAATTAAATCGCGATTAATCGGTTTTTTCCAAAAATCTTCGGAAGTATTCGGAATTTTTCAAATATGAAAGTGAAGTTTCAATGAGCACCAAATTGCGCAACTTTGCCTCCATTTAACCGACCTCGTATCTCTTCTGGTTTCCGAGATCCCAATGATGAGGCTCGAATTTGGGACACCCTGTACACACATCAGTGACTGGCCATTGACAGCCTCAATAAAACACTCATCAACTAGACGTCATTTGACCAGCATCTCCTTCCTTAATCACATGGCGCAGTCGAAAAAGTGAACGTGAGGTTCGTTAGCAGACAAAATATTTCTCCGTAATGGAAAATTAACATTAAATTGTAAATCTGAGAAAAATAAGCCTAAACAATGAAAATAGATTTCCGTTGCTTTCAGCCCATGCAAAAGTCTGGAAATGTCGCTGTCAACTGAAAATTCTGGAAGCAGAGATTTGAGAATCCTCTGCTTGCATTTGAAATTACGAAGAAAGACGAAATTACGCAATGTGCCCAGTCACTATCAATTATTGGAGAGGAAGGGCTCAGAATATTCAATACGTTCACCTTTGAAGAAACTGACAACGATAAGTTGCAGCCGCTTTTGAAAAAGTTTGACGAACAGTTCATCTGCAAGAAAAACATATCCTTCTTGAGACATAACTTCTTTGTGAGACGTGAAGAAGTGGGTGAAACAGTGGAACAATATATAACTGAATTGAAAAATTTCGCGATGCCTTGTGAACTGAATGATCTCAGAGACAGTTAGTGAAGGACATCATGATTTGTGGCCTCCAAAATGAAGATCTCAGACTGAAACTCCAGGATGAAGACCATAAAACCCTGGACGAAGCAGAAAGGTACTGCATAAATGTAGAGCAGAATAGGGAAAGAAACCATTACCAACAAGAAGAAAGAAAATAGAAGTGACAATGTAGATACAATTGGGAAGAGACAGTTTGCAGGCAAGAGGAACAAGGAAGAATCATCACATTCGAAGGGTAGAGTATGTCATAAATGGTGACCGGAAATAAGCGCAAAAGAAAAAAGCGCACAGGAAATATGCGCACGGAAAAAAGCGCACAGACATATAAGCGCACATGAAATAACCGCACTCGGAAAAATGCGCACATCGTAAAAAGCGCACTTGGAAAAAACCGCACGTAGATTAATGCGCACATTGAAAAATGCACACATGCAAGGGCGATATAAGCAAAGTTGAAAAGGTATTATATAATATATGAAAATAAATTAATTTATATAATTGTTCGGTAAAGACATTTGCTAAATGGTGTAGTAAGCTGTCGGATAGTCTTTAACACTTTCATTACTATCATTGTTGAACCTAAATATTAATTTTGGTAAATTTAAATATTTAAATAGTTAATCCTAGTTCGGGTCAGATTAGGGTCATTAGTCTTTTTATTACGACCATTTTGGTACCTAATTGCCATTTCTAGAAAATTATTATTCATTATAATATTACTTAAGGATTAACCAGGTATTAATCCTTTTTTCACTGTCATTGTTGGACTATAAATTGGCCACACCTATAAGTTTTATTTAGTTTACCCTAAATTTCAAGCAAGACAAGTCTACATTTTTTTTTCTGAATAATCGAAATGGAGTTTTCAACCAGTCAGAAAGGCAAGCAAATTCTGAGTTATAAGGGGTTTGAATATCTACGTTCTCGCACAACAAATGGAATAGATACTTGGAGGTGCCGCACGAATCGATCCACAAAGTGCCATTCTTTATTGAAAACGATGAATGAAGACATCGTACAAGAGCCAACCAGTCACTGTCATGACTCCTGTCCCCAGAAAGCGGAAGCAAATATCTTCAGAAGTCGAATGCGACAAGCTATGGTAGCTGTTGATGCCACTCCTCGAAATGTCATTGGAGCCATTTTATCAGGAGTGAGCAATGATGTACTGGCTTATATTCCGAAGCACTCGTCTCTGCCAGGACTCTTCGAAACCACCAAACAGAGAATCACTTGCCGACTCCATCGACGATCAATTTTTTGATTCCTGAGATATATTCTGACTTGGTGTTACACGACTCAGGCATAGAAAATCCTGAAAGAATTCTAATATTGGGTGATCGAGAGTTATTGTGTCAGCTGGACCAACCCACTCTATTCGGTGACGGAACATTTGATAAAGCACCTACAATATTTTATCAGCTTTATACTTGGCATGCCAAAGTGGGAAATTCGTATCCACCATGCGTGTACATATTGCTACAAAAGAAAAATTAACATGGAGATGTTTCGAATTTTAAAAGACTTAGTTCCAAACATGTCGCCCCAGAAGATACTTGTAGATTTCGAAAGAGCCTGCATGAATGCTGCAAGAAGATCTTTTCCAGAAGCAGAAATAAAGGGTTGCTATTTCCATTTATGCCAAAGCCTCATAAGGAAAAAACAGTTGGTTTGAAATCAGACTTCCAATCTTACGTCAACACAAAATTAATGCTAAAATCACTTGCTGCATTATCTTTCGTTCCGTTAGAAGACGTAAGAACTAATTTTAACAGGCTAGCAGAAACTTTTCCTAATGAAGAAAAATTTAACGATGTCCTTACATATTTTTTCTCCACATATGTAGAAGGTGCTGCTGGAAGAAGTCCTCTATTCCCTCCGAGGACATGGAACCATTACGGCGCCGCTCTCGACGAATCGCCAAGAACAACTAATTGTTGCGAAGGGTTTCACAATGCCTTAAATTCGCTATTTCATTATAGTCATCCGAGCATATGGATGCTTTTCGACGGGCTACGTAGGGATTTAGCATGCCATAAACTCACTCTAGTGAACTCTCGAACTAACAGACTGGAGCCTTCCAAAAGAAAATACAGAGAACTATATGCGCTTGTTGCTAGCTCTGTAGACAAATATAATGAGACTGAGGACAAACCATCTTATTTGAGAAGAATAGCTAATTTACAATAGTTTACTGTTAATTACATTATTTAGTTATATTTTATTAGAAGTAATAAGACATGTCTATTTTGTTTATTTGTTTAAATTCTACACAAACAACTGCAGTTTTTTATATACACAGGGACAGGGTGTCCGAAAAGTCTTAGTACGGGCTTATTCCTCCGAAGTTAGGTAGAGAAACTATTGCGTGTGCGCATTTTTCAATGTGCGTATTAATGTACGTGCGGTTTTTTCCAAGTGCGCTTTTTACGATGTGCGCATTTTTCCGAGTGCGGTTATTTCATGTGCGCTTATATGCCTGTGCGCTTTTTTCCGTGCGCTCCTTTCCTGTGCGCTTTTTTCCGGGATTCGTCATAAATGTGGGTATCACCATGTCTTTGGAAAATGCCCAGCATACGGTATGAGATGTCAAAATTGTAATGGGTTAAACCATTTTGCCAGAATGTGTGCAACTAAGAAGTCTAGTGGTAATAGTATGTATAAGCATTTCAATACTAAATATAACAGAAATTTAACTAAGAATGCATTTAAAAGAAATGTAAATGCTGTTGACGAGTCACAAAATATTGATGATTATGTATTTTGTTATGAAAATTGCTTAGAAAATAAAATATGAACAAAGTACAGTTAATAAAAAAAAACTTGCCTGTAAAATTTATACCAACTAGACGTCGTTTTACTAGCATCTCCTTCTTTCATCACAAACTGGATAACTGACAATATCACTCAATTGCAAACAACTTTTTTCAATGAAATTTTTCGATATTTTGCACTTTACTCGGTTGTGAATTTAGAATATCGGCCGATTCCTGCTTAGCTGCACGCCACTGATAATAACCGATTTGTGCATATTTACTCTAATTGAATGATAAAACTGGATAGGAAAATATAATGAAACGCTTACCCAACACGACAGCGGCAACACGGGGACTGAAGGATCGTATAGAAATATGGGAATATTTCATCACTGATGAGATAAGTATAACAGTTGATGGTACAAATGATTATATACAATCTGTGGCTAACAATTTCAATCGTACTCGTAAGGCTAATTTCATAAACTCAGTTGGAGTTCGAGCTCTGATCAGATGACTATATGGCAGGATTATATCATGAAAACTGTCTGAATGTTGAGGATTTATGGAAAACTGATGGGTCCGGAGTAGAAATTTTTCGCATCGTTATGTCTTTACAACGATTTAGATTCTTACTCCGTTGTCATAATAAAAACGCGTGTAGATAGGCGGGCGATAGATAAACTAACTACAATTCGATCTTTTTTCGAATTGTTCGTAACCAACTGCAAAAATGGATAGTACCTTTCAGCATATGTAAGAATTGACGAAATGCTGCCAGCATTCAGAAGATGTGAGTTTTTCGCCAATATATCCCTAACAAACCTACTAAATATGTTATAAAAGTATTAGCATTATGTGATGCAAAGATGTTTTACACCAGTAACTTGGAGATTTATGTGGGCTCTCAACCGAATGGCCCTTTTCGAAAGTCAAATCCTGGATAAGACATTGTGTTGAGACTTCCTGAACATATTTTCAGAAGCAATCGTAACTTTACTGCATGACCATAAACTCACTGCCATAGGAAACACAAGGAAAAATAAACGCGAATTACCGTTAGAATTCACAAAACCTACTAAACGACCACTATATATGAGCATGTTTCGATGCACTCTTGTATCGTACCTTCCTAAGAAGAATAAGAATGTGCTTCTAGTCTATTCTTTGCATCGCCATAGCGACGAAATTGATTAATTATCAGGTGATGATTACCGAATATAACGTAACCAAAGGAGGTGTGGACGTGGTTGACAAATTGTGTGCAAGTTACAACTGCGCTAGAAATACTAGAAGATGGCCAATGGTTATATTTTATTTGACTCTAAATATTGCCGGTATGAATTCACAGATAATTTATAGTGCAAATAATCCAGAGAGAAGCATATTGAGAAGAAATTTTCTAAGAGAAATAGGGAACAAACTAATATTCCCTCATTTGCATCAGCGTGCGCTGGGACTTCCTCTTAGTTTGAAATCAAGATTGAAGGAAATTTGCCATATTTCCACTAACGAAAATGAAGACAACGAACCTAGAAAAATAGGAAGATGTGATTTTTGTGACTGGAAAAAAGACCGAAAAACAAGATTCTTTTGTTGCATGTGTCAAAAACTCATGTGTTTGGAACATGTAACAGCAATTTGCGGAACCTGTGCAACAAATGATCAAGAATAAAATATCCTGCAAAAATCACTTGAAAACAGTTTTTATTTAGTTTTCGAAATGTCATGTATAAAACATGAGGATAAGTGTGATTTTAATTTTTTTCAATCATTCATTTTTATATTTACTATACTAGAAACACGAAATAGCTCAAAATTCCTATTTTTTGCTATATTGTTACCATTTTCGTATCCCAAATTAAATCATTCATACCAAGTAAACTCCTAATTACCGACTGGCAATAAAATTTTGAAAAAAATTATCCCATTATATTTTTAATATAACCTGGTCTGTGACACCGGCGCCACTACTTACGCCGAAAAGTTGCGCGCCACCACTGGAAGGTTAATGAAAAAGTTTCCCATGTGGTTCCAACATTTTGGCGGATACTGTAGATAATTGGGTATTCGGTATCATAATTGTGAACAACTTATCAATACAAGAATTTTCGATGTTGTCACAAATAAAAGTATGTTTCTCTTGTACTAAATTAATAATTTTTGATATTACTCGTGTACGACTGATAAATTTCAAGATTTGATTATTCATTTGTATGACATACAGACCTTTTTCTGAAGAATGGCTTTATTCCTATAACAAATGAAAAAGTTTTGCGTTTTCGCCAACTTGAATATAGTATACAGCGTGACTCAAAAAAAGACAAATGAAAAAAAATTACTGATTTCACAAAAAAACATTGTGATAAAAGTTGATGCGTATCGAGAAACTCAAAGTGAGTGGTCAAAAAGTTATGTTAAGTCTTCGGATTGTGAAAACAATTTCAGTTTTTTTCGAAAAGTCATCAAGAATAATGTACCCACCTATATTTTTTAAAAAATTCATTGGAAATATTTCACTGTCATCTCATGAAGCAGTCAGATACAGATTTTCATAAAGTTTCTACATATCCAAATACTGTGCAACAAAGTTAATTAAAAAAGAAACAGAAATCAAGTGCAATTTATTTCTTTATTTTGAAGTATTTACAAGAATGGTCTAATGCAATAGTTTTGTGAAAGACCCTGTAGTTTGTAAATTCAATTTGTAAAGAGAATACCTGCAGAATATCCCTTTCCAAGGGCAGAATCAGCCGTGAGAGCAGCGAGGTGGAGATCGGTGCCACCTGTCCCAGAAACCCTGTTAGGCTTGGGAAGTCACCTTAAAGGGCATTTGTGGGAGAGATACCAGTGCCATGAAAGGATGATAAATTTCATCCAAACTGAACATGGCACTTCAGTAACTTTCCATTGCCAGCGATTAATTGAACAGGCGATGGATGGAACACTCAAAGTAGTCCCGAATAGACCTAAGGCAGCACAGCTTGTTACTTTGCATGGAACCATCCAAAACACAGTGAGCAATTACTTCATTATTATCGTTACTACTGAATCTACATTTCAAAATGAAGTCAACAGTAAAGAACTATTCGGCATTATAAATTGAAAATTGGTGTATCCAACAGAAAAAGAAAACAATCAACCGAAACATTACATATTTTTTTTTGCGTGATTGGTAGAATTTGTATATAATAATAATAAATGATTTTATTGAACAGACATAAAAGTACATAACATTATACTATGACTAAATATGCCACTCAATTGGCAGAGTTCAATTTCACGATAAAATCGCTAATTGCTCTTCCACTCAACCATATCGTTTCAGTCAGTGGTATGTATGCATTAATGGGGAATAATTGATGCATATTATGACATTTTATCGTTATTTGAAAGACTGGTGCCAACTCTACTCCCAGAGACAATAATCAAGGACTACGAGGAAGCTATGTATAATGCAATTTTTAGAGCTTGGCCAGAAGCACATCTGCATGGATGTTTCTTTCATTATACCCAGGTATGTAAATATGAATATTCAGTTTCAAACAATGTACCTAATTCCAATGTCTGAATTAAAGGCTGTATGGCGAAAAATGAGAAGAGGGCGATATCTCCAACTGGTCAATAATAATCTTTCTACCCGAATAAAATTGAAACAACTGATTATTTTCCCCTAGAACTAGATCTACTAGAACATGGTATACAGTGTGTCCCACTTACCATGCTCACCATGGGTATCTTTTTAATGGTGAGAGATACGAGGTCGGTTAAATGACACCAAATGTGGAGTTTATCAAGGCCAACTATAATGTGAAAAAATATTTTCATAAAATCTATTCGTTTTTGTTTTATACGCAAAAAACAGATTTTGATCATTTTCATGTCTCGTCCGTAACTTCTTTATTTATGAAAATATTTGAATAGGAATTTCACATTCTTATGGCAGTTTTTCAATGAGATTTTGAAAAAAATATGAAATCCATACCAACTCTTCTACAATTTGAGATATCAGCACCAACTTTTAGTTTTCAAATGTAGGTCATAGCCCACTATGACTTAGTTATGAATAACTTTTTTTTCTCTTACACATGATATGTCACAGTAATAGCTTTTTGTTGATAACAACGGAGTTATCGTCATTTATACAAAAACAAGAACTATTTTGAAGTCACCATCTTGAATTTATAAATTTTAACAGAAAAATCATGATCTCCGACCTCAAAAACCCCCACATACCAATTTTGAATGGAATTGGACCATAATCACAAATCTCGTCCGCTATATTGAAAGAGCCGCCATTTTTTATTTTTCATTTCAATAAAAATTCCATAGTGCATTGTCACCGGAATTATGAACACCTGCCAAATTTCAAGTTATTAGGACCGCCAGAAGTGGGTCAAAATTCACGTGCAAGAGACATGAAAATGATCAAAATCTGTTATTTGTGTATAAAACAAAAACGAATAGATTTTATCAAAATAGTTTTTCACATTATAGTTGGCCTTGATGAACACCACATTTGGTGTCATTTAACCGACCTCGTATCTCTCACCATTAAAAAGATACCCATGGTGAGCATGGTAAGTGGGACACACTGTAAACATGGGATAATTAATTTCGACTTGATGAATAATAAATTTCTCGAAATCAGTTTGCAAAATGGAAATGTGCGTTATACTTGAAAGCGTGAAGGGTTAGCTATAGGAATTAGGCACGTTTTTTAATTCACCGTATATTCACCATTGGTGGACTGACGTCAGTCACCGTTGCACCGACGTGGTGAGCTGTGATGGAGTCACCAGTGGTACATTAAAAAACGCAAAACGAGAATTGACAAATGACAACTGACATTCGTTTGTTGTGTTGATTGTTGTTATTTGTTTTATTTCATTAGCAAAAGTCGAAAAATGAATGAAAATATATTGAAAATTGTGGGAGTTATTGCTTGTAGATTTTGGAGTAGGAGCAGTTCATCTGATTCTGATAGTTCCGAGGATGAAATAATGTTTATTTCGGGAAATAAACGAGTTGGAACAAAAATTCTGAACTATGTACAGAACATTGTATGGAATTACGACGATGTTGATTTCAGATCCCATTTCAGATTGGATAGGACTTCTGTTGAGGTAACTTTGTTGCAGAGTAAAAAAAAATTATAATTTATAATTGCATTATATTTTCTAGAATCTGTGCCAGGAGCTGAATTTCGAGCGAAGAATCAATCTTCCTGGAAGGCCACCAATAAGACCACTAGATTCCGTATTAGTAACATTATGGGTACTAGCCAACCAAGAGTCGTTTCGTGGCATATCGGATCGTTTTGGATTGAGCAAGGGACATTGTCACCAAGTTTTTATCCAAACTTGCATACAAATTTGTAACCTCAGAAGAGACTATATTGTTTGGCCAAACACACAGGAAGACATGAAAAAATGCGTTCAAGAATTTAATTCAGAAGAAAATATTCTATGACACTACTTGGCAGAAGCCCATTAAACTAATAATAAAATGGATTAAGCAATCCAGACTTCTGCATTTAACCTATACAATAGGTATAATCGTCGGCAAGTCTCCAACAGAAAACAACTACTGCCCCCTACGACCATTGAATTATATCTGTTAGATTCTTGGCAAAGTATTCTACAAGAACTACTTTGCAATGTTCTCCCAATCTCAACGCCAAAACATGTCTCAACCCACACGAGGGAACACCTACGGACCGGTTTCATGGTTTCTTGCCAATCATCAGCGCAGGGTAGCTCACCCAACGCAATCGAAAAATATCTTGACCCCAAGATTCGAAGAGCACTCCGACTATGGTGTCGACTTCGTCTGAAGCCAAATAAATTCAGAAGAAAATATTCTATGACACTACTTGGCAGAAGCCCATTAAACTAATAATAAAATGGATTAAGCAATCCAGACTTCTGCATTTAACCTATACAATAGGTATAATCGTCGGCAAGTCTCCAACAGAAAACAACTACTGCCCCCTACGACCATTGAATTATATCTGTTAGATTCTTGGCAAAGTATTCTACAAGAACTACTTTGCAATGTTCTCCCAATCTCAACGCCAAAACATGTCTCAACCCACACGAGGGAACACCTACGGACCGGTTTCATGGTTTCTTGCCAATCATCAGCGCAGGGTAGCTCACCCAACGCAATCGAAAAATATCTTGACCCCAAGATTCGAAAAGCACTCCGACTATGGTGTCGACTTCGTCTGAAGCCAAATAAATTCAGAAGAAAATATTCTATGACACTACTTGGCAGAAGCCCATTAAACTAATAATAAAATGGATTAAGCAATCCAGACTTCTGCATTTAACCTATACAATAGGTATAATCGTCGGCAAGTCTCCAACAGAAAACAACTACTGCCCCCTACGACCATTGAATTATATCTGTTAGATTCTTGGCAAAGTATTCTACAAGAACTACTTTGCAATGTTCTCCCAATCTCAACGCCAAAACATGTCTCAACCCACACGAGGGAACACCTACGGACCGGTTTCATGGTTTCTTGCCAATCATCAGCGCAGGGTAGCTCACCCAACGCAATCGAAAAATATCTTGACCCCAAGATTCGAAGAGCACTCCGACTATGGTGGATATTTTTCGATTGCGTTGGGTGAGCTACCCTGCGCTGATGATTGGCAAGAAACCATGAAACCGGTCCGTAGGTGTTCCCTCGTGTGGGTTGAGACATGTTTTGGCGTTGAGATTGGGAGAACATTGCAAAGTAGTTCTTGTAGAATACTTTGCCAAGAATCTAACAGATATAATTCAATGGTCGTAGGGGGCAGTAGTTGTTTTCTGTTGGAGACTTGCCGACGATTATACCTATTGTATAGGTTAAATGCAGAAGTCTGGATTGCTTAATCCATTTTATTATTACAAGAATTTAATAATTTAAGGCAAAATGCATTTCCCAATGTAATTGGGTGCATTGATGGTACCCACATTTCTATAAAAGGAAATAGAAATGATAATTCATTTTACAATAGAAAAGGTTACACATCAATGATCATCCAAGGCATATGTAATAGCAAATTGGAATTCATAGACATTTATTGTGGATGGCCGGGCTCAGCACATGATGCCAGAGTTTTTTCGAATTAGCCAATATTTGAAAAATTGTCCATAGAGGGTATTCTACCCAAAGAATATCATTTATTGGGAGACTCAGCCTATCCGTTGAATACATTTTTGATGGTACCCTTCAGGGATAATGGACATTTGACAAGGCGCCAGAAACACTTTAATAGAACTCTTAGCAGCTCCAGAGTTGTTATTGAAAATGCCTTTGGTAGACTCAAAGGAGTTTTTAGACGCCTAAAATATTTAGATTTGGGCAAGTACGAAAACTTCAAAGTCATCACAGTTGCAGCTTGTGTTCTACATAATCTGATGATGAGACGTAATATACCTGTGAATTTGAATTAGAGGAAATTGAAAATGTCAATGACCTCAATGTGGCACATGCTCTTCCTCCTGCAACAGTAGCAAAACAGAAGAGGACTGGAATTATGAATTCTCTTATATAGCATTTGAAAACTTTGTTGATCATTCTCACCTTTTTTCATTAAATGAAAATAATAATAAAATTTTGTTTTTATGTTGACCTCCCTCAAATCGTTAGCCACAACTGATATTTATCCAAATTACGATTTCAAAGGAACACATTTTCTGAATAAAAACATTTCTATAAAAAAAAGTGTATTTTCACCTTGTCTCTACAATGCTTCCATTAAATGAAATGAAATTTCCTCGACAAGAACTATTTGTTCAATAATAATAAATAAAAAAACAGAAAAAAATTTAAAACTCTACAACAAAAACAATAACTCATTTGAAAACAACGAAACTTACAAACTAACTGAAACGCCCAAGTAGAAACATAACAAAACTTAGAAACTAATCAAAACAGCCAAGTGGAATCTAAATGAACAAGAGTCTGCCTTCATGGGGAATCAGAATCACTGACGTTCTTGTGAGGTCTCTTTTTTAATCGTGAAGAACAAGATGCTCGGATCGCATTGGCAAGATTGTTCATAGCCTCTATTTCTTTTTGTCTAATTTTTTTTTTCTCCCCACATGACTCCTGACTTCTGCGATTTTTGAAACAAATATTCATTAATTGTCATAGTATTTTCTTAAGTATTTTGCTTTTTTGTTTGTACTGGCAGCTTTTTTGTTTGTACTGGCAATACTTGTGGGTTTTCCGTGGAATTATGTGTGGAGTTATTTTCCAATGCAGTACATAGCAGGGATTGGCTAGGAGCACTGGACTGTTTCGTTCCAAGAGTTTCATCAAAAATATTGAAGTACTCCCAAGTAATGTTTGACTCTCCAGTCAATTTGAGTATTTTATCTTTGTTGTGTCTGTACGTAGTTAATACATTTCTATATTTTGTTACGTACAAAATGGCTTTATAAGTAAGCGATGAAACAGTTAAAGGTATGCACCGACTAAAATCTCAGTGGAGTCGGGTGTGGTTTCTTTTTATTTATTTTCTGGTATAAATTTTCATAAAATTTCAGTAGGGGCGCCAAGTGATTTACCGAAACATACCCCCTCGAAAGACAACAAATCACTAAACCCTAAAGGCTTACTTGACAACCTTGATTAGTGAAAGAAAAATAACAAATACAAAGTTGAAATATAACTATGTAATAATTTTCGGAAATACCCAGTATAATATTACAAATCGTAGACAAAATTCCTTATTCCACTAAAAATATGGAAACCTCTCGAGTCCGGTTCAAAGATAAAGATAAAGTTATATGGGCCATCCCATAACCTTGATCCAGGAACCCCGCAGCTTATCTACTTAATATCTAGTCAAACAAGAATTTAAACAAAATCGAACACTACTATGTGATATGACTATTAAGAAATAGAATAGGGTGAGTTATGTATGGGGAAAAATACTTGTTTTCATAAGAGTCATTAAAATACGAACTCCGCATATACCACGTTACCCAATTGAAATAAATAAACCAGCCACTATGTGGTACTTATCACGATCCTTTTGGGTTGCTTTTAGGAAAGAAGAGTCTCATAATATGTCCAGTCGTCAGCTACTAACTGAGGGTCCTACATCCACTAATCTTATTCGTAGGCACGGGCTTCTAAGCTCCCGAAAAAGGAAAGACTTTCCCGGTACGTTCCAAATGTTAGTACGACCACTGAGTACCTCAGATCGGCAATGAATACTCAAGATTGCCACAAAATACGACTTCTCATATAAATGTTCGCCGGAAAACGGTTCCCAAAAACGTCTAAAAGGATTAAATCAACATTAAAATATGAACCCGATTGAAGCAGTGAAATGAGAATGATATTATTAAAAACTCACCTCTAGTGCGATATCCCGATGCAACCAAGAGACGTTTTAATACAAATTTACGATCCCTATATCCTTCATAATAAAGAACGTTCGACGATTCCCTCAAAATACCAGAAACCAAATAAAATCGTCGTGTGGGGTGCAAATAGTGAAAAATCCGTTGAAAACGCTAAATCTACCAGTCACTATTCACCCATTCGTTTCTAAAATTTCACTCTCAATCGTTCAACTACGAATACATCCAAACGCTTTTTCTTATCAGGCCCTTTTTTCCACAATATTTCGGCAAACAATCTCGACGACAAGAAACGCTCGGTTTCACCGGCTGAGGCGACTATCAAATTAGCATGCATAAAAATATAAAATACATATACTGAGTGTTATTTTGGCGGAGTCCAAGTACCTTGGATTTGATAATTGAAAATGCGGAAATGAATGACCCTAATGTTGTTCATACATTGATATTGAAATTGCAAGATATATTAGGCGATTGATAAGAGTGTAAAAATGTTACAAACTCCCCCGTAACTTTGCAAAAAAAAAAAAAGTTTTCCTTTTTTTTTTTTAATCAACTTTGAGGTCCTTGATATGCCAATTTCCCATAGCAGTACCCGTTTCAAAATCGTTTAAAGAATAAACGTTTGGGGATATTTTCTTCGCCACCCTACATTTCAGAAATTTCGGTGCCAACTTCGAAGCAAAATATGCCGCTCCGTCCGACAACTGATAGTTTTTTTTTCAAACGGTTTGACCGACCTCAAGAGTGAGCGGTCGTTTCCGTAAGTTATACAACATATGTACGAGCCCACCATGCGCAGTAGCGACTTCTCAGCGTCGCTGGGTTCACCGCGTGACGTTGGGTGTTGCCGGATTTAAAATTAAGGAGTAGAGTTACGGAGGGTGGGACGTTGCCGGTTTTCAAATTTAATTATGGAAGAAAAAAGATATACACGGTGTAGCAACGTAACATGACAGAAAAAACAGTTTGTCAAAAATCGAATTATATACAGGGTGTCTCAAAATACATCGGAAAAATGAATCATCGCATCATTGGAGCATCGCATCATTGGGGCATGCAGGGATTCAGAAGTTTTCGTTTTACGTATACAGGGTGTGTCAAAATTTAAGGAAAAAAAATAAATACAGGGTGTCTCATAAACGTGCATCGTGATGGAGTTTGGCATTTAAGAAAAAAATATATACCAGGTGTACCAACGTGCCAGTTGAGACAAAAAATATATACAGGGTGTCTCATAAACGTGCATCGTGACGGGGTCCGTCATTTTTAAAGTGCGATACCAATTCGTTTTCAAGGAATACATCAGAGCCATCTGTCGTTCAATATATACATAAATGATATTCTGGATCTGTACGAATCATCAAAAAATAAACACTTCCGGTTTCAAAAAATTAAGATAGAAGAAAAGTAATAGTAAATTCGGATTACCCACATCGAGGAGAGTCCAAATCTGCAATAAAATGGCTACTTCCGATTCGAACCGGAAATTGCACTTCCGGTCGTCCGATTTTGATGATTTTGGCATCAATAGATTCGTTTGGATGTCAAGAAACATTTTTAACCCTCTATAGTACCATGTATATTCAAATATACATAAACTTGTAAGTTGCTTTGTAGCCTCTTATGGCGTTTGAACTGAAATAGGTCTTTGTATAATTAGTTATACATGTCTGTTCGTCGCCAATCGTCCATTGGCGTATGGTTCGGAACTAAGTGAGACTTCTTCAATAATCTGGTTGTTTGACGTTCACAGAGTTTTCAAGGTTAGAAAAAATAATCGACATTCTGTGTGAATTCTGGGTAGCTTTATCACGAATTTCGCGGCGACAAAAATATAGAGTGTCAGTACAGACTAGGTGCGGTACGGTGACAAGTTGCTGAATGAGATTAGAGGATCGCGGAGTGTTTTGATGCGCATGACGTAATTGTATGTTCAAATATACAGTGTTCCATTGCGGTGTACATTTATTTCGTGACTGATGGAGATGGATGGAATCGATGTAAATTCATTTTACGGGAAGAGTCGACGGCCAGTTCGCGTG
Organism: Chrysolina oricalcia; assembly: GCA_944452925.2. Classification (NCBI taxonomy): domain Eukaryota; kingdom Metazoa; phylum Arthropoda; class Insecta; order Coleoptera; family Chrysomelidae; genus Chrysolina; species Chrysolina oricalcia. Next base: position 38,830,906 of record OX101828.2, on the reverse strand, counting down.
CTGTTACCTGATGTTCAGAGTGAAAAGGACTTTAGTAGCGATGATAGCGTTGCAGATGAAATTTATATACCGGATGTCTCAGAAGGTTTGTATATTTTGTAGAAAAGTTAGTTTTTTACTGAGTGTTATTTTTTTACTCTATATGCAGATATCAGTGAAGCAGAATCGACTTCTCAAGAAGATCTAGAGCAACGGGAAAATGGCCTATCAGAAAGTGAGAGCAACAGTGAAGACGATGATATTCCGCTAGCTACTCTACTACAAACCATTTCAGCTCAGGCTAAAGAGACAAATGCCAAAGGAAATAAACTAAATTTGCAATGGAAAAAATCCAAACAGGAACCGTCTACGACACCACTTTGGGCCTCGCAGTTAGTGCCTGAGATATCTGTGGACACACCACTGCATTATTTCCAAAGATTGGTTGATCAAAATTTGCTGAAGTACATTGCTGATCAAACCAATCTATATGCGGCCCAAACCAATATTGAGCGTTATTTTTCCGTGTCATCTACAGAGTTGGAACAGTTTATTGGAATGTGCTTTTATATGTCCCTTATCGGGGTGCCTGGCACTAGAAGATACTGGAGTAGTGCTTGTAGAATTCATCAAGTTTCTGAAGTAATGCCTTTACGTAGGTGGGAGGAAATAAAAAAATATTTGCACTTTGCCGATAATTCTACCTTGCCTATGGATAAACCTGATCGCTTATTCAAAATAAGAAAAGTAGTTGAGAGCATTAGACAAAATATGAAAACTATTCCAATTGAACAACATTTGTCAGTTGACGAACAAATTGTCCCATACAAAGGACGTAGTGGGCTAAAACAGTATAATCCAAAAAAACCAAAGAAATGGGGTTATAAGCTTTTCTGCTTAGCAGGTGCCAGTGGCATTGTCTATGATTTTGAAGTGTATTGTGGAACCATGGATCAGCCCAAAAACTTACCCGATGTAAGCGCCAGTAGCAACGTTGTTCTTCGTATGGCCGAACGTATACCAAAAAACCAAAATATTCTAATTTTCTACGATAACTGGTTCTGCAGCCCTGAATTACAAATTGAACTAGCTAGAAATGGTATCCACAGTGTGGCTACCGTGCGTTCAAATCGGGTTCCAAACAATTTTTTACCGTCGGACAAAGAATTGAAAAAAGAAGGTAGAGGAAGCTATTCCGAAATGATTGCAACTCATGGAAATATTCAACTGAAACTAGTAAAATGGCAAGACAATAAAGTGGTGACTCTGCTCAGTACATTTGCAGGTGCTTATCCCGAAACTACCGTCAGAAGGTTCGATCGCAAAACCAAGCAAGATATAAATGTCAAATGTCCAAGTGTTATTTTAGTATATAACAAATTCATGGGAGGTGTTGACTTGATAGATTCCCTCTTGGCCTTATACCGAACTAAAATCCGATCAAGGAAATATTACTTGCGTTTGTTTTTTCACTTGATGGACATGTGTGTAATAATTGGATGGCTCCTCTACAGACGTGCCTGTAACGACTGCGGGGTAGCTAAGAAAAATCAGCTTTCATTGTATGATTTCAAAGCTGATGTGGCTCAGAGTTTATGCTGGGCTGGAAAAATAAAGAAAAGAGGTCGTCCTTCATCCAGCACCTCGTCACCGACTCAGCTAAGAAGACACGCCGCTCCCTCTCTCCGTCCAAATATAGATTGCCGTACAGACAGGACTGATCACTGGCCCAATTACGAAGAAAAAACAGGAAGGTGCAAAAATGGAAAATGTCAAAAAATCACAAAAGTAAAATGCACAAAATGATTGTGCTACCTCTGATTCGTACCGGATAGAAATTGTTTTCAAAATTTTCCTCTATAAAAACGAAGTATGTATCTATTTATATGATGTATATGCACATTGTATATTTTGATATACATACATTTTTTGAAAAAACTAAAATAAAAATTTGAGTTCCTGTTCAATTAGTTTCTTGTAATATCTATCAACTGCCTATGTTTTGAGAGAAAACTTTTTTTTGGAGAGTTTAAAAAGGTGTGTACAATAGAGGGTTAAGCATTTTCCGAGGTCAAAAGGGCATAGGAGGCTATCTTCGTTATTAGTAAAGTTACAGAAACGTGCGGGTACTCTAAGAAGACAACTTTCATGGGAGATCAAGAAGATAATAGAATTTGCGTACGTCAACTGCCATAAGGGCCGTAAACCGCACATATTAATGCGTTATGTACTTATTGCTTAAATCTTAGAAGCTGATTCGTAAGTTTAGTATAATGGGTGTACCAACTCGACATTTAAGAGAAAAAACATGGCAGCTCTCAAATTTGGTATACCGGATGTCTCAAAATACATCGATTAAGAGAAAAAAACATGGCAGCTGTCAAATTTGGTATACCGGGTGTCTCAAAATACATCGATTGAGAGAAAAAAACATGGCTGATGCCATACAGGGTGTACCATCATAGTATTTAAGAGAAAAAAACATGGCTGCTGCCATACAGGGTGTACCAACTTGGAATTTAAGAGAAAAAAACATGGCGGCTGTCAAATTTGGTATACCGGGTGAACCAACTAGGCATTTTAGAGAAAAAAACATGGCTGCTTCCATACAGGGTGTACCATCATAGTATTTAAGAGAAAAAAACATGGCTGCTGCCATACAGGAGGTACCAACTTGGCATTTAAGAGAATAAAACATGGCAGCTGTCAAATTTGGTATACCGGATGTTTCAAAATATATCGATTAAGAGAAAAAACATGGCGGCTGTCAAATGACATGAGACAGAGAAAAAAAAACATGACAGCTGTCAAATTTGGTATACAGGATGTCTCAAAATACACCAATAAGGAGAAAAAAAAACATGGTGGCTGGTTGTCAATGTATATACCGGGTGTCCCACAACGTTTGAGAGAAAAAACATGGTGAATCATTAAGAGAAAAAACATGGCTGCATGAGTGATGGAAGAACGCTTCAATGGGCATATGGAGATTCGAAACAACTACTTGCCCATGCAGAGATTGAATTACATCCGACATCTAAATGTGTAATAAGAGGACGTTTGGACCGTTCATTTGGGAAAAAAAACATAGCGGAGTCTGATTGGTCAAAGCTCATTATAGTAGAACAGGGACGTCTCACAAATTTTTCCATTTGGGTGGAAAATATATATACAGGGTGATTCAAAATCCTCAGTCTTAAATGTTAAATGGGAAAATGGATCGACGAAAAACTTACCATTGCGGAAAAACATATACCGAGTGTTTCGAAAAAATATCACTGGAAATAGAAAAAGATGCGTAGTCGTTTAGAGTGAAAAAAAAACATGCCCGCCATTAGACGTCATCATAAAGGCATTATTTTTGGAAAGTATGTTAGTGCCATTGGGTAGTTGAAGTAATCACCAATAGAATGGTATCTGAAGAGTACAGACAGAAGGTTGAGGATTCTTTCGTTCCATAAAACAACTAAAATAACAAACGCTGAAATGTTTAAAAAATTTGACGAATTCCGCGGTTTTCACGTTCCAAAAAATGATTAAAATTACAAGCGTTGAAAATTTACTTTTACATGTATTTCTTATGGATATTTGACATTTCAGAATCGTTCAAAATTATCGTTTTCGCGTCCCAAAAAACAAGTAAAATTAGAAGCGTTAAAGCACGTAAAAATGCAACGAAAATAGACGATTTCGCGTCCCAAAAAACGAATAAAATTAGAAGCGTTAAAACACGTAAAAAATGCAACGAAAACATGTGTTTTCATGTTCGAAAAAACATATAAAATTTCGAACGCTGAATTACATAAAATATGTAACGAAAACATGCGTTTTCGTGTTCCAAAAAATGATTAAAATTACAAGCTTAAAAATTTACTTTTACATGTATTTTTTATGGAGATTTGACATTTCGAAATCGTACAAAATGATCGTTTTCGCGTTCCAAAAAACAAGACAAATTAGAAGTGTTAAAACACGTAAAAAATGCAACGAAAATAGATGTTTTCGCTTCCCATAAAAACGGGTAAAATTAGAAACGTTAAAGCACGTAAAAAATGCAATGAAAATAGAAGTTTACGCGTCCCAAAAAATGATTAAAATTACAAGCGATAAAAATTTACTTTTACATGTATTTCTTATGGAGATTTGACATTTCAAAATCGTTCAAAATTATTGTTTTCGCGTCCCAAAAACAAGTAAAATTAGAAGCGTTTAAACACGTAAAAAATGCAACAAAAAAAGACGTTTTCGCGTCCCAAAAAACGAGTAAAATTGTAAGCGTTTGAACAAGTAAAAAATCATATCAAAAAGTACCAGTTATCACACTTATATAGTAAATTTTACCCAATTGCACTTAGCTTTAAGTATTTTGGTGGTTATGGGGCTTCCTTCAACTAGTTGCACTCAGTTCTGGACGTTTTGTTGTTATTATTAAAAATTACTATTTAGTTATCAGTTTGTATAGTGAATTTTCATAAAGTGAGGTTAGATAGATAAATCTAAAAAAAGGATGTTAGGTGTGGGATTCGAACCCACGCTCCCTTTGGGAATCGCAGCTTAACGCCACAACGCCTTAGACCGCTCGGCCAACCTAACTTATAAGTATACATAATAAGATGTTGGTATTGTAGGATAGGGTAAAAAATTCAAACATCTTGAATACAAAATTTATTAAGCATTTTTATTTCGGTAACATATCACATAGCCATTTGTAAAGAATATCTACGTTTCGGAGGCTGCAATTGTAGTTGGTATTGTTGCGACGAATGTATGCATACAAGGTGAGATGCAATCATTGTTGCTGAATGTGGGAACCATCCAAAACGTATTATTATAATCCTCCAAGTTCACAACTCGTGTAAGTAGGCCCAACTGGTGAAATTTGGTAGTAAGATAGTCACGTTTTTGAAGTGGGAAAAATCGACCATTTTTCTTCAATAGTTGATGTGTCTTTGTATCAAGGTTTTTTGTATACAAATTGATGAGAACGTCAATACACACAAAAAAATGCGACCAAAATAGACGTTCCTCACGCTCCAAAAAAAAATAGTAAATTTAAAAAGCGTTTGAACTCGCAAAAATGTGAACAGAACATACGTTTTACGCGTTTCAGAAAAGATAAAAAATACGAACGTCAATTCACGCAAAAATACGTACATACAAAAATAGCCGTTTTCGCATTAATTATTATGACGAAAATTGAGGCAAACAATATACACGTTTACATGTATTTCTTATGTAGATTTGACATTTCTAAATTGTTTAAAATGGACGTTTTTACACGCTACAAATAAGATAAACGTCAATTCACTCAAATAATATGACCAAAATATACGTTTATTACGCTCAAAATTGAAATTTTAAAAGCGCAATTCACGCAAAAATGAGTATCACTACATGTTGAGCTTACGTCGTGGACGTAAAAAAGGTAAGACCTTCGGTCGGTAGAGATTATTTCTATTGAACAATCCATAAAAAAGCATGAGTTTTCGTGATTTCGTGTATGGTGATAGTGGCCACAGAACGGATCTTAGAGGCACAAAACAAAACTCGATTATTACAACCGACGTACTTCCCGTTGAGTTATTATCGCATCTCCTGTGAGCGAAAACCAAGAAATGAAAATGTTATTCATAGTTTTGTGACCAGTACCGGCATCATTTTAAGTATGTGTAATTCAATTTAATATGGATTATGTTTGAAAGTACAGATGATTTTGAGGTAAGTGGGTTTCAGTTAATCATGTAGCAACGTAGTCTAAAGATGACAATAATTGATCATTCAGTCGAGAAAACATAATTTCAGCAAATATCGTGTTTCATCATTGGAGTTATCACCATTGTGTGGTTTAGGGCGATATTTCATATCTTGAATTTATCCAGGAAATTATGAGTATTATTATTCATTTTACTTCAGTTAGCATCTACAAAAATTTATTTCGTGTTGTCGATTTTCACAATGTTAATTTTGAATAAAGTCCGTTTTGGATACATAAGTCCATTATGATTTTTTGTTTCAGATAGTCAGTTTTATTAAATATAGGGGTTTTTACAAATTATTAGAGTCTAATTACAAAATAAGATAACATTTTCGCCATATGTGTTTAATTATCTGAAATGTGATTGAGTGAAATTTTCATAAAAGTTTTAGCTGTGAGGCATGGCGACGTCATTATTGGTTAATTGATTATTTTATCTACAATAATTTTTTATAAATGGGAATCACTCTCAAAAGTACAGCTTTCAAATCAGATAATAAACCTTTATCGGGACATGATACAATATTCGTATAAAAAATCAAATTCGATGATTTGGATCAAACGAAAACAACACAAAATATCATGAAAATAATGGTAATAATCATAAAAGAAATTAGATGACGTCATATAAAGTATGGACGACTGTACATAAATTATGTTTGCGGCAGATTTCAAGCTTGACGCGTCAGAAGAAATGAAATGAAATGGGATGAATCAACGAAATTATGAAAATAATAATAGTAATAAATATAGAGGTCAGCGCATCGAAATATACGTATGGAAGGGATCAAATTCAACGATTTGGATGAAACGATGAACGACACAAAAAATAAAGAAAATAATGATGATAATAATAAAAAATGTAGAAGACATCATATTATAGAGTATAGAAGGTTGTTAATAAATTATGCTTGCGGCAAATTTCAAGCTCAACGCGTCAGAAGTAACGAAATGAAACGGGATGAATCAAAGAAATTATGAAAATAATAATAATAATAGTAATAAATGTAGAGGTTGAAATAAATATGGAATGTATCAAATTCGATGATTTGAATGAAACGAAACGACACAAAAAGTTATGAAAATAATGACAATGATAATAAAAATGCGGTCGACGTCATTTACCGTAGGCGTCCGACGGGTATCAAGCTTGACGCGTTGGAAGGAACAAAACGATATGAAATGAAAGGAAGCAAAAATGAATGAATGAAAGCATAAGAATAATTGTGATTATGAGAAATAGAGAAAGCGCATAAATTACGCGCTCGACAGGTTTAGAGATCAATGCATTGAACGAAACGTCGCGTCGTGAAAATAATAATAATACTACGAAATATAGAGAACAACAACTAATAACCTATGTGTCTGACTTGACGTGTTGAATAAAACGAATCGCAATGAAACGAAAAGGTAACGTGAAAAATAAAATGCCAACGAGGTTCAAAATGAAAAATTGAGGTGAAAAATAGTCATGGAACGATGGGAAAAGATGCATTCAAGGAACAGTTTCATGGACATTTCGTAATCACAGTGTTTCTCGAGAGACAATAACATATAAAAAACAAATGAGACACCAAAGTTGATATTCATTAGATTTGGTTTCAATTAAATAAGTCTCATGAAGTGTGTTAGCAAGAGAGTTTGTGAGAAATAAATCATAGAGGAGAGAAATTTCAGTAAGCAAGTTTGTTAGAAAGATACCCATCAAAGTCGTTTAATATCCACCAGTTTTCCACTTTGTAAATTCGATAGCTTCGGGGTTTTTTCGAACGTGTTGCAAGAGTATATAATCCTCGTTCCTATATGAAAATGGTGTTTGGTTGCCTATGAGATGATCTCTCTAGAGGGACCAAAAAAATCAACCCTCTATAAAATACATCAATTCCGTTGCCATTCTTTATTCACATTATATCCAATGACATCTTGGGCATTTTTCTATAAATTCCATTTAAGTTCTTGTGGAATTCCTCTGAACGTTTTTGATCTGATTTGAGTATTCCTCAAGGAACCATTACATAATCAGACACCAAATTTAACGTGCGGGTGGAAGGATTCATCAGATTGGTATTCAATTCAACTCAATTCAATTCAGGTGTTGTGTTATGTTCCAGTTAAGTAAGGTGGTTTGTGGGCGAGATTTCACTGACAAAGACATCAACTTTGACACAAGATTAGGAGATTCATCAGATTGGTTTCCATCAAACGAAAGGTTCGTGCAGTTTGATACTATAAAAGTATGTGAGAAATACATCACCAACGAAAGGAATTACTTTAAATGTTAAATATTTTCAAGTGAATCGTATGTCCCAGTGGAAATGAGCCGAAAGACTTGAGGTAATGTCGAGAGGAATATTTTCGACTGAACTATGTATCGATTCAGATGTAAAGTTCAGATCATTTTTGTTGAAATTGCTTATAGCCAAAGCACCATTTACAAACTCACCAAACTCACTCAAATAAATAGTTCCAGATGATTTTTGATGACAAATATCTTGGCTGAAATCACTACTACGCACGCCCCGTGTGAATACATATTTTCCTTCGAATTGACAAAAAAATTAAACAATAGTGATCATCGAAGAAGGAGTTCAGAATTGGTTTTCTCTTCAAAATTATCCATTGCCAAAAAGTCCACTGCTTGAATAGCTGAAGAGGTAATTCCTTCTATCGAAAAACGGAGTTATACAGTGAATTGGAGTTCTAATAATATTCCTCCAAAAACACTCGAAGACATAGCCTGTGCGGGTGGAAAATGGTTGTAATTATTATTATTTGCCAGGGCGCACCAAGTCGACTTATTCACTTTACAGCTGTAGGAAAACTCGGATAACTTATCCCACCACCATTACAAAAACGAACATGTGAATTACAAGAACAAAATCAAAAATATCAAAATATCAATGAGGATTTGAGAATTCAAGCTAAAAGAACCATGTAACAATTTGTTATTCAAGGATTAGCACAACGAAATATCTAAGAAAATTAGGTAGTACAGACGAAATATACATGAAGTTGATAGTAGAATAGTTCCAGAATCGTCAAATCAACCAAAAAAAGACTTGTTATGAATATGTGCCAAACCGAAATAACTCTTTGAAGGAAATGCGGGATCACATCATACAACAATATCAAGAAATTCCTTGGGGGAAGAAAGGTGCATGACAAAACAATACGGATAGTCGAAATGTGCTAAAAAAATTTCTTTCAAATACACCACTCCGATAATGAGTCTTCGGAACAAAATTCAAGAGTTGCATTATCACCGATGTTACGGCTTTAAGTTTGTCAACCGTACAAAGACAGAAATCGAATGTTTGAGTGAAGAAGACTAACGTAAAAAATATTGGAATAATTGTGAATATTTCTTTCAAGTGTCGAAATTTGAAAGTAATCTCGAGATTTCACGGCTGGGAAGATTATTCTGTTTCAACTCAACAAGCATTGTGGTATATGTTTCAGTGGAGTGAGTTGGTGCATGAGCAAGATTTCATCGACGAAGGCACCAAATTTGATGTGTGTTAGTAGACAAATTTGTGAGAAATATATCACCGACGAGAGAATCTTCTTCAATAAGTATCAAGATGACTTGAAATATTTCCAAGTGAATTGTAAGAGTTGTCCGTAGGTAGATTTCATGGGCGGAAAGACAACTCGCTTCCAATTCAACATTGTGTTATGGTTGAAATGTACATATCAAAGTCGGAAGTGAGCTTCTGTTGGTGCTCACGCAAACCAACAGAATCTCCTGGCGGCTGTCAAATTCGGTATACCGGGTGAACGAACGCAACATTTAAGAGAAAAAAACATGGCTGCCTGTCAAATGTCATGAGACAGAGAAAAAAAATATGGCTGCTGCTTGTCAAATGTCTGGTGGAAAATGAGGCAATGAAAAAACGTTTCATTAGGGGTATAATTCTTCACGGAGACAAGCAGCAGCCATATTTTTTTTCTCTGTCTCATGACATATGACAGGCAGCCATGTTTTTTTCTCTTAAATGTTGCGTTCGTTCACCCGGTAGGAGATTCTGTTGGTGTGCGTGCGCACCAACAAAAGCTCACTTCCGACTTTGATATGTACATTTCAACCATAACACAATGTTGAATTGAAAGCGAATTG